>JAPDVU010000005.1:173208079-174408079 GCA_026230045.1 Corynorhinus townsendii
CCCTCACCCTCACGCACAAGATCGCACCCCTGCCCTCGGCTCCTTTGCTCAGCTGCTCACCACATGCCTGTTCCGCTCTGGCTGAGCGGCATGTCCCCCGGGGAGGGAGGGGCCGTGTGCTTGTTCACCCGCTGTCCCAGGGCCCCAGCGCAGGGCAGCTGCTCTCTAAATACTTGTCTAATGAGCGCAGGAAGGAATGTGTGGTGTGTCCCCCACCCCACACCCCACACCCCACACCTTGGAGAAGTGGCCGGGTTTCTGGCTGTTTCTTTTCCACCGTCCTCAAACATCTAAGCACTGTCCTGGGTGCCTGGGACTCGCTGTACCCTGAAGGAGGGCATTAAAGTCTGCTCTCAGCTTCCCGGTTTGAAACCTTGACCTTGCTCCCTAGAATGGCTTTATTTATTTTACACACACACACACACACACACACACACACACACACACACATTTCAGAGAGGAAGGGAGAGGGGAAAGAGAGATAGAAACATCAATGACGAGAATCATGGATCCGCTGCTCCCGCACGCCCCCTACTGGGGATGGAGCCCGCAACCCGGGCACGTGCCCTGATGGGGAGTGGAACCGTGACCTCTTGGTTCGTAGGTTGATGCTCAACCACTGAAGTGCTTACATTAGAGCAGGCTGAGCATTAGGGTCTAATGTTTCTACCATTTATCAGAGGCCTACTGTGTGCCAGGGGCGTCGTGTGTATAAATCATCTCATTCAAGCCTTGCACCAGTTCTCTGGACAAGGTACTGTGATTACCCCCCAGATCGAAGATCAGAAACTGAGGCCCAGAGAGGTGAAGACCTTGCCCAACTGGTCGCACAGCTCGGAAGCAGAGCCGGGATGTGAACTCTGGGCCTTTACGTCGAAGTTCAGGCACTGGAGACTCACGAATCATTCCGCCCTCCAGAGAGAGGGTGCGCACACTTCTGGGTTGTTCAATGGAATGATGTCAATCAGACGAGGGAACTGGAGTTTTCCTGAAACCCCTGTTGGCATCTGTCTTGATGCCTAAGAACTGCATCTTGGGTAATTTTGAGGACTAGAAAACAGTGCTGTAGCAACACCTGTGAATGGTAGTGCTACTTCTACTAGGAGACCTTTCGCTCTGCGGGCGCTGTTTTCTACCTCTACCTGCTTCTCACGTCCTCAGATGAATGCTCTGCCTCTGCTTCTGTCTTGCAAAAACCGCCTTTTCCTTGTTTCCAGTTGCTGAGGCAAAAGAAAAAAGAAAAAAAAAAAAAAAACAGAAGAAAAAAAAGGGACTCCCATTTATAACCCTATGTGCTGGCCCCATCTAGTGGCTACATGTGGACAGTACACCAGCCTCCCTCTGACGAGCAGCGGGCGAGACAAGGTCTGGGGAAATGAACGCCTTCCAGCCTTGGTCTCAGGACAAAAGTAGCACCCTCTCCAGCTTACCAGAGGCCAGATTCTCCAGGCGTCCTCCGGGGACCTCTCTGGAGACCACGTTAACGCCTTTACTTAATTATAAACGATTTCATCAAAGGAAATAACACCCCAGAAGTAATAGATGTTACATTTTGCCATATTTCCCTCAGCTCTCAGTATCTTTTTGCTGTTGTTCATCCTCACCCCAGGATATTTTTCCATTGATTTTTAGAAAGCGTGATGGGGAGGAGAGAGAAACAGAGATGTGAGAGAGACACGTCAATTGGTTGCCTCCTGCACACACCCTGACCAGGCCTCGGGATCGAGCCTACAACGGAGGTACATGCCCTTGGCTGGAATCGAACCCAGGACCCTTTAGTCCTCAGGCCAATGCTCTAACCACTGAGCAATGCCAGGAAGGGCATGTTTTGTTTTCACTTTAACTACACGTGAATGTGTCCATCAACAACGTGTGAATAAATGGTGTATCACATCCTAGCTGGTTTGGCTCAGTGGATAGAGCATTGGCCTGCAGACTGAAGGGTCCTGGGTTCGATTCCGGTCAAGGGAACATACCTGGGTTGTGGGCTCGATCCCCAGTAGGGGGCGTGCAGGAGGCAGCACATCAATGATTCTCTCTCATTGATGTTTCTGTCTCTCTCTCCCTCTCCCTTCTTCTCTGTCTGAAATCAATAAAAAAATCTATATTTTAAAATTGCATGTAATATTATATTTAAAATAGTTTTTCTTGAAATATTAATGTTTATTACAGGTAAATGGCTAATTATTTTGTATCTGCAATCTGGTAATGGATTTATTTTGTATATTGTAAAAAAAAAAAAAAAAGGGAAAAATGGTGTATTATGCACACCCTTTTGCTACTTTTTCTTTTTCACTCAACTCTGGTTCCTGAGATTTCTAGACATCGATACAGATAGTTCACGTGCATCCAATTTATCTGCTATGTAATATTCCGTTGTAGGACTAAATTGGTTATCCAGTACCCTAGTGACAGAGAAGTATGGGTCCCTCCAGGGCTGGGCCTCGCACCCTCCTTGCCATAAATGGGATACAGGAGGGGAGATGGGTGGGAACAGGGGCAGCCAGAGCCTGGGCTCAGCCACCTGGTCCAGTAGCCCTTCCACTAACCCGAGCGGACTGTACCCATACTTTTTCTTCCCATGCTATCAAAAGGCTTGGAGAGCGGGAACTCTGGGCACGCACAGCTTCAACCTTGCCAGGTATTGCCAAGTTGGTCTTGACTGCTACCTTACCTCTTTAACCGACTTCGGGGACTGTTGCTCCCCTAAAAGATCTGGGCGACTTTCATTTCCCCGGTATGCAGCTTAGGACTGAAGGGCGCCCAGCCATCTATTCGTTTCACAAATATGGACCGGCATCGCGGTGCCGTGAGAAACAGTCTCTGTCTCTGGCCCGGGAGGCGCGCGTCCGTGGCGGTGTCTCCGAGACTGGCAGGCCCCTTGGAAGCTTGCAGGTCGGCCAAAGCCAGAGGCGCTTTGCTGTCCTCGACAAGACACCCTTCCCGCCACGCACAGAGCAGTCGCCCGGCTTCTGTTGAAGGGCCTGATGGTTACAAGCCGGCCCTCCGAGTACACATACCCGGTTGGTCTGCTTCTCTGAGGGCCCTGGTCAAAGCTGTGGAGACCTCACTTCACGGGTGAAGACGCTGGGATTCAGAGAGGCTAAAGCAGGGTCCGAGGAGCTCAGCATCGGCGCCGAAAGGGGTCGTCCAGAACAGGAGCGCAGCGCCTGGCTTTCCTGCTGCTGTGTGACCTCCCGCGTGACCAGGGGCAGGGGTCCCTTGCTTACCGTCTGTCTGCCTTGTTCCCCTTCCCCGGTGCCTGCATCCGGGCGGGCGGTGCTCCAAGAACACTGATGGGTGAGTAACTGCACACACCTGGGTGCTGCACGCAGGCCGAGCAGTACTGTGGGCAGCGAGAACGGTGTGCCCGGCGTGGAGGCTGTATCGGGGGAGAGCGGGGGATACGACGGCTTGTATTCTGAGCATCTATCACACAGTTGCCTGCACTGGTGGAGGCAACCCATGGGCCTCCACTGGAGGGCGGACAGCCCTTTCCTCCCTCACAGTGGCAGTGGGGCAGCCATGTTCACCCCAGGGAATGCTACCCCCCACCCAGGCCGCCGCTGATTGGATCAAGGGGCATCGGGTCCAGGCTGGGCCAATCAACCCCCTCCCCTGGGGGTTTGGAGTTTGGAGAGTGAGGGGGAGGAGAGTCAGTGTGTGGCCTCTCTGGGTGTCTGGACCAGCGCACAGCCAGCCAGGCGCTGTGCGGAGAACGCATCAGACTCACGGAGGGGAAGTGGGGAGAGAGGAGGAGGGAGACACACAGGTGCTCCGGTGGTGACTCAGGTCCCTCCCTTGGCCCCTGGGCACTCTGCACATCAGATTTCCTTTCCTGGGATGTTTTGCTGATTAAGCAGGTTGGCAGCCCGTGAGCCCACATCCATTAGGATCTCACAGATACACGCTGAAGCGTTGTGTACAAGACAGAAAAGGGGAACACCAAATACCACGCACCCCTCTGTACACGAGCGCCTCTCTGTCATATGCACACTGGCAGGACCTGGGTGAGAACAGGGCTCCGTGTACACAGCTGGCACTGAAAATCATCCAGGCTTTTTTCTGTTGTCATTATTTGTGTGACCTTTTGAAGGTCAGCGGTGGTGAGTCGGGATTTGAACCACCGTTTCTGAGTCCTCAGACCAGCAGCTCACCAGCACCCCCTGGTGTTTCCCTCGGCGGGAGCCCGCCTGGGGCGCCTTCCCGGTCCATCAGCGAGAGGATTCCTCTCAGTCCAGCCCGGAGCTGCTGGGAAACAGGTGCGGACCGGGGTGCGCTGTCTCTGGTCCTGAAAATCTCAGCCCCCGCGAAACCAGAGCGCAGCGCCCTTTCCACAGCGGCACCGCCATTCCAGCCAGGCGGTTCTGAACGTTTCTGCGGAAGTTTGAACGCCGCCGGCAACGCGCCAAGCGGACAATCACAGGCGAGTAAAGGGAATGGGACGGCATAAGGCGGAGAAGGGGCCAGCCTGCCAGCGACGGTGACGCCGATGGCAGCCACCCTGGGCTCGGACAGTTTGTGAAACCCGAGGGTACAGCCTTAAAACCAAATGTGGATCTCAGTACCCAGAAGCAGCCTGGCCAGCGTGGCTCCATGATTGAGCATTGACCTGTGAACCAGGAGGTCATGGTTCGACTCCGGGTCAGGGCACATGTCCTGGTTTTGGGCTTGATCCCCAGTGAGGGGTGTGTAGGAGGCAGTTGATGAATGATTCTCTTGTCACTGATGTTTCTCTCTCTCTCCTTTCATTTATGAAATCAGTAAGAATATATTTTTTGAAGAAACAGGGTGGGGCAGGAAGGCAGGGGCAGCAACATTCCTGCTGGTGGCTGCTGACCAGGTTGGTCTGATCAGATTCTCTCCCCAAGAAAGGGGTGGGAGGGGGGAGTAGCTCCTGCCCCTGGGATCCCCCCTCCCAGCACGGTCACTCAATGTTTTTTACATTTTCATGGGCCACTCTGTATCCTTCTCCTGCTGCTGCTTCTTGTCACATCAGAGAATTTTATTGGACACGGCTCGGGACCTGGCAGGCCCAGTACACAGCCCGAAGGCAGGGCTGGAGGATGGTGGTTCCATCCAAAAAGGCTCCGGGCACACGGGAACCAACCCCCACAGGAACCCCACAGGGTGACACTAAAGATTACTGTATAGTTGAGAGATGGAAGAGCTGCTCCACAGACATGTAAACAGGCCAAATCTTTATCATAAAGATCCAGTGAAAATGTCAACTCAAATTCATCTTTATACACGGAGCACTCTAGGGCAGGTAGATGGGTGGGTGTGGCCAAAGCCAGCATCCTCACTGGTCAGCGGACCTGGAGGGTGATGAGTGGGCCCAGATGTCCCTGGCCCGGGGCGGGTGGGGACAAGACGATGGGCACTAGGACACTGCACACTTACAAGACCAATTTTGAGCCCTAGCTGGTGTGGCTCAGTGGATAGAGTGTCAGCCTGTGGACTGTAGGGTCCCGGGTTCGATTCTGGTCAAGGGCCCGTGCCTGGGGTTTCGGGCTCAATCCCCAGCAGGGGGCGTGCAGGAGGCAGCCGATGGATGATTCTCATCATTGATGTTTCCATTTCTCTCTCCCTCTCCCTTCCTTTCTGAAACCAACTAAAAAATATTTTTTTAAGAAGACCAATTATGGGGGGAGTGCCCCTTGCATGTATCAGGCTGTTCATTCTGGAATGAGGAGGGGGCAGTCGTCACATCCTAACCAGTGGCTGGTGGGCTTGGAGAGGATGAGGGTGACGATGAGCCTGTAGAGGCCCAGCACCTGGGGAGGTGAGGACAGGGTCGTGCCCACGAACAGTCTGGGCTGCTGGGCAGTGCCCACGTGCTGGCGTCCTCCACAATGCCAACGGCTAAGCCAGCTGCCAGCCCACTCCAGCCAGGGCCCAGTTGGAGGAAACTCCTGGAGAGACGAGTGCCCCCTTCAGGGAGTTGGCGATAGGGACTGCCACCGCCAGGCTGCAGAGGACAATGATGCCAGCCGTGGCCTCTGCAATGATGGGCTGCATGAGCAGCTCGGGCCCATGATGGACATGGCCATGATGCCAGGGCCACTCTTGGTTGCACCACAGGCAGCAGCCAGGGCACGGAAGAGCATGGCAGCCGAGGTGCCCATGACCGCGAAAAAGGAGGCATACCCAGAGCTACTGAAACATGGAGGCGGTGTCTCCTCTGGTGTCCCTCGTCACAGCACTGACCAGTGTCCACACACTGCTGGCCCATCTGTGTCCCTCAGTAGCCTGAGAGCCCTGTGAGGGCAGGGCTGTGTCTGTCCTCGCCCCTGCTGTGTCCCCAAGCCCAGCAGCCACAGTGACCTCTGACCTGGCCATGCCGCTCACTATGTAAAACCTTCTCTGACTCTCTATTACCCTCCAGAACAGAGGCCAAACTCCTCACAGCATCTGCAAGGCTTCCCCGCCCAGGCTCTGCCTAGCTCTCAACCCTCTTTCTCACCAGCCTCCATCACGTGAAATATTTCCATTTTCCCAAACGGCACCTCCTGCGCCCTCTGCTCTCCGCGGAGGACACTCTACTCCTCCTCACTTTGCACCTGGCGAACTCTAATTCTCAGTTCAGACAGGAGCCGCCTGCTCCGCGGCCTGTGTTCTCCCTCCGCTCAGTGTGGCCGTGGCCCCTCGCCCGCCTTCCCCGCGGCCAGAAGCCCCGAGGGCGGGGGCCAGCTCTCCCCCGCCGCTGCCTTCCAGCACCCGCCAGGGGCCTGGCCCGCGCAGCAGCGGGAACGGAACAGCTTCAGGTCGGACTGCGTCGGCGGGGCACGCAGAGCGCCCAGAGCCGTTTCCGGAAGGCAGGCGGGGGGCGGACCTGATGCGGGGACACGCTCATTATGGCTCCAGGAGAAGGCGGGGACCTGCGGAACCAAAGCCAGGGGTCAACGAGAAACTCGTAAGAAAACAAAACCGAAGAACCAGGCGCGGGGCTCAACCCAAGCTAAGAGTCGCCGGACACCTTGCCTGCCACTCACGAAGATGGTGGTCCAGAGCCGGAAATCCGGGGTGGGCGGGCTTGTGGGGCGGAAGTGACGCAACCCGGAAGTCCGGCCGGTTCCTGGGCCGCCGGGCGGGCGGGCGGCTCAGAGCCAGTGCGTGCTGGGAGCGGGGCGATGCGGCCGGCGCGGCGGCTTGGGGGCAGCGTGGCACTGTGGCTGCTGCTGGCGGCCCGGGCGGTGGCGGCGATCGAGCCCATCAGCGTGGGCATCGCCATCGGGGCCGCGTCGGTCATTACCGGCTACTTCTCCTACAAGGACCTGTACTGCCGCTTCGCCGAGTGCTGCCGCGAGCGGCGGCCGCTCAACGCGACGGGTAGGCGGGTCGGCGTGGAGGGGCGCGAGGGACCGGCCCCCTCGGGCGGGCGCCGGGCACCCAGGTGGGGGAGGGAGAGGACAGGTGGGGCCTCTGTCGGGACTCCAGCCGTGGAAGCCGTGCCTCCTGTCGACATAAGGAACGTCCACCCTTGTAAGGATTCATACGAATGTATTTGAGACAAACTGACAGTTACCGGGAAGCAAAATCTCAACGGCTTGAGAAAATGCTCCGGAAAATGGCAGTTTTACCGCTTATTTTATACATCAGAATCAAAGGGTAAGACGCAAGTGGGTTACGTGAAGTTCATGGGTGATAGGTTAGGGAGGCGGGAGAAAGTGTTAAGGTAAGAACATGCAAACCTGGAAAGAATTTTTGTGAGTCTGTAGGACCTGCCATGCCGGCCGCCCTGACCTGGTCAAGTTTGGTACGTGGTCCCGTGGTCCCTTTCCTGTCCACGCCCCTGTCTCGGTGGGGTTACAGCAAGAAGAAACTCAAAGCAGTGTGGTGGGCCCTTCTGAGTCACCTGACCCTTCCGTGGTTTTCAGGTGTGTGGCCTCCACCCAGAATGCCCACCTGGCCCTGGGCTTTCTGACAAGCCAGCAGGGGTGGCTGGGGGAAAGCGTGCAGCTCGGTCGAGAGAGGCCTAGCCCTTGGATGAACGGACACGTGTGGCTTCCGTGTCAGACACTGGAGTGTTGAGGGCACTCGCCCATCTAGTGCATTTCCCTGCAAGCGGCACGAGTGACTGCAGGCCGTGTTCCGCCTCAGGGCCAGCCGGGGGTCTGGCAGAGGCCCTGCTGGGCCCCCTGCCCGGTGCCTGTCTGGCCGGCTGGGACGAGGCCGCCGTGCTGGTGCCGGTTTAACGTGCCTCTCTCTCTGTTCTCGGCCCGGCTCCTGCAGCCCTCCAGCTGGATTTGGAGGCGAAGCTGTTTGGGCAGCATCTGGCCGCAGAGGTGATTCTCAAGGCGCTGACTGGCTTCAGGAACAACGACAATCCCAAGAAACCGCTGACTCTCTCCTTGCACGGCTGGGCTGGCACTGGCAAGAATTTTGTGAGCCAAATTGTGGCTGAAAGTCTTCATGCAAAAGGCCTGAAGAGTAACTTTGTCCACCTGTTCGTGTCGACTCTGCACTTCCCTCACGAGCAGCAGATAAAACTGTACCAGGCAAGGGAACCCTGTTACCCCGTCCACCCGCCGCTCGCCTGGGCTGCCCGTGTTCTCACTCCAGCCTCCGCTGCTTCTCTGCCCACTGCATAGCCCCAGGCCCCGCTGAGTTAAGGACACTCGCCCCCGTAACGCTCGCCTGCAACTTCTTCCTCGCTTGATTCCAAAACAATACAGTGGTGTAGGTGGCATTTCCACTGACAGATGGAGGCAAGAGGGGTGAGGCGCCTTGCTCCTTACAATCTCTGTGACCTGGTAGCAAATCAGAAACTGGAACCCAAATCTCCTAACTTCCAGGTCGCAGGGTAGCTGCTTTCTGCGGTGAATGAGCGCTCAGCCTTGCCATCACGCCCCCGGTGAAGGGGGTGGTCGGTCTTGAAGGATACATGGCTCGCCGAGGCTCCCGCCCGTGGCGCTGCTTTCCTTCCGATGAAAGCCTCAGGCGGCTGAACCTTGGGACGACTCCCTTTGAGATGTTCTTTCCACGTTTGTTCGTAGTGAGCCGTCTGGTCGGGTTCTCATTTAAGTGAGTGTCATCCTCGTAAGAGTTGATGTTCCCACTGGGAGGTGGGGCCTGAAGTGAAACCGGGCTGAAACCGGGCTGAGCGAGGAAGTGCGAGCGGGTCTCTGCCACGCGGGCGGGAGGTGGGAGAGGCTGCCAGCAAGGAAACGCCTGCTTGCTTGCTCCGTAGAGGGCCTGCTGCTTGGGTGCCTTTTTGCTTGTTTCAAGAAAGCCTGGGAAGAAAGGCTTTTTGTGAAGAGTCACCTAGTCCTTTGTTCGGGGCCAGGAGAAGGCATTGCCCTCGGCACTGCGAGTCTTCCTCCAGCTCCTGTTCCTCAGTGTGTGTGCTGACGCTGAGATTTCGGTCCACAGTGAGAGGAAGGCTGTGGGTTGGTTAACAGGGAACTGATGAGCACTCATGTATCCCAGTGCTTCTCAACCTTTGTAATGCTGCGACCCTTTCATACAGTTCCTCATGTGGTGGTGACCCCCAACCACAAAATTATGTTCGTTGCTACTTCATAACTGTAATTTTGCTACTGTTAATGAATCATAATGTAAATATCTGTTTCCCGATGGTCTTAGGCGACCCTGCTAGCGGTTCTCAACCCAAGAATGGCTGCTGTAGAGCCTAAGACCATCAGGAAACAGATATTTACATTAGGATTCATTAACAGTAGCAAAATTACAGTTATGAAGTAGCAACAAAAATAATTTTATGGTTGGGGGTCACCACCACATGAACTGTATTAAAGGGTCGCGGCCTTACAAAGGTTGAGAACCACTGGTATATCCTGTTCCTTTAAAAAGTGACCTTTAGCACGTCATGTGAGTTAGGAAAAAACCTCTGCATTTTAGCACCTGTCTCTGCTCGTTTCCACTTTTAATAGGTAACGTTTTGGAAAAGCTGTTCCCTGGCGAATGGAAGTTAGGGTGCAGTTTCTAAGAGTTCTTTGTGACGCCCCAGAGAGTTCTGATGTTCCCCTTTGAGAGCACGAGGGATAGGGGAGCACTTGTGCACCCCGTGGCCCATCCTTTGAGCCTCCACGTCCTGTTTCTTTTCTGGATGGTCTAGGACCAGTTACAGAGGTGGATTCGGGGTAACGTGAGCGCCTGTGCGAGCTCCGTGTTCATATTTGACGAGATGGATAAACTGCACCCCGGGGTCATTGACGCCATCAAGCCGTTTCTGGACTACTACGAGCAGGTTGATGGCGTGTCGTACCGGAAGGCGATCTTCATCTTCCTCAGGTTAGTGGGGAGCGCTTTCTCAGGGACACCCTTGCCCCTCGCTCTCCCAGCGCTGGAATGAGGCCCGGTGACCATCAGCATCCGGTTTCCCGGGGACAGAAGTGCCAGCTTGGCAAGAGTGACTTCCTGATTGGTTTGACTGTCCGGTTGCTGGTATCAGCGTGGCACAGAGGGGGCAGGAGAAAATGAATTCAGTGATGGCTGATAACAGGCAATTGCATTACCGCACGTGTTTCTGCGTAAGAGGTGGCGGATGGAGCAGGTTCTGAACAAAGATGTTAAGCTCCTTGAGGGCAGACACTGTTTTTCCTTTGTCTGGTAGCACTTAGTTATATTCTTTGGTTAAGTATAAACCTCACAGCAGGTGTGTTTCCTGATCAGACACAGAAGTCTTTCTTTCTTTCTTTTTTTTTTTACATGGAATTCATTGGGGAGACATTGGTTAATAAAATGATACAGGTTTCAGAGCGCAATTCTATAACACATCATCTGTATATTGTATTGTGTGTTCGCCACCCCAAGTCAAGTCTCCCTCCCTCACCATTTATCCCCCGTTACCCTCTGCCTCCCCCAGCCCCTAGGCACAGAGTCTTATATGTGGTTTTCATCTTTGTTTCTCGGGCAAACTCAGCAACGCCGGTGGGGACCTCATCACGAAGACGGCCCTGGAGTTTTGGCGGGCGGGAAGGAAGAGGGAGGACATTCAGCTGAAAGACCTGGAGCACGTGCTCCAGGTGGGAGTCTTCAACAACAAGCACAGTGAGTCTCCGTGCAGCCCTGCACCTGCCGGCACAGCCCTCTGAGCCTGCCGCAGAGGCCGCAGAGCCCGCTGCTGCCGGGGCATGGCCGGACCGGGGCCTTTCTCGGGGTGTTTCTTAGGGGTCTCTGAAAGGTAACCTCACAGGGTGATCGGATCATAAAGTCCTAACTGGGAAGGCCCCGATCGGCAGTCACACCCCAGGCTTGCAACTTTTAAAAAATATATATTTTTATTGATTTCAGAGAGGAAGGGAGAGGGAGAGAGAGACAGAAACATCAGTGATGAGAAATAATTGATCGGCTGCCTCCTGCACACCCCACACTGGGGATCGAGCCCGAAACTTGGTCATGTGCCCTGACCAGGAATCGAACCCTGACTTCCTGGTTCGTAGGTTGATGCTCAACCACTGAGCCACACCAGCTGGGTAGCATGTAACTTCTTTAGTGAAAGGCTTATCTTTGCCATAACCAGTTAATTACCACTTGTCCAAAACAGAAACCATCCCCACATGCCATGATATTTTTAATTTAATTAGAAAAATCAATTTTCAACAAAGATTATAAAAATAAATATATTACTCACAAGTCGGGTGTTCTTGAATATTTCCAGCTGAAAATTGTCACGAAAAATGATTTTTAAAGTTGGTCAGGGCTGCCACTTAGGGAAAACATTTTTTTATAGATGCGCGTGGTGACGCTTATGGCATACAATGGGCTAAGCAAGCCCTGTCCCTCGTTTCTGAGCATCTAGGTCCCTGGTCGGCAAACTGCGGCTCGCGAGCCACATGCAGCTCTTTGGCCCCTTGAGTGTGGCTCTTCCACAAAATACCACGTGCGGGCGCGCATGCACAGTGCGATTGAAACTTCGTGGCCCATGCGCAGAAGTCGGTTTTCGGCTCTCAAAAGAAAATTCGATCGTTGCGCTGTTGGTATTTGGCTCTGTGGACTAATGAGTCTGCCGACCACTGGGCTAGGTTAACACGCCTCGATTTGCTAGAGTAAGCCTCTTTCCAGACCTCTCAAAGGCGTAACCACCCTCAGGGAGCCCATGATCCTGTTCATCCAATCCAACCCACCTTCATTTCACCTTCCTTCCTTTCCCTCCTAACTCTAAAGGCATGAAAGAAGCTGCAAAGCTGTCATTCCAGGGGGCTCCCCCCCCCCCCCGCCCCCCGCTCCGTTTGCTGAGATCATACTTCTAGGCATGTCCTCTGGCTCAAAATACATTTTTATAAAAATTCTCTATAGGTTTGGATGTTTCCTCTGTTTTGTTTTTTGGTTTTTTTTAAATATATCTTTATTGATTTCCGAGAGGAAGTGAGAGGGAGAGAAACATCAGTGATGAGAGGTTCACTGATTGGCTGCCTCCTGCACGCCCCGCACTGGGGATCGAGACTGCAACCCAGGCACATGCCCTGACTGGGAATTGAACCCTGACCTCCTGGTTTATAGTTCCACGCTCACCCACTGGCCGGGCTGGCCATCTTAGGTTGACATGTTCTAGAAGCCAGTTAGCAGGGGCAGCCGGCCGATCCTTCCATCTGGCTTGTTGCTCGCTTGACAGAAGGACTTCTAAGGGGTAAAGACACGAAGGTGTGCTGTGGTCGGGCTAGAACGGGCCTGGGAGAGCGGCGGGCTCGCCAGGTGACCGTGACGGGCTGTTTTGCAGGTGGCCTGTGGCGCAGCGGACTGATAGACAGAAACCTCATCGACTACTTCATCCCCTTCCTGCCCCTGGAGTACACGCACGTGAAGATGTGTGTGCGGGCAGAGATGAAGGCCCGCGGTTTGCCCGTAGATGAAGACGTCGTCACCAGAGTGGCAGAGGAAATGACGTTTTTCCCCAAAGATGAAAAAATCTACTCGGACAGGGGCTGCAAGACTGTGCAGTCGCGGCTGGATATCCAGTGACCTCCGTCCGAGCAGGGCAGCCGGGAGCTCAGGAGCGAGGGCCTCGCCTTTCGGAAGCATTTTGAAGATGTGGTCAGGGTTTGCACGTTTGTACCTGTGGACTTGCGGAATCTAGAAGTTTCTAAGAGTTGCTTTTTGATAAGCCGCTCATCTGCCAAGCGCACTTGTCATTTTGCAACATGGTAGCAACATGGTAGCAACTGTTGTTGCAGTTGAAGGTGAACTTTTAAAATCCGCCCTCCCCCACTCCTTCTACCGACTTTGCAGAAGTGCCTTGCAAACAGCTGTCTGGGTGAGACCCGGGACTGTGGACCTCAAACTGCTGTCCCTCCTGAAGCCCAGGGCCTGCTGCAGGCCGGGGGCACTGGCTGTCACCTGCCGGAATCCGGCTTCCGCTCCGGCTCTCTCTTCACAGAGATCCCGACTTGAAGTATTTTCAGTGGAGCTTGGTGGTGCCTTCAGGCGCAGGCAGCATCTGGTGGGAGCAGTGTCGGGTCCTCGTCTGTCTGTGCGGCAGCCAGAACAGACAGGTCATCGCCGTCTGGCCGTTGCTCTGCTGCTCGTGGAACCCGCTCGCCTCTCCCTGTGGCACTTCTCCTGGACGTCAGTGACCACCAGCTCCCCCCACCAGAGCGCTGGTTTCAGTTTCAAGGCCTTGGTCCCACGGGGAAATGTTTGATAGTTTACACTTGGGTCAGTCCCTCGCTGTATTCCACAGCACCATTTGCAATCCTAGAACACGGTCGTCTGTGGATGGCACCGAGGGGTCACCTTGCAGACTCTGCATTGCCAAAGTGGAAGTATCGCACACTAGAAACACTCGAGTTTTCAAGGATGAGTATATAGATATATAAATATATTTTAATATATTTTTTGTTGATTTTAGAGAGGAAGGGAGAAGGAGAGATAGAAACATCAATGATGGGAGTCATTGATCAGCTGTCTCCATGCCTTCCCCCACTGGGGATCGAGCCTGCAACCCGGGCATGTGCCCCTGGCTGGCGTCGAACCTGGGACCCTTCAGTCCGCAGGTCAACGCTCTATCCACTGAGCCAAACCAGCCAGGGCAAGGATGAGTATGTTTTTATAATGTCTTTATTTCCGAATGTTACAGAATACCAATGTAGGGCGTTGCTCATTTTAAACACGAGAAGGACACTAATGGAATAATTGTCTGTGATCAGAAACTCTGAAAATAAAGGATATGATTTATTGTCAAATGCATGGTACTGGATTGTCACAGTTGCAGAACAAAGAATAATGACAGGGCAGCCTGAAGTTCATTGGATAGTGATGCCCTCAGTGGCAGTGCCAGGCTGGTGCCCTGGTCCCTGGCAAATCAGATGATCCCAGCCCGTGTGAAGCGGTCAGCGCGTGGTCACTACAGGTGTAATGAGGACGTGCAGCCTTTTCATGCAGATGTGGCAGAATGAGTATTTTTATGACATGGAAGGCCTTATGGAGGATCACTTTGTCCTTTAAAGATGCCAGTGAGGTAACGAATGGTCAAATTGGAGGGCCCTTTTTCTGCCAAGGACCATTTGGATATCTGTAACGTCATTCGTGGGCCATACAAAATATGAACTTAAAAATTAGCCTGCTATATTTGGTCAAACATTTAATTAACTTATCCCTGATGCTTTGGCAGGGCCAGACCAAATGATTCCATGGGTCCTGTATGGCCCTCGGGCCGAACGTTCCCCACCTCTGGTTTACAATGATGCAGTCAACTCAACACGTGTTGGCCACTTCAAAACTGCCCATTATGAAAGTAATCGCGTGGGTGTGAAGTGCAGCCTAGGGACTTGTCAATAACTGTGGTGTCAGGTGGGACCAGCTACTGGTTTGTAACTTGAAAAGGCCACGGTTGACCATGGCCCAGCCTCCCTTCCCCCCACAAAATGTACCTGGGAGCTTGAGGTGACCCAGTGAATATAAAATAATAAAGCCAGAAGTTTATCATGTGAGATGTCATTTGCAAATGTCCCCCCTAGTTTACGTATTTGGTAACTGAAAAGTTTGAGCTTGGAATAAAGGCTCAACAACTTGGGTGTTGGGCTGCGTGTATCCGGCATGCTGGTTGGCAGTCGGCATCACACAGAACCAGTATTTACCTTACAGGCTGTTATCCCCAAATACCACGTTCAAGTGGATGAGGGGCTAGTCTCCCTATTTTCATGGATGGAGATAGTATCAGAGAGTTGGATTTCCAGTGTATTCTAAGACGAGTGGAGGGACTTGAGATATGGGGAAACGCAACTTGGCTGACGTTTCTTATTTTTAGAGACAGAGACAGAGAAACATTGATGTGAGAGACACATCAATTGGTTGCTTCTGAGCTTGCAACCAAGGTACATGCCCTTGACTGGAATCGAACCTGGGACCCTTCAGTCTACAGGCCAATGCGCTATCCACTGAGCCACACCGGCCAAGGCTCAGCTGACATTCAGAACCTGAGCAAGGCCGACGTCAGACCAGGAAACCTAACTGCCAGGTCTTCCGCTCAGAACTGGAAGTGAAATCCTAGGTATAACCCAGAGCACAGCTTAATCACTTACCTGTCAGTGACTGGTTACCACCAGCCCTTCCCCAGGACCGAGGAGAGCCAGCTGACTTAACCCCCTTCCCGCTATCGCCCCACACCCCTCACTTCTCAGTTGGAGGTGCTCAAGTCCCAGGAGACATCCCTGGTCGGCCTCGCACCCTGACCGCCTCATCTACAAAGAACTCCAAATTGAGTCAGGAGACCTCTGTGTTCTGTAATGGGACCCCCAGGTGCTGCCATCTTAAATTGAATGATTAGCCCCAACCTGTGACTCCTGGCATCATGGCAACAGGCCAGACTCGGCTCATCGTCAAGAACTTTCCAACATGTACAGCCGTCCTCGGGGCCAGGGTGGCAAAGGGTCCTGCGTCCGCCCACAGCCAGGCTGCCAACCCGTCTGTGCCCGCTGAAACCTGTCCCTGTGAACACTGCTCAGGCCCCGCCCCCAGGAGCCCCACCTGTTCGTAGGCGCGCGTGTGGACTGTGTAACAAGGTCTGTTAGCCAAGAGTACTCCATACTCCCACCTGGCATCTGGACTTGGCCTCCACGGCCGGGGTCAGGAGCTCCATGAGCCCCACCACCGCCTGCAATACCCCATGCAGCTGGGCGAGTGGCTGGGTTGTCCTAGGGTCCTGGGTCTCTGTGTGAAAGTTCATGTGATTCCCGCCTGGATTGCTCCTGCTAGGTCTTCATTCATAGCTTAAGCACACAAGGCCTACAGGGGAGGGGTTTTCTCCTTTAAAACTGTCCAGAAGCCCTAACCAGTTTGGCTCAGTGGACAGAGCGTCGGCCTGCAGACTGAAGGGTTCCAGGTTCGATTCTGGTTAAGGGCATGTACCTCAGTTGCAGGCACATCCCCAGTAGGGGATGTTTCTAGCTCTCTATCCCTCTCCCTTCCTCTCTGTAAAAAATAAAATATATTTTTAAAAAAACACCAAAAAACTATCCAGAAATGAGTGTTTTATTGTAAAACAGGAGGCCCAGTGCATGGAAATTTATGCACTGGAGGTGGGGAGAGGGTCCCTCAGCCCAGCCTAGCCCCTCTCACAGTCCGGGAGCCCTCAGGGGCAGAAGGCGACCCGGCGATCAGGGGAAGGTGACGCCCCATCACACCTCTGCTGCTGCCACTGCTGGCAGCACAAGCCTTGGCTGGTCCTGGTTACCTGAGCCTCCGGCAGCCCTGGGCGGCTGGGCAGCCGCCATCCAAGGCTTGCTTGCGCCTTGGGCCGGCCCTGAGCAGCTGGGGGGCTGAGGGGACTGGGGAACTTAGGAGGCAGGTGCCCGGCAGGGCTGAGGGGACTGGGTGCTGCCATCTTGTGGCTGTGGGCACCACTACCTTTGAAGGTGTGGCAGTCAATTAGCATATTCCCTCCTTATTGGCTGTGAGTGCCACCATCTTTTGTGAGGGTGTGATGGTCAATTAGCATATTCCCTCTTTATTAGATAGGATGCTAGCTCCTGGCATTAATAGAAACACTGTGCTCCAAGAGGTCACATGATTGATTGGGGGCAAGGACACATGCCCAGGTTGCGGGCTCCATCCCGTCGGAGGTGTGCAGGAAGCAGCCTATCAATGCTTCTCTCTCCCTCTCCCTTCCTCTAAAAATAATCAAAAACTTTAAAAAGTTATATTAAAAATAAAAGCACTGTTCTCAGCATCCTCAAGGATGGGGGCAGCTAAGCTTTCCTGTGAGCTACCGGGAGTTTAATCAAACACAGAAAGGAGTAATGAGGAAGGCTTCACAAAACATGGCAGAGCTGCCGCAGAGCACCGGTCCCCTGGGGAACGGGAGGCAGAGACCTTCCTCGGCAGCTCACTGGCTGGCAGGTGACGAGCTGGACGTACTTTCCTTTCTGGGAAACTTTCTGTTTTAAATACGTTTTTGTTGATTTTTAGAGAGAGGAAGGGAGAGGGATAGAGACATGAGCGAACGGCGGCCTCCTGTACGCCCCACTGGGAATTGAGCCTGCACCCTGAGCATGTGCCCTGAGAGGAGTCCAACCAGTGACCTCTCGGTCCCTGGGTCGAAGCTCAACCAGAGCCACACCGCGGACTCCGGGAAATTCTCTAACAAGCGTTCACAGTGCTACGGAGACGGAAGCCCCTGGAGGACACCAGGCTTCTCTGTGACATGCCTGTGCCCTCTTCCATCCATGTCCTTTTACCTAAAGACGGCACCGCCCCTGCCACGGGTGCCCCGTGATGGCCGGCCACTGCTCAGCCTCAGTCCCCACCCGGCGCGGGGCTTGGGCTTTTTGCAGTCGAGACGTCACCTCACAGTGTGACGGGAACATGAAAAACCACTCAAAGCCAACACCGAGAGTCTGAAAGCTTCTCAGAATGTTAAAAACCACTTTAAATAAAATTACCCCATTTTCAGTAAAACTTTCGTCCTTCCTTGAAACAGAAACATTTCACATTAAAACATGATTTTTAAAAAATCATGAGCCCTGATCCGAGTGGACTGGGAGCGGCGACTTCCTTCTTAAGGCTCCGGCTGCCCCGAGGCCACCAGCAGTGAGGAGACGGCCTGCAGGTCCGCTGGGTGCACACGGCGCCAGGAAAGGCCGTCGGGCCCAACGGGAGAGACTCACTGGACTCCTGGCCGGGCGGGCTGGGAGGTGTGTGGAAAGGTCCGAGCACTGAGTTCCCAGCGTGGCAACGACTCCTGGGCCCTCAGTCATCGTAGTAATAATCCAACTTGGTGAACACAGTTTTGCAGCCTTTGTCAGAGAAAACCCTCTCCTCTTTGGGGAAGAAGGTCATCTCGTCGGCCACTCTGGTCACAATGTCCTCGTCCACGTCGTAGCCGCGGACCTGCATTTCCACGCGGATGCACATTTTCAGGTGCTTATACTCCAGGGGGAGGAAGGGGATGAAGTAGTCGATGAGATTTCGGTCAATTAGACTGCTGTGCCAGAAGCCACCTGGGGAGAGAGGGTGGGGTTCATCCTCCGCCCTCCACCCTCCACTCCGCCCTCCGCCCTCCGCCCACCACCGGGAGACCTCAAGGTGTGACAAGATCTGAGGCGGGTCGGAGGCCCACCCCCTGGGTGCCCGTGGCCCGGCAGAGGCAGAGAGGGAAGGGAGCGATTCAGAGTCAAGCAAAGGCCAGGAGTCCTGGCGAGCGACCGGACACCCATTTATTCTGAAAACGCCGCTCACGGAGTTCCAGCAGCTGGATGAGCAACCGGGGGGAAACCCACTGCCGCTGCCAGCATGTCCGGACAGAGCACTGGGGGCCAAAGACCAGGCCCCTCGCTCGCGTAGGAATATGTGCGGCCCCCAGGCTGCAGGAGGCTCTGCACCCACCCAGCCACACCCCTGGGCAGCCCGGGCCTCCTGACCCAGCACCCGCTCCGTCCAGGACGACGCATGGCGCACTGGACCTCACCAGCGTCTCCCTCCGGCTCTGCTTTCCTCCCGGGCCTTCACCTCCCCGAGCCTGACCCCAACTCCCACGTGAGGCGATCCGCCCACACCAGCTGGTGTCCTACAGTTCTGTCCATCCTAACACTGTCTACCCGGAGGCAGCATCAGGCCCACGGGGGAGGGCTCAGCACCCCCACTTCTGCCGACTGCAAGTTCAGGTGTCACCTGCGCTCTGACCGACCAGCGAGGGAGGTTCCCCCCTCCTTGGGTTCAATTGATTTGCTGGAGCAGCTCACAGACCTGGAGAAGCATCTTACTAGATTGCCAGTTGATTGTAAAATGATGGAACTCGGAAGAGCCACACGGAGAGACTCATACACACAGTCAGTAATATTGTGACAACTGCACGGCGTCAGGTGGGAACTGCAAATGCCAGGGGAGCACTCGGTAAAGTATATGACTATCTAACCAGGATGCTGTACACCCGATACTAACGCGGAGTAACACTGAACGTCAGCTGTAATGAGAAGACTTGGAGGGCGAGGCCTGGGGACGGGACATGCTGCCAGGCCCTCTCCGGTGTGCCCCGACCTGGAAGCTCCCAGAACTCCGTCCTTTGTCGCTTTTATGTGGGCTTCATTACACAGGCACCACCGGGTCAACCTCCTCTCCCCTCCTCTCATCACAGGGCTGGTTCCCCTGGAAACCAGCCCTGGTCCTGAGGTGCTTCCCCAAAATCAGCTCGTTAACTAACACACGCTCAGGTTGAGTTGAAAGAATTTGTTATGAATGTACCTCATGGTCTTATCACGTAGGAAATGCCAGGGGTTTAGGCACTCTGTGCCAGGATGGGGTGGAGTCTGAGGTCATGGGAAAAAGCGAAACCAACCCCGGGCAGCAATGGGACAGCTCCTCCTGAAGGCCTCCCTTGTGCCAGGCACGCCCGGGGCCTGGGAATAAAGGCCAGGGCCAGGCAGACGAGGATGCCGCTCTCACTCACTCGGTTCACAAGCGCAAGCCCCCAGCAAGCCAGGACACAGGCAATCAGAGTGCGGGCGGCTGTGAATGAGGAGGCGCACCGCAGCAGGGTAGTCAGCCGCGCGGTCAGGCAAGGCCTGGCAGAGGAGGTGCGCTCCAGGCAGAGCCGGAACAAGGCACCACCACACCAAGACCAGGAGGAGTGTGCTGGGTGACCTCAGTCTCGTGGCTTCAGAAACCATCTACCTCCCCAATTTGTATCCTCAGTCTGACGCCCCCGGAAATTGCCCGCCACAATCAGCTCATCTCTGCCTGGAAGCCACCAATGTGTCACCACTCACT
Source organism: Corynorhinus townsendii (assembly GCA_026230045.1). Lineage (NCBI taxonomy): Eukaryota > Metazoa > Chordata > Mammalia > Chiroptera > Vespertilionidae > Corynorhinus > Corynorhinus townsendii. The sequence goes on from JAPDVU010000005.1 coordinate 173,228,243, forward strand.
GAACACGTCCGTCTTCACCTCCCACCTTCCCCACAAACCTGTGGCTCCGCAGTCTGTGCCCCTACTGGCAGTGCCACCCCTCGGAGTGCTAAAGTAGACCCTAGATTTGTCTCTCATTGCGCCACACAATCCTTTAGGAAATCTTACTGTTTCTACCCTCAAAATGCACCCTCATCCGACAACGTCCCCATCCCCGCTGCCGCCCCGCTGCTCCAGGCCCCCAGCCTTTCTCCCCTGGGCTGCAGCGGCTTCTGGGTGGTCCCCCCACCCCTGCCACCTGCAGGCTGTTCTCCACCCAGCAGCCAGCGCAGTCCTGTTCAGACTAAGTCAGATCATGTCACTGTCTGCTAGAAAGCCTGCAGGGCTCCCTCTCTACATGGAGTCAAACCCAAGGCCTCACCGTGGCCCCTAGGCCGTCTGAGCTCTGCATCCCTGGCCGTCTCCCCTCTAATCTAACTGTTCTCCTCTGCTCGTCCTGGGCCAGCTCATGACCCAGGCGCACTCCCACCTCGGGGCTCCTGTACATGCATGCTGTCCCCTCCGGTGTCCACCCGGCCCGCCCCTCACTGCTCAGGTCAGCTCAGTGCCAAACTCACAGAGAGCCTTCTCTGACCTATTTAAAACCATGGCCCATCCTCGTCCCAGCACCCCAAACCTTTTCTCATTGCTTTCTACCTCTTGGGGGGAGGGTAGAGGGAGATACATTTCTACCTCTATTAGATACAGATACAGCCATCATCCGACACATTTCCTTATCACTCGTTATCATTAGGATATAAATTCCTTGAGAGTAAGGACTTTTGTGTTTTTGTTAATTGCTGTGTGCCGTTCTTAGACCAGAGGCTGATCCTGGTCATTGCACAATAAATATTTGTCAAATGAATGAGTGAGAGTTCAGCCACCTGCCCAAGGCCATCAGCAAGCAGCTGGCCAGGTCTGCCCGATTCCAAAGCTCAGCTCGTGCCCTGGCATCCCCTCCGTAACCTCCTAGAACGTGGGTTCTAGGCACCTGGCCTCACTTGCTGCAGAATTTGGGCGAAGTTCCCATTGCACGTGTCCACCTTTTGGCACGCCAAGAAACTAGTGACCATGTTACAGGATACTCTGTCTCTCCTCAGTGACATTCAGTTGCACAAACGGACAAAAAATATCCCAGACTCCAGAGAGTGTGAATTTCTTGGAAGTCTGTTTCGAAGGAAACCTTGTGCTCTGTCATCGCAAGGACAAACCCAAGCAGAGCAGAGACTTGGTCAGTGCCAACTGCACGGCACAGGTGTTACCACCAGGCCAGTCTCCATCGAGGTGGCTTTCCACCTCCAAGGGCTCAAGGTCTACGGTAGGCGATTCACGGAAGAGCAACGAGCTGGGTAGTTAAAGCTCAGCTCTGGAACCAGGGTCACGTAACAGGCTGTGTGGACGTGGGCAAGCTGCTACGGCGTTCTGCGCCTCAGTTTGCTCATCTGTACAATGGGGGCGGCAGTGAATAGCTTCTCCCCCGAGGTGACTGTGAGGATTACAGGAAAGATGCGGGTAGAGGGTTCCGACAGTGCCCAGGACAGAACAGGGCCCCCGCCCTGGCTGTTGGCCTCAGGCCCAGAACCTGAGCTCTGGGGACCACCCACAGAGGAACAGCCCTACCGGGCCATCGTCCTTGCGCAACCATCTGCTCTTCGGCGACAAAGGAAGCAACTGCGCCGGAAAACAGGAACTCATTTCAAGAGCTCCCCCACGAACCATTTCCCCTTCCAACGATTCCGCTCAGAACGGCCTGCAGAGGCTCTCCGAACCAGCGCAGGGGAGGGGACGCGGGACGTCAGCTTCGGCGCGGGCTCATGAACTCACTGTTCTTGTTATTGAAGGCCGACACCGACAAGGCGTGCTCCATGTCTCCGAGCTTGATTTCCTCCCTCTGCCTCCCACTTCTCCAGAAATCTAAAGCCACATCTGTGATCCGTTCCGCTCCGGCGTTGCTGCAAAGCGAGCGCAGGGAATGAGAGCTGGGTTTCCCCAAAGCCCACAGGCGCGGGCTCCGCGCGCTTCCATCATGTCCCAGCCCGGAACGTACCTGAGAAAGATGAAGATGGCTTTCTGATAGGAGACCCCATCCACGTGGTCATAATAGTCTAGGAAAGGCTTGATGGCATCGATGAGGCCGGCGTGCATCTTATCCATTTCATCGAATATGAAGATGGACCTCGCGCAGGCACTCACGTTGCCGCGGATCCACATCTGTAACTGATCCTGAATCGCAGGGGGAAGCAACACCAAGTTCTCAGCAAGTGCAGCTCCAACACCCAGCACGGCACCGTCACCACCTCAGCCGCTTCCGAAAGGCGGCATTTACGGTGGGAGCGCTCGCCGCTCGGCTCCGGGCTAAGAACTATACACACACCAGCTCTTTGGTTCCTCTCCACAACCCCACCGAGTGGGTGTTATCACACCCCTTTCACAGATGAGGACTGGGATCTGAACCCCACCCTGTCTGACTCCAAAGCCCCACACTTGGACTATAATTCCTGTGCTGAGATGACACCCCAACGCTGAAGCATGGGATTGCTGGCCATGTTGGCACACTTCCTGTGCACACCAGCCTTCCAGAAAGAAGGCAGAGAACGAGAGGCCATTCTGCCATTCAGTCCTCAGCACAGCCTTGGGAAGGCGCTCCAGCTTCCCCTGGGGAAAGTAAGGCGTGCAGGCTCCTTTAAGTGAGGCACCTGGCCTGAGAGCACGCGCCTTAGCGTGAGTGTGGCCGGCTAACACTCCTGAGTTTCTGGGACAATGCCCGGAGGCTGTGCTTAAGCAGAAACATTCCCTAAGAACACATTCAGGTACTTCTTAGAAAACTAAGCAATCGCCCTAGCTGGTTTGGCTCAGTGGATAGAGAGTCGGCCTGAGGACTGAAGGGTCCCAGGTTCGATTCCAGTCAAACGCATTATCTTGGTTGCGGGCACATCCCCAGTAGGGGGTGTGCAGGAGGCAGCTGATCGATGTTTCTAACTCTCTATCCCTCTGCCTTTCTCTCAGTAAAAAATTAATATATTAAAAAAAGAAAAGAAAAGAAAACTAAGCAATTAAGTTAAGGAGAAAAGACCTTTTTAATCAGAAATTTGAGCTATGGTGCTTTTCTAAATTCCCCCCACAAGGTGAAGAGGAGAAACTAGCTGTTTTTGGAGGTCCTGACTTCTTATGATTGTGGTGTTTGCTTGGCTGCCTCGACCAGGGGACCCGGGTTACAACGTTCCCTTGTACGTCTCTAACCTAAGTAGTAGTTCTGCTCTAGGAGGACTAGTCTCTGTGCACACAGGAACCTCAGGAGAGCGCGTGGCCCCCAAACAAGTCACTGTTTAAACAAGGACTCGCTCACATCTGCTAGTTCTCCCACTCTGCCTCCGCGACTTTAGGCAGTAACGGCACATGTACTGAGCCCTCACTGCAGGTCAGCCACTCTCTGAGCACTGTTCCCATCACGTGTTATTGTGCTCTCCCCCAACCAACCAAATGTTTTCAACAGAACACTACTGCATTCCCTACTTTACCGCTGGAGGGAATTAAGGCACAGAGAGGTTAAGTAACTTGCCCCAAATCACTCTGCTGTTAAGTAATGGAGCCTGAATGCTAACTAGGATGACCAACTCGTCTCAGTTCGTCTGGAACTTTCCCAGGTTTGGCACTGAAAATCCCACATCCTAGGAAGCCTGGACAGTTGGTCACCCAAGCAGAAGGGGGAAATGTGTTTTTCAAGGGTGAGGGCTAAAGGGCTGTGTCTTGCCACCTTGCAGGTTCATTACACAGGTCACGAAAGGTGATAGTTAATGCTTATGAGCCAGGTACCAGGACACATACGGGACAGAGCTCATTGAATTCTCAGCGCCCCCGTTTTATAGATGAAGGACTGAGTCTCTGAGAGGTCAGGCAACCTTCCCAAGATCACACAGCTGGTAGTGGGAGAGTCAGGACCCAAATCCAGGTGTGTCTGCCGCCAAAGCCCAGGCTGGTAACCAGGGACAGAAAACAAAAGCAGTTTGCCACAGGGCAGTTAGGCAAACTTAGGCCTCTCTAGAAAGGTTTCCTCTTCTACAAAATGAGTTAGGTCTGATGATGACCTTTTAAGTCGGATTTGGCCGTGTCCGTGTCTAAACCCCCCGACCCCACTTACTAAAACGAGCATCACTCGGCCTGACTTCGGAAACCACAAGGTTCGATAATGCAACTGCTCGGTGCATCTGAAACCCTCTGTGGCTGCCGCACGCGGCCATTTTCAGGGCCCACTCGTTTTTTAACAAGCAATTCCCAAATCCCATCCCACACCCGAGAGACCCCAAACGCAGCGCCCCCCAGGAGGATTCCCAGCTCCCGCGCTTGCCTTGTACAGGGTGAGGTTGGAGGCGTGCGGGAAGTGCAGTGTGGCCACAAACAGGTGCACATAGTGGCTGTTGAGACCGCCCTCGTAAATGTTCTCCGCGATGATCTTGCTGGCAAAGTTCTTGCCGGTGCCGGTCCACCCGTGCAGGGAGAGGGTGAGCGGTTTCTTGGGCTTCGGGTTGCTTATGAAGCCGGTCAAGGCGTTTAAGATGACTTTCTTGGCAAGATGCTGCCCAAAGAGCTTGCGGTCCAGATCCTTCTGCAGCACTGGGAAGAGCAAGCCCGTGAGGGCGGGCGCGGGGCGGGCGGAATTCAGCCGCGTTTCCAGGCGCAGGCCCCCGTGGAAGCCAGCACGCCCCTCGGGCAGCGCGGAGGCGTGGAAGCACCTGAGCCAGGGCTGGCGGGTGGGCCCGGGGCCCTCCCTCTGCTAGCGCGGCCCATGCACAGCCGGGCCCGAGCAGGGCTGCTTCCCCAACAGGTCCGCGCCTCCGCGCCCCCCGCCGGCCGCGTGCACCCGGCCCCAGACCTGCTGCTCCCGCCCCACGACGCGCAGGCAAAGGGCCGCGGTTTGGCCACCGGGGCCCGCGCCGGAAGAGCCCCCGCCATCCTTCCTGTCTCCGGCCGCGAAGGCGCACATCTCTTTGGGGTAAGTTTACAACCGTCCACACGGCCCCCGCCTCCCGTTTCTGCGTGAAGCACCCCAACCTGCAGCTCGCCTCCCGTGTCCGACCAAAGTCCGGGCCGCCTCTGGCGGGTGGCCCAGCGCCAGGCCCCGTCCGCACCCCCGGCCGCTCGGGCTCCGGGTTCCGGGTTCCGGGTCCCGGCCCCGCCGGCCTCAGCTCGCCGGGGCGCCTCGCCCTCCGCCGGGCCCCGACCCCCGCCTCGGACCCCCGTCCGTCCTACCTTCCCGGCTCAGGCTCCGCTTCTGGTTGCAGCACTCGGCGAAGAGGCAGTAGAGGCGCGGGTAGGAGATGTAGCTGGTGAGCACGCCGGCCAGGGCCAGCCCCAGGCTGATGGGCTCCACCGCGCGCACCAACGGCGCCAGCAGCAGCAGGCCCAGGGCAGCCCGGCCCAGCTTCATGCCCGGACCCCGCCGCCCAGCGCGTCCTCGAGCCTTCCGCAGACCCGCCGGGCCGCGCTTCCGGTTCCTCCCCCTCGGCGCCGCCATCTTTGCCTGGGGCGGGCCTCTCCGCGACGCCGGCGGCGCCATCTTTGTGAGGGGCACCGCCCTTTCCTGCTTCCGGGAGGTGGGCGCTGGAAAGCTGATGGGGGTCCACTTTTTATTTTCAAGTTTTGAAAAGTTTTACAGAAAAATTGAGGGCACATATGCCCCCCCTCACCTGGCATATAGTTTCCCCTATTATTCACACCTTTGTTACATATGAACCTATACCGATACTAACGTTGGTTCAGTTTTTACCTATTGTCCTATTTCTGATCCAGGATCCCATCCAAGGTACCACATTATAGTCTCCTCTTGATTGTGGGTGTTTCTCGGCTTTTCCTTGGTTTTGATGACCTTGACAGTTTGGGGGAGCACTGGTCAAATCTTTTGTAGGGTGCCCCACTATTGGAAATTGTCCCACGTTTAGACTGGGGTTATGGATTTGGGGAATGAATGTTCTTTACAGAGGTAAAGTGCTACTTTTGTAACATTCTATCAAGGGTACAGACTATCAGCATGATTTGTGGCTAGTGATGCTGACCTTTATCACCTGGCTGAGGTTCCGGTTGTCAGATTCCTCTATTATAAAGTTGCTCACACTCACTCATTCATAGTTGGGAGGGTTACCTATGTCCCAGGTTAGACACACGGTTCCTGCATTCACCTTCACCTTGCACAATACATGCTCTCCATCAGCCCAGAAGTCACCCGACCTGTTATTTCCTCATTCCAAGCTGTTCAAATGCTTCAGGAAAAAAGACAGCACAAGTGGCACTGAACTTGACACCTAACAGGTTGGAGCTTGTCTGTCTCTTGAACTAAATGAGTTCTTTTGAGCTGCCCACCCCCCAGGCTCTGAACACATTGCCTAGTATCGGTGTGAGGAGACGCAAAATGAACAAGGCGGCTAGATTAAGCTCATATTTAATACCGAAGTGCGGAAGTGATAGAGACAGGTAATCTTTCCTTCTAAATGAAAATAGGTAACTTTGTAAAAGTCAGAGAATACCAGTGTTCCTTTGATTCCATTCTAGAGTTTTCTACGGCCCACTGGGAACAGGGAAGGGTACATGTCTGAACCCCATTCCAGATCATTGGAAGTAGAAGGCATGATCACACATATAATAACAAGAGCACAATTTAAAGGGTATCATCTCACCCTCAACACACAGCTCTTTTCTCCTGAGCCAGGAAAAATATTAAGAAAAAGTCAACATTATTTACAAACAAGATTTAATAACGCTCACAAGAATAGTTTGCCCCCAAATAAGAAAACCACATATTGTTTTGTTTCAAAAGGATACAAATTTAGAGCCTGAAAAGTCCAGCAGGTAAGCAGCCAGACTAGTAGTCTGTTTCTGGAACTGTCTGCTAGCCGATGACCAGGGTTCTGTCCAGGAAGGCTTTATCATGGGGCGAGGGACAGTGCTGTTTACATCCCATTCCGCACTTCTCCCCTTGGCCGCCCTCAGTACCGTCGGTTCATCTTCTTGAACTTCTCATAATGGTAGTCATCGGTGGCCTTCTCATTAGCAGGACGCTTGCGGTTTGGGGGGGACCCTGTGAAGGAAAAGAGGAGGAGCTGTGTGCCATGCCGGAAGTCATTGGCAGGCGACTTCCCCAGGGCCAAGGACGCCTCCGCAGGAGCCCCGTGCTGCCCTCGTGAGCAGAGACACAGTAAGGCCTCAGCAAACGCTTGTTATTGAGTGACTGAAAACAGACATATGGAGTTGGTGCCAGCCAAACTATGCTGACCTCGGCATTCCACTAAGTGAATGGTAGCAGCCACACCTCACTGAGTCTGACTCTACCAGACATGGCGCTCAATCCTTTAGCCATGGCTTCCTTTTACCCTCAGCAAGCCTAGCAGGGGCCCTTTACCATCTTGGCTCAGAGAGGTTAGGTGACTTGCTCAGATAAGGTAGGCCGAGAGTTGCATCCAAGTCTGGTGACTCCAAAACCCTCGCTTACCATGCGTCTGACACAAAGCTCTTTGGGAATCCAAGACTACAAAACCAAGACGTTAAGAAAATAGTTTCCCAAGTAAGAAAGGAGGAGGAGGAGAGGCTTTTCAGAAGCCTCAGCAAGTTTCGCATTTCCTTAGAATCATCCCATTGTGGATGAGAGGATGACTCCACCAGGTGCGGGCAAGCGTGCGGGAAGGGTCACCGCCGGCTGCTGGGGGAGGACATGAGCACCAGCCTCTGGAGGACCCTTTGGTGACTTCTCTAAAGGTCGCCTAAAGGCATGACGTAGTCAAGAATGAGCATCAGAACGGCGCTTAAAGAGGGAAAATGCGAAATAAGCTAAGTGGCCAACCAGAGGGACACGGTGAGACGCCATCTGTCTTTCCAACGGAACACGATACAGCCTTTGAAAAAGAGAATGTTTACTGACGGGGAGAGGCATGCAGGGCGCACCACTGAGTAAAACGCCGTGAGATCCTTCTAGGTACATACAATGTTTCCTGTGTGTGAATGTTTTAGAAAGTCTGAAAGATTGTACATAAAAATGTTAACTGTGGTTGTCTCCGGGTGGTGAAACTATGACCAACTTTTCATTTCTTTTTGTTTATTGAAATTTTCTAATTTTTGAGTCTCTATTTTGGACAGCCCATGAATCCTCAGAGCAGCCCCAGGTGGGAGGTTTATTCCCATTCCCATTCTGTAGACGAGGAAACGGAGGCTTGCAAAGGGGAAGGGAGATGGCCGTGGTCCAGAACATGGGCTAAAACTCGGATGCCCTGGCCCCGCAGCCCGAGCGCCCCCCCACCGCTTCCATGGGCCCGGAGTGATGTGACCACTCCAGGCCGCCTCAGGCCACGCTGTACTCACGGTCAGGCTCTGGCTTCTCGGTGTCGCCCACTCGCAAGGGACGGGCTTTGGGCTCTTCTTTGTTCCTCCGGATGGGGGCGTTGAGCTCCTCGTGATAAACTGGACCAGAGAGACCAGGGGACATGTCAGACAAAACACGGGAACCCGGGAACCTCAAACCAATGGGGCCGGGGTGAGAGGGGGGCTGCCTCCCCGAGGCTTACATCGGTTGTGCTGCACGTAATTCACCGCCATGTTGGTGGGCACAAAGGATGTCTCACTGTCTTTCTTCTTGTTCTGCTGCTCTGCCAGCAGACGGGCCTTGGCGTCCTCCGTGGAAATGATGTTTTTTATTTTAGCACTAAGGGGAGAAAGGAGCCGTGCCACGCATTAGGTTGCCACCCCCGGTCCTCAGGAGTGGCTGGTGAGGCTGGCCACTGCAGAAGGAAGCCCTCGTTCCTGGGGCCCAGCTGTGCAGTTTACCAGCTCCCCTGCGGCCACACCCCATGGCACTCCCACAGCAGGGAGACGCGGACTTAATTCCCTTCTGATCAAGAGGAGACCGCGCCTCCCAGAGGAACAGAGAACTGCCTGAGGCTCAGAGCTGGGAAGCCAAGAAAGAGGTGAGAGCCCGGAGGTCTCCCAGCCTTCTACTCAGCCACAGAGGGTTCTGACCACTGTGGCTCCTCCCTGACAGTCCCCTTTTAGAGCAGATGTTCTGTAGTAAGAATGCGAGGAGGATTGTGGGGTGGCTAAGCCTTTAACAATGCTCCTACTCGAATAAAACAACAATAGTCCGGCAGTGTGACTCAGTGTTGAGCATGGGCCTATGAACCAGGTCACAGTTCAAGTCCCCGTCAGGGCACATGCCCAGGTTGTGGGCTCAATCCCCAGTACGGGGTGTGCAGGAGGCAGCCGATCGATGATTCCCTCTCATCATCAATGTTTCTCTCTCTCTCCCCCCCCTCCCAATCCTTTCTGAAATGAATAAAAACATATGAAGAACAATGGAAGAACAGAGGCCTGACTAGAACAGCTGAAGAGCTGTGAACAAAGGCTAAATCAAAACACACTCTGGTTCTCAGCAGTCAGGTCCTTAAGTGCCTTTAACTGCTCTGCCCAACCCTTCAGAAGAACTGGAGACCACCACCTCAGCCCACCAGAGAACATAGGTTTGTGGGTTTCCAAGGAGACAGGTGAGCAATAGTCCCCCGAACTTCTAACTGGAAAGCAGAGCGGTCCTCCTGCAGCCTCGGGGCAGGAGAGAGGTGAGGGGGGTCTGGGACGTACTCGATGCCTAGGTCCACCTCGGGGATGCCGCTCAGCATCTGGTTGGAAAGCATCTCCTCCGTCTTCTTTGCTGAGGAGACGCGGATGTTTTCTGGAAGTTCGTAGAGACAGTCCTCTGCGTTCTTGGGCTTTACTTTCTGTTCTTCGTGTTCCACAATCCCTTTCCTCTTCTTCAGCTCTGTCTCAATGTACTTCATCCTGAAACCAGAAACAAGGTCTCAGGGAGGGGCAGGAAGCTCACAGCAGGCACCTTTGAAATGAGTGGCCCCAACACAGGCCCACAGAGCAGTGACGGTCCGCGAGGAAGTTTTCATCAGTCCATGGAGAGGTGAAGAGAAATAAAAATAACTTGCATTTTTTCTTCCAGTTAAAATTTACCACGTGAAGCACCAACCTATGTTATGCAATTACGTGCCACCAATCTATTGGTGTTAGTCTATGTAAGGCTCTTTGAAGACAGAAGGATGATGGGAGATGCAACAGTCTTACTGGCCAAAATAAAAAGTAGGCAGTCTAGTGTTTATCCCTGCAATGTTTTGGGGAAATATTATCAGTCAAGGAATCTACAATCTCAAGAACCACTTTTAAAGAACTTTTCAAAGTTCTCCAGCCTGGGAGGTGGGCCAACAGAGACCAGCATTGATGTCTTTGGTTGACTCTAGAAATGTCATCTGTGACTAACGAGCTCGGACTGTTTCTGGCTGGCGCCCACCCGATCGCTCACAGCCAGGCTGGCTGACACCTACATGTCGGCGTCCTCGTCCCTCCGGTTGGTTTCCGCGGAGAACGATGTCCCCAGATGGAGGTCTTCCTCTTCACTGATCCTGAAAGGAGAGAGGAAGAGTGAAGCAGGGCCTCGAAGTCCCGCTCATGGAGGCCGAGTTTTAGGTGACACTGACAACACCAGCACACAACAAAAAGCATCAGGTCCTCTCTAGTGGGGGAAATACGTGAGATGTAAATAAAATAAATATAAGCAAGCAAACTGCTGGCCTTTGGAGATTCCTCTGGGGAACTGGCAGGTACTTTTATTTTTTACTTTTGTATTGTTTGAATGCATTATTTTCATAATTGTATTTTTGTTTTCTTTAAAAAGAAAAAGGCAACTTCCACAGGGGTTTGAAAGACAACAAACAGTGCACCTTTACAAAACGGATCACACCCACATCTCTCTAAGCTAACTTTTAAAGAGCTTTTGTTTTTAAACTCTGTGTAGTTTACAAAACACAGAGGATACTTGAAGATGTCCCTCTAAAGCCACTGCTGCAGGCCCAGCTCTCCGGGGCACACGGACTCCGGCGGGACCACCGGTGCATCCGTACCAGCGTGTCCTGCACTTACTTGTCCTTGCCCCTTTCCTTCAGTTTCTTCATGTCCACCATGCCTCCTGTCTTCATCTGAAAGGGATCGTCCTGCAGAAAGCAAAGACAGCAGAGAAGAAACATCTTCGTAACTGACAGTGAATTTTCTAAGGAAACACAACCATCCACTGAAGAGCACCCGCATCTTCCCATGGGCCAGGGAGGACCCCACAGCTTACCACCAGAGTGGTCTCTTCTTGTACCTTCTCTCCTACCAGCAGGGCCACCGCGCTGAGGAAAAGCAAAAGGAAAAGGAGGGCATGAAGAACAGCACATTCCAGAGATGAGAAAGAATATTAGGAAGTTTGTAGATGGCAACATTAGTGGCAGGGTGGGATTTGAGGGGTGGGCACCAAAGCCGGCTGGAAAAGCCTGTGAGACTAAGACAGGGCTCAACAAGCACTGTAGACGCTGGGACTGGGAGGGTGGGGGGGGGTGTGCAAAGGCAAACCTTTCTATAAAGCCACCTGGCATCACCTTGCCTCGGAAACCTCACTTCTAAGATTGTTTGCCTTCAGGGAACACGAAGCTGAAGACAAGTGTAGGAAAACACAATTGCAGCCTGATCTGATGAAAGTTTACAAACCGACCTCCAGGTCCTCAAACGTAATTAAGTTACATTGTGGGACATACTTGTGGTGGAGTATTATGTAGCCATCAAAAAGGGCTTTGGGAAAATCATCTGCAAAGTGAGTGAACGACCACAATGTCCTAATGAACTGAAAATAGCATACAACAAAAGTTCTCACTATTCTTTACAACAGGGCGAAAGAATACACATTGGAAAGGACATTAAATGTTAACATTGGTTACCTCTGGATGGAGGAATTACGGGTGCTGTTTATTTTCTTGATTATACTTTTCTAAATTTTCCAAATTCTCAACAATCAATGTGCTTTCACAAGTAGTTGGACGCAATAAGAACAAGAGGTAGTGGCTTGTTTCTGTACCTCTGGAGCAAACCTTAAGACCACATGGCCCAGGCCATCTCCTGATTAAACGTTTCAACGAACACTGTGCCTCCTCCGGGTTGTACAGTGGAAGGTGTGCAGTGTGTCAAGAAAAGGGGCCAAAGCCCTAGCCATTTGGCTCAGTGGGTCTGAGCATCAGCCTGCAGACTGAAGGGTCCCGGGTTCGATTCCAGTCCAGGTACCCGGGTTGCAGGCTCGATCCCCTGAGGAGGTCAGGGTATGTGCAGGAGGCAACTAATGGATGTGTCTTTCTCACATCAATGTTTCTCTTTCTGTGTCTCCCCCTTCCATCCTGTCTAAAAATCAACGGAAAAAATATCCTCAATGAGGATTAACACAAAATAATAATTCAAAAATAAAAAAAGAAATAAAAACAAATAAGTAAAGAAAAGAAAAGGGGCTATGTCTGAGGGGCTATTCTGTGACAGCGACCCGCCGGGGGCGTGTCAGTCATCCCCTCCTCCTCCTCCTCTTCCTCCTCCGGGCCCCCCATGGTACCCACCTCACTCCGTTGGGCCTCTTCCTCAAGTTCTGCACCTCTCGGGTCTCCTCCAGTTTTAATCTGAGTAAAAGGCAATGTGCAGGTTGAGAGACCCTCCGCGGAACTCAAGAGTCTAACAGCAGCTTCGCCGACACCCAGCCGGCTGCTGAGCTGCCGGCACAGGGTCCAGAAGGCGAACCTGCGCCTGGACCCACCGGCTCTCCGACCCACTGCCCATCCCGGGGACAGCTCCTCCAACTATGCGGCCTCGGGGATGGCGGCCTCAGCCCTAAAAACCTCAATTTGTCCGCAAAAGGGGACACCACCACCGGCTCACGGTTGCCAATGTCGTCAACAAGGCGCCCGGCCGGGTGATGAGACCCCGAACCAGCTTCTCGTTTTCTGCCCAGTGGAAAGCCCGTTCCAAACGCACCGAACCTCTTCTGAGCCCTGCTCATCTTCCTCCGACTCCGAGTCAGCCCGGCGCCGGCGGAAAGTCTTCCCGGTGACCGGCATGGTCGCGCCGGTCCCGCGGTCCCACCGCTACCCCGCTGCGCCGAGGACCGGACCGCTTCCGGCGCGCAGCAGTGTCGTCAGAGCGCCCGCCCCGCCGGGCCCCGCCCCGAGCCCTCTTGGTTCCACCCATCTCGTACAGCCCACATGACCACGCCCCATCGGTAGCGTAGCCATCTCCCGATTGGCGAGCCGAGGGGGAGGAGGCGGGGCGAAGCCGGCCAGGCCCCGCGACCCTGCACAGCTCAGCCTGTTTGACTGACAGGCTGCGGTGGCGCGGTTGCGAAGGCAGGTGAGTTTCTGGCTGCTGTCCGCTGGTGCAGGGGGCCGGGCCTCTCCGAGCTGGGGCGACCCCAGCCCTGCTCCTGGCCGGCGGGGGCCTGGCCCTGCCAAATGCGCTAAACGCCGCGGCCAGGTGATCGGAGCCCGGGAACCCCCGGCCGCCGTCACCCTCTCCCCTCCTCCGGCCGGCGCCCTGGGGGTCCTCTGGGGTCCCGTCGGCCCACATCGAGCCCCAGGGGACTCGTTGCTTCTCCAGGACAGGGGACGCCATCTCTTTTATTCTGCCAGGGCCTTGATCCAGCGTTGAAAGCATGCGTGTGGCGTTTCGGGGCGCTGACTTTTATTTCCCCTGGGTCTGGGCCCTGACATATTTTTTCCTTTAGGGACAAAAGATGACCATTTATTAGTGGTGGTGAATTAAAGTCCCACGCCGATTGCCCCGCTAAAAATGACCCCCCGCCATTTCTTCCTGAGGAGACGCACGTCTGATGCTTTGAACCCACTGATTTTTTTTTTTTTTTTTTGAGGCTTAGGGCTCCTCCTCCGGTGTTTGCCAGCCTTTGACCTTAAGGGGCCTTGTTTTCATCCTTTGTCACTAGGACTGTCTCTGTGCCCTTGGCCCCTTCTACCCCAAGATGCCGTGAGAATTAAGTTTATTTCAAATATGGCCATCAACAAACGCCCATAGGAAATAACTAAATGCGTAAGTAGTGGCTTAGAAGGCTTTAGGAACCCCTTAAGTAGTAGTTTTCCTTTTCTCATTGTAGGCCGGCACTTCCCTTTGAAATCGCGACCTCTCGGGAAGCGCTAACTATGTGGCGGGTACTGGGCTAAGTATCATCTCACTGAACTCTCCCAACAGGCTCGTGAAGCAGACTCAGTTATTTTTCATTTTGCAAATGAGAATCTAGGGTTCAGGGAGGCCATGCGTGCCTCACCGACACAGCCGGAAGGTGGAGCAGGGGTCAGCGCAGGCCCACCTCTGCGGGTTGTGCACAGGGGCGCTTCAGTGACTGTTTGCTGCGACTGCTGTGGTTGCCACCCACTGGCTGGGGAGGAGGTGCCGAGGGGGACTGTTTTGGTTTCCTCTTCCGGAAGGCCATTCTGAAGCGGGGCAGCATTTCTGGAATGCCTTACTTTTTTCTGGAACAGCCTCCTCTAAGATTGCTGTTCTCTTCCCTGGACGGAGACAGATGCACTCAGGACTTCTCAGAACAGCCTTTGGGCTTCGATCAAAAGCTGTTTAGTAGCTGTGTGGCCTCCAGCCAGTTACTTCACCTCTCTGAGCCTCAGTCATTCTTCCTTTAGTGGAGATGGAGATGGAGATGATGGACTTAACTTCCAATATTGCCCACCCCCAGGGTGGTTATGAGGATTTGGTGAGGTCTGTTAGTATCAGTTCAGCACGCGGGGCCATTGGGGCAGGGGCAAGGTGCAGGAGGGGCTGGGTGGGTAAGGCCCACGAGGGTCACTGGAGTGTGTGGGAATCAGGACTTGCCCAAGGCAGGAGGAGGCTGACAGTTCTGCGTTGAGAGCCAGAAGTAATGCGGTTGCTTGGAAGTCTGCTGGAGAAAAGAGGGCAGGAAGGAGAAAAAGGGTACTTGTTCTGAGGAGCAGAGGGGTGCAGGTGTGTGGGGTGAGGGATGGCTAATGGGGTGAGGACCAGGTTAGGGGGTGTCCTTGTGTTGGTGGGGGGGCTTGGCAGCGTCACCTTTCCCGTCCTGAGGAACTTGGCTCCTGGCCGGGAGGAGGAGGTAGCCAGAACCTCCAGGAAAATGATGAGTAATGGGCACCTGAGGCCTGGCCTCGGCAGCTGGTGCCAGACCCGGATGTACCGCCTGCCAGCCTGCGTCCCTAGGGAGGCACTTCCCCGTCACTCAGTGCAGGCCCCAGGGGGGAAGAAGTGCCTGCCCTCATTCAGGACCAAGCGTCTTGGAAGCCTCGCCCGGCCCTGAATGGGTGGGCTCTCTGCAGACTTATCAGCCTGCCTCCTTTCCTCCCACTCTCTCATCCCCAAGAGGAGAGGCAGGCAGGTCTGGTGGGTCAGGAGGGAGAGGTGCTCTGGGGTTGCTGTGGTGAAGGTACCACCCCTCGGGCTGGCATTTTGGGCACCAGCTCTGGGGCAGGCACTTCCCTGACTCCCAGCAGCACAGCCGACCAGCTGCTCTCAAGAGGGCCTGTTTCCACCCTGGCTGGTTTGGCTCAGTGGATAGAGCATCGGCCTGTGGACTGAAAGGTCCTGGGTTCGATTCCAGACAAGGGCGCATGCCTGGGTTGTGGGCTCAATCCCCAGTAGGGGGCGTGCAGGAGGCAGCTGATCAATGATTCTCTCTCATCATTGATGTTTCTTTCTTTCTTAAAATATATTTTACTGATTTTTTTACAGAGAGGAAGGGAGAGGGATAGAGATTAGAAACATCGATGAGAGAGAAACATCAATCAGCTGCCTTCTGCACACCCTATACTGGGGTTGTGCCCACAACCAAGGTACATGCCTTTGATCGGAATCGAACCTGGGACCCTTGAGTCCAGAGGCTGACGCTCTATCCACTGAGCCAAACTGGATAGGACTCATCATTGATGTTTCTATCTCTCTCTTCCTCGCTCTGAAATCAATAAATATATATATATAAAATATTAAAAAGACTTCACACTGTCACTTTACATTAAAAAAAAGGGGGGCTTTTTCCCAGGCTCCATTCTCTCAGCAGTGCCAGTTTCTTTCCCTTTCGGTCTTTATTAAATGCCTGCTGTGTGCACTCCATTTATTTGCACAGAGGGCGGGGTGGGAAAGACTGGAGGCAGACAGGCCTGGCTCACTGCCAGCTCTCACTGTCACTTCCTTGCTGTGTGGCCCTGGGCAAGTGCTTTCCATCTCCGAGCCTCCATCCTTCCTCTGTAAGATGAGGAACTGTGGTCCTTCCCTGAGAGAATGCAGGTGAGCATCGCGCCTGGCCCAGAGCAGGTGCTGGGTCCTGGCGCTCCTGCTGTTCAGTTAGGGTTACCTTTTCTAAAAGACCCCCTCCCTGCTCCACCTTAAGTGAGAGAAAAAGAATCTTTTAAAAGCCTCTATTTTGAGAAAAAGATTAAACCTATAGAAAAGTTACAAAAATAATAGAATGAAATCCCATTCATACCCTTCATCTAGATCCACCAATTATTAATATTTCAGCCCTATTTACTCTATATGTGTCATATACTCGTTATCATCATCATCATTATTATTGCTGATTCAGTTAAGAGTAAGTTGCAGGGATCATGACTCTTTACCCGTAAATATTTCAGGGGCTATCATCTTCAACCAAGGACATTATAATATATAACCAGAAAACAGTTTCTATCTTCAGGAACTTTAATGTCCATTTACTACCATATTAGTCTCTTAGGGCTGCCATAAAGTACCACAGACGGGGTGACCTAAGCAACAGAAATCTATTTTCTCACAGTTCTGGGGTCTGGAAGTTCAGGACCAAGGTGTCAAGAGATTTGGTGCCTGGCCAGCATGGCTCAGTGGCTGAGTGTCAGCCTATGAACCAGGAGGTCACTGTTTGATTCCTGGTCAGGACGCATGCCCGGGTTGCAGGCTCAATCCCCAGTGTGGGGCATGCGGGAGGCAGTCAATCAATGATTCTTGTCATGGATGCTTCTATCTCTCTTTCCCTCTCCCTTCCTCTCTGAAATCAATAAATAGATATATATTTTTTAAGAGAGAGATTTGGTTTCTTCTGAGGCCTCTTTCCTGGGCTTGTTGTCGGCCACCTGCTTGCTGTGTTCTCACAGGGTCTTTCCCTCCTCGGTGCCTCCTTGTGTGTCCACATTTCCTTCTCTTAGAAGGATACCAGTCAGACTAGATTCAGGCGCTCTAGACCTCATTTGAACCTAATTGCCTCTTTAAAGACCCTGTCTCCAGGTAAGATTACATTCTGAGGTGCCGGGGGTTAGAGCTTTAATATGTAAATTCTGGGGTACCATTCAGTCCACAGCAAACACTATTATGTAGTATCTAACCCATATTCAAATTCGTCTGTTGCCCCACTAATACCCTTTACCTCGTTAACCCAGGTCCCAATTTTGTCCTGTCTCTGGTGCCTTTTATCTGGAGCAGTGTCTCAGCCTGCGCTGACAAAGGGAATCAGGTTGTCGGAAGCAGCCATGCTGGCTGCCTAGGCAAAGGACAGGACAGCTGTTGGCTTCATTCCCTGGGGTTCTGCTTCCTGGCTTTACTTTGATGTCAGAAGCTCCAGGAGGTGAGCTTGGATCTTAGAAAGCAGCCGGGAGAATCAGAACCGCCATGCACCAGTCACCTGCTGTGTGTCACACTTGGTCAACGTCGTACATTTCTTGGCTGGGCTGGTCGGCCTGGGTGCCCTGGGCAATGGAACCCCGAGTGAACAGCTGATGAAAGGTGCCTCTGGGCACGTGACTTACAGTCTGACCAACCCGGTTCCTGATTTCTAAAGCATGATCAATAACACAAGTTACAGTGCTAAATGTTTTTTGAGCATTCTTTTGTGTGTTTTTTTTAATTGATTTCAGAGAGGAAGAGAGAAGGAGAGAGAGAGAGAGAAAGAAACATCAGCGGTGAGAGAATCATTGATCGGCTGCCTCCTGCAGGCCCCACACTGGGGATCGAGCCAGCAACCCGGGTCTGTGCCCTGACCGGGAATCGAACCGTGACCTGGTTGCTAGGTCGATGCTCGGCCACTGAGCCAGGCTGGCCGGGCTTTTTTGAGCATCTTGCTGTGCAGATAAATGCAAACTCGGAGCCACCCTGAACATCCACGGGGTCAGAAGTCATCGCGCTTCTGGTGCATCGTTTCACCGCCTCCCTGTGGCTGTCTTTGTCCCACTTCACGGACGCCTTCACTGCGGATTGAGTGATTTCTCCAGAGACACACAGCTTGCAAGCGATGAGAGCTAGGACCCGAAAGCAGGGCTGGCCCTCTCTGTCTCCGTCCTCTCTGTCTCCCTCTTTGAAGCGCCCGCATCTGGAAGACTGCGGCCCGGCCAGGAAGGCCGCAGTGGTGACGTGTGCCTGTAGCCCGTGGGTCAAGCATGTCAAACTCGCGGGCCGCGTGTATTTGGCCCGTGTTATCCTTTGAGTTTGACACGCTTGCTGTAGTTGCTCAAGACTTGGGGGTCAGGGGTTCTGAGCAGCACAGGGTCGCGTTGAGAGGCTCAAAGGATGATCGGAGGGTCCCAGAGGCATGCGCAGAGGGACTGAGCCTCCCGTCCTGGCAGCCACAGGGAGCAGCAGTGGGAGAGGCCCCTGGCCCTCTCCTGCAGACCCTTGAAGGTGTCTCCGCTCAGAATCACAAAGGCCATGCCCAGCAGTGAGGGTGAAGGGGCTCTGGCCCAGGGGTCAACAACGGAACTACCTGAAGTACCCAGTTTGTCCCCCAGGTTTCCTGCCAGAGGCCTCGCGCTCCAGCTCACCACGGGCGGCTGTCGACAGAGAATGTGGAGATCGGCTGCTTCTTGGGGGTGTCGCTGTCCTCAGAGGTAGGCCCCAGGCTCCCCCACTCAGGTGTGACCCTTAGGCACAGGCCAAGGAGGGAGATGGATTTTTCTCTTTAGGTAAAATAATGGAATTGTGTTTACGTCTTTCTTTTTTCTTTGTTGAAGTCCTCATTTAGAAAAACAAACACGAATGAAATGATGTGATTTCTGAGGTTGAGAGGAAGCAGAGAAAGCTGGCCATGAACTAACTGTTGAAGCTGGGTGGTGGGCCCATGGGAGTGCATTGCATGCTAGTTCTGTCGATTTCCGCCCGGGTTTGCATTTCCAGTAAGTTAGAGAGAGTGAGAGTAGGGGCCCAGGAGTCCGACGGACTTGGGCTCTAGCCCTCCCGCCCGTGAGGCCTGGACAAGAAGGAGCCCCTTCCTAGCCTGTGAACTGGGCTGACCACCGCTGCCTCAGAGATTGCTGGGGAAGGTTTCGGGTTTAAAAAAAAATTTTATTTTATTTTATTGATTTCAGAGAGAGAAAGAGGGAGAGAGGGATAGAAACATCAGTGATGAGAGAGAATCACTGATCGGCTGCCTCCTGCACGCCCCCCCCACACACACACACACACTGGGGATCGAACCCACAACCTGGGCGTGCGCCCTGACCTGACCGGGAATCGAACCATGACCTCCTGGTTCATAGGTCGATACTCAAGCACTGAGCGACAGCAGCCGGGCGCTGGGGAAGTTTTTGAGGAAATGATGCGTGGGAAGCTCTTAGTCTGGTACCTGGCATGTAATCCGCACCAGCAGCTCCTGTTCGGGCTGGGAGTCTGAGACGCCGGGCTGACCACTTGGGAGGGGCCTGGGGCCCACCTCCCTCCAGTGGACACAGGGCCCCTGCCTTCCGTTAAACCAGTACCCAGCCCCCTCAGTGGACCACATCTTGGTGTGTGTGTAGCTCAGGAGCACAGCCAGGAAGGTGGCATCGGCACAACCCGCAGGGCTGACTGGGCTCTCGGTTCCTCACACAGCCCTTGTGAGTGCTCCAGCAGCCCAGGGGGAGGTGTTCTCTTCCCCCCACTTCCCAGCAAGGAGAGCGAGGCTCGGAGAAGTTAACTAGCTCCCCTCGCTCGCCGGCTGATGGTGTGGCTGAGCTGGGACTCAAGCCAAGGTCCTGCCCTTACCCACTGGCCTCCCCGCCTCCCTTCGGCAGTGGCTGCCGTGTCTAACCTGGCGCTCTGTTCCTGTAGGTGAGACCAGGCCAGCATGGGGGACGCCAGGAACCTTTGCCCTCACCTGGACTCCTTAGGGGAGGTGACCAAAGACGACTTGCTGCTCAAATCTAAGGTAAAGGCTCAGACATGGGGGGTGGGGGGGGCCCAAGGCCCACGCTCAGGGCCTCTTGATTTCTGGGGACAAGCGTGCCTGAAGCAGCAGCAGAGCTGCCTTCCCACCAGCCTCGCCCGTCTTCTATCTAAGAGGCAAGGCTGGCATCTGCTTGGAGGCCTTCCAGGCGCCAAGTCCCAGCAGCCAGCAGCCGCCCCTCTCCCAGTCCATCTGGGAGCATGGACGCTCTGTCTATTCGCTGCTGAGCACATGTCACTTCGCTGGCATCCCATTAACTGGGACTGCTCACGGGGGTGGGGGTGGGGGTGAGAAAGCCTGCAGCTGGCTGGCTGAGCACTCAGCCCCAATCCACGCATCTGTTACTCAGGCCCGAAGGGGAGACACTGGTAGACAGGGAGGAGGCCCCGTCGCCCGGACCACCAGCCTCCTGGTGTTTTCTGGGGGCAGCAAAGGCAGTGGTCTCCTCATTTGTTCCAGACTCGGCGAAGTCACAGGCGTGCACAACCCAGACCACCCCTTTTCATGGAGCCCGGAGCCTAGGTGGGAGCCAGGGAAGGGTAGAGGTGTGATGGGATTGCAGAGTCAGGGGTCAAAGGTTCAAATGATATCACTGAACGTGTCCGCAGGCACATCGTGAAACACAATTCAAGCACTGAGGTGTGAAAGGGGAACTGGATCTAGGCTAGGGGGCTGCTGAGGGCCCTGCGGAGGGCCCTCCCGAGGCAAACAGGGCCTTCGAGCGAGGCATGTGGGCTCGGGAGTCAGCAGAGGCCGGCGTGTGCTCCCCCAGCTGGAGCGGGCCGGGCCCCGGAGGGTCTCCCCGGCCCGTCACCTCTGCTGCTTCTCCTTCATCCCACGCAGGGAACCTGTCAGTCGTGTGGTGTTTCTGGGCCGAACCTGTGGGCCTGTCTCCAGGTAAGGGCTCCTTGCGGGTGCCGGGTCGTGAACATCCGTCCCCCATGCGGGTCCTTGGGCGGGGACACAGGGCATGGATGTCTCAGGGGCGGGTCCCAAGCCATGAGGGCCCCAGAGTCAGCGAGTCCCTGGCTGGCTGCCTTGGCAGCCATTAAAAATGACAAGAGGGGCCCTAGCCGGTGTGGCTCAGTGGATAGAGCATCAGCTTGTGGACCAAAGGGTCCCGGGTTCAATCCCGGTCAAGGGCACGTACCTTCGTTGCAGGCTCCTCTCCGGCCCGGGCCCTGGTCGGGCACGTGCAGGAGGCAACCAATCGATGTGTTTCTCTCATCGATAGTTCTGTTTGTCTTTCCCTCTCTTCCACTCTCTCTAAAAATCAGTGGAAAAATATCCTCGGTTGAGGATTAAAAAAATGAAGTTAAGAAAAAGAAAAAATGATAAGAAGGACAAATAGGTGGGAGAAGATTCTGGACCAGGCAGTCCTGTCTGCAGGCGAGGCAGGATTCTCCCCGTGCAGCTGCCCGTGAGCCTTGCGTGGGCATCCGGCTCGGGGCCCTGGCATTTGGAGTAGCAGCCCGTCGCATGCAGTGGGGCCCACGACACCAATGACTGTCCGCCTCGTGGTGTTGGGGTAGAATTTGGGGAGGTGATGCCTGTGATGGGCTTAGCAGGGTGTGTGGCCGTAGACAATATCCAGTAAAACCTGGTCGTGTTTGATTATTATTGTTTATTAAAGAGACTAACAGTTTTCATTATGGAAATTGATATAGAGTTTCCTCAAAAGATTAAATATGGAACTGCCATTTGCCCCGTGATCCCACTTCTAGGGATATACCCCGAGAAACCCCGAATACGAGTCAGAAAGAACATATGCATCCCTGTGTTCATAGCAGCGTTATTTACAATAGTTAAGATCTGTTAACAGCCCACGTGCCCATCAGTAGACGAGTGGATAAAAAGCTGTGGTACATTTACACCAGGGATTACTAAATAGCAGTAAAAAGAAGGATCTCTTACCCCGAGACAGCCTGGAGGGACCCAGAGAGTACCATGCCGAGTGAAATAAGTCAGGCAGAGAAAGACAAGAATCACATGATCTCACTCATACGTGGAATCTAATGAACAAAATAAACTGATGAACGCAGCGGGTCCAGGGACATGGACGCGTGGAGCAGAGTGTAGAATCTCGGAGGGAAGTGGGGGAGGGTGGGTCAGTGGGTGGGAGGTAATCAACCAAGGACCTTGTGTGCATAGATGCACAGCCCGTGGCCACGGACAGTGGGTGGTGGAGGCCTGGAGAGGGCAGTGGGGGCGGGCTGGAGGGGGTCAATGGGGGAAAAATGTAATATTTCCACAAAAAAGATTTAAATAAAAAAGAAAACAAAAAAAGACAGCAGTTTTCAGTGGGTGGTAGAATTATGGGTACTTCTAACTTTTTCTCTAATTTTGTAATATTTTTCAAAATTTTTACACATATGTATTTTAAAATCATATTAAAATGACTATTACTTAAAATTTCTTTAAAATAAATACAAGTAGGAGAAAGAGGCAACTTGAGGGGTGAGAATAGCTCAAGCCTTCCCAGAAGACAGGGTCCCCACAGAACTGCAGCCACTCAGCATAAAGTAGATTGTGGGGCCTGGTCTGGGCGCAGGGGGGGGGGGGGTAGGGGGGGACGGGAACGGGGGCGGGGCCAGTAGGAAGTGAGAGACACAGTCCTACCTCCTGGGAGCCCCAGTCCCCCAGAGAGACAGGTACAGAACCGCATCTGGAAGTCCCCAGCCTGTGCAGGGCTGACCCCGGGGACACCCCCAGGCGCTCCGGTGGGGAAGCTGCCTCCACTGGGTGCAGCCCGCCGTGGAGAGGCTCTTGGGCTGGGCCGTGGTGGATGGAGAGATTCGGGAGAGGAGAGGGCACGACCAAAGGCAGGGTCATCGGGGCCATGCTGGCCACACGGCGGGTACCTGGGACACACTGGGCCCCACCGCCTCTGCCATCCAGCATCCCCCCCAGAAATATGGGTCCCAGTCACCAGCCCATCAGGAACTGGATGGACAAGGGCATGTGGAGGCAGAGGGTCTGTGCCCAGGACTAGCTGTGGCCCTGCGGGGTTTTTGTGGGAGCGCAGTAGCCCAGGCGCCTTGCCCGCCCACTCAGAGAGGAGGCCATTCGGGGAGCTTGACGGTGACCCCATGTTCTTGCAGGCAGGGCCTCCGTGTTGGGCGGAGGTAGGGGACACGGCTGGTGCACCCTCTTCGCTGGCCCCCACCCACTCTCCTCCCCTCTCCCAGGTGGCCTGCCCCTACGTTGGCTGCGGAGAATCCTTCGCCGACCACAGCACCATCCATGCGCAGGTGAGTGGCGGCCGGGGCAGGGGCTCGCGGTCAGCCGGCCCAGAGCTCAAAGCCCAGCCCAGCCGCCTCCCAGCTCCCCCTGCCCGCTCTGGGCCTCCGAGGCTGTGTCTGTAAAATGGGAACGATCAGATCAGAGCAAAGACGCAGGAACTACTGCGGTGCCCGCTCACGCTGCCTCGGGCAGCCCCGCATTCCTGCTGGAGGGTGAGCAGGCCCGGCTCCCGGCGGCTGTCCCCACAGGGCCTGTGCCGAGAGCTGAGAGCGAGGCGGCCCCATGCGGGCCTGGCTCCTCCGGGCCAGTGCCTCCTGGGCCTGATTTTGGATCTCGCCTTCCAGGCACAAAAGCACAACCTGACCGTGAACCTGACCACCTTCCGGGTGTGGTGTTATGCCTGCGAGAAGGAGGTGTTCCCGGAGCAGCGGCTGGCCGCTCCCCTGCCGGCCGCCTCACCCCGACTCTTCGAGCAGGTGAAGGGTGCTGCGGGTCCCTTTGTTGGTTACCCGTGTTGAGGGCGTGGCAGTGTGACCCGGCTGGAGACTGGGCGGCTGGACCTCTTTCTCCGGGGGCACATGGGCCCCCCCTCACCCCTCAGCCCCCCACCCCTCTTTCTCTCTTTCTGGGTCTTGAACTCAGGACTCTCCGCTGCCCTCCCACCCTCTGAAAGCCGTCCCCATTGCCGTGGCCGACGAAGGGGAGTCCGAGTCAGAGGACGATGACCTGAAACCTCGAGGTGACGGCCCCGAACAGGGGTGCTTGTGGGCCGGGCCAGGCCGCCGCTCTGGGTGGGGCACGCTGCACGCACCGGGCATGGGCCGAGTGTCGGATGCCACGTAGTGTGCTGGCTCCCTCGGCGTGCAGCCACCAGCCAAGTCCCGGAGGCCCGGCCCTCCTGCCCCGTCTCCCCGTGTGGCCCCGGGAAGGCGGCCCCTCTGCACGGCCCGTGGCTGGACTGTGCGGGCGGTGGGTGGGCGGGTGGGGGCACAGTTGTCCCGTTTGAGGCACTCAGATCATCATAGCCGGTGAGCAGGAACCACGTTAACTTACTTGGCGGACTCTGGGGGGGACACCAGCCCCGTGTCCTCTGGCGTCCCGGCGGCTCACCTCCGTGGCAATGTGAGGGTTCCTGGCGGGGCAGGCGCTCACCTCCCTCCCCTGCACGTTGTTTCCAGGCCTCACGGGCATGAAGAACCTGGGGAACTCCTGCTACATGAACGCCGCCCTGCAGGCCCTGTCCAACTGGTAGGTTGTCACCTCTGCTGTGAGGGGCCGGAGCTGTGCCCGGGACCCCGGCAGTAGCAGCAGCAGCCCCCAAGCCGTGCTGCATATGCCCACGGGCGCCGGTATATGGACACACGTCAAAACCCCTAAAAACAAACAAACACCCCTAAACACACGCATGCACTGTGACCCAGTGATCCCGCTACCGAATTCAGGGAAAGCAGATAGCAGGCGTGGAGGGAGGGGCGTGGGCAGGACGCGCCTCACCATGTGGTTACTGGGAACAGCTTAAAGGTCCGGGGAGTCTGTGCCCCGTCTCTGGAGTAGCTGCCTTCACGTGGGAGGGTTCAGGCCCATGAGCATTGTTTGCTGATCCGCGTTTTCTAGTTTTCCTTTGGGGAATGTCTGCCTCTTGTGGAATGAGATCAGTTTTAAAAGCATAAGGAAAAGGGGGGTAGGGGAGATGTCTTCAGGCTCAGGAAGTTTCCAGAGCGCGGGTGACGGGAGCGGCAGGTGCCGCTGCTCTCTCGCTCACACAACCAGCCCTAACGTGGGGGCTCCCCTCCCCTGGGAGAGGAAGGGGCCGCGTGAGTCGGCCAGGCCCGCAGAGCGAAGTGCCACCGGCCAGGGGCTTAGACAGCGGCACGCTGTTCCCCCTCAGCGCCGAGGCTGCACGTCCGAAGCCCAGGTGTGGGCAGGGCTGGCTTCTCCGAGGCCTCTGCTTCACCTCCCGAGACGGCTCCCCCCCTAGTGCGCGCTCCCTCCAGTTCCCGCTTCTCAGGAGGGTGCCAGTCACCGCGGGCCAGGCCCACCCCGATGGCCTCGGTTTCACGGAATCGCCTTGGTAAAGACCCTCCAAATACAGTCACCTTCTGAGGCGTGGGGGTTAGGACTCCAGCATAGAAATCTGGGGGGACCAATCCAGCCCGCACCGGTGGGCTCCTTCTCATCGTCTGCCCAGGAGGCTCTTGCCTCTGCTCCCAGCTTTCTCACCGATGCCCGCTCCCCTGCTTCTCCCCCCTGACCAGCCCTCCGCTGACCCAGTTCTTCCTGGAGTGTGGCGGCCTGGTGCGTACGGACAAGAAGCCCGCCCTGTGCAAGAGTTACCAGAAGCTGGTGTCCGAGGTCTGGCACCGGAAACGGTGAGTGATGGCCCGGACTTGGGACTTGGGCAGCCGTGTGCGGGCCGGATACTCTCGCCGCCGCATCGAGCGCTTCCTATGCACCCGGCCCTCCTGGCACTTGCCGCCTCTACCCGCGGCAACGCGCAAGGCAGCCCCGCGAGGCGGAAATCATCGCCAGCGATTTTACACAGGGGGACGCGGAGGTTCCGAGAGGTTGAAAGAGCTTGCTCAAGGTCACAGCTACGAGAGAGGGAGCTAGAATTTGAACCTGGTGCCGATCCAGCCGGCAGCCGCTTTTCACATGTGTGCGCCGAGGCCCAGACACCCGTCGGGACCGCCTAGGTCTCAGCCACCCACGACTGCCCGTGGGAAGGAACCTCATAGGTGGCAGCGGGCGCTTTAGCTCCGTGAAATGAACTTCCAGGCCAGAAGCTTGGATTAGACCCGTTTCTCCAGAAAAAGTCCAAACTGGAGATAATTTAAAATGAGAGCATAGAAATATATTAAGTGTAGAAGCAGATGACAAAGCAATATGATGCAAAAGTAAAAAATACATACAAAACAGAAAGAACCACAGGGCAGCATGATGCAATACAACTCCAACGCTGGAAGAAGCCACGTTTGGTTAAGCAGATACATTGAATATATGTATCTATTTTCATGGGAAAATCTAGAAGCCTTAATGTAGCTATCCCTCGGTGGTCATGTTTCCTTGTTAGGCATTCCTGAAGTTTTAGATTTTTCTGTTTTTGTTACTAATTTTTCTGTTTTTGTTACTTTTCAGTTACAGTCCACATTAAGTGTTACATTGGCGTCAGGTTCCACAGAGTGCTCAGGCCCTTATGTGACTTAGGGTGATCCCCTGACATCTCCAGGCCCGCCTGGCGCCACAGCTCCTTAGTACATTGCTGACTGTCTCCCTGTGCCGTCCCGGAGTCTCCGGTAACTCACATGTATTACTTCTGAAATGAGAAAAACCACGGTAGATATTTTGGAATGAAACAGCTTTGAAGTAGGCTTGTCATAGACTAGGAGGACTTGGCACCTTCCAGGCAGGAGCCCTTTTCCTGGTGTAGCTATGACTTCATATTTTCCTCCTTTTTAAAAAAAATATTTTTTATTGATTTTTTACAGAGAGGAAGGGAGAGGGATAGAGAGTTAGAAACATCGATGAGAGAGAAGCATCGGTCAGCTGCCTCCTGCACACCCCCTACTAGGGATGTGCCTGCAACCCAGATACATGCCCTTGACCAGAATCGAACCTGGGACCCTTCAGTCCGCAGCCAACACTATCCAGTGAGCCAAACCAGCTAGGGCCTTCTTCTTTTAAAAAAAACACATATTTTTATTGATTTAAGGGAGAGGGAGAGAGAGATAGAAACATCAATGAGAGAGAGAATCATTGATTGGCTGCCTCCTGCATGTCCCTCACTGGGGGCATGTGCAACCCGGCATGTGCCCTGACCGGGAATCGAACCGTGACCTCCTAGTTCGTAGGTCGACGCTCAATCACTGAGCCACACCGGCCAGCGACCTTTTCCTTCTTGACTGTGGAGATGTGTGAACCTAATGGTGCTCCTAGCGGGTCACCGCGCCCCCCAATGGTGTGGTAAACCCTCCCTGAGTCTGTCCCCCCACTGCTGGCCGCCTGTCACCCTGCAGGGGATGGGGATCCCAGGCAGGCCACTGGCACTAATGGGTCTGGTTTCCCTACAGCCCAAGCTACGTGGTTCCCACCAGCCTGTCTCACGGGATCAAGTTGGTCAACCCGATGTTCCGAGGCTACGCTCAGCAGGTAGGCATCTGAGCGGCCCGGGGACACCCAGGGCCGTTAGCTACCAGGCCTGGCTTTGAAGCCAAGAGCAGCGTGGAGAGCACGGCTGAGGCCGAGCGCTGTGGGTGGGTCCTCTCACTGCCGAGCCCTCTCACTGCCGTGTGTAGACGCACGGAGGGCTCGCGGCCGGGTGCTGCTCGCTCTCCCGTGGCTTGAGATTTTGGCACCGAGCACTTTTGTGAAAAGGAAGGGCAGTAGATGGCGTACGGAGGGCCTGCTTCTTAACCTCCCAGTGCCCCCACACAGGACACGTCTCCTCCCTCCCGAATGGGAGAAGGGTGGTGTTCACTTCTCTGATCACTGAGTTCCACATTTTGACCAAGGAAATCCCGTCCAGCCCTCCCTTCCCTGCGGGAGCCCAGAGAACGAGGCCCCGCCCAGGCCCCACGTGAGGCTTTGGGTGCTGGGCTGGGTCTGGCCACCTCGTGGCGCCGCCTCGTGTGCTCAGGAGGTGGTGGGGGGAGGGGGGAGGTTGGGGGGGAGTGATGGGGCTACTCTGACACCGGGTCAGGGACTTCGAGGGACAGAACTGGACTTTGAACCCAGGAGCCCAGCATGGCACCAAGTGCGCCCTCCCCCTACCTGCTTTGAGACCTATTAAAGCACCTCCTGTGTGCACGCTGCTCGGCAGGGCTCAGGGCCAGGCTGTGCCAGGGGCCTTGCTGCCCTGGCTTCCCACTGGGCTGGCGACAGGATGGAAGCGTGAATACTGTTATTGGAGACCTGAAGTGAGAGCTTAGTCCCAGTCTTGCCTGGGTCTGCGGGAGGTACATCCTGTCCTCCTGCCGCAGGGAAGGCGGGGCCTCGCAGGGAAGGCGGGGCCTCGCAGGGAAGGCGTGGCCGGGGCAGGACTGGGAGCGCAGGGAAGGCGGGGCCTCGCAGGGAAGGCGGGGCCGGGGCCGGACTGGGAGCGCAGGGAAGGCGGGGCCGGGGCAGGACTGGGAGAGCAGGGACACCAGAGGCCTGGCCTGCTGGTGGTGATGCTCCCTGCGGAACTCAGCTGAGCCCGCGTGTGTCCCTGTCACCTTCCTTCTTCCATGGGCGCCCCGCCTGCCCCAGTGTCCCTTCCTTTAAGGAGCAAGGTGACCCCACTGGCTAAACGTGACACCTGTGCTCCCCAGCTGAGTGGGAAGCAGAGCGACAGGTGAAGAGCCCCAGCTGGGAGCCAGATGGATCTGGGCCCTGCCACCTGACAGCTGCTGCGCGACGGGGAGGCCCAGCTGCTCTGTGTGCTCAGCAGAAGGGGGTTAGGGCGGTGCTACTGACGCCACTGTGAGCGGCCATCCGCGCGCCTGCCCAGGGCGCAGCGGGAACGGGCCCGGGGAGGCGCCTGGCGGCCTGGTCAGACGCAGCAGGCCCCCGCCCGGGAGAGCCCTGGTGATGCAGCCCCTGGTTCCAGGACACCCAGGAGTTCCTGCGCTGCCTGATGGACCAGCTGCATGAGGAGCTCAAGGAGCCGGTGGTGGCGGTGGCCGCGGCCCTGACGGAGGCCCGGGACTCGGACCTGAGTGACTCCGACGAGAAGAGGGAGGGCGACCGGAGCCCGTCGGAAGACGAGTTCCTGTCCTGCGACTCCAGCAGCGACAGGGGCGAGGGCGGCGGCCAGGGCGGCTCGGGGGAGGCGGAGCTGCTGATGGGCGAGGAGCCGGGCCGCGCCATCTCGGAGAAGGAGCGGAGGAAGGCCCGCAAGCTGTCCTGGGGCCAGCAGCGCACGAGCTCCGAGCAGGTGGACGAGGATGCGGATGTGGACACAGCCCTGGACCCCCGGCCCCCGGCGGCTCAGCCCCCATCCCCACGGTCCGCCAGCCCCTGCCGGACACCAGGTACCAGCGGGCCGCTCAGGGAACCACGCTGTTTGTCCAGCACCTACTGTGTGCCAAGCACCTACTGTGCGCCAAGCACCGCCATGCTCGGTGTCCCCACCACCCTGGGGGGTTTCTACCACAAGACCCAGCTTCTGGGTGAGAAATGGGCTAAATAATAGGTCCAGACTCATTTAGCTGATGAGGCTGGCGTGGAATTCAGAGACTGCCCTGGAGCCCTGCCCTTGGGTGGGCACAGGCTGGGGTGGGCACAGACGGGGGACCCATGGCAGTTCAGGCCTCGGTCCCTTTAGGAGGTGCTGGCTGCCCTGGCCCGGCACAGTCCCCTCTGCCCACAGAACCCGACAACGAGGCCCACATGCGCAGCGCGTCCCGGCCTTGCAGCCCCGTCCACCACCACGAGGGCCACTCCAAGCTGGCCAGCAGCCCTCCTCGCGCGAGCCCCGTGAGGATGGGACCGGCCTACGTGCTCAAGAAAGGTGCGGAGGGCTGGCGGGAGGGCGGGCAGCGGGCAGCGGGGCTGGGAGTGGGAGTCCTGCCTGTGGCCCCCGGGTTCGAGCCTTCCTTGCTGGGCTGGGCTAGGCTGCGACTCTGAATCCCCCCCCACCACTGGGACCTGAGTGGGGGAGCCCCAGCGTACAGACCATGACCAGGCGCCGGGAGTGGAGTGCAGGCCTAGTCATGTGATGCAGAGATTTGACCCCATGTCCTGGCCAAGCAAGCCTGAGCCAGTCCTGGCCCCAGGGAGGCCGGAGGGCTGGACCTAGCTCCCTCTGTGCCCGCAGCCCAGGGGCCGAGCACGGGCAGCCGGCGGCGGAAGGAGCAGCGCTACCGCAGCGTCATCTCCGACATCTTCGATGGCTCCATCCTCAGCCTCGTGCAGTGTCTCACCTGTGACCGGGTGAGTGCCCTGCGCCGGGAGGGGCGCCCCGCCTTCAGCAGCCTCAGTGGTCCTCGCCGGGGCTGGGTGGGGAGCGTGTTCTCTGCCCGAGGCCTCTGCCTTTCTCGAGGGTTAGGGCCCTGGGGGCAGGGCGCGCAGGCCCTCTGCCTCCCACCTGCCCGCCCGTGGCTGGGACTCGGGTGCAGACTCTGCTTGGTCTGAGCAGGGCGGCATTCTGGAAGGTGGAGAGCAGGCTGACCTTTGACTCCACAGGTGTCCACTACGGTGGAGACATTCCAGGACCTGTCGCTGCCCATCCCGGGCAAGGAGGACCTGGCCAAGCTGCACTCAGCCATCTACCAGAACGTGCCGGCCAAGCCGGGCTCCTGCGGGGACGGCTACGCTGCCCAGGGCTGGCTCGCCTTCATCATGGAGTACATCCGACGGTAAGCCCATGCCGCTCTCCGGAGACGAGAGCCTGCCCCAGTCCCGCCTTCCTGGTCCCAGCCTGGGAGGCCACAACCTTAAACAGCAAAGCCCAGGAGTTTGTAGGGATGAGGGCAGGGTCCAGAGGGAGCTGGAGGTGAAGGATGTGTGGGAGTCAGCCAAGTGGGGGGTGTCCCTGTCCACGCTGGGATGGCCCTTGGATTGGAAGGCAGGTAAGGACAGGAGTGGCCAAGGACGGCCAGGTGGTCAGGGCCCCTCACAGATGAGGGAAGCGAGGCTCAGGGCACGATGAGGCCACTCTCCCAGGACCCTGAGCTGCTGGCTGGTGGTCCCAGGTGCCTGGCTCCACCCACTGGGCCAAGTTGCCTCAGCCCAAAGGTCCCCAACTCTTACCCTTGCTCAGGCCCTGGTACACCCGCCACCCCTTTTCTGTCCCCATAGGTTTGTGGTGTCCTGTACCCCCAGCTGGTTTTGGGGGCCGGTCATCACCCTGGAAGACTGCCTCGCTGCCTTCTTTGCCGCTGATGAGCTGAAGGGTGAGTGACCCGGCTGGCGTGGGCGGGGTTGCTGGGCAGCATCCAGTTGGAGGTTTCTGGGACTCACCCGGGGCTGCATGTCCTCAGTCCACCACCTGGTGGCGTCCACCTGTTTTCTCTCCTCACCAACCTAGTGGGTGAAGGCGATGCCCACTTTCATCCTGCTTTTCCTTGTCTGTTGCTGAGTGTGAACGTGGTTCTCGCAAGTATCTCGGCTGTTCGTGTTCCCCGTTCCTGTCCTTTTCCTATTGTTCTGTTGAGCCTGGCCGGGACTTCCAGGCCCCTGGGGCACAGGAGCTGAGAGTGGGCACCCTTGGCTCAGTCCTGACTGCAGAGGAAGCTTTCAGCTTTTCCCCGTGGAGACTGGTGTTAGCTGCGGGCTTGTCAGAGGTGGCCTTGCTGCGCTGAGGCTGTGTTCCTTCTGCGCCCAGTTTGTTGGAATCCGTTATCATGGAAAGAGGGGCATTGGCACTTGTCAGCTGGTGTTTCTGTGCCCACTGAGGCTCCCGCGATTTTTATCCTTCATCCTGTGAGGGCAGTGCATCGCCTGGTGCACGTCCTCCTCTCATTTCCCATCCCTGCCGACCCGTGTCGGCGTTCTCCTGTCCTAGGTGACAACATGTACAGCTGCGAACGGTGTAAAAAGTGAGTGTGTGCGTCTGGGACCCCTCCCCGTTCCCTGCTCCGCCCTCTGGGGGCGGCGCCCGCTCCACACACATCCCCCCGGGTTCCCCAGGAGGTCCCATCCTGACCTCGCAGAGGTGACGGGGTGGGCGTGGGATGGGGAGGTGGGGTGCTCGTTCGGGCCCTCAACCGCCCCTCAGGGCCCTCACCGCCTGTCGCCTGCTCTCCTCCAGGCTGCGCAACGGGGTCAAGTACTGCAAGGTGCTGCGGCTGCCCGAGGTGAGAGGAGCAGCCCGCGTGCCCGCCCTCTCCGCCCGCCATGCCCGCCGGCCTCTCCGCTGACCGGTGGTGGCGGCTGGGCAGAGGCTGCCCCCGACTCAGAGGCTGTGTGGGAAGGAGGCCGTGGGGCTGGGGCGCATGGCGGAGGGGCCTCCCGGGGGCCTGGCAGATGGGCAGGGCTCACCCCCACTTTGTCACTCGGCACCCTCTGTGTGGCCTCCCTCCTTCGTCACCACGAGGCAGCTGTGCGGGGCGGGGACCTGGCCGGCGGGGGTCCGGGAAGGCCTGTCTGCAGGAGCCCCGAGCATGTGGCCTCGGGGAGGGAGAGTGGGGCAGGGACAGGTGGGCAAAGCCCTGAGGCAAGAGCGGGCAGAGCCGAACCAAGGGAGGCCCGTGTGGCCGGGGCAGAGGAGCGTGGCCCACGCGTGGTCCGGGCGGCGCCGAGGGGTCCGGGAGCCTCTGACGGTGAAGTCGGCTGCCAGGGACAGCTCCTGCGGGCGGGCGGCCCTCTGAGTGCAGCGGAGCCTGCGGCACAGCCGCCTTCCCGGGGAGCCGGCCCAGCTGGCTCCACGCAGGGGCCTCCACACCGTCAGTGGGCACCGCCGGGGCCTCGGAGGCTCTCGCCTCTGGCTCTCCTGTTTCTACTGAGCGGGCAACTGCGGCCCCTGTCAGGGTGCCAGGGTGACGGGCCCTGGTCGGCCCTGGAATGACCAACACTCCGGCTCCCCCAGATCCTGTGCATTCACCTGAAGCGCTTCCGGCACGAGGTGATGTACTCGTTCAAAATCAGCAGCCACGTCTCCTTCCCCCTCGAGGGACTCGACCTGCGCCCCTTCCTGGCCAAGGAGTGCACGTCCCAGATCACCACCTACGACCTCCTCTCGGTCATCTGCCACCACGGCACGGCGGGCAGTGAGTCCAGCACCCCATCCGGCCTGGCCCCGCCCGTTCCCCAGGGCATCCCCCGGTACCCAACCCCACCCTGTTCCCCAGGGCATCCCCCGGTGCCCGGCCTCGCCTCACCCGTTCCCCAGGGCATCCCCCAGTGCCCGGCCCCGCCCCGTTCCCCAGGGCATCTCCTGGTGCCTGGCCCTGCCCTGTTCCCTAGTGCAGTGGTTGGCAAACTCATTAGTGAACAGAGCCAAATATCCACAGTACAACGATTGAAATTTCATTTGAGAGCCAAAGTTTTTAAACTTAAACTTCTTCTAACGCCACTTCTTCAAATTAGACTCGCCCAGGCCGTGGTATTTTGTGGAAGAGCCACACTCAAGGGGCCAAAGAGCCGCATGTGGCTCCCAAGCCGCAGTTTGCCGACCACAGCCCTAGGGCATCTCCCGGTGCCGGCCCCGCCCCATTCCCCAGGGTGCCTGTAACCTGCCTGCCTCTCCCGCAGGCGGCCACTACATCGCCTACTGCCAGAACGTGATCAACGGGCAGTGGTACGAGTTCGATGACCAGTACGTCACCGAGGTCCACGAGACGGTGGTGCAGAGCGCTGAGGCCTACGTCCTCTTCTACAGGTGAGCGCCTGGGCGGGCGCTGGGGGCGCCTGGGGGCCTGCACCTCGTGCCCTGCTCCCCAGGGCTTGACTGGGAACATGGTGGTGGTGAAGCCTGAAAGATTTTTAAGGCCCGGGGTAAGAATTCACGTTTTTAAGAAAGAGCCCCCTGGCTGCGGGGATGTGGGAAGCCGGACACGGTGGGTGTGGGTTCTGTGTGGTCCCCGTGGAGGTGATGGCGGCCAGGACTCCGGCAGGGGCGGCGGGCGGCTGAGATGCGGACAGATCGCCCAGGGGTTCGGCGGTTATAGAGTCAGGAGGCTGGATCTGGGAGGTGGGCTGCCTCTGAACAGCCCTGGACAGGCGTGGCTGTGCCCCGCGGAGGGGACCCAGGCGCAGCGGCTCCTGTCTCCCCGCTGCCCAGGAAGAGCAGCGAGGAGGCCGTGCGGGAGCGGCAGCAGGTGGTGTCCCTGGCCGCCATGCGGGAGCCCAGCCTGCTGCGCTTCTACGTGTCCCGGGAGTGGCTCAACAAGTTCAACACCTTCGCCGAGCCGGGGCCCATCACCAACCACACCTTCCTCTGCTCCCACGGAGGTGCGGGCGCCTTCCCGGTGGTCGGGGTGCCGGGCGGGCGGGCGGGCCGAGCCCCCGCCTCTCCCTCCCTGTGCCGTTCTCCGCAGGCATCCCGCCCAACAAGTACCACTACATCGACGACCTGGTGGTGATCCTGCCGCAGAACGTGTGGGAGCACCTGTACAGCAGGTAGGGAGCCGAGCCGCCTCCTCCAGGCGGCGCCCGTGTGGGCCCGCAGGCAGCTGCGCAGGAGAGGGGAGCGGGCAGGGCTTCCCTTGCAGCTGAGCCTGCACCGAAAAAGGTCCACTGGTGGGCACCAGACTGGCTCTCCAGAAGCGAGCACATTGGCCCTCTCACAGGTAGTCCTGTGGGCACCGCTGCAGGGCAGCTGGCCGGTCCCTCCCCCACCCGTGCCCGGCTCAGGGGGCCTAGGGCTCGTGCTGCCTGGGCCTTCTGGGTTCAAGTTCATCAAGACCAAGAGCCTGTGTCCCTTTGAGGACCTGCCCAGGCCCAGGCCCCCCTGAAGCCGGGCAGGCAGGACGTGCCATGGCCTGGAGAGAGGGTCAGAGGATGTGGAAGGCAAGGCCGAGGGGTCCTGGCTGCTCAGCCTCCTGTTGGACTGGCTGTGCCCCATCCACTTGCAGTCAGGTGCAGACCCTGCCTTGGGGGTGGGACAGAACCCACAGGGAGCTGCGCTCCAAATCCTGAGGGACCCATGCTCCTACCTGCAGAAGGACCTGCAGCCCCCCTCAGGGTCCAGCTGGGCAGGCTCAGCCCCCACAGCCCCAGCCCAGTGGCCAGGAGAGGAAGCAGACATTGGTGTGTCCTTTGTGACGCACCGGCCTGGGCAGGCGCCCTGCTGGGGACTGTGGGCACGCTGGCACATGGAGTGAACAGACTGGGCCAGGGCACCCAGGGAGCAGTGCCAGGGGGCCTCCCGGGACGAGGAGGGCTGGCCAGCAGAGAGCAGTACCCACTCTCCAGGCCTGCCTCCCGGACACCTCCGTAAGGGTTGCGTGTTTCTCTCTCCCCCCCCCCCGCAGGTTTGGGGGCGGGCCTGCGGTGAACCACCTGTACGTGTGCTCCATCTGCCAGGTGGAGATCGAGGCGCTGGCCAAGCGCAGGCGGACGGAGATCGACACCTTCATTAAGGTGCATGCAGGGGCAGGGCGGGGGCGGGGGATAGCCGGCCTCCAGCCTCCGCTGGGTCACATGGGGACTTGAGGACAAGCCAGGGCCCTGTGTGGAGGCTGTGCTCTGTTGGGGATTATAGTGGCCGAGGCCTGGCCCACATCGGGGGCCTTACTGGCGGGGGGGTTGAGTGTAAGTTGAGGCCCATCTGCCTGGTGTACTATGAAGCAGCTGGTAAAGGAACGAGGTGCTGCTGTTTGGGGCTGGATGGTTTCCTCTCTCTCTCTCTCTCTCTCTCTCTCTCTCTCTCTCTCTCTCTCTCTCTCTCTCCCTTTTAATATATGTTTATTGCTTTCAGAGAGGAAGGGAGAGAGAAACATCAATGATGAGAGAGAATCATTGATCAACTGCCTCCTACACGCCCCCTACTGGGGATCGAGCCCACAACCCGGGCATGTGCCCTGACCGGGAATTGAACCTTGACCTCCTGGTTCATAGGCTGACGCTCAACCCCAGGCCATGTCGGCCGGGCTGGATGGGTCTTTATTGTGGGGGCTATCAGAACAGGGGGCTCGGGGACCCTCTGTCATGCAGCAGTGGAGGGCTGGGCAAAAGACGCGGCAGGACTCCTTGCCTGTGGCCATGGAAACAGGATAGGGTTGGAATAGTTCACGAGTGAGCCAGTTCTGTTCGGTGGGAAACAGCCTCGGCCATGTGATAACTGAGATTTTAAAAAGTGACGGAGAAGAGATGCACCGAAGTGTTAGCGGCCGGCCTCCGAGCAGCGGGTCGCGGGGACGCCCATTTTCCTTGGACATCTGGGAGTTTACGTCTCCTACCTGAGTAGTGTGTGTGAGGGAGTGAAGCTGGCTGGGCAGGTGTTGGGGTGTCCATGCTGACCGCCTTCCGCCCCTGCACCCTCCGCCGCCCAGCTGAACAAGGCGTTCCAGGCCGAGGAGTCGCCCGGCGTCATCTACTGCATCAGCATGCAGTGGTTCCGCGAGTGGGAGGCCTTTGTCAAGGGGAAGGACAACGGTGAGTCCAGCAGGGCTCCGGCACCTGCTGCAGGGGCCTGGGCTGTGGGCCTCCGGGAGTGGGTGTGTCCCCCGGACAGAGGAGGCCCTGAGGCTGCGCTGGCCCGGCCTCCCGGCAGGTTTTAGGTGCCCCCTCCCCTCCCCAGTGAACAGAGAAGGCTGGTGCTCTGCAGCTGTCCTGCCCCCCAGCTGCCCCTTCCCTCCCGCCCCTCCGGCTGATGCCCTGAGGAGGCTGCTGCTCCCTCCTGCCCGCTCTTTCGGGAGAAGATTCTGTTACCCTAAATCAGGGGTGGGGAGCCTCTTTTCTGCCAAGGGCCAACTGGAGATTTCTAAGGCCCTTCGCTTAAAATGATTCACTTAATGCTGGGTCAGGAGCTAGTGCGAGAGTCCCAGGACGTCCCTGTGCGGGTCGGGGCCTCTCAGCCGCCTGTGGGTGGGCATCTGGGGCCCCTAGTCCTCGCCTGTGAGGACTCACACTGGGCCCCGGGCCAGGATGGCTTCTGGGGGTCCCAGGGGCGGAGGCACACCGTGAGGCTCGCTCTTACCTGGCTGGGGAGAGTCACGGTGGAGGTGGGCATGGGTTCTTCCCGCCGGGCAGCGGTGCTGAGCCCGAGCCGTGTCTGCTCAGAGCCCCCCGGCCCCATTGACAACGGCAGGATCGCGCAGGTGAAAGGCAGCGGCCACATCCAGCCGAAGCCCGGTGAGTCTCCGCGGCAGCCCCGCTCCCCCCTTGCCCGCGGGCTGTCAGGCCCATCCTTCCCCCCAGCCCTGCCCCTGCATCAGGCCAGGCGGCCACCCAGTCCAGGCCCGGGCCAGCAGATGGGCGGAGGCTCTGGCCTCCGTGTGGGTCCTCGAGGCCCCTCCCCACCTCATGGCCCTCTGCTGGCCTCCCTGCCTGCCCTTCCTGTGGGCCCCACCCCTGGAGAATGGCCACGGCCAGGCAGGTGCCCCTCGTCCTCCAAGGACGGATGTGCTAGAAACCCGTGAGGCTTCCACTCGACCGCTTTGCACAGAAGCCCGTGGTCACCCTCCCGCCCCTGGGGCCCTGGCCCTCCCAGAGCCCCCACTGCCGGGACTGTGGTTCCATGGGGGGTACAGAGGGCAACACCCATGCTGACAGGCGCCTCCTGGGCCCTGCAGGCGCCGACTACGGGCAGATCTCCGAGGAGACCTGGGCCTACCTGCACAGCCTGTACGGCGGCGGCCCCGAGATCGCCATTCGGCAGAGCGTGGCCCAGCTGCCGGACCTGGACAGCCTGCACGGCGAGCAGAAGATCGAAGCCGAGACCCGGGCCCTGTGACCTCCGGGCTGCTCTGTGAGCCCCTCCTTCTCCTCCAGAGACCCTCATGTCCCTGAGCCTGGGCCCCTGAGTACACCTTCCAGGAGGCGCTTGGAGGACCCTGGATGGGGCCCTGCCTGTGCCCTCCTCCCTGCGGAGGGCGAGTTTGCCCTGGAGGAGAGGCCGGCGCTGCCGAGCCCAGGTGTGTTAGAGGCAGAGTTGTTAGGTCCCAGTGAGACGCTGGGATGGGGAGTCCACCCCCTCGGGCTGGGCCACACCACGGTCGGCGGGTCTTCGTCCCGGACCTGCCCACACATTCCTGTCACTGGGTCCCCAACCCGCCTCCGCCAGTGGAGGCCCAGCTTTTGTTCCGAGCTCTCAGCAGCGTGGCTTTGGGACAGAGGGTCGGAGAGGCTGTGGCTTCGTGGGCATTTCCCACGGGTGCCTGGTCCAGCCCCGAGGCCCGCGGCAGAGCAGAGCCCAATGCCCACCTCACCCCGCACCTCCCTGAATGCTGGGCTGCTCTCTGTTTGGAGACTGGACTCAGGAGGGGGTGTATCCGAGGCCGCTGGCCCCCGCCCTGTGCTGTGAGCGCCCGCAGTGGCTGGACTCGCCCCCAGGAACCGGTGAGGAAACAGATGCTCTCGCTGCTGTCATTTGCTGCTCATGCAGCTCCCAGGGGGGCGGCCAGGAGAGAAAAGCTCCCTCCCGCACCCCGCCCAGCGCGCCGGAGGTGTGGCCCGGGCAGCTGTCACAGGAGCGCCCTCTGGACGCTGAGTGAGGCCCCTGGGCCCCGCACCTCCAAGCACAGCCTCCATGGAGGAAGCAGCTGGGCCCGATGCTCACCTTGTTGGGCCAAAGTGAAGTAGGGGGAGGGCGGGTCCTGGGCCCAGAGCCCCAAATACTGTGGACTTCAGTCTCCGAAGCAGCAGAGGTGGCAGAAATCCCAGCGGGCAGAGCCCTGCAGCTCAGGCCTGCGACCTCCTTCTCCCGGGACCAGGGACCTTCCCCCGGCCATCGCAGAGCAGCCCCCGTTGGGTTTCTGGGCGTTTACCCCAGTGTTTCGAGAGCTGCTCCTGCACCCCGGGGACTCCCCCACAGGGCCACGGCATGTGTTGCCCTGTGCGTGACACAGAGCTTCCGCAGTGCGGGCTGGAAGCTGGCCCACGTCTGTGCCGTGTGTAGTCTGTGTGCGAGATGCATAATAAATCACCCGTGTTCCCCACAGCCCTCGCTGCATCTCCATCATGGGAGGGAAGCCTGAAGCCCACTGTGTGGCGGGGAGGGGCGGGCATCCCTGGTGACTGACGTGACGGACACGGGACACGGACGCGGGACGCAGGAGGGGTTTTGCCTGGCTCTGATGGCAGGGAGGCTGCAGGAGCGAGAAGGCAGCACCTGTCTTTCCCGGAACCAGCCTGGCTCCAAGGAGCGGGCCCGCGGGGCCGAGGGCGGGGACAGGCCAGCACGTGCGCAGGCTGGGCCCCTCCTGGCGCCACGCCACAGACTCGGTGCCACCCCCTCCCGGCAATACCCTCCCGGCCCCGGAGGGCCCCCTGCCCGGGCACCTTTCCTGGCCTGGCGTCCGCCCGGGGAGCTCCGGACAGTGAGCCATGCTGAGTCTCGTCCCCGCGGGTGGGTGGGTTGGTTTGTATTTTGGGGGTTCGGGGGAAGAGAAGGCCTTGGGGTGCTTGTCTGTTCCTTTAAACTTGAGATGCTATGGGGCACGTGCAGAACGCTCACACCAGGAATGAAATGGGTGGCAGTGCGCCCGGTACGCACCCCGCCAGGTCCTGAGAAGCCAGCCCTCGGAGCACACGGCGCCTTCCCGCCGCGGTCACGCCTGGCCGCGCGCCCTTCACCCCGCAGCTCGCCTCGTTTTCCCACAGCGTGTGCCTGAGCGACACCTTCGGCCGCCCACACCCGAGCGTGCACACGCGTGGGGCCACGTGCGTGTGTTGGGTTCGGCTTTTCTTGCTGAACGTGGAGGATGAGGATGGGGACGTTTTGTCTGGAGGCCTGAGTGGTTTTGGGGGTTGGAGACATTTGCTTATTCCACCGGAAGAACTAGGCAGCCACTGGCCTTAAAAAGTCACCTACTGTTTTCGCCGGAAATGCCCTGCTCTCCAGGGGCTCAGCCAGACTCAGCAGCCGGAGCCGCAACACAACACGGGCACAGACCGCGGAGACGGGAAGCACGGGCCGTGCCTCCTCCGGTCCTTCTCCCACCGCCGTGCCTCCATCCTGTCCCCTGGGGGGCGGGGGCGGAGGGCTCCCTCCAGCAACGCCCCTGCAGCCAGGGAGCCTGGCTGGCTGCTCGGTACCTCCTTTCCACCGGGCTGCGCTTCTGCTCACCAACCTGCTCAGAAGTGCACCTGCCAGGTGCAGCCCCGCGCGGGCCTTCCTGCTTCCTCCTTCCCGCTCCTCCTGCTCCGCAGACACATTCTCCTGCAGGCGCGCTGGGCCCGGAGCCCCGGGAGCCCCTGGCTCCCTCCAGCCCTGAGGGCTGTGTGGTGCGGAGACAGGACAAGCCGCGGGGGGAGGAGCCGGAAGCATTGCACACAGTGTGTTCAGGAAAGTGGCCCAGGACGGTGAGGGTTGGACACCTGCCCGAAGAGGGTGTTTGGAGCCGGAACTGGGCCTGTGCGGGGCAAGGACAGGCACGCTGGGGCAGCTGCTGCGGGACCCAGACAATCTCCCCTGTCTCTGCTTCTGGGGGCCAGCCGAGGAGTCGGGGGGAGGACAGGAGGAGCAGGAGGGGAGGAGCACATCCGTTTCCTCCCTAGGCGTTTGGTCCCTGGGCTCCGAGGACAGAGGCACACGGGGCCTTCCTCAGTTCCTGCTTCTCGGGACCGTTTGTGCCCAGCGCTGTCCCCAGCGAACGGGAGGCCCTGGAGGTGAAGTCGCTCACTGCACCAGCGGCACAGGGACAGGTGACCGCAGGAGCGGCCCCTGACATGAAACCCCAGGCCCGGGGTGGGCAGCACGACTCACCGCCTCCCCGTCCCAGAAACGCCGAGCCGCGGCCAGAGAGGAGGCGAGGCCCCCTGTAGGCAAGGCGGGTGGAGGCAGGGGCTGGATATGTGGGACGTGAACCCCCAGAGCTAGGCCTGCGTTCACGCCGCCCCACCTCCGCTGCCCCTCCCGCACTCAGGCCCGCACCTCCGTCTCCGCAGCAGCAGTTCACGTGGTTCCCTTCTCCGTCCCCTCCCGCCTCCGGGCTGCCCGTGGACTTCACAATTCCAGAGACCCCTTCGCTCTAACACAAAATGGGGGGACCCCCTTGAACCCCTGCCTCTGCCCACTTCCATGTCCTTCCTTGTCACCCAGTGGGGGACCCAGTTCTGTCCTGGCACGGATTCCTCTCCCACTAGAGGGCGCCCCCGCCCCGTGTGCCCAGCAGCAGGGCCGGGTGTGGCGGTGGGGAAGGAGGGGCCAGGTGTGGCCAGGTGTGGCCAGGTGTGGCCGGGTGCCCGGAGCTTCCCGACCTCCCTGAGGAGCCTGACCCGCCGTCTGCCGGGTCCGGAACCTCTGTGTCAATCAGAAACCAATCGTCCGCTCTGGCTCCGCGTGGCCCCCACCTGTGCCCAGCCCCAGCCGGGCAGAGTGAGTCACCAGCCTCAGGGAGGGGTGCCAACCCCTAAAGGCTGGAACCCAGTTGGGCATAACGATGGACACGTGCAGCCCAGACGGTGTGGCTCAGTGTCCTAGGAGCCAAGAGGTCACGGTTCGATTCCCAGTCAGGACACACGCCTGGGTGGCAGGCTCCATCCCCGGCGCGGGGCGTGCGTGCGGGAGGCAGCGGATCAATCATTCGCTCAGCATGGATGTTTCCCGCTCTCTTTCTCCCTCTCCCTTCCTCCCCGAAATCAATTCGTTAAAAAAAAAATCACACACAAAAAACAGATGGGCACCCACAGCGTTTCAGAGCAGAGACCAGTGTGTGGTATCAGCGACACGGACGCCATGGCGGCGCCTGGAGAAGCTCGAATCAGAGCTACTGTTTGCCAGCTGCTGCCGAGCCGGCCGCCCGCTTTCCTGACGGCCGCCTGTTCCCACGGCAGCTCCCAAGGCCGTGGCGTCCTCACCCGAACCCGGGACCGAGGCGCAGAGAGTGGGAGGGCCCCAGGCCGCACCGGCTCCAGCCCTGCAGGCCCTCAGGGAGGCCGCCCCGAGACGGGCACTTCACCTGACAGAGGACTATTCCCCACGTAGGACAAAGCCCCCAAGGAACGCCGGGAACATTCTCCCGAGACATTCTGCGGACAAGTAGACAGCAGGCCTCCCTCCGGTGATACCCGTCACCTGGCCCTGGCCCGGCTCTCCCGGGAACCACGCCGGCCGGGCTGGGGGAGGCGCTGGAGAAGTGCTCGCTCTAGAGGGGTCACATGCCCTGTGGGAGGAGGCCAAGGCCCCTCAGCAATGAGCTCACCTTGACTTAGCAAGACGGCTCTGCTCACACCAGCTGCTCCAAGGACCTTGGGAAATAGCGGTCAGTCCCTCCCAAGGGCCCGGGTACGAGTTCAATGCTGGCTATGGAAGCAGGGCTCCCAGCGCCCATGGGGGCGGGGGGGGGGCAGGCTGGAGGCCCCATGCTGCAGCGCCGCAGTCCGCAGCCTCAGGGAAACCAGGGGTTCCCAGCCAAGCTGCGCAGAGGTGGGCTTGAGCGCTCGGCACCGAGGCCGATGAAACGCCCCGGCCCCCACAACAGGGCCCCTGAACCCCTAGAGGTGCGGCAGCTGAATCTGCAAAGAAGCATTTCCTGGCCATCACACGCTTCCCCCAAACCCCTGGGCTGAGTCCACCTCCCGGGTGGGTCCGTCCCCCGCGGGTGGGGCTGGGAGAGCTAGCCCACAGCCCCGCCCCCAGCAGACCGGGAGGACGGCCTGGTCCGGGTCCCCGTGAACGTGAACGGGGTGAGGGGTGCGGAACAGGCCCAGCCCCAGGGACTCTGCCTGCTTCGGCGGCGCGTCCGCTCCGTGCAGCAAAGCACCCCAACACCGCGCCAAGGAGACGTTTATTTAACACCGAGGTTAACATGGAGGTGCAGGTCCATGGGAGCCTTCCCGTGGGACTTTATTCCGTTTAATCCCATCTCCAGAACCTTGGCAATGGCCGTGGCCACGCCGCAGTGCCTCCACGGTCAGGGTCAGGGTCTGGGTCAGTGCCGCACAAACCAGCTGTGGCCAGGTGCGCCCGTCTGGTGACACAGACTCGGGTCACTTTGTAGAAAGACGGTTTTGCTGGCAGAAGCACAGGAGGCGGAGCCATGAAGTCGCACCCACGTTTCTGGAAAAGCACTTAGCATCGGCCACGTCCCGTTCTCTGTTCGGTGAACTTCCTGTGATGACAGCTGCTGCCAAAGGCCGGCGAGGCCTCCGTGCTCCGCCGGCGAGACCAGCCCGGCGTCTGTCGCCGCCGGCAGCCTAAGAGCTCCCGGGCCCGGACGAAACCCTCACGTGGGCCGGCCTCTCCGTGGTTCCCGTCCTGCGAGGGGAAAGCGGGGCAAGGACACGTCCCTCTGTTTCAAGCCCTTTCCGGGCCGGCTCTTTAAAGACGCGTCCTGCTCACAACTCGCTATTCTAACGCTGGGGGACTGACAGGCAGCGGTCCGAGGGAGGCGGGCAGCACGTGGGGAGGTCCAGCTCCTACTCGAGGTGGGGGCTCCTTCGTAACACGGGGAGGCCCGAGTAAATGACAGCGCTGGGCCGGCGGCTAATCACTTCCTTCCTGAACGGCCGGCTGGGCGCACAGAGCGGAGCGCCGAGGGGCAGGCGCCGGGGTCACCGCTGAAAGCGCTCGTCCACGCTGCCGGGCGCAGGGGTGCGGAAGGGAGAGGGAGGGGCAGGGACACGAGGACACACGCATGTTCTATAAGGAGTGGCACAGACGTGAGCAGGACGGGCCGCGCAGTGACTGTCCTGACCCATTAGGAGACGCGGTGCACGTGCACTAGAGGCTCTGGGACCAGATTTCATGAGCCGTCACACCTGTGAGCACTGGAGAGTGGCCCACGGACTTGGTGACACTGCGGATCCTGGAGACCAGGTCACCCGTCCCCGAGCAGCCTGGACCGCCTGCCCGTTAACCAGGCACCTGTAGGTTTGCAGGGATTCGGGGGTGGGGGTTCTAACTGCTCTCACTTCTGGCATCCTGGCTTCAGCGCCACCTGCTGAGCCCGCCCCCTCCCGGGACTGGCTTTTGCTGCACTGGGCTGGGTCAGGGCAGGTGGTTTGACCCACACCTGAAGCCACCTCCTCTTTCCCTGCTCCCCCAGGCCCTCGCTGGCTCAGGGTTCTAGTCACCAGGGTTGATGAGCTGCCCCGAGGGTGGTGTGCGGTCACCCCTGGTTTGCCGAGAGGAGCCATCTTCCTACTGGCCACGGGCCCACCCCTTAGGACTCCCCCCGCCCCGCCCCGCCCTCCGGCTCCTAGGAGACTTCCTTGTCTTGGACTCATCAACGTTGAGAACTGAGGATGTGCGCGGTGACGCCGCACTACCCAACGCCAAACAGAAGAGATACGACGCCGTCCTGGCTTCACAGAGTTCCCGGCCAGGAGAGGCCCCGCCGCCCTCGGCGTGAGCAGCGCCGAAGGAAAGGCAGCCTGGGAAGCAAACGCAGGGGGTTCGGTCCGCGTGGCCCAGAGCACATGACGGACGCGGAGGCGGAGCCACAGGGCCACTCGAAGGACAGCGCACAGGGCCTTTGGTGACAGAAGCACTGAGACCCT
Source organism: Corynorhinus townsendii (assembly GCA_026230045.1). Lineage (NCBI taxonomy): Eukaryota > Metazoa > Chordata > Mammalia > Chiroptera > Vespertilionidae > Corynorhinus > Corynorhinus townsendii. Next base: position 173,272,563 of record JAPDVU010000005.1, read on the forward strand.
CGCGACGAAGATCTTGGAACCCAAGAAAAGGGGAGCTTTCACTTAGCAGCGAGTTCATGCAGAGTGTGGGGGGCGCTCCTCGGTCACCAAGTGCCAGAGCTGTAGTTCTCAGGGAGACAGCTGCCCCCCCGCAAGGTGGACAGAGGCAGGACAGCAGGGTGGGGCTGAGGACTGGGATTCGACTTCCAGTGTGGACCCACTGAAGGCGGGGCCCCAAACAAAAATGTGTGCATGCATGTGCACACACATGCATGTACATGTATGTATGTGTGTATGCGCCCTAGTGCCTGCCACTGTCACTCTCGGGCTGTTAAGTGTTGCAAGGGCCAACACTCAGCATGAGGCGAGGACCTGTCGTCAGAAAAGGGCCACCGAATGCTCAGTGGACGTGGGCCAAGGTGAGTCTTTTCTAGCGTGAACGCAGGAGCGCGTCACGGACACCGGGCGTGCAGTCCGCCTGGCGGGTCCGACCCTCTTGTCCAGGTTCTGTCGGTCTCCCTGGGAGACCAGGGGCAAGGTTGTCACAAAAGGCACAGTGTGAACCGTGGACGGGCCGGAGCAGCCAGGAGGACTGAGGTCGGGGCCGGAGTGGGGGGAGGAGGGAGCCGTGTCCAGCTGCTTTCCGTGGTCCTGCTCGGGGTGGGGACTGGGATGGGGACAGCCCTGACCTAAGAGGCGGCCGGACGGGCCTGGGCGGAGCGGGCCACAGAAGCATGCTGTGAAAAGAAAAGAAAGCAGAGGCAAGCAGCTGCAGGCGTGGGTGTCCCTTTGGCCCGAAGACACGGCCACTCGGCGGCCCCGCCGAGCGCACGCTCACAGCCCGGCCTGTGGAGACAAGCGGACCGAAGGGCTTCTCCTGGGCAGGCTCCGGCTCTGGCTCCTCAGCCACCTTAGGAGTCTACAACGCAAACAGAAAGAAAGGCTCTGTTAGAGAGGGGGCCCGAGGTCAGGGGCGGGCACACTGCACCGCCGGGGGGGGGGGGGGGAGGGGGGGAGGGCAACCTTAGAGCAAGATTGATGACCACCCGACACCACAGATAAGGAACTTTCACGGTTTGGTCTCCACGCTTTCCTCCAGAGAAGCCCGCCCAGAGGGCGGCAGCACCCACGCACCCAGCTGTCTTTCCAACAAGCTCAGTTTTGAGAGAAGGAAGGCGCCTGGCCTCCCAGAATGAAGCCAGGGAGTGAGGCCCGGGTCTCAGACCACGGTGCCCCGGCCTGTAGCGCCAGGCGCACGGTTTCTGGTGAAGAGGAGGCGTGTCTCGGGTGCTCATCATAAACAGTGAAAGTTCTTCATCGCCAGGGGGAGCAGAGAAACCAGAGACAGACGCAGCCCTCGGGTGCACGCAGGGTGGAAGGGGCCAAGGGCAGAACGTTTAGGAAGCGTTTGGCTGGGCCATTCCCCAGGACCGCGGACCAGGAGTTAACTGCTGGCGATGCACAGTCGTTTTCTCGGAAAGGCACAGACCACCGGGCAACACGGAGGAGAATCCGTTTATTAGAGAGGCGGGAGGGGTACAGCCGAGAGGAGCCAGACAGATTCTTTTCTTTCAGGGCGAGCAGAGAGAGAAACGGCCACGCGGGCCACATTCCAACACAACTTACTCAGAACCCAGTGTCTACAATAAACCAGAGCGGAGCAGCCGGCAGGGCCCTAGCTACCGACAAAGTCCTCCGGCTTCCCCAGCGGTTACAAAAACAAAAAGGTCAGTAGGCAGCGGAATCACCCATAAAACAAACAGATAAAAAGAGCAAAACGTTAACACAATGCATTCAAGTCATCCTGGCGGTTTCTTAAGTTGCGTGTATACACGGGTTGGGGGAGGGCTTATGGCCGTACTTCACAGAAAGCAGTTTCCAGAACAAAACCGGAAGAGCGGAGGGTCACAGCCCGGGGGCCAACCGGGAGTGACTCTAGTCTAAATATTCTGGCAGTTTTTAAAGGGTCACATCGTAGACGCCACACATGCACAGGGCAAGAGTGCAGACAGCAGGGCGGCCCGGGGTGGGCGGAGGGCGGGCGGTGCCGGGGAGGCGGCCGGGTCTGTGAACAGGGCGGGAATGGCTTCTGCACACACGTGGGAAGCAGACGTGCTAAGGGGAGCGGAGAAAGCGTGATCGAACAAGCCGAGACTTGGCTGCGTGTGTTGGGACTGATAACCAGGGAAGAAAACCCGGCAAACTCTGGGCGGAAAAGGGACGTTCCTGATCCTGTGGCAACTGTTTCAGTGAGCTGGAACAACAGAGTATCACTGTCGAGTCAGTATTACATCCATTCCTGGGCTACTGGCACAGAGGGTACAACTTACTAATAGTAATTTGTGCACCCAACTGCTCCTCCCGAAAACCAGCGGAGCTGCTTTCTGAGCCGAATTTGCATACCACTAAAGGAAAACGAACAAACAGAAAAACAGAACGAAGGAAAAACTTCGCGGGAGGCCATGCTTCTCAGGGCGCTTCTGAGAGGCTAATGCCGTCTCGCCCCGTTTAAGGCTTTTTCCATGTTGAGTTTGCTTTCTCCAGTAGCTCATCGGCTGGAAAGGAGGGTACAGGCCCTCAGCTGTGACCTGCTGCTGCTGGAGCCACAGCCCTGGCCTAAGGGGCGGCTGGGTTTCTCGCTTCCTTGCTTAACAGGGCGGAGAACAGTCCCTGAGAGGGCTGGGCTCAGGCTGCGTGCCGTGATCGGTATAATCATTCTGAAGAAATCTGAATCACAAAATTCTGTTTAAAAAAATCAGGCTGACCCATCGGTTTTCTGCCCTTTGAGGCTGTATTCCAATTGTGTCCCATGCGACCCCCGGGAGGCTCTGGGTGACGAGACCTCCTAGCTCTGCAAGCTCCCGGGACTGTATATTTAAAATTAAAAGGCATTTTAAAAATCAGGTTGTCATTACCTAAAGGCTGCTAAATCCCCCCTCGGGGGCCCTTGGGAGCAATGGCTGCGACCTTCCTGCTGGAGTCGGCAGCAAGCGCCCACACCTCCCGCCGGGTCCTGGACTCCCACCCGGGGCGCTGCTGTGGCTTTAAAAATCAGCTCCCAGTTGACCTGAGCTTTTTAAAGGAGCCCCCAGTGTCGAGGCAAGGAGCTCATTTCCCGTTTAAAGGCGGGAAGGACACGAATCATCTCCAAAGCCACACGAAGGGACGGCCTGGACGAACACCTTCATTCGGAGCCACTTGCAGCTGTCCTCCGTGATCGCAGGGTGGGTCCCGGAAATGGGCGCGAACCCCGGGCTTGGCACCGCCTGTGCACGTGACGATCTCACCACCCGTCCTGCCAACTTCGAAATGCAAATCCCCATGTGACCCAGTTTCCTTGGAAGGTGGTGAACGTTGTATGGGTTTCTGGCTACAGTTAACTAGATGAGGCCAGCTAGCCACCCTGAAACAATTCCTCACGCAACCCAAATGGTTTCTTTTAACCCCCCCCTTTGAAAAGTGAGATGCTGGGGTCTGTGTCTGTGTGGACACGACCCCACCAGGGGAGGGTCAGCCGACCAACAGCGCCACTCGCCACACACCCTCCGACAGGACAGAGCAGAGCGAAGCGCTGTTTTGACAGACTCTCCCCTAAAGGGCACTCGCAAAGCTGACCGGCTCTGTCAACTTCCGAGGGGACATCGACAGGCGCGTGTGAAAATCAACAGGGCCCCGGCCGGTGTTGCTTGCTGGTTAGTGTCGGCCCACACACCGAAGGGTCTCAGGTTCGATTCCTGGTCAAGGGCATGTACCTGGGTTGTAGGTTCCCTCCCCACCCCTGGTTCATCTCTCTCTCCCTCTCTCTCTCCCTCCCTCCCTTCCATTTTCTCTGAAAAGTAATGGAAAAAAATATCCCCAGGTGAGGATTAACAAATAAACAAACAAACAAACACAACTGGGTAAATTGACCAAATTTTTCCAGATTTCAACTGCTTGTTTGGGCAGAACAGGATAATCTTGATGATCTAACAGTGACCGACCTTAACCAGGTTTAGGTAAAATTACACACTTTTGATACCAATAAATGAATCTTCTACTTGCTTTTTTATTCAAGGAGGAGCTTTCATGTGAATGAGTGTAAAATGTAACAAACTAGCATAGTTCCACTTCCTAAGTTACAGAAGGTAGCCTTCTATGGTAGTTCCATTGGTGGCAGACACTAGATACAAATGAGACGCCGAGCCTGCTGCGCCCTGGGGGGGTGTGGCCTTTGAAACTGGGAAATATTGATTAGAAGCTAGAAGGCAACTTTTTTGTTGTTATCTACAGATGCTGCCGGAAGGAGACGTGTTTACCCGGCTTCCAGTGACACAGCTGTAAACTGGCAGTTGGCAGCTTTCCACATAAAATGCCATCAGCAAGCGAAACTCGATACTAGTCAGGACTAGCCAAGGAATCCGGAGCGGTCCCCACGCCACGCCACGCCACGCCACGCCACGCCCTGGCGGGCGGGGCCGGGCTCTGCGGGCGGGCTCTCCCGCCAGGCTTTGGAAGAACTGCCTGGAACAGTCACCGTTGTGGGGAGAAACAACTCCAATTGCTTTTAAACAGTTTTTAAAAAGCTGTATTAAATATAAGTCTTAGCACCTTTGGCATTTTTGTCCAAATAGACTTCGACGTATGAAGTGGGGACATAGCCCTCTTCGTCTTCATTTCTCCGAATGCGGGTCCACCCGTCCCCTTTGTCTTCCTCTATGACGAACAGCGTTTCTCCTTCAACTACTGAAATGGTTCCTTCATTCTGACCTGAAAACAAGAGCAGAGTATGTGAGGCTTCTGGGCAAGCAGGAGCCTGGCCAGGACACAGGTGCAGTGAAAGCAGGGGCGGGTCCGCAGATGCCCGGCCTGCCCCTTCCAACAAGGGGCGGAGCGCCACCTCCCACCTGGCCGGGGCCGCAGGGTCCTTCCCAGGGGAAACCTTCCGTCCCCTCCACTCCTCTCCCTCCCTCTCGGGTGGAAGTACGGGCCTGGTTCGTGGCGGCTCCCTCTTCCCGGACCTCCTCCTCTCTCCTGTTGCAGCACACCTCCCTCGTCCCTCGTGCCTCATCTTTGAATTCCTCCCGCTTGGCTCCCACTTGCGACCAGCCAGGAGTCCGAGCAGCGCGTTAACTGCGGCATCTCTGTGTCCGTTCCCCAACCGAGGCTCCCAAGGCCGTTCGCTGAGCTAATTTCCGCGACCGGCCACCACCGCCCGGCAGCACTGGGAGAGGCGCCTTGCTTAGGGCGGTCAACAGGGGCCTGGGGGTGGTTAGACATGAAGAGAAACTGGGAACGTCTAACCTGGGCCTTCGCCTTGTCTTGTCACAATGCAAATTCACTTATGCCAGGGCTTCCCCGACTTATCTGCATTCCGCCTCCCGCAGCTTCCTCGTCACAGTCTGCAGACACTGGGTCATGGTTCCCCAGTGCCCGACAGCCGGCTCCCCTTTCCAACCACCACCCTGTTCTAATTGCTCCTCCACACGTGCCCAGCCCTGCGCCATGCGGTGATGACAACCAACGTCCCAGGTCCAGCTCGGTCGGGCAAGGTCTCACCCAAATCCTCTCAATACGTCCTCCATGCTTGCCGCCTAAAATCCAAGTGTGTCCTTTGCTCTCCCCCACCCCCATGGGCACTGCCTACCTCTGGTCTTACATTCCTCTCTGACCACCTGACACCTGGGCTCGGCCACACGGCCCCCACGCCCCTGATGCCCTGCAGCCCAGAGTTCTCTAAACTCCCGTGAGGAAGTGCCCCAGTCCCCCGTGCCTCCTTCCCATCCATGCCCCTCCCGGATGCTGAAGCTGCCCTCCCAGGCCTGGTCCCCGTGCCTCCCTCGTCCTTGCCCCTCCTGGATGCTGAAGCTGCCCTCCCAGGCCTGGTCCCCGTGCCTCCCTCGTCTGTGCCCCTCCCGGATGCTGAAGCTGCCTCCTATACACAACTCTGCTTTATTCTCCGGGGTGGACGCCACACCGCGCTGCCTGCATCCCACCCCCTGGGGAGTCTTCTCAGGACAGGAGCTCTGTAAATGTTGGATGAATGCAGGAAACAACTATGACTCCTACTCTCTGCAGCAATTACGGTAAGCTCCATGAAGGCTGCTCAGTTACAGGGACCAAAAGGCAAAATACACAGCCAGCAACCCGATGGTGACAACCCTCTCCGCAGAACAGAGGGCCTGAGAGGAAGGTCTGGGGGCTCCGCAGAAAGGCAGCCACGGGCGGGGCAGGCGCAGACAGCTCGGGGGCCGCGGTGTGTTACCGTCAAAGGTGTAGAGCGCTTTACACGTCCCGATGGCGGGCAGCGGCTCCTCGTCGTCAAACTCGTCGTCGAAGTCCGCGGCCAGCACCTTCACCTCGCTCTCCTGGCTCTGCTCCTCCGTGTAACTGCCATCCGGGCTGCTCAAGAAAGGAAGCACACAGCAACTATAGCGACCGAGCCGGAGGAGGATGCCGCCCGCCCGCCCGCAGTGCGGCCCGGAGCTGGCAACCGAGACCATCTTAAACGGTGCCCCGTGGAGCCAGGAGGCGTGTGGGAGAACACAGGCCCTCATCACAGAGGCGCTGGGCTCTGCGCTGAGGCTCCGTCCGGGCTCGAGAAGCCCGAGGGAAGCTGCGCCCGCAGAGGGCAGGGCGGCGCGGATACTGTACCTCTCCCGGGCCTGCGCGCAGTTGTTGACGGCCGGGGCGGGCTGGGCGTCGTACAGTGCGCTCTGCCTGCGCTGCTCGCCTCGGGCCGGGAGCCTGCCTTCCACCTCCGCCAGCCAGGCCTGGAACAAGAGCCACGAGAGACCGGCTGAGGCCGCCCCGGAGCCTGGGAGCCCCGGCTCGGCGGCCCTGGGCAGAGGCTGATGGAGAGGGACGGGGGCAGGGCCCCTGCATAACGGACTCGAAGGCCGCGGCTCCGTCCCTTCCCAAGGAGCGGAAGTGGAAAGAACATAGTTAGCAGCTGCCCCCGTGGGGCAGGGGCCTGGACCCTGTCCAACAGCCCATGTGACTTGGGATTAGTCACTTCTAGTTCCTTCTGTTCCCAAACCTCTGTGACCCTGAGGTCGCACCGGGAAACATGAGGAACTGCCACACTCGAGCACTGACTCAGTTTGCAAGCCACACTTCCCTTTCCCGCTGTTTTTCAGGAGCGTCCTTTTTTCATAGCGAGGAAGCGTGTCCACAGGACGTCAGAGTGGACAGTTACCTTCAGCGACATTTGAACTAGTTCCCCGATCACGAGGCAAAAGAATACAAATGGCCAGAAATGGACAGTTCCAGGTTCTGAGCGCGCACACATCCATCACTGACGGACAGGTTCTAGAAGCAATAAAAGCCCACATCTGACCCCTCACTGACAGGCAGAACCGATTCGGTTGGAAGGACCCGTTCTTATGTTCCCGTGCTCTGAGGTCTTTACTTTGGGGGAGGAAGAAAGACGGCTTTGTCCCCAGAGAGGGGTCCTCTCCCGCTAACACATGCACTGCGATGCTGTCAGAGGCCGGGTTTTCCCGCTCGTTTGTGTTTCCCGCTGGCTTTCACGTCTAGAACCCTTGGGTGCTGCGTCCTCTGAAGGAACAGCAGCATCTCAATCCACCGTCCTCCTGATTTTCCGGGACGGCGGCGGGTCCGTTCCCAATTACTCTGGCAACGTGAGCTGCAGAACAAACTGAGCCACGTAAATGAAAAACGGCACGGCGTCCAAAGAACTCGCCTTCCCGTGAGCCAGTAAAGGGCCACAGGATAACGGGAAGTGCTGGGAAGCAGAGCGCTCGGGGGGAGGCAGCGCATTCCCTTTGCCACGGCTCACGACACCCGGCGTTCCCAGGGGCGTGTGTCCCCGCGAGAAAATGCTGGCATCTGCACCCGCAGGCAGCTCACGACACCCATCCCTTCTGCTTCCCTTTTCCCGGCAACAGCTCTTTCTGTCTTTTTTTTAAAGGTGTCCCTCCCTCCCTCCCTCCCTCCCTCCCTCCCTCCCTCCCTCCCTCCCAATAATTCTTTATTGTTGCAAGTATTACAGATGTCCCCTTTCCCCCCACTGAGCCCCTCCAGCCCCCTCCCCCCATGCCTTCAGCACCCTATTGTCTGTGACCATGGGTTATGCATATATGCATGCAAGGCCTTTGGTTGATTACCTCCCACCCACCCTCCCGACAGCGTCTTCATACCTCAAACTTCTGGGCCTCGAGTCGCAGCTTGTCTATATTTTGGATGACTTCTGTTAATTTGTGGTCCAAACTGGCTGGGTCTCCCATCTGAGGGTTCTTCAGGTACACGTCTTTCATCTTGGTGATGGCCTCTCTGGAAAAAGGGAGCAGACGGAGGGGGAGGCTGATGCCACCAGCCAGTCACACGCTCCCATCACCCTGGAAACCACGTGACTGGGAGGCGGGCTGGGAGTGTGGGTGGGAAGGGAATATCAGGGTCAGCACTCCTGAAACTTCTCCTTAGGAACCCTGCTCCCCGGGTCCGTATCATCCAGAGACCGAGATTAACACCCCAGCTGCCTTCTCGGGGTGGGCTCCCCCCTTGTCTGCAGCGAGTAAGACCTATAAATCAATCCGAACAAAACCCAAACACTTCCACACGTGAACGCTCCTGCAAACGGAAGCTGCCGCCGGCCTCGGGGGTGCTGCGGGCTGCAGAATGTTCATGTCACGAAGAAGCCCGGCTAAGCGCTTTGGAAATGTTATTACGCACTGTTTCAACTCTTAAGACATGGAACCCAGCCCGGCAGGCATGGCTCAGCGGCTGAGCGTTGACCCATGAACCAGGAGGTCACGGTTAGATTCCCGGTCAGGGCACATGCCCATGTTGTGGGCTTGATCCCCAGTGTGGGGCCTGTAGGAAGCAGCCCATCAATGATTCTCTCTCATCATTGATGTTTCTATCTCTTTCTCGCTCTCCTTTCCTCTCTGAAATAAATAAAAAAATAAAAAGGAACAGAACCCACAATTGGTACCCATGGCAAGTGGGTCACAGGGCCTGGAAGCCGCATTCTGTAGACCCCACGCCTTCCGGAGACCGTGTTTGGGAGCCCCACACCGCAGTCTGCGCGAGGCGCACGCACGCTCGGGCTCGGGCTCTGTCCCGCACAGAAGAGCTCGGGAACCTGGACTGTGGCTTGGGAGGTCTCAGTGGGGCTTGAGTGGTTAGAAGTTTCAAGCAATGAGAAACCTAAGCCAATGACACAGGACGAACAAACCAAACCATTCTGAGCCATGGGAAACCGTTCAGCTGAAAATACAGAAATAGCAGGAAGAGAATTTCCACGGCCCTCACCACCGCCCTGCCCGCTTCCTCGCACCTCAGCCCGTATCCTGCTGGCCCTGTGGGCTTCTGGGAACCGCCTGCTCCCCGAGGCCACCTCCCCATTGGAGCCCTCGGCCCGCTGCACCGCCAGCCCGACTGGCTCTCCTTCCTTTTCCTTCACAGCAGGTGCCATTCCCAACATTACATAATTTGCTTATTGCTTACTGTCTGTTTCTTCCCACTGGAAAATGGGGAGCCGCGCCTCCCCAGAGCAAGGACACACTGACGCACTGACGCCCCTAGGGCTGGGGTGTGTCTAAGACACACTGTGATCTGTCTTCTAGCCACCATCACTGCGCTCTCCACAAAGACGAGAAGGCTGTGACTTAGCGTGACGTAGGAAGACAGGGGCATTTTGGACCCAAAGCTAGGATGTGGGGGCAGGGAGAGGGTGGGGCCAGGCCACTTTTCTCATCCTCATTTGAATAAAAAAAGCTCACCTACGCCCTCATTCACGATAAAGGAGATAAGCCTACATAGTTTGTCCCCCAAACTCAGAATAAAACCTCCCGATAAAAGCATCCCCCAGTTTGTAACGAAGCAGCCCAGTAGGCCAGGCACCGAGTGCCTGAAGGGAGTGCTTCTATTAAAATCCAGGCTGGGCCTTGCCGTCCTTCCCAAGGGAACTCGGATCTCTTCAGGCCCCATACCCCACTCCGATCCACGCTACCTCTGATCCATCTCCTTCTGAATTTCTCTATTTAACTCGTCGACCTTCTGCTGGAGCTTTTTCCTTCTCTGTTCGGGCGGGAGGTTGCTGAAGTCCTCCGGTGCCGCACCCTGCAGGCCGAACAGAAAGACGCCGGGGAGGGCGGGCGGTGGGCCTCCTGGAACACAGCCGGGGCGTGGCCGGCCCCCAGCCACCAGGGCGTGCGGACGGACGGAGGGACGTTAGCCAGGTGAACCCAGCCCTCTCCCAGGACACCAGCCGAGGCAGAATCCACGCATGCAGACCCGTCCCCAAGCCGCTGCGAGCTCCAGCTCCGCGGAGGCGGAGGCCGCGGCCACTCCCCAAGGCAAGAGCGAGGCTGCAGGAGGGGAGGGCGAAGGGAACACTCGGACGCGGGGAGAACCCGGACAAGTCCGAGACGGAACCTTCACTCTGTCTCAGCGTCGGTGGCCACACTGAAGTTTAAGGCCGTTTCTAGTTCCGGTTTCTTCATGGAAAACAGTGCCTGTCGCAGGCACTGCTCCCCGAGTCTGAGCACTGCTTCCCGCCTCTCCCCCAGACCCAGGCCGAGGCCAAAAGTCCCCATCCCCGCCCGAAAAGTGACAGGGACAGCGAGTTCCTCAGAGAATGTGGGTGAAAGCGTTTAAAAAAAACACACAAAACAAAGAACAAAACCCTCCCCTCCTCCCGTGCACTCTTGGCCCCCTGCCTCTGGAGGTCTGGACACGCTTTGGGCCATCATGAGGGTAACCTCGGGACATTCCTCAGAACCAGCCGCCTGCAGCGTGTGGAACCGGCCTCAGCTGCTCTCCTCCATCTGAGCATATTTTCATATCTTGATTCCCTCTCAAAAACAACCGCTATCTTTCCTCTGGGCATGCGATTTAAGTGGAAAACACCAACAGCGAGCGTCTAGACTTACACACGCTCGCTCGTTAGCCGCTCCGTGATGGTTATCAAGCTCTTTCACTTAAGTGAGGCCATTTTCACAAAGAAAGAGAAGCTTATTCGATGACCAGGGCTAAGCCGAGGGATTTAGACGGGAGATTTTCCTTTGGAAGCAATCACACAAAGGCAAGGCCGGCTTGGGGAGTGGGTGGGAAGGAAGGGACCTGGATAATGTCACTCCCGAGTCGAGCTGGGTCTGCCAAGCGCCTTGCACGGGGGCCTGTGACCCGGGTTCCTAGGCTGCTCGTGCTAAACTTCCAAGCTGCGGGCTGCAAGTGTGTGACCCAGCAAACAGTACAGCACCAGGGCCACACAAAGGCTAGTGTTCTCAAAGCCGTGTGTGCGCGCGTGTGTGCGTGAGAGAGAGAGGGGTGGGGGTGGGAGAGTAAAAGATGTAAGACCACAATGGAAGTGACTCTTCCCTCATGCCAAACCAAGGATTCAATTCGCCTCTAAAACTAACGTGAAGCTAACGAATAGACCGGCTGGCTTTCCTTCGCGTACACCGTCCTGCTATTTTACACCCGAAACCTTGCTTTTCACTTTGCGCAGTTCCATCGCTTCCGCGAGCTCAGCGGCTTGTTCTCGGGCCACGTTTACGTAAAGCCAATCAGCACGTGGTCTAGAAGCCAGGTTTGCGTCGTTTGCTCTGTCTGGTTCCTCAACAAAACACAGTGTGGGATCCACTGCATCGGAGGGCAGGAGATCCAGCAGGTGGCTGACGTGGGGTCCCGGATAGCATGAGCCTTGCGCTGTGCGGAGGCGGGAAGAACTGCCTGCGGTGCCGCGAATGGCCGCGGCCGCCCCGCCCCGCCCCGCACAGGAGCCGCACGTGGCTGCTGAGCTGGTGGAAGGTGGCCAGTGCAACGGTGGAACTGAATTTTAAAATCTTATTTCATTCTAATTAGCTAAGATTAAGGAGCCCCGTGTGTGAGTGGCCATCATACTGGGGACACAGGTCTAGATGAACAGGTGCAAGACTTGCATGGGGCGGGGGGGGGGAGGGGGAGGGGGGGGGGACAGCTGCAGAGACTTGTGTAAGCAACACATACTGTGCTTGTGCCTTTCAGTAATGAATTCGTGAATTCTTCCCAGCGGGTCAGGCGTCAGTCTAGCTGACCCCTTAGGCCCCCTCAATAGATCGCCTACGTTTCCGTGTTGTTACTTAAAACGAACCTCGGTCACCATGGCTCCCACAAGCCTGGCGCTGCCGTGGAGGCTCAGGCCGAAGCTTCTAGATCTGGAGACACAGGGTTCCCGGGAAACCTGAGCAGGCTCTTCTGCCCAATGAGCCTTCTGAAGCTCCAATTCCTTTACACAATACCCTGACCCACGACTCCTGTTGCCACGAAGGCGTGTGTATTTACAGCTTTGAGTCAGAATAGAGGCTCTGCAATCTCGGGAGCACCGGGGTACAGAGGACCGGGGGCACCGGTCTTGGAAGGAGGGGCCACACCCATGTGCATGTTAAATGGCTGTGGCTCCAGGAGACCCTGGTTTATGGCTCCCGGGACCCAACACGTGCCTCGAGCACTCCTCCCAAGCAGACGAGAGTGACAACTCAATGCCAGGGGGGTAGAATGATTTCTGTCTCAAACCGGAAAGCCTGCCTGGCAGCATGGCCTGCCGGGAACACCGCGGCAAAAGGGCACACGAGGCGCGGAGGCCCAGCGTCCGAGAGGCCCTGGTTAACCGGTGCCGCCTCTCCCAGATGCCCGCCGCTGAGGAACGCGGTTCCTGTGAGCATCCCCATCTTCCCTGCTTGTCCTTAATCAGGACTTGTCTCGAGATTTCTATCTCAGCCCAAGAAATGTTCAACTTAAATAAAATCTTCATTTTCTTTAGGGTTGGGTCAGCGGCCAGACACTGAGCCGGGTTGAAAAAAACTCTGCATAATCGCAGACGCATGTGCACTTACACACACGTGCGGGCACGAATCACGGTGAAATAGCATCCGCATCAGCAACGGCAGAGCACGAAGCGCTCACCGGGCTCCTGGCGGAGCTGTCACCGTGACCACGGTCCGTAGGTCAGGGTACTGTTTGAGGGTGTAACTTACACGCCCCTGTGGGTTATGCTGGTTAAGATGCTCTTTTAACACAGGGAATGATTAGTTTTGTTCACGGGGGCTGCACCAAGTAAGGAGAAACAACACGGAACGCTGAGTCCATCAGCTGGACGGTAGAGGCTCTGCACTGTCCACACGTCACCTGTGGCTCCTCCAGTCAGCTGAGCACAGGCACCAGCGCATTTAAGCAGCGCCCGGGAGAGTTCCCGGCCCTCCGTCCGCGGGCCGCTCAGACCCGGGCTCTGAGCCTGGCATCGTCCCTGCACTTGTCGTGGGCTCTGTGGCTCTCAGGGAGGAGCATCTTACAACGGTTACATTTGCTTTTGTTCTAAAGGAGCCGATAAACAGACTCCCCGCGCTCAGTGTGTACATTCATATTTAAATAAAGAACATGTGTCATCGTTTTAAGGCTCTGACAGTAAAAAACAGACACCATAACCGAAATTATGAGTTAAGCGTTAATTTTCATAGCAACTTGGAAGGATGAAGATCTGTTAGGAGATCTATTAGGTTCTCAGCCTTCGTGCTATGAGGTCTAACAAAGACAGAGCCACGGCAGCACACACAGGAGAAGCACAGGCCAGAGGGCACCCAGAGGACACACAGGGGAAACCTGGTTAGACCAGGGCATGCAGGGGACAATCGTGCTTACCAGCTTGAGAGAAAGCTTCATGGACAAGTTCAAGGGGGTGACGGGGAAAGAGAGAGAGAGAGAGAGAGAGAAAGAGAGAGAGAGCACATCAGAAGGAGAGGAACGTGGTCAGCCCCACCGCGTTAACATCACAAATCCACCTGCCGCTCGTGAAAATGGCGTGGAGCGGATCTGTGCAGAGTTCCCCAGAGGGGCCGATCCCCACCGGCCTTCCCTTAGCTGCTGCTTCGCCAAAGCAGAGCACACGCAGGAAGGCAGGGTTTCCGTTTGCAGTGCTGTGTGGGCCCCATCAGCCCGGAGAGAAACGAACATAAGTCTGTAGTCGCTGGCATGTAACGCTCATAAAAGACAGCCTTTTGTTCACCAAACTTGTGCAGACTGAACGTCTGAAATCACCTCCCAACATGCAGGCTGTATTTCCACGTGAAGGAAATCTAATAAATAGGAACATGGGCGTTTCTTCCGGGCACGCAGGCAAACTCCCAGACTGCTGAGCAGCAAACCAAGGGCTGAAAGCCACTCTGAGAAACGGCCTCCGGAGCCAGAAGGCCTGAGCGCCAGGTGGAGGCGGCAGGCCCAGCGCCCGCCTGGAGGGGGCGTCACAGGCTTTCCATCGACGGAGCCCTGCCCACGGCGGGCGCCTAGCACCTGGGGAATTAGCAGGAGCAGCTGCTCCAGAATGTTAGCTTTGGGAACTAGACAGCCACTGGTCTCCTCAGCCAAGGCCACTCCTGGCCGGGGCCGCCGGGGCCATCATCAGGAGCCTGCAGCTGCCATCCTGCCGGGCCTGAAGGTGAGCAAAGGTGTGGGGATTACTGGGCCCCAGACAGACAAAAAGGCCTCTCAAAATTCGGAGAAGAAACCCTTGGTTCTGCATTCATAGGTGAGGCCTGCTCTGGGGCCATCCATGCCAGTCTGACAGTTCGGTGCCTAGGAGCTGCTGCCAGTCCTAACGGTTCAGGCAATGGGGAGTGGGACCCAAAACTATCTCGGAGACAGAGGTTCCGCGGAAAGCGCCCCTTCCTTTTCCATTAGGAGGAGGGAGGGTGTTCAAATTCCTCCACCCGATTGAGAGCAAGTCTCATTCTGAAGACAAGCTCAACGTCTACACTTTGTAAACAGGCCGAGCTTTCAAAGAGATCTCTGCAGGAGGAAAAAGCAGTCTTTTCAGGAAAGAGGTTGCAAGACAGAGCTTGGGGGGCGGGGGGCAGTGCGGACAGCCCCTCTGAACTTGGGCCCCTCATGTGAACTTGGCACAGACCTGCTCAGCACAGTCTGAGTTCCTGACAGACAAGGCTCACGGTGCACAGCGGGAAACGCTGCGAATGCCTTCCCCACGGAGCGCACGGCCAGAGACGGGTGTTTCTCGCACATTCCCGCTCAGCACCGCCGCCTCGGAGAGCCTGGGATTGGAGGTCGGCACACGATCTGCTCTCTGTTCAGCTGCTTCTGTTTTTTAAAGTTACACAGTCTTTCTTAAGCATTCTAAAATGCAGGACCCTGCCCGGGGCCGAGTTGGCTCAGTGGATAGAGCGTTGGCCCTGGCACTGAAGGGTCCCAGGTTCGGTTCTGGTCAAGGGCACGTACCTCGGATGCATGTTCCCCAACCGATGTGTCTCTCTCACATCGAGGTTTCTCTCTGTCTTTCCCTCTCCCTCCCACTCTCTCTAAAACTTAATGGGGGAAACATCCTCTGGTGAGGATTAACAAAAAATAAGTTAAATAAAATACGGGATCCTAACATCAAAACAAATAGCCTAAGAATATTACCGCTGCCTAATAGTAAGTCGTTAGGATTAAGAATAAATCCCATAGAAATAGGAAGTACCAAATTCTGGGACACGTTCCATTTTCCCGCCATCACAGCATTTGCTACTGCTATGCATGATCGGGAACCGGTTCTCGGTTTTACGTCGCAAGCCAGCCAGTTAGATCTTTTGCAATTAGAAACCGAATCGCCTGCTAAGGGGATGTTTTAAAGGCTGCGTATGGTGCATTGCGAGGCCCTGGAGGACTGAAAAGCTGACTGTCAGTGTCGGGCAACAGTTATGGAGCCTGGGAGGCACGGGGTTAAGGGCACATGAGAACAGAAAGCTAGTGCATCCATGTTACCAGCAGTCACAGGTACTGACCTCAAGTACAAGAAAGGGGACTGCGGAAATAAACACCTGAGCAAGGTGTGCCAAGGCCACAGAGAGTCGGTCCACTCCTCTGTGACCTTGCGCATGCTTCACGGATTTAGGGGGTTCTCCAAGCTTTATGGGGCGACTCCCTTAGGGATCTGTTACAGTATGGAAGTGGGTGACCGGGCCACACAACTGCCATCTGGAGAGCGTCATCCTCCTGTGACCACGCTCCGCAGCTGCATTTTATGGGGGAAAACCAAGCTCCGCTTACTGACAGTTTTAGGAAGTTTGATCGTTATTGGGAAGTTTGGTTCCTTTTTCCAAACAAGTTTCCCGGGTGAAGTAGCCTGGGGTTGAATATATACAATTAGGCTTTTTTCTCCCCGGGTGCCTGGGTCTCTCAACTGAGAATTTCATTTCTTGGTGGGAGCCTGCCAGAAGGCACTGGGTCCCCGGTCTTGGTGGTGGCAGTGGGGTCAGTGCCTGTGGGGCCTGGCCGTCACATACACTTACAGCGTAGTCCCTAGCTTCAAAAGCATACGTGGGTCTCCCTATCGTCCTCTTCTTGAGCTCCTGGTGAAAACAGATAGACGGAGTCTGCCCATCACCAGCAAGAGAACACGATACAATGAATAAAATGGAAGTGACCATTGGATTGTAACATCTGACCAACCATGGGTAAGGATTTCCAAAATCGTCTGAGCAACTTCGGTGGCCTTTTCCCACATAATTAACTCTAAAACATGGGACAAAAAGGTCCGCACTTTAGATTTAGAAGTCCTTTGCTCAGACCGGAAAAAGAAATTCTAACTGAAGACAATAAAAATTACACTTTGTAGGTTGCAAATTGAGAACATACTACCTAGGGTAGAGAGGAAATAATGGTTAATAACATCAAGTGGCATGCCAATCTTTAAAGATCTTCAATGAACCAACATTTTCTTACAGCTGTCACCGACTTACAACAAAAAAGATCTTATCCTGTCTAATTCTTTAGTAACAAAATCGGCTCAGAAGTGTTTGCACAAGATATATACATTCTGGTAACAGGAACTTTTTCAATCTGGGGCTGAAAGCTGCCAGCACCATACATTAAAAGACACGTTGAAATCACAGATTTGTTATCGTCCGAGGATACTTTTCCTATCTGGGGCACCAGTCTCCACGCTCAAAAACAGAAGAAACAAAACCATGGCAAGGACTGTATCCTTTTAGTCATGTGCCTTCTGTTCTGAAATTGCTTGAAAATCAAATTTATTCCCCCAAACCTCAGATTTGCTTTTTGTTTTGAATTTCTTAATCCCACTTCTATAATCTATTTCCTTTATCTTGTTTCCTTCTCCTTTTGCTTTCTTTGTTTGCACTGCTACTTCAGATTTGAAGGGACATCAAGTCTGACCCGACTAATACAGAGAAACAAAAACATGTGTGTGCATGTGTGTGTAAAAGAAAACACACTCACCATTCAGGAAAATTCTGAACAGATGTCTGCTGAACATAGAATTGAGGGGTAAAAAATAAAATTCACTGTGCTAATTATGGTTAAGAGAGAGAGAGAGAGAGAGAGAGAGAGGGAGGGGAGGGGTCTTTTCAATTATCAAAATAACCAGTTCCCTACTTCACTGTTTTGTGTGTGTGCTTAAGTGCTGTATTTTTCTCTTGCCATCTTTTTCTTACACTCACTGACCACTGGCATTCTTGGGTCTTTTCCTGAACACTGGGAGGCCCGTGGTCTTCGTCCCTTAGTTTAAAAGGAAGGCAGCAGCTGAGTTATCTGACAGGTGCCCCCCTTTTCACGCGGCAGGGGGGACAGTGGGACTTACGCTTGTGCAGGGACATCCCCGGCAGCTGGGCCACGGCTCCCCTGGCCGACTGAGGAAGCCTCCCGACGGCCATACCTTTCCTTTGGGTTTGCCCCCAAATCTGGTTACTCCTGACGCCGCGCTTACTTATTCCTTATGAGGGGAGGCAGGGGCAGCTCCCACGGCCGTGTGGACCTATTCAGGACGCTGCCATTACTTCCTTCCAACCTTTCAAACGGCTCTCTCCTCTGGGTTATGTCGCTGAAGCATATGCAGCCGTAATGAGACCCGCCCACCTGGGCCTACGCCACCCCCGTAATGAGGCCCCTGTGTTATAACAGAGCCCCAGCCTGCGAACAGGCCCCCGGGCTCTTCCTCCTGGCTGTCCGTCTTCCTAACTTTACCTTTTCACGTCTCAGTTTTCTTATTTCTCAGTAAAATAACCCGAGGAAAGTAAATGAGTGTGGAGAACAGAGTCTGGCATGTAATGAGCACTCAGTAAACGTCGGTGGCTGTTACTTCACCTTTTAAAGATAAATACCACATCAGGCCTGCTCCCGACAGACATTCTTTCGGGATTTTTGCCAACATCTCCTCCGTTCACCAGAAGAGCTGAAGAAGCCACTGGGACCCGCCTCCCCCATCAGACCCAGAGGCAGGGCTCAGAGAGAGGTGTCCTCGTTACCCTCACGTGCTTTCAGCGATTAATTATTAAGGAACTATATCCCGACTACATGGTGACTTCTGATTCCTCATCTCACAGGGCGCTAACTTTGGAAACTGAATCTTGAGCTTCCCTTTTTTTTTGGTAAAACGAAGGTAAAATATTAATGACTTGAATGTTTTAAAAGGGAAGTGGAGCAAAGTCCTTCTGGGATGTACTAAAGACAGAAAGGACTCCAGGCGGGATGGCTCCTTGCAGCCACCCTGCTGCCTTCCCTCTCTCTTCCTCCTCTTTCTACCTGCCTGCCTCGAGTCACAGGTCCTGACTGCTTTCCGTCGTCGTGGGAAAACACAGTGAGTTCATTCCCAAACAAAAGAAGTCACGCCGAGCAAACCATGCAACCAGAGCCCACGCGAGAGACAGGATTCGGGCAGCACTTACCCCTCGCTTTAGGCTCCTGAAGCAGTGGATTTTGGGTTTGGAGGTCATGAACTCGTTGAAGCGATGGGAGAGGGGTTCCTTTTGCTGCTTGGGAGACTGGGGGCCGTTGGGAACAGCAGAGGGTGAGGCAGAGGCAGGGGGAGGAGGGGGAGGCTGATGGGGGGATGTTAAAAGGGACATAAGCTACGTGTAAGAGATGGAGCAGTGACAGTCAACATCAGAGACAAGAAGATAAAGACACAAAACAAAAATAAGCATCAAATAATAATTGAGATCCAACGCAAGTACAACGCAAACAATTACATATTTAGGCCATGGTCCAAAAGCAAACAGGGAGAAGGTGCCAAAATGAAGGACAGGATGAGAGTGCGATTTTTAGTAAGTAATGCAGAGAAGAACGCCAAGAAATCTCTGACAAGCAGCCCATGCGGACTTTCGCATGCAAATCATAGTTCTAACCAGTTACGCTAACCCGGTGGAAGCCAGAAGGCTAAACATTGGAAACCACCTAAACTTACACAGCATGATGGGAGAAAACGGAAGACCTTAAATGCTGGGGCTGGGAAAACAGCAAGACGGTTGTTTTGTTTTTGTTTTTTTAAATTAAAGAGTAAATATTCTAAGGGGAAAGCAGTCATGTTGCCTCGATCGTACTTTAAGCCCAGGTTAATGCCGTCATGCACCTACGTGTTACGCTATAAGAGAAAACGGGAAATGTTCATGGATCCGCGTGTTAGCATGAGTTCAAAACCAAGTTACTAGCCCACGGACACCGCTGCGGTTAGAGATGCTGCTAAGTGGTTACAGGAGCCTGCGCCCTGCCCCTTCTCCAGCCCAGGTGACCAGCGGTCTAAGGAGCGAGAGGCGTGATGGGAAATGGGGAGGGCAGGCATCTGTTAGTGTGGGTGACAATGCATCTGAAATTGGACAAATGGCCATGGCAAAGGTACCTCCACCAGAGAGAAGACTGCTTTAAAAGAAAACAGCACACTGGCCTTTTTTTTTTTTCTTGTGGTATTCTAAAGCTACAGGTTTAGAATCCTAGTATTTTTTTTTTTTAAAGACTAAAAGATAAAATCAAAATCTACACACTTTATCAAACTCATTCACACCAGGTCCCCACCGTCAGTACCTTGTTTTTCTTGATGAACGGCCATAGTTTC
Source organism: Corynorhinus townsendii (assembly GCA_026230045.1). NCBI lineage: Eukaryota > Metazoa > Chordata > Mammalia > Chiroptera > Vespertilionidae > Corynorhinus > Corynorhinus townsendii. Next base: position 173,292,358 of record JAPDVU010000005.1, read on the forward strand.
CCTTTGGGTTTGCCCCCAAATTTGGGCTCTGCTTTGCCGTCTCCTCTGGAATTGGACAGGCTGTTTTCCGACACGGTACGCTTCATCGGCTGCGTGTAGTCCTCAAATTCGATGTCTCCAGGAGGCTCAAACCCTGACTTATAAGCCTCTATGACCAGCTGTGAGTCCTGAAATTAGAGCCATCACACACAAACACATTCAAATACCTGTAAGTGCTTTTTACACAATGAATTACGTTTACTGCATAGATGTTATTCTCAGGAAGCTACACTAATGGATAACAAACATTTTTCTGGTAATAGTTTTATCATTAGAAAGAATAATTTGAAACACTATAAGTCGAGTTGAGGTTTGAAGGTACTTTCAATAACCAGTTTTCTGCATTTGGAGAAACCAATATTAATTAAGAACTTGGCTAGCCTGGCCAGCGTGGCTCAGTGATTGAGCATCGACCTATGAACCGGTCGGGGCACAGGCCCGGGTTGCAGGCTCGATCCCCAGTGTGGGACGTGCAAGAGGCAGCCGATCAATGCTTCTCTCTCACCATTGATGTTTCCATCTCCCTCTCCCTTCCTCTCTGAAATCAATAAAAACAAAAGAACTTGGCTAACAACAGAGAAATTGGGCCACTATAAGCAATTCCCTGAAAAAATGGTCACACAAAAATCTATTTCCTATCAGTTCTTAAAGCAAAATTTAGCATACGCAAAGTCAGAGCAAAGAGTAGATGACCGCTCTAATTTCTCAGTTCTTTGTGATGTTACTTTATTACATCATTTTACTTCATGTAGAGATTGCTCAGTCTCTCCTCTGCTAGAATGTAAGTCCTCCTTTTGCCCTACCGAATCCCTAGTACACCTACATGGCACCTGCTGTGCAATGGAAGTGTGCATGAACCGATGCCTACTCCTCGGTGTGCACTCCGCTAGGCACATCGGGTCCACATATCCTCAGGGGGCTCAGAGGCAGGTACTGGAGACAAATGTGTGAGAAAATCACAAGCAAAGTGCCCCCGATGAAAGAATCGCTGCACAGATAAAGTATTACAAAAATACGACTGATTGGTAATAACATGCTAACTCGACGGTCCTCTGATTAAAAACAACAACAACTAGAGAGGATCATTTGAAAAGATTTCAAGGGATTAGCCGCCGTTACTGTAGTTAAAAGGGAAAACCACCATTCTGACATAACCTTGTGAAACTGTAAAACCGCCCGGGAAAAGACATTTCCGAGCTTCTAACGGAAGGAATTCAAGTCGGGCTTGTTTCCGAAAAGCCAAGATTGAAGACTTAACTTACAAACCCACCATTACTCTCTCCCTTTAAAGTAACTTGCCGGTGACTGTGGACACTGCACACAGGGTGATCCCTGAGGCTCTTGCGTGATTTCTGTCCATGAGCCAGGCACATAAAACCACTGAGCAAACGGAGATAAAGATTCAGGGGCGATGGGGAAATGAGAGGGGCGCTCAAAACGTGGGAAACCCAGACAGCGCGGACGCAGCTGCTGCTGACCCTGGGAGCGCCAGCCTGCCACGAGAAGGCTGAATGAGGGCACCTCCGATACTTACAGTTTTCTCATCAATGCCCTCGGCCGCCTTCACTATTCCATCCAAGCACTTCCCAATTATTGGAATCACCTGCCGGTCCACCTCCGCATAGGTCTTCATGGATTCTCCGAGTCTCACTATCCTCCGCTCCTCCATCTCTTGTATTTTCTGTAACATCAGATTTTGGGTGAAATTCACCGCCCACTGCTGTCATTTAACGATGCTGTTTTTCAGCAGCACTGCTACCGGGGGTCAGCTGTCCAGTGAGCGAACAGGCCCACAAAAGGGGTTAGAGTTAGAGCAACTGTAAGGTTATGGCTCCCTGTGCACGCCTTTTATGAACTGGTGAGCTGCCCAAATGTATACTCCACACAACTCCACTCCTATTTCAGCAAGAATCCCAAACTCAGGTGCTTTTAGTATGAACACCATTTGGTATTAGATTTCAAACATTTCCTTCATCTTGGACCCACTGCTTTAGCCTTTACCCAAAGCATAGCATTTGGGTAACCGTCTCAACCCACGCTGGGCTGGGACGTAACTAGCGCAGCTTCCTTCTGCAAGGTGGGGAGGGGGGAGGGGGGAGGGAGGAGGGGGGAGGGGGAGGCTCTTGCTGGCGAGCGTGCAGACCCTACGAAGCAAAGTTATTGTTTTTTCTACAACTGCACTTGAGGTTGTAAAAGATTCCACAAGTGAGAGGACACGTGTATATCTTTTTTCTTTTGTTTTAAGGCTCAAATATCTTTTCTCATACCGTTTTTGAAAACATAAAGGAGTCAAAAGAAAAACAATTCGAAGAACTGTCACCTGTTCAAATCCTACACCTATGAATGCTAACTGATTCCTAAAGTTAAGTTGGCTTTTTTTTGGGGGGGAGGGGGCGCGGTAACCAGATGGTCCTTTCAGCAAAGGAAGCGTTAATTTAAGAACCACGGTTCTAGACTGTAGGGGCAAACCAAGTAAGCTAGCAAGGCTACTGATGAATCCCGAGACGAACAGTTTACTTCGTTTTACGGCGAGTCTACGTTTGTCGGCATGCTCCACAAAATGACTTGGGTTGGAGGAAATTGCGAATTGTATAAATAACTTAGAACATAACCAGCAACCAGGATCCCGAGGCCACACGCTTCCGAAAAAGACAGACTCACTTGGAATATGTTGGGAATGTGAGTGTGGTAATAGTCGCGCTGCTCATGGTTGAATTTCTGAAGAATCGATGAATAATCAGCTTTGCTGTCCTCTGCCATTTGGTGACGTATTTGAGCTTGCTGTCGTGCCTGGGGGCAAAAAAAAATGAGAATATCCCCATGTTTACAGAGACCAAATGAAAGCCTAGAATGGCGAACCGGAGGGGCTGGGCTCAACTTTACCTCCAATGTGAGGTATTTAGCAGGTGCTGTATTTTTAAAGGTTACAGTTTACGGTCCACATTATTTTGTATCCGTTCCAGGCGTGCAGCATAGTGGTTAGACAATCATATACTTTACAAAGCGTGCCCCCTGACACTTCATACCTCCCTGGCACTGCACACAGGTATTACAGTATTCCTAACTACATCCCGCAGGCTGTACTTTACATCCCCAGGAGTTCTGTAACTACCAATTTGCATCTTTATTTGTTATTGATTGATTGATCTTAGAGAGAGAAAAGAGGGGGGAGGGAAAGAGAGAGAGAAACATCCAGTTGTCATTCCACTTATGTATGCATCCATCAGCTGATTCTTACAGGTGCCCTGCCTAGGGACTGAACCAGAAACCTTGGCATATCGGGACTATGCTCTAACTAACTGAGCTACCCGGCCGTGCTATTGCGAATGGTGAGATTTCATCCTTTTTATGGCTGAGTAAAAATTCCTTTGCATATGTGTACCACTTCTTTATCCATCCTCTACTGATGGGCACTTGGGCTGCTTCCATATCTTGGCTATTAAAAACACAGCAGGTGCCCTAACCAGTTTGGCTCAGTGGATAGAGCGTTGGCCTGCGGACTGAAGGGTCCCAGGTTCGATTCGGGTCAAGGGCATGTACCTTGGTTGCGGGCACATCCCCAGTAGGGGGTGTGCAGGAGGCAGCTGATGGATGTTTCTCTCTCATCGATATTTCTGACTCTCTATCCCGTTCCCTTCCTCTCTGTAAAAATTCAATAAAATACATTAAAAAACAAAACACAGCAGGTGTTATTTTTAAAAAATGGTTTAGAATTTGAATTTACTTCAGGTAAGGATATGTGTTCTAATGTGTCACAAACCTCGACATTCTCTGTTGTCTTAACTTGGCATCCCCGTCTAGGGAGACATCAGAATCGCATTCTTTCTCACCTGCACCTGCACCCGCACCTGCACTTGGCCAGATTCATAGATTTGTGTCGCCTGGATGGCCCTTGTGAGAACTTCTGTGTACCTAAATATATGTAACGTTGTGTATATATACGTACATGTATATAAGTTTTCTTCTTAAGGAAGAGGACACGAGGGAACCCATACATTTTGAAATTCAATTCTCAGTGGGGTTCATGAACAAAAAAGGCACGTGAAGCAGGATCTAAATGGGGTCTCTAAAACTCCCCACACTTATTTGTTGTTATAAAGACGCAGTAAGCCTGCGCCCTCTTGGTGCTTCTTATGTTTTTGTATGCATGCTATTTTGTGGGCTTTCTCCCTCCTAAATAATCAATAATAACACTCACAGATGTCTTCCCGCTTCTAATTCATATTTTGGCTTCTCACATGCCTACAGGAAAGGGGCAAGCGTGGGCATGTTACAGAATGGACGTGAAAGCTCCAGCCGGTACGTGGGTAAACGTCAAGCCACCCACAGCTACCAGGGGTAGTGAGGCTGGCAATCCACCCTCGCTCACCCAGCACCTGGAGGGTCCCTCGTAACACTGCTCAGGAGCTCCGCGAGGCCACACCCACCCGGTGCCAGAGGAAGGGAAGGCTTGGCTGGCAGCTGACCTGGCAAGCGTGCCACGCGGGGCCAACAACGCACCAGGAAAAGGGCTTGTTCCCACATAACCAAGGCAGCTTTCTGCACCCAACGGGGAAAAACAGAAAAGGAAAGGGAGAAGAACAAACAGGGACGTTGCAACGTGGACCCCAAGAAGACCCGTGGGGGCTGATCGCCCTTCCTGGCTGATGGCTGGTCACGCCTCCGCCGGGTTTTAGCCGCAGAGAACGCGGCTCTTCTCGGTTTCCTGCCTGCGCCGCGAGGGCTGAGCCTGGCTCTCACTTCCCGACTCCCTGACTCATAGGCGCACGGGGCGAGGCCCGAGGTGGCCGCCGGGAGAGGCTTCCTCTATTCTCTTCCCCATTCAGACAGACACACTTCCCAAACCAGGTAACAGCACCAGCAGGGCCAAACGACTTTCCTCATTGCCCGACGTCTTTCCGTTTCTTGAGGCCTCGGGTACCTCAAAACCACCCCCCGCGAGATTGCTCACGTCCCCTGGCATGTCAGCTGCCGCTCTTCCTCTTCGTCGGCCGCCCGTCCTGACCCATCCTGACCATATGCTGCGCTTGGCTTCCGCTTCTACTGTGTCTCAGTAAACACAGACTCGTCCCCGCCACACTAAGTGCCCAGCTACCCTGACAACCCCATGCCCTCCTCCGCCCGATCGCTCCCCCACCCACGCGCGCCCCATCTGTCCCTCCTCAGGCCAACAACACGACGTCCCCTTAACCCTTTCCGTTACCTGGACTTCACCGTCATCACTTGGTTATGAAGATGAAGAAACACAAGGGAATTCCCAGGTAGGCCTCAAATGTCTGAAAAACTCTCCATTTCATTCACAAACCTCCCTTAGACAAAGACAAAAGCCCCAGGGGCGGGGGAGGGCTCACCACTTCTGTGAACAAGAATAACAAGCAAGGAGATGGAGAGTCCCCGTGCTAGTTTTGGAGAAACGATTCCACCTCGGTGAATTTTTGAAATAGCTTAGTTCTGAAGCAGAGAGCAGTACGTCATTATTATATACAGGGCGCCCCCCCCCAAATGCATGCACGCTTAGAATATAGTTATAAGTTCTATTTGTTAAGATGCATTTCATTTAACAGCTATTAGCTGTGAAAGTGTGTATACATTTTGAGGGGGGCACCCTACACACATACATGTATGTATGTATGTATTTACACATGTACACACACACACACACACACACACCCCCACATGAGCGGATAAATGCCTCCTGAGGACAAGTCCCTCATGCCAGCCTTGGAATATTTTTCTGGTGAGATCTGGGGGCGAGCCCTGTGGAGGCCTCGCAGTACCATGTGGGAGGAAGTGGCTGTGATCCGCTTCCTCCTCCCTCCCTGGCATCTCCAGTAATGTCTCCGCTTTGGCTAGCTGATGGCCTTTGTAAGCATATTAATGCCTAATGGTTTCCTGATGTGCTTTCATATAACTAGGGACCGCTCGTGTGAACGGTGGAAGTGACCGAAATAAGCAGCCACGTGTAGCCGCTGAGCAGAAGGAAAGCCAGACTGAGGAACGGGTCTGCCTTTCACGTTAAAGAAGCCAGTCTCTCAGGGAGCTTTTCTGGAGTACCAAAGCTCGGACAGAGAAGCACTTAACGGAAGCATTCAGTTCTTCAGGGTCACAGCGGGAAGGCAGGACTGTCTTAGCCTCCACCGCGCACCCATCTGCTTTGAATTAAGCCTCACTTTGGAATCCAGGGCCCAGGAATCTGCCATTGTTCTGACCACGTTTTAATGTGGAAAATCTATTTTTGTTTTGTGAGCTGTTGTGTTTAATTTTACAACGGAAAGAGCCAGCTTCGTCAGTTCCTTATGGTAACAGATGCGTTTTTAGAACTATCTTTAAGAGTATTTTCAAAAATTATCTGAAGTAACCAGTTGGTAACTAGATGCTTTAGGAAGTGCACCTCCTCATGCTAATCTACACAAAGATTAAAGCCTCACTATTTCTCATTTCTTTTTTCAGTCTAAAAATAGCCACTATTATCTTGAAGAGGTACAATAGTTCCATTAACTAAAATTTCCATTCTAACACTAAACACACCTTGTCCTATAGCAACAGGACTGCAGGGCAGAGAGAAGTTCTTTGGGCTTTTTTTTTTTTTTTTTTAAATGAGTCACAGTCACGGAATTTAGAGATAATCTAAAAAAGCCCGGAATGACCACAACTGCAGGAGACTGTAAGTCACACACATCTCTGAATAAGACCTAGTTCACTTTCACTGTCAATCACCAAGACTGAATTTAAACTTGAGAATTTCTGTGATAAGGCCTTGGGAATCTCCCTGAATAAATCCAAATAGAAGTATGTACTGGTTACACATGAGTTCACTGCTGGGTAACTCTTTTTTTTTTTTAAGTTATCTTTATTGTTGAAAGTATTACTGGGTAATTCTTCTTTTTAAAATTTTCTTACTGAATTTATCGGGGTGACATTGGCTAATAAAATGATAGAGGTTTCCGGTGCACAATTCTTTACGCCATCTGCATATTGCACTGTGTGTTCACCACCCTGAGGTAAGCCTCCTTCTGTCAGCATTTGGGTAATTCTTCATACAGTCTGCCCCCACATCCTATGGAAGTACAGCTTCCTGCCCACGAGGTCAGACTTGCAGTTTCTAAATAAAGGAAACAATATACTAGATAGAAACTGAACTGCAGCCCAGGCGTCTAAACCCAAATGGGCTTGAGATAAGAATATTGGAATGCATTTAGATTATTAGCACGGACGACGTGTGAAGTGACTTCCCTGTTCTGTGTGAAATGACTTCCCTGTTCGACTTCCTGGGTCCTGACTGGGAATTGAACCGTGACCTCCTGGTTCATAGGTCGATGCTCAACCACTGAGCCATGCCAACTGGGCAGTAACGAGATTTATTAATTTTTTTATCATGACCTCAGCCGCCTCAGGCTGTGTGACCCCTACTGTCCCTTAAGGGCCACACTTTCACCGCAGAGCTCTGGGGAAGTAATATAATGAAGCACAAAACCCTACTTTTTATTACCAAAAATTTGGGGACAGCAAAGGAGGAATATTTGACAGCTCCGGTTGCTCAAATAATAGTCGATATTCTCTGAAGCAGCTGTGCTTTCCATACTTTATTTCCTCATGATCATCAGGGGCCAACTGTATTTTAGGCTGGAGGGAAACGGGGCTGAGACGGAGCTGTCATCCTGAAGTTACTGGCCCGCGTGGCGATGTGCAGCAGCTCCGCTCGCAGAGCAGATGGCCTGACCGCAGGGCCGGGACCCCCCAGCACGGCGTGCGGCCGGCCTGAGGCGCAGCAAGCATCTGGCACTTGGCTCCTGACCTACCTCTCTGCCATCTACCTGAGCTACTGACTCAATACTGTGGAGAGCCTACGTTATTCCCCCCCCCACCCTTTAGTTCTTTTTTCACCCAATTACAAAAATGTGCTTGCTGTAAAAGAATTCAGATTTACAGAGCTGTATGGTTTAGAAAGTAGAAGTACCCACACCTTCTAGCCTCTGATAATCACTATTCACAGTGACAGCCTGGAGTTCGCAATCTGTGTGTGTGTTGCGGGGCAGTGTCTGCGAAAACATCTTAGGAAGGCACTGTAGCCTGGAACAAATCACTGGAAAGTTCTAGAAATACAGCTGCAAGGATACCACTAAATGACACCAGGGTGATCCCCAATCAACAGCTGGCAAATGTGGTGAGTGTGAGCCACCAAGGAGCTCCCACCAGGGGACACCTCGCTTCTGGACAGCCCCGGTGGATGGGAGGCACACACGCCCGCACAGCATACAAGGGAGGCCCCCAGGGGAGATCAGAAAAATGGCAACTTGTTGAGAATGCCTGAAAGCTTGCGTTGGTATACTGATTTACTGGGATTTGTCAAAAACTAGTCCCTGACCCAGCATTCTACCGGTGGGAACTGACCCTAATGAAGTAATTTTAAATGGAGTCTGCAACTGAGGAACATGCCCTTGACCGGAATCAAACCCAGGACCCTTCAGTCCGTGTGCCGACCCTCTATCCACTGAGCCACACCGGCTAGGGCTATGTCATACCCTTAATGCACCAATGTGTAGCATTTAAAAAGAACAAGTAATGTGAAAGAATATTTAGCCCAGCTGGTGTGGCTCAGTTGATTGAGCATCGACCCATGCACCCAGAGGTCATCAGTTCGATTCCCGGTCAGGGCACATGCCTGGAGGGCCAGCTTGATCCCAGGAGCGGGAGTGCAGGAAGCTGCCCATCGATGTTTCCATATCATTCCCTCTCCTTTCCTCTCTCTCTAAAATCAATTTTTAAAAATATATATTTTATTGATTTTTTTACAGAGAGGAAGGGAGAGGGATAGAGAGCCAGAAATATCGATGAGAGAGAAACATCGATCAGCTGCCTCCTGCACACCTCCCACTGGGAATGTGCCCGCAACCAAGGTACATGCCCTTGACCAGAATCGAACCCGGGACCCTTCAGTCCACAGGCCGAAGCTCTATCCACTGAGCCAAACCGGTTTCGGCTAAAATCAATTTTTTAAAAAAGAATAGTTAATGATCAAGAAAAGTGAAAGCTGTATATAATTTAATTTTTTAAAAGTTTCCAAAACAGTATTTACAGCATAACCCCGTTATTGTAAAAACATAAAACATTAATAACGATCACTTCTGTAAGAGTGATTAGGGAATATCTTTTCTTGCCAAAAAGATTAGTGAAAGAGACAAGTTTTAATGCTGAATTCTAGAAACGGGAAGGGAGAAGGCTTGCCTTTGAGGCCCCCCAAAATACAAGCAGCTCTGAAAAGCCCATGTAGCAGGAGGGTTACCAACAGAGGAGGAGTTGGAAAAGGCCTCTGTCTGGAACAGTGCTGTTGTATGATAAATGGCATTGCTCACATTTCCCAGCACTGCTGCAGCTAGAATACATTTCCAAGTTCAAGGCTAAGAATGCATTTAAAAATTCCTATTCAGACTGAGTGCTGGGAGTTTTTGTTGGAGCCTTCCAGACCGGGACCTTGCCAAAACAATGAGTCTGCCTTTGATAAATTATAAAGGCAGCTAAAATACAAAACAGAGAAAAACTTCAAAATAAGTTAACCAAAGAAATGTGCTTGAACTATTCCAGCAATTTCCTGATTTTTTTTTTTTTTCTTTTAACAGCCTAACAACTGGTCGTCCCCGGCCTGGTTGGTCCCCCTGGTGCCCAGTCACCGAAATAGGAGAGAATATGGAGAGATAGCAAATGAGACCAGCATCTCAATCCCACACGGGCCATTGACTTGCTAAACAGTTCTAAGAAAAGGCCTTCTGTTCCTCTACGTCCCGGATGCTTTCTTTGAAGAGTAGCATGTGAAATATCTGCTTACTCAAGGTGAGTGGCAATTTCTGCTAGAAGAGACGCCAGTGCTGACATTGTTCATCTTGACACTGGCACAGCTCCAGGTGGGCAGCGAGAACTAATTTGGGAGGAGCTCGGAGGCGCGGAGAATCTTCCTCTTCCCTGGCTCCTAACTGCATCGTCATGGGCAAGAGCCCTGAGTTTTCGGTTAGGGTAGGTTTGAAATGGTCTCTTTCCCTCCCCCTTCTCCCCTTCAGAAACAACCTCGCTACCCAGTACGACAGTCACAAGGTTTCAGAGACAGGCAGCTGAAGAGAGCTGGGTTCTAGGAAGTTAATGCTTATGTGACCACCATTCTCTATTGCTGTGCAGTTACTGTGAAAAACAAAAACACTGCAAGCACTTCGTAAATATAATTTTAGAAAATATGTGTTCCATAGGAGAGAAGAAAATTATTCACGATACCCCCCACCCCAAAAGGTAAATAAGTGAAATACTATACTTGTAGTTCTGAGGAAATTTAAGGTGTCTGGAGTTAGGTTAGCAGCTGTTTGCTTGCCCAAGTCACAAGGGGGCGCTCTGGACCCCGGAGGGAGGTTTGGGTCAGGGGCAGGACCTCTGTATCTTGAAATGGTGGTCTGTACTAGCCTGGATATTTGGATGCCAATAAAGGAATAGGCACTGGGTTCTAGTCTGGGCCCCCGGAATGGCCTTCTGGTCCAAGCCATAAGGGTCTGGGACCCTGATGTAGGTCTGATTCCCAGGTGGAGGTCTGGGCCCTGGGAAGGCTGCGGGAGCCCCAGTGGGCTGTATGGGCCCTGGGCGGAGGTTAAAATAGATTTCAAACAGCAATGTTTAATACTAAAAATCTTACATGTGCTATTCAGTAAATGCTATCAACGAGCTTGAGGTGGAAGATCATACACCCTTCCTCTCCTTTACGCTGGGTGACACCCAGCAGGACTTCTGTAGTGGTCAGACAGGACAGCCAGGAAGCTTGTTGAGGTCTCGGGCTGCAGCGGGGGGTGGGGAAAGAGTGTATTTGAGAAACAGAACCTTACACTTGTGCGTGTATTATACAGGTGGTCCCAGAATCCCAAGCCCAAGTGATGAACATAAAAATGAGTTCGAGGCTGTCTGGCAGAAACAAATTTAAAACCGTGAGGGGAGGGGAGTGCCACGATCCTGCTTTCATGGGATTCTCAGAGAGAGAAATCCCTGCTGAAGATGCGCTCAAACAAAAGAGACAACAATAATCATAAACGCACAGGAAATAAACCACTGTGAGAGCTGACACAACAGAGAGAAAATGACCACCATAAGGATCCGAGCTAAAAGAACATTTTGAAAGAAAATATATAAAATAAAAACATGTAACATGATTAGCCCTAACTGGTTTGGCTCAGTGGATAGAGCGTCGGCCTGCGGACTCAAGGGTCCCGGGTTCAATTCCGGTCAAGGGCATGTACCTTGGTTGTGGGCACATCCCCAGTAGGGAGTGTGCAGGAGGCAGCTGGTCGATGTTTCTCTCTCATCGATGTTTCTAACTCTCTATCCCTCTCCCTTCCTCTCTAAAAAAATCAATAAAATATATTAAAAAAAAAAACACAAAACCATGTAGCATGATTAAAGAAATTTTACAAATCAATAGAAATCACAAGAAGATAACTTGGCCCGCATTACCACACGGCCTCCGTCGTGTGGACAGATGGGGAATCGAAGGCTGCCCCTTTCGGTGGCTCCTACTCTGGGACCGGCCCCACCTGTCTTTAGCAGGTCTGCACTCCCGGGTCCTCACATCAATCACTACTTAGCATCTTACTCCAACTCACTCTCACCTGCCTAGTGCTGTAGGCATGTGCAGTGGCTCACAGGGAAGAGCTCATCTATAATAAAAGCGTAATATGCTAATTAGACCGGACGTCCTTCCAGACGACCTTCTGGATGAAGTCGGGGCTGCGAGGGGAGCCCAGGTCCTGGGTGCCTGCCAGCGGCCAGAGGGAAGCTAGGGTCCTGGGTGCCAGAGGAAAGCCTACTCTTGCACGAGTTTCGTGCATCAGGCCTCTGGTTTAATATGACCGCCATAAGGTAAAGTCACGGTGGCCTGGCAAGAACACTGAACTCGAGGCATGGAGAGGTGCTTGGTCTTGGTGGTACCGCATCAGCAGGGCCACTGTAGGGTCATGGCGTTTAACGTTCTATACCCTTACCCTTTTTTATCTGTAAAGCAATAAAAGCACGATGGAGAGGACTAAAACCCTTTCAGGAAATGTAAAACACGCCCTAGCTGGTTTGGCTCAGTGGGTAGTGTCGGCCTGCAGACTGGAGGGTCCTGGGTTCGATTCCGGTCAAGGGCACATGCCTGGGTTGCGGGCTCGATCCCCAGTAGAGGGCGTGCAGGAGGCAGCCCATCCATGATTCTCTCTCATCCCCGATGTTTCTCTCTCTCTCCCTCTCCCTTCCTCTCTGAAATCAATAAAAATATATTTTTAAGAAAGAAAATATAAACCACTGTTCCAGTGCCAGTTTTTTTGAGCAGTAGGTTCCATAGCATTTCATCAGGGTCACGTTCATTCCGCCCTTTTGCTTGGAGCATCATGATCCGTTCCTGTCGGACCTCTGCAGCTAGGTCCCCTGCCCCGCCAGGCCGGTCAGCATCTGCAATGTGTTTCCCTCGGAGTCCTGGATGACGTTCTCGCCACCTCAGTTGCTCTCTCTCTGTTCCTTCCTTTCCACTTCTACCCATCCTTCATGCTCCCCTCCCAAGTCCTCCTGCAGACCTAGCCCCACAAACTGCGCGCCACGTGGAGTTTTTTCAGAGGCGGCATCCACAAACAACTTCTGAGCTCCGAGGACCTGCTGGTCACAGGACCAGGTGATTACATGTATGATGTAGTTCAATCATTTTAACTGCTTTGCTCTGGTTATCTTCACCACGGAGTTTGGCATGGAACGGGGTCTTCCCCACTGACCCTGGTCTTCCAGGTCTCTCCATGGCATCACTTGCTAACCGGGGCCCTCATGAAAGGCACCTATACCAAGCCTACCGACACTCTGCACTGTTTGCCCAATAAATCTCCCTGCAGACACCTAGATGCCTAGAATGTGCACAATGTACTCAACTGATTCACAGTAGGTCGAAGGGGGAAGAATTGAGAGGGAGTAACCAGAAGTAATCCAAGGAGGTCACAAACAGGCAAAACTCAGATGGCAGTAACAGTTCAACCAGTTAACAGACGTCCAAAAACAGGCCACTGTTTACACACATCACTACCACTGGCGCCTCACAACCATCCTGGCGGGGTGTGATGTCATCCTTATTGTATAGGGTAGAAAACAGGCTCAGGAAATAAATTGCCTCGTTGCACCATTAGTGATGGGCAGAAACAGGATCTGAACCCACTTCTATGTAAGATTAACATTAAGAACAAGCTCTGGACCAAGCAGGCCATTTGCTATCAGTAAACACTAAGATGCTATTAAATGAGTTAGCATACGAAAGCCTTTAGAGCAGAGAGGGGCCTATAGTAAGTGCCAAGTGTTCGAAGCTACACACACACACACACACACACACACACACACACACACACACGTAAATGACATTTAACTTAATTCAGTTTCATTTCCTATTCATAGCCCTATATTCACGTCATATGAATATTTGTGTTCGGACCACATTTTGTTTAATTCCGTTTTAGCTTCAGATCTAGGGTCTAAGGACCGTCACCTTGCCTTGCTCTGTTGGTATTTTGCACATTAACCAGAGGCTTGGTGATGGGTATGCTTTTAGGAGTACTGAAGCAAAGCTAAGACAGAGTCTCATGTCAACGTTTTAATGCAGATGAAATGCATACCGGAAATATTTCACTGGAGAGGCTTTTGAAAGCATTTAGTCTTTATACAAATGCACTGCTGGTAGCGCCCCCACGCCCCTCCCCCCCCCCCGTGTGATACAGTGAGATTTTGAAATGTTGGATTTCCTATTTCTTTTTAGATACTTATTTAACCAAACTCAATTTTTAGCGCAAAACCCACTTATTTCAAAAACTAATAAGTGAAAAATGAAGGTTAATAAGTGAGACAATAGTAACTTCTAAAGGATGAACTGAAACTAGGAGCTGGCTACAACTTTAAGGGTAGTTTGGTGTGAAACATCTGACCATAGTAAGTAATTTTATGTTTCAACATTCCTGTCACAAATTTCATTTTTAATGGTAAAACTCATATGAGCGTCATAGTTTCCCCCCCCTTAATCTCATCCCACGAATATTCATTTATGACATAGATCAAAGCTGTGTCTTGTTTGCAAATATAAATACATTTATTCCACATCTAATAATTGGGGAAAATTTCCATCAAATTCTATTTCCCAGGGGAAATGTCAAAGGAAGTAAACGTATCTATTACTGCTCAGGACAAACGTTCAGAACGAAACAATAGAAACCATTCAGGATGTTCATTGAATACAAACATGCTGAGAAGCAAAATAAACGAAACCCTACAGATGACTTCTTGCAGGACAGACATAAACAAGAGACTAACAAACGTGTCTTCTCCAGAATCTCTGATTTGAATGCTGATCCACTTATAAAAGAATAGTCAGCAACAACATTCATTTTTGACAGTGTTGTTAATTCTATATTGTCTCCTGTAAACTAAAAGCGGTTCAAACTGTAAGATCAAGCTGCAGTTGCAAAATTTATTTCCTGTATTCATACTAACCGCTTCCTCTTTTTTTAAAAAAAAAATGTTTTCTAAATTGTTACAGTGAACAATTCCTTCAGACATGTTATATGCAGCCAATCTGGGGCAAGCGCTAAAGATATTAACATGTGCAATAAAGATGTGCGTTTCCTAGTTACAGCAAGGACAGAGAAAATATGGAATAGTACAACTCCTTATACGTACAATAACTCACGGAGTCATCTTGCTAGAGGCTGTTTCCCCAAATGGTAAAAAAATGGAACACTCTGCTACTCAGCTGGCTTCCGTTAGCACAGACCCTGCCCGACCCAGTCAGGGCTGTCTTCCCAGAGCCGCCTTCCCAGAGCCGGCCACTCTGATCCCAACCGAAGCAAACCCTGAAACTACTACGATTCATTGGTTTTATCAAGACAATTACCAAACTGATAATCACTCAAGTCCAGTCCCTTATACTTGCTTACAATGGCACAGATTCTTTGCTCTAACTTTCTTCTTCTCTTTAAAATATTCGACGGTGTGACATGTGACATCAAGAACAGCCCGTGTATATTGGATTGTAACTAGAAACGTGAAGTTCATTACTTAGCTCTTGGAATTCTACCTTAATTCATGACTCAGGATTTCATATTCTATTCCACCTTCGGGACAACTATGGAGAATTTAAAAGCTAATCATGTTCAAAGCCAAATATTTTTAGAAGCCATGATGTCACACAAAAATGGAATTAAAAAAATGCCCTAGGAAACCAATACACTGCTCTGAGTGCTCATGGTCAGATTATAATTTAATTTAGTTTGTGAAATATTTCCTCCGTTGGGTTAGATAATAAAACTCACGATGAAGCCAAACAAGGAAGCCTCTCACTTTGTGGAGAGAGTTCTTCTGCTTAGTCAACACGCAGAGTTGCTACGTGTTGGATAAAGAAGCCAGGTTACCGTTTCCTAGCCAACAACAGCCCACAAAGCTGAGGCAGGGAAGGAACCGTTCAAGCTGAATGAAGCTAGCCCTGCAGGAGAAGGAGAAACTAGCACCAAAGTTCAAAAAGCATCACTTGGATGCTCCGACCATTTCTGCAGCCACTGGTGAGCAGTAACTGCAGTTTCGGTTAAACAATACCCTATTCTGCTTTTAGAAATTATGTAAGCGCTAACAGTCACAAGGCCAGGGCGGCTTAGAGGAAGGGGATTGTTCACTGCCTGACATGGATGAACTCCGCTTCATGCATGCATTTAGCAAACACTGTTCTCTCTGTTCGGAAATATTAGTCCACATTCCATTCATTTTGATAACCTTTTCCTTTGTCGTGCCAACGCCACGCTAACCAACGGCAGCACCCCCAGAAGTCAGGGCGCAGGTGCTGCCCCTCGCCCAGGTCCGCCTAGCACGCTATTACGCCAAAGCAGAGGGGCAGGGAAGACCTGACTGTAAGGTCCTTGTCACCGAAATGCCATTCAAGAGTTGTTCGGGGGGCAAATGGGAAGGTTCACCGGACAGTGAACTAAATATTAGGAGGAAAAAGAAAGGCACGCTCCTTAAAGTCAAGGATTGTGTGATTACATGTTGGTATCTGTGCCGCCCCCACCTCGCCAGCACAGCCAATGACTTAATGAGCGAGGGAGTGAAGGAAAATGAATGGGAATATCACATGACTTAGGAATTCCGCCAACAAATTCAGTGTTTTGTTTTTTTTAAAAAAAAAAACACGAGAATACCATAAAAATCATGATTCCACTAGAAATCCCTTAAATTAAAAAAAAAAAAAGTACGGGGTGACTCATGTTGGGGGCTATGTGGAAACAGAAAAAACAGATTCAGAATTCAGTTGGAGGAGAAGCTGTACGTAGCAGAAGCAAACGGTAAGAAAAAATAGTAACCAGCGATTTTATCATATAAGTGGATGGTTACTTAGAATTCTGATTCTGAAAAAAATCATCTCCAAATTAGGCTTGAAATATTGACCCCGTTAGAAAGCGCTCTCTTGCCCACTTCTTTGCACGTTACACTGGGTAGCCGGGGAGGGGTCTGGCCAGGCTGCCTCACAGCCGCGCCGTCTCCAAGGAATAGTCTCCTTCTCCACAGCACCCCAAGCTGGGGGTCCCACTCGGGTTCAGTTGGAGCCAAAGACCATCGGTTGATGGATTTACCCATGTTCCCTTGCAGGCCTTGAACTTTTCAATACCATAAACAGTAAGGACCACCGTGTCCATCTCATACGAGGGGAGGAATAAGGTCTGGTGTTACCTTCCACTTCAGCACACGGGTCATGAGCCACAAGATGACCTATTCCAATATGGTCCTGCTACAAAACAGATGGACTCGTTCCAAATCACGGGAACTCGTTTTAAAACTCTGACAGCTGAGTCTGTGTAGGTCCGTGAGTTCCACTCCCAATAAAAACCACCCGATGAGCTTACTTCCTCGCCTCATCATTCCTCTGAGGAACGTGGCGTCCTCGCAACATCCAAATGCGTTCACCGGCCCAGAGAGCAAACGGCCCGTGCTTCCTCATGTCCACGCCACGCGTATGAATTTACTTTTGGTTACACTGGCTCCCCCAGGATAACACGCACCCACTTGTAAGCTGACACTACACATCTGCTCAACACAGACACCAAACACAGAGCAAATGTCTATTGCTGTCCCTCCTGGACGCCGGCGGGTTTCGGGCCATCGGGACACCGTGCTGATGAAGAACATGGCTCTGATCCCCGTGTGGGATGGTCAACTTATAGTTTAGAAGACACGCGCGCACGTGGTTCACAACAGCCGTGTCATCAAACGCAAACGCAACTCGGGCCGGTCCTCCCTCCTTCTGGGGGAGCAGTCACGTCTCGGGAGCGCAGGCTGCCACTCCAAGGTGGCGGGGCTGTTAGAAAGAGGAGGGCGTGCGGCTTCCAGTGCAGTCAGGGAATGCAATGGTTGCAGAAACTGGGAAAAGGCGTTTGTATGAGACTCAAAGACTTTCCAAAGTCAAAATGGAAAATTACATTAAGTGACGGTAAGAACTGAAAGCCTGCATCCTTTGGGCTGGATACCGACAGAGGCTTTACGCAAAAGACCGGGGAAATGAGTGTTTCGAGTCACATTCATCAGCAAAGCAGCTTAAGGATGCCAGTGCGCAGACCCCGCTCCATCAGCTTCAGTGTTTGTGATGCCAAAACCGGGTAGTTCATCGTATCCTTGGGGAGGAGGTAAGTGGTACTTCCATGAAGAACACAAAAGGCTGCTCTCGGTACAAGGAAGAACTACGCATCCTTGGAAAGATTTAAAAAGTCGAGGAGAGCAATCCAATCAAGTCCTACCATCCTACAGCCGCCTTTGGGTACAGCTATTGTACTTTAAAATATATATATATTTTTATTGATTTCAGAGAGGAAGGGGGAGAGAGAGAGAAATATCCACGATGAGAGAGAATCATTGATCGGCTGCCTCCTGCATGTCCCACACTGGGGATCTATTGCACAACCTGGGCAGATGCCCCGACCGGGACCCGGAATCGAACCGTGACCTCCTGGTTCATAGGCTGATGCTCAACCACTGAGCCACGCTGGCCGGGCAAGCTATTGTACTTTTGATAACTTAGCTACCTTGGGTCTGGCCAAGAGAGAAAAACAAGGAAAAAAATTCATCCTGGAAATTTTTGAACCACACAGGTTAGAACTCACACAGCCTGTGTGATCCCAAACCCAAGTTGGCAAACTTAGATTGAGGCAGTCCTGGCTGGGCAGTGACCCGGGTGCTGCCAGCTCCCTGGAGAACCCACACTGAACGTAGGCCACAGATAAAGTTCAAAGCAACGCACATTGATAATCACACGTACGTGGGTCTCTCTCACAGGCGTGTCTGCTGGGACTTACTCTTTCTGACGTGATTGAAATGCAGGGCGATGATGGTACGACAGGGAAGTCTCCCTAGTCCATGGGAAGTTTTCACATGAATGTTGGGGAGCAATCACGGGGAAGCTTTCTCACAACAGCAAGGGGGGGCCGACAGTCGGGGAAAGATTTGCCAGGCAAAGCTAACCCCCAAAAGCAGGTCAACTAGACTTCAAGGCATGAGCATGAGCGTGGAAAGAAGATGACAGCACAGTGATGACAAATTAAATCTCATGGAAGATATTACAATTCTAAACTGTATTTCTTGCTTTCTTTTTAAAAATATATTTTATTGATTTTTTACAGAGAGGAAGGGAGATGGATAGAAAGTTAGAAACATCGATGAGAGAGACACATCGATCAGCTGCCTCCTGCACACCCCCTACTGGGGATGTGCCCACAA
The DNA here is from genome assembly GCA_026230045.1 of Corynorhinus townsendii. Taxonomy (NCBI): domain Eukaryota; kingdom Metazoa; phylum Chordata; class Mammalia; order Chiroptera; family Vespertilionidae; genus Corynorhinus; species Corynorhinus townsendii. The sequence continues at coordinate 173,311,174 of JAPDVU010000005.1, forward strand.
CCAAGGTACATGCCCTTGACCGGAATCGAACCTGGGACCCTTGAGTCCACAGGCCAAGCTCTATCCACTGAGCCAAACCGGTTAGGGCTAAACTGTATTTCTTAATAAAATAACTTCACAGTAGAAGAGCAAATTCCCAGGAAATGGCAAACCCTCCACTGTTATCCTCACACGAGTTAACTTATGGATCACTGGCCACTGCCATAATGGCTGGGAGTATCTTGTGCTTCTTAACTCACTGAGTACTCCCACCAGCCCTCTGCGCTGTATGCCCGTTGTACCGACAAGGAAAGCAAGGCACAAAGCAGTGATCTGTCTCTCTCAACAAAGGTTACAACGAGCCGACCCCAAAAGCCTTAATGGCGGGAAGATTTGGACAACACAATCAGCAAGTGTGATCTGATGGAAATATGTAGACGCTGCAACTACGAGCTGGAGAACACACAGTCTTCTCCATTACTGAACGAACAGCTACAAAGCTGACCAATGTTGCCCAGGCCAGTGTGGCTCAGTGGATAGAGCGTCAGCCTGTGGACTGAAGGGTCCCGGGTTCGATTCCGGTCAAGGGCAGGTACCTTGGTTGCGGGCACATCCCCAGTAGGGGGTGTGCAGGAGGCAGCTGATGGATGTTTCTCTCTCATCGATGTTTCCAGCTCTCTATCCCTCTTCCTTCCTCTCTGTAAAAAATCAATAAGATATATTTAAAAATAAAAATAAAAACTGACCAATGCGAGGCCTCAAGAACCATGAAAGACTCAAACTCAGGCTTTTTACAACCACGATGCCATTAAATTAGAAATTGATAACAAAAAAAAAAAAGATACGTTTAAATATGTCATACAACTGAAGAACTTAAAACATGCTTCTAAATAAATTATAGGAGAGATTAAAAAGTAGAAGAAATGAAAAAGATCGGGAAGTGAACAATAATAATAATCCACATTAAATTTTGTGGGCTGCAGATAAATCAGTGCTTACACGAGAAATTTGTTACTCAAGTGCTTATATCAGACAAGGAGAAAAGTTGAAATGAGGTAAGCATCTGAAGAAAGAAAAATTTAAAGGACAACAGAGGAAATCCAAAGACATCGACAGAGCCCTCCCTGGTTTGGCTCAGTGGATAGAGCTTCGCCCTGCGGACCAAAGGGTCCCGGGTTCGATTCCCATGTACCTCAGTTGCAGGCTCCTCCCCTGCCCGGGCCTCGGTTGGGCTCATGCAGGAGGCAACCAATTGATGTGTGTCTCTCTCACATCATATTTCTGTCTTTCCCTCTCTCTTCTACTCTCTCTAAAATCTATGGAAAAAGATTCTCAGGTGGGGATTGTAGAACAAACAACAAAACACAAAGACCTTTGATAGAGAATGTCGAAGGAAAGGAAAGGAAATAGAAAACAGAAGTAGAAAAGAGAAGTTGCACCAAGACAAATTTTGGTTCTTGGAAAATCGTAATAAAAATGATTTTGGAAAAATGACCCTAAAAAGCGGGATGGGGAGAATATGAATAAACAATATTATGAATAATCAACATATGCATCAAAAATTAAGGTGAGAGATTATGGGCATCATTTAGCCAAGACATTTCAAACCTTAAGATGAAATGGAGATATTTCTAGAAAAATATTACCCCAAGATCAACCAAAGCAGCAGACATTAAAGGAATGGAATCAGTAGTTAGAAACTTTCCCACGATACAATACCACAGAACATTTAAGAACTGTTCATTTCACCTCACATATATTATTTCTGAATATAGGAAAAAGAGTAAGTTTACTACAAAACTAGTAAGTAAAGCAAACTAGAACAGACAAGAACAATTAGAGACTAATTTCAATGACTTACAGACGCAAAAATCTTGAGTGAAATAGAAGAATGCACGGTGACCTAGTTGGAATTGCCCCAGGAATGCTAATTTGGTTTGGTATAAGAAAATTGATCCATGAAATCCATCCCATTAATGGGATGAAAGGAAGCAGAAAATTTACTTGACGATATTCAATATCAAGTCAAGCTTAACAAAACCTCTTGGCAAAACAGGAAAAGAAGGGAAACCCCTTAACCTGATAGAAGTCATATTAAAATCATGCCGAATGGAGAAACAGGTGAAGCCCTCTTTATAATCAAGCACAAAATAAGGAGTCCACAATTACTGCTTCTAGCAGCGTAATGGAGGTCAGAGCCAGCAGAGTGAGATAAGAAACGTAAACAAAAGGCATAAGGAATGCAAAAGAAGAAATAAAACCGTCATTCTATGCCGGTGATAGGACTGTCTCTATAGAAAAGTCAAAATAGAAATGAAAAGAGTTTAGCAAGGCACCGGGCTCTCATATTAACATATGAAAGTCACGTGCTCTATATTCCACCTGAATAAAGTGAAAAACATAATATCCAATAAGAACAGATAAAGCCAGAAGAAATTAAATGATCCCTGGCCGGTGTGGCTCAGTTGGTTGAGCATCACTCCGTGCACCAAAAGGTCCCTGGTTAGATTCCCGGTCAGGGTCCCGACTTGGTACCTGAACCTGCAAGCTGGGCATGTGCCCCGACCGGGAATCCACCCAGGGACCTTTTGGTGCACGGAATAATGCTCAACCAACTGAGCCACACCGGCCAGGTCAGGGTAAATCTATTGTAATTGAATAATATTTTTTATAGTTTGGAACGGTGTCTGTTTAATGAGAACTCACGACAAATGTATGGTCATTTATAGTAACTTCACCAGCATGTTAGTCTACCTTTTGGTAAAGTAAATAAATGAGAATGTGTACTGTAATGTACTGGATAATTCTAGAGGAAGGCATACTGTCAGCAAGGAATTTGGCAGGCGGGGCAAATAAGGAAGTAACAAACGCACACTTTTCCAACTCATCTGGTCTGCAACAAGCCCGGCAGGAGCCTCTGGTGAAAGAAACCTCTGAAAAGGCAGGCTTTTCCCAGGGGAGGCAGGAGGCTGTGGCCGCCAGCACAGCCCTGGGCAGTCACGAATGCGGGCTGTTACCGGGTTTTGTTTACACCCTACTGAGGACTGTCATAAAAAGAAAATTCCGCTTCGAGGGAGCAAACGCAAGAAGACACAGCACAAGCTGACACTCCTGGCTGCCAATACCAGCGCACTCAGAGAGAAGCCGGGGCTTGCACGCCCGGGACCTGCACGCGAGCTTCTGCGGCCACCGGATGACTCACTCAGAAGGGAGGCCGGGCGGGAGCCTCCTTATCTGTCGAACGAACGGAAGCACCAGAGGCAGCCAGGCTCCCGCTGCACATCCGCCCTGGGTTTGAAGAGGTTGGCTTTTCTTTGAAAAGCCATTAGTGAAAGCCACAATCTCCAGACACCAACCCCTGGGCCGCGGTCATGGTCTAAGTCTCCGCGTTATCATCTTGGAGACGGAACAAATAAGCAAGCTGCCCAGCACCCCCGAGCCCCCAGCTGCAGGTCCCCATGGCAGCTGACACAAATGGAAAATATCCCACGCTGAGTGGCCTTTTGTGGCCGCATCAGAAAGGAGAACCTGGGGACCGACCCTCTGGGAGGCTGCGTGCCGCACGCTGAAAAGGGGAACGGAGAGACGGGCCCACTTTCGCCTCACCTTTTCAACATCCGCTTTCGTGACGTTGATGTCGGCATCCATTTTCTCAAAGTACTGCTGGGCCCGGTCAGCCTCCTTGCAATCCCGCTCGAAGCGCCGCTTACTCTGGAAGAAGAGGAAGGCGGTGGAGGGGGGAGGGGGGACTAAGGAAACCAGGGGATCCCTCCGAGCACTGGCTTTTACCCTAATCCCCCAAAGAGCATTCTTCTCCCATCGGATTGCGGTGTCATAATTCAGGATGCGATTTTACTCATTTTTAAACAATTCTTCATTGTTGAAAGTATTACCTGTGTCCTCTTTTATCCCCCAGTGACCCCCCCAGCCTCCCCCACCCTCTGCCCCAGGCCTCCCCCACCCTCTGCCCCAGGCCTCTCCCACCCTCTGCCCCAGGCCTCCCCCCACCCTCTGCCCCAGGCCTCCCCCACCCTCTGCCCCAGGCCTCCCCCCACCCTCTGCCCCAGGCCTCTCCCACCCTCTGCCCCAGGCCTCTCCCACCCTACTGTCTGTGTTAGGACACAGACTTGAAAATCTGCATTTATGTTCACCCCAACTGCCTAATCTTTGTTCTTTCCACGTGGTTTTTAGAAAAACACTCTCCTTAGCTCTTTTGGCTCAACATTTTACTTTAGATGAAAGTTTCTAGAAACACTCTACACTCAGATTAGAAAAATCTCTCACGGCGTTTTCTTTGGTGTTTCCGTTTGTTGTGAACGTACTGACTGATTCCAGCGGAAATTCGATTCCAGTTAGAAAAGTGGCCCAGACCTTTCCCGGGGGCTGGCCTCTCACTCACCGACTCGAGCTGCTTCCAGCAAGTCTCAATGTGCTGCTGGGCCTTCCGTCCATCATGGAAGTGCTGGAAGCGAGAAACACGGGGTCAGCGCAGCCCTGGGCATAGTAACACGAGAGAGAAAGTCCACCCGCTGAAAACACACTTAAATATCGAACACCCAGCGTGTGCGCGCCCGAGAAATTGAAGAGCTAAAAAACACAGGGAAATGAAAACAAGAATAGCCAAGGATAGCCTTTGAAACTTTAGATGTTGGAATAAGTGAATGCTAAGACTTCTATACACCGTTTGTAAGTGACTTTAGATGTTGGAATAATTGAATTCTAAGACTTCTATACACCATTTGTAAAAGTTTGAAGACAAAAATCACTTAGATCTTTATTTTTAATTGCTTTGAGATATAACTCACATACTATACAATTCACACAAGTCAATGGTTTTTACTAGAGCCACACGATTATGCAATCATCACTACAATCCATTTGAGAACATTTTTATCACCCAAAAAGAAACCCAGCTCCTCCCCAGCCCTGGGCAACCACTCATCTTTCTGACTCTATAGATACGCGGCTTCTAGATGTTTCACAGAAATGGAATCTCACATTATCTTTCGTGACTGGCATAATGCTCTCATCACTTCATAATGTTCGCTGAGCAAATTATCTTTTCAAGGTTCGTCCATGTGTCACACGTGTCATTTTTGTCACTAGGCGACATTCCACTGCGTGGATATATGCCACCGTTTGTTTAGCCATTCACCAGCCGATGGCTTTTGGGTTGTTCCCGAGTGGGGCTGCTAGGGATAATGCTGCTGCGAGTGTTGGTGCAGAAGTTTTCTGTGGGTGGATGCTTCCATCACTTAGGTCTTTTTAAATTTAAGGTTCCCCTCCTGCTACCTGCGGAGGCCCTGGGGCAGGTATGTGCCTGCTGTTGACACAGAGGACTAGACCAGAGTGAGCCTCCCAAACACTGGGAGCCAGGGGCCAGAGAAGAAAGGGGCAGACTGGGGGAGTCTGTGGGCTCTCTGTCTGAATGAGCGGGGAGTAGGGGTGACAGACTACGGAAGCACCGTGCTGCGAAGGAAGGTTCCAGGTGGCAGGCTCTCCCCACCCCGTCCCTGGAGATGACGAACACTTGGACCAGGGGGTGCAGGAGCGGCGGTGGGAGAGGGTCAGAGGCCGGGGCCCCTTGATCAGGAAAGCCGCCGGGATGTGCGGTTGCATCGGACCAGGTGTGGGCGGTGACATGCTCAGATGTCAGGGTGACTCCGAGGTTGTCCTGACCTGCCTGGGCACGTGAGCAGGCTCCTCACCCTCTGGTTCTGTTGGGGTTGCCATGGAGAGGTTCCGGCGTATCACAGCGCGGGAATGGACGCCTGTAGCTCTCCCAGCTAAGATGCTCTCGGCCGGCTGGGTCCCTGACCAAGGCCGCAGCTCTGGCCAGGCAGCTGCCAGGAGCTAACCTGTTTCCTGGAGCGGCCCGTGGAGCTCAGCAGCCCTGGCCCCTCTCCACAGCGCCCTGAACACTCCCTTTAACCCACGAGCTCCCTTCAGTGACAGGGCTGAGAGTGCCGCCTGCTTTCTGACGGACAAGTAAGTGGGGGAGGGTGCTGTGGGGAAGGCAGGCGAGGAGGGACAGCAGCCCAGAGGCCCTCGGCACAGCCTGAGTCTCACCTGACCTGTCAGATCCGAGGGCTCAGCTGAGTCACAAGAGGCAGCTGACCTGACCGCTGGGAGGCTGGGAGGCTGGGAGCAGGGGAAGAGCAGGTTCTCTCGGAAAAGACAGCACTTCTTTACAAGGGAATGTTCCTCGCCCCCTGTGTGGTCACGTTTCACTGTTTAAGCGCCTCTCTCTTTACAGTAAGTTGCATCCATCCAGCCACCTTTTAGTGTCTATGAACCCGAGAGCCCCCAGGCTTCGTTTTCCCAGCCTCATCGCAGACACGGGGGTGCGACAGAAAAGAGAGCGAGTCCAAGGTAGCAATAAACCAACAGGACAGGGTCACGGCTGTGGGGAAGTCAGAACAGAGCCAGGCAGAGCTAGGGAGCCTTGAACTTCAGAGGAAGTACAAAGTGGAAGCAGGTTTCTGGAAGCCACAAAGATCCCTTATAACGAGACGGGAGGGAAGCGGTGGTGAGGGGGTGCTCAGGGGAAAGAGATGTGGGCAGACGGGGAGGCAGAGGGACAGGTTGGGGACGGCCCAGGACAGACGGGCTCCCCGTGCCCTTCCAGACTGAGTCCCTCTCCATTCAGAAACGCATTCTCCCAAGGCCTCCTGAGCCACCGCCGCCAGACTAAAGCAGGGATCCCAAACCACACGCGTGACCCTGGGGCTTCGCGTGATGTGAGAAAAAGCCCAGGTGCCTGTGATCTTTTGAATCGTTCTTTAGAGCATGTGCCCTGCAAAACTTAGGTGGCTGCCCGGCTGGTGTTGCCCAGTGGTTGAGCTTCGACCTAGGAACCAAGAGGTCAAGTTTCAATTCCCGGGCAGGGCACATGCCTGGGTTGTGGGCTCAGTCCCCACTGTGGGGTGTGCAGGAGGCCGCCAATCAGAGATTCTCCTCATTGAAGCTTCTCTCTCTCCCTCCTTCTCCCCTTTTCTCTCTGAAATCAGTAAAAATATATTAAAAAAAAACCAAAAATGGCACGCACGCACACACACACACACACACACACAAGCACACACACACACACGCACACACACACACAGCCGCTGCTGCCTGATCGCACAGGAAATGGACGAATGGAACCAAAGCCCTCCCTGGGCCTGTGCGTGCCTGACCCAGATAGCGGCGGTTTGCAACGGTTACAAGTTAGACTCACCAGCTCGCCAGATGTGTTTGTTGTTCACTGACAAGCAATGGCAAACACATTTCTTCTCTAGACAGTGAGCGAGTGTGTGCTAAGAAGCGTGCCTCCGAGAGGCCGCATAAAGCGGGATTGTTCTCGCGGAGATAACAGGCCCTTGGCGGGCGGCCGGTGAGGTCAGCAGCTCCCTGCTCTCCTCTCCGAGGACAGACCGGAAATGCCAGCTCCCCCGGCCCAGCGGGACGCTCCCACTTTCTCCTGGAATAAGATGCTTTGTTTCTCTCCAAACACAATAAGACTTTCCAAAATGCCTGACGGTATCTGGGTGACAGCTAAGCTCCCTTTCGGGCCAATGCTTTGGCTGACCCTTAAATACATACAAGTACATCCATCCTTCAAAACGGTTTTAGCAATTCCCCAGTGACCAGGGGTAGCTGAGATTAAAAAAAAAAAAAAAAATCACAGGGAAGCTAAAACAAGCACACATTAACCTAAAGAAAATTACAGCGACAAGGCGCTCAGAGAAATCATAGTGAGGCCGAACGAAGTGTGAGAGTGTTTATTATCCTCACGCCACAATTAGGCACAACAGCTGTTTACTTTTACCGTGTAAATATAATAGTTCATTAACTCCCAAAACTCCTTAATAAAGCAAAATATGGCATTGATGTGAGAACAGCCACTCAAAAAAAAAACACCAAAAAACTGGGAGGAAAAAAAAAAAAAGAATAAACACTCAATTGAGGACAGTCAACCATCTGGAATTTTAAATAAAACTCAGATTCCACAGATGAAAACAAAGGAACACAAAGACTTGAAAAGGGCAAAGAAAAAAGGAGCATCCAGAAAATATGTCTGCGACAAATATCATAACTTCCTCAAAACCCACAGAGCGGCGGATCTGAACACTGGCCCCTTCTCAGCCTGCCCTGGGGTTAATTCATGCACCGCTAAGTCTCTGTGGGTAGAGATGTGTGTACTGAGGAGGCAAACTGTGAGCCACCTTCAGACTGGCTCAAAGGAGCATTTCACCCTCGTTTAAGTCCAAAACCATAAACCCAGGAACGTTCGTGACAGGAGTCGCATTCTGCTTTGATTTAAGGCTTATTTTCCCAAATTCATTTATAATAAAAATACCTTCTCAGCAGACTTGTTTAAAGTTCCTAAAAGCCTCCTTCCCACTGCCATGCTCAGTGGCTTAACTTCACCAAACACTGACCATGTGGGCCCTGGGGAGGGGACCCCGATGAGCCCAGGCCCAGGCCCAGGCCCAGCAGCACGGGCCTCCCGTGTCCACGCTCTCGAGGAGAAACGCTGTGTGGCTCAGGCATCAGCCAGGGAAGAACCTAAACGCGATGCTTTTATAGGTGGCAAGTCAAGATTGTCTTTTTTAAGAGTTCACCTTTGAAAAGTCAACGTATTTTCCTAAAGACCAGCCTACAGATTGGCGTGTCAGGACAAACACCGGGTATTCATACTATTATGTGAGCGAGCGGCACTGCAATATGAGAACGAATCCAGCGCGTGAGGAAACTGCTGCAGAGAAAACATCTCTTCTCCCAGAAGCATGAGTAGCTAGTACTCTCCTGTTTTGGAGATTTGAAAGCTTAGACATCAAACAGCTGACTCACTGTCATGCTGTGGCCCCAAAGGCAAAGAGAATGTCCATCTCTCCCCCTGCCTACCTTTCTCCTACTGCCTCGCACGCCTACACAGGAAGGGAGGGGCCCCCCCTTCTGCAGAGTGAGCCATTTCACCGTGCAGGCTCTTGTTAGGGGTTCATCTATTTCAACCAGCAAAATCGAGATGAAAAAGAATTCTCCTAGGATTCTGAATTGAGCTTGGAAATACTCTAGGCTGCAAATCTGAAATCGTCCCTTGGAGCAGATAGCATTTCGCCACTGTATCAAATGGCCCAAAAGGTATTACACCGCTCCGGCTGGTGTGGCTCAGTGGATAGAGCGTCGGCCTGTGGACTGAAGGGTCCCAGGTTCGATTCCGGTCAAGGGCACATGCCTGGGTTGTGGGCTCGATCCCCCATGGAGGGCTCAACCCTGCATAAAAAAGGCGTGTCACTGGCCAACTTCGTACTTTATTGCTAACAAATTATTTCGCACTTAGCAAGCGATCAAAGCTCGATGATATAGATCATGGCTTAAAAATGGATCTCTTAGGGCAAACCTTGACGATGAATAGACTGCGCGTACATTTTTCTCTCTTGTTTACAATAAAAGCCATGAAAAGATTTTAATGGTGTCAAGAGAAGCAAAAAGGTCCTCCTCATTAGATAGCAACGGATGAGCCAAGACACCAAGGAGGTGGAACTGAGGTCATCTTTCTTGCTTTTTAAAAGTCCCTGTAAGCATTTATTTTAATTCTGCTTATTCCACCCAGCACACTCCGTATTATACTGCTTATCCTGATATGACTGATATGCTCAAATATATTTAAGTTTTTCAAAGGAATTAGTATTCTGGGGCCCACAGACGTGCTTCGGAGTGTCTGAGGGGCCCCTGAAATTGTAAAGACCTAGGGAACAAGGTCCATAACTTGTATCCGATTCTCAAAGGTACCAGCTTAAGTCCCGCCATTTATGATTCTATTTAATTTTAAGGTTCCTAGGGATATTCCCCTTATCTTTGGTCCATTTCTTTGGAAGAAAAAAAACGAATTTCGTACCGATTTCCTCTCCTGCTTCAGTTCCTGGACGTAGCGTGCTAACCCCGCGAGGATCTGTGAGGTCAAGTTCTCGGAGACGACTTCGTGCTGCCCCGCGTAATCGTTCATTTCGTTCAGGGTGGAAAGGAAGGCTTTACACGCCGTATACCTGTGGAACAGAACACAAGCCATCCTTTCCAAACGAGGTCACATCCACGCTCACGCTGCTTTACGCCGGAGAAATGGTCATTAAAATCAGCCTCCCACGGGATCCTGACAATTCATCACACATCAGAGTGTCTCATCAAGACGGTTCAGAATTAATTACCACGGAAACTCTTTTCATTCTGGGGAAACTGAACTGCTCTAGGCAGGGCAATAACTGGCTTTGCTAATACTTAGTGCAAATAGAACACAAAACACATATACATGCTGTATGTATGAACCTCATGGGTCTTTAGCCCCACGCTAGAGACATAATACTTTGGGACTGTCCCATGTTAAAAGGCCTTAGTCGCTGGCTGAAATGGACATATTTCTTGGATGAATTAGGCTGAATGAGACTCTTGATATTATAAAACCAAGACTATAGAACAAGCATGTCAAACTCAAAGGCTAACGGGCCAAATAAACCAGGTTGAAGGTTACGTGGGCCGCAAAACACCCAAAGCTTCCATTTTCAGAGAAACGTAGGTTTATTTCGATAGAGGCTGAATACAAAGGGCTGAAATAAATAAGTCATCGTTAACATCGTTAACATAAAATAATAGGACACATTATTAAAAATTAATATTTTTTCTTGAACATTAACTTACCAGACACTGAATAACTGCACAAATTAATAAGCATAACGCAAATAAACCTATTTTTCTTGTTTTTTGAAAGTGAAATATTTCCTGTTGCGTACACGAAACCAGTCAGTGCAAGACTGATGAAGTGGCCATCGGCTGCCAAAATATTTGCTGCTGGTATTAGTGGAGAGAAATGGTGCGCCTGCGCGTAAGATGACTCTAGTCATCGGTCATTAGCGAACATCGTAGCTCGTTATTAATAATTATGTATAACAGGACATTGGAAAAATTAAGTCACAAAGTTTTTGTTAAAACATTCCTGACATACTGTTATATTGACTGGGCCATAAAAATATTCCTTGTGAGCCGCATGTGGCCCGCGGGCGCGAGTTTGACATGCTTGCCGTAGGATGCGCAATCCATACGCCCTGCACTTGCTTGGGTTCCGTCCCACGCTTTTCCTAATCATCCTAACTGAAACCATCTGCAAAAGGTCTAGTGCCTCAGCACAAGAAGAGCCCTTTGAGTGGGTTTTTGTTTTTCTCTCCCCCAATTTAAAAATGCACAAATGTGAGAAGAGAATGCAACTTATTTTTGTAGGTCTCCCTCTCTCCTTTCCTTCACAATCGCCACCAGTGGCGTCGAGAGTGCCACGTCACTATCGACGATGAACACACCTGTATTCTTCTTCCTCCTTCGAGTTCTTTTTGGGCTGGTATTTCTTCGAGAGGTTCCTGAAACAAGCAAGCAGACACGTCACCTTACACCGGGCGAAGCGAGAAGTCAGGGGTGACGGATGACCTCAGTGCTCGTTCTTTTTTGTAAGTTTAAGAAAATAGTCACAGAACCCTCACAGCCAGAATCCATGAATTCCATTCCACCCCACCTCCCCACCACCCCACCGCCCCACCGCCCCACCGCCCCACCGCCCCGTGTGCGAAGAAGCTCCTGCGATGAAGGACTGCACAGCTGAGTCTGGGCTCACAGGTGGGGCCGCGGACAGCCGACTTGGCTTCACTGGAGAGCACAGGCCACGTGTGTACACGCAGTGGCTCCCATGTAGCACTGGGCTGAGGGCCACCACGCCCCTGTGATCATCTTCCGTTGAGCATCACTGCTCTAAATTCCGGGAAGCACGTGCACTGTGTCCAAATGTTTAAATTAAGAATAAAACAATAAAAAAAAACAAAAAAAAACCAGAACCATAGTGCCAAGGACATGTGGTCAAGCCTGGGTGGCAGCTCCCCTCTAGAGCTAGTAAATAAGTCTTCTAAGGCAGCAGAGACAACTTGGGGGTTGCTATCATTTAACTCGAGGACTTTTCAAAAAATTTTTAATTGATTTTTTTTAAGAGAGAAAGAGAAAAAAACCATCAACTTGTTGTTCCACTTATTCATGCATTCCCTGGTTGATTCTTGTATGTGCCCTGACTAGGAATCGAACCTGCAACCTTGGAGTATCAGGAATCTAAGCAACTGAGCTACCCAGCCAGGGCCTGAGGAGACCTCTGAAGCTCCCTCACAGGTTTGCACCGAACACACTCCGATGAGCCAATATCGTCCCAAGTGCCTCTTCCTAACCCCATCCCCAGGTCAGGAATGCAAGTGCTGTCCTCAACACTCAGCTTAGATTCACACAAAGACCAAGAGGTCATCATGGAAAGAACCACCACGCCTCCCGGCACCGGTCCCCGGCTGCTTTTCGAGGCTCCCCACCGGGTAGCTGGAGTTGGATGGCCCACAGCGGGGGCCCCCCTGGGCAGCCGCTCGGCATTCACGTCCTGTTTCTGGCGTGTTGCTATCCTCTTTTCTAGTAGCTACCTTCATTTTCACATCTCATTTCTTCCATTTCCCCCGAATCCACAGATTCGCCTACAAAGAGGTGCAGTAGTAAACTGGCAGTTTTGATGATGGTACATTCTGCAAAGTGAAATGGGATTTCACCTCCAACACGAGAGGCATGACTTCAGGAACTAGGACGTTGCTCTGGGACTCCAGGCGCCATTGAGCCTGGACGGTGCGACCGGTGGACAAGTCAACAGCAAGTCTGCGCTTCCAGTTCCTCACCTGTGAGTCCCAGGTGGTTGGGTGAAACGAACTCTATGGTCGCTTCAAGTCTGGGAATTCCCAGGGACTATATAACACCCAAGAGAGTATCTATTGCTGCAATTATTTAAAAATAATCTGTAACAATTTAAGCGGCATAGGCAAACCGACGAAAGAATGTACTGATTGAAGCTGCTATCACGGGAGCTACTCTTAACCTGTCTCATGCTTTCTCTACCGATGCTCGGGATACAGAACACAGTCACTCTAATAAATCTAGATTTTTTTTAAAAAAAAGTGGAAAGGCAGTGTTTTCTTAAAGAACGTGCCTTAGAGAAAAAATAATGCAAAAGGGGGAAATCTGGTCTGCAGTACAACTGAGTTGATCACCACCACTCCTTACAAGGCAGTGTTAGTAAAAAGAACTCCTCAGGTGGCGCCACAGGGGAGCCAGGGACAAAGGAGCTGACAACCAGCGCTTCTCCTCCAGACTTACTGAGAGCAGCGTCTACAGGAGAGTCTAGCATTGAAAAAGCCCAGCACGTGAGCGCTTCTCCTCCAGACTTACTGAGAGCAGCGTCTACAGGAGAGTCTAGCATTGAAAAAGCCCAGCACGTGAGCGCTTCTCCTCCAGACTTACTGAGAGCAGCGTCTACGGGAGAGTCTAGCATTGAAAAAGCCCAGCACGTGAGCGCTTCTCCTCCAGACTTACTGAGAGCAGCGTCTACGGGCGAGTCTAGCATTGAAAAAGCCCAGCACGTGAGTGGCTTTTAGTGCACGGTTTTAAACATTAACCATTTCTCCTGTTAGTTATATCTGACCAATGGAAAACACCACTTCTAAACTCAAACCCTATTTAAAATTCCTTCAAAACTTTAAAGATATGTGTTTTGTTTTATTTTTAAAAATATATATTTTTATTGATTTCAGAGAGGAAGGGAGAGGGAGAGAGAGAGACACACATCAATGATGAGAGAGAATCATTGATTGGCTGCCTTCTGCACGCCCCCCCCCCTCCCCCCCGCACTGGGGATTGAGTCCGCAACCTGGGGATGTGCCCTGACTGGGAATCAAACCCGGACCTCCCAGGTCATAGATCGATGCTCAACCACTGAGCCATACAAATAATGTTTACAGCCAGCTGAAGGTAACGTAACTTGAACAAACGCAGGTGAAACCAGCTTTCTATTTTTTTTTAAATTATATATTTCTTTTTTTTTAAATATATTTTTATTGATTTCTTACAGAGAGGAAGGAAGAGGGATAGAGAGCTAGAAACATCGATGAGAGAAACATCGATCAGCTGCCTCCTGCACACCCCCTACTGGGGATGTGCCCGCAACCAAGGTACATGCCCTTGACCGGAATTGAACCCGGGACCCTTTAGTCCGCAGGCCAATGCTCTATCCATTGAGCCAAACCGGTTTTGGCAAAACCAGCTTTCTTTATTTCCATCCAACAGTCAAACCCCACAAAGGACTGGAGACCATGGCGGGTGACGCCCTGTGAGGACCATCAGGGTCAGGTGACTGCGTGCCGCTGACCACGTGAGCATCGAAGCATCCAAATGCTTCTTAAGAGCTTCGATGAATAATTCACCCCAGAAGACGGAAAGCTTAAGAGGCCTAGAGGTGAGTTCCAGGTCTAAAGAATGTCTCTCGGGACCTGTACAGAAAAAAAGATCGACTTCCATTTCTATTCTCTGAGACAGGATTATTTGTATGAGGTTATTTTGAAAAAAACCAAGCAAGCCAACAAACCACAAAAGGCATCTTTAAATTTATGGATCTTCCTGAAAAATTGTAAGTGTTTTATATACTTAACTTGCTCTTCAGAGAGACTAATGAAAAGGCAAGAGAAAAATATACGACCTTTAATGAGGGCACTGCATTTAAACTCGGTTGATCGTAGGAGCCGCAGAGAAAGGCTTTTAAAAAGGAGACGGTTGGGCCCCAGCCCAGCCCCTCTGAAATGGAAGATCCAGGGTTGGGTCCAGGGCTGTTTGGTTTTGTTTTCTCTCTTTCTTTGATTTTTTTAAAAGCTCCCCACAAGATTTCTGGGAAAAAGATGGCAGAAGAAACTCTGATCAGAGAATTGTGTGTTCCCAACAACAAGAGGTGAAAATTAACAGCCAGGAATATGGTCAACAACAGCAAATAAATCAATAAGGAAAGGTGCGTAACTCCAGTCTGCACACTTTGGGAAGTGGGGGCTGGGTGGGGACGGAGATTCTGGGGCGGCACAGAATGGACACTGGCTGACCCTCACTGCCACAGGGGGCAAGTCCATGAGACTCCGAATGCTGACACAAACAGAAGTGAACGGAGGGCTCAGCAAGCACTTGGGGACCATGACAAGACAGGCCGCCCAGGGCGAGATCACCCCAAACTCGGATTCCAAGGAAGAGGATACACCTTTGACCTCATAGAGTAAACCCCCAAACGAACCTCTAACCAGGCCCTCCCCTGACCTCGCTCTGTGCTGGAGCTCAGAGGGGAAGACCGAAGGCACTAGAAGCAGGGCCGGGATCTTCGCGGACACTCTCCGCACACAGGAGCCCCGATGATGCTTCTGGTGGTGACAAAGGCAGGCTTAGGCACCAGCCTGGCAGTTTACATGCTCAGCTCGGTAAGTCCCCCCAACAACCTTACAAGGAGGGAATTGGTATTATTTCCATCTGACAGATGAAAAGATAAAACACAGAGAGTATTTTGCCCCAAATCAATGAAAGGACCAAGACTGCATCCTAGGCATTGGGACTCTAGTCTGTCCTCGGAATCACTTCCCATGTGAAATCTAAGCCCGCTGAGAAGATACAATCTGTAACATAGAAGAAAAGGGAAGGCGAAGGGGAGCGGGGGAGGGAGGAAGTGGATAACAGAGAAACACTCAACCTGGAAGAAAACATTCAAGGAAAAGACACGAAACCAAACGCCTCCAGAAGAGCTTCCACAACAGACACCCCTAATAAAAACGCAAAGCCGGCGGAGCAAGAACCCTCAGATCACAGGATAACACAGAGTCAGATAAAAGGGCGAGACTGCAAAGCAAGAAAAGGGACTGAGAACTAAAACACTCGATTATAGAACTAATATAAACTAGGCTGGCTATCAAATTTCACAGCGGGGAGGTTAGAGATAATCCCCAGGTGAAAAACAGCTAACATCATGAGGAGAGAAAAAAAGACCAGGCGAAGAACAAGAGGACAAGAACACACGGAAAACTCCTGTCTCTGAGGTACCTAACCCGTAAGTAGAAGAGAAAAAAAGCGTTAGATCCAACGGAAGGAAGTTCCCCCCCGAAAACAATGAAGAATTGAATCGCCTATGAAAAGGCCTGAAATACTGACCCAAGGGTCCGCACCAGGCTGGCCTGGTAAAGCTATCAAACGGCTGAGGGGACAAAACCAGTCTTCACAGGTACCCTCAAAAGAGCAAGTCACCCACAGAGACAAAGAAGCTGCCTGGCCCCACATGTTGCCACCAAAACACAGCTGCGGCCCAGTCCGGAGAGCAGGGAAGTAGGACAGAGAACAGCCAGGCTACCTTGCTGTCAAGGATAGAGGCGCCGGCTCCGGGAACCAGAAAGAACTCCCGGATTATGCCACTGGCTCTTTCTTAGGGGGAACGTAACCCTCTTTTCTTGATTCCAGCAAGTGGAGGAGCTATGGTAGAAGCCAGGGTGGTGAGCACGAATCTATTTTTAAATAGAGAATTAAGATAAATTAACCATGGAAATCACGTTACAGACCAAATTACATAATTTGATTAGAAGAGGAAGCGAAACATGTAAATACATTTTTCTCTCCTTCCTAGCAGTGAGTCAATGGAGCCTGTTCAAAATGACACCATGGGGCTTTATAAAAGCAAACAATAAGGACACTCTACAAGTTTCCAGAATCTTTTTGCTAAATCTTATGAGTCTGTTTAATAAAGTTCAGCAAATCCTTCAGTTTCACTTTAGTGTCTTTTCTACAGTTAAAGTAAATTTAAACGTAACACCTTGTATATACAATATGCAACACTGTATAAAATGGTTTCCACATAGTTGCCCTTTATTTACAATGAGCTAAAAAAATAAAATAAAAAATAAAAACATTGACCAGCACATGAATGGCTCATCAAGAAGAAAGTACAAATGGCTCAACTGTATAAAAACATGCTCGACCACATTCATAGGAAGAGAAACACAAATTAGCGCTCAGACTTCCCCATTTTTACGTTCCGAGCTGGCACTGGTGACGGGAAGCACTGAGGGCCACCAGAAGAGCGCTGCCACAGAGTGCTAATGGTCACGGCCTCTGAGGAGGGCCACTGGCAGATTCTCCCCACCGAAGTATCACTTTCAGGAATTTATCCTCTAGATCTGCTAGGGCAAGTGTATTCTTCAAGGTTATTTCCTGCAACTTTGTTCAGAGTCGCAAACAATTGGAAACAGTCAACACATCCACCAATCCAACACAACACTGTGCAGCTGCAAAAAACAAAAATGAGCCTCAGAACAATCCTCCCCACACAGGAAGGCCAGGGCACACTGAGCCGCTGTGCGTGCGTGCGTGCGTGCGTGTGTGTGTGTGTGTGTGTGCGCGTGCGTGCGTGCATGCGTGCGTAATATCTCTCTGGAAGGACACCTAAGAGACTGAGAGCTTTTACTGCCCCTGGGGAGGGGGTAACACCGGGACACTTCACTGCACACCACTCTGCACTTCTGGCATTTCCAGATTTTTAATCATATGCATTCACTATCAGGTCATAACAAAAGATTTAGTTTTTGTGTGTGTGTTTTTTTTTGTAAAGAGAAACAGTTGCTAAGGGCAATCAATAGTTGGTGCTCTTACACAGGATACAGATGTTCTTAAATTCTATTAGGAATTGGACCCTTAATCACGCTAGCTGGGTCAACAAGCTTTTTCGGTAAAGGGCAACCAGTAAATATTTTAGACTTGCAAATAGGTCACGGTCACGTGGTCTCGGTTACACCTATTCAACTACCATCTTTTTTTTTTTTTTTGCAAAAGCAGCCATAAACAATACATAAATGAATGTATGTGGCTGTATTCCAATGAAACTTTATTTTTAAGACCAGGCAGTGGGCGGATTTGACCAAGGGCTGTGTAGTTTGCCAGCCACTGACCTACAGAAGCCAAAGTCCCGATCATCATCTACGCCTAAAATAAATTGGCCATTTTTCCTCCAACGCAGAAAAAAATGAAAATTATTTAATGATGATGTCTCCCCCAAATGATCATGCGGATCGCCCTAGCTGGTTTGGCTCAGTGGATAGAGCGACGGCCTGCGGACTAAAGGGTCCCAGGTTCGATTCCAGCCAAGGGCACATGCCTGGGTTGCGAACTCCATCCCCAGTGGAGGGCAGCAGGAGGCAGCCGATCAATGATTCTCTCTCATCATGGATGTTTCTATTTCTCTATCCCTCTCCCTTCCTCTCTGAAATCAATAAAAATATACTTTAAAAGAAAGACCATGCGGATTTTCGGCATCATGCTTATAGTTTAAGCAACTATTTGTTGAATGTGCTCCAGGCACATTGGCCTCTCTGTTCCTTGACCACGTTCCCACCTCAGGGCTTTCACACGGCTGAGCAGAGCTACTCCCAGATTCCACCGGCCTCCTCCTCGACCTGCGGTCTCCGTGGGTTTTCCCTGGCCAGCCAGCTACGTGACCCCAGCCAGCTATGCAACCCCGGCCCGCATCACTGGCTTTACCTATTTGGGGAGGAAATGCTATCTTTAAGTGATTTACTTCCTTGTGTATTTGCATGCAGCCTCTTTCCCATAGTGAGCAGGTGAGCTCCTCAGGCTCGGGCACTTCCTGTGTGTCGCTCATTAGAGTCCCCCTGGAACCCTGGGGACACATTGCTAGTTGTTCTGTTTGTGGTGAAACCCACATTGGCTCTCACGGGCCTGTGCAGACACATAATTCTCCCGGAGCCCTGCGGACCAAGTCGCTCATCTTCCACCTGTACCCTGCGGAGGTCTGCTTCCTACAACTACTTACTGAGCACTATGGTGGCCAGGCACGGTCCCACACTCGGAGCCCTGCCCTGGAGGGGCTGACATTCCAGCAGGGAAGGGGCGGGAGCAACGAACAACAAATACAATAGATGAAGTTACCCAGAATGCTAGGAAGTTTGGGTGCTATGGAAACGCTGAACAGTGCAGCAGTTACCGAGCAGATGACATCCGAACAAAGACGTGGGGGAGATGGGGTGCTGGCCACGCGGCTCCTGGGGGAAGGACACACAGGGGACCTCTCCATGGGAAGGCCAACGCAGCCCCCTGGGTGAAGGCAGGCCTGGTGTGCACAGGAAGCAGCGAGGAGCCAGAATGGTTAGGGCAGAGGTCAGCAGGAAGAGAGAGGAAGGAGATGATGTCACAGGGGTACGGGACCGACCACGCAGCGCTCTGTGGGACGTCCTCCCTGCGGATCCTGGTTCCCGCTGAGTGAAACGTGGAGGTATCGGTGTTTTGCACAGAGGAACGCCATGATCTGCTCTTTGTGGGAAACAGACAGACGGGAGGGGAGAGGGTGGACTAAGGGATCCAGTTAGGGGACAGTGATCAGGCCGAGGCGCGGGGCACTAGGTCACGAGAAGTGGTGGGATCCTGCATCAATCGGGGGAGCGTCGCCGGGCCTTCCTGACAGCTCGGCGGGGAGCGGGCAAGCCTGAGAGGAAGATGGGAGCCAAAGATGGCTCTAGGGCTCCGGCTAAGCAGGAAGCAGGCGGCTGCCCTCAGCGCGGGGAAGCGGGCTGTGCAGATGCCGATTCGTGCGGAGAGATTCCGTTTCCGATGCTCCATTTCAGGCGTCTCGGACCTCCAAACGGAGAGTTCGTGCGACCTCTTTCTGAGCGCAGAGAGGGGGCAGCATGAAGGCACATCTGCAAGGCGTGGCCTCCGAGATCCTGCGCCTGATGAGGAGGCAGGGGCAGCCCCCTGTCAGAGCGGCCGAGGTCGCGGATGCTGGGGACAGAGGCCAGGCGACATGAGCACCATGGGGTCACTGGTGTCTTGGAGGAGCAGCGCTGGCGAGCGGAGAGCAATCAAGGCAGCAAGTAAGGACACTTTTGAGAAGTGTTGCTGAGAAGGGAAGGAAGCAAAGACATGGTGGCAGCTGGTGGGGGCGGGGGGGTCGGTGGGCAGGTGAGCTCAAGGGCTTGTGTTTTAGCGAAACACAGGGCGCCCAGGGCTGATGCGAACAGCCCAGGGGAGCCGAGAGCTCTGTGGGGGCGTCGAGGAGGACCTAGGTTTAGACAGGAGCATGGGGGTGGTGGTGGTGGTGGTGGTGGTCAGAACTGGGGTACATGCCTGCAGGTGAGGACAGTTTCTCCTGACTGCTTCCATTTTCTCGGTGAAGGAGGAAGCAATCGGTGAGGATGGGCCAGGGGGTGTTGGGGGCTGATGTAAAAGAAACTGTGAAGAGTCGCTTGGGAAGGTGGGGACACACGGCGCGAGGATCAGTAGTGCGAGCAGGCTTCAGCGTGCAGGGTCCAGCTGAGAGCTCAGACCAGCGGCTGGGAGACTTGTCCCAAGCCTTTATTCAATTACTCGTAAGCTTTCCTTGTCAATGTCTCCCAACAAGGACAATGTAGGTACCTCTCAGGGACGTAATGAAACAAACGTGAACATTTAACTCCCAGGAAAGCGGCTTCCCGGGAGTTACCATCAGGGCTGGACTACCCATACTCTGTTTCAGGGTGTGAAACGTGACCCGCGGTGGGTACACGGTCAATGGGGAGTTGTTCTATTTCACCTTAAGCCTATCCTGGAACTTGGGGTGAGCCTCCCGTCTGGTTACCTGAGCCCTCACTCGGTTCCCTCCCCAGAGTGCAGGGAGCGGGTACATCCTGGGAAGCGGTGGGGACTAAGAAAGCACTCCCCTCGTGACACAGAACGATGCAGAACCGTGTGAGGACCAACCTAACGACATCCATCCCTAATGACATCCCGTAGCGACCCTCTAAAGCCAAAGGTGAGAGGGAGGAAGGCGCCAGCAGAGAGGAGCCTATGCTAATAGGAAAAGGAGAAAGACAACACAGAGATAAGTCCAGCCGATGAGACCTTACTTTGGCTAAAACTGGAGGTACCGTTTGCATATGAAAGAAAACATTTTAAGACCAACTGAGCAACATTCAAATGACCAATCGGAAGCAGCTCATTCTCCATTCCTACTTGAGGTTCTAAAGGCCCCCAGTACTAATGAGGCTGATGTGCGCTCAGGGCACTGGAAACCAATCTGGATCCAGCAAATGATAAAAATTGTCTCACTGAGCAACGCCTTAGGTTTCATTTCCTCAGTGGGAACAAAACTTGCCATCCATAACGATATGCCTGACTCAGACTAATTTAAATTGGCTAATTGAAATGAGCGAATATTCTAGAAAAATTAATGGTACTGGACAAAAAGCTGTTCCTAAAGTGTTAACTAAAATTTTTATTGGTAGTTCATCTCACAGTAAAATTGCGTAACATGTAATGAACCTAAAGCAGTCATATTTTAGTGCAAAAAATTAAAATTTAAAAGCTATCAAGACTACATTATAAAATTTAATATTTAAATAAAAAAGGGGGGATAGTAGAAGAATATTATGTAAGGAAAAATATCCTGTAAGTAAATTACTTCTAGAAAATTTTTATTTTAGAAAATTAACTTTCATTTGTAACACTAACAGCAAGACACCCATGAAAAACACACCTGGTGTCAAAACAAGCCAAAGGAAAATCGTTTGGGCAAAAAATGAAAAAGGATCCCAAGTCAAATTTATAGAAGAGATTCCTTTATTAACTTTTGGTCGAGAATATGTTTGTATATATTCAGAAAACAACTCCAAGACCATGTGGATTCCTGCAACAGAGAGGAATTGACAGGACTGCTCCAGCCATGAAGACAGAAGAGAAACAGTCCAGAGATGGAAGATGCTGATGACGCTTGCCATACTAGCAGGCAGCAGCTGTGCGTCGCTGCAGGTTGCCCAGGACCAAACCAGAGAGGGTCGGACCTGCATTACCACCATTTGTCCACCATCCAGAACTGAAATATCATTGCTGACATGTACACATAAGGAACTGTCTGACATTGAAATTGGGACTCAAAGAACTGTTGGCCCAGAAAGAAACTCACTGCAGACTGATTCATTTGCCTCTCAGCATAATCATTATTGCTTGTCTCATTTTCGGTTCTTATAAGTGTATTTCTAGTATCACATGATCTCGCTCATCTAGGGGAAATGAGGAGCAACATAAACTTATGACCAAAAACAGACCTGGAGACAGGGAAGCATCGATCAGACTGTCAAACCTCAGAGGGAAGGTAGGGGAGGGTGGGGGTAAGGGGAAGAGACCAACCAAAGGACTTGTATGCATGCATATAAGCCTAACCAGTGGTCATGGACACCAGGGGGTGGGGGCATGCGTGGGGAGGGGTTTGGGATGGGAATGGGGGGATGAGGACAAATATGTGATCCCTTAATCAATAAAGAAATTAAATAAAAAAATGCCCGAGTAACACTGAGGTGTTTATTTCCCAACATCACCAGCAGCCCTGGGAGGAGCCGGCCTCTCGGTGACACGTGACAGGCCCCTTGTGCAGCTGATCTTTGCATTAAAAAGAAATATTTCCAAACCAAGTCATCTAGATCTTTGACCATCTGCACACACCAACTCAACCAAACCAGGAATCATTCAAGATTTTGCATGCCACTCCAAGTTCAAGCTTAGCTCTACCAAAACTTTTCAGCATTTTATAGAAAAGCATACATTTCTTGGGTATTTTCATCATTAAAGATGTAAGAGGGCCAAATTGCTTTTCAAATGTTACCCTGGGGCCTCTCCCACGCTGCTGGGGAGCACCCGTCAGCAAAAGCATTCTGGAAGATCATCTGGCCCCATCTACGCACACTAAACATCACAGAGCCCCCAAGCCCCACTTCCACTCCGGGGTCTATGCTTTATCCCCAGGGAGGAAACAAGCAAAGGCTGGATGGACTGAGGCACTCACGCAACCAAAGTGCTGAAACCAATAGAAAGACACCAACTCCCACCACCTCCAACACTGTGACTGAGTCTCACAAACCATGGGGACCAATGAAGCCAAATCCGAACGCTGCCTCACAAATGAAGATGCTCACGTAAGGTTCAAAAACAGGCAAGATTAGCCCTGGCCAGGTAGCTCAGTTGGTTAGGTCATCGTCCCAACGCACCAACGTTTTGGGTTTGGTCCCCAGTTTCAGGACACACACAAGAATCAACCAATGGATGCATAAATAAGTAGGACAACAAGTCACTGTTTCTCTCTCCCCCTCCCCAAAATCAATAACTAAAAATTATAAAATAGAGGCAGGACAAAATCTGCTGCAGTCAGACGTCTGGAGAGTGGCCACCCTCGGGGGCAGGGCAGTGAACAGAAAGGGGGTCAGCTCTGTCTCCTCAGGGGGGTGGGATTTCTGCACTTCTCTCTCTATGTAAGTTCTATTTCATAAAGAGTTTTCTGAAAGAATCAGCTGCTCCAAGATTCAGAGGAAAAAAAATATTTTTAAAGGGCCCTGGCAGATGTTGCTCAGCGGTTAGAACATCAGCCCCTGCACCAAAGGGTCTTGGGGTTCGGTTCCCAGTCAAGGGCATGTACCTGGGTTACAGGTTGGATCCCTAGCCCTGGTCAGTCGGGAGTGTGAGGGAGGCAACCAATCAATATGTCTCTCTCACATCAATGTTTCTCTCTCTCTCTCTCTTCCCTCCCCCTCCCTCTTTTCCATTCTCTTAAAAATCAAAGGAGAAAGTATCCTCAGGTGAGGATTAACAAAAAATAAATGAATAAATAAGTAAATAAATAAAATAAGCCTAAAAGCTATCATTTAGTTTTTGTCTTCTGTTTTAAGAAAATCACTTTTCTATATTAAAAACAACTGTTTCTATTGAACTGTTGGGAAAAAGAATGATTTAAAGGATTATACATGCATACCACAAAATGAAAATATTAACTATCCTCACATCCACTGTACAGTTCATGAACGACCAACCTTTCTCCATATCAACTTACCTGAGTTGCTTTGCATAGCTGAGTTCAATCTCTGTTCTTTCCTTTACAAATTTGATGTATTTCTCAAGAATATCAATTCCCCACTGTGTGTGTTTTTCTAAGTTGTCAAATTGATCCTGTTTAAAAAAACAAAAACAGAGAGACAGTTTATAATCTTTCTCTGTGATTAAGAGAATTTCGATGGACAGATCACTCAACAATACCCCGCTACGCAGAACGCGGTTCGGATATTGTCCATGGATGTACTCCGTGCTCTTGGGTTGAGCAGTTTTAAATCAACATTACCTAATTCGGTTTGAAACTGCCTTTGGGTCTGATCTCTGCCCCACTTGTTCATGTCCTCGATCCTTATTAGAAACAAGTGTTTTTTAGATAATTAATGTCCTGCTACGAAGGAAAATTATGGGATGCCGAAGACTGAGGTGAAACACACCCACATTAACTCACTCGCACTGTTAGCACCTTAACTGCTATCTCCGAGTGATCACTCGAAACAGCTCATTGCAATCAGGGGCCAGGATAGGGGAAGGAAAAGAGCCGCAAAATACTGCTTTCTTCAAACAGATCAAACAACTCACCTGGACTTTATTTGGACATATCAAGCCCATGTGCCAGGAATGGTGCTAGGAGCTGGGGGACCAAAATGAACAGAAATATAGCTCAATTTGCATTGTGCTTTGAGGTTCTTAGTCTAGAAGAACGGGTGTGGGGGGAGGGAAGCGGTGTGAGCAGGGCACTCCAGGAACAGCTAATGCAAAGGCAGGGAGATGTCCAGGAAGCAGGTGAACGCACCCCTGGAGCAGAGGTAGGGGAGGGCGCAAGGAAATGAGTGGTGGCAGGTGATGAAACAAAGCCCGGCCTGTTCACCCAGGGTCTTGAATGCCAAGCTCAGGCTCTCCTACGGGCACCTGGGAGCCACCGAAGGGCTTGTAGGGTGGTGGGGGCGTGGCACAGCCATAGGTATGTTCCGAATCGCCTGAAGACTGAAGTCAGGAGACGGCTGCAGTTCAAATGAGAGAAAATGGGAGCAGAGAGGAGGAGTTTACTGATCATGTAACCGAGGCCTAGGGACTGGGTGAAGAGGCTGGGAAGGGATGAAGGGAGACGTCCAGGGTGGCTCCCTGCTTCTGCTTCCTGTGATGACATTTGGAGGGGCAGTGGTTGGGGGTGAAGTGACTTGGTGAATGAGGGAGTGGCATGGCCAGAAAGAGTTGGAAACGGATCTATTTGGAGCTCAAGGAGGGAGGTCAGTGAGTTGGTGGATGTGAGCAGCAGCCAAGGATGAGAAGGCCAAGGTCTGCTGCAGCTCAGCTCTGTGTCCATCAGTGAGGGGGGCCTGGCTCAGGAGGGCGGGCCTAGGAGGAAGGGTCCAAGAGCGCAGGCCTAGGAGGGAGGGTCCAAAAGAGAGGGCCCTGGAAGGAAGGTCCAGGAGGGACAGTCCAGAAGGGAGGGCCCAGGCGGGAGAGTCCAGAAGGGAGAGTCCAGAAGGGAGGGCCTGCCTGGCAAGGGCGATGCAAGAGAAGAGAGTGTTAGCTCAACATTACCAGGAAGAAGGGATTGCAATGGGGCCAAGATGGAAAGTTTGCTGCCTCCCAGGGGTAACATCAACAGAGGGTTCTAGTCCCAGCTCTGGGACTTCCCAGAGAAAGGCCACTGAACAACGCACGGTGTCAAGTCATTTGCCTACCAGACACAGAGCAATCCCTGCCTAATTTCATGAATTGGATGAGGATCAGTACAATGGGCAAGTGTCAAATCTATAATAATAAAAGGGTAATATGCTAATTAGACTGGACTTCCTTCGGGACGACCTTCCGGATGAAGCCGGGGCTGCGAGAGAAGCCTGGGTCCCCGGTGCCGGAGGGAAGCGGGTGCCAGCAGCGGGGGGAAGGGGGGACGGGGGGGATGGAGGCGGGGGGAGGGAAGGCCTACTCTTGCATGAATTTGTGCATCGGACCTCTAGTCCAATATAAAAATGCAAAGCTACGGTTTAACCCGATCACAGGCAAGTGCAATCTTACAGCGAACACTCAGCGTCATCCTCTGGCTCGCTTTTAAATCTAGCACCTTCGATGTTAATCCATCATGGTGCTTCGATTCTGCTTGCCATTCAAAGCAGTGCCAACTGCAAATCAGTGAGTCCAGCTCGGCGGGAGCGGGCAAGGCAGCAGAGCGAAACTCGCTTTCCCAAACTTGAGAAACCCTCTTCTGGAGAAAAGTCATTTCCTCAACCTTAGTCCCCTCCAGGCCCACAGAGCAGTTTGAGAAGCATCACTGGGAACTAAGGTTTTATTTTACCAGCAAGTTTTTCTCATTAAACATAATCACTGTGAAATGTCTTCCTACCTAAGAATTTTTAACATTCTCATAAAAATAAGGGACAAATATTGAAGGTGTCCATAGTCTTGGTCCTCAATAATTCCATAAACTCCTAGATTCCGTTTCAGGAAGCACTGCTCAGGGAGGCTCTTTATTTATGTTAGCTACACGGGCTGTCGGGCAGTGAATAGTGTAAACACCAGACTGCGGGTCTCTTTAAACTACTTGAGAGAACAAATATACAAGCAGTTCAAGTACCGCAGTCTCCCCTCATCTGCGGTTTCTTTCTCCACGGTCTCAGTTCTTCTCTGTCAACTTCTGTCTGGAAATACTAACAGGGAACATTCCACCTCACTCCATCGCACCGCGTAGGCATTGTGTCATCTCACACCATCACAAGAAGCGCGAGGACAGGACAGTAAGATATTTTGAGAGAGAGAAAGACCACACTCACACAACTTTTGCTGCAACTTCTTGTTAACGATTATTCTATTTTATTGCTAGTTATTGCTAATCTCCTACTATGCCTAATTTCTAAATTAAACTTTCTCAGAGGCATGCATGTATAGGGAAAAACATAGTATAGGCAGGGTTCGGTACTACCCGCGATCAGGCATCCACTGGGATCTTGGGTCGTATCCCCGCGGATAAGGGGGGAGTGGGGGGAGGAGATGACTCAGGATTCCAAATCATCCCTGGCTATTTAGAGTAAGGCTTCTTTAAAGCTCTCTGCTAATCAGCGAACTTCGTTGATTGAGCTTCACAGCTATCCTCTTCATTTAAAAACGCCTTTCCACACACTCCCACCATGTGGGCGCCCCCTCTCATATAATTTCCCACCATCTCCAAAGCGTTGGCTATTTTCAGCAGTTAAAGGTGTTTCCTTGAAAACCTGCTGAGACCATCTGCTCTTCCATTTCACTCTTGCCTTGTCAACACAACTAGCAATAAAATAGAATAATCGTTAACAAGAAGTTGCAGTAAAAGTTGTGTGAATATAGTCTAACTATATTTCCCCCCTATTCCATTAGTTTGCAATTCTCTTGGGCCCTAATGTATGCGATATAAAGCAACAGGGTTTTGATACTGAATCCTTTTTAAAAAAACCTGCATTTGAATTGAGTTCACCTTAAAAATGACTGGCCTCCAACCAACCATGTGTTTCTGATGAAGTTATCCGTCTCGAAGACCATACTGCAAGCTGTGATAAAGCACCTGCTACAAGAACAGGGTCCGCACAATAAGAAAACCGCACGCAGTGCCAGGTACACAAGTGCCGGCTCGCCATGGGCCTGGGTCTCCTTACGCCCCTGGCCACGCCTCATCCCTGCTGCTGTCACGTGGATCGCCACAGCATAACTCTTTAGACAGAAGCTAAGAGGAAATTCAAAACAGATGAAAAACTAATCAACCCACTTACATTCTTGACTAAAATGTGGAAAACTTAATGGGGAAAAAAAATGTCCAGATCTTAAAAACAACAACAACAAAAAACAGCCTTTGCCATTACCCAAAATGCACCCCTGCCTGATGTGTCACGTGACAGAAAGTCCAAAGACCCATCTGCCCCCTTAAAAATCGTTAAGGACCCCAATAAGCTTTGTTTATCTGGGTTGTAGCTATCAATTTTTACTCTGTCAGAAACTCAAGACCCCATGACTTTTAAAAATATTAATTCATTTTTAAAAGCAGTAAGTACATTACACGTCAATGTAAATAACATGCATGTATTTTTATTTTTTAAGAACTTTCCAAAACAAAACCCAAACAAGAAAAACAGTGAGAGTGGCACTGTTTATATTCTTGCAAATCTCTTTTGTGTCCGGCTTAACTGCAGACCCTGGATGCTCACAGCTGATCCTCTATTCAATCTGCGGTGATTCCTTACTTTGGCTAAAGTGCTTGAAAAAAAACCCAACTTCACCCAGATATGCGGCTAGGAAGCGGAGGAGAGTTTCAATAGCCTTGCTAGGTAATGGTGGATCTTCTTATTTGGTGCTACGGCAAAACTTGACAAGTAACGGTTTCTTAGAGGCCAGTTGCCATGTGAAATCTGAAACCCTGGCGATGAATTTTTCATACTTGGTTACAATAAAACGTGCTAGCCTAACCTTGAGCCTTGAATGGATCTTTTACCTGCGTGTGATGGTGCAGCACATGCCCTGGTTATGTGGAATACGTTATTCCACTAATATATGTAGATCTCCTAAGTGTTGACATGCTCCATTATAAAATATTTAAAAATCACATTGGTTTACATTTTATCTGATCTGATGAGTCTTAAACTATTTGGATGCCATCCGGCGTACAGTGGCAAAACAAGTTTTCCAAAATTCCCATTTTCACTTAAAACCTAGAATTTGATCATTGGCAACAAATGTCAGTTTTATTCTTCGAGTGACAGGCTCACGTCATTCATTTCTGAGAAAAAGACTGCCAAATTCTCTAGGGTTTGTCTGTCAACCTTTCTCTGAAGTACAGATGGTACTTCACCAACAAGGGGGCTAGTTCAGCTCACAGCACAGTCTGACTGAAGTATTCTGGAAAGCACCCAGCTTTAGGATACTTCTCATCTTGCCACACATGCTAGCACACAGATGTATGTTCAAGGGTTAAAACTAATACAAAAAATACTGAATGCCAACTGTGAAAAATAAAAAAAGAATTATTTTGGCCTGTGTACTCAGTGGTTAGAGCATTGGCCCTCCAAACAAAAGGTCGAGGGTTTGATTCCCGGTCAAGGGCAAGTACCTGGATTGCTGGTTTGATCCCCAGTCTCACTTAGGCGCATGCGCGGGAGGCAGCCACTCAGTGTGTCTCTCTCATCCATGTTTCTCTCTCCCTCTCCCCTCTTCCTTCGACTCTCTCTAAAAATCAATGATAAAAATATCCTTGGGTGGGGATTAACGAAATAATAATAAAATATAAATTAAAATAGTATTAATCTTTCTGTGGCCTGAAAAGTGGAAAATAAAGTTGAATACCAAAAAAAAAAGTTAAGATTTAATAAAAGTAACTAGCCCTAATGTTTCATCATGGCCATTTTAAAATAAAACTGATTTTTTTTTAAACAGCTAATGGTGAGGAACACAATAGCGACCTGTAGGTTGAAGCCAGCGCCCGAGTTATGCCAAGGTGGCCGCGGTCTCACCCGCCACTGCTTCTGCACCGTCACTTGCAAATGGCCACACGGTGAAAAGGACAATGTCATTATGAAAACAGTTTTGACCTTGTGGACCCCGGGAGAGGGTTTCTAGAACCCCCAGAGGTCCAGGGACCACACTTTACGAACCACTCCCATATGACACGTGCTGTAAATTTCCATTTGAAAGCTGCCTATTGCCAAAGAGGAAGAAAGCCAGAGAACATGTGACCTAATGGAAAAGAATGTTTAATGTATACTAGTAAGTGCCTACTATATATAGACGCAACAATTAACCGCAAATGGCCAAGAGGACTGCCATGCTGTTCCCAGCAGCTGGCTACAACCTGACGGGCACCTTTCAAGGACCCTCCTCAAGCCCCACACCCCCCCGTACCCACGCCCTCCACCCCTGTCCTGTCACCACTCATTGGGTTCAGACCAGGCAGAGTTTGGTGCCGAGAGGCTGGTGAAGCTGCAAAGACACGCGAGGAGAGTGCTCCCTATACAACTGCTGTGTTCCAGGCCTTTCCAGGGCTGGGTTAATGTTCTACGCGGTGACTGAGCTCCTTCATGCGCTGGAGACTGAACCAGAGTCAGCATGAACTATGGCATTCGCTCGGGTCCTTGTGTCTTCATCATGTTCCTCCAGAACCATGACGATCAATACACACAAGTCTTGCCTTCACATACCAACAACATACGCCCATCCGTCACTGCCAAGGCTGGTCTCTCTAGCTCAGTAGATGATGATTATTCTTGGTTACTCAGGAAGTCTTCTGACATACAACTTTGAAATTCAAATTATGCAAATGAGCTGACATAGGAACCACAGTCAGAGAAGCTAGCTAGTTTTACTTTGCGATAAGGAGACCTAAGCCAGCCACAAGAAGCTTTTCTCCAAAATATAGGTCAACTTTGAATGCGGGACTTCCTGTAATTGAAAAGTGTGTTAAGCTGACACTAAGTCAAAATCCTTGGAATAAGCCAATCTAGTAAGAAACTGAGTTGCTAAGGTTACTTCTGTGCAAATGGCTCAGACACAAGAAAGGGGCCAGCTCGCCTGCACAGCAAACCACCCCCTCGGAGCGGGGTGCCCGCCCAGGCAGGGAAATGTCTGCGGTCTAGACCACGGTTTTAGGGTGCTCTTTATTCTGGATAAGTTTGCTTTCCTAAGGACGTGGACTCTGAGAAGCAGACCTCAAATGGCTCCATTTAAACAGAATCCCTTGGGATGATATTACTGGTATTAGCTTCCTCTTATCTCTGAGAGAGAAGTGGCAAAAGGTATAGATTTACCCAGAGTAAATGCAACAAAAGCTCCATTTAAAATGTTTTTAAAAAGATCCATTTGGGTCTAAATATTGAAGTGGCTGCATATACAGAAACCCCCAAAAAAGTTTTATAAAAAACTCTAGAAACAAAACTATGTCATCACCAATGCCACCTCAAATCCTAGTTCTCAAAAATTTTTTAAATATATATTCTTACTGATTTCAGAGAGGAAGGGAGAGGGAGAGAGAGAGATAGAAACATCAATGATGAGAGAGAATCATAGATCGGCTGCATGCCCCCACTGGGGAACGGGCCCGCAACCTGGGCATGTGCCCTGACCTGGAATCGAACTGTGACCTCCTGGTTCATAGGTCGACACCCAACCACTGAGCCATGCCTGCCGACTAGTTCTCAAATTTCTAACAGAGACTTTAATGAATGTCTGTAGACAAACTAAGGACTTTTCTCAGCCACTGAATTGAAAGCAGAAATACCCACATATATATTTTCAACATAAAAAGTGTCAAACCTTAAGGTATTGACAAGCCATTACCCAAAGTGACTTCACTGGCTGCCTGCACAAAGGGCTGATGAAGCCTAACGGGAAGAACCCGAGGGTTTATTTCGAGGAGCACAGATCCCTTCTGCGGTGACAGTACTCGGAGCTGCAGATTCTGTAACGTTATATTCGCCTATTGTTTGTGAAATGGGTTCCGCGAATTAGGGCGGTGTGCTCCCTGAGACGAAAATGCCAGCTAAAGCCAGAGCTTGTGACGTCACTGACAACCCAGGGGCTCCAACATCCGGGCGCCATGGTTGGACAGTTCAGTTAACACAGTGGGTTTTAATTAGAAGGGCAACACAAGCAAAACAGGTTTTACTGCACTCAGAATCCCTTTCAAAGGCAAGCCGGCATGCAACTTTGCCATAAAAACAGGTACACATTTGGGCACAGCCGCTGTATCTAGCCACAATCCCGCCAGGTCTGTTTTGGTTGTAAGAATGAAAATACCAAGGAATTATTCTTTGTCCATGGTCCTTTCCAGAACTGTATTCTAAACACAATGAGGTGATGAGAACATAAACAGACCCACGAAGAAACAGATGTCCGAGCTTAAAAACACACACACACACACACACACACACACAACCTTACAAAATAACCAGCAGCAGATGGATGAAGTCAGGGACACAAAGGCTGCGGAGAGGCGCACAGACCAGAAAAGGCTGCGTTTCCATAGCGTTACCACAATAACTATATTGTGTAAAAGGGCAATAAGGAGGCTGGAGCTGGATGTGTGATGACAAACGGCAGGACGCAGGGCTAATGAGCGCAGGATGCCCTCCGCTAACTTGTTGCGATGTCACAGCGCCTCCTAAAATGAAAACAGAGGGTAAGAAATAGGACTTGAGGGAAAAGCACCAGATTTTGACGGCCCCGGCGTCTGCGTGGAGGCGATCTGCAGGGGAAACTGCTATAAAACATCCTCATCTGAGCAGCAGCAATAAACTCCGGGCCTAGTGCAATATTCTCAGAACAGCTTCGTCCTCTGGGCTCCCCTCTCCGTCTCCCGGGGTACAGGAAAAGCAACAAGCAATCGTCTGTAACTGCCCCCCAAATGTTGAGCGAACAAGATCGTGAGAGTTTCAAGAAAAACATGTTAAAGAGCGCTTACTCTTCTTTCATTTAAAAAACAAACAAACAAACAAACAAACAAAACACAAGCCCAAAATACTAATTTTTAAAGTGATCTTAAAGATTCCTCCTCCAGACAGGCCTCGTCAAATATCCTAAACAGAAGGGGCAAGTCTGAAGAAGGAGGAGCTATAAACACCAGGTTCAGCAGCTGGCTCTAACGCGCCACCGTGGTGGGCTGGATCAATGGGAATGAAAGGCAGAACCGGGTCCCAGAAGCACAGTCTTGCTCTTTCTAAGAAAAAACTCTGCCTCCCGGTGACAGAATGCAGGAGGGCTTAGTCAAGTTGTGACTGTCAGATGAATATCTTTCGTGCAAACACTCGGTGTCATCAGTCTGGCTTCCACCCAGAAATGGAATCGGCTCATTCACTTCCCGGTTTGTGCGCGTCAGCTGACAGGTGAGGCTAAGTCAGAGCTGGTCATTGCGGAGCCTGCGCAGTCAGCAGGCACAAGGCTTCGTCACCTTCCCCTCCTGCGGCTGTCCGCAGCCCTCCAGCCCTCCGGCCCTCCAGCCCTCCGGCCCTGGGGAACGTAACCTAGTCTCTCACTCTCAAACATCCCAGGCTGGGGATTCTCTCCCCCAGGGAATGCGTTCAAGGCCAACCCAAGGGCAGAAGAGCAGAGGGGGAGGGAGAGAGGAGCAAACCACACTCGGCACCAGGAGGAACTTTGGAGGCGATCCAAAGACTAAAGAAGAGCAGCGTAGAAGCCAAATTTTTAATGAAAAGAAAAAGCCAGATTTTTAAAGATCTGACTTATTTCTAAACTCTATAAGTACTTCCAGGTGTGTGTGTGTGTGTGTGTGTGTGTGTGTGTGTGTGTGTGTGTTGGGGAAGGGGTGGGGGTACAAAATATGACAAGAACATCATAGGAAAAATAATTTTATAAGCATTGGCACCTGAAGCTTAGTTCACACCTATGGAAAGGATTTTCCAGAAACACTTAGCAATTAACTCACAATATTATGTAAAGAAGGTTAGGCAGACACATAGGGACTGTCCCTTTTTTAAGACAAGGGATCCCAACTCTCAACCCACTGCCACTGAGCATCTGACCCAAAGGACTTACATGACAGGCGAGGCTGGGCCGATGAGAAGCCTCTGGCAGCGGTGCTGGCGCTGAGAGGTGACCATCAGCCCCGTGCATGGGAAGCGAGGGGAAGGCCTGTCCGCAGGGAGGAAGGCGGAAGCACAGGTGAAAGACAGCATGGCGCTGGCGCACCTGTGAGCTTCCCCCTGGCCGAGCCAAGTCTTTGGGAGACGGGCCCGCGCTTGCAGCCCCGGTTTGGTAAGGTGCCCTGTGGGACAGACGTCTTGGCTGAGCACCCAGTAGCCAGACCCCACCGTCCTGTGGATAGAGCACCTCGGCTCTTACAAGATCCCCTTCCCATCGCCCTTCAGCTAGGACATGGCCAACTAGATGCCTGGAGGCTCTGGGGGTGGCCGCTGAGAAAGGTTATCCTCCCTAAAAACGCCCCCTCGTCCTTCCTGGACATGGTCAGAGCTGCTTGTGATGTCAGAACAGCAGAAACAAAATTTGGAAAGTGCCTGGCTCTTGGATGAAATCACGAAACCTCAACACCAATCCCAGAATCCCCCTGCCTCGGGACTCCTCAAAATGTGAGATTCTATGTGTCCTTGTCATCTAAGCCACTTTTCTTTGGGTCTTTTGTGGCTTTCACTAACCCAGACACCCTTGTCTCTTCCCAGTAAGTTGCAACAATCCAGCAGGTTCTGTGCCGGGCACGGGAATCAGAGTTCTAATGGAGGTAAAATAAAAGGACAGGGGGAGCGCGTGAGTGTGGGACTCAGTCTAGGCGTGGAACTAGGGAAAGTGATGTAGAAGCCGCAGTAATGAGGACAGGTAGAGCCAGCAGGCCAATCGGGAGGAGTGAGGCTAGAAGGTGGGAGGGGAGCGCATCCCAGGTGGAGGGACGAGAATGTGTGAGGGCCTCGGAAGGAAAGAACACGGCAAGTGGAAGGAAATGAGAGCAGTCCCTCGAACCTGGAGTGTGAAGATAAAGGGAAAGAACAGTGTGACGGGGAGACAGGCGGAGGTCGGATCATCGGCCTTAAAGACCGCAGCCTGGATTGCAGAAGACTGGTGACTTCAGAACTGGTGGCGAGTGTTTGCCAACTAATACAACCCCTCCTTCGCCCTCACACCCCTTTGTGGCTTACAGCCTGTTTTAAATTTATTTAATGAGGTTCAGCGCAGTGCCAATGAAAATCCAACAGGTTTTTCTTGGACAACGGAACTCGGAGGTTTAAATGGAGTTGCACGGGTCAAGCAGTAGCCAAAACACTCTTGCAGGAGGACAAGGTGGGGGTTCGTGCCTCACCGGATACTGACTTACCATGAAGTTACTGAAGAGGTTGTGCAGTGTTGGCCAGGACCAGGGCCCCGCACAGGGAAGGCTCTTGGGATAGAAGACAGGTTACCATAGAAGGCATGGGCTCTGACGGCCACAGCCCTGGGTCTAGAGATGGATGAACTGGCCCTTTGACCTCTGGCTCTTTGACATACCAGCCACGTCACATGGAGAAAGTTACTTACTCTGTCTTTCTGGTTTGTGTGTTTTGTTTTTAAATCTCAAAATGGGGATACAAGCAGGATCCATTGGTAGGGTAGCTATAATGAATTAAACACGCTGTCTCATGCGTGGAACACTGCTTGGTACCTGGTAAGCCCTCAGTAAGTGCTGATGCTACCATCACCACGCAGGCTGACGGGGACAGGCCTTCCAATAAAGCGTGCTGGGATAACTGGGTAATTATTGGATAAAATGAAACCAAATCTTTATTTCTTAAGATATATAAACACTGATTCCAGATAGCCCTGGCCGAGTAGCTCAGCTGGTTAGAGTGTCATCCCCATACACCAAGGCTGCGGGTTTGATTCCTGGTTAGGGCATATCCAAGAATCAACCAATGAGTGCATAAGTAAGTGAACAACAAATCTCTCTCTCTCTCTCTCTCTCTCTCTCTCTCTCTCAAAAATCAATAAACACACACACACAACAACAAAGCTAATTCCAGGTCGATTAAAGACTTCGATGTAAAAAACAAGGCTATAAAACTTTCAGGAGATATTAGAGGAGAATGTCCTTCTGCTCTTGACATAGGAGAGGGTTTTTAAAGACACGAAAGTGCATGCACCAGACAGAAAACAACGTGACCAACTTGGCTGCATGAAAACTAACGACTCTGTTCATGAAAAGGCACCACAGGGAATGAGAAACGATACAGGACAAACTGGGAGAGGATGTCGGTAACACGTGATCGCAAAGGATTCGTATCTGGAATAAAGAACTTCACATTCATTTTCTTCTTCTTGTTTTTTAAATTGATGTGTAACATAACATTATATTAGTTTCAGACATACAACATAATGATGCAATATTTGTATGTATTGCAAAATGGTCAGAGTAAGCCTATTTAACATCCGTCACCATACCAATTTTCTTAAAAAAGAAAAAAAAGATCCAACAGGAAAAGGGGCAAAAATAATAAGAGTTTTGTGGGGTTTTTTAATGTATTTTATTATTTTTTTACAGAGAGGAAGGGAGAGGGATAGAGAGTTAGAAACATCGATGAGAGAGAAACATCGATCAGCCGCCTCCTGCACTCCTCCTACTGGGGATGTGCCCGCAACCAAGGTACATGCCCTTGACCAGAATCGAACCTGGAACCCTTCAGTCCACAGGCTGACGCTCTATCCACTGAGCCAAACCGGCCAGGGCTAATAAGAGTTTTAAGCATGAAATGATATTCAACCTTATTAGTAATCAGGGAAATGCATATTAAAACCACGAGATGCCATCTCACACCCACCAGCCTGGGAAAAAATTTAAAGTCAGGGAACACCCAGCCCGGGCTGCAAAGGGACCGCTCACGGCTGCTGGGGACCGTGGGACACAGACTGGTTTTACCCAGTAAGGGTGCCTGCACCCCTGTGCGCCCCAGCAATGCCTCTACAGGATACGTATCTTAAGGTCTAGGACGTAGACATAAACTCTTGCACCAAGAGACAGGCATAGCAGCAAGATCCATGCAGCAAGATGCAGGCAACAACTTGACTGTCCATCTGATTGCATTTCTCTAAAGTCCCAAAACAG
Source organism: Corynorhinus townsendii (assembly GCA_026230045.1). Lineage (NCBI taxonomy): Eukaryota > Metazoa > Chordata > Mammalia > Chiroptera > Vespertilionidae > Corynorhinus > Corynorhinus townsendii. The sequence goes on from JAPDVU010000005.1 coordinate 173,347,454, forward strand.
GCAAAACTGAATGTGTTACCTACTGAGGCATTCATAAGTGATGGAAAAAGTACCAAAAAACCCCCCCAGAAGAATATCTTTTAATACAAAAATACTCGATTCGGGTGGGGAGATCAGGAAGGGGCCACAGGGAGCGTCGGGAGCAGAGTCATGCTCTAGTTCTTTCCCTGGGTGCAATGGACACGGGTGTTCAGTTCACTGCTGTTTTTATACACATCACTCTATACCTACACATTTTCTTTTCTTTTCATTGAATTTATTGGGGTGACATTAGTTAATAAAGTTATATAGATTTCAGTACAAGGAAGTCTCCTTCCACCACCATTTACCCCTCTCCCCCCATCCTCTTCCCTGTGGTAATCACCAGACTGTTGTCTGTGTCCATGAGTTTTTTATTTTTTCATAATCCCTTCACCTTTTTCACCCTGTCCGGTGACCCCCTTTCTTCTATATCTACACATTTTCACATACGCGTCCGTAATATACCATAATATTTAATAATTTAAATTTCGATTGATGGGAAAATCTTCAGCATAAGAGAAACTTAAGATCACTTGAGCCTCTGCCAACTGGAGATCAAAAATGAAGATAAAGCATTTAGGAAAGAGAAAAATCTATTAGACAAAGTATTGAACTATTACTTTTTCTTTGATGTACTTCCTGTTTTGTTCCTATTACAAATATAAAATGGTCTTCAGAGAGGGCATCATTAATACCCAAGTATGAATTGATTATTGATTACAAAAAAGACTTCACGCTTGGGAGGGGGAAAAAAATCCAGGACTATTATTGTCTAAAAGCTTAAGGCACTTTTCACATATCACTACACAAATATAATGACTAGTGGCCCGATGCACGAATGAAGATTCGTGCAAGAATGGGCCTTCGTTCCCCTGGCTGCTGGCACCGTCTTCGCTCTGGCCAGAGCCACCTTTCTGTCTTCCCATGCTGCCCAGAGGCCCCCGAGAGGCTCTGCCCCACAATCGTCCTGCCCCATCCTCTCCTGAGTATGCAAATTAACCTGCCATCTTTGTTGGATTGATTTGCATACTCACTCCTGATTGGCTGGTGGGCGTTACAAAGGTATGGTCAATTAGCATGTTAGTCTTTTATTAGGTAGATAATTTCCCTCAAATAAAATGTTTATGAAGGTTAAGAGAACACAAGTATTACATTGAGCAACATAAGTTGTGCTTCTCCTCTAAGCCAAAATCATATCCATCCATTCATTCATCCATCTGTATTTTACCTACTATGTGTCAAACACTAAAAACTGAGGACATAGCAGCAAACAGAAGATGGACTATTCCTCAGCCACAAGAAAGAAGGAAATCTTGTTATTTGTGACAACACAGTTGGACTTTGAAGGCATTATGCTAGTAAGGGAGATCAGTCAGACAAACGCTATGATACCACTTATTGGTAGAATCTAGAAATGCCCAACTCCGAGAAACAGAGAGCAGAATGGTGGTTCTCAGGGCCCTGGGAATAGAGAGGTGGGGATGTAATGGGGAGATGTTAGTCAAAGGGTACAAACTTCCAGTTAGAAGATGAATGAGTTCCGGGGATCGAATGCTCCGTGTAGTGGTTATAAATAATAACACTATATCATACACTTGAAAGTTGCCAAGAGATCTTAAATGTTCTCACCACAAAAAGAAAGTGGTATGGCACATGATGGCATGGGGGTGGTCATTTTTCCATGTATGGGTATATCAAATCAACACGTTATATACCTTAAACTTACACAATCTCAAAGCTGAATGGAAAAGAATATAATGTAGCTAAATGGTACTAGGAGAATGTCTATAGAGTCGGAAAATTCTGTCCCTGAAAACCTGAAGCGGGGACTTTATTTCAAGCAAGTAATAATCACCCCCCCCCTTTTTTTTTTAATTCTCACCCAAGGATATGTTTTTATTGGTTTTCAGAGAGAGAGAGAGGGACAGAGAAACATCAATGTGAGAGAGAAACATCGATCGGTTGCCTCCTGTATGCACCCCTATCAGGGATCGAACCTGCAACCTAGGTATGTGCCCTGACTGGGAATCATACCAGCAACCTTTTGGGGTATGGGACGATGCTGCAACCAACTATGTCACCGAGCTAGGGCAAGAATCAGCTTTTACTAGATAGAAATAGTAACATATTCCATCAAAGAAGGCAGGCCGATTGTTCTATTGTTCCCCAGACAAAAGCCACTACAAGCCAGACAAATTGATTTTTTTTTTTTTTATAAAACTGACAACTAGATTGCACTGGCTTCATAAAAAGCCTTTGTGGGGTCAATAGTGATTTTGGATGAAAGTACATCCATGGAGTGATTTAAGAAAATATTTTAAGATATCCATTTTGTAATTTGCTCTGATGTTTGCAAAGATCAATGCTCCAAAACAGATCCTTGTGGATGCTCCATCTGGAGCCCAGACCTGCCAGAGATTCCAAGTTGGCCAGAATTAGCTGCAAAGCAACAAACAATGCCACCCCTGCCTGTTTTGTTGTCCGTTTGGGTTTTTGGAGTGAGGGCTGGCCAGAGAGGAACTCCGAGTTTGTCGGATTTTATCTCTATAAACACTGGACTGTTTTCACGGGACCCTGGGAGATGAAAAACCAGACAAAAAGACCACGGAACCTGAAAGCAACCACTGCTACCGGTCCTCTTTCAAGCTGTTCTGAGGACTGGCCTTGTAGGCGACTGACCTGCAGTGAGTCACATTTCCCAATGAGACCACTACGAGGGGCGCTCCTGCTGGCTGCCAAAACCCTGGCCTAGTATACAAATACATATATTTGCATAAACTGCCAAAATGCATCAGCACCAGGCGCTGCCTCAGAGCCAGTGTGGCGTTATGTTCGTTTTCACATCAGCAACACACGTGAACATGGACATATTACCTCACACTTGTCTGAACGGCCATCATCTGTAAGTCAGACAATGTTGACAAGGGTGTGCAGAAAAGGGAACGCTGGGCCCTGCTGGTGGGGATGTAAACTGGTGTATCCACTATGGAAAATGTGTGTATATATATATATATATATATGCCCTCGAACTGTTCTTGTGTTGGGCCTGTGGTCGGCAAACTGCGGCTCGAGAGCCACATGCGGTTCTTTGGCCCCTTCAGTGTGGCTCTTCCACAACATACCACGGCCTGGGCAAGTCTATTTTGAAGAAGTGGCGTTAGGAGAAGTTTAAGTTTAAAAAACGTGGCTCTCCAAAGAAATTTCAATCGTCGTCCTGTTGATATTTGGCTCTGCTGACTCATGAGTTTGCCGACCACTGTTTGGGCAATCTCCCTTCCCCCCTTTTTAAAAAATCCTCACCTGAAGATATGTTCTTATGGATTTTTAGAGAGAAAGGAAGAGAGAGGGAGAGAGAGAAACATCGACGTGAGAGAGAAACATCGATCAGTTGCCTCCTGTATGCGCCCCAACCAAGGATCGAACCCCAAAACCTAGGTACGTGCCCTGACCGGGAATCAAACCCGAAACCTTCAGTGCATGAGACGATGTTCCAACCAACTGGGCACCCGGCCAGGGCTTTTTTTCTCCTTCTTGTTTACTGAGTATTGTCTATTTGAGATCAAGAGTACAGTCACGACTTTAAAACTACTGCTTCTGTAACAAGCTACCTGACATCCCCATAAAACCCCAAGGTACTCAGCACGCGGGAGGCCTGAAAGTGGCCAGAGGAAGAGAGAAGCTGACAGGCTACGCCAGCTCAGCGGAGACGCAGCCGCGCTGAAACCTTAAGGTTCCTGGACTCTGCTCTGAATGGCCTCAACAGACTCGAGGGGGCCAGCACTGCGGAGCTTTGAAAAGCTGCCATCTCCTCAAGTGGCAGCGGCTTGCAGCCTCCGTTCCCACTGCAGGAACAAGAGAGGGCCAAGTGCGGCGGGGCCCCGTGGGTCCGGGGGGGTCCCTGCAGGCTCAGTTCATTCAAACATCCTCTACGACGGAGGCTCATTAAAACCTACTAAACACACACAGATTCCCACCTCTGCTCAAGCAGAAAGACTTGGCCCTGTTTTCCAAGTCCTCCTGCTATAAGATAACATAAAACTGGTCATTCCGAACAGACGGGCTGCGAGGTCATGAAAAATTATTACAGCCATTTCTAGAAATCTCGCACCTATTAAACTTAAGGACAGCTGTCAAGCCCGTCGCCCTGGGCCCCAGCTCAGTGCCTTGCACAAGAGCTACAACCCAGGGAAAATGAATAGTCAGGCTAACTATAGTGGCTTTAAAAAAGAACCAAATAGTTATTTCCAGTCCCACACTGTCATTACAGTAAAAGGGGTAAGGAAGTCAACCTGGAGCGCTCGCTGCGCGCTCCATTCTTTTCCCCTCTGGCCCCACTCTCCCACGGGCTCCCAGAAAACCATGAGCCAACCCGACCGAAAGCTACCAGACACTGGTTTTAGCAGGTAGAGTAACAGCGGATTTGGTGGGAAATCCATCCGCAGAGAGAACAATTTCCCAGTTACTTCTTCGAGTGTGGCTCCATGTCCTGGTGTATTTTGAACTGGCACCTAATAGGCCCTGCATAACCTGTGCTGCAACGAGAACCCTTAGCTAATGGTTAGGGAGACTTCAAACACCACACAGCACCCTTTAATTACTTGGGAGAAAATTCACAGACGCCTTCTGGAGAGTTAAGGATCAACTGTTTTGGACAGCATTTACTGTGGCTTTTAAATTCCCAAAGGCCGAGGAGCCTCCTAGCTGAGCCCTCTGCCACCATGGAGAGAACTGAAATCGGTTTGTTGTTGTTTTTTAACTGAGGTGGAATTCACATAACGCAAAATTAACCGTTCGACAGAGAACAACTCGGTGGCACTGTATGTTTATAAGGTTGTGTGCGCGACCACCGCCTCTATCTAGTTCCATGGTATTTTCATTACCCGTCGCACCCACTGCCCAGGTACTCCCCACCTGTACCTCCCCCACGACCTGGCAAACTAGTGGTTTTCTGTCTCCACGGATTTGCTTATTCTGGATATTTTACATCAAAAGAATCACACAACACGTGACCTGATGTGTCTAGCTTCTCTTCGCTAGGCTTAACGTTTTCAAGATTCATTCAAATCGTAGGGCATGCCAGTACTTCCTTCTTTTTTTTCCTGGCTGAATGCCATGCCATTGTGTGGAAGAACCGCATTTTGCTCGTCCATTCCGTTGTCAATGGGCACATGGGTCGTTTCCACCTTTTGGCCGTTGTGAATAGTGCTGCTATGGGCATTCCTGTACGAGTATGTACTTGACCGACTATTTTCAAGTCGTTGGGGTTTATACCCAAGAGTGGACTTGCCGAATCACAGCGCACCTACATGTTTAATGTTTTGAGGGACGGTCCGATGGTTTTCCATAGCAGCGGGTCCATTCTGCATTTCCACCCGCGATGTCCAATGTTCCGTCTGCTGTTTTCCACTCCTCTGACTATCGTCACCCCAGTGGCTGTGATGCAGGAACTTTCTGTGGTGTTGATTTGCACTTCCCAAATGACTAATGGTGTCCAGCATCTTTCTTATGCTTGTTGGCCATTGGTATACCGTCTTTGGAGAAACCAATCCACTTTTATTCCCCACTTCCATAACAATAAATACAAACCATTTTTATCGTTACTCTCACTTTCTTTAAAGCGGACCCCTCTCTCCACTTTTTAAATCTGTGTTTGGAAGTCAATGAATTAGAGTAAGAGCCCGAACTGGTATCTAGTCAAAGGGCAAAATCCAAGACTGTTTGCAGTTTGGCACCTCGCTTATTTACTAAGCATCTACTATGGGCAAGGTACTTTTCTAAGTGCTGGGAATAGATCATGCAACAAAACAAATAAAAACCTTGTCCTCATGAAATTTACTTCCCACGGGAAGTTCTGATAAATACTAAATCTATTAACCTGGAAAATGGACAGCATAAAAATGGATAACTTGCTGTTTTCACAGAAATACTTTATAAAATCAGGCCCTCGCCAGTTTGGCTCAGTGGATAGAGAGTCGGCCTGCAGCCTGAAGGATCCCAGGTTCGATTCCGGTCAAGGGCATGTACCTTGGTTGCAGCACATCCCCAGTGGGGGGTGTGCAGGAGGCAGCTGATCGATGTTTCTCTCTCATCGATGTTTCTAAGTCCCTCTCCCTCTCCCTTCCTCGCTGTGAAAAGTAAAATATATTTTAAAAAATATATAAAATCAGCAAACAGGCCACTTAGGGCTCTTGTGTATAGATGTTAAATAATATGGAAGGAATATCTCACTTTTACCATTAAGAGTACTACTTTAGATACGAAGTAGGCACGTTTGACACAACTGTAACTAGAAAATGCACAAATTTACTATGAGTTTACAAAGCTTTAGGTTCAAAAGAATAGAACCACACACTGTTTTAATACCCTCAAGAATAAAAATGCCAGACAAGCCCTAGCTGGTTTCCCAGTGGTTAGAGCGTCGGTCCCAGGACCGAAGGGACCCAGAAAGTGAAGAAGAAAGGTATCACCATCTTGTGTCCCATTTCTGCCAGGCAGTTGCCTGTTGTAGCACCTGGCTGCCTGAAGGTTTTTTTTAAAGATGTACTTTACTTACCTCGTTGAACTACCAAAGTGAGAAAATTAATTAAACAGCAAGCCCTTCACCTTTCTCAGCCAAAAAGTTTTTATTGTTTTATTGATTTTGAGAGACAGAGAAACATCGATAAGATGAGAAGTAGCATTGATTGGCTGCCACCTGCACATCAGCCCTGGGAATCGAGCCCGCGGCCCAGGCATGCGCCCTGACTGGGAACGGAAGCGTGACCTCTTGGTTCCTGGGTCGCCACTCAACCACTGAGCACGCTTGCCGGGCCTGGGCCAAAAAGTTCTTGTTCAGCCACACAGTCCCAGGCTTTCTTTGCCTATGGAGTCACATCCAAGACATTCAGTGCATGGACAGGGTGCCTGACGGCTTCAAGAATGTGCCTCATGGTTCTGTTTATACTCCGCTGGGTGAACTGTTGAATCTTCCACAGGCCTGCTACCATTAACATTACTAGCATTTCTCTGAGCTCCAGTGTGGGAACTGGACATAAAATGGCTAAGTCGTTTCTAGCTTTGAAGTAGCTGCTCTACAATAACTCACGTCGACGTCTTCTCCATTCATTATGAATCAGGACTCCTGGGACGAACCTCCCGGTGTCAGTTGATCCTGGAACTCAGATTACTCTAGAACACGGGAGTCGAAGGGAGCTGAGGTCACGCAGTCTAGTTTCCACCCAGTTCATTGACCACTTCTGCAACACCCCGAACAAGTGCTCATTGGGTTCCTTTTCAACGTGGAATCCAAGACGTAGACAGAACAGCCACACAACCAGCCACATGTGAAGGTAAGTAATGATAGCCAATGCTCACCACGCTTATTGTGTCAGACGTTTATTTCCTGCTCTGAGTACTCATTAACTCATTTACTAGTCTCAATAACCCTATAACGTAGGCCCTATTATTATCCCCATTTTACAGATGAAGGAACTGAGGTTAGAAGACTTGCCCGAAATTACTCAGCTAGTTAACATGAGGCTATGACCCAAGAGTCTGGCTCCTGACCCATGCTCTTGAACAAAACGACATACACACTAAATTGCAGGAATCGTCTAAGAATCAAAGACTTCTCAAAGGAGCAGCCACTGGAGACTGTCCAGGGTGAGAGCTTCGCTCAGAGAGTGAAAGACCCCGAGTGAGTGAGCAGCAGACAGCTGGGGCCACAGGCTTTGGCGTTCGTCGGGCAGATCACTGCCCCCAGAATACGGGTGGTGTTTCACACCTAAAGCTAGCGAAAATCTTGCATTTTATTTGGTATGTCTAAAACATTTCTGAAGTGGATCAGCATGGTTTACCTTTCAAAGAACAAGAGATGAATTTTAGTGGGGAGAGGGGAAGACTGGCAAAACCATTCTTCCAAAAGGGAATTGCAATGAAATGTTCTCCCCTGTGGGTGGATGGTTATGACAATAATGTAAAAACTCTTTGAGATTTTTATAAAGAACGACACAGAATTACCATATTCAAGGTGTACAATTCTGTGATAAGAACTTTTACACAAACTTGGTTTAAGGAATTTCTTTTTTGCTATGATAACTCTTTATATCAGAGCTTCTCAGTTTCCTAATCCATCATCTTCAGAGAAAATAAGTATAAAAACTTCCTGAATATTCCTCAGCTTTTCAATTTCATATTCTAAGGGATTTCTTCAAAGAAAAAGTGATCGTATTTCACTTTTAGACGAGAATAAAAGGATGCAAGGTAAGCCTAGCCTATATAATAAAAGCCTAATATGCTAAGTGTCTGGTTGTCCAGTCATCTGTTCAACCAATCCAAGTTGCTAATCTAATATGCTAATCTAATATGCTAATGATATGTAACCAATCTAATATGCTAATGATATGTAAGGCCGCTCAATCACTCGCTATGATGTGCACTGATCACCAGGGGGCAGACACTCCGACTGGTAGGTTAGCTTGCTGCTGGAGTCCAGCCAATGGGGACTGAGCAAGACAGGCTGGACATGCCCTGGAGCCCTCCCACGGTCCCTCCCTGGCTGGCCAACCTCCTGCGTCCCTCCCTGGCCCCAATGGTGCACCAGTGGGGTCCCTCAGCCTGGCCTGAGCCCTCTCGTAATCTGGGCTGAGGGACTTCCCTCCCCCACCCCCAATGCATGAATTTTGTGCACTGGGTCTCTAGTTTTTAATAAATGAGTAAGGTCGTGTTACTATCTCTATGACATCCAAGGATATTGCCCCAGTTTTTACTGTTTAACCTATCACTCACAAAGCTTACTGGGCAAGAACCATCTTATTATGGGTCAGAAATCTGACAGAGACAACTTGTCTCTGCTCCTCCATGGCGGAGGCCCCAGCTGGAAAGGCTAGAAGGCTGTGGGGACTCGACTGCTGGGAGCTAGAATCATCTGGAAGCCTTTCACTCATACGGCTGGCAGCTGATTGACTATCAGCCGAGACCCCAATCAGGCTGTCAGCTGGAACCTTTCCTGTTGGCTTCTCCATATGTCTCCCTATGTGGGCTGGTTGGGCTTCCTAACAATATGGCGTTGGGTTCTAAGAGCAAGCATCCAGAAAGAGTAAGGCAAGTGTACGGCATAGTTATGAACCTGTCTCAAAAACAATATGGTGTCACTTTTACCGTATTCTACCAGTTAAGGCAGTACAAAGGTCTGCCGAGGTTCAAGGGGAAGGGACATAAGCCCTCTCCCACCCCTCAATGGGAGGAGTCTCATGTCATATTGAAAGAGCATGTGGAATGGGAGAAATTGTTGAGGCCACTTTCGCAAAATAGAATCTGTCCCACACATGAAATAGGTGCCCCCTCCCCAATCTTATTTATTTGGTGATCTGGTATCACCAATTTTAAGCTGTCTCTGAAAAATAGAAGAGAAAAGTATCAGGTACAACAGAGATCTCAGTCAACAAGGAGTGACTTGAATAATTCTAAATATTCTCGATTCATCTTCAAATGTCAGGACAAGCACATAGGCAGCTTCCAAAGGAGTAGAAACTATTAGATGGTCTGCAAACACTTATTAAAATAATGCACGCATGACATTCATTTCTGATTACTCCCAAAAGCCAAATGCTCATCAGTGGCCCATTTATTTTTAACTTTTTGCCATTTATGAATTAGTACCCTAGTTTTGCTTCTAAGCAAATCAAGGCTTCAAGATCTGTTTATTATGCTCTCAGAACAATTTACAAAACCAATCAACTCTTACTAGTCTAGGCTCCTCCCAGTCGGAAGCAAGTTTCGCATAACGATTCTCAGTAAGATAAACAGCTCGGCAAACAGACAGCTCAGCCACTGTCCAAAAGGGCAACGCAGTGTGACGAGGTCAGTCCTAAGTGACAGAGTTCGGAAGGTAGATAAGAGGGCTGGAAGGAGTAGCACTCTCCCAAGAGCTTAGAATTTTACCACTTTAATTCTTGCTTTTCTGATTACCCAAACTTATATTGGGTAATTAGACCCGCACAGACCCGGACAGCCTGGGCCTGTTCCTGAAGCTCCAGGTGCAAACATTAAACTATCTACTTGCTCAGCCATTTTCAATATTTTTCATCTTCCGGCACACGTAAACTAATTACTAAAATTCTGCGGCACACCAAAAAACATTCTATTTCTTTGCCAATCTGACAAAAAATAGGTATACTTTTTGATGTACAAAAATAATAATAATCGTAATTACCTACCCTTTTGCTCCAAAGTGACTTTTAAGAAAATCAGGAGCCTATACTTATATATAAGGATTTCTGGTGCCAAGTACTAACCAATCAGACGCAACCTTATTATGCGACGTGACCAATAAGACGCAACTCTATATTAAATGACCTATATATTTATGGCTTAAGGCAGGGCATTCATATCGGGCGGCTCCAGTTGTGTTGGCAGTTATCACTTCTTTATCTGACAAGCTGAAGGAAAAGAGGTCAGTGCCCCTGACTTAAATAGGCAGGTACTGCACGCTTTAAAAATTCTTGCGGCACACCGGTTGAAAATTGCTGTGCCAGCTATCAGATACTTAGATGTCTAACAGGCATCTTGCAAAATGGTCTACACCTTCTTCTTCTCCCCGTCAACTCTAACCCTTCAGTTCTGTCTCCCACGCCCTCATTTTCCTCCATGGTATTTCTCATGATCAGATCTGTCACCCAGAGATGAGACAGAAAGGCAATTTGTCCTACTGTCTGGTTCGCTGCCGTGTTCGCTTTGCTTAGATTAGAACAATGCCTGGCAAATAATATTTGTTGAATGAATGAACGATGACTTACCTGGGTACCTGAGTAAACGACAACTAGACCGCCATAAGGAACAGAGTACTTAGAATGGTGATGATGTTGGGAAATGCCTAGCAGGGTAAGAAAGCAGCTCTAAAACATTGCTGGATTTTAAATTTCTTAGAGAGAATGAAAATGAGCAAAAACTGGGAATGCAACGAGAAGGAATCAACGTGTCACCGCGCTACCTGAGCCGCATGAGAATGACGCGGGAGAGCTTTTCCAAGTCCAGGTTCTCAGATGTGCCCGTTTGGAAAACGTTGGAAAGTGAGATGGTGATGAGCACCCAAGATTCACACTGGGCACCAGGGCATAATCTCAGGGATGCGAAACTGAGGAGAACAGAAAGGTCTAAACGTGACGAATTACCCTGGTGTCTGTCTAAAGGAAGGACACATTAAGAGAAAAGGAACTGTGGACACAGCATCTCTGAGGTGGACTCTACTCCCTCCTTAACGCACACCGATCCCTCTGGAGGAGAGCAATGCCCGAGGCCTCCATCGCTTGGTGTCACAAGCCATTACATTGACCCAAACCCACTTTGATTTCATGCGCTCCCAGAAACTTTGCCCAGAATTTCGCTTTCCACGTAGATTAGCCCACGGGGAGAAAATGTGCAGAGCAGCAAGTCTGAATAGCTGGTCTCCTAGTGGCTGTACCGCTGGCTTGTTCATCAGTCTTGGGAATTTGGTTAGTGTGGGTCCCCTCGGGGCATACTGGAGGTGCCACCCGAGCTGAGACAAAGCGAGGGCAAGAAAGACGTGACTGTAGGTTTTGTTTTTTCCGCCCAACTGGTGAAAAAGCGGGCCCGAGGTAATATACTATTTTTTAAAAATGTATTTGTATTGATTTCAGAGAGAAAGGGAGAGGGAGAGAGAGAAAAACATCACTGATGAGAAAGAATCATTGATCGACTGCCTCCTGCACGCCCCACACTGGAGATTGAGCCCGCAACCCGGGCATGCGCCCTGACTGGGAACAGAACCGTGACCTCCTGGTTCCTAGGTCAATGTTCAGCACTGAGCCACACCAGGTGGGCCGAACATGCTATTTAACCCACAAGCTGAAACAATGAATTGACCCCTCCTCACCCTCCCCCCGCCAATTCCCTGCCTCACTGCTCAAGATGTACACGGCTAGATCTTCTTCCGGCACCCAAGGCTCCCTAGCATGCACTTGGACCTAATTCCACGCATGTGAAAATGTTGGGGGTGCCCAACCCACATGGTTAGTTCAATCCAACGAGCGTGGCCTGCTCCTTCCCTACCTTCACACTGCAGTCACGAGACCGAAAACCTGACTCGTGGCTACCCGCTTTCAGTAGTCCAGGGGTACCTTGTGTGCCCCCACGCTGATGCCATAGTCCTCACATGGCTTCCCGCTAGTTTATCTTTCCAGGGCCCCCTCTCTGTGCTCTGCTCATTCTCCAGCTCTGTATCCCCTTATACCACCCTCCTCCCCTGTGTAACTTCCTGCATGAATCCACTGGGTGCCATTTAAGCCCAACTGAGTACATGCTTCCATGGAGGTATCCCACCTCAGTCCTTGTCACACCGTTCTGTAATTTCTTGTCCACATTTCTGCACCTCTACCAGACTGTAAGCCACTTGAAGGCAAGAACCATGTCTTGGCACTTAGTCGATGCTCCAAAAATAGGTGTGGACAAAACATAGATGTCTCAATTATACTCCTCATGTCTAATATAAATTTTCTACTTTCCTTCGGTTTCTTTTATACATTAAAGTCATAATTACTTGCCACCACCATCACCAATCCTCTTGCCAAAAACAGTAATGACAATTGAGAGTTAAATTTATGCTGGGATGACAGGGAGACTTTTCATGTACACCTCCGTATCTTTTGAAAATTGAGCAATGCAAATAAATTATCTATTTCTTTTTCATTTAAAGAGCTTTTTTAAAAAAATATATATTTTATTGATTTTTTACAGAGAGGAAGGGAGAGGGAGAGAGTTAGAAACATTGATGAGAGAGAAACATCAACCAGCTGCCTCCTGCACACTCCCTACTGGGGATGTGCCTGCAACCAAGGTACATGCCCTTGACCGGAATCGAACTTGGGACCCTTGAGTCCGCAGGCCGATGCTCTATCCACTGAGCCAAACCGGTCAGGGCTCATTTAAAGAGCTTTTATTTTTTTTCAAAGTACAGTTGACATTCAATATTATATTAGTTTCAAGGGGACAGCATAGTGCTTAGATATTTATATAACTTACAAAGTGATCCTCCTGATAAGCCTAATACCCACCTGGCACCATATATAGTTATTACAATATTATTGACTATATTCCCTATGCTGTACTTTGCATCCCAGATAACGCATTTTTAAGCTCAAGTAAAATTTAAATGTAGAAAGTCAGTGTCATTTTACATTCACATACACACTCATGGAATCCGAATGTATTGCCCTGACAAGTGTGGCTCAGTTGTTTGGAGCACCGTCCCATGCACTGAAAGGTCACAGGGTTGCCCTGACTGGTGTGGCTCAGTGGATAGAGCGTCGGCCTGCGGCCTCAAGGGTCCCAGGTTCAATTCCAGTCAAGAGCATGTACCTTGGTTGTGGGCACATCCCCAGTAGGGGGTGTGCAGGAGGCAGCTGATCGATGTTTCTCTCTCATCGATGTTTCTAACTCTCTGTCCCTCTCCCTTCCTCTCTGTAAAAAATTAATAATATATATATATTTTTTAAAAAAGGTCATGGGTTCAATCCCCAGGCGGGTGCATACGGGAGAAATAACTAATGTCTCTCTCTCTCTCTCTCTCTCTCCTCCCCCCTCAAAAAAAAATCCGAGTTTCTTTGTCCAAAGAAATATTGCCAAGCATTTCCATATATATATATATATATATATATATATATATATATATATATACATATACATATACACACATATATATATATACATACACACACATACATATATGTCCTAATGCAACTATTTTTAAACTTCTTCGGTTTCCTTGCTAAGAAGGAATTAATCTCACACTAAGCTGATATGCAGAATACTTCATTAGATGTCTCAAGCAGCGAATACCCCACTCTGGGGGGAATAATGTGACTTCAGTGGAACTTTTTATAAATGTGGTAACAATAGCCAAAGAGAACTATTACTCCCTGAAGGTCATTAAAATTATTTTGTGTGAACCCAAGCATACTGCTGAAAATTAGCACGGTGTTTTGCGGTTCATTTTATTTTTCCACAAAAGGGACTGAACATGCATGATCTCCTGAAATCCAGAGATCTTTCCGAAGCAATGACTTCCCGGCCTTTTCCTGCTGCTAGGTTGCTCGCTCCCATTGTTAACCTGCAAACAGAGTTGTAAAACACGGGACAAGGACCTCACTGAAAACTAGGGGCCTAGGACCTGAGCCGCTCGTCTTGCCTGAGTCCTGCTAAGTGTTTTGCAGTTTGTTCCCAAGGAACAGGGTTTTTTCCCCTTTAATCCTCCCCATGACTATCCTAATTGGCACTACCCATCGCCCCACGCAGCAATCTCCAAGCCCTGTGCAAGCAAGCATTCCTGCCTGTGGTGAAGAGGCAGGCAAGCATCAGCACACCGCGTTATAGGATGGCAGGACGAGGAACAGAGACGGGAGGACTTGGCCGACACTAATAAACGTTGGGTTAGGCAAGCAGTGAGGCTGGGCCAGGCCCTTCCCAGCTGGCTCACTCACGTGGGAGCACGCACCCCATTTCTCCCAAGAACCTGTTGGGTGTTTCGATGCAACCTCGGTTTTGGTGGTGCGATTAGAAGTACAAAGGGAATGACTTCTTGTAAAGGAGCCAGGTTTTCTTTTGCATGGATAGGAGGGGGACAGGTTCAGGTTCCTCAAGACCCCAAAACTGGAAAGCCCTGCGTAGGGCAGCCAGAGCACCCCAAAGTGGTCAGTATCTTCTTTGCCCTTTCTCAATTCATTAACAAATTCTCACCCAGATATACTCTTGTTAGACACAAAATCAGAAACTTGATACCACTTTTACTATTTAACGCCCTTCCAAATTAATTTCTTTAAATTAGAAAGAACACCTTTGATTTGAAAGAATGGGGGGAATCGCTACACTTGGCATGAGACACCTGCTAGAATCTAAGCTTCATTCATAACAGTCCCCGCGGAGTCTGCAGCACCCAGTACGGAGAGACAGCGATTCTCAGTATGAGGAACAGCAAACGTTTCAGAAAGCAAAACCTAAATCAGTGATGGGAAATGTGAGTGATGGGGAGAAAAGGGATTGCAGGCAACTCACATATAAGATGCCATTTTTAAACTCCATTTATTTGGAGAAAAACAGCTGTATTTAAATTCTAACCCTAGCACCCAATATTTTGGTGAGTCTGGTATCTTTTCTGAGCATCACCTATAATATGGAGATAATGATGAGACTCACAGCATCCTTGTTAGGTTAGGAAAAGATGCATTTAAATTCCCGAAAATAAAAAAGGTGCGACAGGCACTTAACAAGTTGGCTGTCTTCTGTTTTCCTATTTTAGAAAGTGGGGAGCCCCGGGCGGGTAGCTCGGTTGGTTAGAGCATCATCCTGATGCACCAAGATCGTGGGTTCCATCCCCAGTCAGGGCACATACAAGAATCAACCAATGAATGCACACATAAGTGGAACCAGAAATCGATGCTGTCTCTCTCTTTTCCTCTCTATCTGCCCCTCTCTCCCAAATCAATTAAAAAACACACATTTAAAAAGTGGGGGAGAATTTCGGTTCCACGCCTGATTCCTCAGGAAAGCGGGGTAGCATCAGGAGGTGAGGTGGAGAAGGCCGAGGCCTCTAAAAACCTTATGGAGGCAAACAGGTGAAGCAAGAATGCCTAAATATTGGTGATCTAAAAGCTGGGTGATGAGTACAGTGGGGTGCCTAATATTCTTTTCTTTAAATATGTTGGGAAATTTTCCATAAGAAGAAGCTGAAACAAAAATGAATTTTGAAAGCGTTAACTAAAAAAAGATAAGGAGAGCCCTGGCCGGTGTAACTCAGTTAGAGTATTGTCCCAATATGCCAAGGTCGCCAGTTCAATCTCTGGTCAGGGCACATACAAGAAGCTACCAATGAATGCATAAATAAGTGGAACAATAAATCAGTGTGTCTTCCCACCCCGCTTCTCTCTCTAAAAATAAAGACGTGGACGAAAGAAAGAAAGAAAGAAAGAAAGAAAGAAAGAAAGAAAGAAAGAAAGAAAGAAAGAGAGAAAGAAAATATTACAAGAACTATAGAGTTTATGTAATGATAAGCTATTTCTATTTTTACAACCCATAAAGAGAGTAGAGAAGTACAAGGTAGAGAGGAAATTGCAGTTGCTAAAATGTATACACTAAAATCATAGATATTAGTCAAAGAACTAATTATTTTAGAAAACCTCATTTCAATTACTAGAATGGTATGCTTTAAATTTAAAAACACACAATAAAGCTATTGTGATATTATAGTTTAAATGTTAACAGATATTCTAACTTTTGCAACAAGAAATTGAAAGTTACATCTTTTGGTTGTTGTTGGTTGGTGGTAGTGGTTTAAATCTATTTCTAACATTAAACATTTGAGGCTTTTATGCTTTATATAAACGCAATATAGAATTTACAAATCAGCTAAAAGTTGGTCCCAATTGGAAGACCATGATCAATCAATATTAAAAAGTGTATACTCACAAGTGTCATATGATCTCATTTATATGTGGAATCTTAGGAACAAAATAAACTGACTGACACAATAGATCCAGAGACATGGAAGCATGCAACACACTGATGAAACTCAGAGGGAAGGGGGTGAGGAGAGTTTAACCAAAGAACTTATATGTGTACTAGAGGCCCGGTGCACGAAATTCGTGCATGGGGGGTGTCTCTCAGCCCAGCCTGCACCCTAACCAATCTGGGACCCCTTGAGGGATGTCTGACTGCCTGTTTAGGCCCACCAGGATCGGGCCTACATGGGCAGTCGGACATCCCTCTCACAATCCAGGACAGCTGGCTCCCAACTGCTCGCCTGCCTGCCTTCCTGATTGCCCCTAACCACTCCTCTGCCAGCCTGATTGATGCCTAACTGCTCCCCTGCCAGCCTGTTTGCCCCTAACTGCCCTCCCCTGCAGGCCTGGTCCCCCGCCAACTGCTCTTCCCTGCTGGCCTGGTCCCTCCCAACTGCCCTCCCCTGCTGGCCATCTTGTGTGTTGGAGTGATGGTCAATCTGCATATTACTCTTTTATTAGATAGGATAGAGGCCTGGTGCTTGGGTGGGACCAGCTGGTTTGCCCTGAAGGGTGTCCCGGATCAGGGTGGGGGTTTCCTTGGGGCATGGGGCCGCCTGGGCGAGGCGAGGGTTGCAGGCCAGCCACGCCCCCCTCCCCCCCCCCCCTCCCCGCGACTCAAGCAGAGGCCCTGGTATCTGGAATTTATTTATCTTCTACAATTGAAACTTTGTAGCCGCTCCTGGAGCGGAGCCAAGCCTTCTGCTCGCTTGGTGGCGGCAGCCATTTCTGTTGGGATTTATGTATCTTCTATAATTGAAACTCTGTAGCCTGGAGTGCAGGCCTGGGCCGGCCAGGGTGTGCGGAAAGCTTGGCTTCCTCCATTGCCGGGGAAACCCAAGCCACCCTCCTGCTCTCTTGGTGGCCGCAGCCATCTTGGTTGGATTAATTTGCATACTTGCTCCTGATTGGCTGGTGGGCGTGGCTTGTGGGCGTGGCCTGCGGGTGTAGCAGAGTGGTGGTTAATTTGCATATCACTCTTTTATTAGATAGGAGGATGTGAATAACCCATGGACACAGACAATAGTGTGGTGAAGGCCTGGGGAGGGGGTGGGAGCAGGGGTGAAGGGGGTCAATAGGGGAAAGGGACATCTGTAATACTTTCAACAATAAAGATGAATTTAAAAAAAACAATAAAGCTCTTCTTCCACTAAAAAAACACACAAAAACTTGTATACTCTCAATTAACTCTCTAATATACATATTTGGCCCTTTATTTATTTTTCTTAACTAGACACATCATTAGGCTCAAGCTAATGTGACTATACATTACTAAAA
This sequence comes from Corynorhinus townsendii, assembly GCA_026230045.1. Taxonomy (NCBI): domain Eukaryota; kingdom Metazoa; phylum Chordata; class Mammalia; order Chiroptera; family Vespertilionidae; genus Corynorhinus; species Corynorhinus townsendii. The sequence continues at coordinate 173,365,300 of JAPDVU010000005.1, forward strand.
TGGGAAATAAATATTTTATTATAAACACTAATTCCAGAAGACTTCACACCCACATTCTAAAACCTAATTAGATTAATTTCCCAGGGCATTCAAATATTCTTGGTAGCTTGCAATTTTTAAGTGTCAAAATAAAGCCTTATTTTTAAACGTGGGTGGTGTTGACGAAACAAGTATGAGTAATACTTGCAGGAAACACAATATTAGCTTTAGCCAGGGAGTGAGTGAGACTTGAATAGTCCTTCAAAGAAGCACTTTTCATGTCGCATGAATGTAAAGCAAGAGTTATAATGTGGTCACCCGGTAAGCACAGACACTTACAAAACTGCCTTATGGTGCTTGAAATATAGCTTTAGCTGCCCCAAATGCAACTTAAACAAATGTTCAGGATTAGCTCTAAAGTATAGCGTGAAGGCAACAGGCGGATATGTAAATATCAACCACAAAATGGCCAGACCTCCCAGGTTAGGTTTAATATTTACTGACCAGAAAAGACTGTGCGAAGCTTGTTCCAATGGCGAGGTACGGATGACAGGATTAAACTTGATTTACTCTATCTTCCGAGGAGGCTCTTTTGCTCCATTCACCATAGTTCCAGGAGTAACTATCTCCCCTGCTGGTCTTGCTATGCTAATCCCAAACACACCCCTGACGTGTTAAAATGAAAGAGCAGAGAGAGCTCTGAACTGTTGTCACTACTGCACACTGTTCGGTGTTCTGCATTAGGAAGAAGATGTAATAAGAGGTAATTCTCCCAAACTGGAAACTATTCATAGTCCGTTACTTCAAGATTAAAAAATAATCAGTTAAAAGTTTTAACACATTCTTCTACAAACACACACATACATATCAGGCTTTAGCATCATGATAAACAGCAAAGAAATGTCTTCAAGCGCTACTCTAGCGGTGAAAAGGGTGCCTAAACTGTGCATATTCGTGGGCAGGGAGTCTTTGGGAAATCTCTGTACTTTCCACTCAATTTGTTCTGAAACTAAAACCCCTCTGAATAAATAAAGCCTATTGAAGGGAAAGGTGCCTAGAATGATACAAAATGTTTACAACCGCCAACGTGCAGAAAGGTGTTAGAACTGCCCCCCGCCCCATTACTTTAAAAAAGCAAATGTTAAAACCAAAGGAGGAAAAAGGGATTCATTCATTTATTCAATAAATATTTCTCAAACTCCTACTCTATGAGTCAGGCATTGTTCCCAGCATAGTGGGAGACTGCTGCCTCTGAAAAGTGCACACCACAATCAATGTCACCATAGTCAACACATTGCTGAATGCACACTGTATGCCTGGCATTGTCCTAAAAAGCTCAGGTTAAAAAAAAATTACATACAATCAACACAGGTGCTTTCTTACTATGTTAACCAATGTCTTTTTTTTTTTATTTTTTTAATTGATTTCAGAGAGGAAGGGAAAGGGAGAGATAGAAACATCAATGATGATAGAGAATCAATGATTGGCTGCCTTCTGCACGCCTCCTACTGGGGATTACACCCGGGGCATGTGCCCTTAACCAGAACCGAACCCGGGACCCTTCAGTCCGCAGGCCGATGCTCTATCCACTGAGCCAAACCGGCTAGGGCATAACCAAAATGTCTTACTCAGGTCTCTCTGTTCACTTTCTTGCTTTCAGTATTTTGGGCTCCTCCATTTCTTATTAGCACCAAAATAAAGAAATTAAGATGGCAGAGGCCCTGACTGGGTAGCTCAGTTGGTGAGAGCATTGTCCCAATATGCCAAGGTTGCAGGTTCAATTCCCAGTCAGGGCTCTCTCTCTCTCTCTCTCTCTCTCTCTCTCTCTCTCTCTCTCTCTCTCTCATCAATAAATAAAAATGTTTTAAAAAGATGGTGGAAAGGGCAGTAGGAGACAAAAGTAACTCCTGTCACCAAGTAATTTGCTAGCTGCAAAGAGTAGAATAATTATGAGGAAAGCTGAAATTTCCAACAGATTTATTCACGCTTCATATTAATGATTAAGCCAATAAAAGTTGAACTGACACTTCCACATGTGTCACTTCTTTCTAATAAGCAGGTAAGAAAAACAACAACATTAACATGTAAGAAACTCTTGCTTTGCCATTTCTCCAACGACCAGTCACAACTTCATTAAATCAGTACAACCTATTTACCCTGCTACCTTACTTTTTAAACAAAGTCTTGAGTAAATTCATGTGGTTCTTCTTACAAACAAATGTAAATCCCTCTTGTGACTCTGATGTTGTAGGCTAGAGTGAAGACCTACTTTGCATGTGTTCACTGAAATAAGTGGATAGCCTGTAATGTATATAATGTGACTTAGATCCAGATAGGTAACTTGCACATAGTAGCTGTTCAATAAAAATGTTTAAACTTTGATGAAAAGGCATTGTTATGAAGAGTTGTACGGAAACAATGCTATTGTGACCTAATCCATTTAAAGCAAGCCATTTACACTTTGACTTGATACAAAATAGCCCCAATTTAAATACAAACTAAGCTAATAAAGTTATTACAAATTATGGGTTTTGCGTTCATTTTTATAGTTGGATGATAACTTTCTGACATTTCATGATTCTAAAAATTTTCTAGAATATGAAAGTTTACTCCTATACCAGTGAGAGAGAGAGAGAGAGAGAGAGAGAGCATGCGCACAAAAAAAAAAAAAGGTTTTATTCCCTCTACAAAGCAGGATGTGGCTAAAGAGTAAGCCTCTCATGTAAAGTGCACATTAGAACCTGCCGTTTCAAAAAGCCTCTATGGACTTTGACTAACGTCCTAAAATGTGTGCCCACCTGATGGAATTTTGTGAAGTTCTGTGCAAGCTGCAACCAACCACCTGTTCCAAGTTACTCACGGCCACCAAACCAGAGCTTCTCTCGCTCCATCTAGAAGCAGAATTCTGCCAAGTTAGTCTCCCGCGCCCCGTCATTATCTCGTTACACATGTGCACAATCCCGAAGCCGCCATTCAAGGAAAACCCTCAATCACTGCGCTGGCCTGGGCCGCCAACACCGCCCCACGCACCGCACATCCCTGCGTCTCTCACCCACTGGAGAACCGGCGCGCGTTTTTCAGACCCCTCATTATTCCATTTAAAAAAAAACCACTCGAATACGAATAAAATAAGGCAACTGAAAACAGACATTTTGTTGCCCTCGTGCTTCTTGGCACTTCATCTTTAAAACTCAGATTTCTGCACCCCTCTTAGTAATGTGCCAATCATTAATTTTCCTCCAGGAAACTCTAAGCCACTCCAGAGCAAAGGCCAATATTCTAGCCAATGCTCTGAGCAACAGCACTCTTCACCGACATATATATACAACTGCTAACTGACTCATTCTTCTTCACGAACTTCCCAAGCGAAAACATTTCAAGTAGCGGACACACCTCCCTTAAACGTCTTTTCTAGTCAGTTTTCTTTGGAAAAATTCAAGTGTACGCGGCAGAAAGCCCAGTGCCATGAGCCCTCCTGTCCCCGTCACCCCGCTTTAACAATGACCTACTCATGCCTGCTCTTCTTTCCCCGAACACGCCCATCCACTAGCACCCCAGCTTCTTCTGAAGCAAACCCAAGACTCCATAGCGCTCATGTATATTCCAGTTCCCACTTATGTGTTCAACAGCTCCTTGTTTTTGCTTTCCCTCCCGCCCCTGCACCCCAAAAAAAGAAGTGTATAGAATAATGCAGGCCATGGGGCCTGCTTCATCATGCCCCTTCTCAGCCACTTCCCTCTTCTGGGTCACCTTCGAGAACCTTGGCCAACATCACTGTGAACTGCCCGCCAGTGCACAGAAATGCCCACTGGCCACTATTTCACTTCGAAATACATTGTAGTTTCTGCCAGAACCTCTCTCTCTTGTTTGGACAAGTAAAAAAAAAAAAGAAGAAAAATCGTGCCAATATTTCTATTCTCTTGATAAAAATTACTTCTGATTTACTCCCCCACCCCAGATAAGCCGAAAAGAGCCGAAGGGAGTGGAGCAGGAGTAGATGCGGAAAGAAAGAAATGCCCGGGATCAGCTCTAAAGTATACAGTAAAAGACAGTAGATTCTGCCTACTCAGGGGTGCGCGAATATTTTAAGCCATCGGTTATTTTATTTCAAAACTGAATGCTTGTAAACATCAGCCAACATCTTGGGTTCCTTTCGACACAGGATGTTTACAAAATAAATCATCTTAATTTAGGGGGGCTCTTGCCTGCGGGATGTTGGTTAGTAACAGTAGCTGCTTCTGAGCCTCAGAAATGGTTATGTAAGGACAATTTAAGTCAAAAAATAATGAAGGGAGGTGCGCTCCGTGTCTGTGGCTCTAACCTTGTCGTGAGAGGTGAGATTCCTTGCCCCCCCCCCCCAGCAGCTTCCACCCCGCTCTCTCGCCCCCCACACCCTCCACCAAGGGGGTTCCGAAAGGAGGCACTTCCCAGCTCACCATGCAAGTGTCTCGAGAACATTTCAGTGAATGACTGAGATTTCACCCTCCTCCCTCCGGACGCTGACTGCCCGTCCCTTGCCACTGATTTCCCCAGGAACCCAGAGGGGGACGGGCACCGAGCTCCAGCCCACACCCTGGGCACCGCCAGGCCTCCCTGCTCGCCCTGGTTGGGGGCACAGGCTTCCGGACGCCAGGCGGCCGGTTCACCCACCGCACCCCAGGCTAAGGATGCGGTGGAGCGCCCCTCACCGCCGACCTCCCCCACTTAAAGAATAAACCCCGCGAGTGCCTCCTCCGGAGGGGATCTCCCCTCACTCCGGCTACTTCCCTCTCCAGGCCAAACGCCGCAGCCCCAACCTCAAATCCAGGGTCGGGGTTTCCCAGCAAGAACCACAAGTGCCCCCGAACCGCGGCAGGTCAAGAGTTCTCGCCTCTAGAGGGAAGGCGCCAGTTCTCGCCCCGGCGGCCCCCAAACCCAGGACGTGGGGCTCGGCCCCCCGAAGGCCGCCCCGCCCCCGGAAGGAGCGCCGGTCGGCCCGCACCTTCCCGCAGAGAAAGCAGCCCTAGGAACTCGGGGCTGGGCGCCCCGGTAAATAACGCAGTCCCCCAAATCCGAGGCTTCCACGCCCCCATCGAGGCAGGTCCGGGGCGCGCCGGCCGCTCACCCGAGGGACTAAGGTTCTACCCCCGCCCCCCCCCGGCACCGCGGGCCTCCGGCCGCCGGGACCCCGACCCGCGCCCCCAGCTCAGGCCGTCGAGGGGACCCCTACCAACTCCCCCCGCCGACTCCCCCATTCTGGCTCGCACGTCCTGCTCCGGCGGAGGCCCACAAGGGGCACCCGGCCCCGAGCCTCCCTCAGGCCGCGGGGACCCCGACCGCGCGCCATCGCCTCCCGGGCCAGCCCGGCCCGCGTGCCCTGCCCCGGCGCGCCAGGCACCTTCCCCGCAGCCGCGGGCCCAGCCCCGCACTTACCCAGAGCTCGGTGCCCCAGCTCATGGTGCAGGGGGCGGGAAGGGGCGCGCCGCGCGGCGGGCGCGGCTCTCCGGTCCCCCTCCCCGGCGATCCCTTCGCCCCTCGAGATCCTCGCGATCGAGGAAAGCCCGGGCCCGCACTGCCGCCGCCTTCTCCTCGCCTTGGGTCCCCTCGGCGGCTCCTCCTCCCGGTCGCTCCTCAGCAAAATGGCCCGAGGAAGCGGCAGCCCCGGCAGCCGCAGCGCCCGCCCGCCCCACACCCAGGGAGAAGGGAGAAGGCGGGGAGCGTAGAGGGCGGGGAGGTGGGCGGGGTCTGGGCCGCGCGCCAGGGGCGGGGGCGGGGCCTCCTGACAGCTCGCGCACGCGCCGGGCCCACCTCCCTCTGGAGCCCGCCGCCGGGACCCAGTCGCCCAGAGGTCTGGAAGGACGCGGGAGGAGTGTCCCCGCTGGTTTTTAAAAATTATTTATTAGCCACCGCACCCTGCTCTTAGGCCGACCACCGGTCTTCGGACAGAGCCGGCCCCTATTACTGCCGGTGCCCTGCGAGGCCTGAGGCTGCTCCTCTGCGCGGAGCTCCGCTTCGCACTTGACAGCGCTTTTCCCCGGCAGCCATTCACGCCAACCTGGGTTCGCCCGGGATGCGCTTCCCGCACCGCCCGTGCACCGCGGAGCCCAGGAGCTTAGGAGCCCTGCGCGGTGGGCGTGGCGTCCGGCATAGTGATGTCTGTGCGCCGTACAGATAGGGACGTTGAGTCGAGAGCGACCAAGTAGCTTCGAGTGGCTAGGGAGGTAATCCAGGGGCGCACCACCAGTGATTTCTAATCTGTGAAACCAGTGGTTTCCAACTTGTTCAGCCAAGAAACGCTGAGGCGTGACATCAGGTTGCAGCTTAGTGGGTAAACACAGAGGCACTGGGTCCACAGGTAAGTATTTGGTTCCAACCCAGCTTCCCGCACGTACTAGCTGGGTGGCCTGGGACCAGGACTCCACCTCTCCAGCCGCTCAGAGCCCCCTGTCTGCCAAACGGAGGTAACGCATCCGTCTCGGCGCGTGAAGGCCAGGATCAAGATTAGCACCTATTCCCAGGTCTGTGGTTGGTAAACTGAGAGCTAATTCTTAAGTAGATACTGACTCCTTCTCCCTGTATTCCAAAGACCTACACAAATATTCCCTACAAACTGCGGAGAATTATTGGAGTTCCAACTCTTTCCTCCGAATCACTAGGCCCTCTCTACTTCACTTAACGCTACTGACTTCTGAGTAACTCTGGACTCCTCAAGTGGGTCCCATTTTAGAAGTATTTCACGAGGCATTATTCCCGATACCTACTACCCACGCCCCCACCCCCACCCCCGCACACACACACACCTGCAACCAGTTTATCATTCTCTGCCATGAAAGGGTGGAGCCGAAAAACTCTCCTAGATAAACCTCCAGGTCTACTTCCTTTGTTGGACAGAGAATAAATTTAACCTGTCAAAACTGTTTGGGTCTGTCTTTTGTAAGTTTCCTCCAACCCCCTCGTTTCTTACTGCCTGTGTTTAAATGTTTTGCTCTCACCGTTACCAGGGCTGGGAACTCTTTACTCCAGAGACTGCGAGATATAAAATAATCAGAACTGCCAGCCACCTACCTCCCAAGTGCGGATTAACAGTGAGGGCAAGTTGGAGGGGCTAGAAATTCAAAACCCTGTGGAGTTTAGTTTGCTATCTGGAAACGTAAGTGAAAAAAGCAGGTTATCTATGACCGAATACAATGATCTAATCTCTCTATTGAGTTCTTGGAGACTTCAAAAACAGTGGCCACTTGTAAAATTTGCTAATCAGGAGGAAAACTACCCACTGATCTAAAGAAGAAAAAGGGGCAATGGAGGCAGGGCCAGCAGAAGTAAGAGAGAGACCACATTAAGATGAAAACCTTTTGAGATGAGTAAGCAGGAAGTACTTACAGAAACCCATGAAAAGCCACGGCAGCGGAGGTATGGAACTGGGCTAATTATACCACAGTGCAAACATCTAACTTCATTAAGTTTGGGAGGCAACTAGAAAAGGTTTGAATAGTCAGAGTCTTTCAAAAATAAAGGAGAAAGACACCACTGAGATTGAAACCATGGAAACAAAAAAGGGTTTGGGATAAAGAGAAATAAGCCAGCAGAGAAAAAGATACAGCACAGTATTACTTAGAAAGAACTGGATCTATTCACTTTTCCTAATAACAAGAGGGAGTGATTCCAAGACAAGGAATAACCACTATTGAGAAAGTACTGTGACCTGACCTACTCAGGAGTCAGTTTTCACAAGAGGGATTCTAAACCCTGTCCACATAAATGCTGGGATGACTAGGGGTCAGTCTGGGCTATGCACACCTGCTTCACTTCAGTGACACCTACAAAGCACTGATTCACAAAGTTATGATCTTGGTGGGAGACTACATACATGTCCACGGAACAATCCCATCACCTGAACATTATTGGCACTGGAAGAAGGTGTCTGGATAGGCAGCTGTGGTGTTAGAGGCAAACAATTCTATTAGGGCTTTTTTGGCGATTGTAATGGTGCTTGCAATTAATAAACACCTAATTCAGGGGCTGTCACAGGCAGGCTTTGTAATTGTTAAACTGGGATCCCTAGTGTTCTACTACTTTGGAGGTGTGTCACCTTCTGAAAGTTACTTAAACCCTCTGTGTGCGCCTCAGTTTCCTTGTTCATAAAACGGGGACCTCCTAGACTGTTATGAGGCTGAAATGAGGGAGCTGGTAGGACACAGGCTTTGGTGTTAGCTAGATTTAGATAGCTATGCAGAGCTTGGGTTGGATTATTTTTCTGCTTTAATCTTCAGTTCCCTCTATAAAATGGAAATACTACTACTTACTTCAAAGGCTACTGCCAAAATGAAAAGAAAAAAAACCCACGCAAAATGCTTAGCAGAGGGCATACGTATCCGTTCCCTTTCCCTTCCTCTTGTTTTCTGCAGGATTTTTACTTATTGCATCAAGGAAATCAGTCCTTTAAGCACCTTTGATGCAGCCAGACAACTTGCCTAAACTACAACTGATCATTGTCTATTGGCGAAGTATTATTCCTATTGAAATTCTCGGGATTTTTCTTTTTCAAATAGCTTCCATCAGTTTCAGCTGAACATTTCCCATTTGTTCAGCATTCGAGCTACTTATTAAGGACCCAAGAAAGCAGTCAAGTGGAAAAAGTGGGATAAAAGTGGGAACTCTATGGAGAATTTTAGAACTGCACCCAATTTCTGCACCTGATAATGGACTTCCCCTGCAGGTCTATAAAGATGCGCGCGATCAGGAAAACCCGGCTGTCCTGTGGCTGAACACGTTGCACATTGTGCCGCCAAGAACAGGAGAAGGAAATGTAACGTCTCCCCCAACCCCCCGCATTGGAGAGGTGTCAGGGCCTAGCCTTTCCATGAAGCTCACTCTCTGTGAGAAAATGCCACGGGCTTCCCCCAAGCTGCAAGAAATGGCATTTCTAGTCAAAGAATGAAAGTGACATCTGACTTCTAAATGTATTGCCAGGCTGAGCCAGTGTGGCTCGGTTGAGCGATGTCCCATGAATCAAAAGGTCACCAGTTTGTTTCCAGTCAGAGCACACACCCAGGTTGCAGGTTTGCGCCCCCGTTGGGGGTTGGGGTGCACACAGGAGGCAACCGATCGACTGATAAATGTTCCTCTCTACTTCCTCCCTTCCTCTCTCTATCTAAAATCAATAAAAATGTATATTTTAAGTTAATAAAAATAAAAATAAATCTATCGCCAGGCTCCAATTGGATCTCTAGTCTCCTATACTGTCTTTATAGAGGTTTGGGTCTGAAATAGCAACTCTTTTGATAAGAAAACAAATGGCAATTAGACCTTATTACAACTGGAGAATATTAACCCATTCATTACTTAAAAGATGCCAAATATCATTAATCACATGAGATCCAAACTACGAACTCTGCTACTAGTGGCAACCTTTGGTGGATCCTGCAAAGTTAGAGGAAACAGAAAAAAACAAGTGCACTTGACTTAGAGAACAAGGCTGAAAGCCAGGCTCAGGAGAACAGTCCCTCCAGCCCCTCCAGGCCTTTTCGGCCAGTACCTTACCGTGTAATGCCCCTTTGAAAATGCTGCCAAGGACAAGCAGGCATAACTTGTTCTGTTACTCAACGGGGCTGTTTCCAGTGACAGTATCAGAAGTATGCAAATCATCTTTTCTGGAAACGGAGATCATGTGTCTAAACAGAATTCCCCACATGGCAGTTTCCACAGAATTTGAAGTTAGCTGTCTAAAAAGCACGTCATTTTCAGCCTCTGTATAATTAGTGTTCCCCTTTTGATTTCCTTCCATTTCAAATTAATGACTGGCACAATCAAGCACCTGAGAAAGATATACCTCCTAAACCTCTAGCCAGATGCCACTGGTATGTAGCCCTGTAAAAGTCACATAATGATTTCTAACTGAAAAGAAGCAAGGAATCGGAACCAGGTTTAAGCCCTTAAAATTTGTTTTCCAGAAACTAAAAGACAGAAGTCTTCTATTTTATAAACGATTTAAATGTTTGATCACTATTATATTATTAAATGAAATTACGACTATTCCTGGTCATTCTGTTTTAAAAAGCCTATTATTACATTCAAATTTAAAACACGGGATTCTCAAAAATGGTACTTCACTTAAAAAGTAAACAATACTTCAAAGCATTGCAAACTTCCTTTAAAAATGAAACTCCACTTAAAAACCACCTTTCCCTTTAACAACCAGTTTCTACTGAAGTGAGAATCAGTTAACTGTCTCTGGTATTTCTCTTGATACATAAGAGAAAGGATCACATTCCTGGCATGTCCTTTCAAACTGCTGATTTTTTAAAAATGCTTTCTGGAAAGTTTCTCTACGATTTCATTTGCTAACACATTCGTTACTCAGATTCTGGGCTTTTAACTTTCTGAAAAAATTAAAATGATAAGAACTAGAAAGCCACGGTATAGTGTGAGCAGCACAGGTCCAATTCTGAAGCAGCCGAGGCTCCAGTCCTGGTTGTTAAAGGTGCCTGCCAAAAATTACGCCACTACATGTGTGACCTTGAGCCCGTCATTTCATTCCCTTGGATTTGTTTTCATAGCTGCTAAATAAGGTAGAAGGATCTGTTGGGTACCTAGGGACCCTTCCAGCCTAATAGGCAAATGATTTTTCCGCAACAATGCAGGACAGATTAAGTATTGGGCTTTGTGGGCGGGTCCTGAATGAGAGTTCTATCTGGGTCATTGATAAATCAGCAACACACCCTTGAATTAATTAATCTAACCAAGTCTCCTCTTTCAAAAAGGCCTAAAAAGAAATAGCTTACAAGGTTTTGTGATGTTGAATCACACAATCCTATCCTATATAAGATGGCCGCCACAAGATGGCTGTGCGCACAGCGGAGGCGGGGCTTGGGCAGCTCCCCATGAGAAGGCCTGGGGGTCCCGCAGCTCTGTGCAGCACGGAGGCGGGTGGCAGGTCGTGGCAGGGAGGGCAGTTGTGGGTGATCAGGCTGGCAGGGGAGGGCAGTTGGGGATGATCAGGCCACCAGTCAAGGCGGGTGCCAGTAGAGCCCCCCCATCACCCCACCAGCCGGTCCTCACAGATGACCCTGATCATCAGCCAGACCTAGGGACCCTACCCTATATATTGGGAGCAGTCTCTTAGATTTAAACATTGAAACCTGGCAAGGCTACTCTAACACTGAAAAACACAGGATGATGCAGTGATGACACGCATGGACTCTGGTGTGCACATTTTGTGGTCAGCCCTGATTCTGACACTTATAACCGTGTAACAACGCCAATTACTTAACTTCTCTCTGCTTCAGTTTTTCCACCCATAAGATGGGAAAAATGGTACTACTGCCCCAGAAGGATCATGGTATGTACTACTTTTTATAATCAGGACAAAAAAATGTCGCTGCCCATACAGCAGCAAGGTGCCTTTCACCTGTGTGAACAGTATGGTCACTGGAGCATGCAGCACCCCAGGTTGCGAGAGGGATGTCTGACTGCCAGTTTAGGCCCAACATCCCTCGAGGGGTCCCGGATTGCAAAAGGATGCAGGCTGGGCTGAGGAAACCCCCCCACCCTGAGTGCACAAATTTTGTGCACTGGGCCTCTAGTCTATACTAATAAAAGGGTAATATGCTAATTAGACTGGGAGACCTTCCAGGAGACCTTCTGGACGTCCTCCCAGACAAAGCCGTGGTGGCAGGGCCAAGGCAGAGGCAGTTAGGGGTTATCAGGCCAGGAGGGGAGGGCAGTTGGGGGCGAGCAGGCTGGCAGGGGGAGCAGTTGGGGGCAATCAGGCCGGCAAAGGGGGGCAGTTGGGGGCGAGAAGGCTGGTGGTGGGGGGCAGTTGGGGGCGAGCAGGCCAGCAGGCAAAGTGGTTAGGGACGATCAGGTAGGCAGGCAGGCAGGGGAGCAGTTAGGAGCCAGCGGTCTTGGATTGCAAGAGGGATGTCTGACTACCAGTGTGGGATCGGGCCTAAACCAACAGGCAGACATCCCCCGAGGGGTCCCAGATTAGAGAGGGTGCAGGACGGGCTGAGGGACCCCCCCCCTCCCCCAGTGCACCAGGCCACTAGTGTATATATAAAGTACCAGCAGAATACTTGGCAAACTTAATCACTCAATAAATACAGTTAACTATGATTACCTTGCTGTGTGGATTCACAAAATAAGTTTGTCTGTAAAATGGGGCAGTAAGATCAGAGGAAAACTCTGTTCAAACACCAGAGGTAGGAGAAAGAAGGGCTACTGGTCACCGCCCACCACCTGGTAAACACTGCCTTTCTATCTTCCTGGAGCCACGTGAGTGCCCTACTTTCGTCCTGGCTGAGGGTGTGACAGCACCTGTACCTTACCGTGTTGTTTTTTACTCACGGGAAGAATTCATAGATTCATGACTTTACTAAGATTGCACACAGCTATAAGATTCCTTCCTTTCTCCTGCTCTCCACCCCTACCTATTCTGTATTTTCCCAACTGGTATTTTTTTTTTTTTTTTTTACCTGAGTGCAGCGCTTTACCTCCATTAAAACATATGTTAATTTCAGTTCCTATTCCCAGTTAAAAACTTGAATGATCTGATTCTGTCATAAAACACACTAATACACTGACAGTCACCCAGTACTGGGATTCCGGGTGGTTTTTATTTTCTCCTCTTTAGCTTAAATGACTTCACACAAAGAGCATGCATTACGTGTGTGGGACGCTGAAAAAAAAATCTAAAAACTAAATAAATCTGGCTAGTCTATTAGCAATTTTAATAAGCATGTTCTTCTATACCTACTTAATAAAAATGGTGAGAGGAGGGAACCAACTACTGAATCCTTCCATTCCTTCCACTGGCCGGGTGGCTTGGTGGGTTGGCGCCTCCTCCTGTGCACAGAGAGGATACAGGTTCTATTCCTGGTTTCTCATATCGATATTTCTCCCCGTTCCCCCCTCCCTGCCCTCCCCCCATTCTCCTCTCTCTAAAATCAGTAAACATATCCTAGGATGAGGATTAAAAGAAAAAGGATCTCTCCATAAATTCCACAGGTTAAAAGCAAAGAGAGTTTCCACAAAGAATTAAGATGAAACAGCATGAAGCAACATAAAATAGTAGTTAAAGGTTGCCATGTGGTTCTCAGTCAACCTGGTGCAAATGACTTCATTTTTCAGAGGCTCAGTTTGCTTACCTGTAAAGTGGGGATAATACCTACCTCCTACCTCATTAGACTGTTGCGAAGATTAAATGCAATAATGCCTACAAAAGGCCTAACCAAGTACCTGATAAGGGCTTAATGAATCGTATTACTGCAACCATTTCGTTTGAAATTTGAGTGTGAAGTCCCTCCAAAAAATAACTATCAGGGGACCTCTAACAAGCCAGGAACTTGGTGTTTTCCACCGAGTCAATGCCGCCTGTGAAATCAGTCCAATCAACCACCAGGCAAGGTGCTACAGCCGTTTTAAGAAATCCCCACCCTTGGAGAGCCGGGGTTCCCCCGCGGTCCGGGTCTCGCAGGTCCAGGTCGCTTTCAAAGCTCGGCGGGTGGTAGGTGTGGTCCGGCGGTTCCCATGACAACCGCCCTGGGTCCTTCTGGGGGTCCCACCTCTTCTAGCTAAACCGAAATCCGCACGGGGAAGGCCGACTGAACAGCCCCCCAGCGCCTGACCCGACCCCACACTCCAGGGGAAGAGCCACCGGCACCGCGCCCGAGGCCGCCGCGCCCCGCCCCCTACCTCCAGGCCCTTCCGGCGGCCGCTGCCCTTTAACCCTGGAAGTGCTTGGAGAGAGCGGAAGCAGCTGGTGATGCTGGAACAAACATGGCTGCCCCGGCGCCCCTCGGCCCCTCGGGTTCCTGCTGTCCTCGGCTCTTCGCGGGCCTCCGGTTGCTTCCGCTGCTGGGGCTGCTGCAGCTGCTGGCGGAGCCCGGCCTGGGCCGCGTCCACCACCTGGCGCTTAAGGTAAGGCCGGGCGGGGCCGGGCGGGGCCGGGCGGGGCCGGGCGGGGCCGGGCCGGGGGGCGGAGGCAGAGGCCGCTCCCCCGGGCTGGAGGCAACTTTGGAGGGGGGCTGAGGGGACTCTGAGCTATGGCCCCCCTTCCTTCTCCCCGCGCACCGGCGCGGCTTCTCGGTGAGGAGGTCTGTTGGGAACTGTGGGAAAGGCGGGGGTCCTCGCGCCGTCTGGGAGGGGCAGAGAGACGCTAGCTGACAGGGGAAGGGGCTGAGCTGCGGCGAAACTCTGCGGACCCGGGAGGCCGCGCTTGCAACCCCCGTTGGCTTCCCTAGGTTCCCCGCTGACAGCAGCCTGCTCTTCTTCCTCCAACTTTTACCCCCCGACTTGACTTGTCCGCGGTCTTCCGCTTTTTCATCCCCTTGTGCCTGGCGGTGAGAAGATGCCCGGAATCTCAGTCTCAGTTTCCGGGTTCGGTGTAGGGCTCTCTCTGGACTGATCAAAGCGGGAACCTCCGGGAAGAATTTCAAGTCTCGCCTGAAATATATGACCGAGAACGGAAAACCAGCATTAGAAATATGTTTCTAATGAGAGAACCTGCCTTATCCGTCGCTCCTGTCATGTCTGCCTAGGGAAGAGGTTTCTGCTAGTCCTAGAATGATCCCTTGGAACTTGCTTTATAACTCACAGCGGAAAGTCATCGAAGGCGAAAAGGTGCCTCCGGGCGGTTCAGCCGGTTAATGTATCTGGAGAATAGAAAAGGAAATTATGACCCAGAGCCTTGTACGGCATTTTCAAAGTACGCAGTTGTGTAAGAAGTTGTGGGGTTGTAGAACATTTGTCTTATTAAACACGTTATATTTGTGACCGCAGAGTTTACGGGATACAGAATCTGATAAAAAGCTTGGCCAGCCCCATGCACCGTACTTTGGGTTTGTAAATAAGAATGGTCTTGATGTAAATTGTTCTCAGCCGCAGCGAGTTAGGTGAGGTTTTTCCTGTTCTTCTTCTTCTTCTTCTTCTTTAATTAGTTCGGAAGGTGACTCTTGGCTCCCTTGGAGAATATGCTGAAAGTTACAGAACCTTTCCCCAGAAAAGTGCAGGTAACTGCTCAGATGAAACTTTCTTGGAATTTCTAGGGCTTTAAAATCCTGCTGAAGCTTATCTAAAGGCCCTATCCCTCCAGCTTATGACTCCCAAATTCAGAACGCATCTTAATTTTTAAAAAAATGTTTTTATCTATTTCAGAGAGAGAGGAAGGGAGAGGGATAGAAACATCAGTGATCATAGAGAATCATTGATCGGCTGCCTCTTGCATCCTCCTCCACCGGGGATTGAACCCGCTACCCAGGCATGTGCCCTGACCTGGAATCAACCCACTCACCTCCTGGTTCAGAGGCGGACGCTCAACCAATGAGCAACACCAGCAGGGCCCAAGTGAGACTTTGTAGTTGGCCTTGAACCTGCGCTGCTCTTTGGTTAATCGGTGTGGCCAGAAGGCAGCAGGTTTCCATTGTGTGTGGGCCCAGCTAATGTGAACGTGTAGCTTGATCTGGGTCTTCATTGTTCTGCCTTTTCCTGCCTACTTTCAAGCACCAGAGTGGGCTAGTCCATAGCACTTTGAACGTTATTTTAACACCAGTTCCTGGCCTTTTGAACAAGAAAGACTCCTAACCGCAGCATACGCTTTAAATGATCTCTATACAGATAGTTCAAGGTTCCATCTCTTGTAAGTTGGAATATCTATTAAATGTCTGTTTTGGGACATATGTATCTGTAAGCACATAATACGCCTTTTTTAAGCAACTCCTATTTGGTGGCATATATGCCAAGTTGTTTTCTTCTGAGAATACTAGTATAGAATAATCAAATATTTGATTGCTAGGATTTCCTAATAAAGCAGCTCTGGGAAATTGCAATGAGTTTTATCCTTCTTCCCCCCCTCCCCCCACTTTTCTTTCTTTCTTTTTAAAAAAATATTTTTATTTAAGAGAGAGGGAGAGAAACATCAATGATGAAAGAGAATCATTGATTGGCTGCCTCCTGCATGCCCCCTACTGGAGATCAAGCCCACAACTTCGGCATGTGCCCAGACTGGGACTCGAACCCTGACCTCATGGTTGATGGGTCAACATTCAACCACTGAGCAACACTGGCAGGCTCACTTTTATTTCTTATTGCCCTTCCTCTCCCCACTTCCACTGCTGTTCTTGTTATAGATTTTTGCTTTCTCTCTCTCACTCTCTCTCTCTCTCTCTCTCCCTCCCCCTCCCTCCCTCCTTCCCTCCCCAGTGCACAATGGTAAGCATGTGGGTTATTCTATTTTTAACTAATAGGAAAAAAGTTGGGGTCAAGAAATAACTATCTACAATAGGTTTTCTTTTCCTTCATCTCTTTAGTTGAAGAATGATAACAAATATGTATGGACCAGGTAATTAAGCGCTAGAATACTTCAATGTAAATGATTAAGAAGATGGACATACCAGTATGTACTGGGTTGACCAGTATCCCTCCAAAATTAAGATCCACCCAGAACCTCAGAATGTGGCCTTACTTGGAAACATGGACTTGCAGGTATCAGTTGTTAAGGTTGGGTCATACTGAATTAGGATGGGCCCTAATTCCAATGTGACCAGTGTCCTTAGAAGAGGAGACACACAGAGAGGGAAGGAGGCCACGTGAAGACAGAGGCAGAGACTGGAGTGCTGCAGTTGCGAACCAGGAGCACCAGAGATTGTCAGCAACAACCAGAAGCTCTAAGGAAGCATGGAGGAATTTTTTCTCCAGAGCCTTCAGAGAGAGAACGGCCATGCCTGCACCTTGATTTTGGACTTCTAGCCTCCAGAACCGAGAGCCTAACTTTCTGTTGTTTTAAAGCAACCCAGTTTGGGGATATTTGTTACCGCAGCCCTAGGAAACTAATGCAACATGCATTAAACCTCACTTCAAAGCTCTGCCTTCGTAGTAACGTGGTATTACTTTGTTTCCGAGTAGTAACTTTTAGAGAACACCTTAGCAATGTAGTGATGTTTGTAAGTAGATAAGTCAGATCCCTCTTTGTTGAAACACTCTAGAAGCACTGCCCATGGGTCGGGATCCACCTGATCACACCGGCCTTAGGTGCAGTGCCTGCAGCTCCACTGCACAGACTGTGCTGTGAATTTTAGCCCCCAAAGAAGTGTCTGAAAAGTTTTGGGAAATTAAATTATCCCTGCTGTGCCTTACCTCAAGCTCACTGACTCTTAGCCGGTCCATCCTGGTAAACCTCAAATGCCTCCTTGTCATGTCTCCAAAACTGATCAGTCTGTAAAATTAATGTTTGCGAAGATGGGGGTCTTCTGAGTGTGCCGCGTCTGTCCACAATCTAGAGCAGGGTTGGAAAAGGGTTTCGTGTGCTGCTGCACCAGTGAGGTCAAGCCCAGCGTCTTGGCCTTGTGAGCATGGAGGAGCTTGGTCAGGGCAGCCCACAGCCCACCCAGGGCAACTCAGAGTGAAGATAGGAAGAGAGCTGGCGAGAGTGGCATTGAGGTAGATGCTGTTGACACATTCAGTGTTGTGTTAAATCTTGTGTCCCTCTTAAGTATGCCACCAAAATTCTAGTATGCAGATGAGATTGCTTTGTGCGCAGAAAGGTTGGGACCACCAGTCACAACTGCTCTGGGCTCACGTGGGGAAAATGAGGTATCCTACAGAATCTAAATTTTAAACGCTAAATATTTGATATTTTTTATTCATTGGCTCCTCATAGCGCCCCCCCCCCCCCCGAGAAAAATGCTATTATCCTTGGTTTATAAATTTGAAAAACAGAACTTGGGTTACATAAGAGGAGGAGGCCGACTTTGAACCTGGCATCCATGCTCTTTCCATTCGGCCACTTGTACTGGCTGAGCAGCCCTCGGTGCCTGTCCAAGAGGCCAGCCCTGATTGCCAGGACCCCAGACTTCTGTGTTTGCATTTTTTTTTCAAGCTTTTTGTAATTTTTCCTCTATCCTCATGTGCTTAAGCTGTCATGTGTCTGTTGTCTAAGAGAATTTGACCCTATTCGTTTTGTGAATTGCTCTCTATATACAATGATCCAAGAAACTGAATATTAAGCTTCCTTGCATAGTGTTTCCTACCATGAATAGTAGGCAGTCAATAAATGGTAGATGGCATTATTCTTGTTGTGTTTCTGTATTAGTGAGAACTGATCATGGATGCCTAAAGGTACTTTTGCTTACTGAGGTCACAACCTTGGATGCTATTTGAAGCCACGCAGATACTTTTTAATTAAGCTGGCTGTGTGAGATAGCAGAGAATGGCCCGCTCCTTCTGCGGTGGCTGCTGCGTCTCTGTTCCAGCGGGCTGTGGCTGCATTGGAATGTGGCCTAGACGTGCTGGGTCTTGTGGCGTGATGTTTTTGTTTTTGAAAGAAAAGCTAGATCCCAGCTGGCGTGGCTCAGTGATTGCGCTTTGATTGCCAGTCAGGGCACGTGCCTAGGTTGTGGGCTCAATCCCCAGTGTGGGGGGTGCAGGAGGCATCCGATCAATGATTCCTTCTCATCATTGACGTTTCTATCTCTTGCTCCCTCTCCCTTCCTCTCTGAAATCAGTAAAAATATATTAAAAAAATAAAGAATGAAAAACTAGAAATTCAGGCTTTTATGTGACGTTCGCCAGAAATTAATTCAAGTTAAAAAACAAAAACAAAACACTGTTGGCCCCATCTAGACATTCATGTACCAACCAGTACAGTCTGTGGACTGCCAGTTGGGTGAGCTTTAACATGAGGAAGTGGCCAGGTATGTGACCTTCAGCTAGTTCAGTTAAGAGTGACCACATTTAGCCTTGGCCGAGTAACTCAGTTGGTTAGAGAGGTGTCCCTGCACAGCAAGATTGAGGGTTCGATCCCTGGTCAAGACACATGCAAGATTTAATCAGTGAAGGCATAAATAAGTGCAACTACAAACTGCTTTCTCTTTCTTTCTCCCTCTAAAACCAATAAATAAAATTTAAAAGAGTGACCATATTTATTTTCTGAAGTTCAGTTTATGAGAAAAAGTATCATTACTCCACTTGCTTTATGTTTTAAAGCAATTTAACGTGCAATTGTTTAGGGAGTTAAAGCAAAAGTATACGTTCTGCTGTGTAGTTAAAAGAGCAGAATTGTCGGTGTAAAACAACTGTTTTGAAACAAAGGAAAAAGAAAATGTGCCCAAACTGTAGTTGTCTTGAGGGATTTTTTCTTTTATCTCCAGATCAGACCTTTATTCTGAGCTTTGGGCAAGTGTCTCCAACCGCCTGCTCTTCATTTCCACTTAGGTGTCTCTTAAGCACCTAAGAAACCAGCTCCTTCCACTCCATTCACTCTCAGCCTGTAGACTCTTCCAGATTGTCTCAGTAACTGTGTGCGCTTCACTTCCCATAGATGGGTGTTCTAAGCAGCTCCCCCTCCCCCCATCCATCCCCTGCTCTGTCGCCACCTGAACTCGTTGGTCCGGCCGCCCTTCTCTCTCATGGGCCAGTGCAGTCTCCTCACACTTGTGTCCCAGAATTCCTCCAGTTCACATGTTGCTTTGTAGCTGAATATCTGCCTAAGAGCCCAATCCCGTCATGTCACTCCCCTTAAACCCATCAGGGGCACCCTTTCCCCCTGAAGAGGGAGCTCACAGTCCTTAATGAGGCTGCCAGTCTGTCTGTGAGCAGCCTCTTCTCTAGTCTCGTTGCCCTTCCTTTCTTTAGTTTCTTAGTTCCTAAGTGTGCAGCTTGGTGAATTTTTTTTACATGCCATGTAACCAGCACCTAGGTCAAGAAACAGGACATTACTAGCACCCCAGAACGCCCACCCCCAGTACTCTGTTTGGTCACCAGAAGTCCTGAAGTAGCCAACACAGATCTGAACGAGGGGGAGAGCGGTCTTGCCTTACTCGGTTTCATAACAATAAGCCATATGATACTGCAGTGGGAATCGGGCTGATTGATGGGACAGGATAGGAAGCACATAGAGAAACTCATCTTAATGAGAACATGGTGTGCAGTAGAGGTGGCATCATGGAGCAGTGGCCGTTAGGACAGGTTGCTCGGAAGGGAGAGGAGGTGTGTGTGCGGTGCAGCATGCATCTCATTCGGAATGGCGACGTGATAGCTGAAAGTGGAGATGGGGCGTGGGTTAGGTGAGAGTCCCGCACATATTACTGGCAAATAGTAATACTTAAAAAGATTGATTTTTGATAATTATTTGTTTAAAATTTAGAAAATATAAAAAAGAATAGAAAATTGTTACCACTCCAAAGGTACTAATCTTTTCATAGTTTGGTGGATTTCTTTCAGACCTTTTATAAATAAATAAACAAATGTAAATATTTAGCCTTTTAATTTTCAGGGTTTTGTTTTTTTTTTTACAAATTTAGCTCTTACTGTATATAGTTTGGATTCTGCTCTTTGCATTTAATAGTTTCTCCAGCTTTATTGAGGTGTAATTGCCAAATAAAAATTGCATGTATTTAAGATATACAGTGTGATAGTTTGATATACATATACATTGTGAAATTATTACCACAATCAAGCCAACTAACATATGACCTCACAAAACTACTTTTTTGTGTGTGAATAATTAAGACTTCTCTAAGCAAATTTAAGGTATACAACACAGCATTGTTTTTTTTCTTTTTTTTTTTTAAATATATTTTATTGATTTTTTACAGAGAGGAAGGGAGAGAGATAGAGAGTTAGAAACATCGATCAGCTGCCTCCCGCACGGCCCCCACTGGGGATGCGCCCGCAACCCAGGTACATGCCCCTGACCGGAATCGAACCCGGGACCCTTCAGTCCGCAGGCCGACGCTCTATCCACTGAGCCTGTGGTCAGCATGCTGTATGTTAGATCTGAGACATTACCCTGCACATCTGAAACTTCATACCCTTTGACCAGCATCTCTCCATGCCCTCCACCACCCTCTCCCACCCCCTGCTCCTGGTAACCAACATTCTATTCTCTGCTGCAAGAACAATTTTAAATTCCCATAAAAGTGAGATCATGCAGCATTTACCTTTCCGTGTCTGGCTTATTTCACTTAGCATAATGTCCTACAGTTTCATCCACGTTGTCAAAAATGATAAGATGTCCTTCTTTTTAAGGCTGAATAATAATCCTGTGTGTGTGTATTTCTTATTCATCCTTTCACAACTACTTAGGTTGGTCTCATATCTTGGCTATTGTGAATAATGCTGCAATGACCATGGGGGTGCAGCTATTTCTTTGAGATAGTGATTTTATTTCCTTTGGATGTCTGCCCAGAAGTGGGATAGCTGGATCATATGGTAGTTCTATTTTTAATTTTTTGAGGAACCTGCATACTGTTTTCCATACCAGCTGTTCCAGTTTACATTTCCACCAACCGAGTAGAAGGGTTCCCTTTTCTCCACATCCTCATCAACTCTTGTCTTTCGACAATAGCCATTGTAACAGGTGTGAGGGTGCGTTTTCCTCCTGATTAGGGATTTTAGGCATCTTTTCACATAGCTGTTGGTCATTTATCTGTCTTTTGAGAAATGTCTATTCGGATCCTTTGTCCATTTTAAAGCCAGGTCATTTATTTTATTGCTGTTGAGTTGTTTGAGTTCTTACGTGTTTTGGAGATTAACCCCTTATCAGATACA
Organism: Corynorhinus townsendii; assembly: GCA_026230045.1. Taxonomy (NCBI): domain Eukaryota; kingdom Metazoa; phylum Chordata; class Mammalia; order Chiroptera; family Vespertilionidae; genus Corynorhinus; species Corynorhinus townsendii. The sequence goes on from JAPDVU010000005.1 coordinate 173,386,801, forward strand.
TGGTTTGCAAATATTTTTCTCATTCCATAGGTTGCCTTTTCACTGTGTTACTGTAATTGCTTCCTTTGCTGTGCAGAAGCTTTTCAGTTTGATGCAATCCCATTTTTCTGTTTTTGTCTTTGTTTTCTATCCAAAAAATCATTGCTTGGACCAATGTCAAGAAGGCAGTTCCACCCTAGCCGGTTTGGCTCAGTGGATAGAGTGTCGGCCTGCGGACTCTCAAGGGTCCCAGGTTCGATTCCGGTCAAGGGCATGTACCTTGGTTGTGGGCACATCCCCAGTAGGAGGTGTGCAGGAGGCAACTGATCGATGTTTCTCTCTCATCGATGTTTCTAACTCTCTATCCCTCTTCCCTCCTCTCCGTGAAGAATCAATAAAATATATTTAAAAAAAAAAAAAAAAAAGAAGGCAGTTCCTCTGGGATAGCAGCTCCAACTCCACTTTTAAATGGCTCCAGTTATATTATTTTTCATATGTCCTAAGACGTCCATCCTATGTAGTTGAATTAATTTCTCTTCTGTACATCTAGGATAGCAGTAGCCTTGTAACACCTTTGGGAGAATTGAGAAAATAGTCACCCAGATCACTTTCTGTAGGGATTAATCACTCTCACAATCCTGAGGATGGTCGCGAACCTTAGCTTTTCTGGTTTTTATGCTCTCGCAACTCCCTGATGCCTCTCAGCAAATGACTTCTATTATCTTAGCTGGCTTTTCTGCTTCTCCCTGGGAATGCTAATTTGCTGCAAGTTACTCCATCCCACCAGGAAGTGGAAGTCTAGCCAACATACTTTAAATGCATAGCTGGGCTCCGAGGAAAATAAGGAACATTCCCGGGGGCCAAAAATAAAAAATAAAAAAGGTTGCAAGAAGGAGCTGAAACTCCAGTGGGTAAAGGAACACGAGTTAGGGCTGCCCTGAAGCATGGCAGAAACCTGGACCCTGGAGTCTTGGGTTTTGAACTGCTGGTGAGTAGGAGCCAAAGCCTTCGAACTAGGCAGGAGGGGAGCTAGAACTGTGTCCCTGTCCTCAGCCCTGCATGTGGGACTCTCAAAGAGCTGTGTGGCTTGAATGGAAGAGTGGGCTAGGAAATAAAATGGCAGTAAGATGTATGTATTAGCTGTGCGTGTGGTGGTGGGAGGGGTGGCCTCTGATTTTTCCGCTGCAGATCTATCCCGTGGCCTCTCCTAGGCCGTTGGTGTTTGCAGTTAGACTGTGTCTGATAATCCAGAAGATCCAAGTCTAGAAATGAATAATTACCACTCACACAAAGAAACAACCTGCTGTGAACACCAGCAGAGACAAGGACAAAGAGCAGAATTGGACCCCCGACACCTGTTGTAAAAGAGCTGTATTTAAAATGGAAAGAAACAAAGGATGAAATTTAAAAATATGAGCAAGAAGCAAAACCACTATCAAAAAAGACTATCAGATTTGAGGAAGAACCAAATGTAAGTTTTAGAAAAGTGCTTAGCATTTAGGAGATAACTTAATAACTGTTGGCTTCTTGCAAACTTAGTGAAGGTAATTTGATTTAGGCAAGTAATTCTCAATACGAAACTCATGGCTTTCTTCACTAATACTGTTACGGGCCAAGGTCCATTTGCCCACCACTTCAAAAGGCCAAAACTCAAAACATCAGAGTCGGGAGGAAGGAAAAGCTTATTGATGGAGAAGGTGCCAATCGAGAAGATGGAGGCCCTAGTAGTTCCTCAGATCCATCTTAAGGAAGTACAGAGTTTAGGCTTCTTTTATGTCAAGGGAAGGGGAAATGGGAGGAACTGTCTCTGTAAAAACTAAAGCCCCAAGCAGAATCCCTCTAATGACTAGTATGTCTCAAGCAGGACCTCCTAGCCTGAGGGCCATGGGAGCAACGCAGGCCCAACAAGATGGGGTCCCAGAGACCGAGCGTTCCACTGTTACAATGCCATGGTTCTGTTGGCCTTTTCAGGTGAAAAATGGTATCCCTTAGGTGCTTCCTCACCAGCGGGATTTATTCAAGAAAAAGAAAGGGTTGCAGCCCTGTGCGTGCAGACATGGCAGGCCACACGCACACTTGGCCTTCCTGCCAAGATGGAGGGGTGTTTATGGGAGGGAAAAGGAAGTTAAGGGAAAGAGAACCATAGAGCTCTATCATAAACAGTTCTTCTGGTAGGGGTCTCTCCATTACTAGAGGGGGAGAACTTCCACATAAGCCTTAACTCCTCCTATAGACCCTCCTGACTAATTGTTTGCCTAAAGTTCCAGTTAGTCTTGATCAGCCTTAAAACTTATTGACTTAGTTGGGATTGAAATCACCCCTTTGAGACAATTTCAAGCAGGCGTGCTAGGCATTTGCCCAGGTCGTTCAGTTTCAGCAAACCTCAGGATTATCCAGTGTCCAAAAGATCCTGCCTTACCTGGCAAGTTCCTGGGATTCCTTCTGCATCTAAGGCTCTGTTTCCTGAAACCCATCATATATGGCTTAACTTTTAGATTCAAATGAACCTATGTAAAAAAAATGAATTACAGATTAGAAAAGTAATATGCAGGTGTCGCCGGTCATCCTGCAGTGGGAGGAGCCAGTTGCACGCAATTTATAAGAAGGTTTATAAAAATGTATTCTCAGAGACAGTTTTGGCTGCTCCCCCCCACCCCCGACTCCCCACCCCCAGCATGTTTTTCTTCATCTGTTTTTTGTTCATTTTGGAGAGAGAGAGGAAGGGATGGGGGCGGGAAACATCGATCAATGAATCCCAGGCCTTTTGGCCGGCGAGGCGACACTCTAACCACTGGAAAAAACTGGCCAGGGCGAACTGGTGACCTTTCGGTGCATGGGATGACACTCAACCAGCTGAGCCACCCAGCCAGGGCCAGCATACTTTTTGAGTGCCTACTAGATGCCAGGCCTTGGACGAGCAGGAAGGATGCGAGGATGACTGCGACATTGTTCCTCCTCCCCTGGAATTCACATTCCGCCTGACCACCTATCAGGGCTGTTACAAATGTGTCAAAATGAATTGCATCTATGATGTTCTTCCTTCTGCAAAACTGTTGCTATCTTATGCATTTCTGATGAATCATCTTCAGCTTTGAAACAGGATCAGGTACCACAGCTGTATATTTTACTAAGTATATGGAAACATTGGTTAGCTAGCAGGAAACTAGACTAGTTTTTCAAGCAAACGAATAGGTTAAATAATCAAGTTAACTTCTCCCTATTACTAATTTCACCTCTGCAAATCTCTTTAGAATGACGTGAGGCATAAGGTTCATCTAAACACCTTTGGATTCTTCAAGAATGGGTACATGGTGGTGAATGTCAGCAGCCTTTCAGTGCCTGAGCCTGAAGGAGCCACAGACAAGGATCTGATTGTAAGTGCCTTCCCCGGACACCAAGGGTTGATGCTTCTCTGTTGCTTTGATGAAAGCTTTGAAACCCCATACTTGGATGAGAAGTGTCAGAATAGGGAGAAAATAAAACTTGTGAGCAGGCATCAGATAATTTTATTTTGAACATTTAAATTGTAATTCTTGAATAATTTTAGTAATTAGTAATCCTTCTTGCAAATGAACGCCATGAAAACAGAGAGGAGGCCAGGCCATCATGTGGGCATTTACCTCCACTCTCTTTATTCCTCTTAGATTGGATTCAGCCTCGACCGGACAAAGAATGACGGATTTTCTTCCTACCTGGTGAGCATGAAATGCCTGACTGATCGCACTCTTCACTTGCGCTCAGGACACCGGCTGGGAACACTGCTTTTGTTTTGGGCTGTTTTCTTGAGGTGGTGGCTGCTGGGACTTCGGGTATCAGTATACCCACGGTTGTATTGTTTTCAGTGGAGGGTGGGCCCCTTATTTGTCTTGTTCCTGAAAATGTTTTTCCCTTGTTCCAATGTGAATGAATAAGGTGATGGATAATTGGGTCTTCCTTTCTTAGGATGAAGATGTGAATTTCTGTATTTTAAGGAAACAGTTGGTCTCTGTCCCCCTTCTAATCCTAAACTTCTCCAGAAGTGAGTAAGTAATTCTAATAATTCCTTCAGTTCAACCTTAGAGTAAAGTTAGGGGGAATTTGGTCATTAAGCTAACATTCATTGAGTATCTGCCATTTGCCAAATACTGTTCTGAGTGCTGGAGATTAAACACAAGGTGAGGGAGACAAAGCAGCCATCCCAGTGATGACAGCAAAGCAGAGAGGTGGGCAGAGACTGATGTGGGAGAGGAGGGAAGGTTTCAGGTACCTGGGGGCCCCAGCCCCCTTCTAGTGAGGAGACTTCACCAGTGAGTAAGAAAGGGAAGAACATTTCCCACATAAATGCCAAGGCAGAATGGCATGAAATGGTGTGGTGTGTTCTGTAAAGTGGGTTCTCACTCCCATCTCAGTAAGGGAAGGACAGGAAGGCTTCTCTCCGGGCAGAACGAGAAGTGCTTCTCTTCAGCTGGATTATCCAGTTTAGGTTCCATGTCGCCCAGGCTTGGAAACTCACTGGCCCTCGTGCAGGGCAGGTAAACAGCAGTGGGGTCTGTTCAGGAGGGAGAAGGGAGGAAATGTGTTTTAGGCGTGCTGCTCCAAGTTCCCTAGACTTCAAATGAACATTTCGTTGTTGTTTTTTAAATATATTTTTATTGATTTCAGAGATGGGGAGGGAGATAGAAACATCAGTGATGAGACAGAATCATTGATCGGCTGCCTCCTGCGCGCCCCCTACTGGGATTGAGCCTGCAACCCAGGCATGTGCCCTGAATGGGAATTGAACTGTGACCTCCTGGTTCATAGGTTAGTGCTCAACCACTGAGCACTGCAGCCAGGCCATTTCATTGGTTTTATCTCTTGTTCCGTTTCCCTTGAACACCAATTTGTTGACCACATCACAGATACTTAGTGGGAAAGAAAGTACATCAGAATTGTGTGGTTGGCAAGAATTTCAGCCCTAGGGGGAGTCTGCCTGGATCCTCGCCAGCTCCTTACTAGCTTTCTGCTCTTGGGCAAGGTATTTAACCTTCCTGAGCTTCCGTTTCAGCATCTGTAAGATGCAGGCGATAGAATCTGCATTGTAGGATTACACGGCATAATGAATTTAGGGCTTGAAGCCATGCCTGACGTACAACACTTAAAGGGCCAGAGGCATTCCCTTGAACTTTCCCCCTTCTATCTTATTTAACTATAGAGTGAAAATAAAATCTCCACCAGAAGCTGGTACCCAGTTACCAAAGATCATCTTCAGCAAGGATGAGAAAGTCCTTGGCCAGAGCCAGGAGGCTGGTGTTACCCCGGTTTCCGCAGGCAGCCACACTGAGACGAAACAAGGTAAGCGTGAGGTGGAACTAGCCTTTCCTTCACTGCCCAGCTTGGTTGATTCTTTTTGGTTCCTAAGTAAAAACAGACATGCTCTATGCATTATTTTATGCTAAAATATATAATCATTAAAGAAAAGTGAGGAAAATACGGAGAAGGTAGAGAAAGAAAAGTCATTTCTCCTTACACCTAGTGTTAAAATTTTAGAAATTGATGTTTTACCTAAGTTTGTTTTTTAGGTGTAGAACATTTAAAATTCACCGTTACATGTACCACTTCAAGCATTCCTGTTCACTTAACTTTAAGATATTTTATACTTATCACATATCCCGTTAAATGGATAATATATAATTTATTTAACCTCTCCCTTTAAGGAGGCATATTTTCATTTTGCCTAATATATAAAAACCGTGAGTCCATCACAACCAGAGGGTCGACCAACCGGAAGTCCTGCCGTCAGTGCTGGGTTGCCATGGTGACCCAACACTGAACACTATGGCAGCAGGTGTGGTGACCCAGCACTGACTGCTGAGGGGGCTGCCAATCAGGCCTGGAGAGAGGCCTGAAAAGAGAAACAGGGTCTGATCTGTAGCCTCTGTGGCAGCTGTTGGTGAGCACTTGCTTCTCTCTTACTCTCCAGGCCTGGCCAGCAGCCAGGCCTCCATTTCTCTCCAGGCCTCCACCTGGGCTGCTGATTAGCCCTGCCTTTCTGATCAGGCCCCGTTGATAGGCCCAGAGACACTGACTGGCATTGAAACCGACAAGTCAGAACCAAATCCAGTGAACTGTGAGGAGCCAGTGGTTGCCTAGGAGGCGGAGCTTTTAACTCTGACTGGCATAGAAATCGACTAATCAGAACCAAATTGGCTGGCAGAGGAGGGCACTTGGGGGCGAGATCAGATCTGCAGGGAAGGGTAGTTGGGGGCGAGATCAGGCCAGCAGGGGAGGGCATTTAGGGGTAATCAGGCAGGCAGAGGCAGTTAGGGATGATCAAACTGGCAGTGAAGGGCAGTTGGGGGCAACCAGGCTGCCAGAGGAGGGCAATGGGGTGGGACCAGGCCTGCAATGGAGGGCAGTTGGGGGCCATCGGGCCAGCAGGGGAGCAGTTAGGTGTTAATCAGGCTGGCAGGGGAGCAGTTAGGGGGTGATCAGGCTGGCAGGCAGAAGTGGTTAGGGGCAATCAGGCAGGCAGGCAGGCGAGTGGTTGGAGCCAGCAGTCCCAGATTGTGAGAGGGATGTCCAACTGACATCCCCCGAGGGGTCCCAGATTGGAGAGGGTGCAGGCTGGGCTGAGGACACCCCCCGCCCCCGTGCATGAATTTCATGCACCAGGCCTCTAGTTATAAATATTGCTGCATTCGACTTCTTTGTTTGTAAAACTTTTTTTCAGATATAGAACTTTCTTTAGGATGGGTTCCCAGAATTGGAATACCCAATTCAAAGGATCTGAATAAGTCTATTGATGCATATTTTTAGTTCCTTTCCAAATGAGTTGTGTGGGTTTATATATTCCTATCAGAAAATATGTGGGAATAGTGCCCATATCACCATGTCCTAGCCAGTACTGTGTGTGTGAATGTTAAAGTGAGAGGCAAAAAGCAAAAAGGCATTCTTGTTTTTGTATTCACGTTGTTATTAGATTGCACTTCTTTCCTATGTTAACTAACCATCTTATATTTACCACCTCTTTTATTAACTGTCAGGTTTGTCTTTAAAAACAAATGAATATTTATTGTATTTTATTAATAAATATTAATAATATTTATTATGCTTACACTTTTTTTTTACTTTTTCAAAACTCTAACTCAAATTAGAAGACCTGCAGAAGGACTGCATTTGTGTGATGGTGTGGTTGAATGTCTGCACCGTCTCCTCATCCAGGTTCTTCATGCGCAGTGACCATTTCCTAGGCAGGAAATACTCTTTTCCTTCCTTTTCTTCTGAAACCCTCTCCCTTCCTGCAGGGAGTTTGCGATCCTGCCTTCCTCAGGAAGAGTGTCTTAAGTGAAAATAAGGCCCAGATGCCCTCTTTGTCCCATGAAAGAAGCCATTAGCAATCTTAACACTTCCTGCTATGCTATTAGTTTTTGCATGTATGTAAACAGATCTCATATATATTTATTTTAAACAGTGACCTGTTTTCAAACGTACTTACCTAGATAGTTAGGAAAGTCAGGCCATGTGGCATCTCTGGCAGTAACATACCCTAGATGAACAGAGATGAGTTCCCTGTTGGTACTGAATATGATCACTTATTAGGTCACATTTATAACATAAGTTCCAGTTTGCTGCTTCTACAGCTCAAGAATTATTTTGGGATTTAAAGAGATGGCAGCCCCGCCGGGCCGATGTGGCTCTGTTGGTAAGGTGTCATCCTGGGCACCAAAATGTTGCTGGTTCCATTTCCAGTCAGGGCACGTGCCCGGGCTTCAGGCTCCATCCCTTGTCAGGGGCATGCAGGAGGCAGCCAGTCGATGTTTCTTTCTCTTCCTCTCCCTCTCCCTCTCCCCTCCTCTTTCTGTAAATACCAATAAAAAATCTTTTTGTTTTAAAGAGATGACTGTCCACAAGATAGCATATGGTCTCACCTTTTTTGCTTGTTTGAATTATTTGATATTAGACAAGCTAGAGTCTCATAAAATGATGCTATAATATACATGTGAGGTGAATTCTACAGTAATACCTTTTCAATGTTTCTGCTTCTAGAGAGTGGAAAGTCTAAAAGAAGTACAGTGGATGCAAAGGTAAGAACTAAACTCCATTTTGTGCTCAACTTTCTTGTTTATGTATGTGGTATATGTGTGCATATATGGGTCTCTTTTTAAACATACACATACACAGGTATGTACATATACATACAAATGCCTAATGTACAGGAAGCTGCCTTCTGTTTGGAGACATAATGTTGACACACGGAAACAACAGTAAAATTGGGTGCTGCATTGTACAGCACTTAAGTGCTAAAGGGTCAGATAGCGGGTGCAGAGGGCAGTGAGCTATCTGGAGAACCCTCTGGAAGGAAGTATCACCAGGGTTTGAGGTTTGCTGGATTTGTCTGGGGAAGAAGAGATGGAATGGGATGAAGACTGTCATAAGCAAAGCCTGGAAGTGGAAATGAGCATAACAGGTGCTGGCCACTGGCCTGTTTGAAGTAAAAGGTACATATTTGGGAGCAGAGATAAGGATCTTGGCTGACAGACAGCTGGCTGTACATGCTGCTACTGCCCATAGTCACTTAGCTGTCTCATGAGGTCCACGGTCACGTGATCGCAGTGCTTGCGGTCAGGTCACCCTTATGTCACTTAATAGTGGCCCACTGTGCTCGTGTCGTGATGCTGGCAATTCAGATATGCCAAAGGGAAGCTTCCTTTACGTGAAGAGGTGAACGTTCTTGACTTAAGAAAGAAAGAAAAAAACACCATGGTGAGGTTGCTAAGATCTACAGTAGGACTGAACCTATCTTTGAAACTGCCTAATTTGTAAATTAAACTTCATCATAGGTATGGTTGTATAGGAAAAGGCATAAACACAGTCTGTGTAGGGTTTGGTGCTACCTGTAGTTTCAGGCATCCCCTGGGGGCCTTGGAATGTATCCCCTGCAGATCAGGAGGGACGACTATATTTAAAATGGCAATTTGATAACGTTCTGGTTTATGTGTACACTGTGAAGCTGTCACCACAATAAAGTTAGTGAACATTATCCATCACCCCAAAAGTGTTTCCTGCCCCATTGCCATGCTCCTGCCCCATTGCTTGCTCCTGTCCCGTGGCCATGCTCCTGACTCCTGGTAACCACTGATCTGTCCCCGAAGATTAGTTTCATAGAACTCTGCACAGATGGATTATGCAGTACGTGCTCTTTTGTGTTCTTTCATTCAGCATAAGTGTTCTTAGTTCATCATGTGGTTGCATATGTCAGTAGTTCTTTTCCTTACTTCGTCCATTGGACCAATGGCAACGTGTCACTCACTTGAAATCAGGAGTGGAGTCCAGGGATGGTCAGGGTGTGACCTGGGTTGGCACCCTTGGTCTTGCTGAAGCTTTAGTGGTAGAGACGTGCTCCAGCAGGAAGTTGGGGGACGGGGTGAGGAGTGGGGTTAATGAAGAGGCAGAAGACAGCTGAGTAAAGGCAGTGGGTAAGGAAGAACGAACATTCTCTGTGAAAGCAGATTTCAGACATCAAAAGGGTGGTGGATGTTATTCTTAGGGAGATTTTAAAGGTCCACAAATGTAGGCTTTAAGAAACACGTGTTTAAATCTTTGTTTATTAGCTCATGTTTCCTGCCCGTGTCCTAAAGCAGGTTATGTCTTTCTAGGCAATGGAAGAGAAAACCTTTTCTGTTCGTAATAATAATGGAGCACTTTCATTTCGGGTATGTATCTTCTTTGAGTAAAACTTGATCTCTACCATGTAAAGAGTGAATTTTTAAAAGTAAAAGCGTTTTGAATTTATGAATAATAATTAGGCATGCTATGTATCAGTCACTTGAATACAGTAGCTCTCTCCATAACAAACCTACAGGGTGGATATTATCACCTGCCGTGTAGCAAATCACAAGTCTCTAAGAAGGAATAACTTCATGAATGTCCAATGTGAGTGACAAGGCCCAGATTCCAACCCAGTTCTGCCTGGCTGTCCCCACAACTTTGCCTCTAATCTTATGCTGGCTCCCATTCCGAGTGCTCCAGAAGCACAGGATTCTGTACCTGGAAGGGCCATGGGTGATCCTTTAGGGTGACGTTGTAATTTTAGATGAGGTCACTGAGACTCGCAGGCCTTGAGTGACCCGCAAAGCTGTCACCATCATTAACTGCATGTGAGTGTTTGTGGTGGCATCACAGCCCACGTATATGTAGGAGGTTGGACTGGATCTCAGCACCAACTTTTACTAGCTGGTGACCTTGGACAACTCACTTCACTTCTGCTCCTCGCTCTTTAATCATCTAAAAATGGAAAATGGTGGGACCTGTCTCATAGGGTTGTTAGGCATATCCTTTTTTTTTTAAAGTGCTCTGTAAAGCGCTATGCAAATAACCTTTATTATTACTTTGTAAACGTCACTGCCTCTTTCCTAACCCATTTTTATTAATTGAGGTATAATTTGCTTACAGTGAGATGCACAGGTCTTGAGTGTACAGCTCAATCAGTGTTGACAAATGCAGGCGGCCATGTAATCCACTCTGCCAGGATGCTCTGCTTTTAGCACCGTGGAAGTCTCCCACCCTGCATCCTCTGTCTGGTTTCTCTCACCGTGGTTTATATTGCCGGTCTAACCATTTATATGTTCAGTTTAGTAGCCGTTGGTATTAATAGCTAACTGAGAGCTTGTGGGGTAGTCACCTGCTCCACATCCTCAGCAGCTTTCCGGCTGTCTCAGAGGGAACGCCCAAGTCCTTCCACTTGTCTGCAACCCACCGGTCAGCCGCTGTCATTTCTGTCCTCGGCTCCTGTTCTGTCCCCTCCCTCCCTCTCCTCCCCTCCCCTCCCTGTGCTAACTCTGCTCCAGGCACACGGGCCACCTGGCTGCTCCTAGGAAAGATCAAGCCTCAGGCTCCGCTTTAACTGTCCCCACTGGGAGGAACACTGGTCCCTCGAACCCTTTTGATTGACTTCTTTCTCCTTCAAGTCTTCCAGACACCATTGCCTAACAAAGCTTCCCCAATCACCGTGTTTTAAATATAGCCACTCCCCTTCCCTCCCCTCTTCGTTCTTTTCCCTTCGCACTTGTTCCCAACATGCTGTAACTGTACTTACTTACTATGTTTGTCAGTCTCTCCCTGGAGAAGGTAACCGTAAGGGCAGGCATTTTCTGTTTTATTACTGATGTATGTGAAATTCCTAACCTTGGACCTGGCCCTAAGAGGCTCCCCACCAGTAATGATGGACATGAATGAATGAATACCAGGCGTTGTGCTAAATAAATACTTTTATGTTATCATTATCTCAGTTCATCCTCCCAACAACTCCGTGAAGTAGGCACTGTTATTATTCCCCTTTTACAGATGAGGAAACTGAGTCTCAGAGAGGTTAAGTAACTTGCCTAAGGGGAGGACTCAAACCAGGTTTTTCTGACTCCAAGGCCCATGTGTTTAACCACTTTGCTTTACTGCCTCCTTAAGAAAATACAAAAGGTACTTTTCTCTCTTTTTTCCCCTCACTTTAAAATGCTTGTTCATAAAATAAGTGTTTTGAATGTTTTTGTAAAAAGACTTTAAAAAATAATTTCAAAAGGAAAGCATATAGGATATAGACTTTTGTCAGTTACTAATGCGTGTGTCAGGTGAGTGTCAAGGGCAAAGCGGCACACGTGCTGATGAGAACACGGGTTGGAATGGCCAGTGCATAGGATCCCTGGGATGCATGAGACAGGCAGTGCCAGGCTGCTTGCCTTCTGTCTGGCTTCCCCTCTCCTTGCAAAGGAGTCGCTAGGTGACTCCTTACTGTTCTCCTACCCAGTGTTCTCCCCGTTTTGCACAGTGCCGTCACCTGAGCCTTTCTGCTCATCCCCAGAACAAGGATGCTCATTCATCCCAGACAGGAAAGGGACTGGCGGAGCTTATTCCAACTCTGAAATTTACATTTTTGCTTTATTTTTGTTTTCTCTTTAAGGGTCAAGTGCCAACTCTGATCTCTTTAATATTCTATTGATTTTTAAAAAATATTTCTTCATCTGAGTCTTACTTTGAGAACTAGGAAGTTAATGTGTTTAGAAACATTTTCTATTCTGGCTACCTTGTGTGGACTGAAATACACATCTCATGTTTACAAGAATGAGTTTGGGACATGGTTTCACAATTTCAACTTGAGTATTCTTGGCCTTTTATTTCCAGCTTCTTGTCAGGTATCTCTTTTTCCTCCCAGCCTTTTAAATTGTAAGGTATAGTATATTTATAAAACAGTTTTAGTACCTATGTTGATATTGAATACAAATAGTTGTAGGTAATCACTGTTGTAACCATCACTGGGACAAGAGATGAAATAATGCTAGTACCTCGCAAACTCCATATGTCTCTTAAATCCCTTCCCAACTCTAGAGTAACCCTGATCGTGAAAAAAATGTTATAATCATGTCCTCACCTTTCTTTATAGCTTGCCATCTGTTTACGTAGCCCTAAGCCACACACTTTAGGCCAGTGGTCGGCAAACCGCGGCTTGCGAGCCACATGCCACTCTTTGGCCCCTTGAGTGTGGCTCTTCCACAAAATACCACGGTCTGGGCGAGTCTATTTTGAAGAAGTGGTATTAGAAGAAGTTTAAGTTTAAAAAATTTGGCTCTCAAAAGAAATTTCAATCCTTGTACTGTTGATATTTGGCTCTGCTGGCTAATGAGCTTGTCAACCACTGCTTTAGGCTCATAGAAAATTTCTCTAGAATAGACCCAGGAGTTGCTTCTATGATCTTACATGTATGGTTTCTTTTTATTTACATTCAACTTCATTTGAACACATAAAACGTAAGAAAAACATGTCTGAATATAGGAAATGTAGCATTTATTACTGTTGCTTAAAACCACAGGTGTAAATTTTAATGAGGGAAAATTGGTTCTTTTTTTTTTTTAAGAATTTGTGATTGGTTTTTAGAGAGAGCAGAAGGAACAGGGAGAGAAACATCAGTGTGAAAGTAAAACATTATCGGCTGCCTCCCTCCCCAGGATTGAGTCCACAGCCCTGGCATGTGCCCTGACTGGGAATCGAACTGGCAACCCTTCAGCACATGGGATGACGCCCATCCAGCTGAGCCACAGCAGCCAGGGTGGAATATTGGTTCCTCACCTTGTCAAATATCACATGACCCTCCTTCCATTTTCAGGAGTATTTTTACCTAAAGAGCAAAATAATATGTTGGCCTGAAAACTAGATAACTGCATCTAAGGTTGCCTCGGAAGGCTTCTGCCAAAACCTATCACCCGTGGATAGGTGTGTGACAAGGCAAGGATAGTAAAACGTCCATTGTGGAATCTAGGTAGTGGGTCTGTAGGTATTTGCTGTATAATTCTGCCAGCTGTTCTGTCAGCTTGAAAGTTGCTATAACAACATTGGGAGGGAATCATAGAAGAAGAAAACCTGTGTTTAAATTCTGCTCCAGGAGAATTTGATTTCTTTAAGTAGTCTATCCTTTTTTCTGTTTATAGTATTTATGATTTCTTTCTAAGACTTAAAAACTTAGCTGAAGATTTGGGTGCCCTTTCATTGTTTTCTTCTTCACTTTCAGTTTTTCTTTAACATCAGCACCAATGAGCAGGAAGGCCTCTACAGTCTGTATTTGCATAAATGCCCTGGACCTAAACTACAGTCCAATGACAAGTTTTCATTCAGCCTTGATGTGAGTACCATATGGAAACTGTTCCATGTGAGTTTTGTCAGCCGTGTAAAATGGAAGGCATTTACCTAGAACTAGAGGCACGGTGCACAAATTCATGCACAGGTGTGGTCCCTTGGCCTGGCTGGCGGGGCCAATCAGCTGGGGGGGGACAGGGAGCTGGCCTGCTGCGGGGGAGGGACCACGGGAGGTTGGCCTCAGCAGCAAGCTAATCAACGGCCAATTCTGCGAGGAATCGGGCTCCCTCCTCCCTCCTGTCTGGGTCCAGGATGCGGTTAACCAGATTCAGGGCTGTTAGGGCCCCAGCAGCAAGGTCTGGGTCATAGCTACTGGCCAGTCGTTCTGGTCATTCGATCATAACAGTTGCTTAGGCTTTTACATATATGTGTAGATAGATAGATAGATAGATAGATAGATAGATAGATAGATAGATAATAAAAGTGTAATGTGCAAATCAACCGAATGACCGAACAGCAGAACGACCGTCTGGATGACCTTCTAGACAACCACGCTATGATGCACTGGCACCAGGCCAGCCAAGGCGGGTGCGATGTGATTGGTTGGGGGGCCCCCTCCATCGCCCCATGATCCCCCTGCAGAGGGAGGCCCAGGCCGGCAGGGCAATTGATGGAGGGGGAGAGGGCTCTGCGATCGTGGAGCCCCGGCTGGGTGTGCGGGGCCTCCCTCTATGGGTGATCGATCTGGGGCCAGCGATGCTGTGGTGGGTGTGCGGGGCCAGCCAGCGATCACCCTGCAGAGGGACGTGACCGGTGGCGGGGGTGGGTGGATTGGCAGGCAGCTCTGCACAGATGGCAAGCAGTGGCAGCGGCGGGGATGGGGCCAGCTGCTGGCAGCCAAGGGAAGGAAAGCTCCGATAGGTCCTGATTGCTGGCCAGGCCTAGAGACCCTACTCGAGGGGTCCGGATTGCGAGAGGGTGCAGGTACGAATTTCGTGCACTGGGCCTCTAGTTTCTCTATAAAAATAGATCTTAAGACCACTTAAGCAAAGTAAAAGCAAAGTGTGTCTAGTGGGCAGGAACTTTAGCAGAGGATTCATAAACAAGGAACTAGAAAGCAATTGGGTGTGTTTACATTTCAGCCAGGGCACTAAGAATGTGTTTGTTCTCTGCTGGTACTCACTTTCTTAAGCTTAAGCTAAGCAGCTAAGATTACGAAGTGCTGAATATGAAATGATCTGTTCCTTCAGTAAAAAATAAATTTCATGTTGGTTTCAGATTGAGATCACGGAGAAGAATCCTGAGAGCTACCTCTCTGCAGGAGAAATCCCTCTCCCTAAGTTGTACATTTCTATGGCCTTTTTCTTTTTCCTTTCTGGGACCATCTGGATTCACATCCTTCGAAAACGACGGTAAAATACCACTTCCTTAAGTCCTGCAGCTTGGAGTGGGTTGGTATTTGTACAGTGTCCCCTTTGGCTGGCTCTGCACCTAGGCAGGATTGGCGTTCTCTTCCAAGGGCATCTTCCCTGAAACGTGGGACACTGCAGGAGCTTTGCCTGCCTTGGTGTTTGCTCACTTCCCATTGTTTTGCTTAAAAGGCAAATCCAGAGATTTCAATAATATACAAGCAAAATAAAACGTATATAAGCTGAGCCTTTCCATGGCGAAGAGATCACAGTGCAGCACTCCACGTGAACACATGGTCCCAGTCAGGGGCTCTTGGTTCTTGAGAGCAGATGAGGGACAGTGACCCACTGCCTGGCCGAGAGCATGACCTACCACTTCGTACAGAAGGCCTTAGCTCAGAGCTAGGCTGGGAGAGCTTCTGTCCTTCCGATACGGACTTGGGGCTTGTCACTGGAGAAAACCTCTTCAAAGCCCATCTGCTCGGCTGTTGGCCTTTCTGCTGAAACCCCTGTGGCTTTAACTTCCTGTACTTGGCTCTTGAGAACAGCTGCAAGCTGCATGTAGGTGGAGCTAGTGTTTAATTCTGTCTCTCTCCCCCAAAATTGAGAAGCAAAATACAATTTTCAGTTAAAGGCTAATGTGAAGTATTTGTTATAGGATAAGGCCCATAAACTAAGTAAATGATGGTGTGTGAATATGGTATTGCAATATGGGTTAATTTAAATTTATATAATAATTAAGAACCCCAATTACCTCTTTGTCTGGAGCGCTGGGGCAGAAATTGATGCCGCTGGCATCTCCTGCGGCCTGTGTGCTGGACGTGCTTAGCTGGGAGCAGTTGTAATCCCCTGCACACCATCAGATGGAACGAGCTTCTTGTTTACCTGGGGAGGACCCCACATCATCACTTGGACTAGCCCCGTGGTTGGCAAACTGCAGCTCGCGAGCCACATGCAGCTCTTTGGCCCCTTGAGTGTGGCTCTTCCACAAAATACCACAGCCTGGGCGAGTCTGTTTTGAAGATGTGGCGTTAGGAGACGTTTAAGTTTAAAAAATTTGGCTCTCAAAAGAAATTGCAATCGTTGTCCTGTTGCTATTTGGCTCTGTTGACTAATGAGTTTGCTGACCGCTGGACTGGACAGTCAGTAGCCGTGAATAAGGCAAAAAGAATCCTATGAAGTTAGGCCATAAAAGGTTTTGTTGTCAAAGAAAGTTTTGCCTTTGCTTTAATTAGAAAAGTGAGAACGAGGAGCAGGAGAGCTGATTTCCAGGGTGAACGCTGTTGCCGCCTGCGTGCCTGGCTTCGCGCGCGGTCCTTTCTCCTCGGCTGTGAAACTGGGCAGTGAAGCTTGCGCGGGCTTCCTCTGAGAGCTCAGCTCTTGAGAGCATGTGCATGAGGGGTTTGCACATCAGGAGGCCCTGCAGATGTGAGGCACATGTGAGGTGCTTTCATTCCCTTTGCTTAGTGATACAACAGCCACGGGCACTGGTTCACTTAAATACTAAAAACTGGGGCAGCAGTTTTAAATGTGTAGTTAATGAGGCTGACCTACTTCGTACGACGTTTGAAACTTCTTATTGAAGTACAGGACACATATAAAGTATGTGATTTCAGCCCCCCACCCCATCCTCTTGTTTCCCTGGGAGTCTTGCAGCGGGACGGGTCATGTGAAGTTGGAAATTCAGGTCATGGAAAGGATGTGACTCCGTGGCTGCTGCTGCCTTTCAGAGGCTTGCAGCCCCTCCCACTGGGAGGAGGTGAGATAGCTTTGCCTGGGTTTATGGAGGCCTTGAGAGGGGAAGCGAGAGCCATGGCCAGTCAGCTGACAGAGCTGGGACTGGAACCCAGATTTCTTGCTGTGCATATGTGGCTCCTCTCAGCTCTTTGCTTTCTGCCCTGGGCCTAGAGCCCCGGAGCGTGGGCCGGGAAGCCGGGGCAGTGGAGGGAAGCTGGCCGTTTTGAGTCAGGCACCTGGTGATGGTTATTTCAGCGAATGTTCCCACAGCTCCTTGAGGTGGCAGCTGTAGCCCATTTTTAGAAGAGGTCACTGAGGTTTAGAGAGATGAAGGTCATCGGAATAGAAGCAGTATTGGCGCCCGTTCTGCGTGGCTTTGGAGCCCATGCTCTTCCCCTCACATCACGGCCCCAGGCGGGAGGCAGGGAGGTTTTAACTGGGACTGCTAGCTAGTCCAGGTTGGGGTGGGGGAGGGGGGGTGACAGTGGGCAGTTTTGCCCTGTTGTAAATCTCATTGCTGTTCACAGTGACAGCCTACTCTGGCCTTGACTTCCTTTTTGACTTCAAGTAGTTGGGCACTGGGACAGGAAATGACCAGGGAGGAAATCGTTCTGGAAGCTGAGCATGTGTCAGTTCAGGGCACTCCCTCCTTCTCATTCTTGCAAGGCCCTCTCCTTCGGTTCCTGTCATTTCCTATCCCCTCTCTCATTCCTTCCCAACCACTCAAGTGTGTTTAATATGTGTTTTCTGACATTCGTGCACTTTCATAAATTAGTAATGTTTATTCATGTTGCATGTATTTTTAATTCGTGTAAACTATGCTATCTATCTATAGATACTATCCTTAGCGTTTTTCACATGGTGATGTCTGTTCTTGTGCTTTTTTTGTCTGCTGTCCTGCTGTCCATATTTTGTACGGCTGTGGCTTTGCAGAATGTCTTGATACCCGAGTATGAGTTTCCTGTGGCTCTTACTGAAGTCTGTGTTCTTTCAAATTTTTCTCCAGAATGGTCTTGTGTGTCCTATTGGTTAAGCCCTGGGGGAGGTGGGAAAGGGTCGTGGAATGTAGTGCCCAGCAGCCCAAAGGCGGACAGGCACCTGAGTGAGCCTGGGGGTGGGAGTGGAAGTGGGTGCTTTACCCCCCTGGCTGGGGTGTTGGCAGGTTCCAGCCATGAAGGGGAGCGAAGAGGGCACAGCCCTCCTTGTCACCTGGCGCTGAACCACCTCCCCGGGCTGCACATTTCCCCGTGAGCTGTAGCTCCTCACCTCTGTTCTCTGGGGTTTCCGTGCCCACAGATCCGTCCAGTCCACTTTTCTGTGCCCTTTCCCAATGGTTTCTGGGGAGAGAGCGTGTTCCGATTTCTGTCTCATGGTCTCAGACTCCTCACGCTTCCGTGCATGACTCATTCCATTTGCAATGTGGACTTCAGTGGAGAGTGACTCTAGGGTTCCTTCAAGGCCTGTTCTGTGACAGAAAGGACTTTTTAAAAGGGCTTCATGTTTGTGGTTTGCTTAGATTGTATTTACTGCCCTCTTATAAAAATGCCTGACGCCTGAGGTGGCAAGCTGTCCTGTGGGAGAGCGGGCTATTTCCTTCATTCTTTTCTTTCTGTTTTTTAGGAACGATGCATTTAAAATTCACTGGTTGATGGCGGCCCTCCCTTTCACCAAGTCTCTTTCTTTGGTCTTCCACGCAGTATGTATTAGTGTTCGTTTATGAAATGATGTACAATGCTATGTGATCAGGAAAATCAGTTAGGAGAAAGGGGATAGATCCGTGGGAAACCAAAGGTGAAAGAAGCCTCTGACGGGAGGGGGTGGCTGGTCGTGGGCATAAAACATCAGGGTCTCAGAATTCCAGACAGAGACACCATCTGATATTAGCTTTATTGTGAGCTGACAAGTGAGTCACTAGACACTGTACCCTGAGGTGTCGGCGGCATTTCCGTTGGACTGCACTGGGCGGGGCCGGCCATCGCCCTTTCTGAAATGCTGTTCACTTGCAGATCGACTACCACTACATCTCCTCCCAGGGCTTTGCCATCGAGGGCTGGGCTGTTGTGTACTACATCACTCACCTGTAAGTATGCGGCGTGACTCGTGTACTCATACCGGGACGTGACATGGCAGGTGTTGGAGAAGCCATGTCAGGAAGAGACCCGCCCCAGGTTGACGGGCCCGCCCTCCTGTGGCAGCCTGGCCGGGTTCCTGCCATGCCAAAGGTGTGTGGTGGACAGGTAGCTGTCCACACTTGAGAACTCGGGGCTGTCGTGTGCCCCTGGGAAGGGGCTGCCTCCTTGTGGGGACTAGCTGCCCAGGTGATGGGCTGCATAGCTAACTGTTTGTGTGCGGAAGAAAGTGTTGCTCACTTAAGATGAACTTCCTGGGTTTGGCCACCTATTTTTTGCAAGAAGCACGTGAAATCATAGCATGAGCGGCGGAATCTAACTTGCAGGGTGGGACTCCAAAGAGACCCATGCGTGTCTGACATTTTCCTTTTTCAGTTTGAAAGGGGCACTGCTGTTCATCACCATCGCGCTCATTGGCACTGGCTGGGCTTTCATCAAGCACATCCTTTCTGATAAAGACAAAAAGATCTTCATGATTGTCATCCCACTCCAGGTAACGGACGCCACTCCGTGTGCTGCTCTGTCTCCACACTGAGCCGCTCCAGGCCTCTCTGGGAGGAGGGGTGGCCCACACAGAAACGCCAGCTTCTCCATCGGGGGTTCTGTTTCTGAATTTGGACAGGCCTAGGCCTCAGGCCACGGCATGGGAGATATTTGACTGTCAGTCGTCTTTAACCGGCACATGGACGCCTGCCCTTCAGTAGAGAGCTGCTGAAAAGTTAGGGGGACCTGCTGCCTCCTCTTCCTCACCCGGGTGTCCTGTAACCAAATGGTCCTCTCAGCAGAGGAACCCAAGTACATAGCGATTTTATTTTAAAACTCTGACCGACAGCGGTGAGTTCCCACAACGTAGGTCTGGGGCAAACGTTTCTTAAGGCCTCCCTGTGCTTGGGCCTCACCAGTGAGCCCGCAGGAGAGGAGCCTTGTGTTGTCACAGGCAGCAGTCTGATTAGAGCGGAGCCGGGCGGAAAGGGCGCCTAGTAAACAGCGGTCCTAGCAGCGATGCACAGCTACTCTGCTCGGCCGAAGTGCGTCTGCTCGGAAAAGTTGTTCTCGTTACCCGGACTCATCTTGGAGCACCGTGTAAATGTGGCAGGAGAGGGAAGGAAGAGGTCAGCCCGCTCAGCCCGGCCACAAAGCCACTTGACATCCAATAATAAGGGGTACATGTTACCGCCAAACAAATGGTGCACTCCAGTTACTGAAGGGTTCCAAGGGAAGACTGGCCATCCAGATTCTTCTAATGACCTGGAAGGCTTGATGTGTAGACGGGCCTGGCCTCGATGCTTAAGGAGAGAAAGATGACAGAGGCCCAGGGGGATAGCAGCAGTATGAGGTACTGTCTAGTGGACAGAGGTGCTGAGCTACCCAGGTCTTAGCTGATGAGCCACCAGGGCCACGTCGCCAAGAGCTCATGAGTGACAAGCCCGGGCCTCTTTCCACTCTGCCACACCGCTCCCTGAGTCCCTTTTCCTCCAGTAGCCGCTCCCTCTCCTTCATGTGAACTTCCTCCTGGCCTAACTGTGCTGTGACGGGGCTCAGTCCTCCCCACGGCCCCCCATTTGTTCGTCCGGAGGAGCAGCGCACACGGTTATTGGCAGGCCACTCGTGGCAGGTCACTCGAAGAAATGGCCTTTAATGAGTAAGCGTAAATTTCAGCATGGGGACTAGCCTAGGAAGGCCTTGAACAGCAGCCTGGGAAGTTAAAACGGCTTCTTTCTGGCCATGGGAGCCACTGCACATTTCTGGGTAAGAAGCGAGTGCTGCATACAATGGCGTCTCAAGAGCGTTACTGCCCGTCGCTGCACGCGGCACCTCGGGGACTGGAAGCCAAGGACACGTGCGGTTAGGAGTTCAGGCTGTGGAAGCCTGTTCTCCACTCTGTCTTCGCAGCCGGAGCCACAGAGACAGGTGCGAGGGTAGACTGGGCTTTAGGAGGGGCCCAGACGCTGCGTGTCAGTGGGAGACTGACATTTCAGAATCCCTTCTGCATTAGTGTTCAAGTGATGTGTGGCTTTTGTGGTGACTTCACTGTAAGTCCTGGACAGAAAGAGAAACTGCACTTGGAGACGTCCCAGGATAGCGCAGCGGATTTTGCGTTTTTATTAAAGTGGAACGTGACCGTTGCGAGCCGCACGTCAGGCAAGGATTGGGAGCATGGCCTCGTGGAGGGTGGGGTGGGGGTGGGAGTAGAATTAGACTGCATCCACACCTAGCAGTGGTCTTCGGAAGGACATCGCCTAGGTTGTTCCCCGGGGGCTGAGTAGCACCGCAGGTTTCCAGATGTTGCCGTCCAGTGTAGGCAGCTGCAGGACTTTGCAGAACATGCGGGGAGCGTAACAGACTGAACACAACCAGCGCCTTAACTGGAAATGGAAGAACGCGGGCACCACTGCACCTCCGTGGGAAGCACAGCTGTTCCTGTGAACAGAGGACCTGCACTGGAGCTACTCCTGGGAGGGCGATGTGGCTCCTCAGCCAGTGGCTGCCATCGGCCACTCTTGTCGCTCTGGTCTCTGATGACATCATCTGGCACTTAGCAGAGGTGCTGTCACTGAGGAGCCTGGGCATTGTGGCTAAACAGGAAGTAAAGTGCAGCGCCTGGTGACGGGGAGGCCTAGGGTACTTGAGAAACCACGTGGCCTGGGTAGCCGCTGCTGTATGACAACCCACCATTCAGTCTCTCTCTGTTCTCTGTGGGTCGGGAGTGGCTTAGCTGGGTAGGTCTGACTTGCTGTCCCCCCAGTTACAGTCAGACTGTGGCCAGGGCTGGGTCACCTGGCTGTCTCCACTCGCCTCTTTCTCTGGGCTGGAGAGACTTAATCACGGGGGGCGGGGCTCCTGGGGCTCGCTCTCTCTGCCTGGTCTCTGC
This sequence comes from Corynorhinus townsendii, assembly GCA_026230045.1. Lineage (NCBI taxonomy): Eukaryota > Metazoa > Chordata > Mammalia > Chiroptera > Vespertilionidae > Corynorhinus > Corynorhinus townsendii. The sequence continues at coordinate 173,408,505 of JAPDVU010000005.1, forward strand.
AACATGGCAGCTCCGAGCAGGCAGCCTTCTTACAGGAAGGCCCTGGGCTCCACAGGTGTTTCACTAGAGAGCCAGGTAGAAGCTGTGTCCTTCGTCTGACATACCTTGGACATCGCCTGGCGTCACTCCACCTTACTCTGTTGGCCAGAGCAGTCACAAGCTCAGGAGCAAGCAGAGACGGCGTCTTGGTGGGAGAGAGCACGTGAGAGTGCTGCTGTGGCCATAGGTTGGGGGCCTACTGGCTCCAGTGCCCCCCCCCTTGTTGGGGCTGCTGTTGTGAGAATGTACCCGTGTTCTGGGCCTCACCGACTTCTCTGCCCTGTAGGTCCTGGCAAATGTGGCCTACATCATCATAGAATCCACCGAGGAGGGGACAACGGAGTATGCCTTGTGGAAGGATTCTCTGTTTCTGGTGGACCTGCTGTGCTGTGGGGCCATCCTCTTCCCAGTGGTGTGGTGAGTACCCACAGGGAGGGAGGCTGTGTGCACCCCATGAGGCTTGCCTGTCAAACCCAGCAGCTGGGCCAACTATTCCCAAGCTGGGAATCAGCGGGAATCTGTGTAAAACACACCGCTTTCTGGGTCCCAGACCATTTGAATCGTCTCGGGACCCTGGCTTTTGTGTCTTGTCAGGTTCCCCAGGGGGTTCTGATGGCGCTAGTCTGGCAGCATGACTGGTTTGTAGCGCAGGCTGGCATAGAGAAAGCCTGGAAAGGAGAGCTTAGCAGCAGTGTAAATAGCAGCATGGATTTGGAAGGAAAGGAGTTGACGGAAGCCCATAAAGAAGCTTTTCTTGCCAAGGTAGATGGAGAAAAGGAAGTACAGTAACATGAAACTAGTGCTAGTGCCCAGCCCGTGTGTCTCAGTGGTTAAGGTTGACTCATGAACCAGGAGGTCAGGTTCCAAGGGGCACGTGCCTGCACGCCTCCTACTGGGTATCAAGCCAGTTGCGGGCTCCATCCCAGTAGGGGGCGTGCAAGAGGCAGCGATCAATGATTCTCTTTCACCATTGATGTTTCTACCCCCCCTCCCTTCCTCTCTGAATCAATAAAAACATTTTTAAAAAAGAAAATCTAGTGCTAGTTCTCAGCATGTAAACATTTTGGACATCTTCAGAATGGTGGCTTTACTCCTGGACATGGCAGGCGCTGGGTGCAGAGCTTGTAAAGAAGTGTGAGTGCCAGGTCAGCGCTTGTTGAGAAAATGTCCTCATTAAGCCTCATGCAAGTGAAGGAAATTTTTGGTCCGCTGGGACGCCAGTAGAGGGAAAAGGCTAGCAAAAATAAGACACTTCCCTTACAATGATCTAGCTCCGTGCTCCATGAAAGCAGCAAATTATTTTAGAATAAACTTTTAAAAACAGTAGATTTTCCTGCTTCCTATTAGAGGTGAGGTGTTCCACGCTGCAATGCCCCATGCCCGTAAGTCAGTATTTTTTAGGACCCTGGGTTTATAGGTCATTTACTTATTCTGATTACTTAGAACAGGGGTCGGCGAACTGCGGCTCTGTTGACTAATGAGTTTGCCGACCACTGCCTTAGGGAAAAACACTTAAAAAACATTTTAATAATGTACTAAAGTCTTTGACCTGAAGTCAAAACTTCTGGGTAAGGGTAATGCCTTATGCAGTGGTCGGCAAACTCATTAGTCAGCAGAGCAGCAAACCACGGGCCGCAGTTTGCCGACCACTGACTTAGAACATGGTGCCAATGGAGTGTAGTCCTCATTCCAGCCAATTAGATTCACTCCTAATTGGCTCAGGAGCAAGCACAGAGACGACATCTTGGTCTGAGAGAGCACGTGGGAGTACTTAACCCTCATTCCATCATATATCACGCGTGTACAGGTATCAGTTCAGCAGAGAAGAGAATTCGAATGAGATTTTTCATCTCTGCAGCCTCCTCATATCCTGCCCACGAAGAAGTTAACTCGGGTGTCTGTGACAAGATGGCCAGCATTGTCCTCAGGCAGGAAGTGTCCTGGGAGCATTTGAGATCATGGCCCCCAGCGTATATCATCAGTTACACACAAACATTTCAAAAGAAAGAAAGAGCAGCCCATTGCTCGGGAACAGAGTAAGACTACTCACACCTGCCATTCAGCAAAGTGGAAGGGTCAGGGGCGCATGGGGAGACCCAGACACGCTATAGAGGTACAAAGGGCCACTGCCTGCTACTTACAGCACTAACAAGCCGATGCCACAGGCAAGCTTCTGTAAGGTAAATACTCTGAAAGGCTGCACCATGAGCAAAGTCAAGTACCAGAGAGGAGATTTAAGAAGCAGCCACATTTGGACATGAAGTGCACAGTGTTTGGAAAGGTTATGGATGGTCTAAAGCAGTGGTGGGCAAACCGCGGCTCGCGAGCCACATGCGGCTCTTTGGCCCCTTGAGTGTTCTAACGCCACTTCTTCAAAATAGATGTGCCCAGGCCGAAAACCGACTTCTGCGCGTGGGCCACGAAGTTTCAACGGCACTGTACGTGCGCGCCCGCACATGGTATTTTGTGGAAGAGCCACACTCAAGGGGCCAAAGAGCCGCATGTGGCTCGTGAGCCGCAGTTTGCTGACCACTGCTCTAGATCAATTGGAGAAATTACCAGTAAATGAGGAGATGTATTGATCTCTTAATGCCTCATTTAAATAAACAAGGCATGTGGCCGGCTGGCCGCAAGTTTGACATGCTTGATGTACACATTGAGGATTCGTGTCAACCCATTTGCTCAGTAGCTGTAGCAGACATGGACAGCTATTTGGCAAACGATTTGAGGAACACACCTGCCAGGGTTTACCCACTTCTAATTATGTCAGAGGTTGCTTCATCCTGCTTGATCATGACTAAGATCTGAGCTGGTGGTACCACGGAGAACCGAATAGCTTTTACTCCCATTCTTACATACTTTACTGTATTTGTATTCTTATATCCTTTACTGTAATTAATGTCTAATGTATTTGTTTAATTTTTGTCACATGAAAACATCGGTTTTTAAATGCTGAGTCTCAAATCCGTCATTGTTGCGCACCTTAGTTATAAACTCCTGCTATCGAAAAACACACAGGACATTCCAGTTCAGCAGCATTGGTTTGCTGTCACCCTTGTGCTGCTTACTTTCACGTGTTGCTCCATTCGGTCCTCACAAGTGGGCAGACCACGGGGGTTCTAGGAGAAGTAATTCATTCAGAGTCAAGTAGAGGGTGGTGGGCTCGTTACGCCTCCAGGCGGTCTGACCGTCTTCCCCCTGGCCCGTAGCTGCCTGTGCTGTGCTCATCCGTAGATGGTCTTTCCCTGGGTGAACTCTACCTAGAATCTGATCTGCAGCTTCTTTAATCACATTAATGTCCTCCTGCCAAAACGGTAATGACGGTCATTAGTTACCAGCACATCCCAGCCGGAAAAGAGACTCCCCGGAGGCCTGCATTTCTCAGCCAAGTCACAAATCTCTAGTCAGGGAAAGACTGGGTTTGTATGAAGCCACCGCACAGCTCCTAGACCTAGACTTTGTCTCCGGGGAGCAGGTGAGACCCATGATGCCCCGTTGTCTTAGTGGGGGATGGGGGGTAGTCAGGAATGAGAGATTAGAGAGATCAGGAATGTTTGTCTCCTCATGTTCAGGCCTCTGCCTGACAGTTTTTGGTCAGCAGGGCATCTGTACCTTAGGCTTACGCACCATACATGCTGAAGTGGTGATTATCAAGGATCACGTGCTTAGGGAGAGTCTAAAATCGTCCAGTTTAACCATATGAGTTTATAATTGAGGATTTCAAGGCCTCGAGTTGCTCGCCCTGGAAGTAGAGACGAGTGCAGGTTTGTTAGCTAACCTTTTGTTCCCAAATGTTTGTTTTTAGGTCAATCAGGCATTTACAAGAAGCATCAGCAACAGATGGAAAAGGCAAGTTCCCTGGAGCCCTCTTCCGGCTGCTCAGCCTTCCCCAAAGCCACGCGCCCGGGCACTGCTAGGAGGTGGAGGAGGAAGAGTGTGTCTCTGGGCTGTCTCCTCAGGAGCAGAATGGGGGTGCCTGCTTGGGAGCTGGGGGGCTTTGTAAGAGCCGCTGAGGGATGTTTGGTGAAGACGACACAGATGGTGCACAACACAGCCCTGCTGCGTGAGGAGGCTTGGGGGTGACCGCTGCTTATCATAAGCTGATTCAGGTCGTTCCCACTCGTGAGTGTGATTTTCACGTCTCTAAACTGAGTCAGAAAGAGAAATCTTGCCTTGGAAGGACCAGGTAGCACTTGACTGTGAGAGCAGGTGGTTTGATGGGTGGGGATGGCTATGGTAAAGCACCCATCCCTGCTGATGGCACACGCTCCCAAAGCGGATGTGCTGGTGTTAATTTAAAGTGAGCCTGCTTCGAAAGAACCTTTAAACTCTGATTTTTAAATGCTTGTGCCATTAAAGCCCTTTTGCATCGCCTTGATTTTTCCAACCACGCCTGCTGCGTCAGAGAAGCCACAAAGGCAATGTTTTGTGTGTTCCTGGGCTGACTGGAATAATGTCCCAACTGCAGGCTCTCGGATGTGGGGTGGGGGTCTCCTGAAGGGCAGAGCTGCCTCTGGGTCCATGAGATCACTGAGCACTGATAGTGATGCTCTTTCTTTTCTTCTTTTTTTAAAATTTTATATTTGTCTCCAAGTGGTGGTTTTTTTTAAAGGATCTTATACCTTTCTTTCCTAGTGTTTTAAAAAATATGTTTTTATTGATTTCAGAGAGGAAGAGAGAAGGATAGAGAGATAGAAACATCAATGATGAGAGAGAATCATTGATCGGCTGCCTCCTGCACGCCCCCTACTGGGAATCGAGCCCGCAACCCAGGCATGTGCCCTTGGCTGGAATCGAACCTGGAACCCTTCAGTCCACAGGCCGACACTCTATCCACTGAGCCAAACTGGCTAGGGCTGATAGTGATGTTCTTTAAGGCAGAGTATTCATCTGTTGTGAAATGTAAGTTGCCGATCTGTCTTCTGATTATAAAAGTAACGTGGATTCGGTTTAGGAAACGTGGAAAACAGGTAGTAGGTACCAGTCTTACTTCACACTTGCTATTCAGTTCCTGTCCGGTCATTACGTAAAAGTGAGTTAAACCCGATTAAAGCTTCACACCTGTGTTGGGCAAAATCCTGGGGTTCTTAGAGCACAGCATTGGGGAGGATTCTGGTTTGGCCGAAATAGCTCCTTTTGGGATTCCTGCTGTCTGGCCCGTGTACCGCTCTTGCTCAGCGCAGCCTGCTGTGTGAGGGTTCTGCCTAGACTGGGAGCCCCGGGCAGTGCTCAGAGCCCCTCTCCCAAGGCCCACCCCACAAGTCTTCTGCTTAGACCCTGCTCATAGCCTTCCTCCAAGCCATGGGACTCCCGGAGCCCTCCTGCCTCTGGGAAGGGGTAAAGGAAAATTGCAAAAAATAAAACACAAATTAGAATTTAAGTTAAGCACCTTACAAACAGAAAAATCCAAAGCTGAAAATAAGAACCCGCCTTCTGCGTATAATTACAGTTTGGAGCTATTCTTGTGTTGTTCTTTTCTTCTTCCGTGCACGTAAGTTGCTTTTATTTTTCTTGTACCTTAATGAGTAGGTCTTTCTCTTAATTTATTATATGGAGATAAGACATTTAATTTGTCATCTTTATAGTACACTTCAATATTTTGGATTTGTTTTTTGACTGGCTGTTCAGCTGGAAAATGTTTGAGAATCCCAAGGCAGTGTTTTTTGGTTGATAAATGTAATCTGTGCTGCTTTTCTTGGCTTCATCCTTCCCCCCTTCATTCTTCCTCACCTCCGTCATCTGGCCCCTCTGTCTCTCTGCCTTCTCCACCTTGCTTTTAGAAGGCCTGGGGTAACTGTCTCCGTGACCGTTTATTCCGTGAGAGGGTGGTCATTGGCTGAAGACTTACTAAGCTCTGGCGGGGTAGGTAGCACAGCAGGTGAAGCCCAGGATGGGTCTTACTTGTCCCCCAGCAGCTGTAGTCAAGAGAAAGGAAAGCTTTTGTCCTCACCTGGGGCACATGAGGCAGTTCCTCGTTTGTTCCACCAGGTGACAGCAGAGAGCGAATATGAAAACAGGAAGTCACGCAAGCGCACCAGGACTCTCATTCACCATTCTCAGGATGACATACTGTTAAGAAAGCTCCCATTCCTCATCGGTAAATACCGCGAGCCCTTTGAAAGGGGTCAGAGTAGATTAGAATAGGGAGGTCTTCTTGACTCATGTTCTTTCACAGGGTTGATTTAGGCCACGGGATGCATTTAAGCTAATCTGCAAATGCATATTTGAGTCTGTACTTTGAAAAATGCTTCCGCTGTGACACTTGCAGAGTCGGGGCGGCCTGTTCCCAAGGCTGAGGTCTGCCCTGCAGAGAACTCACAGGAACATCCATCCCCACCCGACCCCAGTGCTGGGGGCCAGCCCGAGTGTGCCTGCAGGGTGGCTGCGCCCTGCGTGTCCGTCCACGCCAGGAGAGGAGTGGGGCGGTGCCTGGAAGCTGGAGTGAGCCCGTGGCTGATTACCGACGGTTCCGGGACACTGTGGTCGACCCTCTGTGCCCCTCAGCTCACCCCACCCAAGGTCCAGCCCCTCCTAGAGGCCACTGGCAAAGTGAAGACCAGGGGCAGGAATGTCTTCTCCTGGATTTGGAAGCAGTTGCTGCATGGAACCTGTTCTTAGGCTCATTATTCCACTGACTCATTGCATGGCCTTAACACTGACCTGGGCTTAAGACTCGGAGTAAGTGCAGTCCAGGCTGACTAGCTGCACGTAGGGGAGGCGCTATGTACAGTCGTTCCTGGGCCTGGGGCTGCACTCAGCGGGCAGGGGGTGTTTGTTTGGGTTCTGTTTGCTTCTTTGTGTCTGGATTCCTTTTGACTGAACCCCAACATTAAGGGGAACATTAAGGATGAAGCTGCCCACTGTCCTTAAGCTGTATCTTTTTTAAAAAAAAATATTTTTTTATTGATTTCAAAGAGAAGGAGAGAGAGAGGGGAACATTAATGATGAGATAGAATCATTGATTGGCTGCCTCCTGCACACCCCCTACTAGGGGATCGAGCCCACAACCCAGACATGTGCCCTTGGCTGGAATCGAACCTGGGACCCTTTAGTCCGCAGGCCGACGCCCTATCCACCGAGCCAAACCGGGTAGGGCTTAAGCTGTATCTTTTCTCTTGTCACAGATGCGCCTCTGTCAGGTCCTTTCGTTTTGAGTCACTGTTGGTTGTGTCCCCTGGGAGGAAGTGTAATTGAGTCTCGCACGGCACGCCTAGCTGTGGGCCCACTGTTTGCCGGCCAAGCTTTCCTGGCTGGTACTGCCCTTGCGCCTGCATCCCTGTCTGCTCCTCTCCAGTGTCGTTACCTTAGAGCAATGGTCAGCAAACCGCGGCTCGCGAGCCACATGCGGCTCTTTGGCCCCTTGAGTGTGGCTCGGCGTTAGAACCACTTCTTCAAAATAGACTCGCCCAGGCCGAAAACCAACTTTTGCGCACGGGCCACGAAGTTTCAATCGCACTGTATGTGTGCGCCCGCACGTGGTATTTTGTGGCAGAGCCACACTCAAGGGGCCAAAGAGCCGCATGTGGCTCGCGAGCTGCGGTTTGCCAACCACTGCCTTAGAGGACTGGCTTGGGAGCGTACACCGTACATTTATTCACTATTTCTGCTCCTGATCACTTGTTTTTTCTTGTTTCGGAGGAAAATTTAGAGGACATATTCTGAGAAATTTTAGCCTTTATATGTGAGCTTCCAAAGCATGTAAGCCGATAGCGACTGGCTAGTTGGGTTTATGGAGGCTTTGTTCTGAGCTGCTGTAGCCGTAAGTATTTGTCTGGGCAGCAGTTCACAAGAGGGTCCTTGGGGTCATGTCTTATTGTTTTTCTAATAAGACATGCGCAGCCTTTTTCGCTGTTGACATTTGCACTGACGGTGCAGAAGTGGGTCAACCAGCTGGCACTGAGTGGGGTTCAAGGCAGCAGCACCAAAGTCTATGAGGGGCCGGTGCATTCTTCATTGCCACCTGCCTTCAGGGGGTAGGAAAGGCTCGCTTCAAGAGCGGCCTTGATGAATTGTGGAAGCTGCACGAGTATGTCTTTTCACGTCCTGTGAGATGGGGCGGGACGTGTGCAGGAAGCACTTGTGCTGGGTGCCGCAGCGTGACGGCTGTCTGAGGGAGCCCGGGCAGGTGTCAGAGTGGCAGGCTGAACTGGCCACTCCTTTTGGGACACCACTGGTATTGGAAAGAACGATGACAGTCATAGTGTGGTTACTCAGACTTGTTTTGGCAGACTTTTTTTTCTCTCCCGTCAGCCCTAACGAGGTTTGAGGGAGGCACGTCTCACACGGGGATGTGAACACCCAATCGTACCCTTTATGAACTACAAAGGATCCGACATTTTCTTGAGAATGATCAAAGTACGCATGTCACTTCAGGAAAGCAACTAAAACTATTTGTTGCCAGTGACCTAATTCTCTCTTGAAAGCAGTTTTTAATTTAGGAAAACTTGGATCCCCTACTGCAGGCTCAGCAGCTTCTGGTTCTTAAAAGCCTTCTGGTGGGAGCAGGGCTGAGATTAACAACAGTGACCTTAAGACAAGTATTTATGTTCAAAGTTTCCATGTTTCCAAGATGTGCAGAGCACAGTGGAGCAGTGTTCTTCACCTGATCAGTGCACGTCACACAACAGCCGTGTGAATAACAAAGGTCCCTTCAGAGTGCAGCAGGGACCAGTGGGGTCAGCAGTGTGACAGCATGCAAGTTCCTGGCCACAGCCTCAGAGCCCCCCTTTCAGCAGCTGCCGTTTGTCAAATTTCAGTGTAAAGACTGCTCACAGCTACCTGACAGGGCCTGCATCCCTCCTAAGGCCATGCTTTCTCCATCCCCTTCAGCCAAACACTCCTTCCCGCACACTGGGAGTCCGCTGTGTCCACGCAGCCAGACAGGAGAGACCGTGACAAAAGTGGGAAGCAGGCCCACGCTTCTCAGGAAAATTTCCATTTTTTAAGAAAGATCTTATTTATTACTTTTGTGACTTTTAAATGAATTATTAAATACTAGAGGCCCGGTGCATGGATTCGGGCACCGGTGGGGTTCCTTGGCCTGGCCTGCGGGGATCCAGCTGAAACTGGCTCTCCAACATCCCCCTAGGGGTCCCAGATTGCGAGAGGATGCAGGCCAGGCCAAGGGACCCCACTGCACCGGGCCTCTAGTTTGCATATAAGATCTTTGGTTACCTCTTCCCACCCTCCCCCCTTCCCCTTCCCCGCTTCCTTCTGAGACTCATCAGTTTGTTGCATGTTTCCATGCCTGTGGTTTCTGCTGCATTGAGCATCTGCCCCCTGGTGGTCAGTGCGCATCATAGCTACCAGTCAGCCAGTCGCTTAGGCTTTTATATATGTAGATTTTTAAAATTTGTTGTAATTTCTAATGTGGTAAATATTGACAGATTTTACCCACATAAACAAAAGTTCTTGGGAGTTCTCAATACTTTTTAAAAAAAGTGTGAAGGGGTCCTGAGACCGAAAGTTTGAGAACCATGTATTAGGGATGAAGCTTCTTGAGTCTCTTGTTGTCATGACAACCATGAATGGGCCTGAAAGGCTGCCTCATTCTTTTTTCCTGTGTTGTTGAGCTCATTTGAAGCTTCCTTGGTCAGATTCTTGTGACTGTTTAAGAAATCCATTTGTTCTGTGCAGCAAATACCAAAAAAATGTGGGTTTTTTTTTAATATATATATATATATATTATTGATTTCAGAGAGGAAGGGAGATGGAGAGATAGAAACATCAGTGACGAGAATCATTGATCAGCCACCTCCTGCACGCCCCCCACTGGGGATCGAGCCCGCAACCCAGGCATGTACCCTGACCGGAATCGAACCTGGGACCCTTCAATCCGTAGGCCAATGTTCTATTCACTAAGCCAAACTGGCTGGGGCCAAAAACATGTTTTATTTTGGGTGTTTTTATAGAAACAAACCTAATGAAAAACCCACTGGCGAGAAAAGAGAAGGGCCCCACGTGTTTTAGTACCTAGTTCTGTTGGAACACAGCCGTGCCTGTTTGTATGTGTTGTCTTTTGCTGCTGCGCCAGAGTCGGTTGGTTAGGGCAGAGACTGTCGGCCCACAAGGCCTAGAACACTCGCTCTCCGGTCCTGTACAGAGAGCCCGCCCACACCTGGCTGCCACAGGCAGGGCAGTGATGTTGCCTGCTGGCTTCCCAGTGAGCACCCTGAAAGCTGCGAAGCTCACACGGATGTAAGAAGCTACCATGTTTAGCCCGGCCAGTGTGGTTCAGTGGTTGAGTGTCGGATCTATTGAGCCAGGGGGTCATGATTCGATTCCCAGTCAGGACACATGCTGGGTTGCCGGCTCCATCCCCAGTGTGGGGTGTGCAGGAGGCAGCCTGTCAGTGTTTCTCATTGATGTTTCTGTCTCTCCCTCTCCTTCCTCTCTGAAATCAATTTTCAAGAAGTATTTAAATGTATATTGGAAATGTATTTTGAACCACTTTTCATGTGACAACATTGAAAGTCAAGAAATTTTATCCTCTAACACAGCCTTTTTCGTATTTGCTCTGGATCCCATGTTTGTGAGATGGATTAGTGGGGTATCCTCTTAGTGGAGGCCAGATGGCACCCCGTAGGCTACGGGGTGTCGCTACGGGGTGACTCTCCAGAGTGTCGCTACCTGAGAGGACTGGCTTGGGACCAGTGTGATCCCAGGTCAGCTTGCCAGGCTGTGCTGGCCCCTGATGTGGAAAGCCACCTGTCTCCCCTTGTGCAGTGTGCTCGAGCCCCAGCCTCAGCAGACTGTGGAAGTGCCGAGGGTGGGGGCGAGTCACAGCGACTGATGCCATGGGCTGTGCCATCATCATTTCTTTTATTTTTGTGTTTGATCGAAAAGTCCCTCTGCAGTGCAGCAGGGAGAAAGCAGGAGAGAAGGATGATGGGTAGATAGGGATGTTTTTTAAGCCTTGAGGCTTTCCTCACACCAGGGAAAGATTGTCTTGGAAATTTTTTACCCTGTAAGTGGCAGCTGTGGGCCTTTTGCTCTGGGTCCCATAAATAAATTAGGATTAACTCCTCAAGATGGATGGCTGGCAGCCCCTGGGCATTGCCTGGCATTTGAGCCATGATTGCATCTGAGCAGCCAGTGGGTTACAGAGCTGTGGGTGCCTCTCAGCGCAGAGTGTAGGATTTGAGGACTGGCCTCTCCACTTACAAGCTGTGTGACCTTGGTAATTGACTAACCCCCAGGCCTCTGTCTGTCACCTGTGAGGCAGAGGTAATGATGCCCTCCCTCTTAGAGGCTGCCATGAGGATTAGTGAGATGAATCCCAGACAGTGACCAGCCCGGTGCCTGGCACACAGCTAGTACCTAGTAGGTGGTGAGGACCAGCGCCACTGTTCTTCTCATTGTCACGGTTCCCACACCATCCAGGGAAGTGTGCTGGGAGGTAGGGGATTGTCTGCTTGCCAGCGTGCTGAGCTGCTCTTGGGCTTAGGGAGGAAAGGCACAGTCTAGGGAAGGGGAGGTGCCCCCCCCAGATGGCAGATATTTGCTCTTTTGCTGCTGGGTCAGAGAGAGTACTGACTAGTTAGCATTCAAAAGGGCTGGGCACTTTCTGCCTTAGTGGGCATTTGTTCTGTTCTCGTCATTAAAAAGCACGTGCCAAAAAATATTTTTTTTAATCTTCATGTTGAAAGTGTTATGTCCCCTTTTATCCCATCTGGCCTTTTTTGAGAGTGATGGGAGGAAGAGGGATCCCCTTGCAGGAGCTCCTGAAGCAGCTGTACATGCTCCGCCTCCCTGCCCCCCCATCTCTCCTCCCTATTCCCCGGGAGGTTTTTGGTGAAGTTGGTGATTCTGTGCTTGCGAGGTTAAGAAGCACTGCCCTAGCCCTAGCTGGTTTGGCTCAGTGATAGAGCGTCGGCCTGCGGACTGAAGGGTCCCGGGCTCGATTCCAGTCAAGGGTACGTGCCCAGGTTGTGGGCTCGATCCCCAGTGTGGAACGTGCAGGAGGCATCCTATCAGTGATTCTCTTTCATCATTGATGTTTCTCTCTCTCCCTCTCCGTTCCTCTCTGAAATCAATAAAAATATATTTAAAAAAGCAGCAGCAGCAGCACTGCCATAAAGAAATTCTCCAAATGAGGAGACGCTGCTGAGAAGGAGTGCCAGCCGGACTTGGCACCCTGCGTGATGATGGTGCAGGCCCTGGAATGTAGGTCTCCTGGCTCCTGTCCGAGGCATTTTTCTTCTCACCATGCTCATTCTTTTACCATATTTGCTGTTCCTCGTGGTGGGTCAGAAATAGCCAGCCCAGACTTGGTGAGCCTTTTACTCCCCGGGGCCCAGCCCGCTGTGGTCCAGCAAACAGCAAGCTGTCAGCATCCTTAACTCCAGGGAAAGCTCTTTTGGAAGAAGCTGGGGAGGTTTGGGATTCCAGGCTGCTTCCTGCTGTGTCAGTGCTCGTTGGTTCAGCTGGTGAAGCGTCCTGTCCTGGAGCGGGCATCCCGGGCACAGCGGGCTGACTCATCTCGCGTGCACACGGCAGCACTGCCCAGGTCACCATTATTCCAGTTTGGATTTGTGCCTGAGGGGGCAGCCACCGGAACACAGTAAATGCCACATTTGGTATTTGATTCATCAGGTGTAATCCTGATATAATCCTGATACTGTGACATCAGCCGTTCCTCAGGTGTTCGCTGTGCTGCCCCAACAACCTCAGTGGTAGGCATTGGTATTATGTCTCACAGATGAAGAAACAGACTCAGAGAGGTTAGGAGATCTACCTGAGGTGACACAGCCTCAGGAAGCGGCAGGTCCTGCACTGTTACCCACTCCTGTCCTTGCTGCAATGAGGAAGCCTCCTCCCTCCCTCCGCTGCCTCAGCTGTGACTACAGCACCCATGTGGGCCCCGGGAGCCTGATCCCAAGGCCAGCAGTCTTGTAGACAGAAGTCTTGCACGTGACTGTCACGCTGGTGGGTTTGGGAGCTCTGCTTACTGTGGCTGCATTTCTTAAAGACAACACTGGTTTTTCCCAAGGCCCATCTGTCAGTCCCAGCACGTGTCCTGGATGGCGTGACATCCGTGCCCGTGCTGATGACTCCCCTGGGTGCAGAGTGGTTCATGCCAGCCTCACAGTCAGCCTGCAGGTGGCGTGGTGATGCATGTGACACCAGGGAGATGTTCGGACAGCACCTTCCACTCCCTCCCTCACTGCACACGGTGTCAGAACCCCTCTGCTTTCTCTCAACCAGCCCTCCCTCCCCACCCCTGCTTTCCTGCCCTGTGACAGGGAGTGGACCATCAGGCTTCACCTTAAGAATTCTCTCTGGTCCTTGGTCTCATTGCCTTGTCCTTCCATCTCCCTCAGCCAACCAGCAGGCAGGATCTGCCTGGCTCACTGCCCGCCCACTGCTGTGCACTGAGAAATCCCTCCCCGCCTTTTAGAGGGACCTCCACAAATCCAAGGGTTTTGACCTCAGTTGGGTTCCTTCTTGGTTCTCTCCATCCTTTCTCCAGAGAGATTGTTCTAAAATGTAGGCGTGATCAAGGCACTGCTCTGCTTCAGACCCTTCAGAGGCCCTTTGGGGCCCTTGGCCAACAAGGGGGCCAGCTGATGGGCTCTGGCCTCTCAGCCCAGCCCTGCTTGGCCTCTCCCAGCTTCTGCACCGTCGGGCGCACTGAGCTGCCCTCATCCCCCTGGGTGATGCTGGCTCTTCCTGAGCATTCTCTCCACTTGGTCTCACCACTCTTGTTCCCCACTGAGCCCCGCTCAGGCCTCTGCTTAGACACCGCCTCCTCTGGATCCTCTCTCTTACCCTGTGCCCCTGGTCTGGGCGCGTTCCCCACGTGTGGCTAGGCTATGGCAGCCATGCATATTCCTCTCACGGCACCTTGAAATCTGGTAGTAAAAGTGTGATATCTCTCTCTCCCTCTGCCCCACCTCCCCCCGACGCTGATGGGTCTTGGTGAACATTCAAGGGCAGGAGTTTCATTTGTCAGGATTTATTTCAACAAGCAAAATTCCCAAGAGACTTAAAGCACTTTTGTTATTTAGATGGTCTACTTTACTTGTTGGTGCTATTCTTTCTCAGTCCTTCACAAAGAGGAGGATTGAGTGTCCGTGTTCAGGAACCGTTTTGCTCGTGGGGGAGGTCTGTTCCCGGAGGCTGGATGGGTGTGTGGGTGGTGTGGCGTGAACGGCTGTTTCATTGACCACTGCCGGCGGGGAGCAGGAGACGCACACAGAAACAAAAGGAACACTCGATCCTACAAATGAGTGAAGCTTTAAACCTGCGGGAATTTAGTTATTCCACACTTCCCTGTGTAATACCTTGCCCTCTGCGACTCCTCTCCCATCCCAAGACGAGGACGAGCACCTGTTCATGGCACACGCCCTGGTACTCTGTGCACTTAGTATTGAGTGAGTGTACCTCGGGGTGTGGCGGCTCTTTCCTGGGGAAGGGCAGCCACCCTGGGCCAAAGCCCACGCCGCCATGGTCACTGTTGCATCCCGGGCCTGAAAAATGGCTGAGAAACAGATTTCATTTAAAAAATCTCAAGGCTACCAGAGAAAGCACTAGTGAAGAGCCAGCACTGAACTGCATGCTTTCCTTGAGCTTCTTCAGCTGTTGCTGCGCGCATGCGTCCTTTGCAGGCTGGAGGTGGGTGTAATAGCCCCTCCAGTCGGGGACTTAGAATTCCCCAGAAAGCGTTTCTGATCGGTGCATTGGGTTTCTCGGAAGAGATTCAGACAGATACTGGTAGCTGATAACCACCTTGAAGATTATTCAGATTCAGGAAATTTCTTTTGGAAGCCTAAGCTTCATTGTCTCCCACTAGTCGTGAGGCCGTGGGGGGAGGAGGAGGAAATGCAAACCTCTACTATCCACAGGCCCGTTCTTCATGGAACCGGTAATTGAATGCTATTAAGCAAAATTAATTTGCCTCTTGTAGGAAGGTTTATGATGAATGAAAGGATTGCTCTTTGGGGAGGGAGCCAGGCTACCCTCTGTGGTCATCAATATTTCATGGCCATAGGCAGTGGCAGGAAGTTAGCTATCCTGGCTCCCTGACCTTGAGCATCATGAAGGTAGGACACAGCCAGGGAGGTTGTATTTAAAGGGCTTGTTACAAGGCACTTACTGGAAATCTAAGTGAAATTTAAATTTGCAAGATGCACTCCTGTTAATTGAACTTACTCCCTGAACTAGTGGGAGATTCCCCCAGATTGCTCAGGGACCCCGCTGAGACTGGTCCTAGTGGGGGCAGCTCTGTCAGCCACAGTGGCAGAGCTGAAATGTTTAATGATGGCTTGGGGGGAGGGTCCTGATTTGCAGTGACCACTGGTTTCTGTGGGTCATTGTACTCCTGGCATAGCCGGTGTGAAGCTGCTGAATCCAGGACTGGGGAAACATGCGGGTTTGCCCGTGCATTGGAGCTGCAGCCCCGCCTGCTGTCCCCACAATCCCTGACTCCTGGTGACGGGGGAGATCCGGCCCAGCGGCTGCATTTCCAGAAATACAGGAGTGCCCCGGGCAGTGCTCCTGCATTAGACTCGGCCCCTTGGCTGAGAGGGTGCTGAGTGCCTTGCTCTGCTCCCCAGCGCTTCCAAATGAGAAAGGTTAACGAGCCTCTGTTTTGTTCTTTCTTCTCCCCAGCTGCTATTAACTTAGCAAAGCTGAAACTTTTCAGACATTATTACGTCCTGGTGAGTAAAAAACCCTAAATCTGTACACAATGAGTAGAGCAAATGGGCTCCCACAGGAGGGTGGGTGCATGAGGTGGGTGCTGCCTGGGGCTGAGGGCTTCACTCCACCAACCAGGTTGTGTCCTTGGATATGGGAGTTACGTGTCTGCTTGCTCTCTTTCGAGTTTAGTTTTAAATCTGGCTTTACACACTCAGAACAGCGATCCCTGCTTGATGCGTTTACAGTGCAGGATTATGGAAACAGCGCCACCCACTCTGCCTCCGAGCCGCCTCCCCACCAGTGATCACTGGTGGCAGCTGAGTGCCTATTTCTCTAGGTCAGTGGTCAGCAAACTGCGGCTCTCGAGCCACATGTGGCTTTCAAGCCGAGGTTTGCCGACCACTGGGATAGGGGCTTAATCACAAGGGACAACAACAGCCTGTAATTATTGGAATCGAGAGTCTAGGTCAGTGGTCGGCAAACTCATTAGTCAACAGAGCGGCAAACCGCAGCTCGTGGCTCGCGAGCTGCAGTTTGCAGACCACTACCTAGGTTCTCTCCTAGGATTACATGCTCCTTTGATGGGACTTTTTTATTCATTTACAAAATGGGATCACACCTAAACACAGAACTGAGATAATCATGAAGGGCTCAGACAAGCATTAGCACCAAAGACGGGACTTACTCTAAATTATTAGAAACAGAATTTCTTGGAACATTTAAGGTATGGGTCTTCTAGAGTTTGCTTCCTGACTCCTGACAGAAAGTTTCTGAGTCGTCTTCCCTTTGGATGTGTTTTTCCTGGTCCCAGTGAGCAGGCCACACTCGAGTGGCCCGTGAGTCGCACTCTCAGCAGCCCCTCCCTTGCTGGAGGACTGAGTATTTTTGGCACTTGTGCTGTGTGGACCTCGGACGTCCCGCCATCCGCTGCAGAGACTGAAAGTCAGCACTTCCTGTGGCTTTATTTTGCTGTTGCTCCTGGAAAACGCCTCCAGCCTGGGAGGGAAAATACTACCCCCTGGGTCTTGACATCAGCAACCAGACTGAAATGCTCGTCCTCCCGTGGGTGTGTGGCTGTGCCCAGGACTGTGGCCACCCAGAGAGCAAGAAGCGCTGCCGTGTGACTAGCAGAGCCATTCTGTGTCTGTTTTGTAGTGAATGTGAAAGCAAATTGTCAGAAGAAAGTGGTGCCAAATCTCTGTGTTGATGTTCTTGTTTCTTTCCTCTTCCTCTAGATCGTATGTTACATATACTTCACCAGGATCATTGCATTTTTCCTCAAATTCGCTGTTCCGTTCCAGTGGAAGTGGCTCTATCAGGTATGCTGGTCCCGGAGACAGCCTGAGGCTGCACCCTACAGTCACGGTTTACCTGGCAGTGAGACCTCGTTCTCTTCAGGGCTGCAGTCCGGCTCCTGTCCAGGAGAACTGCTGGGCTGCAGGAGAAGCCTGGTGGTCGTTGCATTATTGATGTTAGCGTTCAGTGTGAAGAGTCTTTGAAGAGAAAAGCCTCAGACAGAGAGAAGAAGGTTTACTCTGTGTAATTACAGCCCAGATGAGACGGGTCTCCGTCAGTTCCAGGACTTAGAGTAGCTCAGGATGCAGACCTTCCTTCTCCTTTGCCCATTGTTATCATTTCAATAGTGAAGTATCTTTGCAGTAACTAGAACTGGCTTAACTACTAGGGCAGGCCATCGAATGGTCTGGAAGACTGTTCTCTTAAGTACCCTTGATGCGTTAGGCACTGTAGGAAGTGGGGGTATATAATGACCCTTAAAACACAGCCGTGGACATTCCAGGTAAAGCTAGGAGTCTTAGGTGTCATCTCCGGGCAGAATGCCTGGCTGAGGCCTCAGCACAGCTTGGGAGGAAAATGCTCCCTAGCAGCCAGCTCGGCGTTAGAGGAGTGGCCATGGAGTGGCAGGTTGCCGGGCAGGGGGTGGGGGTCAGCTTGTTAAGTTCCACTGCTTTCCGAAAAACAGTGGCGCTCATCCCTTTGTTTGGGGTGTTTTTAATTTGCAGCTCATGGACGAAATGGCCACTCTGGTGTTCTTTGTTCTCACCGGGTACAAGTTCCGCCCAGCTTCAGATAACCCCTACCTACAGCTGTCTCAGGAAGACGATGACCTGGAAATGGAATCTGTGTAAGGAATCTCCCTCCTTCCCTCCCTTGCCCCTGGGCCTAACACAGAGCAGCAGGGTGTGCATTGGGGCAGCTGCTGCACACGTGGTTGCTCCAGAGGTGGGCCCCCTATTCTTAGCGAAGGAAATGGACTCTGCGCCCGGTAACTGGGTGGCATGAACTTGGGCACATGTTGGGCCTGTTCCAAACTGCTGAGGACGGACAAGCCGCTTCCTGCGGCCCCTGCCATTGGGAGCCTGTGCCTGAAAGTGCGATCCTCCAGATCTCGTAGGCCTGCTAGTGAAGGCCAGACGTCCTTTGCCTTCAGATAGCCAGTGGCTCTCGCAGCAGCACCATGACTGACCTAGATCTGCCTTAACCGGCTTCAGAGTCTCAGGGTGCATGCCTCCAGGGTGCTGTTTCTGGGAAGGCAGGCGCGTTCCAGAAGTGAATAGTGATTAAGGATATTTTGCTGTTAACTGTGATGGGCCAGGCCGGTTGTGTTTGAGGATTAGCCTGAGGGCGAGGTTCCGGTGCACTGCTTTGATTTTTCCCAGTTCAAAGGCTGAGCCTTGGCCCGCTGGGCCCTGCTGGGCTGCCAGGCAGGTGAGCAGCCTGGTGCAGCTCCTGGTGCTCAGCTCCACTGTGAGAACAAAGAGCAAAGGCAGATCCTACGGTTGGCTGCAAATAGCCCCTCCCTGTGCGGAGGAAGACAGGCCTGTTGGTAGCTGGCGGGGGGAAGGCAGGAGGAGAAGCATGTGTGCCTCTTCTGGAAGTTGCAGGTCAGAGCCAGTGACTGGTTGAAGAGGCACAAGTGAGAGCCAGTCTGGTGAGCAGCAGCAGGAAGCAACCTGAGATCTGGGGGATTGGTCCATCCCTGCTGGGGACCCTGGCTTGTTCTCTGGGGTGGGCAGCTAGGAGCCAAATGGCTGGCTCCCGGCATCTTCCGCTTGACTGGGCTGTGGTCCGAAATGGCTGTACCAGTTGGTGTTCTCGCCAGTCATGTAGATTTCCTGTCCCCACATCCCGTCCGCCAGCGCTAGTCTGGAAGTGTGGATGCGTTAGGAAGGTATGTCTCGTGGCAAAATTCTGTTTTGGTTCTCGTTTCTCGCTGACAGTGTTTGGTGACGGTAATCATTTTAGCAAGAGGGTCTGCGGTTGTGGTCAGGAGGAAAGGAGAGGGCGTGGGCAGGTAGACCGCCGTCTATGGGGACTAGAGAGCCTGTTCTTTATTCTGTCCTTTATTCTGGGAAGGCTGGGATGTCCTCGGGCTGCCTCAGTTTACACCCGTCACAGGGCAGCAGTACTCTGGTCGTGCTGTTTCAGTGCCTTAGTGGAGCCGTCCTGTGCCAGTGAATGGGTTCTCCCTGTGATGCAGCCGGAGTGGGGGCAAACCCAGCCTAGGGTTTGTTTAGGGTGGTGCACTCTGGGAGCGCGAGCCCAGTTTAGCCAGAAAAGAAGTTTAGGAGCGGATTGAGGTCAAGTGCCTTTAAATCCGCAAGGAAATTGTTCTGGACTTTCTCTTGGCTGAGTACTCTGCTGCTGAGAGAGTTCTAGGAATTTATAAGATGTGACAGCAGAACAGGCTGGACAGACGCTCTGGCGCAGCTGCCTCCTGTTCCCTGCAGGTGCGCAAAGGCTAATTGCAGCAGCCCGGGCTGCCGTCTCCCTCCGCCATTTGGAGTGGGAGTGCTCGCACCCTGAAGTCCTCCCCCCGACAGCCAGCCAGAGGCAGCGGCGCCCTGGCCTGGTTGCCCAGCAACCAGGAGCTCTCTGCCATCCACCCTGGAGGGGTTTACCAAAGAAGGGAGCTGGTCCGATCCTTGTCACAGAGCAGCACCTCCAGGAAGTAGTATTCCTCAAGCGCCCGCCCCCAACCCATCCCCCCTCTTCCTGGTGGGTCTGACCACTGCAGCACGTGATTGGCCACCGGGAGGTGGGGGGAGTTTCTCCCGCCCCTGCCCTCCCCTCCTTCATCTGAGGCCCGGCGGAGGGGCGTAGTGCATCTGGGGAGTGAGTCTCTGGGGGGGGGGGGGGGGGGCTGGGAGCTTTCACCCTTTTTCCTCCCTCCGAGCCTGCAAGATGAGGGCGCACTCACAGGTAACACTGACTTTGTCTTTTTTCTCTTTCTTCAACATCTCTCTTTGGACCAATTTTGGTAACAAAATTTATTGTAAAACATTCAACATGTTAAATATTGGCTGCGATTTCGGCACTTAGTAGCTGCCCGTGTGCTGCGCGCACCCTGGGTGCCCTGGGTTTTCATTCCACAATACTGCCCCCAAGGTGTGGCCACTCGGACTGCTTCTTGTGAGCACCCGCGTGGGCCGGCACCTACAGTGGCACAGGACGATGGGAGACTCTGGGATTGTCTCTCAGCCAGGCCTCTCCACGTTCCAGTGCAGAAAGCAATTACTAGTTTGGTTATACTTTCTGGTTTAGTTTGGTTGAAGAAATAGTTGTGTCCATCGGCCACTTACACCACATGTGACTGTGACCCGGGTGGCCGCGGGATCAGGGGTTGTCAAAAGCAACGTTCTCGTCTTGCCTGTGTGCGTTAGGCCCTGTGGGGTGCAAGTACAGGATGCGGGGCTCTGTTGGGAAGAGAGGGGTCACCGTGGGATGTGGGAGGCAGGCCCGGATCCATGTGCCCTCGCCATCTCTGTCGGAGCTCCCTGCTCCTTGTCTCAGGCACCTCTGCTCCATTCCCCCGCCTGTCCTCCACAGACTCCTGTGCTGATCCCACAGGGAGCGCATCAGCCTTAGCACTGCCCCCTGGCCTGAGCCCAGCTCCCCAGCTGCTGGCCACCCCGCTCAGAGAGGCGCTGCCCTGAGCAGGCACTGGAAGCAGGACAGCTCCTGCTGGAATGGGCACTGGGCTGGGCAGCCAGAGAGGCCAGCCTGGCCGTGTGCCTTACGGGCAGCTGTGGAGCGCCAGCCGGAGCAGAAGCCCGGCCTTCCGGGAGCCCAATCCGCTGTGGGGACAGTGGGACAGGGTGTAGACAGTCCTGAGGTACGGGCGTGCACTGGAGCCACGGAAGGGCATGTCACCAGCCAGGACACGAAGGAGCTAGATGGGTGGAGGAGGCGTAGGCAGAGGCAAGAGGAGCAAGCCTCGCCTCTGGAGACCTCACTGTCCCGTCTATGAAGTGAGTGTGGTGTCTGCGACCTGGGCCGCTCCAGGAGGCCGTGCCTGTCCTCTGAGTGGAAGTTTAGGCTGAAAATCCCGCTGCTCATTGCTCCCCACGCTTGTAGAGACCTTTCCTCAGAGAGGCGTTAATGTGCAGGGTACTGGGCCGATGGGGGCTCTTCAGCTGTTGTCCCCTCTTCAGGGTTGGCACCAACACGAGGCCGTGCTGGAGGTGCCTGGGAAGCTGCAAAGTCCCTGCCTGGGAGGCTGCAGGGTGTTGGTCTAACCTTGCCTCCGTTCTCACTACTGCAGCGGCTGAGCTGCCCAGGGACGCCTAGCACTCTTGAGCAGCAGCCGGCCGGGCTTCCCTTCCCAGAGGGAAGTGATGCTGCTGTGCCCACCGGCATCACTGCCATCGGTCGTGATCTGCTTCAGGTCACTTGAGCAGCTCCCACGGGCTCCAGGTCACACAATCAACCCCACGTCACCTGCTCTGCCTGTGACTCCTCATGTGCTGGCACCCTCCCCTCGACAAACTCTGGGGGTGCCACATGAGGGGGTGGGCATGGTCCTTGGAGAGTCTGTTGAGTTGACTGATGGCACTTATTTTATTGATCAGGAGGTTCCTATGGGTCCGTGATGGGGACGTAGGATACTTAGGAAATGCTGGGCCAGGCATTTTTAAAAAAATATATTTTATTGATTTATTTTACAGAGAGGAAGGGAGAGGGAAAGAGAGTTAGAAACATCAATGAGAGAGAAACATCGACCAGATGCCTCCTGCACACCCCCAACTGGGGATGTGCCTGCAACCAAGGTACATGCCCTTAACTGGAATCGAACCCGGGACCCTTCAGTCAGCAGGCTGACGCTCTATCCACTGAGCCAAACAGGTCAGGGCCAGGCATGTTTGTTTTAACAGGCTGTTTTTAGAGCAGTTTTAGGTTCACAGCAACATTGAACAGAAGATACAGCCATTTGCCATCAGCGTCCTGGCCTCACATATGCACAGCCTCCTCATTAGCAACATCCCTTCCAGAGCGGTGCATTTGTGACAGTCAATGAACCTGACTGACAGTCATTGTCACCCGGAGTCCATAGTTTACCTTAGGGACCAGGCTTGGTGGTGTGCATTCTGTGGGTTTGCACACTTGTGTGATGACATGTATCTACCATAATGGTATCATACAGATATGTGCATTCTGTGGGTTTACACACACGTGTGATGACGTGTATCTACCATAACGGTGTCATACAGATACGTGCATTCTGTGGGTTTGCACACATGTGTGATGACATGTATCTATCATAATGGTGTCATACAGATGTGTGCATTCTATGGGTTTTGCACACATGTGTGATGACGTGTATCTACCATAATGGTGTCATACAGATATGTGCATTCTGTGGGTGTGCACACACGTGTGATGACGTGTATCTACCATAATGGTGTCATACAGGTATGTGCATTCTGTGGGTTTGCACACACGTGTGATGACGTGTATCTACCATAATGGTGTCATACAGATATGTGCATTCTGTGGGTCTGCACACACGTGTGATGACGTGTATCTACCATAACGGTGTCATACAGATGGTGTCGTTGCCCTAAAATCAGTCCGGCCAGGAGGAGCTCCGTATGTTTGCTCGATGCCTCCTGCCCTGGGACCACCGTGTCCTTCGCAGATCCACATCCTTAGAACCTGCCCAGCTCACATCTTGTCTTCCCATGGACCCCAGTGGAGCAGCAGGCTGTGCTCCACTCCAGGAAAAGGGCCAGCGCGCTTCCATTTTTTGTTGGTGTTATCCTCACCCGAGGATATTTTTTCATTGATTTTTAGAGACTGGAAGAGAGGGAAAGACAAATATCGATGTGAGAGAGACTCATCAGTTGGTTGCCTCCTGCATGTGCCTCATCCAGGGCTGGGCAGGGAGGAGCCTGCAACCAAAGTACATGCCCTTGACCAGAATCGAACCTGGGACCCTTTGGTCCGCAGGCCGGCGCTCTATTCACTGACCCAAACCGGCTGGGGGTGTGCTTCCATTTTTGATCCTCCGATTCAGTGAAGGGCTCCACAGCCCCTCCTGAGTGTCTGGGACCAACAGAGAATAGGCCCTGTCCTGGGAGGCACGGGGAGGCGGAGACCCATGCTCACTGACGGCGCAGCCTGCAGGGACCAGGGCCTGGTCTGCAGGAAGCAGCCGGTTCTCTAGCTCTAGTGTCAGGGGCTGGGCCCAGAAGGTTCTGCCGCACCCGTGCTTCTGCCCGGGACTCAGAAACCTCCAGTGTGGCTGGTGACTGTGAACGTCTGCCTTGGGCTAGCTTTCTTTTCGGACGTTAACTGTAACGGGAGGACGTGCACGCAACGTGAGCACCGTGGAGGCCATGACGGGCTGGCAATTGTAGCAATAACAGCGGCCATGCATTGATTGGGCGCTTTGGAGACCCTCATGTCCCCTCACGGTAGCTCTGGGAAGCGGGAATTGCTTATTGTACTGGAGCACGGAGAGCTCAAGCGACTTGGCCAAGGTTACATAGCGGCCAGGAGCCGGTCAGAATTCAAGCCCAGCTCTGACTCCAGAGCCAGCCCTTCACCCTCCGGGAGGTGCTGTGGCGAAGACGGCCTTGCTTCCCACTGACCACTCCCTGTTGTTTTCCCTGTGCAGCGTGACGACGTCAGGGGTGATGGAGAACATGAAGAAAGTCAAGAAGGTGACCAACGGTTCGGTGGAGCCCCAGGGCGACTGGGAATGCGCCGCATGATGGAGCACGCTCGAGGCTGGCCCCACAAAGAAGACACTTAATTTATTCATAGTCCTCTTGGTGAGCGAGAGCGGCCCGCACCTCCCGACAGTCACTGAGCGCATGCTGGGAGCAGAGTGCCGCGGAAGCCCGTTTTTACTCTCTCTTATGGAAACTGATCTGTGGCTGGTCCTAGGCGGCTGATTTCTCCTTCAGGTGGGCACGCTGCAGAGGGAGTGTAGCGAGGAGGAGAATAAAAGAAAGACTTTGTTTTGATTTATAGACATATATTTTTAATTGGGAGCGCTTAGGGTACATGCAGTGTGACCCCAGAGTGTAGCACATCAGAATGGATGGTGGGTGGGGAGGAAGTCAGCATCTGTGTCGTCACAGCACGGGCTTACAGGGGATGGAGGGCGCCGCTGCAGCTTTTGCGGACAAAAACCGAATGGAATGAGGTGGTTTTAGAAAGAGTCAAAACCTGATTTAGTATGCCGAGCCCGCCCCGGATCCTGTCCCCAAATGCAGCCTCAGGCCTTTCTCCCGGGTCCTGAGAGGATCCAGGAACCCCCAGCGCTGGGAGCGGTGTCTTTCCAAGGGGCTCTGCTCGGCTGGGATGTCACCGTCGGCCCAGCCCTGGGGGACAGCCCGGGGGGAGGGGGCGGTGTTCCTGATGGAAGCGTATTCTGTGTTGCCTAAAGGATGGACAGAAATATATTTTTAGCTCAAAAGCATTCTGTAGGGTTTTCTTGAACATCCAGAGCAGCACGTCTCGGTTCCCTCTCTTCTCGTGGTTCCTGTCTACTTGGTGTGATGGGAATCTGGGGGGGAGGGAAGGAGCTTTCCTTCAGGAGCAGCTGGGGCAGGAAAGGAGGTGCTGAAGTGAATACTAAGTCCCAAGCGGGCCATCATCATCAAGCTTTCCCCGTAACCAGAGGGTTCAGACAGGAGGTGGACGGCTGCCCCGTCGGTATCTGGAGCATGTGTGAGGAAGTGTGACTGGCTTAGGCTCAAGGCGGGGAGGCGGCTCACAGGAACTCAGGTTCCCTTGGGGACTCTCTGAGCGTGGGGACCAACATGGGGCGCTGCCCACAGTGAGCAGCATCGCTCCTAAGCCGTTGGAAGCCCGGGACCGCTCCGGAGGCCCGTTGGGCCTGAGGGCTTGGTGATCATTCCCACTGGAGCATGGCCACGCAGACAGTCCCTGGTGGTGGTGTGCTTATCTCCAGCTTGGAGGGTCGGTCGGAAACCACAAGATTTAGGGGTGGCTTAATATCCCAGGTTTGGGAACCTGAAGTCTTTCCTCAAAAACAGTTGTTTTCCGTCCGCTGTGCCATTCCCACTCCCTAGCTGGCCCGAGAGGAAGACGCGTCCTCCTCATGCACTTTCAGTGGCTCTGCAGGCCCGGGGGCGGGCCACGCGTCTTCCCGTCCCCAGGACAGGGAAGTACAGCCTCAGTGGTCATCTCAGCGTCAGTTTTCTCTCCTCTGTTTTAACTTGGAGCTATGTGACGGGGCCGGAAGTTAGAGAGAAGATGGGAATACCTTTAAAGCTTTATCTTCCTGTCCAAACAATCCCCGCGCTGCAGAAATGTGTCTCAGCCCACGCTTAGGTGCTTCCCTGGGGGGGACCCATTTGCTGTTTGTCCTGCAAGCAGATGTGCTTGACTCAGTCATAGATTTCTTGGCAAGAACCAAAGTGAGATGGAAACTCCCTCCTGAAAGGGTCTGCACGCAGGGAGCGAGTGCGTGAGGAGCCGGGGAGGATGAGGACGGGTGTGCGGCCATCCCGCACTGCTGCTGCCTCCTGCCCGCTCTGGCAGCTCCCAGCCTCAGCAGCCACGTTCAGGCCGAGCCAGAGGGCCCTTTACAGCCCCTGCCTCCCTCCAGGACCTCTGGGCTCTCCCAGCACCTGCGGGGCTGCCGTCCCCTCCCAGGCTGGCCTTCTGGGCACAAGCATGGGGGGAGGGGCAGGTTGGAACAGGCTACCACGGCCTGCCTACCGCACAGCACGTCTGCCCGTGTCCTGCATGTATCCTCAAGGTCTGCAGTCAGGCCGGTGACGGGAAAACCCAAACCCAGCTGCGCCTGGGAAGGCAGGTGGTCGTTCGAGTTTTTCAGAATTGCTTACGCTGTCCGACCTGTTCTGTGAGCATTTCTTCCCTTTCTCTGTCACTTCATAGTGGGGACCAGCATGCACTTGAGTCAAGGTGACTGGCCGGGGTCCAAAGCACAGTGGTTCTCCAGCCACAGCCTTCCTGCTCCGGGGCTCCATGAGCTGCGGAGCTCCAACGGTTAAGCCTCCCAGAGTCTCGGGCTGGGCAGGAAGGATGGGTGCACATCACAGAGCCCTCGGTATTTATAGCTTCACTCTGCTCCCTCCCTGCTCTGCCCACACGAATATCCAGGCTTCCTTTGAGAAACCTGCCTGGGACGGGGAACCCTGCTGCTGTGAAGGTTCAGGAAGTGAAGGCTCCATTTGCCTTGAATAAAGTCAGTGTCTTTTGTAGAAAATTACTTCTTGGACCACAACAAAGGTCATTGGTCTCAATCCTGGCTCTTACCAGGGGCCAAAGACGCCATCAGCCTAGTTCCTGGCCCCCCCCCCCCCGGACTTTCAGATGTTCGTGGCGATGCAGTGCCACTGAACGCGAGCCGGGAGCGGCCGCCTCTGCCGGACAAGCCGCCCTAGTGCAGGAGGTGCTTTCCCAGGTCACAGCCCGAGACAGTCAGCTTTCCCTCAAGAAACCGCTCCGGAGTGAATCGCAGGGCGCTTTCCCCCCTGCCGTGTCCAGCCAGCCAGGCAGCTCTTGGTCTCCTAAGTCCACTTCACGTGACTGTCGTGGCAGGGTTTCCACCTCGCGTACGTCTCATCAGGATCTCTGCTCTCCTTCCACAGCCTGCCCCCTCCCCCTCCTCTCCTCCTCCACCCCTCCCCCGCCCACATCTATTGATTCCATGGAGGCTCGGGCCTGGGAATACAGGCTACAGGCTTTGGTGCATTGCGGCGTTTCTCCCCGAAGCTCTGGAGGGTGCGTTTCCTGAGCTGAGGAGCGCTTCACCAGGAGGGCTACTCACGCGTACATTATTGCTTTGGACCGTATATGGGGTTCTCCCTGCATGCCTATGTATGTCTTAGCACTTACTGCAAGGAGCCGGCCCTTACAGCCCTTACCGAAGAGTGAAAAGATGCTCGTTTTTATTACAAGTGGCATCTGGCCATTTCCCCATCCTGAAGCTTTTTCTTCCAGCGAGGCCAGGGCCATCAGACAGTCTGATGAGGTTGTTGGCCCTGCTGCATACCCTGTGGGACAGCAGAGCCCTCCATGCTGCCCGCTGCCACCTCCACCCCTTCCATCCCACACTCACTGTTGGCTGGCCTCGGAGCCCGTTCAGAATGTGCAGGGTCCAGGGTGCTTGGGATCCGCTGCTTCCCCCTCAGGAGTCACTCAATTAATGGCTTGCCCACTAAAGAAGCTAGGCTCTGACTCGGTACCTCATGGTACATCTCATAGATCTGCTCTGTGCTCCTGTTTCCCTAGGGCAGTGGTCGGCAAACTCATTAGTCAACAGAGCCAAATATCCACAGTACAACGATTGAAATTTCTTTTGAGAGCCAAATTTTTTAAACTTCTTCTAACACCACTTCTTCAAAATAGACTCACCCAGGCTGTGGTATTTTGTGGAAGAGCCACACTCAAGGGGCCAAAGAGCCGTATGTGGATGGCGAGCCGCAGTTTGCCGACCACAGCTCTAGGGTGTTTGGCAGGAAGTCTTTAAAAGGGATCCACCTGTGCCCGGCCGGTGTGGCTCAGTGGTTGAGCATCAACCTATGAAGCAGGAGGTCGCAGTTCGATTCTCGGTTAGGGCACATGCCCAGGTTGCGGGCTCGATCCACAGTGCGGGGCGTGCAGGAGGCAGCCGGTCAGTGATTCTGTCTCATTGATGTTTCTCTCCCTTCCTGTCTGAAATCCGTAAGAATGTATCTTCAAAGAAGGGATCCACCTGCATGGTCACCACCTGGAATGTAGTGACTGGTCAGCGAGCTGAACACTCCAAACTCCCCAGGCCTTCGGGAAGGGGGTGTTCTGGACAGTCAATGTCCAAGCAAAATAGGAAAACGAACCCACTCCCAAGACGGTGAGCTGCTCTGAGGCAAGGTGTGAGGTTTTGTGGTGAGCAGCCTCAGACAGGGGCAAGGGCCAGCCTCCTCGCGTTCAAGGTCCTTATTAGCCAAAGGGCCAGGAGCCCTTTGCAGACAAGGGGCTTTCTGGACGCCTCGGGGCCTTTGTAGATCGTGAATTGGATTTCCTCGTAAAGAAGTCAGACATGAATCCAGAATCCAGTGACGTCTGGGGGAGACAATGCCTGTACATGTCATGTGCTTTCCGGGTTAGATTGGGGTGCAGAAGGCACTCGCAGTATTCTTTTAACAATGATCATTGAAGAGCATTTCTGTAAACAGGATGGGTGGGGCTTCCGATCAGGGTGCTGTTGAGGATGGCTGCTCGCTGTGATGCAAATATGTAAAATAAAGATTCTATGACGGGACGCGTGTTTGTGTTCAGGGAGTCCCTGACTCCGGCTGCTGGCTCTCCACCGCCCTCTCGTCATTTTCTTCTTTGTGATTTTTGCTCATTAAATTAGTTAACTGCCTCCCACCCGCTCCCACTGGCAACAGTGACACCTACTAGCGAAGTTCCGTGGATCTTAGGTGTGTGGCAGCTGCTGCTGAAACACACTGACTCCCACCCCAGAGGCTGCGTTCTAGAACAGACGGAGCATCAGTTGTGGTTTGCACCGGGGGCAGGGAGCCCCTTCTGAATCAGGACCGGGCATGCTGCCAACTGAGGAGCCCACACTGGGACAGGCTGGCATGCACCCCATCTGCCAGCAGTCAGCAGATAGCCCCATAAGAGCGCCCACATAGAGTCAGAAATCCAAGGTGTAGACTCAGCCTTTTTAGAAGCCATCTGAGCCCAAACCTCCCATTTTATTAGGAATGTTTCCAATTGAGTTATAACTTACGTACAGTAAAGCTCGCCCTTTCTAAATGTGCGGTGGGTGGAGTGGGTTTTGCCAAATGCATATAGTCTGTAGCCTCCACCATAACAGACACGGGACATGTTCAGCATCCCATAAGTTAGTTCCCTTGGGCCCTTCTCAGCACCACCCCTCCAGGTGGCGGGATCGCGCAGCTGGCCGGGAGTCTGGCTTCTCCCAGCACACCGACCCGCCGGTGTCCCTCCAAAGCACTGCGGTAATGCTGCACACATCAGGGTCTAGGGAGACTTGTGAGACACACACACACATCCAGGTCAGCCAGCTGCTCAGTGTCAGAGCCAAGAAGAGAATCCTGGTCTCCTGACTCCGACCTTGCTGAGGATCGAGTCGAGGCCTGGCCCGTGCCGGCACAGCCAGGGCCTGTTGGTTACTGCTACTGTACTTAATGTTGGGGTGCTCCTCAGCTCGCCCTAGCAGAGGCTCAACTCGGCCTAGGTTGCTCGTCAGTGGCATGCCCACCACTGCGCGTGCCCGGCAGGAGGTGTTGCATCACCGAGGTGTCTGGAAGGAGGCACGTGAGAGTGGGGAGCCCAGCAGTCAGGCCAGACTGCAGTATGAGGGATACTGAGGCAGCTCAGGAAGGGCCTGGGGACCATCTCATTCAGGGCTCCTCGAGCCTGAGCGGCCAGTCTCTGGGGCAGGAGGTCCCTGGGAAGTTGAGTTGCTCACCAGCTCCCAGGTGATGCCAGGATCGCACTTGGAGAACCACTGACATGACCCTACTTCCTCCTCTGAGGGCTCATTCGGCAAGACTCCGCCCAGCCCCTGGCCTGCCTGGTGGAGTTGCAGGGGGGATGGGTCATGTGAGGGAGCGAGGCAGGGGCTCGTGGGGGTACCTGCCTGGCGTGCTGCCCTTGGGTCAGCATTGGCTTCCTCCTCCCCACGGCCAAGCGAGAGCATTCCCAGTGAGAGGTGCAGCGTCCGGGTGACCACGTGGCCACGGGCCCGCCCAGGACGGGCTCGGCCTTCGGAAAGCCCAGCCTGTGAGTTTGACCACAGCGTACTCGGCTGCAGGTTTCTTTAATGAAAGGGCAGAGCAGGCAAGTCAGGAGCTGACACTGACCCAAATATGCCTGCTGAGAGCAGCCGCGCCGGCCCACAACCCTCGCCAAGCCCTCCCAGCGCCCACGGGGCGCCTTCACTGGGGCAGCTGCCTTTGGGTGTCCTGCCCAGGAACCTGTCAGGTCTGCAGATTGATCGCTGCACATTCCCTCGGGCTACGTGACAATGAGGCCGGGAAGAGGTGTGAGTGAGGGAAGTGCTGACTTCCGCAGACCCTGCTGGCCTGGCGGGCGGGCGGGCATTTCTGAGAATTCCTGGGAGCCCCTCAGCACTGCCCCCCGCCCCCCTGAAGAGAAGCTGCCTCAGCAGTTTGGGGACTGGGTTTCTGGGGGTCCACGTGACCGCTCAGGAGCTATGCCTCACAGCTCGCTCATGCCCTGTCTGTAAGGGAATGCTGACCTTCATCCAAATGAGGAATCTGCTCATTAACACATGTGCAGGTACCGAGCCCCAGGTTCCTCATCACACCCACACTCCTGTCTCTGCTCAGGGTGCCTCCGAGCCAGCCTCTGCCACTGAGGCTGCAAGGGTCCTTGGCACGGCACGCTGGGGTCCTCAGGGCACACCCATCAGTGGTGAGTTGGGCTCACATGCCTGGTGGAGGACGATATCGGGGTGCACTGTGGGGAGAGGCGTCAGCCATGGGGAAGAGTTGAGCATTGCCTCCACTTACTTCCTCTCCTCCTTCCCTCTCACCCTTTCCATTTGATTTATTTTTTCACTCTTTCCGTTTTAGCTGGCCCCTTCCCATCAGCAATAAAGCATGTTCAAGTTTTTCCCGTTAAAACACACACACACAAAACCTGGGCGAGAAGAGATTAACCCATGAGCTTGTATGCAAATATGCATACCCCCAGTCCACAGACAATAGTGTGGTGAGGCCTGGGTGGGGGGCCGCTGGAAGGGGTCAGTGGGGGAAAATGGGGGGCTTATGTCATGCTCGCAACAATAAAGATTAAAAACAAAAGACACCTAAGCAGCAGCCTCCTTCCCCACTGACAGGCCACACTCCTCAGGTCGCCTCTACTTCCGGTGCCCCCAACGCACTGCAGTCTTGTTCCCGCTGGCCAGTCACCCGCCACCTCTTGGGGCTCGGTTATTACCTGCCTCGACTTGCGCAGCTTGTGACACGGTGGGACCCTTCTCTCCTGGTGCTCACCGCCGTTCCCCACCAACCACATGAGCCCTCCACCGTTTCCCTTCCCCCATCCCGTCCTGGCCCGCAGTCCCAGTGACCCACTTCTCTTCCCACTACCACTGTCCGGGCCAGCCACCCCGCTGGTGAACACCATGCTGCTTTCTGTCTCTGCGCACCTGGCCACTCCAGATGCCTCGTGTAAATGGAATCTTACAGCATCAGTCTCTGTAACGGGCCTGTTTCACTCAGCCTGTGCTCAGCATTCCCATCTTTGAAGTGGGCTTTTTCTTGCGGAGTTGTAGGAAGTGGGTCGATTTCAGCAAGGGGTGAACACCAAGTGGGGAGCCTGCAGCCACGGTGGAGAGCCTTCCTGAGAGTGGCCCCAACACCCAGGAAGCAGAGCCAGAAACAGGGAGAGGACACCCAGATCCTCTCACAGCCTGTACGCCTGGATCAAGCCTTGCCTGAAGGCAGCAGGTACTGCCAGGCTCCTGGGTGCACAAGTCAACAAGTTCCCTTTTCGCTCTAGCCCGTCTAGGTCAGTTTCCTGCTGCTATCCAATGCGTCCGCAGCGAAACCCACCCACAAACAGATGCACAAGGCGTCGGGGAGCCCGAGGAACCTTCCCAGGCTCCCCGGAGGGTCCCGGGAGACTCCCCGGAAAACAAGAACCCAAGAACCGGGCAGTTAGCAGAGGAAGTAGCAGGGCTGTCACGGGAGGGAGGGGAGGATGTATGCGCAGTGTCCTCCCTGACAATCTGCTAATGACAGTCATTTATCATCAAGTCCCCGGGACATGCAGCCTGGTATTTCCCCAGCCTGTCGGGTGCCCTGACCAGACCCAGCGCTGGGAGCTCGAGAGGGGCCAAATCGCCATGCCCCCATGAGCTGTCTCCTTTGTTCCACAGACGAGGCTCCAAGGCAAGGTCCCAGGCAGCTGCTCTAGGTGTCCACAGCCACGCAGCACGCCCCGGGCCTGGGCTCAGGTGCTGGCACGCCGAGTCCTCTCCACCCGCGTTGTGGCCTTGACTGGAAGTCAGAACCTCCCAGCTGAGCCTGGGGTGGTGCTGATGGTTCTGAGCAAGAGCCCAGCTGCCCCACCTAGAATGGCGGGGGCTTCCTGTGCCCACCCTCCTGGGGGCCTGCGGGTGGCGCTGCCCAGGCCTCAGAAAACCCTTCAGCAGGTGGCCTCGTGGCTCTCCGGCAGTTTCACCTCCATGTGGGGACTGCCAGGCGCCGGTGAGCGCTCCTAGCTGCCGTGACTCAGGCAGAATGTTAACGAGGCTGCGTTTACTCCTCTGGCGGGGCCTGCGGGGCCTGCGGGGCCTGCTGGGAAACAGCAGAGCAGGGAGAACCCTGGGCCACTGGGGGCTCAGGGCCCAGTGCCGCAGAGCCTCCCCCACTCGGGCTGCGCTGGCTCCCGCCCTCGGAGACAGGCTGGTAAGGACTGACCCACAGGTCCCCCCCAAGCCCCAGACCATTTAGAAGGAGCCAAAAGCTACACCGCCCCGTCCCTCGAAGGGGCACCGGCGGCCGCTGGGCCCTGTGGTCAGCCTGGGGTGGGCAGGTTTCCTCCAGAGCCCCCCCCCCCCGCCCCGAGCAGGCCGGCCGGGTGGGCGGGAAAGAGAGAGCGGCCAACGTTCTGCCTCCTACCTGGACGCTGCTGCCCGCGGGCCAGGCAGGCACTTTGCTGGGAGGGCGTGGGGGGGGATGCCCCTGCCCTGCCCCCAGCCTACCTTGAACCGGCTGGGAGAGGCAGCCCAGCTCCGGGTGCTTTTCCGAGCGGAGGGGGCGGCGGCCATTCTTTTACAAATGAAGCCCCCAGGAGAGGGGCTGGGAGCCCAGGAAACCCCACCTCCCAACGCTCAGCCGGTGCCTCATTTGCCCCATTCTGCATCTCTGGCCCCAGTCCTGCCCTCCTGGGGCCCTGGGCTGGCTCAGAGCTGACTGCCAGGCGGGAGGCCAGCAGGGACTCCCTGGGCTGTCCCCTGGGTCTCGGGGAAGTCCGCATCCTGGCCTCGCTGGAGAGAGGAGGGGCTGGTTCAGGCTCAGAAACCCCCAGGCGTGTTGGTGATGAGCAAGGATTAGGCCGGGAGGTGAGCAGCTCCCTGCCCCCCACCTCCAGCTGGGGCTGGGCTCCAGGGCTGGGCCTCCAGAAAAGCTGCCCTCTTCTGGTTCCTGCTCTGAGCACGTCTGACCTTGGCCCTGGGAGAGCCCTCCGCGCACCTGGCGGGAGCCACGGCCACAGCGTCCTCCTCTCCCTCCTGAGAGGAGCATATCAGTGATCCCCAAAGTGCTGGCTCCCGCTTTGAAGATCCTCGAATGAGGTCGTCACTGGTATTTGGGGTGTCTGTCCAGCCCCCCTTCGTGACCTCACCCTCGAGGGCCAAGGCTGATTGGACCATTGGCAAACCTCTGACTCCTTTGGGCCAATCAGATCCTCTTCCAGAACGGGCTGGGCGCACCTGGGGGGAGGTAAGGCCTGGCTGCGGCAGGAGGCCCAGGGGGAAGCCCTCTGCAGGGAGATGGGCATTTACAGGACTTTGTCCCTCCCCCAACATTCATTCCCCAATCTTGTGGAAAAATCGACCACTTTACTTCGGGGGAGGGGGTGCGGTTGGGGTGGGGGTGGGGGAGAGTCCCTCCTGCACTGGGAGTGGCCTTGGAGGAACTGCCCAGCAAGCTGCCTGTCCACCCCCATCTTGTGTGGCCGAGACCCA
The DNA here is from genome assembly GCA_026230045.1 of Corynorhinus townsendii. Classification (NCBI taxonomy): domain Eukaryota; kingdom Metazoa; phylum Chordata; class Mammalia; order Chiroptera; family Vespertilionidae; genus Corynorhinus; species Corynorhinus townsendii. The sequence goes on from JAPDVU010000005.1 coordinate 173,442,163, forward strand.
GGCATGGCTACCAGGCAGCCTCCCAGGACAAGGGCTGCAGAGAGGAGGGAAGAAGTGGCTATCCCAGACAGCCGGAAGACACGGTTCCTGGAGACCCCTGGGTCAGGACCTTGAGGCCCAGGAGCACTCTGTAGGCACATCACCAAGTCCCTGCACCCTGAGTCAGAGAGGAGCCGGCCCCTTCCAGGGGTGCCCTGGCTCATCACCTGCCCTTCGGATACACCCCCCTTCGCTTCAGCTGGCTCGGGAGCAAGCAGGCTTTCCGACCTTCCTCAGACCCAGAGAATAGCCTTCGTGGGATTGGAAATGACAGGCAAGTGCTCGAGCACAGCCCGCTCCCCTTTGCCCTTGGGGGACCCTGTCTCCAGCTGGGACAGCAGAGGGGTGCGGCCAGCTGCCCACTCTGGGACCCCACCAACAGCCTCACTGAGGAAGGTGAGGGTCAAAGGCGGTGTCTCCCAGGCTCACGGCGCAGTGAGGGCTCTGGGACCGGGCGCTGCTGTGGTCCCGCAGCCGTGGTCATCAGCTCCAGCAGCCGGAAATCCCTTCTCGATCCCAGGGCCCGAGGGAACCCCAGGCCAGAGGGGCTTGGCACCTGTTTCTCATTCGCCAACCCACACGCGCAGCTGCTCAGCGTAAGGCCTGCACCTCCTGCAGCTGCGAAGCTGGGCCTCAAAGCCCACAAACAGCCCTGCGAGATCCCGACCTACAGGCGAGGAAACGGGGCTCCGAGAGACCACGCGCCCGGCCCAGGTCCACCGGCGGGGCGAGCGCTCAGGCTCCCGGCCTCCGGCCTTCACTCCGAAGTCCAAGTAGGTGGTTTCTTTTTTCCTTTGTCAATAACAGTAATTATATTAAGACAAATATATTATTCATCGCTAATATGATAGTAATAATAGCCAGTACTTACTGAATAGTGGTAAGTATTGTACACACATCGCCTCACTCAGTTCTCATCAGGCCCCTGGGGGGAGGTGCTACAGCCACTTATTAAAAAATATATTTTTTTATTGATTTCAGAGAGGAAGTGGAGGGGGGAGAGAGAGAATCATTGATAGGCTACCTCTTGCATGCCCCACAATGGGGATCAAGCCGGCAACCCAGGCATGTGCCCTGACCATGACCTCCTGGTTCATAGGTTGATACTGGGCCATGCCAGCCAGGCGCCACTTCCTTTTCATTATTTTATTTATTTTTTATACCACTGAGGCTTAAGATTAAGTAGCATACCTAACTAAGGCCACATGACCAGTAAGTGTGGTCCAGCTCCAGGGTCTGTGCTAACCACTGTCCCACCCTGCTTCCCTCCACAGGGAGGAAGCATTTGTCCACTTCCACAGGCCCCTCAGGCGAGGCTGTGCAGAGGCCCAGTGAGGTGGGGAGCCCTGGTGTGGAAGGATGACCAGTTCCTGGCCCTCCAGGACCTGGGTCTTGCCAGTCGCCATGTGCCCTGAGTGGGTAGTAATTTACTTGGGGTGCATGAGGCAGCCGCCACCCCGTGGACCGGATGGGCGGGAAAGACCAGAGAATTCTTCCGAAGCAAACACGGAGGTCTGTGGTGGTGTCCAGGCTCCAGCTGAGCCCGTGCCGGACTCGGAATCCTCCCAACACCCCAGCGTCCACTGCCCAGGGCAGCATGTGGATGGGGGCAGGGCTGGCGAGCTGGCTGAGCAGCCCCAGGTACGCTGTGGGGTGTCTGAGATGGCGAAGGAGCCGGTCGCCAGAGGACCCCTGCAGCAATGGCGAGCTGCTTCACCTGCATGCACAGCAGGCCCAGGGCTGTCCAGTTACCTGGGGGAAGTGCTCTCTGCGCCACGCCACGCCACAGCGTTTCTCCCGGGAGGGAGTGGAGCCGGTAAAACAGTGGGTCCCGCCGGCTTGGCTCAGGGCTGCAGCGTTGGCCTGCGGACTGCAGGGTCTTGGGTTCGATTCCTGGCCAAGGGCACGTACCTCGGTGGCAGGTTCCCCAGCCATGGCAGCAGCAGGTGCGGGAGGCAACCAATCAGTGCCTCTCTCACTCCGTCCATGTTTCTCTCGGCCCATCCTCCCCTTCCGCTCTCTCTAAAATCAATAGGAAAAATATCCTTGTGTGAGGGTTTAAAAAACAAACAAACAGCCGGCCAGTATGGCTCAGTGGCTGAGTGTTGACCTCTGAACCAGGAGGTCACGGTTGGATGCCCGGTCAAGGGCACATGCCTGGGTTGTGGGCTCGATCCCCAGTAGGAGGTGCATGCAGGAGGCAGACAACCAATGATTCCCTCTCATCACTGATGTTTCTTTCTCTTTCCCTCTCTCTTCCTCTCTCTGAAATCAATAAAAATATATATTAAAAAAACACAACAACACAGTGATGTATGAAAATCCCCCCACACACAGTAGGGATGATTCTGTAGGTTTTTAGGTAATCCTCACCCAAGGATATTTTTTCCCCCATTGATTTTTAGAGAGAGTAGAAGGGAGGGAGGCAGGGGAGAGAAATATCGATGGGAGAGAGACACATCGATTGGTTGCCTCCTGCACATGCTCCAACCCAGGCTGGGATCAGGCCTGCAACCAAGGTACATGCCCTTGACTAGGAATCGAACCCAGACCCTTCAGGCCATGGGCCGACGCTCTAACCACTGAGCAACCAGCCAGGGCTGATTCTGTACTTTTTTTTTTTTAAGTGTTTTGTGCTTCCTGTGCTGCACACTGGCCTATGCCAGGTGACTTGGTGTCCGGCACGCTGTACTGAACATTGCTGACAGGATGAGGGTACCACGGGCGACAGCCTCACCCCTCCTTGCCCACATGTGGGTCGATTCCATTTGGTGCTGTGCTTTAAATGCTGCTGGAGTCGCATCCCTGCGCCTTGACGTCCGCTCCTATGGATCTCTAATTGTTGGCTGAGGATAATTTCCTAGAAGTGGAATTGCCAAGTCAGAGGCCATGGTGTTTACTGCCAAGCTGTTCTTCAGAAAGCTGGTGCCCACAGCACCCTGCCTGGCAGGGCCCGGCGGCCCGCTTTCGAGCTCCTTTGCCAATACTGGGCCAGACCATTAACGGTGTCATCTTTTCCAACACGTTTGGTGCTTCTTTGACTCGTAAGGGATGTCTCTCCTGTGGACACTTGCTTTTGTCTCACCTCTTCAGGCTCCTTCCCCAACTTTCTATGGAGGGCTCATCTTGTTCTCATGAACTTAGAACGCTCTTACTAGGTTAGAGATACTGACTCTGCCGCTGCTTGTGTGAAGCATTCCAGATCCGCATAAACCCTTCCCCATGAAAAGATGGGAAGGGATTTGCCAAAATCCACACAGTGCAGAGGGACAGGACCCGGGCTAAACCTGGGCCTCAGGGCCTCGTGCTCCATGCTGGGGGTTCAGTGGGACCCGTCCTCTTCTCCCCCTCCTCCTCCCCGGGGCCAGCCTCACCCCTAGCAGCTGACTCTACCCTGGGCATACCTCCCTCCACATCTGTTCTGTATGTGACTTCAGGAGGTCTGTCGAAGGAAGTCCTTACATCACAGAAAGTGCTGCAAAGCCCCAGGGCCATGGTAGCTGCAAACACTGGGACCTGAGCTCACCCGGGGGTCCAGGAAGGCTCCAGGGGGTGATGTCTAAAGGGAGACTCGAAACTTGTCCAAGACAGTGCTGTCCAACAGAGATACTATGCGAGTCACATGTGTCATTAAGTGCTCAGTGGGCACTGAAAAAATATTGAAGGAAAACAGGTGGAATTGATTTTAATAATCCATTTAATCCATTATGTAAAAAACGATGTTTAATAGGTAACCAAATTGTTAAAAAATATTAAGGAGCTATTTTTTTATTCTCTTTATTGTGTACAAACCTTCGAAATCCGGCGTGTATTTTATGTTTTCAGCACATCTCCCTGGGACTGGTCACCTTTCAGCGGCCACTTGTATGTGTGTGTGTGTGCGTGTGCGTATGCGTGGGGCTTTCCTATAGGGCCACAGGTCTAGGCGTTCCCTAGAGCAGCGCTCGGCCAACTGCGGCTCGCAAGCCACATGCGGCTCGAGAGCCACGGTTTGCCGCTCTGTTGACTAATGAGTTTGCGGACCACTGCCTTAGGGAAAAACACTTAAAGAACATTGTAATAATGTACTAATGTCTTTAACCTGAAGTCAAAACTTCTGGGTAAGGGTAATGCCTTACGCAGTGGTCGGCAAACTCTTTAAGTCAACAGAGCGGCAAACTGCGGCTCGCGAGCCACATGCGGCTCTTTGGCCCCTTGAGTTTTTAGCACAGGCCAGCTTAGGAGTACCCTAATTAAGTTAATAACAATGTACCTACCTATATAGTTTAAGTTTAAAAAATGTGGCTCTCAAAAGAAATTTCAATCGTTGTACTGTTGATATTTGGCTCTGTTGACTAATGAGTTTGCCGACCACTGCCCTGGAGGAACCAAGCAGAGGGCAGGAGAGCAGGTGGTCCTGGGCGAGCCAAGCCGTGGAGACTGACCTCCCCTTCAGGTCCCTGTTCCAACCGCGCCTCTCTCCTCTCCGTGAGGCCTCTCCTGCCCTTCAGCATCTCCCCTCCCACCCAGCACTTCCGTCCCCCTTCCCCGCCTCCTTTTGATGTTTTCACCTCTGGCATTTTATATTTACTCCTGCATCTTGGTTATTGTTGTGTGTGTGTGTGTGTGTGTGTGTGTTTAATCCTCCCCCAAGGACATGCTTAGAGAGAGGAAGGTGAGAACGAGAGAAACATTAACGTGAGAGAAAAACATGGATTGGTTGCCTCCCCCGTGTGGCCCGACTGGCGATCAAATCCCAACCCAGGTGTGTGCCCTTGACTGGGAATTGACCCGGCAACCCTTTGGTGCACAGGACAACCGTCACCTGGATCCGCTCGGGGCAGGCACGCATGTGGTTATTGTCACATTGCTTTCCCCCGGATGAACCGGAAACTCCACGGCAGCCCCTGGCAACCTCCCTGACTCCCCTCAACAGGTGTTTCTGTGTATGACCCATCCCTCAGTGCCCTCTCTGTTCCCCTGGTGGAGTTTGTCACCTGGGTGATCTTGGGACTACTGTGAGGCAGGCCAAAGGGACAGGGGAGGCCTGTGAGCTCCCAAGGACATGACAACGCCTGGCACACGGGCGTGGGCAAGAAATACGCAGGAGCTCCTGGTCTCTGTCGGCGTTTAACGCTACCGCGGTCACTGTCACCCTGGCCAGGTCCCCACGCAGGCCCCCCTCTTCCCAGGCAGGGTGCTCACTCTGGTCTGGCCAACCAGGAGCCCCTCACTGGCGTCCACTCTGGGCCAGGGTCCTCACAGTTGGGTCCCTCCAGCTGTGGCCCAGCCCCTGTTCTTGGGATCCGTGCCCTCCCCACTTCCTTTATAGATGGAGGTCTGGCCAGACCGTAGGCGCTCCCTCTTCTGAAGGCCTCCTGGGGAGCGGGAGGTCACCCCTCCACCCCCTTAATCAATCTCGGGAGCTCCAGTAGCTCTTCCCTCCCACCCCCAAGGAGCGCTCCCTGTGAGCCCCGGGAAGGCGCTGGGGAAAAGCTGAGGCCGGCGGAGTCTGTCTGGAGGTAGGGGCGCGGCGTTTGGGGGCTCAGGACCACTGCGGGCCATAAGCAGTTTCTCGGCCTCCTCCCCCTCCCCCCAGCTCCTCTGCGCTTCCCGAACCCCCTGAGGTCTGAACACTGTGCCAACCTCAGCCCGGCCTCCTCCCAAGCTCAGCCTGTCCCCTCCCCCGCAGCTCTGCCATTTCTTCCTCATTGACGAGGTTTGTGGAGCAGCCGCTGCACGTCAGGTGCAGCACAACTGCAGAGAAGAGGAGAATCCCTGCACGCAGGGGGCTCACATTCTAGCGGAGGGGACAGCGAACACGGGAGGAGTAAGAGCTGTGAAGTCTGATCGCCGCTAAGCAGAAAAACGACAAAGCTGGGACAGGGAGCAGTCCCCCTGCCTGGCACTGCAGCTGGGGTGGCCACACCTCCCTCAACCCCCTCGTCTCTGTCCAGGCGGAGACCTGGCCTCTGGTCTAGCCTCAATGCCTGCCCAGCCTCTGCCTGCTGGGAGCACGCAACACAAGGAGGCCAGAGAAGCAGGGAAGCCGGGAAAGCTGAAATTCCAGAGGCTCAGCTCCTGCGGGAGCGGGGAGGCCTGCTCCCCTGGCCCTCGCGGCTCACCTGCCCGCCCCTGCGGCTCAGAGCAGGAAAGCGCTCCCTGTGGGCGCAGGCCTCCTTCCCGCCTCCAGGTTTTCTGGGTCTCGATCACTTTCCCACTCCCCCACCCTCCCTCCCCCTGGGCTTGGAGGTCACCTTCCCCCAGGCCGTGGGAGGGGCCCCACCGTAATGTGTGACATCCTGCATAGCAGCGCCCGCCCCCACCCACCCGCGTTTGCCTGTCCAGCTCACAGCCGGGTCCCCAGCGCCCAACGAATCCGGGTCGAATGAATGAATTCCGCCCGGCGGAGAGAGACTTGGCCTCGTTCACCGCCGATCTTTAAGTCCCGCCCGCCCCGCCGGGATCCTTGGGGGGTGGTGGGGGGGGAAGAGCGACTGGAGCGCCCGAGATTGATTAAGGGGGTGGAGGGGTGACCTCCCGCTTCCGCCCGGGGACACGACGAGGCGAGAGGGAGCCCCTCCATCGCCTGGACTCCGTGCTCGCGGGCCGCGGTTCGCGGGCGCAGGCCCGGCGGGGCGGGTGCGGGGGCGGGAGGAGGCGCCAGCGCTGAGTGGCGGCTCCGGGTCCACCCCTGGCGCGCCGGTGCGGGCGGGAGGCGGGAGGCGGGCGGCGGGAGGCGGGGAAGCAGGGGCGGCGGCGCAGGCGGCGCAGCAGCGAGCATGTGCCGCGGAGCCCAGTAACCAGGGACGACCGGCAGCACCGCGGCCGCGTCGGCGCCCAGCCCAGCGCAGCCCGCGCCGCGGCGCCCAGAGAGGGCGGCGGCCCACGGCCCGGCCTGCCCAGCGGCGGCCCTGCGCCCGGTCCCCGCGCAGCGTCCAGGGCAGCCGAGGTGCCAGTAGCCGCGTAGCGCAGCGCGCGGAGCCCCAAGCCCGGGCCGCGCGGGCTCGGCGCAGACAAAGGCGCGGCCCGGGCCCGGCCCAGCCCGCCCGCCGGCCTCCGTGCGCCCCGCCCCGGCCGTCCCGGCCCGCGCCCGCCCGATCCGCTCCTACTGGGCGCCCCGCCGGGTCCGGCCCGGGGGCAGGGGCCGCGGCCGCCGAGGATGGGGAAATCTAACAGCAAGTTGAAGCCCGAAATTGTGGAGGAGCTGACCAGAAAGACCTACTGTGAGTGCGCGCCCGGGACCCCCGCCCAGAGCCCCTCCTCCACGCCTGGTCTCCCCCATAGCCCTCGTCCCCGCTCCAGGTCCGCTCCCATCACGTCAACGCCGCAACCCTCCCCGCGGTCATGCCCTGCCCTGCCTCTGCCCGGGCCACCTCGGAAGCCCGCGGACCGGACCGAGCTCCCAGCCCCACCTGGCCCTATTGTTCTGGCATCCAGCCCCCACACCTGGGGCGCGTGTCGCCTGTCAGGGAGCGAGGGGCCACCCCCAGGCCGGGAGGGAAAGCCCCAACCCACTCGCAGCCCCCTCTCCGCGGCTGTCCGAAAGGGCAGGGGCGTGCGTGGGCCAGGGTGGTGGTCCCAGCAGGGGGCGCCCGGTGGCGCGGTGGTTCCGGCTGCGCGGAGCCCATGGCACTAGCGCGGCGGGGCGGGTGATTCATGCATCACGATGCCACTGCGAGGTTGGCCTGTCCCCCGCTCCCTGGCCCCATCGTGTGTGTGTGTGTGTGTGTGTGTGTGTGTGTGTGTGTGTGTGTGTGTGTGTGGTGGGGTGGGGTGGGGGCGGGGTGGGGGGACTTGTCGGAGAGCTCGTGGCTGCGGGGGCGGCCAAGGGTCCCGGGCGCCCTGTTGGATTTTCCGGCTGAATTCTCCTCTGGCTCCGATGTCAGTCTCCCCGCTTCTATCTCTATCTGCCAAACTGGGAAGTGGGTTTCTACAGCCCCGGGTGATCTGGTCGATGTCATCATTTCACCCCCGGGAGCACCCCTGAGAGGAGGGTCTGTCCATTTCAGACTTCTCTAGTGTGTCTCTCTCTCCACTTGCCCAACTCCACACTCCGCAGCTTCTCCCTACAGACCCCTCTCTTCCCGCAGCCTCAGGGAGATGCTCTGGCATGCTGGGGGGTGATGGCACTGGGTCCTGGACCACCGGTTTTTCTTGGGGGGGAGTGGGAGGAGGGAGAGAGCTGCATCCTCTGGTCGGGCTTATGCAGTGGCTCTGGGCTTGGGTTGGAATTCAGAACCCAACGTGGGCAGCTGCGTGGGCCCAGCCCCTCTGCACCCTCCCTTGGAGTCCGCAGATCGACTGCCAGCCCCACGTTGATGGAGGCCATGGAGGCAGCTTCTGATGGTGCATTGCACAACCTCTGCTTCCGGCTCCCCCATCGCGCACGCGCGCACACGCACACGCACACACACACGCGCACACACGCACACACACACTCCATCCTTCTGGGCTCGTTTGCAGGTCTGTCCAAGCCCCTGCTTCAGGTCCATGGCCCTGGCACCGGTGTGCTTGGAACAAAGAGGACTTTCCTGAGTGGGTGCTGGTCTGCTGACAGGTCCTGGCCCCTCTCCAGTGGGATCTGCAGCAAGGAGCTCAGATCCCGGGAGCTGCCCCTCCAAGGGGCAAGCTCCGAGGACCTAGGACTCCCTCCTTGCTGCTCCTACCTTCTTTCCAAGGTGGGGGGGGGGGCATTCCCCTCCCCTCCCAGTTTGGCTGCTGTTCTTTGTGATTTGCTGGGCCTTTCTTTAGGCACCATCAGAACCTGTAACAGGCGGGCTGCAGGTGGGGCTTCCTGGCTCCATCCTGGTGGCGCAGGGGAGCCACCTGAGAGCTGCATGGAGCCGGGTTTTCTGCTTAGTGGGCACGGCACGTGCTGAGCTCTTTGCATTGGTAACACAGTAAGTCCTCCCTGTCGCCCTGGGCATGGGGAGTGCTGCTCCCCACGTACAGATGAGGAAACCAAGGCTCAGACAGGCGAGTGGCATGGCAAGACCCCACGGCCAGTCACTAGGCGGCATCGCGACTCGAACTCAGGTCTGTGTGTGTCCAAAGTTACGTCTCAGTGCTCGCGCCGAGAGGTGGGGGGCTCTTCCTCGTGTCCCTTTCTGGTTTCTGCTGTAAGCCATGGTGGTGGATTCTGGATGGAAAGGGGCCTTGGCAGTCATTTGGTCGCCCCCCCTCCCCCGGGCACATCTGCACCCTTGGGAGAAGTCGAGTCAGTGAGGATCTGTTAGGAACTGGCCTGGAGGTGCTGGGCTGGGCTGGGCTATTTTTAAAGGCCTTTGGAGACATGGAACAGTTTCTCTCAGGGAGAGAGTTAGCCAGCTCTCTTTTCCCAGAGCCCTTACTAGGGGTCGGCGGGGGGACCGGTGGTGGCCTCTTTACCTCCTGTGTGTCTTCCTTGCTGATGCCAGCTCCCTCAGCGCAGGCCCCTTGTCTGTTTGATTGTGTTGGCACTTAGTAGGTCCACAGGTTTTTGTTGAATGGGAAGTCTCCCAGCAGAAGGCCAGAGACAGCCTCTCCAAGCACGTCAAACTCGCGGCCGGCGGGCCGCATGCCTCGTTTACTTCAACGGAAGCCAGATGGGCTTCCTTGGGTGTGGAGTGGAACCATCTGCTCTCTGTTCAGGGGACTCAGTGTGTGGGGTCAAGAGAGGAACGCTTGGGAAGGAGGCTCAAATGTCAGAGGCTCCTGGAGCGCTTGCTAAATGCCACGCTGCCTTTGGGTCTGGTCTGGGCCCAGCAGCTGGCATCTTGGACACGTGTTTGTCACGTAGATCGTGGTTCCCAGGAACCCCACGAAGACCCACAACTGGTTCCGGGGTCTGCGGCGTATGTAGGCGTCACCGGGTGTTCGAGGTCACCTCGGGCACAGCACAGCTGGCTGCAGCACCGCTTGGGGCCCGGAGGGTGCCCCAGAGGGTCCCCCTGTACCTCCTGCCCCTGGGAAAGACTGTCCTGCTGGTCTGTGTGTGTGAGGAAGCAAGAGGCGGTCTGAAAGCTCCAGCGGTGCGGCCCTTACTGGACGCATCTGGGTTCAGCTGGGCCATGGCCCTCTGTCCTTTGTGCTTGCCACCGCAGAGCCGTTTTTTATCCTCCTCTGCAGATAAGATTTGGTGAATCGTCAGTGCCTTGTAACCCAATCCTCATCCTTCCCCGCACAGTTCGTATCTCAGAGCACTAGGGGGGGGTCCAGAGTGGGAAGCCCCTTCCCAACTGGGACTCAGAGCAGTAACGTGGCCCGAAACCTGGTCTTTTTGAGGTCTGGCCCACTTTCTTCCAGCTTGTTGGTGAGACTGTTGTCATCCCTGGGTGCCCAGACTGTGGCCAGCCCCTCACGTAACCGAGCCTCAGTTTCCTCATCTGCAGAATGGGTCTGCTCCGGGTGCCTGACTCCTAGGGGATGTAAGCATCAACAGGATAATTTGCACGCAGCCTCGTGAGGGGCGTGGCAAGGAGCCATCCTTGACGATGACAAACACTTGTCAAAGACGCAAGGAGGAGGCATGCTGGGGATCGTTATTAATATTGTTTTCACTGCACAACTCGACTTCACCTTGAACTGGTCTTAGATGTGTCTTCTGGACGAAGTTCATTGGTCCCCAGAGGCGTCTTTCTCTGGCCATGTCTCTGTGCCTGGCACACATAGAAAGCTGGGATCTTCAGTTTGCCCAAATCTTTTTTTTTTTTTAATATATTTTTATTGATTTCAAGAGAAGGGGGGGGAAGAGAGATAGAAACATCAGTGATGAAAGAGAATCACTGATTGGCTGCCTCCTGTACGCCCCACAGTGGGGAAAGCCTGGAACCTGGGCCTGTGCCTTGACTAGGAACTGAACCACGACCTTCTGGTTCATAGGTTGATGCTCCAGCACTGAGCCACACCGGCCGGGCTCAGTTTGCCCAAACTGTAATGGGATCTGAGGTCCCCCCCCCCCCCCCCGCCCCCGGCGCTTGGTAATTTTTAGGCTGCCCTGGCCTGCCTTCCATGGAACGCTCACTCTGTGCTGGGCACAGAGAGGAAGACCCACAGAGGTATAATTCTTGCCCTCAGGAGGGAACAGCCAGGCTGGCTGAAAAACCAAGCCAGAGGGCTCAAGTCATCTGCCTTGGTCTGAGCTGCATCCATTTAAAGGCTCCTGGGCCCAAGCCAGCCCCCCCAAGAGGCAGAAGCTCACCCACCCCCCCCTCCTCATCCTCTCCCCATGGTGCTCCTCAGGGACCTCTGCCCACTCCCTCCTTGCTTGGACAGCCCGGGCTTTGCCTTGGCCTCGCTTGACTCCCTTGAGTCTCTTTGGCCTTCTTCCTGACGCCCAGAATGTCCCCGGTGTGTGGTAGCTTGTGGAGGGGATGAGCCTCGTCCTTAGTCGGTAGCTAAGGCCTCTGCACCCCAGAGCAGAGAACGGGACCCCTGCTTGGGGCCAGGAGTCAGCGTGAGAGATGCGGGGTGTCACTGGTTGAGGTCTAGGGTGCCTCTGGCTTTGGGGAGGTCCCAGGAAGGTCCCTCGTGTAGGATAAGGAATATTCTCTGATCATCGTTCCCTCCACCCAGCTCTGCTCCACCAGCCTTGGCGGGGAGGCCGTATCAAGCACCCATCTTGGGACACATGATAGAGTTGGGGTGTGGAGGGCCCCACAGCCAGTGTTTTTTTTGAGGTCCGGCCCACGTTCTCCCAGCTTGTTGGTGAGGCTGGTGAGCCAGGGTTGAGCCACCAGGAGAGGGAAGGCCCAGCGGGAGGCGGCTTCTGCAGCCCCTGTGCATCCTGCGTGCATGGGGTAAGGTCATGGAGGCCAGCTTCCTGTCCACACGGCTAACAGGGCAGCAGCAAGAGGAACTGAGGTTAGACTCTGACACGACGTTGGGCATCTGGGCAAGAAACATCAAGTCTGTTGTTGGCAAAGAGCTCAGTGGCCTGGAGAACGGGGCTGGGTCCCAGGCAGGCTCTGTGACCTTGGGCAAGTCGCTTGCCCTCTCTGAGCCTCTGGAATACCTGCTCATGTGACTCCGTGGGTCCAAATGGGGGCGTGCTTTGAGGTCCAGCCTGAGGGTCAGGAAGGGGTGGGGGACTCTGTCCACGCAGCTCGGCTGGGTAGAGTGTCATCCCCATACATGAACAAGAACCAGCCAACGAGTGGAACAAGTCGATGCTTCTTTCTCCTTTCCGCGCCCTCTTTCTAAAATCAGTCAATAAATTTAAAAAAAAAAAGGGCTGGGGACTGCTGGACAGCAGCCTCAGGGATGGAAGGAAGCCTTGGGGGCTGCATGGGCAGTGGTTCTGGTCCTTTGCTTGGGTGAGCCCCGTCTCATGGAGCTTCACTTCCCTTCTCTGGAAAATGGGGGGGCATCAGAGTAGCCCCAAAGATGGGGAGGATTCGGGGCACATGGAGGGTTTCTTATGGAGCCTGCTTCTGAGGGGAACTTTAAGCTCTCCTTGGTTTTAGGATCAAGTCCTCCGTTCTCCGGAGCAGAACGGGCTAAGTGGTCAATGGCCTGACGCCCTGTTGAGAGAGGCCAGAGACGGGCAGGGACTCGCCCGGGTCACAGAGCCCAGGCCTCGCACTCACGCCTGTCCTAGCTCCATCCGCCTCCTCCAGCTCCATGTTACATGTGACCTGGCCCTTCCCATCCCACCCGTGCCCCAGAGCGTTCTGGCATTGCGCCTCTCACGGGTCAGGTAAAGGCACTTTCTCCTGGCCGTGGCCTTGGCATTGGACCCGGCTTCCTCTGTTCCCAAGGCCAGGCCTGAGCCCCTCTGGGGCAGGTCGTGGGCAGAGGGAGACGCAGCTGGCCAGGGGCCGGCTCACGTCACCCCTCGCCAAGGTCCCGTAGGAAGGGATCTGGACAGTTTTCGGATGTGGGGGCACGGGTGGAGGCGGTGGAGACATGTTCGATCTGGGTCTGGAGATGGTGTTTGCCTGTAGTCCTGAGGGTGGATGGGAGGAGAGGGTTGTAATCCAGGCGCGTGATGATGATGCCAGTGGTGATGATGCCAGGGACAGATTCTATGTATATTTAGGAGGAAGACTAAATAGGACGCCATACAGAGGTTGCGTTATCTAGTATATGTGGGATTATATACTCTTTATTTCCTACCTTGTTGAAATCTGACGATTGAGAATGTTTGCCTACGCCATTAACCATTCATTTAAAAAATGACTTTTATTTATTTCATTTTTATTTTAAATATATTTTTTATTGATTTCAGAGAGAAAGGTAGAGGGAGAGAAATACATAGAATCATCAATGATGAGAGCCGAATCATTGATTGGCTGCCTCCTGCAGGCCCCCCACTGGGGATTCAGCCCCCAACCTGGGCACGTGTCCTGACTGGGAATCGAACTGAGATCTCGACACTCAACCACTGAGCCACGCCAGCTAGTGACTTTTACATGGTGCATCCCATGAATGAAACGTTTTGTTTAATCCCCTGCTTGGGCTGTTCCGTTGCTTCTATAATATACACAGTGCTGTGACAAGCATCTCTGCACATATCTCTTCTTAAAGAGAAATTCCCCACCAGGAAGCCACCGAGGGAAGCGCTGGGACGTCTTAAAAGGCTCGTGATTGAAAACGCAACTTGCTCCCGAGAAAGTGTGTCCCCGTTTATGTTCTGAGCAAGAGTGGACGAGATGCCTCCTTCCCTGCGCCCTGGCCAGCGCCGAGCAGTGTCATTTCTCCCCGTCATTGTCGATGCCAACTCGCTCGCTGGGGGAGGAGCGGGCCGCGCGCCGTCTCAATGCCCATTTCCTTGATTACCGTTAAGTAGAATCCTAGGATCTCGGAGCTGCAGGAGGCTTTGGGGTCACGTGGCCCAATGCCCTTGTGTGACAAATGGACAAACCAAGAACCAGAGGGTGAACCCTCACCCCCAAGCGTCACATAGCAGAAACCTAGGGCTGTGCCTCCCATGGGGGCGCCCCCACTGCGCCAGGACCGGTCAGCCGTTGGGGTCGAGGTGGGGATGTCCTGCTTTCGTCACTGAAGCTTCTTCAGACCTGGCTCATCTGGTCCTAAATAGCTCTTGCTGTCAGGGAGTGGGATAAACAGATGGCCCCCTTCGCTGTCATTACTAGAGGGCACACTGCGCATCCTGGGTGGGGGCTGTTTGGCAGGAAAGAGACTGTCACCAGTTCACGTGCCAAGGGCCCAGGTAACTTCAAATGGGGGTTGGAGTCCCAGCTGTGGGCCGGGCAGCGGTGCTGAGGGGTGGTGGCCAGCTGGTCATTCCCTGGCTATGAGACACTGGCGAGCCCCCCCCCGCCCCCCACAGGCGCCTTTTCCCACAGGTGGACAAAGGGACCAGCATGTAGTAGGTGCTCAGGACACACTCCTACAGGGAGGAGGCGGCCTGACCTTCGGAGTCAGGAGATGGGGGTGCATGGCCCAGGGTGAGCGGCCGCAGGTCCTCAGCTGGATGGGGAGTGAGTGGCAACTGCGGACAGCCTCTGTGTCTGGTGGATGGGTGGCTGCATGAGTCCACACAGGCCCCGGCTCTTCCGGCTGGGAAGGCGGGCCTGCTCTGGAGGCCGGATTTCAGGATCCTGCATGGATGGGGGCTCGGAGGGCTGGAGAGACACCTGCCTGGGCTTTAGCCCCAGAACCAGTGCGGCCTGGAGAGTGAGTCTAGAGTCACTGGTCCCCCGGGGGCTCCGTTTCCCTTTCTGTACTATGCTCAGGTTGCCAGCTGGTGGGACTGCCATGGGGAAGCTACACTCGGGCCCCCGACGGAGCGTGCTTGGGCCCTGGTGACTGAGACCAGGCTCAGTTCGCAGTGTCTTCCTGCGTCCGTTTTCTCACCTGCAAGCTGGGGCAGTATTACCTCCATCACGGGGCTGCTGTGTGACGGGAGGCCGAGTGGAGACACCGAGATGGTAGCTTGTCTTGGGTGCACCCCTTAGCTCGTCCCTGGTGATGGAGGATCTGTAATCAAATGTAAGCGCCAGATGCTGTTACCATGGTGCTTAATGGCATGTTCGTGTGATCCAGGCCCAGCTCAGGGCTCACATGTATTCATCCCAGACCCTTCCCAGGAGCCCTGGGAAGTTCCCATTTTACACATGAGGCAACTGAGGCTCAGAGGGGACCAGAGCCGGCCCAAGACCACACATCTGGGGAGCCGCGCAGCTGGCGTTTGCCCCTGGGTGGTGGCCAGGGGCCCCGCGTGGGTGGGGGCCGCTGAGGAGCCGCTGTGGAGGTGTGCGGTAAGCGCGCGTGAGTGTGGGTTTCTGGTGTGGGTGTGCGGTGGGGGGTGTGCTGAGAATCATGTGTGAGCCCTGGGTTCCCGTGGGCATGCTCTGAGTGTGAGTGACGGGGTCATGGCATGTGTCAGGAGTGGGTGAGCTGGCATGTCTGTGCCAAGCGTGTGCACGGCAGCTCTGTGTAGGTTGTGAATGTAGACATGCATGGGGGCGGGGCACAGACAGGCCAGGAGCCTGAATAAAAAGCTGATTGCTCAGCTGCCTGCTCTGGGGCCTGGTGATGTGGCTGCCACTGCCCGGCGCCCGCCTGCCCCGCCACACTGATCTCCCGGCGCCCGCCTGCCCTCGGCAGTGGGGGAATACCGATGGGAGGAATGACAATAGTGATGCTTCCCATTGACCAAGTGTGTCCCTGAGCACAGCTTTCCCCTGTGTGGTCTCACCGCAGCCCTGGGTGTAGGGACTATATGCCCATTTCACAGAAGCAGCAAAGGGGGCAGGTTCAGGGGCATGCCCCAGGCCCCCGAGCCAGCGGCCCAGCGGGGGCTCAGGCTCAGATTTTCACCTGGACGCAGCCATGCTCTTCCTGCCACGTGCCTGCCTCCCCAGATCCCCGTGAGCCTGTAACCTTGCAGCTGCTTGGAGGGCAGTGAGCGCCCCGTCACTGGAGGCATTCAAGCAGCTGCTAGAGCGACAGACACTGTCCTGGCATCGTGGGTTCCTGGCCGGAGGGGAGGTGGGTCCTTCTGGCTGTGAGCACACAGCCCTCCTGTCCCGGGTGCTCTGATTCCTGTAGGCCAGTGGTCGGCAAACTCACTCGTCAACAGAGCCAAATATCCACAGGACAACGATGGAAATTTCTTTGGAGAGCCAAATTTTTTAAACTTAAACGTCTTCTAACGCCACTTCTTCAAACAGACTCGCCCAGGCAGTGGTATTTTGTGGAAGAGCCACACTCAAGGGGCCCAAGAGCCGCATGTGGCTCGCGAGCCGCAGTTTGCCGACCACGGCTGTAGGGGATTCGGGGCAGCCTCAGCTTGGCTTTCTCTGGGAGAAAAAGCCCGTGGGAAGGCGGTAGGCATGTGCAGCGGGCAGCAGCCTGGTACTCGGGCCTGTGAGGCCTTCTCAGCCTCGGCCCTATCCCGGCAGAGCTCGGGGTGCTGACCTCGTGCCAGCGCTGTGCTGGCCTCGCCCAGTCCCCCCAACCTGTGAGCCCAGGAGAGTGAGCCGTCAGGAAGTGTTGGCACCATCCCTGCTCTCGGGAGCCTGCGGGCTGGGAGGCAGAGGGCAGCCGAGGGTGAGGCCGTGGAGAGGGAGGCTGCCCGCGGCTGTCCTGTGCCGACCCGCCTGCTCGCGCCTGGCAAGGCCCAGGGGCCTCCGAAGTGTCTGTGTCCTCACGGGTGCAATGGGGGGCTCCGGGCACAGGGATGGATGGGACCGTGGGACCCGGAGGTCTGGCAGCAGTGCCCCGGGCGCCTGGAAGCTCCCTGAGGGCTGGGGCACACCTGGGGTGTTGGGTTTTGTGCAGTGCCTGCCGGGAGCCTCGCAGGGGGCAGGCCTGTGTGCTTGACCTGGTGTTGCTTTGTTTTGCTCCTTGGCTGACCGGATGGGACCCACCCGTGCCCTTGACCCTGCATGCAGTCTGATGGGCAGAGGAGTTGCCAGGGGGTCAGAGTCTGGGGTCCTGGTTCTAGCCTGGCCTGCTGTGGCCTCGGGCTGCCCCTCTCTGAGTCTCATTTTCCCCATCTGTCCCACTGTCTGTGAGACAGTGTCACCTGGGGGGGCGGGGTGCCCAGGAAGGGACGCAGGGCAGCTGCTGGCTGTGGCATTCCTGGTCTCCCTGGTGGCCCAGGAAGCTGGCGGGCGGCCGGGCCACCATGCTTGCACTCCCTGGCCGGGGGGAAGGAGGAGGCTGGAGGAATGTGGATTTGAGGAATGTTTAACCCAAGGCAGAAATAGCTCCCTGCTTTCATCCCAGGCTTGGGCTACCCTAGAAAGGGGCTCCCGTCTCTCTCTCCCAGCCTCCTCTGCCTCCCCCACCGCTCTGGCCTTTTGGGGAAAGAAAGTAGCCTCTTTATTTTTTTAGCCAAGGAGCTGCTGTGGGAACCAGAAGGGTCCCCAGATTTGGAGGCCAACCAGGCTGGGTTCAAGGCCCCCGACCTCCACGTCGCAGCCCTGTGACCGCTTCCTACTGTGGCTTGTCAGGCAGGCCGTGTGGAGTCACAGCTCCTGCTCAGGGACCAGTGGGTCTGGATGCAAACCCCAGCTGCTCTGGTGAGCTCTGGCACCTCGGCCAAGCCCTTTCCATCGAGCCCCCTTACTTCATCTGTAAAAGGGACAGCGATGCTAGTCCCGCCTCCCAGCATGGGGGGTGGAATGAGTGTGAAGACATTGGCCCAAGGGCCCTGGAATCCCAGCTTGGAGCCCTGGTGGCCTCCATATGCAAGGGACACGTCTCCTGTGTGCCTGCTGCCGGATGGAGTGGGGTCCGTGCCCCGGGGGACCCTTCATTTCCTCATCCCTCTGAGGGCAGGACCCCCCCTCGCCCACACTCACCTCGTGCCAACGCCCACCGGCCTCTCCCACCTGAGGGGCCAGCGACCCCCGCTGCGTTTAGCTCTCCCCCCTCCCGTCGGGCTGCCAGGGCCGTAAGGACGGCCCCCGCTCTTGTTGCCTGGGTCACCGCTGTGTCCCGGCTCCTGGAAGAGAGCCTGGTGCAATTTGTTAGAACGAATGAAAAATCAAATACATCAGCGAAGGAGCTAACGAATGCACGAGCTTCCTTCTCATCCATCTTGGGTCCTGGCTTTCTGTTTGTCACCAGCCCACTCCTGCCTCCTGGGCTGCGGGTGGAGGGTTTATGGGGGGGGGGGGAGCCTGAGAAGTCAGGTGCTGGGCGGCTGGCCCCTGGCGGGACTGGCCAAGCAACGACCCCAGGCTCCTCGCACCTTCTGGGCTGGGAAGACCAGGAGGGTCCCAGCAGCCAGCCTGGCCCACCCCCCCTGCCCCAGGCCTCCGCTCCTGTCTCTTTGAGGAACCAAAAGCTCCTGTTCAAAGACGGGAGATGGCTATTTTTGGCACTGTGCGGGGAAAAGCGAATGCCTCGCTTCTGTGCAAAAATATATGGTGTATGAGCCGGGCGGACAGGGGCGCCACAGCTCAAAGCCTCGCCCCTCGGCCGCGGGCCTGCCTCCCTCCCGGGCTCAGTCGCCCACGTGCCCATGTCGGGCGGTTATTGTTTCCACACCGCCTGTGCCGAGGCCCTCGCTGGGCCCGAGCAGGACAGGATCTCAATTAAAACCGAGAGCAGCTGTCCCTGCAGAGGAGAGGAGCCAGCGGCCCGCCCCCGGCCCTCCTCCCTGTGCCGCTGGGGAAGGAGGACCAGCCAGCTGTGGCCGGAGGGCAGGAGGCCCCATGCCCTCTGGCCACCCCTCGCTCCCTGACTCAGCACGGGTTTGTGGGACACCTGTCTCGTGCCAGGCCCACAGGAACTAGGACACGGGGCAGATTGGACGGGTGCATTTCCGGTCCCCCTGGCATTCACCGTTTGAGGCGGACAGCTGTCAGGCCGGGATAAGCATCAGGGCATCGTACAGCTGTGGGCCCACCTGGTCTGGGGTGCCTCCAAGGGTCACTGTTATGCATCCTGAGTCCAGCGCAGGGCCTGGCCCGCTGGGAGTGCTCGGTGACTGTTGGATGGAGGGAGGGGTGAGAAATCCAGTTTGTTCCCTCTAACCACCCCGTAAGGAAGGTATTGTCACACACACACACCCCCACCCCCATCTTACAGATGAGGAAATGAGGCTCAGAGAGGCGAATTCAGCTTCCCAAGGCCACACAGGGGCTAACGAATAACTCAACTCAGAAAAAGCGCCTTCCTGTGGACCAGGGGCCCCAGGTGAGCCGAGTCCCCCAGCCCCGGGGAGCGGAAGGTGCGGCTCCCCTCCTGCTAGCCATGCGTGCTTTCCGCAGTGCCCACCCGAAACCAGCACAGCGCGTGCCCCTGCAGGAACAGAGACATGAGCACCTACTATGTGCCGGGCGCTGTGATAGGGCTGCGGCTTAGGCAGACAGATCCTGCTGTGGGGCCCCCCCGCCATGGGGGAAAGACAAATCGGAAAACACTCCAGTCACAGGCGAGGACCAAACCGTTCCTCGTGTTGCTTCTCTGAGGTCGCTGTTTTCAACATGTCACCCCGTTCCTTCCAGTCTCTTCCCGTGCATGCCGCTCTGATCGGTTTGCTCATCCGAGGTGTTCTGCCGAGGGAACTGAGGCTCAGAGAGGTTAACCGACTTGTCCAAGGTCAGAGGCCTCGAGGTGGACGGGGATTAGTGCGAGCAGAGCCCTTAGTGCGGGACGGGCACACGGCACGGGCCTGGTAAACCGCAGCTCCCTTCACGTCGCTGTTCCTGGAGCCACGAGACAAAGCATGTCGCCCTGCGTTTTACTGGAGAATTTGGGGGGAAGCTATTTAACTTACGTAGAAATGCACTGCATGTATTTTATAACGTTGTTTGTAGAGGAAAGCAAACACCTATAACGGAGGGAGCAGAGTGCACAATCTGTGGGACTGTTGGAGCTAGAACACAGATATGAGCACAGCCTTGTTTTTGGTGGCTGCCTGGGTCTCGGCCCCCTGCTTCCAGTGGGTGCCAGCCCTGTTCCCCCAGGGGCTCTGCGGGGTTCCTTTAGGGGCACCCTTGGACTGCCGGCCGCAGGGCTCTCTCCAGGACGAAGCACTCTCGCCTACCTGTGAGGCGGGCGGAGCGAGCAGTCTTACCGTGTTTGTCAGGGAAATTCACAAAGATTCAAGCTGTACTTGCAAACCTGAAGGTGAGAAGGGTCACCGCGTCCAGGAGAAAAGATGAGACCAGGGCCGGGCTGTCCAGGGAATGCTGTCAGGGCGCTTTGATGACAGGCAGGAGCCGCCGGTTCCCTGCTGGGCTGTGCACCCCAAGTCTCATGCCCCCCCAGGGCTGGCCATGGCCTGCGGGGGCTCAGGGGGCGGCCCATTTCCTGGGGATGATCATCTCCAGGCTAAAGCCTTCTTGAGCCCGGGCTCGGGAGTCAGATGGTGCCGGCTCCCCTCTTCTCCTCCTCCCCTGGCCGTGTGGCCTCGGATGCATGCCTTGGCGGCTCTGCGAAGGCCAGTTCCTTCAGCCCCGTGGCCTGGCGGGGACCCTGCCTCTCAGCACAGGTGCATGCAGGAGCTCGGCCGTGGGGCGGTCTGGGCTGGGGTTGAACTGGGATTTGAGCGGCTCTGAGCTGCCTCTCACACTTGTTTCTCACAGTGTCTGAGGAACTTTCCCATCTTAGTGCCCACCCCCCGCCCCCCCGCCCCCCAACCGCGTCTCCTGCTGCCCCAAAGCATTATTCTCCTCCTTGCGGTCTGCACGACGGCCCGGGACTCTGTGTCCTGCACTGTCACACTGGGCCAGTGCTCCTGACCTGCTTCTTCTTGGAACAGCAGTCCCAGGGTGGAGGGGGAGACCAGGGCTCGGCGAGGGGCGCGCGCTGTCCCTGTCAGCACAGGCCTGGGTGGGAGAGAGGCTGGCAGCTTGGCTCAGGGGGGTGGCAAAGGGCCGCTCTCAGCAGCGGGGGGACTCAGCTGCCCGGGCAGGCCCCAGCTGGGGCCCCGGGCTCTGTGAGGCTCCATGCGGTTCTGCCCACGAAGGGCTTGGGGCGGGGCCAGCCGCCACGCAGCCCCTCCCAGGTCTCACGGGGATGGGCCTGTGGGTGGCAGTCTGAGGTCCTCGGGTCCCACCTGCACAGAGCCGGGCAGTGTGAGCCAAGCAGGCAGGACCCCGTCCCGCTTCCCTGCAGCTGCTGTGGTCTGGCCAGCCCTCGGCCGGTGGAGGCAGTGAATGCTAAGGAGGCTGGGCCTGGAGCCCCGAGGGGAGTGCTCAGCCCGAGGGCCCGGCAGTTCTAGGCGCTTTTAGGCAGGGGGCCAGGTCTTCTTTCTGATGAAACGCAGGCCACTGCCCTCCAGCTGGGCATTTCTGGAAAGCAGGAATGGGGCTCGGGGAGGGCGGTCTCTCTCCTGCCCACCCTGACAGAGGCGCCGAATAATAATCACAGCACCAGCAGCCCGGCCGGCCGTGGCTCAGTGATTGAGCGTTGACCTATGAACCAGGAGGTCACGGTTCGATTCCGGTCAAGGGCACATGCCCCGGAGGTGGGCTCCATCCCCAGTGTGGGGCATGCGGGAGGCAGCCAGTCAATGATTCTCTCTCATCAGTGATATTTCTCTCTCCCTCTCCCGTCCGCTCTGAAATCAATAAAAACATATTTTAAAAAATCACCACAACGACGGCCATGATCTCGTGGCCCGTGTGCACGGTCTGCATTATATCTGATCTTGGCAGCTCTGCCCGAGGACTCCATGCTGCCGATGAGCCTGCCACCACCGTCCAAGGTCACTCATCCAAGGTCACCCAACACTGGTGCATCTGGGGCCTGCCCCAGGGCGTGGCCCACTCTGCTGTTTCCATAGCATCCCTCAGGGGGTGCACAGGCAGGTGGGGTTCCTGGTCCTTGACTTGCAGGTCAGCAGGTGGAGTGCAGGAGCTGGGCTGTGCACCCCAAATCTTGTTCCCCTCAATGGGTGCCTGGAATCTACCATCCTGAGGGGAAGGGCTTGGCCCCGGTGGGAAGCCTGGAGTCCCCCGCCCCTCCCAGAAGCACCCGTGCGTTTCGGGGGGGCCCTCTGGAAGCTGCCTCTGGGGCTGTGACATGAGGGTCTGTCGCCTCTGGGGGTGGGGAGTTATGTGGGGCTGGGGAGCGACGTGGGGCTGGGGAGCTTGTGGCACCTGGACCGCAGGCATCTGATTCTCATTCTTGTCCTTCCCCCACCTCCTCGTGGGGCGCTTCCCAGCGAGCACAGCCAGGCAATGCCCACTGCGAGTGGGCAAGCCATTTCCCCTTTCACAGACAGGGAAACTGAGGCAGGGGAAGTGGCAGGTCATGCAGCAAGGGAATGGCAGACCCTGGAGCCCAGGTCCTGTGAGGCCACCATGCTATGCCGCCTTCTCTACAGGAAACTGCCCCTCATTGGGGGTGGGGTGGGGCAGGGTGGAGGCCGCTGTCCCTGGGATGGAGGGAGGAGCAGGCTGCTTGGGGCGGAGGGTGCATTGGGGCCTACCACAGGGCCCCTCCCTTCTGAAGCAGCTTTGCTCCAAGGGCAGGGACATGACTAAACTAGGGGTGCTGACAGCTGCTGGGAGGGGAATAGGTGGGAGGGGGAGATGGAGGTGGGAGGCTGGGGTGTGGTCAGGGTGGGGCTGGCAGTGCCCTGGACAGGGGGGTGTTTTCCAGGCAGCCAGGCGGGTGGGACTGTCGGGTGGGGCAGGGAGAGGGGTGTTCACAGGAGGGGGGACCCAGGACGGGGAGGGGTGATCTGGGGAGGGCGTCCCTTTGTGCATGCGGAGTGTGGGGAACCCGAGGCCATCTGAGAGGAGCCTGGGGTGGAGGGGTGCAGGGTGCACCTGAGGAGACTCAAGGACCCCGGTATTGGGAGGTTGAGCAAAGAACCCTGGGGAGCAGTGTCCGAGGGGCCCAGCCCTGTGGAAGGGGGACAGTCCGTGGTCAGAGGTGTTCGGACTGAGGGAGTTGGGGACGGGGTTGCTGGGGGCCGGGCCCAAGTGACCCCTCCTCTCTCTGTGTTAATCAGGCCCGAGCCCCCTTGCTGGCCTGGAGCCGTGATGGGGTTTGGGGGGCACGTGACGACGCTTGGCCCTAGATGCAGCCTTTGTCCCTAGAGATGGAAACACGGTCTGGCTTGGCCACAGGAGGGTGGCTGAAGAGGCGGGCAGTGCTCGAAGTCCGCCCTGGGTCCCTCTGTGGGGGCGCCAGCCCTGCTGTCTGTTCCCCCGAGTTTGAGCCAAGCTTCGCTCAGGAGAGAGCTGTTTTGCTCTTGGGAAATCAAAACCAGACTTCACGTTTGTCCTGGGCTCCAGGGACGGCTCCTGGTTCCTTCCTGGCAGACAGGGGCTGCGGGGAGGAGGAGGAGGAGCGGGGATGGGCCTCAGGGTCTCTGGGGTGGGCACTGGGGCTGCGGGCCGGGCAGCAGGCCCTGGTTCTCTGGAAGTCAGTGTGTGGGGGAGGGGGTGGATGGATGCCCAGCCTCACTCTTCCGGGCTCTGTGCCCGCTCCAAGCTGGGAGCTGTCTATCCACCTCTCCGGAGCCCCTCCCATTGCCCTGCCTGGTAGGCGTTTCTACCCCATCCTTCACATGACGACCCTGAGGCTCAGAGAGGTTAAGGAACTTGTTCAGAGCCACCCAGCCTACAAATAGCCAAGACAGGGTGCCCACCCAGAGCCTCCCCGCGGTGCCGCCGTGTGGAGCGGGGCATCCACAGAGGACGGCCCACATCCGGTTTCAATCCCGGTTTCGGCCGGGCCGGGCAGGAGTGTGCCGGGAAAGGCAGCTCCCGTTTGAAACGGGCCAGAGCCCGTGGTCACTGGGTGGGCGATGGTGTTGTGAGGCTCCGGTTTGAGGACGCGGTCCGGGCCCGGCTGGCGGCTTGGTGACCGGGGAGGCAACAAGGGTTTGCTCTCTGCCTCCCGCGGGCAGGACGCCGGCCCGGCTCCGAGGGCGATGCTAGGACATGCCGGGAGGGGCTCGGCCTCTGGGGGCTTCGCGTCCAGCTGGGAAGATGAGGGCAAAAAGCGCTTCTAATGAGGACCTCCTTGGTGCCAGGCATCGTGCAAGCCCTGTGCGCGCGCCGTCCTGTGATGCAGCGGCGGCTTGTCCCTTTGCAGATGAACAAACCAAGGCTCAGCCACGTGGGTCGTTCCCCAAGGCCACAGTCAGCCCTGTGGACGGCTCTGTTTCACCCCGTCCCCTCCCCGCTCCCGCACTATCCTTTCCCTCCCCCCCCCCCCTGCAGTGCCCTGTCTGACCCCCTGCTGTGGGCCTATGGGAAGACAGACTCTCTGTAAAGCAGTGGTTCCCAAGGTGCGGGGCTCCCGAGGGGCCACAGGGTCAGGGGGGCTGCCTGGGAAAGGGACAGCAAGCGGGGATTGGGTGCCGCGTGGGTGCAGAGGGAGCAGCAGGTACCAAGGCCTGGAGGTGGGATGGTCAGTGGAGCTTGAGGGGTTGCAGGGTTGGGTGTGGTCAGGGGACATGGGTGGGCGCTGGCTGCACTGGGGATGGTCTGCCTTTCTGCCCGGCCCTGTTCCCTGAACCCTGGGCCTTGAACGTGGACCCGCCCAGGGCAAATGCTGCCTGTTCATTTCACACGTGGGTGGAGACCTGGGGGGAGGGAGCCTGAGCCTGGGAGTCTGGATGGAGGGTGGAGGCAGAGGGACCCCATCGTTGTCCCCTAGACCCCTCTTCCTTCCCAGTGCCTGTGGTGGTCGGAGCTGCTCGGGGTCAGCACCCTGGACAGGACCCTGGCCTTTGGCGCTGGGGATGGGGGCACACGGGTTGTGTGCTGATGAGAACCAACATTTCTCTCCCACTTTTTATTTAGAAAAATCAAGAGAAATATTGAAATAACAGTGCAGTGAGCAGCTGTGTATCCCTCAACTCCGGAGGTCCCCACCCTGTTAGACCAGGGGCACCTTCCCTCTCTGCCCCCATGCCAACCATGTCCCCTCTTCCTGGGGGAGAAGGGAGGCTGGAGGCTGAGAGGCCCTGAGGGAAGGCTGCTGGGTGAGTGTGTGGTCAGGGGAGGGGGAGGACTTCTGAGCTGGGAGATTCCTGGGAATGTGTGAATGATTGTGTGAATGATTGTATGAATGAACGAACGAACGAACGAACGAATGAATGAATGAATGAATGAATTGTGAATGTATGTCAATGTTCTCCTCCTTGGGGAGGCTGCACCACACAAGCCCTTGTCACCCAGCTCCTGCTGTTTATGCCACATGATGCCAAGGTCATACAAGGTCACACAGATCACTGGCTGACTCAAGTTGTGGGTGGGGGGGCACTTAATTGGGTATCCATGCTGGGCTCTGGAGGCCTAGTCCTGGCCCTGTCATTTCCTGGCCGGGTGACCTGGGGTGACTTCAGGCAAGGTAGCGGACCCATCTGAACCTCAGTCTCCTTATCAGGAAAAGGGGATCAGACCTTTAGTGCAGGTGAAGAGCACCAAGCATTTTACTCTTTACAATAAGCCCATTCTACAGATGAGGGCACTGAGGCTCGGAGAGGGGAAGTACTTTGTCCAAGGACACAGAGCTCATCAGCTGTGGAGCTGGATTTGCACCCAGATGGTCTAGTCTGACTCCAGAGGCCAGGCCCCTAGGCCCCTGGCTGTGCTGTGATGAGTCTCTTCTGTGTCTTTGGGCCTCCGTCCCTCCGCCCCTGCTGCCCTTCACTGCCAGGTGTGGGCAGCAGGTTTGGGCAGCCCACCCCTGTTAGAACAGGGGCGCCTTCCCTCTCTGGCCCCCTCCCCCCCAGTGCCTGACCCCCTTCCCAGCCCCTATCCTCTGCCAACACTTTCTTGGAAAATTGCAGTTGTTTTTTTTTATTTAACCAGGTCTGCCATTCCAGGCCAATGGCATCTCCCGTCATTGCCCGGCTCTCCCTTTAACCAGTGGCTGCGGATGGACAGGTCTCCGTCTCTGACTGCTTGTGGGAGGGGCGTGCTGATGAGGAGGGGCCTCGGGGAAGCTTCCAGGCTGTGGGTCGGGCCGTTCAGACCCTCTCCTTACCACGTCATGTGCTGGCCCCGTTGTGCCTCAGTTTCCCTGTTTGGAGCCAGGACAGAGTAATGCTCTTTTCCCTCATCCCAGCGTTTGTTATCAAGGCTGCTCAGCCAAAGCACAAAGGCCCTGGGCACCCTGGCACAGACCTGGGCTTGCAGTGGGCACTTGGTCCTTGGCACCTGTTAGAAGCTTGCTTTCAGCCGTTTTTGAAAAGTGGCCTCCGGTCTGATCAGGCGCACACAGTTCAGGGACACACCTAGGGCCTCCTTTTCCCCTTCCCTGGGAAGGATTCCAGTTTCTTTACTCACCTGACCTCCACCTAACACCTCCTTCCTGTCCGTTTGTTTGTCCATGCGGTCATTCATTCGTTCCTGTATTCATTTGCTCATGTATACATTCATTCATTCACTCATGTGCTCACTTATTCACTCAAACATTCATGCATGCATTCATTCATTCGTTCATTCATACAATCATTCACACATGCATTCATTCATTCACTCTCATTCATTCATTCACTCATGTGCTCACTTATTCACTCAAACATTCATGCATGCATTCATTCATTCGTTCATTCATACAATCATTCACACATTCATTCATTCATTCACTCACACATTCATTCCACAAGCCTGGAGGGGTCACGTTCCCCAGCCCTCTGCCGGGGTTCCCGAGCGTTCACGCCTGTTCTGATTGACGTCTCAGGACAGCTCCTGAGGCAGGTGCTGTCGCTATTCTTCCCACGTTGCAAACGAGGAGGCCGAGGCACGGGCTGGCGCTGCTCTCCCGAGGGCCGCCCCGCGGAAAGTGGTTAGACCGTCTCATTCAGTGATTTTACAGGGAACACGGGTTTGGTTCCAACCTGAACCGATTCAGTCCTTTCCAGAACAAACATTTCTTTTGTTTGTTTCACGGTTCAGTCAAGAAGGACTGTTGGGGCCCGGCGGGAGGTTCGGCCACTTTCCTTGGCTCGTGGCAGCTTTTGGCTCACGGCGCCGTTCTCGTCTTGCTTGTGGAAGGGAGGGCTCGGGGCTGACTACGTCGGGGGCGGCGGGGGCGGGCCGCGGGGCAGGTGCTGGGCGCTGCTGGGCTGAGGGGGCGGGGCAGCCGAGTGCCTGGGGAAGCCAGCATCTTCTCTGACTATGCTGTCCCCGGGATTGAGAGAAGGGAAGGATGTGAATTAAATGTCCACCTGGTGGGAAGAATGTATGTTAATGTCCTCCCTGTGGGAAGAATGTATGTTACGTGTTCACCTGGAGGGAAGAATGTATGTTACATGTCCTCCCTGTGGGAAGAATGTATGTTACATGTTCACTTGGTGGGAAGAATGTATGTTACATGTTCACTCAGTGGGAAGAATGTATGTTACGTGTTCACCTGGTGGGAAGAATGTATGTTAATGTCCTCCCTGTGGGAAGAATGTATGTTACGTGTTCACCTGGAGGGAAGAATCTATGTTAATGTTCTCCCGGTGGGAAGAATGTATGTTACGTGTTCACCTGGAGGGAAGAATGTATGTTACGTGTTCACCTGGAGGGAAGAATGTATGTTACGTGTTCACCTGGAGGGAAGAATGTATGTTAATGTCCTCCCTGTGGGAAGAATGTATGTTACATGTTCACCCTGTGGGAAGAATGTATGTTAATGATCTCCCTGTGGGAAGAATGTATGTTACGTGTTCACCTGGAGGGAAGAATGTATGTTAATGTCCTCCCTGTGGGAAGAATGTATGTTAATGTCCTCCCTGTGGGAAGAATGTATGTTAATGTCCTCCCTGTGGGAAGAATGTATGTTACGTGTTCACCTGGAGGGAAGAATCTATGTTAATGTTCTCCCGGTGGGAAGAATGTATGTTACGTGTTCACCTGGAGGGAAGAATGTATGTTAATGTCCTCCCTGTGGGAAGAATGTATGTTACATGTTCACCCTGTGGGAAGAATGTATGTTAATGATCTCCCTGTGGGAAGAATGTATGTTACGTGTTCACCTGGAGGGAAGAATGTATGTTAATGTCCTCCCTGTGGGAAGAATGTATGTTAATGTCCTCCCTGTGGGAAGAATGTATGTTACGTGTTCACCTGGAGGGAAGAATGTATGTTAATGTCCTCCCTGTGGGAAGAATGTATGTTAATGTCCTCCCTGTGGGAAGAATGTATGTTACGTGTTCACCTGGAGGGAAGAATGTATGTTAATGTCCTCCCTGTGGGAAGAATGTATGTTAATGTCCTCCCTGTGGGAAGAATGTATGTTAATGTCCTCCCTGTGGGAAGAATGTATGTTACGTGTTCACCTGGAGGGAAGAATCTATGTTAATGTTCTCCCGGTGGGAAGAATGTATGTTACGTGTTCACCTGGAGGGAAGAATGTATGTTACGTGTTCACCTGGAGGGAAGAATGTATGTTACGTGTTCACCTGGAGGGAAGAATGTATGTTAATGTCCTCCCTGTGGGAAGAATGTATGTTACATGTTCACCCTGTGGGAAGAATGTATGTTAATGATCTCCCTGTGGGAAGAATGTATGTTACGTGTTCACCTGGAGGGAAGAATGTGTATTAAATGTCCACCCGGTGGGAAGAATGTATGTTAATGTCCTCCCTGTGGGAAGAATGTATGTTACATGTTCACCTGGAGGGAAGAATGTATGTTACATGTCATCCCTGTGGGAAGAATGTATGTTACATGTTCCCCCGGTGGGAAGAATGTATGTTACGTGTTCACCTGGAGGGAAGAATGTATGTTAATGTCCTCCCTGTGGGAAGAATGTATGTTACGTGTTCACCTGGAGGGAAGAATGTATGTTACATGTTCCCCCGGTGGGAAGAATGTATGTTACGTGTTCACCTGGAGAGAAGAATGTATGTTACATGTCCTCCCGGTGGGAGGAATGTATGTTACATGTTCCCCCGGTGGGAAGAATGTATGTTACGTGTTCACCTGGAGGGAAGAATGTATGTTAATGTCCTCCCTGTGGGAAGAATGTATGTTACATGTTCACCTGGTGGGAAGAATGTATGTTAATGTTCTCCCGGTGGGAAGAATGTATGTTACATGTCCACCCTGTGGGAAGAATGTATGTTACATGTTCTCCCGGTGGGAAGAATGTATGTTAATGTTCTCCCGGTGGGAAGAATGTATGTTACGTGTTCACCTGGAGGGAAGAATGTATGTTACATGTCCTCCCTGTGGGAAGAATGTATGTTACATGTTCCCCCGGTGGGAAGAATGTATGTTACGTGTTCACCTGGAGAGAAGAATGTATGTTACATGTCCTCCCTGTGGGAAGAATGTATGTTACATGTCCTCCCGGTGGGAAGAATGTATGTTAATGTTCTCCCGGTGGGAAGAATGTATGTTACATGTTCACTCGGTGGGAAGAATGTATGTTACATGTTCACTCAGTGGGAAGAATGTATGTTACGTGTTCACCTGGAGGGAAGAATGTATGTTACGTGTTCACCTGGAGGGAAGAATGTATGTTAATGTCCTCCCTGTGGGAAGAATGTATGTTACGTGTTCACCTGGAGGGAAGAATGTATGTTAATGTCCTCCCTGTGGGAAGAATGTATGTTACATGTTCTCCCTGTGGGAAGAATGTATGTTACATGTTCACCTGGAGGGAAGAATGTATGTTAATGTTCTCCCGGTGGGAAGAATGTATGTTACATGTTCTCCCTGTGGGAAGAATGTATGTTATGTGTTCACCTGGAGGGAAGAATGTATGTTAATGATCTCCCTGTGGGAAGAATGTATGTTACGTGTTCACCTGGAGGGAAGAATGTGTATTAAATGTCCACCCGGTGGGAAGAATGTATGTTAATGTTCTCCCTGTGGGAAGAATGTATGTTAATGTCCTCCCTGTGGGAAGAATGTATGTTAATGTTCTCCCGGTGGGAAGAATGTATGTTACATGTTCACTTGGTGGGAAGAATGTATGTTACATGTTCACTCAGTGGGAAGAATGTATGTTACGTGTTCACCTGGAGGGAAGAATGTATGTTAATGTCCTCCCTGTGGGAAGAATGTATGTTACGTGTTCACCTGGAGGGAAGAATGTATGTTAATGTCCTCCCTGTGGGAAGAATGTATGTTAATGTTCTCCCGGTGGGAAGAATGTATGTTACATGTTCACTCGGTGGGAAGAATGTATGTTAATGCTCCCCGGGGGCACGGCACCCCAGGAGGGCAGGGAGAAGCCATCCCTGTGCCTAAGAGGCTGTTCCTGGCAGTCGAGCCAGCAGCCCAGTGGGGACTGGGCCAGTGCCGTCCCCTGCTGTGTGGTCAGACACAGCTCCTGACTGGGTCTGTTCACGGGGCATGTCCTTGGTCAGAGCCAGCGGTGCCCCGACACGGGCAGACAGGCCATGGGGCGGGGCGGGGCGGGGGGCAGGAAGGGGGCTCCCAGCATCCGCCCGTCCCCTGGGACACCTCCCTGAACTAACAGGTTCCTTCTCTGCTTTCTCTTGCAGTCACCGAGAAGGAAGTCCAGCAGTGGTGAGTAGCTGCTCTTCCCCCAAATGCTGTGGGGGTGGGGGTGTCGGCTTTGTGCTGGTGGGACAGCAGTCCCGTTGCCCAGGATGGGGGCACGTGGAGGGGCCTCTGGGAGCGGCTCACCCACAAACCCGTCCAGGCAGCCTTTGCCCACGGCAGACTGACATAGACCCAAAACAGCTGGGTGGCATGGGGATGGGTGTTGGTGACTCCCGGCCTGGTGTGACATCTCTAAGGACCACCAGGCCACGAAGGGCTAATGCAGGCCCTGCTCGCCAAGAAGCGAGGTTGGGCCCAGAGACAAGTGAGGACTCAGGGTCCCAGGCCCAGCCTCGTGGCCATACCATCCTGTCGCCTTGAGAAGTCTCTTTTGCAAAGTGATTGATTAGATGGGGTCATGGGTGGCAACCAGGTTCCTCTGGGATGGCAGCTCTCATCAATCTGTAGCGGCTGCCTGCAGCATTGCCTTGCCGCGGCTGTATGTCATGGAGCAAACAGAAAGGATGTCAGTGAGCAATTAACGAGCTCTGTCATGGATTAGCGATGCCTGCCCTGGGCCGGGCGGAGGAGAGCGGCAGGTTTTCCGTCGCTGTGGGATGTGGAGCAGACAGGGTAAGCCTCAGGTGGGGCCATGGTTAGGAGAGCAGGGAGGTTAGCTCGCTGAGTGTGCAAACCTTCTAGTAAAGTTTGGTGGTTTAGGAGTGGACGCGAGAGCCCGGCTGTGTTTTCCTCTATCCTGGGGACCTTGGACGATCCAAGTCCCGAGCCTCCGTTTCCCCGTGGGTCTGACAGGCGTGGTGAGGCCCTGGGGAGACGTTTCCTGTACAGGTCCTAGCACGGTGCCCTAGAGAAGACAGACATGGCCAGCCGTCTTCCCGCCACCGTTCCGATGGGAAGCTGAGGCTACAGGTGCGTCCTTGTTGCTTTCATGCTCACAGCCACCATCCCATCATGGCGTTTCCTAGATGAGGCCTCTGAGTCGCGGGCGTAGGGCCCATCTGAGCCCCCTGCGCCCTCCCCTGCTCACCCCTGGGCCTCCCCCAGGAGAGGCAGGGAGCCAGGTGGCCAGGTGGCCTCCAGAGTCCCGGTCCTGAGTCCCCGCATCCTGGCTGGATGGCCTTGGGCAAATCATTGGATTGCTCAGCGCCTCGGTTTCCCCATCTCAGAAGCGAGGGTGAGAACAGTCACACGTGAATGGGATAACTGTGAGGAGCGAATGAGCTCATTTATCGAGACTGTTTGGAGCAGAGCCTCGCCATCTCCTGTCGGTCGGCGTGGCTGAAACAACCCTGACAAGACTGATTCCCGCAGCAGTGCCACCCAGGAGCCGCCCTGAGACTGAGGGTCCCTCCTCCTCATGCAGGTGGGGACACTGAGGCCCAGACCGGCGGAGGGACTTTCGTTCGTTCATGGAGCTACGACGTGAGCTGCGTCCCGGCCGGGGACTCGGCCATGGGCGAGAGTGTCCCAGGCACGGGCAGCAGCCAGGACAGGGGCTCGGCGGTGGGACAGGCCTGGCGTGTTTGAGGGGGGCCTGTCGGGAGCAGGTGTCGAGGCTCCCTCCGTACAACTGGCACCCTGGGCCTCGTGACACCCAGTCCTGCCGCAGGGAAACTCTCTCTAAAGAGCTTAGGCAGAAAAGAAATGATCTTTTATTTGCCAGAAAGTTCCGTGGACCTCAAGTCACTGTCCTTCGGTTCATTACGGTGGTGCCTTCAGGGCTAGGAGAGAGTTGAACCCGCGCCTTCCTCTGGCCCTCAGGGCTTCCCGGTTCCGTGCCTGCACCCTCTCCCCTGCCCACCGGGCACCAGCCACAATGGCATCCGCACCCACGCTGAGCTCGTTCCTACCTCAGAGCTGCAACCTGCTGTTCCTTCTGCTGTGCCCTCTGCTGTGCCCTCTGCCCCCAGATCGTGGCATCTCCACTCCCATGTCACCTCCTCTGAGAGGTCAGCACTGCCCACCGGGCCTACGTCTCCAGCACGAGACCGGATCATCGTTTTTTTAGGCCGGCATTTCGTGGTTTTTCCTCCTATATTTTCTGTTTTGCCGTGTTTATGTAATGCTATTATCACCTTTATAGTAGCCAAGTAACCTGGCAGTACTGTCACAGGAACAGTGGCTGGAACAGAGGAATCCTGCAGCCACCCCAGCAGGGCCAGCTGTCTGTCCTCCTGGGCCATCCTGGCAGTGCACAGCCTCGGGCGCCCCCTGGGTGTCGGGCACTATGCTAATACTTAACTCAAGGCGGCCAGGAAAGTCTTTTTCCTGCCAAGGGCCATTTGGATGTTTATGACAGCATTCGCGGGCCATGCAAAACGATCAACTTAAAAATGAGCCTGCTAAGAAGAAAAAAAAAAAAAATGAGCCTGCTATATTTGGTCAAACCTTTCGTTAACTCACCCTAGTGCCATGGCAGGGCCGGTCCAGAGGATCTCGCAGGCCTAACAGCCCCCCCGGGCCAGAGGAGCCTCACCCCCGGTCTAGGGGAAGCCCCATTTTACAGATGGAGAAACTGAGGCTCCGAGGGGCGGAGACACGTGCCCAGGTCACACTGCTGTGTGTGTGTGTGTGTGTGTGTGTGTGTGTGGAGTCTGGGTCCAGCTCACGCCTCCTGCAGGCTATGAGGGCTCAGACCTGCTGGCTCCTGCTCCGGGAAACCCCACAAAGCCAAAGGCAGGGGGTGGGGGTGGGAGAGGAGAAAGGAGGAGGCATCACCCGCCTGGCTGTGTTTGGGACCCTCCTCCAGGGCCCTCTGAAGTCAGGGCTCCAGGCAGCGCTGGGGGGCACGCCAGGGGAAGGGAGTTATTTGAAGAGATAATACAGCGGTGGGTCCCAGGGGCGGGATGCTGCAGTCCCAGCTGCGTGTGGCTGATTGCAGCTGGGGTTCGGCTTTCTCCCGTACCCGTCCGTCTACTTCGTTCCCACCGTTCCCGCCGCGGAGAGCACAGCTGCAAGGCAGAGCCCTCGGCACGGGGGGGGGGGGGGGGGGGGGGGCATGGGCATGGAGGGCGGGGCGGGCTCGGTGCAAGATGGGTCCCAGCGAGCAGTGTTCCTTGGGGACAGGGCGGTGAGTTCCGGAAAGTCCTGGCAGGCCGGGCCTATGGGGAACGGGGGCCGTGGCAGCGCCGGGGCCTCCTCAGGGCCCCCAGAGAGCGAGGCGCTGAGCCGGGATTGGACCCGGGTGTCCTGGCGAGGTTTGTTCATTCATTCATTTACTCATTTGTTTGTTGGGTGGTTTGTTCAGTAAATCCTTGCTGAGCACCTCCTCTGTGCCAAGCCAGTGCTGGGCTCTGGGGCCGCAGGGACAGAGGGACACGAAGTGCCTGGAGACCCCTGGGGGACACCGGCTGGCGCGGTGGGAACAGAAGGCCGTGGGAGGCCCCCGGGGAGGAAGCCCGGCGTTCGGCTGGGGGTGTTTTTGTGAAAAGCAGATTTCCTTTCCCCTTTCCCTTTCCAAGACACGTGAGAGTGCAGCTGTCGGTTCTGGGGTGCTCTTGTTTTATCTCCACCCTGGGCTTCTCTGAGGGGGAGGCACCGGAGCCAAAAATGAAGAGGAAGCAGGAGTCAGCCGGCAAGGAGGAGGGGAAGAGTGGGCCGAGCAGAGGAAATGCCGTGTGAAGGCCCTGGGCCACGAGGGGACTTCACGGTCCTCAGCCTCAGTTTCCCCGTCTGTACAATGGGCACAGTGGTCCTCGCCTGCTGGGCTTGGGGACAGTTGGGCGGAATTGTGCCTGGCAAGCACATAGGCCGGAGCCCCGCTCTCAGTAGGTGCCTGATGGTGGGTGTTATTCAGAATCACAGACCACGGCAAAGGCAGTCACTTGCGGTAGACACCCCCAAGCCTGTGGGGGTCCCCAGAGACCAGCTAGTTTGTGGTTCTGCTGCCTGGGGACCTTTGGCAACGTCTAGGGACTCTTTTGGTTGTCATAACTTGGGGGAGGGGTGCTCCTGGCATCTAGCAGGTGGAGGCCAGGGATGCTGCTGACACCCCACAACACGCAGGACAGGCCCCCACCATCCAGCCCAAAAGTCAGCGGTGCTGGGTGGAGGGAGTCTAGGCTACACCACCTATTATACTGGAGGGAGGTCAGGGGTCGTTGTGGGGAAGGGGGTTGCTCAGGGTCCCTCTTGCAGCGAGACAGGACGGGACAGGACCAGGTCTTCTGAGCTCCGAGGACCGATCAGCAGGCTTCCTGGCGGCTCCAAGTCTGGGGCGGGGCAGTGGGCGGGTGGGGCGCAGAGGAGAGGGCGGAGGCCCCGGCCTGTTGGAACCTGAGGCCTGGGCCCAGGTGGGGAAGAAATTTCTGGGCATGAACTTGATTATGAGGCAGCAGCTCCTTTGGGTACCCACAGTAGGGGGCGGGGTGCCTGTGTGGGGTGTCTCTACTCAGCCAGCCAGTGGGGGATGGGCTGCCCCTCAGGATTGGACCTCAAGCGGCATGAAATGCTGGCCTCAGAGCTGTGACGACTTGCAGGGTGGATTTGGGGCGCAGGGACACTGGGGTGTCTGGGACAGCGAGGCATGGTGCCCCCCGTCTTCTGATGATGACCAGGGGGTTATGCAATGTTGGGGTAGAGGGCGCTTTGCCTGTGTGGTAACACCCGGGGTGGTGCAGCCCAGTTCCCAGAGGGGCAGGCGATCTGCTGCTAACTTGCTGTGTGACCTTGGGCCAGTCTCTCTGCCTCTCTGGGCCCCCGCTCCCCATCAATCCATGGAGGTGGGGAGCACATCACCTGCAGGGAGCTCTAATCAACTGCAGGGAGCTCTCGGTTCTGTCCAGGGACCCTGGCAGTTTGTGTGTTCTTTCTTGCTTGCTTTCCGTTTATCTCATTGGACATTTACTAAGCCCCCTTAAATGTCAGGCCCCATCCCAGGCATTGGAGCACCGCTGTGTCAGGGAGCTCCCATTCAGGTGGGGGACCCAGTCTGGAGGTGTGGTCTATACTGTGCAAGGCACATACAAGGGAGTGGAGGAGCCATGTGGCCTCTGGGTGGCCAGGGAGGACTTCCTGGAGGAAGCGGCATCTAAGCTGGGACTTGGTGGATGAGTGGGTTAGCCTGATTAAGAGGAGGAAGATGTGCTTTGCAGGCATAATGACTTGCAGGTACAAAGGTCTGGGGGCTGGACATGGCATGGTAAGTTCTAGAAAGTGTGTCTGGGTATGAAATACGGAGCCAGTTGGCAAAAAGAGGCTGGGGCAACCTCTAATGGGCAGTGCCCCGGGCCCAGCTGTTGTCTCCGGAGGGGCCTGGGGCCCACAGTGACAGTGACAGCCTCTGCAGGGATAGCCAGAAGGCCCCTGCAGACTCCCCACTGGGGCCACCTCCCTGGGCCCGCCAGCCCCCAGCCCCCAGCCCTCATTAATGCTCTAGGGACGCCCCTGCCGGCTCTACCACAGCTGCTCACAGTGCTGATGGCTCCGCTGCTATGGCTGCGGCTGAGGCCCCAAGCAAACAGCTTCCTCTCCCCAGAGGCCAGAGATGGGGCCTGTGAGCCCTCCCCCTCCCCCCGCAG
The DNA here is from genome assembly GCA_026230045.1 of Corynorhinus townsendii. Taxonomy (NCBI): domain Eukaryota; kingdom Metazoa; phylum Chordata; class Mammalia; order Chiroptera; family Vespertilionidae; genus Corynorhinus; species Corynorhinus townsendii. The sequence goes on from JAPDVU010000005.1 coordinate 173,478,050, forward strand.
GGACCATCCAGGAGGCTCCGTAGGGAGCCTTTTGTTTTCTCTCTATTGTTTTAAATGCGTTCAGAAACACTCGGGGACATACACGGCTGCAGAAACGAGGAGCTCTGGGAGCCCAGGGGAAGTGTGGCCCCTACTCCGGCACCCAGAGCCACGTGGCGACAGTGGCGTGTGCCCCCTCTTGGATCACTGAGTCCTGGTGGCAGGCGTGCCCCTCCTCCTGCCCAGGGACCATCCTGGCCTGGAGGCCTGGAGGCCTGGGGTCATGGATCAGGTCTGGTCCCCGAAAAGCTCTCCCAGCCCCGTGTCCTGGCCCTGTGCGCCAATCTGGGCATGTCCCACCCCCACTCCATCTTCTCTGCTCTCCTCCCAGCCTCTCTCTCACCCCAGCACCCCTCACCCCACAACAACAGCTGCCGTCCCCGAGGCTCCCCGCTTCAGGGCCTCGCGTGCCCCGGGTCCTGTGTGACCAGCGCCCATCCCAGGCCCCTGGAGGCTCTCTGACGGGCAGGAGCGCTGGCTTCTCCACAGCGTCCTCTATCCCTGGGCCCCGGTCACGGCCCCACCAGCGACTTCAAGCCCAACGCTCCCCGAATCCTCTCCTGGCTCGTGAGAGAGGCGAGAGGAACCCCTGCACAAGTCGGGAAGGTCTTCAGCGATCCGGGCTCTTCGCCTCGATCCCCACCTTGGCTCCAGTCTGGCATGTGGGGACTCACATCTACCCTCTGGGAGCCTCAGTTTTCTCATCCATGCAATGGGCCTCGTCGTATTACCTAGCTCCCAGGGCCGGTAGGGCATTGTTCCAGGAGACGGAGGTTGGCAGAGGTCCCCGCACAGAATTACCCAGGGAGGGAAGAGCTGTGGCTGGTAATGGCGCGCCCGCTCTCTGGCTTTCCTTTGTGCCGGGACCCTCCTCGGAGGAGTGGACGGCACCGCAGGGCGTAATCCTGAAGATCCTGCTAGTGACGCTTCTTCATGCCAAGTGAGCTACGTGCGCCGTCTCGATCCCGACAGAACGGGTGTGTTAACTGTGCCTCTTTATGGATGAGGAGACTGAGGCTCAGAGAGGTGAGGGCACTTGCCCGAGGTTGCACAGCCAGCACATGGCAGAGCTGGGATTTGGGCTGCAGAGCCACGCTGCCGTCAGCCGGGCGTCTGGAGGGTTCTGTGCTGGGCACTGGGATACACAGTGGACAAGGCCACTTGGAAGAAGCCAGGTTCCCTCCAAGCTCACCCTGCTGCTCTGCGTCCGTCACACGGTCTTTTGGAACAGACTGGGAGCAGGGTGTATGTGCATTGGGGTGCAGGCATGTGGGAGGAGCCAGCTGCCAGCCCCATGTGGTGGCTCTGCCCACCAACTCTGCCAGCACTGGGGGAGGAGGGGCTCCGTGGAGAAGGGGGGGGGGCAGAACTGCTTTGGGAAGGAGTGTGGCTTTAGGGATGTTGGTGGTGGGTTTTGTTTCAGCCTCCTGTGGGGAGCAGGCTGGAGTGGCCAGCTGCTCTGTGCACACTGTCTGGGTGACTTCTCATGTGAGGCTTAGCCCTTGCACAAACGAGGCTCAGAGAGGTACGGTGACCCGCCTCAGGTCACACAGCTAGGGAGAGGCAGAGTGGGAAAGCTGTGCCTGTGACAGCAGGCCTGTGCCCAGGACCTGCGTGTGTGGGTCTCTTTGGACAGGGACCACGGCCTTGAGGGCAGGCGCTCCTAGGGGTGGCGATGTTGGTGTCCCTGACCCTCCCTCACGGTCTGTCACTCAGGTACAAGGGTTTCATCAAGGACTGCCCCAGCGGGCAGCTGGATTCAGCGGGCTTCCAGAAGATCTACAAGCAATTCTTCCCATTTGGAGACCCCACCAAGTTCGCCACGTTTGTTTTCAACGTCTTTGACGAAAACAAGGTGAGCTGGGGATGGCGGGACCTGCTCCGGCTGAGTCCCCTCCCCCACAACTGCTGCTCAGCTCTGGGGTTCCCGCAGCGGGTTCACACCCACTCTCTCCCCCAGTGTTCCCTCTGGGAGAAGGAACAACACGTGTGCGCACTCAAAAGCACACATATACAGATACAAACGAGTGCATGCACACCCACACATGCATACATTCATTGTGCACATGCACACACGAGCACACACAGGCACCACACGGAGATAATGTGTGTGCACATCTATACCATGTGCACACACCTGTATGTGTACACGCATGCATGCACATGTATGCCTTGACCTTTTTCTTACCCGCACCAAATGCAAATGCCTCCAGGGGCAATAACAGGCGTTACGATCGGCACAGATGTTTGCTGAACACGTACAGCCCTTCGTGTGAAAGCTTACAGCCCACAGGCGGGTCATACGAAGCCTCCCATTTGCACATGAGGAAATTTAGGTCTGAGCATCAGACAGTGTGGAGTCTTTCACTGAGCACCACAGTCTCAAGGCTTACCTGCGTTGTTGCGTGTCCCCTCCTGGCGGTGGCCGCCGGCAGCTGGCGGATCCCTGGTTGGGGGTCCGCCATCCTCGGGACTCTGCCCCATGCCAGCACGTCTCTGGCTCCCTGGTGCTCACGGTGGATTTACTGTGACTTGTTCCCACGCTCCCGCTCTTGGGCACTCTGTTCCGTGAGGCCTGGCTTCCGCCCCAGGTGACTCCAGGCTGACAGTCACACTGCTTGACCCTGGGGGAGCTCCAGGCCTCAGTTTCCCCATTTGCAAAACAAATAGGCAGGATTGCACAGCCCAGAGCAGTGGTCGGCAAACTGGGGCTTGCGAGCCGCGGTTTGCCGCTCTGAAGGCTAATGAGTTTGCCGACCACTGTCCTAGAGCCCCAAACTCTTCAAGAGCCCCCAGCCTGTGGTTCTAGGCCCAGGGGGAGGGTATCTCCAGGCGGCTCGCGCCCAGAGATGATGCCTGTGTGTGGTCTTCCCTGTGGCCTCACCCCTTCCTCCTGCCCCTCCCGCCCGACCTGTCCCATTTCTAATCCGACTCCCGCCCCTTCCCCATCCTGGTCTGTCACTCATTCCTTCCCTGCCGCCCTCTCCGTGTGGTGTCTGTCTGCCACGCTCTCGGGTGCCTGCTGCCGCTCCCCACCACCTGCCCACGGTCTGGCCTGACCAGGTGGCCCGACTGACCGAGGCCACCTGCCCCTCTCTCTCCTGCCAGGATGGGCGGATCGAGTTCTCTGAGTTCATCCAGGCGCTGTCGGTGACCTCGAGGGGGACCCTGGATGAGAAGCTGCGGTGTAAGTCTATGCCTCGGGCTCCGCTGGGCAGGCCAGGCGAGGCCAGAGAGCGGGCCCAGGCCACCCGTCCCAGCTGAGAGAGAGTGGCCTAGACGTTCAGCCGTTTCAGGTCTGAGGAGGGTCCTGGAGGTGGCCGTGCGGGAGCAACATGGCTCACTTAGGCGGGTGGACAGGTGGGGCAGGAGCGAAGGGGACATTCAGGCAGGTGCAGACATGGACTCGGCCACCGCAGCCTGGAGTTACAGACCCACTTCAAGTGCCGGGCCCACCGCATAGGAGGCCGCTGTTCTGATGGCTGTCCTCATTCATTCACTTACGTACTCGTTCACCCAACCGATAGTGACCAAACGGGGCCACGTGTCCGTGCTGGGCAGGAGGCCAGGAACCCAGGGGGAGGGAGAAGGGGGATCAGATAGACGGGCACCTGCTCTCACGGCTCCGTCTAGCATGGAAACGTGATTTTTTTTTAAATCCCATAAAACCGAGACAGGAAGAGGGAGGTGAGAGCTGGCAGGACGGGAACTGACCCTATGGTGAGTCAGAGCTGAGCTGGGCGGGGAGGGAGCTGGCTGGTCGGAAGCAGGGAAGAGGGCTCCAGGCAGGGACTGCTGAGGAGAGGGGGACGAGAGGATGCAGAGGGCAGACGTGCGGGCCCACGCTGGCACGGGGGTGATGGAAGGGAAGCTGTCGAGAAGATGGAAACAGCCAGGCCAGAGCTCACTGCTCACTAAGACGTTGGCATTGGGTTGTCTCAGCAGCAGGAAACCCCTGCAGTTTCTTTCTCTTCCTCTTTTGAGGATAAAAGAGGATTGCCCTGGCCGGCTAGTTCAGTGGTTAGCGCCCCGGCCTGCTCACCAAAGGGTTGCGGGCTCCGTTCCCGGTCAAGGGCACGCACCTGGGTTGCCGGTTCTAAGCCGAGGGGAACATCTCTCTCCAATCCCTCCCTCCCTCTCCCCCACTCTCTCTAAAAGTCATGGAAACAACATCCTCAGGTGAGGATTAACAGCAACAGAAAGAACAAAAGAGGATTTTATTCGTGCAAAAGCTCCTTGTCCCCTGGGCTGGGCGTACTGTTTTATTGTCTGAGTTGGCTCTGCATAACTGGAATGGGAGAGGCTGAGGGGCGCGGGGCAGAGAGGGGGGCCATCAGGACACCTCCTGGGCCAGTCCTTCCTCCCAGCTTCAGCCCCTGAGGCCTCCCACTGGCCGAGGCCCCTTCCTTTTTACTCCCCGTTTCTTTCTTCCCAGTCCCAGTTGAAATGGGGTGTGTGTGCGTGTGTGTGTGTGTGCACGTGCGCGTGTCTGCCTGCTGGTCCTGACGTAAGTGTTGGTTGACTGGGTGAGGCATGGCTGTGGGTCCCCATCGCGTGCTGAGGGGCAGAAGGCAGAAGGCGGGCGCAGAGCCGCCCCTGCGCCGGGCCCAGGTGACCCGCCCGTCTGGTTGGTTGCAGGGGCCTTCAAGCTCTACGACCTGGATAACGACGGCTACATCACCAGGACCGAGATGCTGGACATTGTGGACGCCATTTACCAGATGGTGGTGAGAGCTCTGGGTGCTGCGGGGAGGAGCCTGGGGGGCAGCCAACTGAGCGGCTCGGCTTGGCCCACAGGGGGTGGGGGTGAGATGGCCAGGTGAGGGCCACTGCCTGGGGTCACTCTGTACTTCTCCTTCCTGGGAGAAAGGTGGAGGCTGGGATGTGCCAGCAGAGTGGCAGAGAGGGTGGGGGCGTTGGGGATGAGAGGGAGAGGCTGTCCCAACCTGGAAGCAGCCCCGGTCTGCGGGGCAAATGTTTGGCCCAACGCCGAAGCCTGGAGCGCGGGAGCCCAGCCCCCCAGCCTGACTGTCCCTGCAGGGGAACACCGTGGAGCTCCCCGAGGAGGAGAACACCCCTGAGAAGAGAGTGGACCGGATCTTCGCCATGATGGACAAGGTGAGGTCGTGGGGAGGCCGGCCTGACTGGGGAGGGGCGTGGAGCGCTGGGGGCCAGGCCTGGGTCCCCCGGTGCTGGCTCAGGCAGAGGGCACGGCCTGGTGAGGTGTCCAGTGGTCTGGTAGGCAGCCATCCCCATCAAGCATCTGTTTTAAGTAAGCTTGCCGGGCAGTGTTTCTTTCATAAACCAAGATTCTCAACCGTTTCTGTTGGTGCCACCGACCTTTTGGCATTCTGGAGAAGTCTGCGGCCATCAAGTAAGTGCATAGGATCACAAAGGAGGCGGATTACTCTGGAACACAGCTGTCACCCTGTGCTAAGAGGAGCCGGGGATGTGGTCTTGCAGGAGCCTCTTTAAGAACACACTAACAACAAAAAAAAAGAATACACTATAACGATGAGCTATCGCGTTGGGTCCAGCCGCCCCATCGTTTTGAAGCAGTGATACACGTATGCGCTGCCTGGAGCAGCCCTGACGTGTTCTGACCTTCCCGTGATCTCCACAGTTGGCAAGGTCACAGGTACCGCTGCTTCTGATGGGGACCGTCCCCCAGGTGCATCCTAGGAGAGAAAGCTGCGTTTCAGGGAGAGGATGGTGAACAGCACAGCCTCGTCTTTCCCACCTGAGCTCACAGCCCTGCCGGATCCTGTCCACGGGCCCCAGGGGGCTAGGAGCCCTTTACGTCCAACGTCCTTTGAACCTGAATAACGTTGCTTTCAATGGGGGTCTGATGTCAGGGTGGTCGGGAAGCCCAGCGTTGCTTGCCTTCAGGGAAAGAGCATTAGTTACAGGGACCTCGGTTCGTTGTGTACGCCGCCTGCTGGAGACAGGCTGGAGACAGGCGCTGGCCTGGAAGCTCTGAGCCTGAGGCCTGTGCTTCCTTCATTTAGAAAGGGTGATGAGCCTGGCCCGTGTGGCTCGGTGGTGGAGTGTCGACCCGTGAACCAAGAGGTCCCTGGTTCGATTCCTGGTCAGGGCACAAGCCCGGGTTGCAGGCTCAATCCCCAGCAGGGGCCTGCAGGAGGCAGCCAATTGATGTTTCTCTCTCATCGATGTTTCTCTCTCTCTATTCCTCTCCCTTCCTCTCTAAAATCAATAAAAACATTTTTTTTTTAAAAAGGGGAGAGGTTAGCCTGCAGCAGAGTGGGGTCAGGACATGCTGGCTCGGACTCCGCTGCTCTCTTGATAATAATCAAAACGTGTGTGCAGAGTGGGGCGCAGGGAGAGCCCATGTCACAGGTGGGCCAATGAAGTCAGTGCTAAGGCCTTTAAATCCTCAGGTCAGACTTCCCTTATTCGGGGAAACCAAGCCCGCCCCGGAGTCCGACAGGGTGTTCATTCTGGCTTCCCCCGTTACCAGCCAGGGGACTCTGGGTAGGTGACCGAGCCTCAGTTTCCTCACAGTAAAATGGGGATAAGAGCAGCGCCTCTTCTTGGGGCGGGCGTGGGGATCCCATGAGATCAGCCTGTGCACTTAGCATGTGCGAGTACACGGCAGGCAAGTGGCTATGCTCTTCCCCCGGAGGTCTCTGCTCACAGGTCTCCTGGAGAGACGCTCCAGGGAAGGGATACTGGCCAGGACCACCCCTCCCCTGACACCCCCTAAGTCCCTGTGCGTGAGCTCCACTGGCCTCTCCCAGGGCTCCTGGGGTCCAGGGTAGGCGCTCCAGGGACCGCGACGTCCCTCCAAGAGTGACCTGGAGAAATGCACTAGGCTCCTACCCTTCAGGGTGAGCCCCCGGGCAGGGAATTTACAGCAGCGATCCAATAACTACAGAGCTTAGGGGCGCCTCCAGTTCACGCTCAGTGCCCTGCCGAGGCCGTGCCGTTGTCTCGTCCCCACATGAGGAAACGGACCCGGACAGCGGGGCTCAGGGCGGCTGGCCCAGAAGCATCGGTCTGACCCCCGACTCCTCTCACCTAGCCAGCTGTGCTGCCTCCTCCTGGCCTCGCTTGGGGAGTCTCTTGGGACCAGCCCTGGGCCGGGGGCCAGGCCAGCGCCGGTCCTAGGAGGCGGGCTGTCCCTCCCCGCTAAGCCGCTGCCTCTCTGCTTGCAGAACGCCGACGGGAAGCTGACGCTGCAGGAGTTCCAGGAGGGGTCCAAGGCCGACCCGTCCATCGTGCAGGCGCTGTCCCTCTACGACGGGCTGGTATAGTCCACGCCCAGAGCTGGGGTGAGTCAAGGGGGACTCGGGGCCTGGAGTGGGGGGAGGGAGGAATCCCAGCCACAGGACGCCGAGGGTTGGCAGAGGAGCACCTGCCCAACGTGGGGTCTTGGCAGTGCGGGCACAGAGTGCAGGGGCCGCCTCCGAGGCAGGGCCTTCAACTCAGCCAGAGGCCTCTGGGACGGCAGACGACTGTCCTCCTGGCTTCTTTCTCGTCCTCTCCTGCGTCTGCTCTGCCTTCCCTGGTAGTCCCCATGTTGGTGGGGGAGGGAGTGGGTGACCCCGAGGCCCTGTCCAGCCACGAACACTCGTGCACGTGCTGCGTGCGTGTGCGCGTGCTGGCTGTTAGTCTCCGGCGTACGGCATGGTGGGCGGACACGCACAGAACTCACCGACAGGTGCGAATACTCTGTTCGGGAGGCCTATCCTGTCCCCCCAGGGAAAAGTCAGACGGCGTCACTAATTTATTTCATCACACCCGTTGTTGTTTTCTCACAGCTTTCTGTGAAAATATGCGTGGATATATTTCTCGCAGCAACAATGAGTTCAGAACCATATGTTGTTCAGGTTTTTTGTGTTTTGTTTTTTTTTAAATGAGCAATTTATAGAAAACACTTATTTTTTTTTTCTCTTGGAGACAGCGCCAAGAAAAGAGATTTTTAAAAATGTTTCACCCTCGTTGGCGTGACGTTCACATCCTGTTGTGTCCACAGGCTTCCCTTCACACGGTTTGTGTAAACACGTATTGTATCCTCACCAGCCACATGTCCACCAAGAAGGTGTAACTTTATTTCCATGATGGGCTTTCCCGAGTGACAAGATCCAGCTTCCTCCAGCTCTTCCCCACCGCCCTCGTCTTCCCTGCGGCTTTTCCCGAGCCTGCCCGATAGTCATCGCATCCGCTTTGCATTCTATCATTTGTGTGATTGATTGGCCTTCTCAGTTTCCTGACATCCCCTAATGCCCGGATAAGTCACTGTTCTAGAATGCTCTGTAGTACTCAGTGTTCGACATCAGCAACGGCTGTTTGAGAGTATCCTTTTTCATAGCTGCATAGTATTCCACCAGCGAGCGGGGCCTTCATTTAACCAGTCCCGTGGTGTGGGACCTTCGGTTGTTGAGAATTTGGGGGGGTGGATTAAGGAAGTTTTCTATGACGGAAGCATTCACGCCCAGTGGTAGAGAGAATGGTGTAACACCGGGTACCCAGCAGCCAGCTTCAGAGTCACCAACTCCCAGCCGATCCTGTGCCATCCCTACCCTCCCCCCCACACACCCACACTGGGTATTTTGAAGCAAATTCAAGACATATGGTTTCATGCATAAATAATTTCAAAAGGTGTCCCAAGAACGACTATTTAAAAAAAACCCTGTAATACCCCAAATTCAAGATTAATTCCTAACGTTTCCCGATCTTCAGTGGGTATTCCAGTTTCCTGTTACCTCCCCAGTTGGTTGGTTTTTTTCCCACTTTGTTTATTGGAATCAGAATCTGAGTAAAGGCCACATGTTGCGATTGGCTGATAGGTCTCTTAAGTGTATTTTGATCTATAAATTTTCCTCTTCCTTTTTCTCCTTCTTGCTGTGGGTCCAGATACGCCTTCTGTAGAGGTTCCACGGTGTGGGGTTTGCTGGTTGCGCCCCGTGGTGGTGGTAACCCACCTTCTGCTCCCTGTTCTCCCTGGAAAGGGGCGTTTAGACCTGCGGGCTTGCTGTGCATCAGTGTGACCCACTTCGGGGAGAACACCCCACGGGTGGGCTTGTGTGTGACCCCGAGGCAGCGTGTGATGGCTGGCGCCGTCAGCACCATTCATTCATTCGTACATCCCTTTATTCACAGGTGGCGCAAAATGGTGCCGCCCGGCTGCCGTCCCCGCCTCGTGCGAGCTGCAGGCTCCCCCGTAGTCGCTATTTGGTTGCCCCAAGTCCTAGGCTTGATCAGGAAAGGCAGGGGAGATACTTGGTTCTCTCTCTTGACCAGTTTTCCAAGTTGGATTTCTCACAGGCTTCCGCGCTGACCAGTGATGTTACTGTGTGTGTGCATGGGCACGTATCATGGCTTTCTGGATAAATGCATGCAGGGGCTTCCATCATGTCTGTGGCTTTAACCAGCAGACACAGTGCTGCCCAGCGTCAGGGCTCACAGGTCGCTGCAGGAGGTGAAGAACGGGGCTGGGAAGTCAGCCGAGCCCCCGGGGGCTGGCAGGGGGCACCAGGAGGCTGGGAGGACATGGGTCTGTCTCGGGGCACCCTGACCTCCCTTGGGGTGGCTGCTCCTGTCCTCTGTCTTCCGTTGCCCCTGCCCCCAATAGTCACCCAAACCCTGGCCCCGTGGGGCCTTCTGACTCGCCCAGGCCCCCCGCACAGCCCCTGCCTGGCCCTGACACCTTTCAGGCTCTCTCACACCCATCAGGGGAGGGGCCCCTTTGAGTCAGACACTGACACCTGTCCCAGGTGGGGGGCAGGGACGTGCGCTGCAACACGGATGTGGAGCAGGTGATGGGAAGGATGCGCGGGCGGCGCAGACAGTAACAGGCTGTTCCCCGGGCTGCCTTTTTTTCCTTTTTAATTGATTGAGGTGAGATCCACATGACATGAAATTAACCATTTTAAAGTGAACAACTCAGTGGCATGAAGCGCAGCCACAGTGTTGTGCAGCCACCACTTCCGTCTCGTTCTAAAACATTTGCGTCACTCCAAAATAACGCCTCCCCGTGCCGCACTCTCTCCCCAGCCCGCCGCCACCCAGCCCTTGGCCATCACGCATCTGCTGTCTGTGTGTAGATGTGCCTATTGGGGAAATTTTACAGAAACGGACTCCCACATCACGTGGGCTGTGGCGTCTGGCTCCTGTCACTCAGCATGGTTTTTTTCAAGGTTCTTCCACGTTGCTAGGCCTCCTGACTTCACGCGGACCCTCTCGTCCGTTCTTCATTCCTTTCCCTGGCTGAGGGGTCGTCCCCTGTGTGGATGGGCCACGCGTTTACCCGTCACCCCCTGACGGACACCTGGGCTGTTCCCTCCTGTTGGCCACTGTGCATGACGCTGCTGTGAACCTTGGGGGGCATGGACTTATTTGAGTCTCTATGTTCAATTTTTTTGGGGGGTAGATGCCTAGGGGCGGAATTGCTGGGTCCAATGGGAACTCCAAGTTTAACTTCCGGAGGAAGCACCAAACTGTTCCGCAGAACTGCACCTTTTATATTCCCAGCAGCAATGGATAAGGGTTCTAATGTCTCCTCACCCTTGCCAGCACTGCTGCTTTTTTCTTCTTTTTTTTAAATTTAATAAATCTTTATTGTTCAGATTATCACAATTGTTCTCCTTTTTCCCCCCATAGCTCCCCTCCACACGGTTCCCACCCCACCCTCTGCCCTTACCTCCCCCCCACTGTCCTCATCCATAGGTGTATGATTTTTGTCCAGTCTCTTACCGTACCCCCCACACCCCTTTCCCCTGAGAATTATCAATCCACTCCCATTCTATGCCCCTGATTCTATTATATTCACCAGTTTATTCTGTTCCTCACATTTTTAATTCACTTGATTTTTAGATTCACTTGTTGATAGATACGTATTTGTTGTTCATAATTTTCATCTTTACCTTTTTCTTCTTCTTCCTCTTCTTAAAGAATACCCTTCAGCATTTCATGTAATCCTGGTTTGGTGGCGATGAACTCCTTTAGCTTTTTCTTGTCTGTGAAGCTCTTTATCTGCCCTTCAATTCTGAATGATAGCTTTGCTGGGTAGAGTAATCTTGGTTGTAGGTTCTTGCTGTTCATCACTTTGAATATTTCTTGCCACTCCCATCTGGCCTGCATAGTTTCTGTTGAGAAATCAGCTGATAATCGTATGGGTGCTCCCTTGTAGGTAATTAACTGTTTTTCTCTTGCTGCTTTTAATATTCTCTCTTTGTCTTTTGCTCTTGGCATTTTAATTATCATGTGTCTTGGTGTGGTCCTCTTTGGATTCCTTTTGTTTGGGGTTCTGTGCGCTTCCTGGACTTATAAGTCTATTTCTTTCACCAGGTGGGGGAAATTTTCGGTCATTATTTCTTCAAATAGGTTTTCAGTATCTTGCTCTCTCTCTTCTTCTGGCACCCCCATAATTCTGATGTTGGTATGCTTGAACTTGTCCCAGAGGCTCCTTACACTATCTTCATATTTTTGGATTCTTTTTCCTTTTTGCTTTCCCAGTTGAGTGTTTTTTGCTTCTTTGTATTTCAAATCTTTGACTTGATTCTTGCGATACTCTAGTCTGCTGTTGGGTCTCTGTATAATATTTTTTATTTCAGTCAGTGTATGCTTAATTTCTAGTTGATCCTTTTTCATGTCCTCGAGGGCCTCGTTGAATTTATCGGCCTTTTCTAGTATATTCTTGAAAAACCTTATAACCGTGGGTTTGAACTCTATATCCAGTCGTTTGCTTTCCTCCATTTCTTTCGTTTGTGATCTGTTTCTTTGTCTCCGCATTTTCGCTGCCTCCCTGAGTTGGTCGGGTGGCTTTATGATAAGTCATCCTAGTGGGTGCCACATGGTGTGTCTCGTGGTTTCAATTTGCATTTCCCCATCACTGATTCTCACCTTCTCATGTGCTTCTCAGCCATCCACACCTTGTTCTTAATGGTTTCAAACGGGTTCATCCCCTTTGGCTACGCCCTCCCTATGCAGCCAGTGCCCTGAGTGTGGACACTGGGCTCCCTCCCCCCATCCCTCCCTCGTAATCTTGCTGTTACAGATGATACCGTAGGAAACATTTATTTCTGAAGAGTAAATGCAAAGCGCCCCCCAATGGGTGGGTCGGGGGTGTGCACGTTGCTAGGCCTTCTGACTTCACGCAGACCCTCTTGCTGACTCTCCCGCCAGCTCTGCACGCCCTGCAGCCGCTCTGAACCCGCCTCCCCTCCTTGTGTCTTCCAGATGCCTGGGAACCACTCACCTCCTCCCGTGCCATGAGCCGCCTCCGCCCCGGCCCCGACGCCGCCCTCCTGTGTCCACCCAGCCATCCTCCACAGGGCTGCTCCCCGAACAGCAGCGAGGCCCGGCTCTCCCCACCCCAACCCCCCTCCTCCCCCGCCTGCTGCACCCACCGCCGCCTGAAGCCACCGGCTCCCATCGCCCACAACCTCTGCTTGTCCAGGAAACAGCAGGAGACGGCAAAGCCTCCAGCCGCCTGCGCCTGCGAAGCCCCGGACGCGGCTGCTTCACAGGCAGCGCTCCGTCCTCTGCTCTCCCGCGCGTCTGCTTTTGTTTTTTATTCCAAACAGACCTTGAAAAAGAAAAAAAAAAAAACAACAAAGACACACACACCTACCTTCTGTTCTAGAAGATTCAGACGGACCGATGGGGAGAAGGCCTTGGGGACCTTGGAGAACTCTGCCTTGTCCGCTGGCCACCAGGGAGGCCCCGGCCCGGCCCCCGGGTGGGCCCGCGTGGCCGGGAGGACTGATGGGACGATGGTGACTTTCTGCAACGGCGTGTTGTGCTTTTCGTGGGGAGAGTGAGGTTGCTTTTTGTATCGTATATAACGACCCCTGTTATTTATTGGTTGTTAACTGTTGCTGCTGCCTCTGCGTCCGAAGCTCCCAGGGATGCGGGGGCCCCCCGTTTACATGTGCAGCCCTCGCCCACCTGCCAGCAGCGGCCGAGACGCCAAAACCTTTGTTTGTTTTTTTCAGATACTGTGCTTGATGTGTGGAGAGTGGGGGAGGCGGGCTTCCTAACCGGCTACCGCACTGTTCCCTCCCCGAATGCCTCCTCCTCGAACCCCTTTTCCCTGCTCCCGCCCACACTCCGCCGGTCCGGGGTCCTCCCTGCGTCCTCGGCGTCTTTCTGAGGACGAACAGGGGGCATCTTTCGGTTTCTCGGCTCTTGCTTTGGTGTCTGTAACAGCGAGGAGAGTGGACGGCTTGTCCTGCCTGGGACCGGCGCCAGGCAGGGCGGCTACAGGGGGGAGGACTGAGGACGTGGAGGGGCCTTTGCACACAGGTGAGCAGAAGTGGGGGGCTCGTCCTCCCTCCAGGTGGGCAGTCTCTCCTCTCTGCTCCCCTGCCTGCCCGTCGCCTGGCCTGACGCTGGCCCGGAGGGAAGAGAAGGGTGCAGGTCGCCCCGCTCGGGTGGTGGCTGCTCCTCGGGGCTGTGCCCACCTGCGCTCACAGGAAGAATTTCAGCTCCGCCTGCCCCTCGAAAGGGCGGCCCCAGAACTGCCACCGGGGAAGTCAGACGGCCTTGGACGGAGGCCAGGAGCGCGAGGCTGGCTCCGGCTCTGAGACTGTAGGCCACCCCGGCCCTGTCTTGCCCCAGCCGCCCCCAGCAGAGCCCCGAGGCCTGGCTGAGTGATGTGGAAGGTCCCTCCATGCCGACACGGTGTGACTCCAAGTGGGAGTCTGCTGCGCGTGCTGATCGTGGCTAAGTGTGCCAGCCCCAGCAGACACGGGGGCGGCTGCGGCTCTCTTCCGTCTCGGCACAGATCTTCGGGCATGGCAGCCTGGTGTGGGGTGTGGGCTCCGAGGACTCTTGAGCTGTCTTTCTGCCCCAGAGCTGGTCCTCGCCCAGAGGCGGGGTGGGGTGAGGAGCGGCTCCCGGCCTGTTTGGGACCGGAGTTGAGTTCCCGCTGCTGCTTTGCAAAGCCAGCCGCCTGCCATCTCCCTGCCCAGCCCAGCCAGCCCTAGAGCAGCAGAGCCGGGCCTGCGTCCCCACTGAACTGCCCTCGGTCTCCACGTGGCACTTCCCCGGAGGCCGGGCTGCTGCTCCTTAACCCTCAGGCCCTCCCCAGAGGACGCCCTTTGAGAGGGGCTCTGCCGACCTCGGAACCTGCCCTTCTCACACACGCAGGCCCGTTGGCCGCACGCTGCCCCCACTGTCAGCCCCCAGGCGCCGCGGGGACGCGAGCAGCAGTGCCCTTTTCACAGGTGACTTTGAAGGCCGGGCTCTCCGACGCTCTTCCCTGTGGCCACCTTTCTGCTCCGGCCACTGGCCCAGGAGGCCCAGGATCCACCTCTCAATCCCGCAGTCCCCTTGCCTGGCCCTGACCTGGGACCCCCAGGGCAGGAGACGAACTTGGCCCCTGGGGGCTGGAGAGGAAGAGAGAGTGGGCCCCTCCCAGGTCAGATCGCTTTCTGGCCTCTGCCGGAGCCTCGGTTGCTTCTCCGGTGCAGCGGGAAGGATGCCGTAGCACAGCCTGACCCGGAGGCATCCCGGGAAAGGGACTGTGGCTGAAAGTTCTCTGGGATTCGGCATGTGGACCCCTCGGGCTGAGGCCGATTGCCAGGCGTCTGCAGAGCATCTGTGTGCGGGACCTTCCTCCACCGTCCAGGGAGGTGGTTGGGCCTTTGGTTTGGAGCCATGGATATGCCTTTTGGCCTGAGCGAGTGGTACCCTGGGCCCAGGCTTCAGGGCGCACCTTGGGTACCTGCCCTGAGACAGCTCAGACTGCCAGAGGGCCCCCCTAGAGGGTCCCCTTCTTCCTGGCAGTGTGCTAGACACTGGCATTGGTGTCCGAGGTTGCCAGGCAGGGACAGTTCTGTCCCCTTCTCTCACGAGGCCTCTGGCTGTGGCACCTTGGAACCCAGAGCAGCCCGTGGGCCTCGCTCCCTTTTCCACCCGAGGCCCAGCCCTGGGACCCCGTGAGATGCTGCTCCCTGGGACCCCAGACCAGCCGGAAGCTGGTTTCTCTGCCACCCTCGCTCCCGGGGCCCAGGAGCAGGGTCCGTCTCTTCCTCGCAGCCTCTGTGCCCCCTTCGTGTGGATGGTACTTAGGAGAAGGCCATGCGTTTCCCGGTTTAACCAGGCAACCTTCAGGGTAAGGTGTCCCTCTTTCCCTGAGATGCTTTTGTTTTGACAGCCAGCTCCATAGACGACAGACACACCTGAGCTTTCTGGGACTTTGTCTCTTGTCTGTGTGTGTGGTAGGGTTGGGGGAGGGAGAGATCGGGGGGCTCGAGTTTCCTGGGCAGAGGCAGCCTCTCCCTGGAGAAAGCCTCATGCGTGCCACCCCAGCTTCCACATCTAAGGGATCTAAGAAGGGAATGTGGGAGCGCCCCCTGGTGGTGGTGATCTGCAAAGGCATGTGGGGCCCCCCAATTGGCTAAACAGGTGATGGCTGGGGGTGGGAGGGTGGGAGGGTGGGAGGCTGCCGGTGGTGGGGAGGCGAGTCAGGGGCTGTGACCTCCCCTCAGTCCTGGCCTCCAGCCCCACATGATTGACGGCGTGTTTCCCGGATGTGTCTCTGCTAGGTGTCCCCCAGGGGTGAGTTAGCAAAGGGCACTGTGATGAGACGCCTCCCCCGCCCCACCCCCCTTTTTTTTAAATATCTGCAGAATAAACCCAATGGTCGATTTTTGAATGAATAAAAGGCTTTTGTTGAATAAACAGCTGGTCCCATCTCTGTCTTGGCATCTTGGGCCCAGGCTCTGTCTACTCCTGAGGACTGGGACAGGCGCAGACTGCAGCCTGCCCCCGCCCGGCCGGGCTGTCCAAGGTCATTTCCCCCAGGTCTTTGCTGGAGAGCGACCTGCCCCGGACTCTGAGCAAGTCATTTCGGTTCAGTGGGACTCAAGTTTCTCCGTCCCTCCGGGGGAGGTGCGGATGTCTGCACAGCCCACCTCGGGGGCGTGGTGGGAGCGGAACCGAGTGCCGTCCAAGCGCCGAGCCGAGGTGCACGGCCAGTGGGGGGGTGGGGGGGCGGCCAGGGCGGGGCTCGGGCTGGCCGGGCACCCCCACGGGAGCCTAAGCTTAGGACAGGAATTTGGGCAACTCTTACCCCAAACACACACAAGGCAGTGCCCCCACTGCGGTGTTTTCTTTCTGTTCACACACACCCCCCCCCAGCCCCTCGGCCTCTTTCTGGGGTGCGGTCCTGTCTGACTCTGCTGGCTGCGCCACGGGGCACGCCAGGCCTCCTCGTGCTTCTCTGTATGTCGTCCATGTCACGCCAATTAAACACGCTTCCTGATGTGCTCGCCTCCCTGTGTGGACCTGTTGCTTTGTCTGTTTCTGTTCCTTTTCGTTTCATTTTAGGTCTCTTCTTCCTCCCACGACACCCTTTCTCTCCCTTGAGGTGTCTTTCCCCCGGGGAAGTGCTGTGCGAGGGGGGACTGTGGGCAGAATGGCCAGCCAGGCACGTGGAGGAGTGCTTCTCGGAGGCCAGAGCAGAGCAGGGGGAGCCTCCACCCTGTCGCCCCCAGCACCCCTGTTCCAGCCTGTGGCATCTATGCGGGGTCTCTGAAGGGCTTTCTACAGGTTTGCGAATGTGTGAAAGCAGCTGGCCTAGGCCAGTGGCCCTCCGATTGTGGGTGTCCGCATCACCCCAGGCTTGTTAACGCAGATTGCCGGCCTCACCGCGCGTGGCTGGTGCTGCCGATCTGGGGGGGCCACACTTTGAGAACTGGGGCGGGGGGGGGCTCTTTGCACTATGGGACATCCGGCTGGGTCCTAAAGGGGAGTTCTGCCTTCATTCGCCCGCCTCCGGCGAATCCTTCATCCCTTGGATGTGCGTCCCCCGACCCCCCACCGTGATGTGTGGACACTGAGGACCCAGCGTGGAGAGGTGATTGGGAGGGGAGGTGGGTAGATGAGCAGCTCCTGTGGGGGCTCTCAGAAAGGCACCCCAAGGTTGGCAGCCACGTGGCTGCCTCTGGCGGGGTCCCCCTCAGCCTGGCCCCTGGGATCTTGGTAGGGTTTCCCCTTTCCCCTCCAGGCAATAACCACGTGTTTGCTCCACACGCATGGGGCCTGCGGAGAGGGAGTCAGAGGAGGCACAGGCCCGCTGAGGACACATCAGTTCAGAGAACAGTAACGGCAGTGTGGCCGCAGGTGCACGCCTGCCGGTGAGAAATATGCCATCGCTCTTGAGAGACGTGTGACGTAGAGGCTGGTGGGTCAAGCAGCCAGGTTAGAGTGAGCCCCCGCACCGCCCCCCCGCCCCCCCCGCCGCCGCCCCGGAAAAATAAGTTGCGTTTTAGAGTAGATTTTGAGAAAGGGGCTGTTAGACCATCACCACCTAAGACAGAGCTGCTGGGCCCAGCAAAACTTCCAGCCAGTGCTGAAGCAGCCACAGAAAAGGGGGTGCAAGCGCGGCCTCCATGGCCACGCCGGGCGCCCCGCTTCCTGCCTCGCTCCGGCAGGGTTGAGACACACGGAAGCGAATCAGAGGCAGTGTGGGAGGGCAGTGGTTAGGGGTGCAGGTTCAGACTCACACCTGGTTCCCAGCCAGGCTCCACCACCCGACATTGGGCATGTGCTCCCACTGACTGGGTTTTCTCCTAGAAATGCGGCACCCCCAATTAGAGGCAGGCCACGGCTCCTTGGCCCCCGCAACAACCTTGCCTCCAGCTGGAATATTACAACAGAAGCAGGTCTTAATCTGCCAGAAGTCCAAACATTTGCTAGGAAACAGGGACCAACACCATCATTCACCTGGCCCTGGCCCCTCCAAGGAGCGGGGGGAGAGGGGCCAGGGCCTCTAACAGCCCTTCGCTAATGAACAAACGCTGGTGTGGCTTTTAATGACAATCTCTATTTACCATGCTAGTGTGACCCCCTTCTGGAGAGAGATTTCTGATCAGGGCATTTCAAATACTGAGGGACTGTCCCTGCAGTGGAGGTTGGGGGTAGTTTACACACACACACAACTCCATTCCGCCAATGTGGCGACACTACATGAGTTTTCGGGAGGCCTCTCCCTGGGAAGACCCAGATCTGGCTCAAGGAGCCCATGCGAGGGATGCCGGAGCGATGGCCCGGCATCAGGTTAGCCCACAGTGGGTGTCTGCTGTCGCTGAAGGTGACTCAGTCTTTTCCAGGCAGCCTGGGGAGGCGTCTAGGGGACAAGGTCCAGCGCCCCTGTGGGCACAGGACATCATAATCTCTCGCTCTAGATCAGTCTGCACTCAACTGCCCATGCCCAGTCTGCCCTGGGTGGCTTACTGCGAGGTGAGGCCCAATGAAGGCCCGGACCCCAACTCATACGCAGCCACCCCTTTGCTGGGATGGCTTGGACTGGCCTCCGTTCCCTGGGTATGACAGCACGGGTGAACCCCCAGATGGCTCCATTTCTCCCCACTGTGGGCCTTTCACTCTGTACCCCAAACCCCAAAGTCACATTTGCATGCTAGAAAGTGTCTCCCTAAATGTTATCCCCCCAGAGCTCGGCTTGGGGCACCACCGCACACAGAAGGAGAAGGGGAGAGTGGGGAACGCCATGGGGACCTCTGCGCTGCTGTCTTCCTGGCGTGGGCCCCCTGCAGCCTGCCCTGCCCTGCCCCGGTGCCAGTGCCCAGGTCACATCCAGGAACAGAAACTTTATATCCTCCAGGGTCCCTGGCCTGGAGGAGCCTCAGGGTGGCATGAAAGGGGGCTTGGAAGACCGCCCGAATTTAGGAAACGTGAGCTCGCAGAGGGACTGTCCCTGACCACATCCCTTTCCCCATAGCTGCTCACAGGGCTGCAAATGTTATAAAGGACTACATTTCCCAGCCTCCCTTGTAGCTGAGCGTGACCACGTGACTCAGTTCTGACCAATGGGATGAGAGCGATGAGCACACCTTCCCTTCTTCCTACCCCTTCCTGCTGAAGGGACCAAGGACCACGAAACAAACCCTCCTGTAGCCTCGGTCCCCACACTGGTCCCCACACATTTACACTGGTACCGTTAGGAGGGAGAGAAACACACCTCTAACGTGACTGAGCCCGCCGGGGTCTCTGTGCAAAAACAGCCACATTTATACTCTAACTAATACCCCGAGGGATCCACTGGGTCATTCTCAACGATCATTTAAACCTACAAATGTTCCCTCTAAAGTCTCCGTGGTAGCCAAAGCGCTATAGTAAGAACGTGTGCAGTGGGCGCGCTCCCCGCATCACCTCTTCTCACTCACACCTTCCCATCTCCTCTCCTTCCCCTCTGCCCTCCTCCAGGCCTCAGGGGCCGAGGGTCCCAGTGGGAAGGACTCCTGGGGGAGGGCATTATTTTGCTGAATGACTAAAGACCTAGAGGTGTGTGTGTGTGAGGGGGGGTGCAGGGGGGTGTTGGCCCTGGATAAGGTGTGAGGCCCCAGGGGACTAGGCCAGCGGGGTTTTCCCCGGGAAACCACAGTGTGGGTGCTGGCAGCCTGGCCTGACCTTGGACGCAGGACCTTGCCAGCAGCCTTGGGACAGGGAGACCAGAACTCCCGTGACCTCTTCAAACGCCTGCCCTAGAAACAGAGCCCTTTCCCCGGCACAAGCGGATCTTAGAGGTAACAAACGTGAGGAAGAGTAAGACGCCATTGTTCGGACAGTGCGAGGAAGGGCAGGGAAGAGTCGCGCTGGCGCTGGCGCTGGTGCTGGTACCGTTGTCTGCCCACGGGGGGCGGGTCCTACGGTAGTCACTGGGCTGCTGGTTGCCCCAGAGGCGAGGCGACGTCTTTGCAATATTGTGAGAGACCCACTTTAATTTTTGAGGATTCTGAAGGCCCAAATGAACATGTGTCAGCTGCCTCCTGCATGCCCCCTATTGGGGATGGAGCCCCCAGTCTGGGCACGTGCCCTGACTGGGAATCAGCCACATGGGATGATGCTCAACCGCTGGGCAGCACTGGCCAGGGCTGTGGTTTTCTCTTATTGTGTGTGTTTATCTGGTCTGGGTATCAGGGTCATGAATGCTGGTCTCATAAAATATGAGTATGAAGTGTTCCCTTCTCTTTTGTCAGGTAGAATGTTGTCCCCCTTTAAATATTTAGTATAATTCTTCAGTAAGTGATCTAGGCCAAGGAGTCTTCCTTTTTGGGACGTTTTAAAACCACAGATTCCATGTCTTTGCTCGATAGGACGAGTCCGGTTATCTATTTCACCTTGGGGACCTGGTAGCTGTTGAGGAATTTGTCCATTCCATCCAAATGATTGGGTTTATGTGCACAGAGTTTTCTGACTATTCCCTTCTCATCCCTTGATTGTCTGTGTGGTCTGTAATGATACCCCCTTTTTTCATCCCTGCTATTGGGAATTTTTCTCTCTTTTTTTTGCTTTGCAAGTCTTGCTAGAAGTTTATTCGTTTTACTGATCTTTTCAAAGAAGCAAGCTTTGGTTTCACTGTTTTTCTCTACAGTTTTTCTGATTTCAACTTCATCAGTTTTAATTATTTTCTTCCTTATGGTTTAGCCTTACTTTGATCTTCTTTTTCTGGATATATATATATATATATATATATATAGTAATATATATATTACTATATATAATACTAGTATATGTAGTATATTACTGATTTCAGAGAGGAAGGGAAAGGGAGAGAGAGAGAAAAAAAAAATCAGTGATGAGCGAGAATGATTGACTGCCTCCTGCACACCCCACACTGGGGATTGAGCCCACCACTTCGGCATGTGCCCTGACTGGGAATCAAACCATGACCTCCTGGTTCATAGGTCGACTGCTAAGCCATGCTGGCCAGATTTTTCTAGTTTCTTAAAGTGGAAGCCTAGATTACTGATTTGAGATCTTCCTTCTTCTCCTTTTAAAAAAAAATATTTTATTGATTTTTTACAGAGAGGAAGGGAGAGGGATAGAGAGCTAGAAACATCGATGAGAGAGAAACATCGATCAGCTGCCTCCTGCACACCTCCTACTGGGGATGTGCCCGCAACCCAGGTACATGCCCTTGACCGGACTCGAACCTGGGACCTTTCAGTCCACAGGCCGACGCTCTATCCTCTGAGCCAAACCGGTTAGGGTGAGACCTTCCTTCTTTTCTAACATGAGCATTTAATACTATAAACTCTCCCCAAGCACCACTTTACCTTCACCCCAAATATGTTGATACATTGCCCCTTTACTTTCCTTACTGATTTTTAGTTCACTTCCACTGTGGTGAGAGCATACTTGGTATGCTTTAATTCTTTAAGGTAGTTAAGGTTCCCTGTGACCCAGTTACGGCCTCTCTTGGTGACTGTCTCACTGGCCGTCGAAAAGCCTGTGCATTCTGACATTGCTGGGTGGAATGTTTTATAAATGTCAATTGGGTACCAGTGGTTGACTGACTCTCTCCTAATTCTACCAATGACTGAGAAGCTGAGTCACCGCCGTGTAGATGCTGGTTAAGCACGGGACAAAATGCTGCTTACGAAGGACAAGATGGCTTGGTCACCAGGAGGCTGAGTCCTCACGGCTGCCTTGGTGTCGCTCATTGCGCAGTCTCGGGAGGCAGACAGGCGTGGGTTTGAATCTCACCAGTCCCCCTGCTCCCTAAGGGGAGTTCATGGTTAATGGTTGCGTGTCAGACACCACCTATGTACATCCAAACACATACATACCCAGAACTTACTGAACGTGTTTCGTGGGCTCTCATGCTATTGGAAAGAGAAAAGAATCGATTGGGAAGGGCGAGGAGAGCGGCAGTGAGGAGCGGAAAAGAGACCTGGAGAGGGACTGTGAGGTGAGGCTTTCGAGGGAGGCGCATTGCAAGGGACTGTTAGGAGCTGAGCGGGGAGCTGTAGGGTGGCACCCCCCTTGCCAACATGCCAGAGTGCCCGGGAGTGAAGACTGGCTTGGAACCCCACTGTGTGATGCCTTGGAGCCCCACTGTGTGCCCTTTGGCCGTGACTTCTTGCCCAGCTGGGCCCGAAGGTCAGACAGAGGCCAAGCTGTCGGGTTCAATGCGTTAATTTGGGGGACACCCTACAGGAGCTTGGGGAGTAGTTTTCTCTCTTTCCAGGCCTAGAAGGTGCAGAACTGTGTTCCCCCCGCCGGCAGGGAGACTTGGCAGGGACGGCAGAAGCCGGAGCTCAGGGAACTCCTGATGTCGAAAGAGCTCTATTTAAAGCGCTTCGCTTCCTCCAAGAGCACACTTTTCTGGTTATAATCAAAACACATATTTCCTCTCAGTTCAAGGTCACAGAGCTCGGAGGAACCCCTGGGGTGGGGCCTGAACTGAAGGTATTTGGGAGAAAAGGGGAAACACCCTAATCCAAATCCCGGTCCCTCCCTCCCCAACCCCTTGGGCTGTAAGTGGGAAGGAGATTAGAGCCCAGATAATAACCTAGCCATTACCGAGTGCTTGCTGAAGGCCAGTTCACTCCCCACAGTGACCGCGCCCGGGCAGGAAGATGCTCAGTGAATGTCTGCTCACTGACGAACACTGACCTGCTCTGCCAATGGTGTCTCAGTGCTCAGGGGTTTTGCTCCTTTTAACCATAAGCCAGTTGTCATCTCAAGAGAAAGGCTCATGAAGCCATTTCCTGAGTGAAGTAACATTTCTCCACCTTCGGTATTTAGGACTTCTGTTATAAAAGGTGGAAACCTAGCCCAAGAGAGCCTTGGCAGGAAAAGAGAAATTATCACCTAATTTAATTACACCACAGAAAGTCGGGGGGGAGCAGGGACTCCATGGGCTCCTGGCTTTCTCTCTCTTCCTCTCTGCTTCTTGTCTCTGCTGGAACCATGTTCTCCTCCTGCAGATGGCCTCCTCTCTGGAGGTGAAAACAGGGCTGCTGGCAGCCCCCCATTTATCACCCATGAGTCCCATCACCCAGAAGCAACAGTGAAAACATCCCAGGGAAGGATTTTGATTGGCTCTTCTAGAGTCCCATGACCAATCACTGTAGCTGGAGAAATGGGACAGCATGATTGGTTCAGCCTGGGTCATGTGACCCCTCTTTGGTTGGAGGAAGTCTGTTGGAACCCATTACCGGAAGCAATGGAGCAGCATTCTCAGTGGTTGACAACCGAAGCTAACCTTGCTTCAAGCAGCACGATTGGGCGCTCACACTGAGCTAGAGAATTATGCTCCGTGCTTCCATCACAGCTCTAGTCTGACCACTAGAGGCCAAGGCTGGTACCACGGGCCCCATCACGTCAGGAACTTGATCTTGCTGCCACTGCCTCGGGTGGAGGTGAGGGGGGCACCAGCTTCTTTGTGCCTGGCTCTGGACCCGAAGGCCGGCTCCAGTGTATTGGATGGGCAGAGCCCATGACACACCCCGTGCCTCCGCCGCAGGCGGGTGGGAGATCCAGGAACCGGCCCGTTAGCACCTTGGGGGGCCAGCACGCGCAGGGCTTGCACACCAGGGGGCACATATTGGACAGCTGGTGCAGCAGCCGCTCACCACTGTGTTCCCGAGGCTTTTTCCCGCGGTGGAGGCCTGCTCTTACTAAATGTCAAAGGAGACGCAGTCAGATCTCCTTTTGCGATGCAGTCCCCCATAAATCTTGGCACGGGGCAAGCAGCTGCTCTTCACGCGAAGAAGGTCACAGCCTGCTGTCTGGGCCGGCGAGCACCATTTCTCTCCTTCGGATCTCCCACGTGGGGTTTCTCAGGAAGCAGCTCCAGGCGACATTCATGGAAAAATCGTTTATCTAGACCAGTGGTGGGCAAACCGCGACTTGTGAGCCACATGCAGCTCGCGAGCCACGGTTTGCCGCTCTGTTGACTGAGTTTGCCGACCACTGTCAGATACTACCCTTTACCTCTTCGCACACGCTATGCCACAATGGGCTAATCCTCACAGCTTCTGACTACACGGTAACAGTTAGTCCAGTCCAGTGGTCGGCAAACCGTGGTTGAGAACCGCTGCTATAGCGCCTAAGACCATCGGGAAACACAGATATTTACATTACGATTCATTAACAGCAGCAAAATGACAGTTATGAAGTAGCAATGAAAATTATTTTATGGTTGGGGGTCCCCACCACATGAGGAGCTGCATTAAAGGGTGGTGGCCTTAGAAAGGTCAAGAACCACTGATATAGAGGAAGGGAGAGGGAGAGAGAGATAGAAACATCCATGATGAGAGAGAACCATGGATCGCCTGCCTCCTACACGCCCCCTCCTGGGGATGGAGCCCACAAGCCGGGCACGTGCCCTGACCGGGAATCGAACCGTGACCTCCTGGTTCCTAGGTCAACGCTCCACCACTGAGCCACACTGGCCGGGCCTTTTGAACTTTTGAGGAACCACTAAGCTGTTTCCACGCGGCTGCCCTGCTCTCTTTGACCCGGCATCCTTCAGTGCTGTGCCGTGATGTTTCCTGGCCGTCATGCATCATTTCCATTACCTTGGAGACGGGCTCTCAGAATCTTTTGGTGACGAGAGCCAGTCTGCGGAACAGTCCAAACGAATGTTCCGATGGGAAAGGGCTGGGGACGTCGTGTCTCAGCCAAGTGCTGCATCCCAGAGGCTCTGGAATGGAATTGCTTCATCTTTGCCGCTTCGCACAGAGGAGTGGTGCCAGCAGGAGGGGAAGCCGGGCTGTGACAGTGAGGGGAAGCCAGTCTGTGACAGTGGGGGTCCGGATCTGGGGGCAAGGTGGGCCCTTATAGAATCGCTGGCTCTAAGGACTCTGTCCCCAAGACAAAAACCACCCAATTCTGAGCATGTTCGCCGGGCACCGGCGTCAGATTATTCGGCGACCAGGAGAGTCTAAATTAAGCAGTATTGTAATGGTGCTGCTTAAGCTTGTGGGCTCACACGGCAATGAAGGAAAAGGCTAGAGCTTTCCTTGTTCTAGTCACCCTTTATTTACCGAGGTCCTGCTCGGTGCCAGGTGCTCTGCTAGGGCTTGGCGATGAAGGAGACTGAGTCAGGGTGCTCTCTGTCCTTTGGGGACACTTCCTGCAGTGGACAATCGCAGCTCTTCCCTCGGGGTACCTCAGCCCCTTCCCGGGGGGTTGAATTCCAAAGTCAACACATCAGAGAAATCTAGGCCCTGGCTAGTTTGGCTCAGTGGATAGACTGTCGGCCTGTGGACTGAAGGGTCCCGGGTTTGATTCTGGTCAAGGGCACATGCCCGGGTTGCGGGCTTGGTCCCCAGTTGGGGAGAAAGGGGGTGCGTGCAGGAGGCAGCCAATCCATGATTCTCTCTCATCATTGATGTTTCTATCTCTCACTCCCTCTCTCTTCCTCTCTGAAATCAATAAAAATATTAAAAAAAAAACACAAAAAACGAAATCTAGGTAAAGAAAAAATTGTTTGATAATCACTTAAATTACTCATGAAAAGGCATGTATGTGACTTCCTGTTTGCTGCTGGAGTAGAAATAAGTGTGTAGAACTGTACGCCGCACCAGGAAAAAACAAAAGGATAGGCGTGTCTCAGCGAGAACGCTTTGGGCTTCGAATAAGCAGAGAATGCAAGCCACCTGGCTGAACCTGAGGCAAACGCATGGGACGCGTGACGAGAAAGCCACCTGGAAGGAAGCTCCAAAGCGCTCGTTCAGTCTCCCTTCTGGCCAGGCTGGCTTCCTCATGGTCTCAGGCTGCAAAGCGCAGGGCTCCCATGCAGGCCCGGCAGGTGGAGGAGCAGGGGCCGTTTCTTCCTGGTGCCTCTTTCCCCAGGAGCTTTTACCCTTAGGCCCGTGAAGCATCTCAAATGGATTTTTGTATATGGCGTGAGGTAGGGATCCAGGTTCCCTGTTTTTCCATAGAGATGTCCAGCTGTTGCACCACCATTCACTGAGAAGACCTTCCTTTCCCCATGGGCACCTCTGTTGAGAATCAATTGCCCACGTACGATGGTGTGAATCTGTTTCTGGACTCTCTTTTCTGTCCCGTTGGCCTGTTCCTCTTCCTTTTTGCCGGTTCCACACTGCCGTCGTTACTGCTGCTTTAGAGTAAGGCTTCAGATCATGTCGTTTGTTCTTCTGTGTCTCTTCTGGAGACAGGCTAGCCCACATTCCTGCATGTCCCATTGGCCAGAACTGCATTAAATGCCCCTTCCCAACCCACCGGGGTAACCTGGCCCATCAGGACCTCCCTTGGAGAGGGGAAAGGATCACCTTCCCTCAAGTCACCTGGAAGAAGAATGGGCACCTGAATCAGAAAGCTGGGGCAAAGCCAGGCTCTCCAGGAAGTGGGGGTCAGGGAGTGGGAGCCTTTAGGGTAAGAAGCCAAAAGGGTCTGCCAAAATGGAATTTTTAATTATGAGAGAAAGAGTAAAAGGGACGGAGTACATTTCAACTCATTCCAGATATTCCTGCCAGCCACCGATGACAATGACAAAGGTGACATCATGTCTTAGGCTGCAGCGCAGGGAGCAAGGACCACCTGCTGCTGAGGCGGGCTCCTTCTCCACCCAGGACAGCAGCAAGGGCTCAGTGACATGTGAGCTCCATCCCGGGGACTATGGGCCAGGTCTGGGTGGTGGGGAGCGAATCTTAGCTGCTGGCTCTGGTTGAGCTCATTTGTTTGTTTTTGAAAGCATGGGGATGGGCAACAGTTCCTGTGTCTCTGAGCCGCTCAAAAATTTCTTGGGACGCTCTCAAGCCACTCCTTATGGTACACGTGATTTGGAGGCTGGTCCCAGCGAGGGACTGGGCTCAGCAGTAAATCACCCGGTGCCTGGCTGCGCGGAGCCCTCGCACAGGGGCGCTGAGTGGAACTTCCTGGCTCCTCTTCCTGATCCTCAGTAGCTCCATCTTTCCAAGCTGTTTGTCAGTTCCTTCAGTGCTCTGCTAGTCCTGTCCTCCAGGCCCTCACCTAATTCTTGTTGTTTATTAGATTTTAGATTTTTTTAAAATTGATTTTTACAGAGAGGAAGGGAGAGGGATAGAGAGTTTGAAACATCCATGAGAGAGAAACATCGATCAGCTGCCTCCTGAACACCCCCCACTGGGGATGTGCCCTGCAACCAAGGTACATGCCCTTGACGGGAATTGAACCTGGGACCCTTTAGTCCACAGGCCAGCGCTCTATCCACTGAGCCAGATCGGTTAGGGCTATTTTTTGATTTTAAAAATATGTTTTATTGATTTCAGAGAGAGGAAGGGAGAGAGAGAGAGAGTTAGAAACGTCAATGATGAGAGAGAATCATCAGTTGGCTGCCTCCTGCACTCCCCCTACTGGGGATTGGTCCCTCAATCCGGGCATGTGCCTTGACCGGGAATCAAACCATGACCTCCTGGTTCATGGGTTGACACTCAACCACGAAGCCACACCGGCTGGGCCCTCGCCTATTTCTTTCATTCCTTCCCAGAGAAGAGAAATGAGGCTGTGAGCCTTAGCCGGTTTGGCTCAGTGGATAGTGCCAAAGGTCCCGGGTTCGATTCCGGTCAAGGGCATGTACCTTGGTTTCGGGCACATCCCCAGTAGGAGGTGTGCAGGAGGCAGCTGATCGATGTTTCTCTCTCATCGATGTTTCTAGCTCTCTATCCCTCTCCCTTCCTCTCTGTAAAAAACCAATAAAATATATATTTAAAAAAAAGAAAAAGAAAGAAATGAGGCTGTGAGACTCTCTATTTCTCAGGTCCTGGTTGTGGGTGTCTACAGACTGAGGGGCAGACTCACCTGCTCTCCACATGGCGCTCTCTCGCTCTCTCTCTCTCTCCCCCCTCTCATTTTGCCCAGGCAGTTTGGTTGAATATGGGTAGGAGATGAGTTTTCAGCTTTCCAAAGGTGCTAAATGTCTGCAGCTTGAGTCCGAGCCCAGCCCGAGCTGCTGCCCCCCAAGCTCCACATTTGTTCTGGAAGTTCTGCAGCTGGGAGCTCTGTACCAACCCCACCCCCACCCCACCCCTGTGTCTGAGGCAGCGTGGAGGGGTGGATCCATCCTGGGCTCTGGGGAAAGGCCGATAGGCATGCCAAGTCCAGCCCGGACACAGGACTTCACCTCTGCCTCAGTGTCCCCACCTGTCAGGTGAAGAGTGGACGTTGACCTGAGTGGCTGGGCTGTTTTGGGGGGATCTAATGAGAGGGCGTTCCTCAGGGCGATCGGCTCTCGGTGCGGACCGGGCAGATGATCTCCACTGCCAGCCCGTAGTCTTGCAGAGGCGCGGAGCGGGCTCCCCCTGGCAGAGGGCCGGGGAGGACATGGGGGGCGGTGGTTGATAGAACCTCAGAGGATCCCATGTGGCTGAGACCCGGATAGATTTAGGGAGTGGGACATACGGAAGCACAAGAAAGGCCCACTGGTAGGGAGGGGCCACCTTTCTTTACCCCCCCTCCAAGTACTGGGTTCTGATCCAGCCCCCCAGCTGGTCTTGGCTCCCTAGTGTAGACAGAGTGGACAGGCCTGGACGGGCCAGGCCCCTGGTGCTCTCCACAGCAAACATGTGGTATGTTAGGAAACAAGCCACTCCACTGAGACCGCCCTGCTGGCAACAGAAGAAAAACGTGGGTTATCTTGCGTTCAGAACTCGGGTCCCAGGTGGCCTGAAGCGTGGAGGTGGTAGGATGGGAGATGATTGATGAGGCTTTGGTTGTTTCCTCTGTGTTCCTGCTCAGGGCTACCATGGTTACGTTCTGGGGGGGCACGGAGCACCCAGAGAGGTCCATGCTTGGGGCAGCACCCCTGGCCACCCTGGATGGGAGGTGGTGCCCACTCAAGGCTCCCTTCCATGGTAACTGGAGGAGGCTTCGCCACGTGAGCTCAGATGGTCTCCTGCCTCCTGCCCGTGTCTCCGAGGGACCCTTGGTGGTGGGGCTGCAAGAACCACGGGAGGTCATCTCGTTAGCCCCCTGTCCATCTCAAATAACTCCACCAATGGGGGAACAAAGGGCCAGAGAGGGGAGGGCCTTGCGCTAGGTCACATGGCTATTTCAGGATCCAAATTCATGGTCCCCTTGCCCTTGGGATCAGTCCTAGGAGAAGCATCTCACTTTCTTGGGGGCCAGCTCTGCTCTTACGTCCTCCGGGAGTGGGTTTATGGCTCCTTGGTGTCTCTAAGATCTACCCTTTGGCCTTCTGCCACTGTGACCTTTCCAAAACGCAAATTGGGCCATGTTGACCCCACTCCTCCTCCTTTGGTAGCTTCTCAGTGCCTCTGGAAAAAACCCACAACCTTCAATAGACACTTAAGGTCCTTCAAGATCTGGCCTTTGTCTTCTGCTCTGCTGTCACCCTCCAGCCTCCCTGGGCCAGAGTAGGTGGCTCCTGTCCTCTTGCCTTTGCACATGCTGTTCCTGCTCCTCAGATGCCCTTCCCCTCTTGTTCTTGGAGGCTTCTCAGGCTCCCTTTGTGGCCTCCTCTGACCCCTTAGGCTCAGACACTCCTTCCTCTGAGCTCCCAGAGCTCTTGGTAATTCCTCTATTAGCACTGATGTCATTGACTTGGAATTATTTGTTTACGTGTATCTTTTCCCCCCGGGCAGAAAGCATGCCTTGCACATCTGTATGGCCTTCCTCCCCCAGCAGTGCCTAGCAGAGTGCCTGACACCCGGCTGAGGTTCAGTGAATGTTTGCAGAGTGAAGGACCGAAGGACTTGTTTGTCCCCTCTACTCTACCTGACATGTCACGGTCTCTGAGCCCTGCCTGATTCCTGGCTCCTGTCCGCCTTTGCCTTCCACAGCTGGGGCCTCTCTCCTCTCTCCAACAGCTGGCCCCGCCCTGGGGCCAATCATGGCCCTCGCCCAGTGAGATTTAAAGGGCCAGTGTCCAGAAGTACAGGTGACTCCACCTCCCATGAGCTTGGACGTAAGTTCTGCTCTCACCTGGGTCTGGGCACTTGGTTCCGCCCATATCCTGCAAGGCCAGCGGCTCCACGGAGCCCATCTCCTCCAGACCCCAGCCCTTCTCACATGTGGGCCTCCCCCTGGTCTAGAACACGGTCCCAGCGCTCAGCTACCAGGCATCTGACATCCCCTGACCCATTCACATGGCATTCCTTCCTTGGACACCTACTATGTGCCAGGCACCGGGTCTCTGCTGGCCCAGAGCTCACAGGTGGAGTAGGAGGAACAGCCCTGCAACATAGATGACATTGGGAATAGTGTGATCAGTGCCAGACAAAGGGACCACATGGCTGTAGGGTCCCAGAGCAAGGTGCCGAAGCAGCTGCAGAAGTGGGGTGTGACCTCAGATGGCAGGGGAGGCAGGAGGTATGGGGAGGGGGTGGGGCTCTGGAGGGGCAAGGTCTGGAGAGATTTCCCCTCTTCACCTCCCTCCCCCGCCCCCATCACAGACACAGGGCCCTCAGCCATGTTTGCAGGGCTGCCTGCACCTGTCCTGGGCGCCTGGTCTCCCCAGAGGAGGGGCAGAGGGCGGAGCGGGAACTGTCCTGGATGCCAAGGCTCAGGCCAGGCAAAGCTTCTCCTCTTTTCTCTTCTTTGAACAAGTTTTCATTTTATTTATTTAATTTCATTTATGATTTTATTATTTAAATTCTCAACCAAGGATATTTTTCCATTGATTTTTAGAGAGAGGGAAGGACAGAGAGAAATACTGATGTGAAAGAAACACATCGATTGGTTGATTCCTGCATGTGCCCGGACCGAGGAGGAGCCTGCAACGGAGGTACGCACCCTTGACCGGAAATGAACCCAGGGCCCGTCAGTCCACAGGCCGCCGCTCTATCCACTGAGCCACACTTATGGGATACACACACACACACACACACACACACTTTTTAAAAATATATATTTTATTGATTTTTTTACAGAGAGGAAGGGAGAGAGATAGAGAGTTAGAAACATTGATGAGAGAGAAACATCAATCAGCTGCCTCCTGCACACCTCCTATTGGGGATGTGCCTGCAACCAAGGTACATGCCCTTGACCGGAATCGAACCCGGGACCTTTCAGTCCACAGTCCGATGCTCTATCCACTGAGCCAAACCAGGTAGGGCTACACACTTTTTATTTTAGAGAGAGGAATGGGGGGGGGGTTGGAGAGAAACATTGATGTGAGAGAGAAACATCCATTGGTTGCCTCCCGTACGCATCCCAACCAAGGTTGCAACTTAGACATGAGCCCTGGCTGGGAATCGAACCTGCGACCATCCAGTGCACCGGGTGATGCTCCAAACAAGTCCGCCTCGCCTGCCGGGGCGGAAGCTCTTCTTTATTTGGTGAGGTCCCCGCCATGTGCCAGGGACTGGGCTGGAAACTGGGGACTGATGGGGGGGAACCCAGACACAGTCCCAGCCTCAAGGGGCTCCTAGGCCAATGGGGAGAGACGCCCGTGGTAGAAATAAACCAGGAGAGCGCAGCCCGGGATGAGCGATGGCGGCCGAGGGGAGGGGGTGGCTAACCAAAGGCCAGGAAGCACCTCCCGCACCTCCCATGTGTCCCAGAACCTTCACACCCACCCGTGGGACTGGGTGAGGGAGCCAGGCCAAGGGGCACCCCATCCTCTGGAGTCATCAGATGACCTGTGACCTTATCCTACAGCACTCCCAGGCAGCGGAGGCCAGGGTCCTTGGAATCTTTCTAGATCTGGCTTCTAGTCCTATCTCCACCACTTGAGAGCTGAGTGACTGGGCTAATGACTTACCTCAGTTTGTAAATGCCCGAGCCTCAGTTTGCTTCTCTGTAAAATGGGGTTAGAGATAGAGCCTCCCTCTACGGTTGCAGTGAGCATTGGAGGAAATAACCATGTGAAAACGCTTCGCACACAGTAGGTGCTCAACGTCTGGTGCTTGATTATAACAACAGTAACAGTTTCAGTAACTGGGAAGCACAGATCCCTGTGGAAAGAAAAAGCATTGGATTCATGTGTGCGCTGGGGCGGGGCATTTATAGGGAGCTGGGTGGAGGGAACAACTAAGCCAGCCCCCGCTGCGGCCAGCCCTCCGGGAGCGGGGCTGTTGCGTCACCCCCGCCTCTTCCTCCCCCGCTGCAGGGCGCGTGTCAGAGGCGCAGGTGTCCGCGGCGTCCCGTGCATCCCCATCCCTTACCGCCTTGGCCGCCTCCCAGCCGCCTTCTGCGGTCGGTCCGCCCCGCGTCCTCCCCTAACCTTGGGTCTGGCCTGGACAGCCGCGGGGGCCGGGAAAGTTTGAGTCACCGTAGGGGGCGGGCCCGTGACCCTGAACGGGGTGGGCTCTAGGACCCGCCTCGGGCTCCCAGCAGGGGG
Source organism: Corynorhinus townsendii (assembly GCA_026230045.1). Taxonomy (NCBI): domain Eukaryota; kingdom Metazoa; phylum Chordata; class Mammalia; order Chiroptera; family Vespertilionidae; genus Corynorhinus; species Corynorhinus townsendii. Next base: position 173,510,118 of record JAPDVU010000005.1, read on the forward strand.
ACCCCGCCTCGCCTCGAGCCCCTGTCCGGAGCGCACGCACCGAGCACTGGGCGGCCGCTGAGCGCGCGGGGCGCACGGGACCGTCGCGTTCGCCACGACCTGCGCCTCAGCCGCTGAGGCCCGTGGGCCGCGCTCTGCACGATGCCCCCGGCGCTGCTCCTGCGGCTGCTGCTGGCGGTCTCCGCCGCGGCGGCCAGCGAGCCCGGGACGGCGCTGGCCCCTGCTACGGGGGACGCCACCCTGGCCATCGTCTTCGATGTCACCGGCTCCATGTGGGACGACCTGGTGCAGGTGATGGACGGCGCCTCGCGCATCCTGGAGCGCAGCCTGAGCCACCGCAGCCGGGCCATCGCCAACTATGCGCTGGTGCCCTTCCACGACCCAGGTAGCGTTCCCACGGGTGCCCTCCCCCGACCCAGGAAGCGCCCCACCGCGGCCCCGTCCGCGCCCCGTGGCAGCGCGCAATCGCCCGCCCGCGACGGCAAGGGCGCACCTGGAGGCCCCGGGCTGCGCGGAGGCGGGGCGGGCGCCTTCCCAGCGCTTGAGCGGCCCCTCCCGGGCACCTGGGGCAGGCCCTCCACCGCCCCTTCCCTCCCCGGGAGCCGCCGACCCCTCTCCCGCGCTGTGCGCCTCGCCAGGTCGGGCGACTGACAGAGAACTGCGGGGCGCTGCGTTCAAATGCTGCGCAGCCACTTCCCGGCTGTGCGACTTGGGCAAGTGACCCACCTTCCGGAGACCCACTTTCCCTGTTAGTGAAACGGGGTGAGAACTGCCCCCCAAACTGCTGAGACGTTGAAAGGAGGCATCGTGACCGAGCCTGGCACACAAGGAGCCTTTGCGTGTTCGCTTGGTGTTAATTCTTAGAATTCGCGCTCGGCACGGGCTGGGAGGCCAGGAGAGCGCGCAGCCAGGTGAACCCTCTCCCACCCTCTGGCCCCGACCCGTTTTCCCAGCCTCCACTGCCTGGTCCCCGCGCCCCAACACCTGTCTCCTCCAGCCCCTAACTTTCAGCTCGGTGTTGGGGACATGCGTTTGACCAGGGCCCCTGGGAGACCCCATTGTGGGGCCTTTCGGGAGAAACAGCTGCGGGTGGTTCCCCCACGTTCCCCTGAGCGAGAGGATGCTTCCCCAGCATTTCTCAATTAAAACATTCCGGCTCGTAGCTCAGCGGGGGAGGGCTCACCGAACACCTGCCCGCCCGCCCGCTGGATCCCACTTCCTGGTTCACTGCTGGCTGGATCACGTCTCCCAAAACACCCACCTTTCTGTCCGAGGGTAGCTTTAGAAAGCCACACTTCACAAGGAAGTGGCAGAGTCCCTGCAGAATTGTGTTGCGAAGTGTCGCCGGCCCCGCGGGAAGAACTTGCGCCCTCTCCCACAGCATCGCTCCCGACTCGGGAAGAATGGGCAGCGGTGGGTGTGACCCGACGCTGGAGTCCTCAGGCCGAGTGTGAAGGTCCCCCCACTTCCAGGAGCTCCGGTTCCGGGGGGGCCCAAAGCCCAGAGCCAGGGAGCTGGGAAGACATTTCTGGGAGAATCCAAAGCACAGCTGCCCGCCCCCCACTCAGGGGCAGGGGGCAGTCAGGTGGGGGAGCTGGGAAGATGTGAGGTGTGTCCTGGGCCTTCTGCTCAGACACAGGCCCCCCCCTCCCCAACTCTCTCCCTTCTGGATCATTCTTGGGCTTCCAATGCCATCCCCCTTCTCTTACACTTGGAGAAACTGAGGCTCAGGACATGGGTGGGACTTACCCCAGGCCACCTGCCAGGGTGGTGTAATTTGTCCCTAAAATGCTGGGCTGCAGTTGCAAGGCAGGGGAGCAGCCTGTTGGACCCCGACCTGGAGTCCCCGGCTGGGGCTCCCTTGGGCTGTCCTCACTGCCCCCTCTGGCCATCAGCCGCCCTAAGCCCCTTCCACCACCTCTTCTCCTGTCCTCCTGGTGCCAAGTGGGTGCAGCCTTCACTCCACCCTCTGTGAAGCAGAGAACCCAGCCCTCCTCCCTCCCTACAGACACCCCCAGGTCCAGGCATGGGGTGAGGGGGGGTGGGCGGGGGAAGCTCAGAGTTTTTGGAGCCCCTGCTGTGTGCACAGCCTTTTGAGGCTTCCACTGTGAAGGGGGCAGGGTTCACACCTAGGAGCCAGTGGCCTGCTGGAGACAGGACAGAGTGTCCTGTGCTGGCACAGGTGCATGGAGGGCTCCGAGGAAGCAGCGATGGAACCGCGCTCCAAGCACAGGAGGGAATGTTTACCCGCTTTCCAGCATTTCCCTGGCCGATGCCAGGCGCTGGGGAGCTGGGGACCTGGGGACGCAGCGTGCTTCCTGAGCTCGCTGGGTGGTGGCTGACATGTGGGGACCGGTGTGTGTGGGAGGAGGGCTGAAATGGGAAAGCGGGGAGAGGCCAGATGGGTCTGGGCTCTGACTTGGGGACTGAGGATCTGGAGCGCGTAGATTTCCTTCTATGGGCCGTGAGCAGCCGCTGCAGGTTCTGAGCAGGGATTGGAGCTGTGGTGTAGGGTTAGCTGTGTCTTTTGAATCAGCCAATAGCATCCTTTGGGTGGAAGAGGAGCTGGAGAAACGGGGGTTTTAGCTGATGCTCCCCCTCCTCCCCGGGCTGCATGCCTGCAGGAACCTCCACAAGGAAAGCCCTATCCTAACCCCCAGGACCTGCCTCTGCCGGTATCAGAGGTTCTGGACTGCTCTCGCGTGGAGATAAACCAGGACCTGCACTTTGGCAAGACGTCTTAAGTGTTTAAATGAAAAAAAGTAGAAAGTTCCCAAACTAGAAAGTCGGAATTTTGCTAATGGTTTCATTTTGGCTGAAAACTTCGATGGTTTTCAGTGTTTCTCTATTAAAACACTGCAGAAGGCACTCCCATCTTTCGTCTGCACCTTTGATTTTTTTTTTTTAGGATTAAGTTTCTCCGAGTGGAATTCTTAGGACATTTTTAGCACACGGAGTAGGTGGGCGGTCCTTCAAATTGTTTTACAAAATGTTTTGAGCGTTTAAACTTCTACCAGAAGCATTTGAGGAGCTGTGTCAGAGAAGCTGTGCCTAACACTGGGAATTAGGATAAAAACACCCCTCTCCTCCCTGGCCGCCCCCCCCATTCAAAAGATGGACAATGGTCTCTTCTTGCTTTACTTGCTAGTGAGGTTCAGTGTGTTGTCACGTGTCATGAGATTGTTTTTGGGGTGACCCTCTTCTTTTGTAAATGTGAGTTCCTTTCCCCACTGGCTTTTTAGTGGTTTTCTCATCCGTTGAGAGAGGAGGACTTGATATTGATGATATTAACTGGATTTTGTTATGCGGTTGGTATTTTTCCTGGTTGCTGGCTTTTTCCATTGTTTGTCGTCCCTGATGTCCTGAAGTTTAAACGTCCATGTTTTCAGTTTTAAATGTAGTGGAATCTGCCGACGTATCCCTTTGTCCTTTCTTCACTTTCATGCTTACAAAATACCTTTTTTTTTTCCTGTCACAAAATCAGTTAGGTACATGTTCCAAGCTTTTCCCTCTATTTTCTCTCTTTCTTGTTGTATGGAATTCTCTAACCTGAAATATATATAAAAAAAAGGAAGCATGGTGTGAAAAATAATCTCATGTAATTGTTTTAGATGGGATAATGAATTGGTTAGATACATTTGGTTGAATAATCCTTCCTTTTTTATTCATTTGGATCCTGCCCTCTTTTTTTTTTTTTTTTTAATTTTAGAGAGGGAAGAAGGGGGAGGGGGCCGAGAGAAACATTGATGTGAGAGAGACACATCAATCCGTGGCCTCCCGTATGTGCTCTGACCGGGAATCAAACCGGCAGCCTCTCTGGTGCATGGGACACCACCCACGCAGCCACCTGCAGGACCTCTGTGATAAGAATTCATCTGGGCTTTCCATTCTGTCCCGTCGGGTGGCAGTTCTCCCGGGAGCACATTCTATTCACCACGTGGCTTTGTCGTACGTATCTGCTAATAGGGCACACCCTTCCTTGTCTTCCTTTTTCTCAAAACCTGCCCCTCCCGCCCCCAGCTTTATTGAGGTATAATTGACACAGGCTCTTGGGCTTGTTCACAGTGTAGATAGAAGTGTTGACTCCAGAGACTTGTGTAAATCGCAAAACGATCAAGTATCGTTAGCTAATAACCTTCATCCGTCACATAATTATTTCTTTTTTGTGTGGTGAGAACATTTCAGATCTGCTCTCTTGGCAGCAGTCGAGGGGGTGACACGGTATTGCCAACTGCAATCACATGCTGTGCGCTAGATCCCCGGAACTCACCCATCTGATCACTGGGCGTTTGTCCCCCTTGCTAGCATCTCCCGGTTTCTCCCCATCCCCCAGCCGCTGGTAAACACCCGGGCTGTGTCTATGAGTTTGGCTCTCTTTAGAGTCCACGTGTAAGGGGGATCGTAGAGTATTTGTCTGTCTCTGTCTACTTCTTTCACGTGGCACGGTGCCCTCCACGTTGGCACAAAGAGCACGAGTTCCTTCTAGCTTTTGGTTGTCGGTGGACAGTTGAACCATTTTCATCAACTCTAAATTTGAGAGCAGCTTTAGATTTGTAGAATTATTGCAAAGACAGTACAGGAAGTTCCCAGTTCCCCAACCACCAGTTTCCGCTGTTATGAACATCGTATGTTGGACATTAGTCACAATGAAAGGGCCCACAAAGATAACGTTTTTTTAGTGACTGAAGCCCGTTCTCTGTTCACCTGTCTCCAGCTTTTCCTTAACGCCATTTTTCTGTCCCAGAATCCCATCCAGGGCCCCACACTATGCTTAGTTCTCATGTCCCCTGCGGCTCCTCCTGGTTGTGACAGCGTCTCAGACCTCGTGGTTGACGACCTTGACCGTGTTGCTCTGGTGTTTGGTCCCTGAGTTGCGGTTTGTCCAGTGCTTCGCTCCAGTTACACGGCGCAAGGGGAGGGACAGTCTCATCCCGTCGTATCGAGGGCAGGTGCTCTCAAGATGACTTCTCACGGTTGATGTTGACCTTGATCACCTGGCTGAGGTCGTCAGGTGTCTCTCCTGTGAAGTTACTTTTTTTTTTTCTTCTTCTTCTCCGTGTCCCTACTGTCCTCTTTCCATACTGTCCCCTACGTGCTCCACTTCCTGAGGATGGAGCGCGTATAAAAAATCACGTGGGATTCTTCTCGGGGAGAGACTTCTCTCTTCTCCCGTTTAGTGGTTTGTTCAGTGTGGCTCATGGATATCTATCGTATCCTTTGGGCCAGTGGTCAGCAAACTGCGGCTTGTCAGCCACCTGTGGCTCTTTGGCCCCCTTGAGTGTGGCTCTTCCACAAAATACCACGGCCTGGGAGAGTCTATGTTGAAGAAGTGGCGTTAGAAGAAGTGTAAGTTTAAAAAATGTGGCTCTCCAAAGAAATTTCAATCGTTGTACTGTGGATATTTGGCTCTCTGGACTAATGAGTTTGCTGACCACTGCTGTGGGCTACCATCTAATACTACCTTATTTAGTTGCTCAGTATTTCCCACCTGTGGTCGTCAGAAGCTCTTGCCCTTGGCTCCCGTGTGCCTTTGACATACCCCACTGTTGTGTATTTTTTTAAGCACTTTCTTACTTTCTGGCTCTATGAGTTGTTCCAGATTCCTTTGATACGTGTCCTGCCCTGTCCTGGGATTAGCAATTTCTCTAAGGCACCTGGTTCCTTTTATAATAGTATTAGAAACGGGGATCTGAGGGCGTGGGGTGCTGGTTGCTGGTAGATAGGGTGTCATTGCTACTAGACCTTGCTGAGAGAGCAAGGCGGTAGATGTTGTGTATGTAACCGGTGTCTACATCTACGTCTGTAAATCTCCGGGCAACCCTCTGTCTCCATGTTACGCGGAACGTGAGTTCCTACCGATGCTTCCAGGTCTGTGACTATGTGGGTTGTTCTAACCCCCTGCCCTTGCCTACCTCTGACCTTCCATCCCAACAGTGGCAGACCTGGCCCCCCACCCCCCTACGCACCCCTTAACTGCTCCCTCCAGCGTGCCGGTGTGCCGGGGCGAGCACTGTTCGCTCACGCCCCCGGGGACAGCTCGGCTAAGTGGAGTCCAGTCCCCTTGCCTTGAGTCCGAAGGCTGCTCATTTCCAGGGTTCCCGAGGCCAGCGCCGCATTTCCGTTCTTTCCGTTCCTCTTCTTCGTTTTCAAAATATTCGAGAACACTTCTTCTTTCCAATGAGAAACAGAAAAGCTCAATCAACCTCCCCCAAAGATGCTCTGCTGTGCTTGTGCTTGGAACGGTGTTCCATCTTGATTAGGAGAAGAGTTGGCATTTAAAAAAAAAAAAATGTCCATTGTTTCCATCCCGGACACATGCCTCTCCCTTTATCCACAGATTTCCTTCTTTTCGTGAAGATTTCTAGTCTCTCCTCCCTCCACCCATTTCTTTTTAAAATTGTCTCTAAATATTTGGTTTTTCTGTTACTATTTTGACCACGAATTTCTTTCCCATTACATTTTTTGCAAATGAGTATTGCAAGCATGTTGGAAAGCAATTCATTCTCATATATTTATTTTGCTTCCAACTTCCTTAACTGAAGTTTTTTTTTTAAAAAAACTAGTTCTGTTTTGTGTGTGTGCAATGTCTTGAGTTTTTTAGGTTGACAAGCGCAGCCTGTCCAAATTAGAACGCTGTCTCCTCTTCCCCCGTCGGGGGTTTCCCTGCTAGAAATGGGTCGTGGTGTCACCGGCGGGAACTCTTGGGGCGCTGCAGAATGATGGGGGAGGCCGGGCTGCCCTCGCCCCACTCGTGACCTCACACCGTCCTGTGATGTCGGCTCCTGTTTGTGGTTTCCTCACCAGGTGAAGGACATGCTTCCATTCCTGATTTACTGAGGGTCACGCAAAGTAGAAATACCCCCCCAAACGGGAACACACCCAAGCGGGCTGGGTGCTGACTTTGGCCCGGGCTTCCCGTCTGTGTCGAGTCCGTCTTCTGCTGACCTCTGGCTGGAGTTCCTTGTTTCGAACTCGGTCCACATCCCTGGCATGAGCCCTGCTGGTCGGTCCGGTGGCTGTAGCTGGAGTTGACGCGCCAGTGTTTCATTTAGGAGTTTTGCATTGTAGCTCAGTGCATAGAATCAGTGAGTGCTATTCTTTCTTTGTGTTCTTGTTTTAGTATCCGGGCTTAGCTCTTTCAACGAATAAATTCCGTTTCCTTCCATATTGCAAGATTTTTACAACCTTGTAAATCTTCCACTAATTCTACTCTCAAGGGATGCCAACACTTTTAATGGTTTTGTGTCCTTGCAGACCGGGTGTGGAATTCACTCATATACATATACACTGAGTGGCCAGATGATGATGATCTCTGAATGCATAATAATCTGGCCACTCACTGTATAGCCTATATAATAAAAGGCTAATATGCAAATTGTCCCCTCGACCAGGAGTTCAACCAGCAGGCAGGCCGGCCAACTGCCCATGTCCCCTCCCCCTGGCCAGGCTGGCCGGACCCCACCCATGCACAAATTCATGCACCGGGCCTCTAATATATATATATATATATATATATATATATATATATATATATATACACACACACACACACACACACACACACACACACACACACACATATATACACACACACACACACCACACACACACACACACACACACACACACACTGAGTGGCCAGATTGTTATGCGTTCAGAGATCATAATAATCTGGCCACTCAGTGTCTATCCACGTACCATTTTTATTATATAGAAGACGGATTGTACTACGCATCCTGCTTGCAGCTTACTTTCCCCCTCCGTGATGAATCATAGATTTCTTTATCAGGAAATAGAGACCCACCTCACTGTTTTGTTCTGTTTTTAAAAAAACATCTTTATTTATTTCAGAGAGGAAGGAAGAGGGAGAGAGAGAGAAGCACCAATGATGAGAATGGATCATTGATTGGCTGCTTCCTGTATGGCCCCCACCAGGGATAGGGCCCAGACCCAGGCGTGGTCCCTGACTGGGAATCCAACTGTGACCTTCTGCTTCATGGGGCGATGCTAACCACTGAGCAACACCAGCTCGGCCCCCTTCACTGTTTTTAATGACCACAGAAGATGCTACCGAAGGGCCCTCCGTTTATCTTAGTCTGATCTGGGTTTATCCAGTCCTTCCCACATTGTGGCACATGGGTGGCTTTCCGTTTCTTTATAATAAATACATACACATTGGCAGACAGATCTGTAGGCTAGGGCCCCAGAAATGCAACCGCCATATGAAAGCCTCTGGTCACTTTCAATTACGACAGCTGGCACCAAACTGCCCTCCACGCACAGTACCGTATGCCCTCCTGCCAGCAGAGCAGGATACTGCGTTTTGCCCACACCTCTGCTGCAGGGGGGACCTCACGCTTCCCTTTCTGGTGAATGTGGTAGGTGAGAAGTGTGACCCAGTTCCATGTTTGATTGGCGGGGACTCTGAGCATCTTCTCGGGGTCCCAGGTCCGCCGCCAGCTTTGCTCAGTGGTTTCAATCAGCCGGGGGCGCGGGTGTAACAGGCAGAGCAAATGTGGTCCGTTTACAGATCTGCCTCTGAGCCGGGGCGGCTCGGCTTCTGGCTGCACCGTCTGCGGGGCGTGTGTGTGTTTACTGTGACATGACTATTAGCCAGCTTCTCATCATGAAATAGACACGCTCAGTCTTGCCCTGAGGGGGGAAACCCAGCTCCTTGGCCCCGGTGCTGCTCTGCGTGGAGGCTTGGAGGTCTGAGCTGTGTGCGCGGGATCTGCTCCGAGGACGGCTGCCCCATCTGCCCAGCTGTGTGGCACATGCCTGCCTCCAGTCACGAACCTCCCTCCGCCCGCAGGATCAGGCAGGAGGGACTGGGAACAGGTTCCGAGCATCTGCGGCTTCCAGGTGGTTGGGGAGCTTGGATCTGGGGTCAGACAAACCCAGGTTTGAATCCCTCTCGGCTGCTTCCTTGTTGTATGACCTGGGGCAGGCCCTCTGGCCTCCCTGGGCCTCAAAGCCGCACCTATGAAATGGTCATAGTGGACTTCATAGGTTGCTGTAAGTTTTTTTCTGAGTGAGTATATACGAAGTGCGCAGAAGAGAACTGGGGGCTTCGTAAATATTAAAACAATGGTGGCTGCCATCATCATCATCATCATCGCCATCATCATCATCGCCACCACCATCACCACCACCATCACCATCACCATCACCATCACCACCATCACCACCACCACCATCACCACCATCACCACCACCATCACCATCACCACCACCACCATCACCACCACCACCACCACCATCACCATCACCACCATCACCATCACCACCATCACCATCACCACCACCATCACCATCACCACCACCACCACCACCATCACCACCACCACCATCACCACCACCATCACCACCATCACCACCATCACCATTACCACCATCACCATTACCACCACCACCACCATCACCACCACCATCACCACCACCACCATCACCATCACCACCACCACCACCATCACCATCACCACCACCATCACCATCACCATCACCACCATCACCACCATCACCATCACCATCACCATCACCACCATCACCACCACCATCACCACCACCACCACCACCACCACCATCACCACCACCACCATCACCACCACCATCACCATCACCATCACCACCATCACCACCATCACCACCACCATCACCATCACCACCATCACCATCACCACCACCACCATCACCACCACCACCACCACCACCACCACCACCATCACCGTCATTACCATCACCATCACCATCACCACCAGTGTGCTGCAGGCAGTGTATAGCTTGTGGCAAAGGGCACAGGCTTTGGAACCAAACGTGGGCGTTGCTCTAAGTTGAATAGAATGTGACTTTATTTGGAAATGGGGCCATTGAAGATGTCCTGAATGACGATTAGGTCATACTGGAGTGGAGCGGGCCAGTATGCCCGAGGGCCTTATAAGAAGCGGAGACGGTGGCAGACCCAGGGAGGAGGGGCCCTGGGGCAGCGTTGGAGGGATGATGTATCTGCAAATCCAGGAACAGGGCCCTTGCCAAGTAGAACTGGGCCCAGAACCGGCTCCCTGTGGCCCTTTTTGATCTCCCATGAAAGAAAGCGCAACAGTCCTCGACGCCCCCAGCAGGAAGCATGGAGGCGGGAGAAAAAGGTGGGGGGGTCTTTCCAAACGGAGGACATCTCGTGGATGATAACCCACAGTCCCAACTTCATTTCTCACGTTGCTGCCAAGCGGGGAGGACGGCTCTAATGTTGGGAACGGTCGGGACAGGCCGACATGGAGGACAGTTCATGGTGCGGGGCGCAGGGCCAACAGTCACGCCCTGCGGCGCCTCACCCCGTGTGCAGCCCCCCGGCCTTCGCTGCTGAGTCCTGAGCGGGGTCACGTGAGAAAACCGGGCTCCGGGGTGGTGGCTCCACCTTGGCAGGTAGACGGGCCAGAGGCGGGAGCGTCTGGGAAGGGAAGACAGTAATGAGGTGACTGAATTTGCAACCGGAGTCTTTACAAACGGCCTTGTCTTTAACCCAGACATTCTGCTTAAGGGCCTCCCTCCAAGGAAACGGACGGGCGCTCGCATGTGAGCTATGGGAAGACGTCCGGAGTGACATCGTTCGTGATAAAAATTGGAGAGAAGACAAGATGGGATTAGGCAAGCCCGTTATTAGACATTTTTACAGAGGAAGGCCTTGGCAGCCGTCAAGGTGATTCTGAGCCGAGGATTTGGCCTCCTGGAAAGATGCTCATACTATGCTGTTCAGTGAAAAAAAACACCAAATTAAAAATAGTATGTTATTTATACTTACATAGAAATTCTGCTTCCAGGGGTCTGCATTTATGTAAGACATACGCTTACAAATAAGCATACGAGTTTTGAAGGTTAGATGTAAAAACAGAAAGGACGATTTCTGGTTGGTGGGGACCCCTTGTGTGGCTGCCTGTCCGGAATCTCAGGGTCCAGGTCACAGCGGGTAGGTGTCAAGAGCTCAGACTCTGGCGTTGTACAGACCTAGACGCCCACCCCAGCCCTGCCGCCTCCTGGCTGTGTGTCTTTGGGCAGGTACTTAACCTCTCTGGGCTTCCGTTTTCTCCTCTGTCAAACGTGCCTACGCGTTGGACCTGTGGGTACCAGGGAGGACTCGGTGAGCTAACACTCGGCAAGCATCTCAGCACGTGGCCTGGTACTTAGTAAGCGCGTAGTCAGTGTATCACCAATGTCGTACGATGTGAATGTCCATGCATTTGTGTTATTATGTCATAAAGAAATAACAAAGGTTGAGTCAAAGGATTGCTTTTCTCGGTCGAACCAGAATCTGAGGACTCATTGGAGCAGGGCGGTCCTTGCTGTCTGCCTCCCATGAGCCTGCGGGCTGGCATGTGGACAAGAACTTGTTCGTGTCGGCAGGGCCAGCCCCATTCGCTGCGCCTCCGCCCGTGCCAAGCTCCCTGCCAGGCGTTCCCCTGCCTGGCTTCCCTGCGTCCTCCGCGCTGGGTTCTCACGGAGGATGAGACTGAAGCCAGGGACAGTGAAGTAAGCTCCGAGAGGCCCCGTGGCCGGTGCAGGACGGAGCCAGGAGTCTAGGCAGCTCCGTCTGAGGTCAAGGGCTGAGAGCTTGGCTGCAGGCATTGCTGCAGCGTTCAAGGGGGGAGGGGGGCGGCGGGGTGCAGGGAAGGCTCGGGGAAGTCCAGAGCAGGCAGGGAAGGGGGTGCTGGGCCTGATGAGTAAAGGCAGAGCACAGAGGCTGGGGCCTTCGGGGGTGACTCTTCGAGTGTACGGCTGACAAGCTGCAGTCTAGACGCCTCCTCGATCGTGGATGAATCGCTGGATAATTCCACCCGCTTCCTTCTAAGGTCTGCTGACCAGTTAATAAGTGTGGGAACTTCAGGGTGACTGGAATTCAGAATTCTTAAACTAAAAAATAGTCCATTACTAAAGATTACCAAGGAATCAAATGAACAACTTTTCTTTTAAAAAAAATATTGATTTCAGAGAGGAAAGGAGAGGGGGGAGCGAGAGAGAGAGAGAGAGAGAGAGAGAGAGAGGGAGAGAAACATCAATGATGACCAAGAATCATTGATCAGCTGCCTTCTGCACGCCCCCTACTGGGGATCAAGCCCGCAACCAGGGCCTGTGCCCTGACCGTGACCTCCTCATTCCTATGTTGATGCTCAATCACTGAGCCACAGCGGCCAGGCGACAATTTTTCCGAGAAATCAGATGTCCGAAAAACTTCGCAAACCCCTGTGATCCACGTGGCCATCACGGCTGTTGGAATTCTAGCCCCGTTTCTGTGTCTTTCAGTTACTGCCATTTGCCATTGCGGGCGGGGGTGGGGTGGGGGAGAGAAGGCGGTTCACTGGGAAACATTTCAAATACGAAGTAAGCAGAGAGTATAATGAATTCCCACATGCGCATCACCTGCATCACTGAGTATCAGGAAAACGCTGCCATTCTTGCCTCTATCCCTCCCCCCGCCCCCCCACTCACCAGGTGCGTTCTTAGGAGGTGAAATTTACATACATCGAAATGCACAAGTCTTCGCTTTCCAGTCTGACATGGATGCAGCCGGGGAACCCACACTCCTGTCACAATATAGAACATCTCTGCCGTCTGGGGTGGCGCCTTGGCACCTCCCTGCCCCCTCAGACACCCTGACCTGCTTTTTTTCACCTTAGGTGAATCTGCCTGCTCCAGAACTTTCTATGAATGGAACCGTGTAGTATGCATGCGTGTGCCTGGCTTCCCTCTTGCAGCGTGACGTCTGTGGGACTCACCCGTGCGGCCGCCTGCATGGGTAGCTGGCTCTCTCTCCTGGGGAGCGGTGTGTGATGCTGTGAACGTACCGGAGTTTGTTTATTCGTCCACCAGTGACGGACGGCTGGCTCCTTCCCATGTCGGGGCTCTTAGGAGTACAGCTGCCTGCGGACATTTGAGCACACGTCTTGTGGACACGTGTTCTCGTGTCTCTCGGGTGAATACCTGGAAGCGGAAGGACTGGGTCGTGCGGCAGGTGCACGGTGAACGTTCTGGCGCTTTCCATTTGTCTCCCGAAGTGGTTGGCCACCCTGCCTTGCCACGGCGGTGGGTGCAGGCCGCGTTGGCTCCGCGTCCGCCCCGCGTCTGGCGTAGGCGACCTCGGCCGTGGCGTTCTGCTCTTTTTAAATGAGCTAATACACGGGTGGGGTTTCTGGAAGATTCCCTCCCCTGGCTGATCCGCGGGGTGTTGCACGGTTGCTGGGAGGTCCGAAACACTATGTGCTCGACTCTGTTTCTTGGTCTTCCCAGAATTCCTTCCCCCCCCCCCATGATGAGCGAGGTACCTGGGGGAGTTGGGGTCACCAAAGGTGGGGCACTGCGGCTCTGAGGGAGGGGCTGGGTGGCCCCGTGCCTCAGCTCTGCCCTCCCCTGGAGCTCCAGGCCTGCTTGGAGCACGCAGGGGGCCGAATGGCCTGGCCCCCCCCTCAGGGGCCTGGAAGCTGCTCCCTCACCATGTCCCGTTTTGCGGGGCGTCTCTGAGGCCCAGACCTCGGCCCCTCTCACCACGGGGGTCACATGGTGGAACGGCTGCCCCAGCCCATGGAGGCTGTGCACCTGGGAGTCCGCGCCCACCCGGCCCCTCTCTCTCCCCTGCAGATGTTGGCCCTGTGACCCTCACCGAGGACCCAGCGGTGTTTCAGAGGGAGCTGAGAGAACTCTACGTGCAGGTGGGCTGCGCTGGCCCTGGCTGCTGGCTCTCCGGGCCTTTCTTCCCAGGCCAGGGGCCAGGGCCTTTGTGCCACCCGGGGGCCAAGATGGGCTTCTGGCAAGGCCAGTACCTGCCTGCCAGCTCTGCCTGGGACCTGCACCGTGTGCCTTGGGGGTCCTTCCTCTTAGTCACTGACCAGGTACCTGCAGGAGGAGGCCCTGTGCTCGGCGCATAGTAGGTGCTTATGGTTTAGTGCAGCGGTCGGCAAACTCATGAGTCCACAGAGCCAAATATCAGCAGTATGACGATGGAAATGTCTTTTGAGAGCCAAATTTTTTAAACTTAAACTACTTCTAACGCCACTTCTTCAAGATAGACTCGCTCAGGCCATGGTATTTTGTGGAAGAGCCACACTCAAGGGGCCAAAGAGCCGCATGTGGCTCGCGAGCCGCAGTTTGCCGACCACGGGTTTAGTGAATGGACAGAGGGGTGGCAGGAGGGTGTGGTAGCTGAGAGGATCCAAGAGGTTCCAGTTCAGACCCCAAACCCAGGCTTCAGACTGGGCCAGATGCCCGTGGCCACCTGAGCTTCTGTGCTGCCCTGCACACGCTGGTTCAGCACCTGTCCTTGTTCCCCCCCCCACCACCACCCCCCACTGAGACCACAGCTTCCTGAAGGCAGGGACCCCAGGGCCCAGCACAGGGCCGGGACAGAGAGGGTGAAGGTGGGGTGCATGTGTGAGCCCAGGAGAGAGGCATTTACTGCAAAGGAACCACATGCAGACCTGCTGCTGGCCTGGGCTGCAGACCCGGGTGACACAGGGCCGGCTCCCTGCTCCAGAGAGCGCCCGGCTGGTGGCAGGGAGGGGAGGCAGGGGTGTGTATGTGTGTGTGTGTGTGTGTGCGCGCGCATGTGCATTTGGGATGCATTCAGGGCAGGTTACACAGAGGATTTAGGGAGGCAGCTTTGAGCGCTTTTCCTGCGCCCACCTCTCCTCCTCCTGGCCTCCCCCTCTACCCCTCAGTCCCCCTCTACCCCTCAGTCCTCCAAGCCTTGGCTGACACGTGGCTTCTTTGGGACCTCTATTGGATGTCCCCGGGGCTCCCTCCCGCCTCCCCCACTTGTAACACTCATCACGATGGTAATTAAGTCATCGTGCTGTGCTTATTGATGTGGCGTCTGCCTCCTGCACCCCAGCCCACGGGAGGGCCCGTCACTCTCGCACGGCTGAGCAAACGAATGATGCTGAGCACCTAAACTTAAAGCCAGTGGGTGCCGTGTTGTGGGTCAGGATGGGGACTGACTGGGGGCCTGGACTGAGCCCTGGCTGGGCCGGACGGAGGCAGCTCCAGGGATCCCCCCTCCTGTTGGTTTCGGAGGTGTTCCTAGGGGGTCCCCCTCAGCGAGGTGGGCCGCAGCTGCTGACACGCCCTGTCCTGCAGGGAGGCGGTGACTGCCCCGAGATGAGCGTGGGGGCCATCCAGGCCGCCGTGGAAGTCTCCTACCCCGGCTCCTTCATCTTCGTCTTCTCAGACGCCCGGGCCAAGGACTATCACAGAAAGGAGGAGCTGCTGCAGCTCCTGCAGCTTAAACAGTCGCAGGTGAGCGAACCGCCGGGGGGCTGGCGTGGGGGGACTCGAGGGAAGCTGGGGTCTCCAGCATGCGCATCCCTGAGCCCCGACGATCGCAAAGTCCGGGTGCTTCTCATCCACCACCCGGGGTCCAGCCTCCGCCAGCCACGCCGGCCACCCCCCAGCCCCGAGCTGGGCTGGTGAATTCCAAGTGTGTTCTCATGCTCCGGGGTCCCCGCCCGCCAGGGCCCGCGCCTCCCTGGGGAGGCCCGTCCTTGACAAAGCCCACACCGCTCTCGCCTTCCACACCCTGTCAATGTCCGCACAATCCATCTTGCTCCGCGCGCCCTTTTCCCGTTGTCTCAGGACCTGGAAGCCAGCCGGGGCCCTGGCTGTCTGAGGGGTGGGGCAGGGATATTGTGGGAACGCAGAGGGCTGCTGTTGGACGTCCTGGGGCTGGGACAGCTTCTCTGTTGTCCCATCGAGGCCAAACTCTGTTCTTCGAACTCTGCAGCCTCCGGGGCACCTCGGAGCCGAGTCGATGTCCATTCCCTTCCTTGTAAGCTTCATAACAGCTCCGGTTTATGGAGCCCCTTCGTCTGCCCGGCCCTGCGCTGACCCCTCGACCTGTGCCCGTCCTGATTCCTCAGGGTGGGTGCTCTTCTCCCCATTTCCCAGATGTGTCACCCGAGCCCAGAGAGAGGAAAGGGCTCGCCCCGTCACCCCTCCCTGCTTCGCCCCTGCCACTCACACCTGAGGAAGGCGGCCGGGGAAGCCATGAGCCAGGCTGCGTGTCCCTCTTCCAGGTGGTCTTTGTGCTGACGGGGGACTGCGGTGACCGCACGCATCCTGGCTACCTGGCCTACGAGGAGATCGCTGCCACCAGCTCTGGGCAGGTGTTCCACCTGGACAAGCAGCAGGTGACCGAGGTGAGCCTCCCCTGGCCATCCTGAGGCTCCGGGCGGCTCTGCCGGCCACCGGGTCGCCATCATAGGTGAGCGGTGCTGAGTGCGGGGCTGGCCCCGGTCTGGATCCACTCGGGTCGGCACTGACCAGGTGTCTGCGTCCTTGTCTTGTTCTTGGACCTGTGCCTGCCCCTCCTGTCCCCCGGGCTCCATCGGCCGCACAGGGCTCCCCCTGCTTTCCCTCTGCTCCACAAGGCCATTCCTTCCCAGGAGCCAGAGGGGCCTTCCAGGGACCTGCTGGTCAGCTTTCACAGGCCTCTCCCTGGAGAGAGCAGGCACACTCACTTCGGTGGTGTTAATCTGCCTTGGCTCACTTCGCAGAGCTGGGAAGTGACGCTCACACTGACTTTCTTGAGCCCGTGAGCTGGCTCCAGCATCCCGCTGGATTCGTCCAACACAGATCCCACACACAGGCCCTCCTGTTTCCCCTGGGAAGGTGCCGACCTTATCTGACCTCTGCCTCTCTGATCCTTCACCCTGGTTCTCCCCTTTGCCCGCTGCCCCCGCCCTGCTGGCCTCTGCTGTTTCTGCAGTGTCCCTGTCTTTCCTACCCCAGGGCCTTTGCTTATGCACTCTGCCCCCTGGCTCCTTCTCATCTTCCCAGTCTGAGCGGAAATGCACCTCCTCAGGGAGACCTTCTGACTGCCCGTCAAGATTAAGTCTCCTTTCCTGCCCTCCCCGTGCCGCTCTGCATCACTGTAACTTTACAACCGTGAGCTCCCCAAGGCTGAGCCCCGGGTGCTCCTGTGTCCCCAGCACCTCGCCCAGCCACCGGCACAGAGCAGGCGCTTGGTAAATAGCTGGGGAGTGGGCAGACGGGGTCCCTTGTGCCTGAGGCCCTGGGCGGAGAAGACAGGGAGGCCCGGCTGGGAGGCAGCCCCACGTCTCCTCCTGGAGAGGGTTTTCTGTCTTGTATATTTACGTTCTGAAGAGAATGGGCCAGGCGTGTTTGGGTTAGCGGTCTCAACTCCCGGTTGGCAGATGGCGTTTGTGGTTCTCCGTGACACGTTAGGCTGTGTTTTTGGCTTGTCCGTCTATTCTGGCACGGGGCCGGCCCAGTCAGGGTGGAAGGCATTTCACAGTGTGGGGATGGCTTGGTCCTGTCCTTGTTTGGGGCGGGGGGGACCTGCTTGGGCAATTGCAGGGCCACCGGTGGGTGGTCGAGGACGGCTTGCCCAGGTGTGGGGCTGGGACCCTCTGTCCTCTCCCTTGAGGCAGGGGACCTGGGTGAGTCCACCCGCGCACGGCCATGGTGCCGGAGTCCTGCCCGGGAGCCTGGCTGGGCAGCGCTCGGGGGGACCGCCGGCGGCAGGGATTAGCCGCCTCCAGGCAGGGGTCTGGATCCCTGTCCTTCCTGGACGCACAGCTCTGCCATTTGTTAGCTGAATGCCTTGGACCCGGCCCCTTCCAGCTGTTCCCAGACACTCGGCAAGCCTGGGAAGGCGGCCGGGGCAGCCGGGCTGCGGTCATCCTTCCAGGAGGGGGAACGGGGCCTTCGCCCCGGCCGAGGCGCTTCAGCGGGGAGTTCTCAGAAGCTGCAGCAGTCCCCGTCCGTCCGTGCGTGTGTCCTCTTACCTGTTCAGGGCAGGTCCAGCGTGGCGGGGTGACACCTTCCGCGCGCTCGCCGCCCCTGGCTCACTGCGCACCTGCTGTGGGCCAGGGCAGCCGTAGGTGCTGGGCACAGAGGGATACTGCATCTGGCGTAGGTCCCAGTGCTTTTGAGCATAGCGCTTTTTTCCCGTTGTGGGGTTGGCCTCACGGAACCAGGGGTCCCCTGTGGCGGAGATCCCCTCCTTTGCCATCCTGTAGCAGACGGGGGAGGCAGGCAACACGGCCCCAGGGCCTGTCCAGAGATAGGCAGTTCTGATGGAGACTGAGCTGGGTCCCAGGAGCCACTTGCCCCAGCACAGCTGTCCTCCAGGCTTCCTACCCGCTCAGTGCACTGGGTCAGAATTTGTGGGTCGTCCCCATCAGCCTGCAGCCTGCCTGGGTCCTGGGAAATCCCGTTCTAGGGACCCAGGCCCTTCCCCTGTCTGGCACCAGCAGGTACAGATATGGAAAGGGCCCAGATTCTGTGCATTCACTCAGCCAGGGGCAAGGTGAAGGGCCTTCTGGGACAGTAAGGGGGTGGGGGGAGGTCCTGCCCAGGTGGTTCTGATGAACAGATCAGGAGGTACGGGCCCCGGAGATGACTTCATCCTGGATCCTTCCCCGATGAGGAGGTGCGGAGAGCGTCAGGGCCACGCCCTGGCTCCGACTCCAGCCTGCCACCTGTGGGCAGTGTGCCCCGGAGCACCGCGTTAGTCTCTCTGAGCCTTGGCGTCCTGGCGCGTACAGCGGGGCTCTGAGAGCCCCCGCCTGGTGAGATGGCAGTGAGGTGCAAGGAAGCCTCCCGTGGGAAGCCCTGGGCGCACGCCCGGCCATGGGAGCCCTAGGCGAGGGTGGGTGATGGATGTGACCGCAGCCCTGTGTTTTGGGGTGGAGCCCAGAGTACACCCCTGGCTGCAGGGAGGCCAAGGTCCCCGGGAAAGCAGGGCCTGGGACAGGTGCCTGGGGTGTCCGGTTGGCAGGGGCTGGAACTCTCTTCATCCATGCCCACGAGCTTCCTGAAGCTTCGGGCCCAGGATGGGGCCCTCGTTTTCCAGGCTGTGGCTCTGCGGCCCATGCGGGCCCTGGCTTCCCCTCTCTGCTTCTTCAGCTCCCTGGGCTGTCAAGTGTTGTGGGAGGGGGCCTGGGGGGTGGCGGGCCTGCCTGGAAGGGCTGCCCAGCAGCCATCTGGCCAGGGTAGCAAGCCCAGATTCTTTCATTCCTTCCCCATCAATGACAGGGAGATGAGCCCCGATGCACTGCTGGCTCCCAGGCCCCCCGTCCCGCTAACATCTGGAAGCCATTGCTTTCACCAAATAAACACGAAGCTTGCTAGATGCAGGCTCTCTTCTCGGAAGGCTCCCTGGATTCCACTCTGAGCCCTAGGGGCATCGCGGGGGCCAGAAGGCCTTCCCTCCAGGCCTGACCTCAATATGGGCAAGAGGATCAGCCCCTCCCCCCGCCCCCTCCCCTCACACACACGTCCCTAGCTCCTGAGTGGTGATATGCTTATAGGGCAGGCCCCGTGGGCAGGCCGCCTCCTGGCGAGGTCACTGACATTCTATCCCATCTCAGCCCTCCCCATGGTTCAGTAGCCTAAACTCCTGGGCCTCTTTCCTGAGCAGAACATTGGAGAGTGAGCTTAAAATAACAGTTTGCAACACAGTAGCGGTGTGACTTGTCTGGGTAATTGTCCACTGTGCTGCCACCACCTCCTGGCCGCTTTGCTCAGTTCTGATTTCCCCCCCGACCCCTGACAAGGCCTGGCCCCGGGGGAAGGCAGTGGTCACAGCGCCCTTCCTTTGCAGTTGGGGGAGGCGACCCATCGCAGTGGTCACAGCACCTCCTCCCTTGCTTTGCCAGCTTCTGTCCAGCTGGGAGCCTTGGCGGCGGCTCCCGCCCAGTCCGCCCCCGCACGGATGAAGGATGTTGGTGAAGACAGGTGGGACCTTTTCAAGAGAAACATTCCTTCGGAGGCCAGGCAAAACAAAAGATGGAGTAGTTCCAGGCCTAGAAACAGATGCTTTTCCAGACCACAGCATTCTTAGCCTGCGTTAACGTAAATCTAGCTGTGAAATCTACGCACACAGGTTCTAGCTCAGTCTAAACCGATCGTATACATTTTCTACATCTTGGGCAATTCTTCCAGTTCCTTGCCTTGCCTTGGAAGATCGCCTGGGAGACAGAGCTAAAGGAGGAGGATTCAGAGCAAGCACAGCCAATAGATAGCATGCGGGACACCACTGTCTAATGCCATGTCCATGGCAGACATTGCTAATCAATCACAGAGCTGTTTAAAATGGAGGCAGAACGTGGCTTCTCATTTCTTCTTCAAGCGGTGTTCCAGGAAGCCGATTCCTGTTGATTGGAGTTGCCAAGCAACAGGATACCACTATGGTTGCTCAGGTATATATATACTACAGGGTGGGGCAAAAGTAGGTTTACAGTTGTTGGTGTGGAAAACGGTACCAGGTGTATTCTTCCTAAGTGACTTTCACTTTAATAAATTACTACGCAGCCCTGCCTGGTGTGGTTCAGTTGGTTGGGCATCGTCCCATGCACAGAAGAGTTGCTGGTTTGATTCCCAGTCAGGGTGCATGCTCAGGTTTGGGGTTTGATCCTTGGTAAGGGGCAGCCGATCGGTATTTCTCTCTCCCTCTCCCTTTCTCTTTAAAATTCAGACCCTCGCCAGTTTGACTAGGTTGGACAGAGTGTTGGCCTGTGGACTGAAGGGTCCCAGGTTCGATTCTGGTCAAGGGCACATGCCCGGGTTGCAGGCTCAGTCCAATGTGCAGGAGGCAGACAATCAATGATCCCCTCTCATCATTGATGTTTCTAGCTCTCTCTTCCTCTCCCTTCCTCTCTGAAATAAATAAAAATATATTTTTAAAAAAATCAATGAAAGGTCTTTTAAAAATTACTGTGAAAAATATCAAAGATGCAGAAAAATAAAAAGAACATAGGTACCAGCTAGATCCAGCAATTAACATTTTAGCTCTACCTGCTTCATCTCTCTGTATACTTTTTGCTGAATGATGACACCTTATCCATAAATAATCCAACATGGGTTTTAAAAAAAAAATAGTCTACAGTATTATCGAATTAAGAGTACTTTGCTGGTATCATCTAATGTTGAGTCCACATTCAAATTTTCCTCGGAATGTCTTTTTTGTTGTTGTTAATCTTCACTAGATGTTTTTCCATTGATTTTTTGGGAGAGTGGAAGAGAGGGAAAGTTAGAGAGAAACATCGATGTGAGAGAAGCACATCGATTGGTTGCCTCCTGCACGCACCCTGACCAGGGCTCGGGCTGGGGAGGAGCCTGCAACCGAGGTACATGCCCTTGACCAGAATGGAACCCGAGACCCTGTGGTCTGCAGGCCGATGCTCTGCCCACTGAGCCAAACGGGCCAGGGCCCTCAGAATGTCTCTCTAACCGTTTTTGTCCCATGGGACTTAGTCACAGCGGTTGTTATGTCTCCCGAGCCCTCTTACATCTGGAGCAGGCTGCCCTTCTGTGCATGCCACTGACTTGTCGAAGAGGCATTGCCTTTACAATGTCCCGTGTTCCGGGTCCAGCTGATTGCTTCCTTATGGCGTTAACTTGGTCTCCTATATTTCCCCTACGCTGGGGGTTGGCGCTGCATGACTGTCAGATGGAAGGGAACATGTCTGGCAGGAGTGCTTCATAGCTGGTGCTGTGTGTATTTCCCATTGCATCACACCGGCAGGCGGATGATGTCTGATTGTCCTGTTCCGGGAGATGAGTGTGATTACGGGTTGGGGTGATGACAGCCAGCTCTCGGCATCCTGAGGCCGTGCGTTTCCCGTGTGACTCAGGTGGTCTGTGGGGTGACGCTGGGGCTCCGTGCAGACATCCAGTTCCCCATCGACCTTTCATCCCCGGGGTTAGCATCCGCCGAGGATGCTTGCCCGGAACACTTATTTCCATTAGGGTTTGCAAAATGATTTCCTAATTGCATCATCCCTTCTGCATTTATCAGCGGGCGTTCTTCCAGGAAGACGGGCTTTTGCTCATCAGGAGGAAGGGTTCGGTTTGTCTGAAGCCCAGCTCCTATCGAAAGGGCAGGGGTCACACTTCCTTTGTTCCCTTCCAGGAAGAAGTCGCCTTCATTGGTGACAAGTGAGGTTTTACTGGCTTGAATTTGCACTTCTTTTTGGAGTATTATTATGGGCATGTGGATTCCCTAATTCAGTGTGTTTTGATCGATTACAGTTACTCTATCTGGGGCTCAAATTTTTCTAAATTTAGCCAATGCGGGCTTCTTGCAAGTCGGGGGCCGTGTCCTCTGGATACGTCCCCATTCATCTTCGAGAACTTCCTCGCTTTATGGAGTTATCAGTTGCATCGTAAATTGCCTGCCCCAGACTCAGCATCAGCCATTTCTCCAAGGAACCCTGGTTCGGAATGGTTTTAGGTTCTAATTCACTCGGAGTGGATTTAATACACATACACACACACACACAAACACTAGAGGCTCAGTGTACAAAATTTGTGCACAGGTAGGGTTCCTAGCAGCTGCTGGCTGCCGGATGGGGCCCTCTTTCATTCCGTGCCATCCCCTGGTGGTCAGCACACATCATAGCGAGTGATCGAACTCCCGGTCGGTCGAACTCCTGAGGAGACACTTTGCATATTAGGCTTTTATATATATAATTAATTGATTTCAGAGAGGAAGGGAGAGAGAGAGAGACACATCAATGATGAGAGAGAATCATTGATCGGCTGCCTCCTGCACACACTGGGGATTGAGCCCGCAACCTGGGCATGTGCCCCTGACCGGAATCGAACCCGGAACCCTTCCGTCTGCAGGCCAGTGCTCTGTCCACTGAGCCAAACCTGCTGGGGCTGGAGTGGATTTAGAGAGAGTGAAACACCCGCCGTTCTCTGTGACACTTCTCTGTAAGAGAAAATCTGGACTCAGAAAACATCAACCTCCTCACCGCTTCGCTTTATCCTAGAAGGTACATAGAACAGCATCACAGTCACGTCCTGAGAGGCTGTCCCCTTACCGCCGCGCAGCCCCGGTTTCTCTGCAGGTCCCTTTGTCCTCAGCGTGCCTCCCGAGCACGTGAGTGAGCCCCAGGGTTTCCAACTCACTGGAGGTTTTTTCCTGGCTGGGACCTGGGAGGCTTGGCTGTTGAAAGGAGGAGGTGTGAGCTGGGACTGGGGGCTGATGGACCTGAGGGAGCCACCTGTCTACAGCAGTGGTTCTCCACCTTCCTAAGGTCGCGACCCTTTCATACAGGTCCTCATGTGGTGGTGACCCCCAACCATAACATTATTTTTGTTGCTATTTCATAACTAATTTTGCTACTGTGATGAATTGTAATGTAAATATCTGTGTTTTCCGATGGCCTTAGGCTCTACAGCTAGCAGGGTCGCCTAAGACCATCAGAAAACACAGATATTTACATTACAATTCATTTAACAGTAGCAAAATGACAGTTATGAAGTAGCAACGAAAATAATGTTATGGTTGGGGGTCACCACCACATGAGGAACTGTATGAAAGAGTCGCGGCCTTAGAAAGGTTGAGAACCACTGGGATACAGGGTGAACCAGGGGTGGGTGCTGGTAGAATTGAGGGAGCTGTCTGCATCCACAGGGTGAACCTGGGGTGGGGGATGGTGGGTGTGGTCTGAGGCCCCTTGCTGGGGGGAGGGGGGGGTGATGGTGAGCTACACTGGTCTGGGGCAAGATTCCAGATCTCCAGGGTTCATCTGTGTGGAGGAGGCATCAGGAGGGCTGCCTGGAGGAGGTGATGGGGGCCATAGAAGTTGGCCAGGTGAAGAAGGAGGGAAGCGTCTTCCCAGAAGAAGGGCGGGCACTCCTTGCTCCTTCCCTCTGAGCTGAGTCCTCTGGATGCCTCAGTTCAGGGGTCACAGCTCTGAGCGCACAGGCTGGCGCTCTGGGTAATGCCCTGTGAATTGGGCCTAGTGGGGTCCAGGGGGGCATGGGATGGCATCCAGATGAGACATGGAAAGCCTGTATGCTGCCCCAAACCCATGGGGAAACCAGACTCTGCACACAGGTGGCAGCCTGTTAAGGATCCGCTGTCAGTGGGCCAGACCCACGCAAGACAAGGTAACAGGTTGGCGTCAGCTTCTCACACCTGTCCCCCAGGTGCTGAAGTGGGTGGAGTCAGCGATCCAGGCCTCCAAGGTGCACCTGCTGTCCACGGACCACGAGGAGGAGGGTGAGCACACGTGGAAGGTCCCCTTCGACCCCAGCCTGAAGGAGGTCACCATCTCCCTGAGTGGCCCGGGCCCCGAGATCGAAGTCCGAGACCCGCTGGGTATGTGTGCCCCTCCTCTTTGGCCCCTAGGTTAAGCTGGGAGTCGGGATGGGACAAAGAGAGAGACCCGTGGTGGCTCCTGGACACAAGGCTCCGGGAGCAAGGAGGGTGGGGGTTGCCAGGTGGAGGGCAGAGAGGGTCCCAGGGTGGGTGAGGAAGCAGGAGTCTGGGAGAAGCCAGGTGAGGGCAATTAAGATGACGTCCTGGGATGGGAGGCTCCCCCGGAGTCCTTCCCCACGCTCTCTCAGTGGTCCCCACAGTAGCCTGGCGGGTCAGGAGGGCACGCATTAGTGGCACGTAGTACAGATGGGAAGCTGGGGTTCTGGGAGGTGGAGTGGCTAGTCAGTGTGGTTTGGCCCTGGCCACCTGGCTCCCCGGTGCTCTGAGGATGTCATGAGAAGCCCAGGCTATCGGCCAGGTGCATCCCACACCTGGGGCGGGGGGGGGGGGGTGTGCAGAATGCGGGGGAGGCCCCAGCACTGCCCAAGGCCCCTTGTCAGTTTCTCTGGGAAGCCTGAGGCTGGTGACTGGAGAGCCACGGGTTCCTGGGGATGGGGTGGGCCTCTGTCACCCCCCCGGGAAAGTGTGGAGGACAGAGTCACGGGGGCTTCCACAGGGAGGATCCTGCAGAAGGACGAGGGTCTCAACGTGCTTCTCAACATCCCTGACTCGGCCAAGGTGGTGGCCTTTAAGCCCGAGCATCCTGGGCTCTGGTCCATCAAGGTAGGGGGCGCTGGGTTCCCGGGCTGCGGGGAGCCCGGGGTCCTGGGAAGCTGAGGGCTGGGGCCTGGGTGGCGATGTGGGCATATCAGTAGAAGTAAAGGGTGAGAAACAGAGGAGGGGTCTTCCGCTTTGCACCGTGAGAGGAAGTGGAGTGGTTTTGTTTGGTTAGGGGATGTTTGTGAAGGGGTCGGGAGAAATGACTTGAGTGTCCTGAGACGGGTAACAGAACCCTGTCCAGGGAGAAGGCACCAAAGAAGCAAGGGTGACCTTGGGGGGAAGGCTTCGAGGGACAGTTCTGGCGGGTCGGGTTGGCACTCCTGGAGCTGGGGTGTTGGGGTCGAGGGCCCCAGTGACCTGGGCCTGGGCTGGTGCTAGGTCTATAGCAGCGGCCGCCACTCGGTGAGGATCACGGGCATCAGTGACATCAACTTCCGCGCTGGCTTCTCCACTCAGCCCTCTCTGGACCTCAACCACACCATCGAGTGGCCCCTGCAAGGTACCGGCTCCTGGGCCGCCTTCTGAGGGCCGGGGCGTGCCTGTGGGAAGCAGGGGAGCCCTGGGGGCCGACTGTGAGTGAGCGACTGTGGGACAGGTGGCCCCGGCCGGGTTCCCACACCACAGGGCCCCTCCCCCCCGGCCCAGGTGGCAGAGTGGCTACTTTTCCCGTGCGAACACGCTTCCGGCCCCCACCGGCCTTCAGGACCGCGTGCTGCTCCCGTGACTACTGAGCTCACACCTTCCCCTTCGCCTTTGTCAAAACCTGTTTCCCAAGAGCGGGGCTCCTCCACTTCCCCCGTTTACTCCGTGTGGAGTGGCGGTGCTGCAGCCTCGGGGGCCACTGGCTGGATGAGCAGTGACATTTCCACGGACAGGAGCAAGCCCCCCTCTGTCCCTGTCCCACCCCCAGTGTGAATTGTCCCAGGGAAGGGAAGGTGAGGTAGCTGGTGAAGGAGGACCAGGTGGGCTGATCCCTGGCCGAGGGACCGATAGACCTAGGGCCACTTCTTGGGGAGGACCATGGAGCCCAGCACAGAAGCCAGCGCCTCCTCCCTCGCCCTTCCCTCTGCAGGGGTGCCCATCTCCCTGGTGATCAACTCCACGGGCCTGCAGGCCCCTGGCCGCGTGGACTCAGTGGAGCTCTCACGCAGTTCAGGGCAGCCCCTCCTGACTCTGCCCACGCAGCTGCTCTCCAACGGATCCACCCATCAGCTGTGGGGCGGGCCGCCCTTCCATGCCCCCCAGGAGCGCTTCTACCTCAAGGTGAAGGGCGAGGACCATGAGGGGAACCCCCTCCTTCGTGTCTCTGGAGTTGCCTATAGTGGAGTGGCCCCAGGTGAGTGATTGGCTCTTGCCACCCCTAGATTTCTGTCTCAGTTGCCAACCCATTTCTTCTGGGAGCCTTCCTGGTTAGATTAGATTAGGGAGTGTGTTCATTAACTTCTGGGGCAGCAAGCTCTGCAAGGATTATGCTGAGTGCTGAGATGCTTCCAGTGTAGCCCTCAGCTCAGATATTTAGTACCAAGTCATCCTCCACCCATGCATTCATCTATTTATCCATACATGCATCTGTCCATGGTACCCACTCATCCATCCAAACATCTACCTACCCACCCATTCATCCATCCCAACATTCATCCCCCCACTCATCCACCCACCCACCCACCCACCCATCCATCCATCCATACATACATACATCCATCCATCCACCCACCCACCCACCCATCCATCCATCCCAACATTCATCCCCCCACTCATCCACCCACCCGCCCACCCATCCATCCATCCATCCATCCATCCATACATACATACATCCATCCATCCACCCACCCACCCACCCATCCATCCATCCCAACATTCATCCCCCCACTCATCCACCCACCCGCCCATCCATCCATCCATCCATCCATCCACCCATCCACCCACCCACCCACCCATCCATCCATCCATCCATACATACATCCACTCACCCACCCACCCATCCATCCATCCATCCATACATACATACATACATCCACCCACCCACCCATCCATCTATCCCAACATTCATCCCCCCACTCATCCACCCACCCGCCCACCCATCCATACATCCATCCATACATACATACATACATACATCCACCCACCCACCCATCCATCTATCCCAACATTCATCCCCCCACTCATCCACCCACCCGCCCACCCATCCATACATCCATCCATCCATCCATCCACCCACCCACCCATTCATCCATCCCAACATTCATCCCCCTACTCATCTATCCATCCATCCATCCACCCACCCACCCATCCATCCATCCATCCATACATACATACATCCACTCACCTACCCACCCATCCATCCATCCATACATACATCCACTCACCCACCCACCCATCCATCCATCCATACATACATCCACTCACCCACCCACCTATCCATCCATCCATACATACATACATCCACTCACCCATCCACCCATTCATCCATCCCAACATTCATCCCCCCACTCATCTATCCATCCATTCATCCGTCCATCTACCTACCCACCCACCCATCCATCTATCCATTCATTCATCCATCTCAACATTCATCCCCCCACTCATCCATCCATCCACCCACCCACCCATTTATTCATCCAAATATCCACCCACCTGTCCATTCAACATTTCACTTTGTGTCATTCACAATGTGGACACAGCATTGGGCAGGGCAATGGGTGTGGGTGTGGTCTTTGTTATTATAATCACCGTATAATCACGATATTGCTAGTACTATTTAGCCATCATTTTGAGCACTTCCCTTGGGACAGTCCTGGGCCAAGCCCACCTGCCACACATTAGCTTCTTGAATGCTTATACCATTTCTGAGATGTGTTTTCATGGTATAGATGAAGAAACTGAGGCCCCCAAAAGAAAAATAATTTTATAAAAAGAGAAAAAGAAACGGAGGCCCGCCCCCTCCCAGGGCTGCTTTGAAGGTTCCATAAGCTAATGCACACAAAGAGACAGCTCTTGGGGCCACTCGGGGTCTGCACCCAGGATGTGGGGACTGTGGACCAGGGCCCTCCATGCGTGGCAGCTGCCATTGCTACCATGCCTTGTGGGCACAGCTCATGTGTTGGGTTGGTTCCCACACGTGCTGGCTTTCTGCTGGTTTTCTGTGTGTCCCTGAGGTCTCACATCAGTCTGGAAGCTTCCAGACTGATCCTGGCAGGGGCATCTCGGGATGGCCACCGGCTTCCGTACTGGGCTCCACTCCGTCCCGCTGCCCACTCCCCCTTCCCATGTGGCGGCCTGGGAGGGGCTCACAGAGGTGGCTGTGACCGATAGTCCAGGTCTTTGCTGGGGATCTCAGTGAGGGGCAGACTCCTCTGTCCACATCAATGGACCGGGGGGGAGGATGGTGGGGGGTGGACCAAGGCGCCCATGGTGAGGTGAGGACTTGAGGACCCTTCTTTCCAGCCTCCTGTTGGCCTCCACTCCCCACAGTGGTCCCCGGCCACCCCCTTCCTTGGCCTTTACAGCTCTGAGAGGACTTTTCAGAAAGAAATTCCAGCAGCAAAATAACAGCCTCTGTTTCTCTGTTTCTCTCTCCTGCTCTTTGTGATGGATCCAGGAGTGTGGAGTTTAGCTCTGGCTCTTAGTCGGCACCTCAGCTCTAGATTCAAGTCTGTCTGTGGGGCAGGGAGCGGCGTGGCTTGGCTTTTTTGCTTCCTACGCTCCCTCCCGGGTTTGGCTGAGAGCAGGAGGCTCTGGGTTGGAGACTCAGAGGTGTGAGGGCTGGGCCTGGGGGTGCTGGGCCCTTGCAGCTCACAGAAGAGAAAGCCCGAGTGGGTTTGCAGAGGCTTCTGGTGTGTGTGTGTGTGTGTGTGTGTGTGTGTGTGTGTGTGTGCTGGGGTGGGAGGAGTGGCGGGGTGAGCTGGCTGCTTTGCACACAGCTGAGGACGTGGCTGGATGGTCCAGCATCCCTCTCCCCTGGGATGTGGCGGGGAGCCTGCAGCATGATGTCACCGCCACCCTCCCACCCCGCTCTGTGCTCAGAGGAGGTCTGGCACGTTGTCCAGCCCTCACAGCATCTCCGGCGGGGACGCGGAGAGGGCCACACAGGGCTGAGCGCATGCCCGCCATAACCCCGCGAGGCGTGGGCGCGCCGCCAGGGACCCTGCGGGGTGGTTCTCAGACTTCCATTGAAGTAACTCCAATAGCCAAGGAGAGAATGTGTCACCCCCAAGACCAGGGTCAGGCGAGGGGGGCAGTGGTGTCTGCTGAGGGCCCCCAGGGGCTCATCACATGAGCTGTGAGATTTCATTGAAGTCTCTTCTTTTATCTCAAAAATGCGTGTGAATTTTGCCTTTGCAGCCTTGCTCCAACTATGCTATTTTTGAATAAAAAGGCTCCCCTCCAACATCTTGGGGGAGAACTGAGCCTCCGGGCAGACGAGCAGTTGATGCCCCACCCCCAGCCCTGGGGCGCCCTGTCTGGGCAGCATTTCATCAGGTCTCGGGCCTGGTACCGTTGAGAGAATCACGACCACACATGAGATTGATGAGGTCGGTGCTGCGACCAGCCCCACTTTACGGAGGTGGAGACTGAGGCTTGGCGAGGCCTCTGCTCCTGGCTCCTCCCTGTGGGTGTGTGGCTGGGCGTAGTGCGGGCCGCTGAGGGGAGCAGCGAGGCCTGCTGAGTGCTGGTCCTTGCCTGCAGGCGGGCCCTTGGTCAGCATGCCCCCCCGGATCCACGGCTACCTGCACCAGCCCCTGCTGGTCTCCTGCTCGGTGCACAGCGCCCTCCCCTTCCGGCTGCAGCTGTGGCGGCAGGGAGCCAGGCTGGGCGAGGAGAGGCACGCACAGTGAGTGGCCAGCCATTGTCTTCAGGCACTGGTCTCCTGGGGTACTGATGCCCTGCGGGGATCTGAGGGGAGCGGGTGGCAGGAGAGTGACCGTGGGCTCGGTCATATTGTCCTCCAGGGCAGCCCGGCCTGGGCACCTCTCAGTGGGGCCGGGGATGGGGGAAGGGGGTCCCCAAGGTTCCCGCCACTGTTAGGCCATCACCGGGCTCCCTTAGCTTGCAGAAAACAACCTGGTGCAAGGCCTTGCTCCACGGGGTCAGGGTAGGAAAGACTCTCCCTTTGTGGATGGAAGTCGAGAGCTCAGAGAGGGGCAGGGACTTGCGCAGAGCCACACAGCGCCCTGTGGAATTTGCATGTCCTTGGCTGCCCGCTGCCTCTTATCAAGCTTCCAAGAGGATTTGGGCCTCCACAGAGCCTGGGTAGGGTTCAGAGGAACGGGCCCCAGAGAGTGGGTGGGGGGTGAGGGGGACCCTGACTGGGGGCAGTGTGATTGTGTGTGCCCGGCTGTCGTGTGTTCGCAGGGAGTCAGGAAACAGCAGCTGGGAGATCCCACGGGCCTCCAAGGCCGAGGAAGGCACGTACGAGTGCACAGCGGTCAGCAGGGCTGGGACCGGACGGGCGCAGACCCAGGTCATCGTCACAGGTCTGTCCCTCCGAGTATCTCCCCCTCACCCCCTTCCTGACTTTTCCCGCTAGGATTTCCTTCCAGGGTGTCTCTGTCCGTGGGGAGCGTGCCAGCCAGCTGCTGGGGCCTGTCCATCACTGAGTCTGGCTGCCGCTGTCCCCCGCCCGCCAGCCCCTCTTGGGCTGTCTCACCCCGGATGGCCCGTGGGTCTCAGTTGGAGAAAGGTTGGGAACCTAGGCTCTGGCTACACTCCCCCTGCCCAGCCTCCCTCCCTCCCCTGATTTCTTGGTCTGGCCTTTGGGACTTACCGGCCTTCAGACCTTTCCAGGGGCCACTGTCCATCTTGCAGTCCCAACACCTGTGCCTCCACGTCCCTACGGGAGAGCACCATTCAGCGCAGAAGGTCAGAAATGCCACCGACCATCTTGAAAGGAAATTGGTTTTATTTATTTATTTATTTTTGAAATTGTAAAAGAAGTATATTTTATTGATTTTTTACAGAGAGAAAGGGAGAGGGATAGAGAGTTAGAAATATCAATGAGAGAGAAACATCGATCTGCTACCTCCTGCACAGCCCCTACTGGGGATCTGCCTGCAACCAAGGTAAATGTCCTTGACCGGCATCGAACCCGGGACTCTTCAGTCCGCAGGCCGACACTCTATCCACTGAGCCAAACTGGTCAGGGCTTGAATTATTTTTAAAAAATAAAATTTTATTGATTTCAGAGAGGAAGGGAGAGGGAGAGAGAGAGAGAGAAACATTGATATTGAGAGAGAATCATTGATTGGCTGCCTCCTGCCTGCCCCTCACTGGCGATCAAGCCCTTCACCCGGGCATGTGCTGTTGACCGGAATCGAACCCGGACCCTTCAGTCTGTAGGCTGACACTCTATGCACAGAACCAAACCGGCTAGGGCTGGCTTTATTTTTTAAACAGTGAACCCAGCTGTCTGGAAGAGAAGGGAAGGAGCCAGACAGCATGGAGAGCTAGGTCTCCTGCATCCTCAATTCTTACACAGAGCGGTGCTTCCCGGAGGAAGACTGGGCAACACAGGCGGAGGGTGGGGCGGCCTGGCTCCCTCCCAGAGGCGCCCTTCAGAGCATGTTGGCTTGCTTCCTTTCAGACCTTTATCTGCGTGTGCGTTTCAACAAAAATGGGAGAGTAATGTACATACTTACAACAACTCAAGCTGTTATCATCTGACAATATAGCAAGTGAGCACACGTGCTTAGGGCGGGAATGAACAAAACTTTGCTTTTTATAAAAATGATGAGCGAAGAGAAGTAGAACAGCGTCAGGAAACGTGTCCAGCAGTTACTGAGACTTTGCAGTGGCTAACCGTTTGCCGTATCTGCTTTCTCTCCTCTCGGCTAAACCACTCGTGGCTTTTGACTTTCAAGTCCCTGTCACTGTCTAAGGCACTACAGTCAGCATTTACTGCTGGTCTCCCCCACAACACACAGGTGCCCCGATATGCACGCTGGCATATGGGGGTGCCTTGGCATAATATATTGGTGTAAAAATATTTAAAGAGACATCCATGTCAGTATTCATTTTGTAACCAATCCGTGGGTCTGGGCTGCCTGTCACGACTTGAGCCAATGCCACAGAGATAGGGTTGAATCATTATGAGGGTTTATTCAATCCTGCAGGCAGCATGGAGAGCAGCAGGCCATCTGCAGAAGCCTGCTCCGCCCCCCCACCATAAGCCACCTGCTTATATCGGGGAGAAGGACAGAGATTACGTGGGGAAGTAGCCAAAAGGTAGACCAGATGGCCAGTTCGCAGGTCATGGGGGCTGGAGACTGGCAAAGGCCTGTGGGTGTGCAAAGGCTGGGGTCTTCAAAGGGCTGGGCTCTGGTTTCTGCAACAAGATTGCTCATCTTCCCATGATCACAGGCAGCGCCCGGATGGGGAGGGGGGGGCTGCATCGTCCGGTGAGCCCCCAGGTCCCACGGGGAACTCCCAGCCAGGCTGGAATGTGCCTTCTTGAATCAGAACAAAGCCATCTCGGTTCACAGAGCTTGGTTAATATTTCCTGCGGTTCTAGCTGGGCCCCGGTATTCTATTTCTGCCCCTGTCGGCTGCGGAGGCCTGAGGCTCCACTTGCCTGGACTTCACGGCCATTGGCACACGTGGCCTGTGTGGATCCAGCGTTCCCCCTGCAGGTGCTCAGGCCCACCACGCCCCCGTTGGCGGGGCTCTAATCTTGCCACTTCTTGTGGCTTTTTTTGGCGAGACAGCGGTTTCCTTTGCTCTCCCGTCTCTCGGGGCAGGGTCCTTCTTTCTACATTTGTGTGTAATAATAGCCCCGCTGTTTGCACGGAGCGTGGCTTTGCACTCATTAATCTTTCCCTCTTGAGGGTTATTTTAAAACCCGAGCTTTATTCCCAAGGGTGCAAATATTGGCTCAGAGCGTGTGAGGAGTCGTGTAGCTTTCGTTAGACACTGCCGTGGGCTGCCAGGAGCAGAGCGAGCACACGCCACGCAGCCCTCGGTGGGTGTAGGATGGCGACGGGGAATGCGCCCTCCCCGGGTGGCACCGTCCCCGATGGTGAGCAGACACCGGTTAACCTCTCTGCTGGCCAAAGTCTCCTGAGGGCCACGGTGCTGGGTTCTGGCATCGCGACACCACAGGGGCCAGCGGGCTGTCCTCCCTGAGTCGGCCCCTGCGAACCTCGCATGCTTGTGTCCTTCCAGACCCTCCGCCACAGCTGGTCCCTGCGCCCAACGTGACCGTGTCCCCAGGGGAGACTGCCATTCTGTCCTGCCGGGTCCTGGGAGAGGCCCCCTACAACCTGACGTGGGTGCGGGACTGGCGCGTCCTGCCGGCTGCCACGGGCAGAGTCAGGCAGCTGGACGACCTGTCCCTGGAGGTCAGCGCCATCGTCCCCAGCGATGGCGGGCGGTACCAGTGTATCGCCAGCAATGCCAACGGTGTCACGAGGGCATCCGCCTGGCTCCTGGTGCGAGGTGAGGCTCTTGCTGCGTGGCTGTCCTCCCAGGTCCACACACTACCCAGTCTCTACCCCCAAAGCCCATCCCTCCCTCCCTCCCTCCCTCCCTCCATCCCTCCATCCCTGTGCCCACCCATGGCCTCTGGCAGGCAACCTCAACCCTTGCCCTGTTTTCTGAACCTTCAGAGAAAGGAGTCTGAGCCTCGTAGCCTGTGTCTAGTGGTGCTCACTCTTGGGAAGTTCATCGTCTTATCTAACCTAAGTTCCTACTGCTGTAGGCCAAGCCGATTTCATTGTGTCCTGACCTTTTCCAGAGCCATTGAGCACCTCCCTTGCCGCTCCCCCCTGCCCCCCCTCCCCCCAATATGTAGGATAGGGATGGAGCCCTGGAAACTGCTGAAGCCAGAGGTCATTGCTGGGCAGCACTGACCAGATAGGGATGGAGGAGACAGTTGGAAGAGCACTTGTCTGGGAGTCTTAGGACCTAGGCATGGCCTCAGGTCTGCCAGGGTTCAGACAGCCGCCCTCCTGGGGTGCTGTTTTCCCCAAGTGTGGAAGTGTCCGTAACATGTGCTCTGGCGACCCCTGCTTGGCGCCTGGGGGGCGCGGGGAAGGACTCTGAGGCCGGATCTGGCCACTGGCATGGGAGGGGCGTGTTCCCACGTCTAGGCGAGGCCCGTGAGCGCTCTGGGAGCCTGGCAAGTCTGGTGTGCTTTCTGTGTTTGGCACCAGTACTTGTGCAGGCCTGGGGTCACGCAGGGTCACTGGAGGTGAGAGCCTTCCCAGCCCTGGCATCTGCCGGGCATCTCCCTACGCCTCTCCGAGGTGCTTGGCCCCGAGCGGAACTCCAGGGAGCGCCCATGGGGGCACTGGGAAAGTGGTCCCCGTGTGCCCTGGGGATGTGCCTGGGTGGCTGCCCAGTCAGCCCTAGTCCCCAGGAAGGCCACTCCTGGGGATTCAGGGCCTTTGCCTCCTGTGTCTCTGCCGTCGGTGGCCGTGGCCGTGGGAGGGCAGGGGTCCTAGGGCTGGGGGCAGGGACAGCCTGGCTGCTCTGACAGGCTCTGTCCTGCCTGCCCACACTGAACTGCAGAGGCCCCGAAGGTCAGCATCCACACCAGGTCCCAGCGCTTCTCCCAGGGCGTGGAGGTGAGGGTCAGCTGTTCGGCATCTGGGTACCCTGCACCCCACATCTCCTGGAGCCGTGATGGTCACACCCTGCAAGAGGACAACAGGTGAGGGGCCCAGGGCCTGGGGCTCTGGGACTGGGAGCAGGGGGGACCAGGACCCCCAGGGACCTGTCCCAGCCTCAGTCCTCTTACCCCTAAACGGGGAGTAGCATTGTCCTGCCTTCCTCCTGGGATCACGTGAGGCTCAGGAGCCCAGTCACTTTGGAAATGTGACGATGCCTCAGGGTGGGCTCCAGGGTCAGGAGCCACAGCTGCCGAGTCCAGCAGACCTGTGCTTGGGTCCTGCCTCTGCCAATCAGGCTGCGTGACCTTGGGCAAATCACCTAACCTCTCTGAGCCTCATGCATGAAAGTAAACAATGCGTGTAAAGTGCTGAGCACACAGCCCGGCGCAGGGCAGTGCGGGGGGGTGGTCCCCGACGAGATGACCGGAGGAACCCAACCTGATCAACCCCTTGCTGTTGACCATGACTCCAGAATCCACGTGGATGGCCAGGGAACCCTCATCATTCAGGGACTGGCCCCAGAGGATGCCGGGAATTACAGCTGCCAGGCTGCTAACGAGGTTGGCACAGACGAGGAAATGGTCACCCTCTACCACATAGGTACTTGGGTCATGGGCATGTGGGGAGAGGGACCTCCCTTCCTCCCTCCCTCTCTCTCATCCACAAATACTTACTGATCAGCTGCTACATGCCAGGCAGTGGGAACACAGCCGTGACACAGGTCCCTGTCTAGTGAGGAGGCACAAAACAGATAAGGAAGGCACTTTTGGGTAGCGTGAGTGATGGGTGACGTGCAGGAGGGGGTGGGGGGGAGTGCCTGTCACACACAGGACCTGCTGAGGCCTCCATGAGGGACGGGAATGGGACAGGATTGCAGGCAGAGAGACCGGAGGGGAAGGGCCCTGAGGCCAGAATGAGTCCTGGGTGCTCCAGGGGCTGCCAGGAGGCTGGTGTGGGGTGGGGGGCGCGGGGCTGGGGAGCGGCTGGCCTCCCATGGAGGGCATTTGTAGGGTTTGACAGGTTCAGTGAGGAACGTGAGGGGTTGGTCCAGGCGTGACTGGCTTTAACTTCAGGTCCTGGGTGGGAAGCTTGCATAATATGAGCTGTGGCTAAATTTTCCTGGGGTGACTGTCCCCGAGGTGGGGGATGGGGAGGAGGCAGAGTGCCCTGCACCACCTCTATCCCCTCCCCACCCCCAGGCCGTGGAAGCCACATTCTCAGTCTGGGGAGTTTGGTACCAAATTTCCCATCTGCCCCCCATGCAGACCCACCCTCGGTCTCCGCCGTCAATGCCGTGGTGCTCGCCGCTGTGGGACAGGAGGCCGTGCTGGCGTGCGAGGCGTCCGGGGTGCCGCCGCCCCGGGTCATCTGGTATCGAGGTACGTGGGGTGGGGAGAGGGGCCTGCGGACCTGTCCCGCTGGGGCCCTGGGGGAACAGTCACTGGGGTGGGGGCACTCCGAATGGGGTGTCTGGGGAGAAACGGCCCATTTCAGCAGCCCTCACCCCCCACCCACAGTCCACGCAGCGGATGCAGGGCGGCCCAGGAGTTAGGAGCAGGTTTGATTCCGGCTCCCTGGGCACCCGTGGGCGCGGGACTTGGCATCTCTGAGCTGGCTCCCTGTCTAGGCCACGAGGAAACCCCTGATCCCCCCGATGGTTGTGAGGATGATGTGAGTCCGCACAAGCAAAGCGTCTAGAACGAGCCGGGCACGGGCTGCGCTCATGCTCCTGGAGATGTGGCGGCAGTGCGATTGCCCGGGACACGGAGGAGGAGCCCGGGCTGTCCGAGGGCTCGTGGGGTTCACGGGTGTGGAGTGTGTCCTCGGTGCTGGACGCCCAGCTGGAGGTTGGCTTGGCGGGAGCTCTTCTGCGCCCCCACCAGCGGGCGTGGGTGCGGGGCTGCTTCTCCAGGATCAGCCTGAGCCCCCATAGCGCCCCCACCTGGACACACCCCATCCTTTGCAGCACCTGTCTGCCACCCGGGCTCTCAGAAAGGCAGGCATTCACTCAGGCTACCCCGGGGCGCATGTGTGAGCTCAGAGTCTGAGCATCCCGTCCCAGGGCACCGGCCGGTGGTGGCAGAGGCCTCGGGACCCCTGATTCCAGGCCCACGTCCCTGCGTGTTCCCGCTGAGAGCCCTCCCAGCCCCGCCCTGCAGCCTCTTGAAAAGGGGCTGTCTCAGGGGGCATGTTGTTTACCCTTAAAAAGGAAGGAAGTTCAAGTGCGTGGCAGCGTGAGTATGTTTAACCCCACGGAAGCGTACACATAACAGTGGTGAAGACGGTGAATTTTCCGTCCTGTGTCTGTTTACCACAGCTTTTTCAATTTGTAAAAAAGAATCAGAAAAAGACCAAAACAAAGAAAAAGCAAAAAAAAAAAAGAATGGAATTCTGATACAACATGGATGATCCTTGAAAACATCATGCTAAGTGAAATAAGCCAGACACGGAAGGCCCCTGTTACCTGACTCCACTTACATGCGGTCCCTAGAACATGCTCATCCACAGAGACAGAAAGTAGAGTGGTGGTTGCGGGGGGCGGGGAGGTGAAGCGGGGGGTTCGTGTCTAATGGGCACAGTTTCGGCTGGGGAGGGTGAAGGAGTTTTGTGGAGGGATGTGGTGATGGGTGCACGACACTGGGAATGCACTTCATGCCACGGATTGGGCACCGAACATGCTTACAATGGCAAAAACGTGTGTGATGTATGTTTTACCACCGATGAAAAATTAAATTGCACGTTAAAAGGGGTGCAGAATCAGGGAGTCTGTCAGCCAGCAGCCTGGAGGAGAAATAACGGGGGGCCTCAGGGTGGATGTCTGGGGGCGGCCTCAGAGAGGCAGGCATGGGGGGTGTGGTCATCTCAGGGTGACCGGGCCCCTCCCAGAGCTGATCCAAGCCTCAGTCTGGACCCCGGGCAGAGGGTGGGGACCCAGGAGGGAGGCCCAGGCAAGGAGTTTGTGGGTAAAGAGCCTGTTACGTGGAGGGAGACAGACTGGGCCTCGCTCCTGCTCAGCAGAGGGGCTCGGGACGGACTGAGTGCTGACTTTAAAAGGTTTACTTGTGGTAAAAGACACAGAGAAAATGTACCATCTTCACCACGTGTAGGGGCAGTTCAGTGGCATTGGGGACACTCCCACCATCGTACTCCCGCCTCGTCCCTCTGTCTCCAGAACTCTTTTCCTCCGGCAAAAACGAAACTCCGTTCCCAGACTTTTGGGGGAACCTCCCCCCACTGCCCCCGGCCGCAGCCTGTGCGTGGCAGGAGCCTGGGGTCAGGGGAGGCCGCGCCCCGCCTCCCACGGTGACCGCGCCGCGCCTGATGCGTTCTTCTCTTTGGTCCAGAAGGTCTCGAGATGATCCTGGCGCCCGAGGACTCCAGCTCCGGGACGCTGCGGATCCCGGTGGCTCAGGAGAGGGATGCTGGCGCCTACACCTGCCGAGCCGTCAACGAGTTGGGTGCCGCCTCTGCGGAAATCCGGCTGGAGGTTGGACGTGAGTGTTGGCCTGTCCCCGCCTGCCCGTCCCCTCCCCCCCACTGCTGAGCCGGGAGCAGAGAACCCCTCCCGGTAGCCGGCCAGCGCGGAGTCTGCGTCATGTGGGTCCCGAACACTTGGGGACGAGGGAGGTCCGGGGGAGATGGTGTATGCATTACCTCTTTTTTTCCCTTTTATTTTTTTAAATGGATTTCAGAGAGGAAGGGAGAGAGAGAGAGAAACATCCATCATGAGAGAGAATCATTGATCAGTTGCCTCCTGCACGCCCCCTATTGGACATGCACCCAGGCATGTACCCTTGACCGGAATCGAACCCGGGATCTTTCAGTCCTCAGGCTGACGCTCTATCCACTGAACCAAACCGGCTAGGGCTCTTTTTTTGCCTTCTTCTTACATTTATTGGGGTGACCCTGTGAACAAGATTCTACAGGTTTCAGGCGCACAATTCCAGAACACGTCGTCTGTACACGGTGCTGTGTGTTCAAGTCCCCGTCCATCACCATGTACCCCCCATGCCCTCCCTGCCGTATTACCTCTCCCCGGGTCACCGTTGCCCCAACACTTTGTGGCTTAAAATAATAAACATGTTCTCCCTCTCCGTTCTGGAGGGCTCGGGCTCTGAGAGGGGCTGCGCCGGCGGATTCTGGCTCAGCAGAGGCCTGCCTGGGCGGGGGCATCCCCGCTGAGCTCGCTCACGTGGCTGCTGGTGGGAGGCCTCAGGTCCTAACCACGTGGCTTCTGCAGCTTCCAGGGCCATGGCTTCCCCAGGAGTAAGGAGGTGACAGAGAGAGAGGGGGAGAGAGAGAGAGAGAGAGAGAGAGAGAGAGAGAGAGAGAGAGAGAGAGAGAGAGACCATACCACTTCCTTTTTTAAAAATATGTTTTTATTGATTGTTGAGAGCTGGAGGAAGAGGGAGACAGAAATATCGATGAGAGAAGCATCATCTATCGGCGGCCTCTTGCACGCCCCCTACTGGGGATGGAGTCCACAACTCCAGCATGTGCCCTGACCGGGAATCGAACTGGTGACCTCTTGGTGCATGGTTGATGCTCAGCCACTGAGCCACACTGGCTCCGGGCCAAACTGCTTCTTTATTGGGTGCCTGTGAGGGCTCAGTGACATCAGGCACATAATGCTTTGCACATGGTCAGCCCATCGTGACTGCTTAATAAATGAGGAAGGATGATTCCCTTTTCACAGAGGGCAGTCTACTCTCTTCTGTGTCTGTACATGGCCTTGGCTGTGAGGGCTGGGATGTCTTGAGTTCCAGGCTTGGGTCCCGGCACTGGACACTGCTCGGAAGTGGTAGGCACAGCTCCCTGGCAGGCTGAGCCGGGACAGATTGGGCTCTGCGGGTTTGCTGCCGCCGCAATGGAGAGACAGGTGTTGGGAGGTCTGGGAGGTGCAGAGAATCGGGAATGTGCTTTTCTGGCTGGGTGGGACGGGCTAGGGGCTCCCCCAGGAGACAGAGCCCTGGATGGAGCAGGCCCAGTTAGGAGGGTCTGGCCCTGGTGGGGACTGCATATCAGAGTTGGGATCCTCCCAGGTTTGGGGTGCCTTTCGCCTTCATTCATTTGTTCCATCATCCTTTCCTCCAATACGAGGTCACCAGAGCCGGGGCCGGTGTTGGGGACACAGTGGCATCTGCCTTTGGGTAGCTGGTGGGGTCAGTGGGAGTACTCAGTGGCACCCTTGGGGGTCTGTGGGTGCCCTGGAAAAGGGGCTAACCCGACACTGGGGGTTTGGGAAGGCTTCTTGGAGGCGGTGATGTCCAAGCTGAGCCCAGAGCAGTCATTCAGGTGGCAAGCTGTGGAACGGTGTTCCAGGCAAGGGAATAGCATGTGCAGACCCCCCTGCCCCCCGTGACGAGAGAAGCTGGGCCGGGAGTGCGACATAGAGACGGTGGGGAGAGGATGTGGCTGCTGCCTGCTGTGGCTCACTCTGGCCTGGCCTCGGGGGCTGGGCAGGGTTCAGGCATTGTCCTGCGGGGGCGGTGAGAGGTTTTAGGGAAGAAAGCTATAGGCTCAGACCTCCCCAGCATGGCTGGGCTCCTGGGTGGGGCAGGGTGGGTGTGGAAAGCCACGGGCTGAGAGCCTGATGGTGCTAAAAACAGAAGCTAACCCTTCTGTGAGTGGCCCTGTGCCAGGGCTAGCTCTAAGCAGGGTTCATGTACTAACATGTAATCCTCTCACCCCCTTTGGGGTGGATGCTATCATTATCTCCTTTACAGATGGGGAAAAGGAGGCACAGAGAGGTTAAGTAACTTGCCCAAGGTCACACAGCTGGCAAGAGGCAGAGCTGGGATCGGAACCCAGGGTCCCAGCCTTTAGCCCCTGGACTTGATCCGGATGCTCCCCAGCAGGGGGAGCTCGGATGTGGCTTCCCAATCCTGAGGCTTGGGCTCCCCCGTCTGAGGCCTCTCTGAGGTGTAGTGTGAGGGAGAGAGAAGAAAGGCCTGCTCAGTGCCACCGTCTTAGCGATTAGCCAGTAGGTTCTGGGTGGGCAGAGAGGCTGTTCCGGGGGTGGCTGCACTTGGCATTCCTGCAGGCATCGTCCTTTGCCCCCTGTCTGATTTATTTTCAGCAGAGCCTTCTTTCTGTGGGGCCCAGGCTGACCGGCAGCCCGGTCCTGTCGTTTGCCTGCCAGCCTTTGGCCTCGGGGCCACCTCCCCACGTGGGAGAGAGCAGGCAGCTGGCACCCTAAAGGCAGGCTTCTGGGGCACTTTGCCACTTGGCCTCTGGCGTTTAGGTCAGGGGAGTGGTGGGCAGTGGCCCGGCACCTGTGTGCCGGCGCTTGGGCCCGGCGGCAGTGGTGGGAAATGGGAGGTCCTGCCCATCTGGGTGGCAGCTGTGGTCCAGCCTTCCTGGCCAGGCTGGCGGAGGCTTCCCCCGTCGAGAACCAGGTGGGCGCCGTGCCCACATCCTGCCGGGGAACTGGGAACTGCCCTCCTGGTGGCGTTCGGGTGCTGGAGGAGGGCGGCCCCCAGCCGTGGGGCGGCGCAGGCCTGCGGCTGTGGACCAGCTGCAGGGGTTGGCATTGGCTCTGCACCTGGCCTTCAGCCGTCGAGTTCTGCCAGTTGTGGGGCCAAATCATTGACCTTTCGGAGCCGCGCTTTCCTCATCTGTGAAATGGGGACGACAGTAGCAGACCTTGCTCACGGGTCCTTGGGAGATGGAATGAGAGAACGTGTTTTGTTCAGGGCTTGCGTGGATAACATTCGGTACACTTGCAGTAGGCCAGGTGGGCTGACGAGGGCCCACTGAGGCAGAGTGAGGTACACGGATGTGTGCCGTGGCTGGTGACGGACTCCGTGGCAGGCACCCCCCCCCCAAGTTCCGTGCCTTTTCTATGACTTGAAAGACATGCCCCGAGGTCAGTTATCTTCGCCCGCTGATCTCTCTCTAAAGGGATGAGTACCCACCCCTCTCTCTGCCCTCTCATCTCAGTCCCTGCTTCTTAGTCCCACCTCCCGTGGGCTCCACCTTGCCCATTGGTATCGTCTTCGGGCCTGACACCTCTCCCTCTTCCTGGTCAGACTGAGTCAAGGCTGACTGTGCACTCCTTCCCACCGACCCTGCCCCAGGGCTCCAGGCCATGGGATGGGGGGGTTGGCCGAGGAGACTGGGGGTGGCTACAGGGTCTCAAATGATGAGAAAGCCCCAGAACCTTGAGGTATTCCAGTCAGGGTAAAAATAGACTTACCTCTCTACAGTGGGGAAACTGAGGCCCAGAGTGGTGAAGGGGTCACCTGGGGTGCCCCGTGGGGCCTGCCCAGGCTGTGGGCCTGCAGGCCGGTGTCCCTGGCCTGGGGACCGAGGGGGAGGAAGGGAAGCAAGCACCTCTCATGGTTACCTTTTAGCAGTTGTTGGAATCCATGGGGTCTTTCCCCCGGGAAATTCCTGGAGCGGGGAGCGGCCCCACCAGCTGGGTCCAGTTAGCAGCACCCTCAGCTCCTCTGAAGATGAGAGGCCGGGGAGGGGGAAGGCAGAGGGGGCCCTGGGAGGCCCCGCAGGAGGTGCAGACAGCCCTCCAGGGGGCCAGGCCCTCCTATCCTGCCCCCTCCTGGGCTGGTGGCGGGTGTCCTTCCGTGGGGCCCTGCTCTCTTCCTGGGTGCTCCCGGGTCGCCACACAGACCTCCCACAAACACTCAGCTGCAGCCTCCCCTGTCGTGTCCACGGAGTCCTGCTATCTCTGAGCATTCGCAGCTCCTGCCCGAAACCTGCCCGAGGCCAATGGGAAAGGGCAGATGGCAGGAGAGCCACTCACTGTGCCCCTGGGGTACTGCAGAGGGTCACCTGGGAGTGAGAGGAGGGCGCTTGGGGCCTGAAAGCTGAGGTGGCTGAGCCTCACGTCCGGGGCCCTGGGAAGAACGCTGGGCAGCAGCCTGGCCCTCAGCCCCCCTGGTGCTGCAGGACTCGGGGTCACCTACCCCCGCCTCTGGCCAACAAGGGGACCAGAGGACCTTCAGCTCTGGCATCCGAAGATTCTGGGGTCCCGCCATTTGGAGGCTCCAGGTGAGGGTGGGGGGCAGCTCCAGAGGAGGGTGACTGCGTTGGGATTCACCCCGAGAGGGGATGCGGGAGCCGGGCGTGGCTCTGGCCGGGGCCTGGGATGCAGGGGTGCGGTGTCTGAGAGCCTGGGCCTTAGAAGCAGCCAGACCTGGGCTCTGCCACTCACTTTAAGTGGTGCTCTTGGGCGGGTTCTTTCATCTCCCTGACCCTCGGTTTCCTCATCTGTAAAATGGGGCACTGTGCAGCGATACCATGTCCTAAGCCTGTTGAGGCCATGAATGAAATCACATTCCTGGAAGCACCCTCGCCCTGCCTGTCCCTTCGTAGGCATTTGAAATGCTGCCCTTTATACGTCTTCTTGGCTTATCATGATAAGGGCCTGCCCCATCTCAGGGGGAAGTTTGGGCCTGGAAGGAGGAGGAGGAGGAAGAGAGTGCGCCTCACAATAGCCCAGATTCGGGAGACAAAGTCAGGCTGTTTGGGGTCTAAGGAGGGAGCGAGAGAGAGTAGCTGGGAGGCCTGCCTGGAGGAGGAGGTTGGACCTGAGCCCTGCAGGCAGGCTGAGCGGAGTGGAGAAGGCAGGCTTTGGGGGGTGGGAGGATGGCAGAGCCGTGCCCCCAGGCCCAGGCCCCTGCAGGCCCCTGCAGGCCCAGGGACCCATCCGAGACGCACCTGGGGCAGACGCTTTCTGGGATTCTGAGTCTCGGCTGCCAGGCCCGATGAGAAAGAGGCCTGAGGTGGAGTCCAAGACCATCTTCCTCCTTTTTGTAATTTTCCAAATTGTGTTTCCATCTCCCTGGAAATTCCCCAATCCCTGAGGCCGGGAGGGAGCTGGACGTCATGATTTGGATGGACGGGGGCATTTCTGGAAAGAGATGGAAGGAACACAGAGGTGGGTGTTTTCCGTGGCGCTGGATGTGAAGCGTAGCAAAAGGCTGGGGGCCTTCTGGGGGTGGGTCTGGGGCCAGGACCTGAGGCCAGTGTCCAGCGGCTGCGGGGCCGGGCGGGACCTGGCTGGAGTTGGACCTGCTTCTGGCCTGCTGCAGGGCCGAAAGGATGGTGAGAGTCTGTTGGGGAAATAACTCATCTTTCCTCGCCGATTGTAAAATAAGACGGCGCTTAGAGAAAACGTTTGGAAGAAACACTACCATCTGTTAGCAGTGGTTACCTTGGGGGAGGGACACGAGGGGCAGACATTAGGGCAAATCCTCGTGTGTGTTTACATTTTTTGTAACCCAGGGGAGCGGGAAGCCTGTGCAGAAATGTTGTCCTGGGGTAATTTTTTAAAATTTATTTTTATGCTCAGCCAGCGTGGCTCCGTGGTTGAGCGTCGACCTATGACCCAGGCACACGTGTGGGTTGCGGGCTCCATCTCCAGTGTGGGGCGTGCAGGAGGCAGCCAATCAATGACTCTCTCATCATTGAGGTTTCTCTCTCCCTCTCTGAAATCAATAAAAATATATATTTTTTTAAAATAACAAAAACAAAAAAATTATCTTTATTGTTGAAAGTATTACAGAAGTCACATTTCCCCCCGTCCCACTGACCCCCCCTCCTCCTCACTCCCGTCCCCTCCCCACTGGTGTAGTTATTAATTACCGCCATTTCTCTCCCAGAGTCCCCGCTGGACCCTAGCGCACAGGTCATGTTATGCATACAAAGCACGTTTGGGTTGTGTAGTAGTGTTTTATATGCTCATTACAAAAAGTCCCGCAAACAAAGATGTGGAGAGGAAATTAAGGATGGCAGCCAACCCCCCACGAAGCCGGCCCTTTGGGGGAGGTGGTCACCGAAGGGGCCGTGGAGATGGTCGCTCAAGTCCAGGACGCCTGCTAAAGGAAGCTCCCTGCCCCAGGAGGAGGGCGACGGGGCCTCAGAGGCTCCCGTGGCCAGGTTGTGACCTGCAGGTGGGCTTCTGCCAGGAGCAGGCGTGTGGCCCCGTCGCCAGCCCCGCACAGGCCTCTAAGGCGTGTGGGGTCCCACCAAGCTCAGGGCGGCCTCGGGGCCCTGACTCATCAGCCCCCAGGTGCACGGCCA
Source organism: Corynorhinus townsendii (assembly GCA_026230045.1). NCBI lineage: Eukaryota > Metazoa > Chordata > Mammalia > Chiroptera > Vespertilionidae > Corynorhinus > Corynorhinus townsendii. Next base: position 173,554,605 of record JAPDVU010000005.1, read on the forward strand.
GGCTGGATGAGGGGGAACAGTCCCCTGGGGGCGGGCAGGTCCAGCCACCGTGACCGGTCCCCTCCCTGCAGATGCACCCCAGCTGATGGAGCTGCCCCGCGATGTCACCGTGGAGCTGGGCAGGAGCGCCCTCCTGGCCTGTCGGGCCACAGGCCGCCCGCCGCCTACGGTCGCCTGGCGCCGTGGGGACAGCCAGCCGCTGGAGCCCAGCCGGGGCAGCAGGACCAAGCAGCCCGAGGCAGGAGTGCTGTATTTTGAAAGTAAGAGCTTGGAGCTGGGGGAAGTGGGTAGGGAGACGGGGTGGCCCCAGTCTGGGTGGCTGGGAGCAGGACCCTGAGCCCAGCACTGACCATGGGTGATATTTGGGGTCATGTTTAACTGGGCAACGCTGGTCAAGTCATTTCACTACCCTGAACTGGTCATGGTAATGACGGTGACAGTGTTACCACCTGGGTTTAATTTTATGGGTGTTAGCCACCACCCTCATTACCATCATCATCACTACCATCACCAATCACCATCACCACCACCAGTCACCTTCACCACCACCAATCACCTTCACCACCACCAATCACCTTCACCACCACCAATCACCTTCACCATCACCAATCACCTTCACCATCACCACCACCAATCACCACCACCACCACCAATCACCAATCACCATCACCACCACCAGTCACCTTCACCACCACCAATCACCTTCACCATCACCAATCACCTTCACCATCACCACCACCAATCACCAATCACCATCACCATCACCAATCACCATCACCACCACCAATCACCATCACCACCACCAATCACCTTCACCATCACCACCACCAATCACCATCACCACCACCACCAATCACCATCACCACCACCAATCACCATCACCATCACCAATCACCATCACCACCACCAATCACCATCACCACCACCAATCACCTTCACCATCACCAATCACCTTCACCACCACCAATCACCATCACCACCACCAGTCACCTTCACCATCACCAATCACCTTCACCACCACCAATCACTAATCACCTTCACCATCACCAATCACCTTCACCACCACCAATCACCTTCACCACCACCAATCACCAATCACCACCACCACCACCAATCACCAATCACCATCACCACCACCAGTCACCTTCACCACCACCAATCACCTTCACCACCACCAATCACCTTCACCACCACCAATCGCCTTCACCACCACCAATCACCTTCACCACCACCAATCACCATCACCAATCACCTTCACCACCACCAATCACCATCACCAATCACCTTCACCACCACCAATCGCCTTCACCACCACCAATCACCTTCACCACCACCAATCACCATCACCAATCACCTTCACCACCACCAATCACCATCACCAATCACCTTCACCACCACCAATCACCATCACCAATCACCTTCACCACCACCAATCACCATCACCAATCACCTTCACCACCACCAATCACCATCACCAATCACCTTCACCACCACCAATCGCCTTCACCACCACCAATCACCTTCACCACCACCAATCACCATCACCAATCACCTTCACCACCACCAATCACCATCACCAATCACCTTCACCACCACCAATCACCATCACCAATCACCTTCACCACCACCAATCACCATCACCAATCACCTTCACCACCACCAATCACCATCACCAATCACCTTCACCACCACCAATCGCCTTCACCACCACCAATCACCTTCACCACCACCAATCACCTTCACCACCACCAATCACCATCACCAATCACCTTCACCACCACCAATCACCATCACCAATCACCTTCACCACCACCAATCACCATCACCAATCACCTTCACCACCACCAATCACCATCACCAATCACCTTCACCACCACCAATCGCCTTCACCATCACCAATCACCTTCACCACCACCAATCACCTTCACCACCACCAATCACCATCACTAATCATCTTCACCACCACCAATCACCAATCACCACCACCACCACCAATCACCAATCACCTTCACCACCACCAATCACCTTCACCACCACCACCACCAATCACCAATCACCATCACCACCACCAATCGCCTTCACCACCACCAATCACCTTCACCACCACCAATCGCCACCACCACCCCTGCTAAAGCTACACTTTGCCACGTGCTGGCTGCTGGGCACAGTGTCCACGTCATCTTATTGACCCTTTTCCCAATCACACTACGAGGTATAGGTACTGATGCATCATCTCCATTTTACAGGTGAGCAGGTTTAGGCCTTCTCACCCTTCCGCAGCCCGGCCGTGTCCCCCCACCCCTCTCCTCTCTGCCATCCCAGCCCTCCCACCTGATCCCTGCAGGGCCAGGCTGTGCCATGGGCTCCCTCTGCGCCGGGGAGCCGAGCCTGGGGGGGCTGGAGCCGTGCCATGGCCCCCAACAGTCAGGCCTGCCTCTTTTCTGCCCCTCAGGTGTGGTCCCTGAAGACCAGGCCCCGTATGTCTGTGAAGCACAAAATGCTTTTGGGAAGGTCCAGGCGGAGACCCGGCTCCTGGTGACTGGACACGGTTCGCTGGTGGATCTGGGGAGGCGGGGGAGGTGGGAGGTGGGGACACCCCAGGGAGGCCCCCCTATGACCACCCATCCTTTGGGACAGATGTGTCCATGGCCAGGTATCCGAGGGGAGCCAGCTTCCTGGGCAGGTTCCCGGGGGCGGGGAGGGTGGAGCCTCTGTCCGCACAGATGCCCACGGGGATCCAGTGTGACCAGCACCCTGTTCTTCCCCACAGCCCCCCCACAGATTGCCAGCAGCGCCCCCACCGTGCGGGTGCTGGAGAGGCAGCCCGTGTCGCTGCCCTGCATCATCCTGGCCGGGAGGCCCTTCCCGGAGAGGCGCTGGCTCAAGGCCGGCCAGCCGGTGAGTGCGGGGCCCTCCCAGGATCGGGCGGCGGAAATGGAGGGGCTGTCACATTCACACCTTGGCCTCCACTCTGCTGCTCCCTGGTTTTAGAAGGGCCTCATCCTTCCTCCCTCTCTTTCCTGCCTCTGTCCAGAACCTTCTCTGACAATGTGCTGAGAGCACTGTCACCCTCTGAAGCAGGGGTGGGGAACCTCCTCTCTGCCAGGGACCGCTGGGATGTTTATAACATCGTCCGCGGGCCATACAGCAGCATCAACTTAAAAATCAGCCTGCTCTGTTCGGTCAGACATTTAATTAAGTCGCCCCTCGTGCCTTGGCAGGGCCAGACCGAAGGGTTCGTGGGCCTGATGTGGGCCGTGGGCCGTGGGCCGGACGTTCCCCACCCCTGCTCTCAAGTCCTGCCCCCGGCCCCCTGGGAGCTCAGGGGGATCTGGCCTCCGTTGGTGCTGAGGTCTGGGGAGCGGGACTGCCCAGGACACAGACACCACGCACTGGTCAGCCCCGTCCTGGCTCCGGGCAAGGAAGTGACCTTTGCAGGTGAAGATCCGCCCGACTGCCTAGCTCGGTGCTGGCCGCACGGTGGCTCTTTATCCTGTTTTCTTCTCTTCCCCTCTCCTGTGCCGCCTTCGCCTCCCTTGCCCTCAGTTCTTCAGCACTGTCCTCAGACACATGGGGTCCTTGTGCCCTGGAGGCTTTAAAGAGGTGCCCTCACCCCCATTGAACTTCAGAGCACCAGAGACTGCCGCGATGGTGGGGCTGTTTTTCTCTTCCCGCCGCCCCGGTCCTGGTGGCGCTGTCTGGGCCCCGGTGCAGAGCAGATAGGGTGCTTCTTGAGACAGGGGGGACCTCCCGGGGGAGACCCCCATCGACCCGGCTTAGATCAGGTGCCTCGCCCTGTCCAGTTGGCCATGGGCAAGTGGGGTGAGGGGTGTGCTAGGGGTGAGGTGTGGGGCATCGGCACGGCCATGGCATACTCAGCCCCAGGGCGCCTTATGTGCCAGGCCAGCTCCGCCAGCATCAGTGACCCCGAGTGGGGGCGGTGAAGGATGGAGAAAAGACAGATAAGAGAAGGAAAGCTGGGACTCAGTGGGACGCTGCTTCCCTGATGGGGACCCAGCAGCGCCGCAGACTGCAAGCCGTGTCTTTATTTTATAGCCGATGCCACGCGGCCAAGTGAGGGCAGGGTCAAGATGTGGACAGCATTCTCGTGGGTTTCAGTCCTACTCAACTACATGCACCCGAACTCTATCAAGCCCGCATCACTCAGGCAGTGGGGCCACGTGTTCGGACCACAGGTTCACGCTCACAACTCCAGCTGCTGGCTGTCACTGTGCTGGGAGGCCCTGCCCTCCACGCTGGGACTGGCACGTGGCCACGGGAGGATTGTGCCCTCTCATCAGCCCAAGGCTTGAACCTGTGCAAACACTGCAGCCGCGCCCCACAGTGAGGCCCACCTACCCCTGAATGAGTCTCTGGAAAGGGCAGTCAGAGCATCACCACCCACCCCCTGCCAGCTCCCCCACCTTCTCTGGGTGCAGCCTGCGCCCTGCCGGCCTGGCGGGCCCCCCATGACTAAAGGAAGCTCCCTGAGAGCTCTCTCTCTGAAGGGGCCTGTGCTCCGAGCTGATGCTTCCTCGCCCTCACAGCTCCCAGCTGGCGGCCGGCATTCTGTCCGAGCTGATGGCAGCCTCCACCTGGACCGGGCGCTGCAGGAGGACGCGGGAACGTACAGCTGCGTGGTCACCAACACGGCTGGCTCCCAGCACAGGGATGTGCGGCTGGTCGTCCAGGGTGAGTCCTGGGGCCCAAGGTTGCGGGGTGGGGCCGGGGACTGGCCGGGATGGGGGGAACTTGATCTTGAATACCTTTGTTTAAAAAAAAGATTGCACAGTAGTACATAGTCACTGTAGGAAATTTAGAGACTAGACAGGTAAGTAAAAAATACCCTGTCCTACGCATAGCTAGGAATAACTAGAGCAACTTTACATTTCAGTGTGTATCTTTCATACTGTATACACAGGTGAGCTTACACACACGCCAATATATATATAGCTAATTGTATGTAATATAAGCTATATACTTTTGAAAAGTAGTTTTATTCGTGTTTAGAGAAAGGGAGAAAGGGAGAGGGAGAGAGAAACATTGATGTGAGAGCAAAACAGTGCTGGGCTTACTGGGGATCGAGCCCACCACTCCAGGCATGTGCCCTGATCAGGAATCGAGCGGGCAATTTTTTGGTACACGGGACGGCGCCCAGCCGGCAGCCACACTGGCTAGGGCTAAATCGCATATTCTTTATTTAAATTACGTATGCATCTATATTCCTATCCACCTGTGTATGAATTCCTGACAAACACATACACATACTAGTACATATGTTAAAGCCACGCCAGGGCCACATTATTAGGCCGCTGTTCTGAGCCCGCGTGTTTCCCGTGGCACTAGATTTTACGATGGTTTCTATCAGTGACTTCCCAGACGCATCGGCTGAAGGCTGCCCGCCCTGCTTGGGTGAGCCGTGAGCCTCTCGCCTGTCCCCCGGCGCGAGCACCCCGGGGTAAACATCCCGTGCCTCCACCTTGGCCCGTAGGGCCGATTCTGTCCTTAGGATGAACCCGGTGACGTGGCGTCGAGCGCTGAGTCGCGGAGATGGCCCTTGGTGAGGGCTCTTCGTGTGTGTTTCCCCAGTTCCTCTCCACGCACAGCGCTGGAGTCCCTGTTTCCCTTCGCCCTGCCCCCCAGGTACCCCCGCTCTCTTTGTGTGTAAGACGAGACGTTTCAAGGAAACCTGATTATGTTTTGTCATTTACCAAGCCTGTTAATACCCTCTCTTAAAAAAAATCTTGTTTCATAAAACCGCCCCCGGGATGAGCGGGAAGAATCCGCTATTCTCCATTTTTCAGGGGGAAACCAGCGTTCGGGCGGAGGCTGAGCCTAGAGCCCAAGTGTCCTGTGTCCCCATAATTCCAACAGGGGTGAAAGGCGGGGCGCAGGCCACATGGAGACCCCTGTGGGGTGCTGCGTACGTGTCACTCCCTTTTCCTCACTGCTCCTAGAGGCGGGCTTCCTGGAGTTAAGGAGGCTGAGCTCGGAGCGGGGAGGAACTCCTCCAGGTCACAGGGCCAGCGGCCGGGATGCCTTCACAGAGCGAGTCCCGGGGGAGGGGAGGGCGTGAACACGCTCTGGTCTGCCCCCCGCCCCCACACTCCTCTTAGAGGCCCTGTTTCCGTGCTCGCGGGTCTGGATGGTGCCCAGGGTGGCTGTGGCACCGGTTCCCAGGTTCCCTTGCTCTGTGAGTTCTATTTTTTGCCATTTCTCATCTGTCCACCCTCAGAGAGTGGGCAGGGAATGGGGGTTAATTTAGTTGTGTTTGCTGATCAAGGAGTATGGGTGCCAAGAGACTAAATGGTTCATCCAAAGTCCCAGAGCACAGAAGTGGCACGGCAGGTTCCCAGGCACGGGCTGCCCTCTGCCTGGGGCCCGACGGCACCGCGGCGGCAGCTGCGGGACCACGTCTCTGCGTTCTCCTGCGGACGCTGTTGTTTTTAAATTGTGCTAACATCTACCTAGCAGAGTTTTCCATTTTAAAAATGTTTTAATTTCGGAGAGGGAGGGAGCAGGGAGGGAGACAGAAACATCCAGGACGAGAGAGAATCATTGACCGGCCGCCTCCTGCACGCCCCCTGACTGGGGATCGAGCCCGCAACCCGGGCACGTGCCCTGACTGGGGATCGAGCCGGTGACCCCTTGGTTTTGGGGTTGGTGCTCAACCACTGGGCCACACTCGCCGGGCCCCACTGTAACCATGTTTAAGGGCCCAGTGTAGCGGCATGAGGTAGGTTTGCCTTGTGGCATCACCATCACCGCCTCCAGAACTTTCTCATCTTGCCCAATGGAAACTGTCCTCGTGAAACACTGACTTCCATCCCTTCCCCCGCCAGCCCCTGGCGCCCCACATTCTACGTCCTGTCTCTATGGGTTTGCCCACTCCGGGCGCCTCGGGTAGAGGGGGTCACGTGGTATTCGTCCTTCTGCGTCTGGCTTATCTCGCTCGGCATGATGTCCTCCAGTTCATGCCGGGCGTAGCATCAGCTGTTCCCTCCTTGTCCAGGCTGGAGAACACTCAGCACGTACACACCGAATCCTCTTCATCCGTTTTCCGTTGGTGGATATTTGGCTGTTGGCACTTTCGGCCAGTGTGGGTATTGCTGTGAACTGTGCTTGACAGAACTGGTTTTTTCTTCAAAGTGCCCCCTAGAATCCGGTCCACTGCCACCCACCACGTCACCAACGAAGGGGTTCCGGCCTCTCTCCCCTGCGTCGCCTCCGGAGTCCCCACCCCCACCGTCACCTGGACCAAGGTAGGCAGAGCCTGTGACCACTCAGGGTAGCAGAGGGCCAGGCCCAGTGCATCATGGGGAGGGGAACGGTGCACATTGCCATGGGTGTGGGCTCTGCTGGTGTCACTCACCAGTGACTCCTCCACAGGAAACCAATGCCCTGAGCGCTGGCGGTCCCCGCTACAATGTGAGCAAGGACGGCACCCTGGTCATCGCCCAGCCGTCCCCCCGGGATGCGGGGGCCTACGTCTGCACGGCCACCAACAGCGTGGGCTTCTCTAGCCAGGAGATGCGGCTGTCCGTCAACAGTGAGTGAAGGCTGCCCCCGCCCTGGGGGTGGGGCTGGGCAGGCGTGGAGTCAGGACCGGACGCATCTTCCCTGCGCCCTGATCAACCCCGCCCCTACTCGCCCCAAAGGAACGCTCCAGCCAAAGCCGTCCTCTCGGAGCGCTGTCCCTAGCAGTGTGGACGTGCTCTGAGAGCGGCTCCCGCTCGCGTGGAAGTGAAACCGTGTGGTCATCGTCTTCCTCCGTCTCGGCCTTTGTAGCCAGTGTGGGGAAGCCTCGGAAAGGCACACAGCCCTACGCTGGGCCCCTGCCCCCACCTGGGCACCCCGCTGCCAGCCTCTCCTCCTGATGCTTTGTGCCCAGACCCTCTGACTTCCTTTCAATTCCTCGAATGGGCCATCGTGCCTCGGGGCCTTGGCACATGCGGTTCCTTCTGTTTAGAATGCCCTCCCCCACCTCTTGACCCTGCCAACTTCTCCCATCCTCCTTAACTCCAGGTAGATTTCAGTTCTCCCTGATCCCTCGGGCTGAGTCAGATCACCTTGCTGTGGAGGGTGGACTAGACCCTTCACAATGCCCGTCACCGCTGTGAGCGAATGTTGTGCATGAGCCGATGGGCACCGCTGCTGCCTGTGGCCCTGTGTGCCGTGAGGACCGGGTGGGGGCCAGGCCTTGCTGCTGTTTCCCAGCGGGCACCGCAGAGCTGGGCCCTCAGCAGCCGCCTGGCCGAGTGAGCAGGTGCACAGCCAATCTTCTATCGTTTACTCTCAGAGCCAGTATTTTGTAAGCGGGGGTTTCTCTCATAGTCATGACGTGTAGGGAACTCCACGCAGGCTGCATGGGCCTCCACATCCCCAGCTGACTGGCTTGTGTAGTTAGGGGTGCTCAGACAGGTCCTGGGTGCCTTCCGTGTATGAGCACATGGCTGGAAATGTGGGGCGGGGTGCATGAAGAAGGAGGGGTTCAGGGTAATCGCCTCAGATGAGAGCCAGGTGATGGGCACAGGTTAGTGTAACTCCCCGATGGGGTTGGAGGGGGCAGAGGGAGACCGGGTGTCACCTGAGCCTGATGTCCTGGGAGGAAGCGGGATGGTCGTGGGGGACAAGGTGGAGGGAAGAGGTGGAGGACAGGACCTGCCCTAATGTTCCCGGGGAAGGAGGAGCAGATGAAGAGAAGCTAGAGGAACGTAGATGCTGGGACGAGGGCAGCATGTCCGTGTCATCCCAGCAGAACAAGCTTCCAGAGGGAGGGTGGTGGTAGAGAGACGGTGGGGAGGGACCGGGGAAACCATCGGGTCCGAGCCCACCCCCACATGGGCACTCCCCCATGGTGACAGAGCCACACCCATCCTCCGCACCTCCGGGGAGGCAGTGCCACCTCAGCCTCCTGGGGGAGCTGTCCTGGTCCCCTCGGGGCCTCGTCCCGTGGTCCCCTGACCTGCTCACAGTTTCTGCCTGTTTCCCACCAACAGCCAAGCCCAGGGTCCACGGGACCATCTCCCATGATTCCGACGAGCCTCTGAGAGTCACAGCCAAGGCGGGCGACGAGGTGACCCTGGACTGCGAGGCCCACGGCTCCCCACCCCCACTGGTCACCTGGACCAAGGACTCCCAGCCTGTGCCAGCCATCCCTGACAGGTAACCCCAGTGCCTGGGCAGGGGAAGGGCTTGGGGTTTAGGGGAAACCTGGCCTCAGGTGGCCAGGGACCGGCCGTGTGAGGACCCTGGGCATGCTCCAAGGGGGTGTGCGTTCACTTCTGCACACAGCGCTGTGGTCCCGGGTCCCCTGAAGCCTCTCTGAGGACCTCCAGAGGGTCCGTGATGCCCAGGGCGAGACCCCCCGGAAATAGCAGGCACCCAGCGTCTCACACCCCGCTGCTGGGAGCTGCCCGCAGACTCTCCTGTGATTGGCACTACAGCCCCCTGTGACCTGAGCTGAACTGAGTCTTCTCCCTAACTGTCAGGTGTCCTGGGAGCGAGAGGAGGCTGGCTTGGGTGTCCTTCAAAGCCAGGCTGCACGCCCCCAGGCAGGGGGGGGGGTGGTGGTTCCAGACAGGAGAGCCTCGACACTCCTGGGGCCCTTGACCCTTGGAGGCGGGGGAAGGGGGGGGCGGCTGCAGCTCAGGCCGGTGACATCAGCCCTGGCAAGGCCTTTGAGAAGCTCCAGACTAAGGTCTGTGCCGCCCCCACTCCTCTGACACCCACACGCGGATCTCTTATCTCAGAACATCTGTTTGCTGAGCCCTTCCAAACCTCCAGCTTGTGGGCAGCGGGGTCCTGTGCCTGGGTTGGGTCCCCCCACTCCATGCCCTGTGGGTGTCTCTGCAGCTCCAGGTGGTGCGTGGGGGTGGGGGTGGGTAGTGGGGCGGGGGGCTGTCTCTGCCCGGAGAGCCTGGTCCCAGCCCCTTGGGCGGCGGCCGGCGGCCAGGTGCTTGTGAATTTACGACTTGTTGCTGACACGGGAAACCACAATTCCCACGCGCTCACCCCTCCTGTTGTGAAGTGCGGCGGATCAGCCGGGAGCCGTAAATCCGCGGAGCCGCTTTCGCAATCCTGACTTCTGCTCCGTTCCTTCTTCCCTGCCCTCTCCTCCTCTTGCCGGCTTCCAGCTTTCTCTGGAGATTTATGAGATCCGGGAGTGGATCTGAACGAGGGGGAACACAGGCCTGGGGTGGGGCGGGGTGAGGAGCGCAGACCCTGGAGCCCATCAGGCTTGAGCGCCCATCCCCGCGGGCCAACCGAGTCGTGTGGCCGCGGGTCTCCATCTGCACCGTGGACGCGGTTTCAACGATGCTGGCGCGGCGTGGTGATGGATGTGCGGTGCTTAGTCCGCCCTGAGGGCCGCTCCCCCTGACGGTTGCCTGCTGCTGTTCACAACCCGAAGCATCACTTGCAGCTTTTAAGAGAGGCCACAGCTGTTATCCCGTTCCGTTCCCCTCCCCTTTGTTAAAAAACGAAGCTTGATGGAGATGTAATTCACATGCTGTACAAGTCTAGTCCTGGTGCATTCGGAGCTGTGCAATCATCACCGCCATCAATTTAGACCGCTTCCAGCTTCCCTCCCGCCCCCGGAGCTCCCCGTCCTCGCGGGCAGCCTCTTCCCCTTCGTGCCCCAGCCCCTGGCAGCCACCAGCCTGCCCGTGGATATAGCTGTCCTGGGCGTTCCGTACACGTGGAATCCTGCCGTGTGTGGCTTTTGGCGCCTGGCCCCTCTGTGGTAGCAGCCTGCTTTCCGGTTCCTGCCTGTTGTGGGGGTCAGAGCTTCGTTCCTCTCCGTGGCTGAGTAATCCTCCGCGGTGCGGCCTGGCCACCGGGCGTCGATCCATGCACCGTGGGAGGGGCATTAGGGTTCCCACTTGTTGGTGACTGCGGACGACCGCCCGACCTCGGGGGTCAGTGAAGCTGTATGTGAACTTCACTCGCAGGCGCCGGGTCCTGTGGTGCCTGGGCCCCCCTAGCGGTGCCTGGCCCCCCCCCCCCGTTCCATTTCTGTGAAACGTCCAGCCAACGCGGACAGCCTCCCCACACAGAGCCCAGCTCAGTCTTCTCACAGACACGCAGCTATTCACCCAGAAACTGGAGATTTAGAAACTGCACGGAAACACACACCGAGGGGCTGGTGGTGACGGCGGTGGGTGGGGCACAGGCTTGCTGTCTGCCCGCTCTTCCTTGTCTTCCTCCTTTTCCTTCTCTCTTTTTAAAAATATATTTTTATTGATTTTAGAGAGGAACAGATAGGGAGAGAGAGGGCGAGAAATATCGATGGTGATAGAGAACATTGATCAGCTGCCTCCTGCACGCCAGACACTGGGGATCGCGCACTGGGGATCGAGCCCAGAACCCGGCCTGTGCCCTGACTGGGAATCGAACGGTGACCTCCTGGTTCATAGGTCGATGCTCAGCCACTGAGCCACGCCGGCCGGGCAAGCCTTTTCCTTCTCCGAGGGCGTCCCAAGGCTCAGCTTCCAAGCTGCCATGCTGGGGGCCTGAGTGGCCTGACGCCCTCAGCCACCTGCCTGTGGGCACGCCCTTTCCCGTGTGTTCACGCGCAGGCTTTTGCGGACCTAAACGTGTGCATCTTCTATTCTGCCCTCATCGTCGACTCTGCTCTCCCTTTACCCATTTTCTTGATTCCTCCCGGCCCGCGTCACTTGCTTGTCATTTAAGGGACAAAATAACATTCCGGGCGTTTGTCTCTCCCTGTCGCTAAGCTGCTCTCTGGGGCACGCGCGTTGCCAGCTGTTGGCGCTAATAAGCGGGGCCGTTGGAATATCCTCACACATATGCTCCTCTATCTCCCGGGCACTTCCTTGGGGGATAGTCCCGAGAGCAGGCGGCGAGTCCAGGGCTGGGGGTGGTCAGCGAGGACCTCTGACCCTGTGGACAGCTGTGTGCAAACAGCCCGTGCAAGCGGTGAGCTAGCAGTTGAAGGTGACAGGACTTCGTGAGCAACTCCTGTGCCCAGGACTGTGCCGAAACCATACCGCAGAGGACACGGGCCCGGCTGTGTGAGGTCAGGGACAGAGACCTGGCTTCCTCTCCCAGCCTCGCCCCTGGCTCTCTGGGAGAACTTGGCCCTCAGTCTTCCCGTCTGAGAAATGAAAGGGTTGGACAGGCAACAGTGGCCAGAGAGCATCTTGCGGCTCTGGTCCCCTGGTCCGCCCGGGAATGCCGGGGCGAGGCGGTGTTTCTAAGCAACAGTGTTTGTTTGTGGCTCCGATGTGTAGCTGGGACAGCTGCTAGCTCTCCTGGCCCGGCTCACACTCCCGGGGGCAGCCGGCCAGGGTCCCACACTGGGCCAGATCCAGCCACATCGGGGGAGCGGAGGGGCAGCTGGCAAGGGGGGCTGTGCAACACGCCCAACCCCTCGCTGGCCCAGTTACGCCCCGGCCCCGAGGTGGGGGTTGCAGCTGGGGCCCTAGGGACCCGGGAAAAAAAGCCATCCCCTCACCGGCATGGCGTGGACTGCCCGGGGCCCCTCGTGGGGTGTTCACCTTGGTGGGTCCTCGCAGCGCAGGCTGCTGCCCGACCTGGGGGCCTGAGGTCTTGGTCTTGTCAGCCTGTGGCCAGCAGCTCTCTTTCTGGAAAAGTGCAGAGAATTAAGCTTCCGAGCTAGCCCGTTAGGTCACCGCAGCGGCTGGCAGGGCGGTGGCAGGGAGTGGGGCGCGTCCCGGGTCTGCCCTGACCCGCTGGCAGCCGTGGAGGCCTCTGCAAAGCGGGCTGATGGCACAGGACCCGCCTGCGTGCAGGTGTGGCTGGTGGGAGCATCACGGGAGAATGTCCACGGGGGACGCTCGGCGGTGCGGGGCCACAGAGGACCACCCTATAGGCGGCAGCCACCCGTGAGCGTGGCTGGGTGTAGGTTTCTGGGGCTCTCGGGATGGCGCCTTCTCCCTCTCTCGTACGTCGTCATTTGGTGGGTCTCTGGCTCCTCCGCCTGGATCCCCAGCTGGTTTTGCCACGCGGGGCTTCCTCATAAAGGCCTGTGATGCAGGGAGGCCCCAACAGAGAGATGAGGGTCAAGCGGCCTTTGGTGGGTGAAGGCCCCGGCTGCCTGGTGCGGGTGGGTAGGCCCTTGCCCTGTGCCGGCTCAGGCCCTGCTCTGGTCCCAGCAGACGGGCACGTGGGGGTGTCTGTGAGGAGGTCTGTGCATCCGCAGCCACTGACCCTCCTTCTGGAAGGGTCTGTGCTCTCGGGGTGATGGTTCCTTTAGAAACGGGGACAGTGGTACCAACAGCAGGGGACCCAGCAGGAGGGACTGGGTGTAGACACCCACCTGACTGAGGAGGGAGCACTTCCTCCATCCCGCAGCAGCCCGCCCACCTGGACCCCCTCTTTGTCCAGCGAATGAATGAATGAATGGATGGATGGATGGGTGGATGGATGGGTGGATGGGTGGGTGGATGGATGGATGGATGGATGAGCAATTGGCTAAACTGGGCTCCATGCAGCTCAGCACCAGCAAAGTGTAACCTGCAGGGAAGTGTAACCCAGCAGGGAGGGCTCCATGGAAGAGCCAGAGCCGGTGCTGCCTGGAAGGGGTCTGGAGGGCAGGAGAGTGTCCTTGGGCGGCAGGGAACAGTGTGAGTGAAAGTGGGAAGGGGAGCGTGTGCACGGACTGCTGGGATTTGCCGCCAAATATTCCTTGAGCGCCTTCTGGGGGTCAGGACTGTGCTAAGGGCTGGGACACGGCAGGAACCTGGGCATGCCTGGCCTCCCCCTCACTGAGCCGTCTGGCGGTGACAGGTGATCACGGGTGTGGTAAGGGCCGTAAGGGCTCCAGGAGCCTTAACCGGGAGCAGGGCACTGCCTGGGCGGCAGGGGCGCTTGCCTGAGCACTGAGGATGAGAGGGACCTGGAAGGTGACTGGGCGGGGTCGCAGTGAAGGTGTGTGCTGGGAGTGAGGTGCGGCCTGGGACTCGCCTGCTTCTGGGCACTCCCTCTCGGGTGCCCTTGGGTCTCTCTGGGCAGGTAGGCCCCCCTTGGAGCTCGCAGGACCGGGGGGACCCAGCGGGGTAGTGGGTCCCTCTCAGGTCCACGTCCCCCATCTGCATGGCTGTGTGAACCTTGACGCTGACAGCCAGCGAAGGCTCGAGCCCGATGGATGTCATAAACAGGAAATTCCCCGAGAATCTGGGCGCCACACAGAGCCATCTGGACACTCACGCCACCAGGACAGAGCAGCTGCCGCTAATTACGCCACACGCACACCACAGCGGTGTGCTCCCCACGGCTCTCCACGCCCCCCGGCCCCTGAGCCCACCCCTGGGCTGCAGCCCCCAAACCTGCCGAGTTTCGGGGAACGTGGAGGGAGAGCTGGGTCACAAGCCAGGTGGTGAGGGCTGCGATGGGGGAAAGGGCAGCTGTGGGAGTCCACAGGATGCACCTACCAGCCGTGGGCATCAAGGCAGCCTTCCCGGAGGAGGTGACGTCTAAGTATTGAGGTGTGAGCCGGTGTGGTCCAGGTGAACAGGAGGTGGAGGAGTGTCCCAGGCAGGAAGACAGAGTGGAGGTGGGAAGGGCCCGTTCCCTCTGAGGAAGAGCACGGCCCAGTGCTACACTGGGAGGCCGGGTGGGGTTGGGGGACTGGCCTGTGTGTCCGTACAAGCCGTGCTACTGTGCTTGGGTTGTGTCCAGCAAGGAGTGGGCAGCCCCAGGGGACGGTGGTTGGGAGTGAAGCGCGTTGTGGCCAGACGGGCACGGAAAGCGAGCGCAGGCGCTGTGGGGCTGGCCTCAGCTTGTCCATCTGGGAAATGGACTCTCACTTGTTCCGGTTCTTCCTTCGTGCCGTAGGGAGCAGCGTTCTCTTTCTAGGAAGCGACCTGGGGCTGCTCACAGGAAAGACAAATGATTTACATTTCTGGAAGTTTCTTTTATTCGTGTGTGTGTGTGTGTGTGTGTGTGTGTGTGTTTTCCAGGCACTCCCACTTCCGATCCCTTTAAGGGCGTAGTGCGGGAGGAAGCAAGGGGTACTGCGGTCTTTCGAGTCCCAGAAGGCAACTTCGGAGATAAAGGAGCCCAGAGCTGCCCTTTTGAATATGAAGTCCTTGGGGTTCAGAGGGGTCATCCGCCCTGCCTGAGGTGGCACCGCGTGTCTTGAGCAAACACTGGGCCTCAGATCCAGAACTCGGCCTCCCAGCCCAGACCTCTTTGCACTGACCCACGCTGGCCCCGCTTTGCCGGCCCAGGTTTGCTGTGAAGTCGCGGAAGAAACCGCATCCCTGCCCCGAGGGTGATGGCGTGTGCCTTTCAGCCTCCCAACTGATTTGGCCTTTGTCGGGGGATGTCAACATTCATCTGCTTAGAAAAGAAAAAATGAGATGAGAAAAGCCACGCAGGAGAGTGGCGCCCCGCAGGGAAGATGTTCGCCTGTCCCTGGGACCAATACGGCCCCGAGTGGCCTGTCCCCTCCGCGCTGGACCTGCTCGGGGCTGCCCAGCTTCTTGGGGACGGGCAGGGCCCAGGCAGGATGGGTGGGGGGTCTTACTCACAGCAGGGCCGTCCTTTGAGCACGTCCTATGTCCCGGGCACCGTGGGCGTGGCAGGCATCATGTCACTTGGTAGTCGCCCTCTCCCGTGACTCCCGATGCGGATGCCGGGGCTCAGGGAGATGCAGTCCCTGGCCCAAGGTCCGCCGGTAAGAGGCAGAAGGGTGGTTCGTGCCGCGGGCCACTTGCCGTCACAGCCCGGTTCCCGTCTGCTCTGCCGGGCCGCTTCTCAGGATGGGGCACTCCCTTCCTTGTGTCCCTGGTCCCCTGACACCTGTCTCAGAGTCACGTGGCTCATGTTTCCCAGATAGTTAGGAGATTCTTTTTTTAAAGAAATACATTTTTATTGATTTCAGAGAGGAAGGGAGAGGGAGAGAGGGGTAGAAACATCAGTGATGAGAGAGAAACATCAATTGGCTGCCTCCTTCAGCGCCCCTACTGGGGGTCGAGCCTACAATCCGGGCATGTGCCCCTACTGGGGGTCGAGCCCACAATCCGGGCATGTGCCCCTACAGGACCTCCTGGTTCATGGTTTGATAGTCAACCACTGAACCACAGCGCCGGGCACAGCTAGGAGATTCTGGTGAGCAGCCCTACCCTGCAGGTGTGAGTGAAAAGTCTCCCCCTGCAAGAGCTGATGGTATTCAGGTCTGTGGCCTGTGAGTCCTGCTCTGTGTTTGGGGACAAACCATACAGCTCTGAGCGTGGGGGACACCAGACAGCTCGGTGCAGGAGCCCTGGCGGTGAAAGAGCAAGAGGAGGAAAGAAGGGAGGGAAAGAAGGAAGGAAAGAAAAATATGTGTTTAAACGCCCACCCAAAGGGGAATAAATTAAGCAATGGTGGCGTGATCACACAAGGGCATACTATATAACAGTGAACAATGAATGGATTAGCCCTACACACACACACACACACACGCACACACACATGCACACACGCACACACGATGCCATGATATGTTTTAAACGATATGAAATTGCACTGTGGATTGTTTATGGATGCACTGTTGTCACCATGGTAACAGCTGACCTTTGTGGAGTCCTATTCTGTTCCAGGCGCTGGGCTGTGAATTAGGTCATTCGTTGTCTGGACAATTCTGTGTGGGATATAAACACTACCGTTGTCTCTCTTTTCCAAAACGAGACAACCGAGGCACAGGGAGGTTAGGTGACTTGCCTGACCCCACATAGCAAGCCCATGGCAGCACAGGGTGGCCCGGTCCAGTGCCGGGAATCTCGAGAGCACCACCCATTGAATCATGTACAGTTGTCCTCGGAGGACTTGTCCCACGTGCCTGCTGGGTGCCCCAGGCACACCGGAGGAGGGGGTGGCTGGCCAGGGGGCTGTTGCCTCGCTTTACAGATGGGGACACGGGCCCAGCAGGGCAAAGCTAGTAGCCCAAGGCCATGCAGAGAGTGAGCCGCAGCAGCAGCGACCTTTTGGACAAGTGCACGCCCAGCACTTTGCTGGCAGCTGCCTAGGGATGACTTGTCACCCCCATTTTGCAGGGGAGAAAACTGAGAAATGGGAGTGGGGACCAGAAATGTCAGGCTCTAGAGCCCAGCTGTAGCCTGGTGAGCACGGGCTGGGGCGCTGGCCCGTGGAGTCCCCACCCCCTTGCTGGCCACTTGTATTCGGGGCCAGCCGGGGCCAGTGGCCACAGCTGCTCTCTCTTTATGGGAGCAGGGGCTGTGAGGAGCCAGCACATATGGGTGGTGACATCATGTCTGCAGGGGCCCCTGGGGTCCAGCCCAGCTGCATGAGCCTGGCTGGGGGTCCCGGATCCCTGTGGGATGGGACTAGGTGACTTCAGCAAGGTGGGCAGGATGGGGGAGGGCAGAGATGGGGCCTCCCAGCTTCCTCCTAAGAGCCCAACACAGTGCCAGGCAGTAGAACCCTGCAGGGCACCCGGCACTTTGCCACAGAGGGCCTCCGGGCTAGCAGATTCTCCCCCAAAGCCACGGGAAGGGCCTCCAAATGCAGCCTCATCCCCCGACCCCTCGCCCCCACTCAGGGAAGGGCTGAGGGATGGCATGTGTGCGTTAGAGGAGAGGGAGTCAGCGAGGGTCCAGCAGCAAGCCGGTGCCAGGCCCGGGGTTGAGCCAACGCAGGGTTGGGTCCCCCGCCCCAGTCCCTCTTAGCTGCCCATTTTACAGATGAGGAAATGGAGGCTCCAAGAGGTAAAGGGACTTTCTTCCTCCAGCTAGGAAAGGTTCAGAGTTTGGACTTGAACCCAAGCTGGCAGACTCCTCATTCCCATGCTCTCTGTTTCACCGGTTGGGTGAAACCTGGTCTTGGCTGGCAGTTCAGAGAAGTGGAGGTGGGGCAGGGGGAGCAGGGAAGGGTGGGTGCTGGCACTGCTTTCCTCCTGGCAGGCTTCCTGGGGGCGGTGGCTGGTTTGAGTTGGGTCTGGAGGCCTGAGGTCGGTTGGGGTCTCACCGGTGCCCCTCACTCCTGCAGGCATCGCCTTCTCCCGTCGGGCTCCCTGCGTCTGGCCCAGGCCCAGGTCGGGGACAGCGGTCTCTACCAGTGCAGAGCCAGTAACCCCGCAGGGTCTGCTGCGCGGCACTACATCCTCGGGGTGCAAGGTAGGCCTGGGCTGCTGGCTCCTGTCATGCCCATTGTTCTGCCCTGACTTCCTCAGGCCTGCTCAGTGCCCGCCCCCAGCTCCATGTGCCAGCTCTGTCACCTCCTCAGGGCGTCCTCCAGACTCCCCATCACCCCTACTTCCTGCCCGCCTCAAGCCACGTCTCCTTCCACCCCCTCTCCTGTACCCTTGGTTGCTGAGCACGGGGCAGGGCCCAGCAGTGGGGACTTGGGGAGGGACCCACAGAGGGTTCTGGTCCCAGCCCATCAGGGCGCCTGGGTCCCCTTCACAGAAGCCAGCAGTGGAGTCACTCCACCCAAGGGGCCGGGAGCTTGTCATCTCCAAGAGGCCCCAGGAATCAGGGGGGTCAGCCACCCGAGGCCCTCGGGCGGCGCCTGGGCCACGCCCAGCCGGCCTGTGTGCATCTGGCCACGAGCGGAGACGGGTGTCTCCATTTGGAAAGGCGTGGGGGAAGGACGATGTTCTGTGACGAGTGGACACTGTATGAAAGTCAAGGTTCAGTCCGTAGACACACGTTTGAGGGGCAGGCGGCCTGCAGCTCCTTAACTTCTGACCTGCGGCTGCTCTCGCACCGTCACGGCAGAGCTGAGTAGTTGAGACAGACCACCTGGTTGGCAAAGCCTAAAATATTGACTGGCCCTCCGCAGAAAAAGCCGACCCCGGATCTAAGCTAACTGCCCGTTTTACAGGTGGGCAGGCTGAGACTCAGAGAAGGGCCGAGGTTTTCCAGCCCATGAGAGAGGCACGCCGCAGGGGGCAGGGTGATGAGCAGGGCTGGGTTGAACCCAGACTGTGCCTCCCGCTAGCTGTGTGGCCTTAAGCCGGCCACGTGGCCTCTCTGAGCCTCAGTTTTCTGTAAGATGCTTATCCCGTAGATGTCAGAAGGGGGTACCGATGACATCAGGCACTCAGCAGAGGGGAAGCTGTAACTGTTTTCACCAAGTGTGGGGTGGTGTGGACGGGGCATGGACCCCCTGGTGCCCTGGGCCCAGGTTCCCATGTAACGGTCCTTTCTCGGGCTCTTCCTCCAATGCTGGAAGGGAGTGGGTGTTCCTGACCTTCCCCGAGGGCCCAGAACCCAGTCCCGGGCTTCCGCACAGCACCCAGAGCAGGGGGGCCTGTGGAGCCCAAGTATTTTCCTGGTCCAAACCCCAGGAGGCTGCCTGGGCTCCTGGTCACACAGACCCGGGGCTGGGACCGCTCCCGCTGAGGGTGTGGGTGACTGCAGGTGGGAAGGCCCACGGGAGAGGGTGGATGGGGACACCCCTGGAAACACTCCCGGGAAGGAGGTGAGCACCTGCAGCCGCCTGAGCTCAGGGCCAGAGGGACGGAGATGAGCGATGGGAGTGACCCGTCAGGACAGGCCAGGCCGAGCAGCTGTTTCGATCCCGGGCCGCTGTGCAGCTGAGGGGACACGGAGGCTCCGGCCCAGCTGTGCAGGGTCCTATGGCTGCGAGGACAGAGCTGGGATTTGAACCTTCCCCTTTGTGTGTGCTGCCTCCCAACCTTGCCGTCCACCCAGTGTCGGTCCCTCTGCCCCCGGCCTCAGTTTCCCCATCCTGCACTATTACGCAGGGTGTCCCCCAAAAAGGTATACGCACTTTGAATGATTATTCATTCCAGTGGGTTAGATCTGAAAAGAAAGAAGCATCACTTGAGCTATCTGCTGCTAAGTGTATATACATTTTGGGGGGACACCCCGTATTTCCCAGCTGTTGGTTTTCGAATGATGTTGGCTGCACTTGGGTCTGGGGTGGGGCTGAGGGAGTGAGGGAGGGGTGGGGGTTGGGGGAGTGAGGAGCGGGAAAGTTGAAGGGGGCGTGGAGAGGGTGAAAGGGGTTGGGGGAGTCCTCTCCATGGATCTGGCCTCTGTGACTCCCCACCCAGGGCCCCTGCCTTGAACCCCTCCCCATGTCCCTGTCAGCTCCCCCTCAGGTGCAGCCAGGCCCGCGGGTCCTGAAGGTCCAGGCAGGTGAAGCTGTGGACCTGAACTGTGTGGCTGAGGGCACCCCAGAGCCCAGGCTGAACTGGTCCAAGGATGGGGAGGCCCTGCGGGGCGGGGGGCCCGAGGGCTCCGTCCATTTTGCAGCCATCCGAACTTCTGACGCCGGCATGTACCGCTGCGAGGCCGCCAACAGCGCCGGCGTAGACACCTGGGAGCTGGAGCTCAGGGTGCTGGGTGAGTCCCCGAACCCCACATCTCACCGCTCCCCACCTTCCCAACAGCAGCCTGGCCTTCCGAGATGCTTGTCTGCTCCTCTGGGCTCAGGGCCTGCTTGGCCCCTGCCTTCCTCCCTCCCCAGGCCCCGAGGCGTAGTGGAGCCTTTGTCAGCCCCGTGGGAACGCTGTCTACTGGGGAAGTGATTGACCAGCAGGGCCTGGGCCCCAGTCCAGCCCCCATCCACTTCCCAGCTGGGCAGTGTGGGCCAGTCATTTACACTCTCTGACCCTCAGTTTTCTCACCTGTAAAATGGGTTTGATAACATGTGAGGGGTCAGCGAGGGAATGTGTGCAATGCAGCTGGAAGGATCTGGGCCAGTGGCGCTACGTTCCCTCTGTTGTGAATTTAAAACCAACCTGGGAAGCACAGCTGGAGGGGAAGCCCAGCCTCTCCAGCCCTCGGGGCCCTGCGTGGCCCTGGTGGCTTCTCCGTGGGCCACCCTGTGGGGGTCCAGCCAGCACCACGGCCCTGACTCACTCACCCTGAGGCTGAGGGCTGCAGCACAGGGCTTGCACCCCCTTATGTCCAGCCAGGGCTCTGGAGGGGGGGGGCGCCCTCCCCAGTGGCCCTGGACCACGCTTTGGGCCCGGGGAGTGAGTGTGGCCATATCACCTCCCACCAGAGCCACCGCACTGGGGAGCTGATGAGACCAGCGGGCTGCTGGCGAGAGTGGCAGGAGAGAATGCCAGCCTGCCGTGCCCTGCCAGAGGTGAGGCTGGGTCCGGGTGGGCCCCGCTGGGAGGGGCTTCCTGCCCACTCCAGGGCCCTGGGTCACACCCTATGGGCAGTGCCAGGGGTGATGGTGGGTATGGCATCCTCACTTCTAGCCGGGGCCATGCCAGGCATTTCATCCCCTCCACACCCGATAGGATGGGATTGGCATGAGCTCGTTTTTATTAGAGGCAGTCCAGGCCTAGAGAGGGGATGGTCACACGCAGGTCACACCGCCAGAAGGTGGCTCACAAGGTGGGTGTGGTGTGACCCCAGCCCCAGTGCCCAGTTAAGCCCCGGACCCTCTGCACCCGGGGATTGTAACAGCTGGGCCTGAGGAAGCCCAGGGTCCTGGTGGATCAGGGCTCGGTGGCCCGCCTCTCCCCAGCCCCCAGACTTCCTCACAGAGGATGGACTTACAGTCCTGAGCAAACCAGCCCCCCCCACCCCGAGGCCCCCTTTGGGGCAGCAGCTGTGTGGGAGGTGACAGCCACCTCTGTGGCCACCTGCCCCGCGTTGAACCATCCCGGCTGTGAGCTGGGGTAGTGGACACCTCCTTCCTGAGCCTCGGTTTTCTCATCTGTAGAGTGGGGCCAGGCCAGCCCCTCCACGCAGGGCTGCTGCTGGCAGGGCCCAGGGAGGCAGCCGGAGTTTTAGGTCCTGGCACCGTGCCTGGCACATGGCTCAAAGGAAAGTGTGGAGTAAGCGAATGGGGGTGAATGAATGCCTGACCCTGCCGCGCGGGCAGATCCGCGCCCGCCGAGTTGCTGCTCTGGGCTGTGGGCCCTTCTGGGACCCATGAGAGGACATGCTGTGGGCCCTGTGCATGGATGGCGCTCTCAGGAGGGCTGGTGTGGGGGTGTCCCCGGGGCAAGTGGCAGCTTCCTGAAGCCTGGCAGGAGCTGGGGCTGGTTCTGGGCTCAGCTGTGCTTCCTCGAACCACACGGCCCAGGGAAGTCTCTGGACCAGGACTGAGGGGGAGGCGGGTAGGAGGCAGGCACCCTGTGGGAACTGTGGGGTCCTGTCTGCAGAGCTGCCCACCTGCAGGGACCCAGTGGCCCTGCCCTTGACCATGGCGCCACCTCGTGTGGGTCTCTGGTAATAGCAAGCAGCCGCTCTGCGCTCTCTGGAGGTGGGACCCACCCACTCAGCCCCGCTTCCTGTGCTTGGTGCCTCCAGCTGCCCACAGCCAGGGTCCTGTCCTCTGGGCTGGACCTCAGCCTCATCAGCATAGCAGAAGCCCCTCTGGTAAACACTGCTGGGCCCTGGCCGGCACCCGCCCCCCCCCCTCCAACCCCCCGGCTGCCTTCCATTCACGTGGGCGGCTGCCCGGTGGGCAGTGTTGGGCTCCGGCATCACCAGCCCTGTGACTGTGGGCTGGAGGGCTCAGAAGCTAAGGGAGCCCTGGTACCTGCGGTGGGTGGCACCTTTGCCGCCTCCTTGGGTGGATGGGGATGCTGGCCCCGGTAAAGGGGGAGCGGGGAGGTGGGGGGCAGCTCCGAGTGCCCTGGCATCGTTGCCCCGCAGTGCAGTAAGTGTTAGAGCTCTGGCAGGCTAGACTTTCTGCTTTATTTTTGCACTAGAGCTCCAGTTTGGGCACTTCCTCCCCACTCCCCGCTCCCCTCCCCCCTCAAACCTCCCTGCCGCCCGCTAGGAGGGCTGACTTTCTGTGTGCCCAGTGGATCCTCTAGCCTCTGTACAGCTGGATTTAAAAATAAAAATAAGTGTCTTAATTAATGGAGGGAAAGTTCCAGGGCTCAGAGCCCAGTGCCCCTCCAGGCAGCAGCTCCGAAGTCCCGATCCTCAGGGGAGTGGGGGGAGGTGGGGGGGGCGGCTGTCAGAGAAGCTGAAGGTGCTGAGGGGGGCGTGGCGTGTGGCGTGTGGCGTGTGGAGTGGCATGTGTTTACTGCACATGTTCGTGCACATGTCCCCACAGTAGGGGAGCAGGCCCCAAGCAGTGGGACCCTTGACAGGAAACAGCAGAGAGCCCACGAGGAAACAGACCCCGGGGTGGGGGTGGGGTTCGCCCATCCGAAGGTGCGCAGAGGGTGGCTGGGGGCCCTCCCTTTGCCTCGCCGGCCGCGGGCAGCAGGCAGGGGCGCTTTCAGGAGGAGCAGCCAGTGCGGAGCGGAGTGGGGCAGGGATGCCCCTGAGAGGTGACACTGAGGGCGCCTGGAATGTGCCACAGCTAGATCCTGCCCCCACGCCCACCCAAATGGGGTGGCCCACCCCTCCCTCCGATGGCCCTTCCTCTAAGAGAGTGAGGGAGACCGAGGGGGGGGGTGTCTGCAAGGGCGCCCCGCGGCTAGGCAGATGGCAGGTGAAGTGCGGGCGGTTGGTGGTGATCGGCGTCGGCAATGATGGCGAGTCCCGCTGACCAGTGGTGGCGAAGGAGGACTGGGGGCACCTGAGGTGCCCAGGATGCTGACCTGTGAGTTTGGGAGAGCAGTCCCTATAGGCTCCCCCTCCACCACAGCACCTACTATGTGCCAGGCACCGGGCTTGCCGCTGGGGGAGCAGCAGGGAACAAAGCAAAGACCTGGCCCCTGTGGGGGAGACAGACAATAGACAAGAAAACCTAAGCGAGTGGACCGATGTCCCTGAGAAAGTGGGGGTGAAGGCAAACCGGGAACCACAGGCCAGGGCAGGGTGCATTGCGGGCATGGCGGGGGCGCTGAGGGGGACCGGGGCTCTCAGCCATGGAGACTGTGGCCTTGCAGCTTTGGGTGGGGAGGGTAGCGACGTGTGGAGGGGGAGAGGCAGGTGTTCACGCTGCTGATGCCCTGCCCCCGGCCAGGGACACCCACGCCGCAGGTCACGTGGCGGAAGGGCCCGTCCTCGGAGCCCCTGCGCAGCCGGCCGGGCCTGGCGGTGCTGGACGAAGGCTCTCTGTTCCTGGCCTCGGTCTCTCCCAGCGACGGCGGAGACTACGAGTGCCAGGCCACCAACGAGGCGGGCTCCGCGTCCAGGAGAGCCAAGCTGGTGGTCCTCGGTGAGCATGGCCCCCGCGCGGGGCAGCTGGCACCCACCTCCGCTGGGACAGAGCTCACTGAAGGTGCCTGGGGGCGGGGGGGCGCTTGAGGGCAAGGGGACAGCGGGAGAGTGGCAGGTTGCATGGGCACCCCTTCCCCCGAGAGGCCCCCACACAGGAGTGGGAGGGGGCGAGCCCAGAGCTCCATCAGTGGCTTTGAATGGTCTAGGGGGTGACTTCATTTAAGGTGAGCACCGATGGCCACCCCACTGAGACCTGCTACAGGGGACCGAGGCTCACGTCCTTCCCGCACCTCCCTCGAGCTCCCCACCCCCACCCACATGCTGCGTGCAGAGGATAGGAGCCCTTGCCCTCCACGTGCCCATCCTGGAGGGGGTGGGGGGCAGTTTTAATGGCTCCTCACGGGCCACCTTCGGCCCCCCTGTGACCAGCACCCCAGCTCGCCCTGTGAGGACTTGCTGGGAAGTTTGTCACAAAGACGTACCGAGGAGACTCCGACTCGGGGCCCTGGCAGGTGACCGTGACGATGGGTTGAGTGTAGAGCTGGTTGGGTCGGACCTCCGGCATCTTGCAAAGCTGAGTGTCAGAGAGGGGCGCCACTGGCTGGGCACAGCCGGGGACCCCGGACTCTGGGGCTGCCTGTCAGGCAGCTGGGGCTCCGGGGAGGGAGGCTCCTCTACCTCTCTTTATGCCCAGTGCCCCCCAGCATCCGGGAAGACGGACGCAGGGCCAACGTGTCAGGCATGGCCGGGCAGTCCCTGACGCTGGAGTGTGACGCCAACGGCTTCCCAGCCCCTGAGATCGCGTGGTTCAAGGATGGGCAGCCGGTGGGTGTCCCCTGGGGCGGCCAGGGGAGGGTGGGGTCGTGCCAAGTTATGGCAGGGAGATGTGACAGGTTTCTTTAGGGATGCCCTGGGGCTCAGGGCAGGGGAGGACTGAGGTCTCCCAGTGAAGCCTGGAGGGCTGCATGGTGGTGGGGGCACGGCACTCTTCTAGGAGTTAGAAGCTCCAGGTTCCTGTCACCAACCAGCTCCGTGGACCTTAGTTCTCTGATTGCTGATGGCGGGGTACCAGACCCCGTCACCAGCTCCCTCTGATCGCTCTGCCCAGATCCCCGAGGGGGACAGCCACCGCCTCCTGAACGGGGCCCAGGCCCTCCACCTCCCCAGGATCCAGGCGGGCGATTCTGGCCTCTACTCCTGCCGGGCGGAGAACCAGGCGGGCACCGCGCAGCGCGACTTCGAGCTTCTGGTGCTCAGTGAGTGAGGCCTGAGCCCCACGGCGCCCAGGGTGTCTGGCCCGCAGCCCCTCCCCTTTGAGGCGGGCAGGGGGCAGGGGACGCTGTGTGTGCTGAGAGCAGGGGCACAGAGGGGCCCACACCAGGCCCAGCTCCTCACACAGCTCTCAGGGCAGACATTCGACAGCCGCATGATTAGCCAAGCAGCCACTGTTGTGTCACGTGAGGAGTGCAGGCTGTGCAGGGAGCACAGTGTGGGGCCCCGCCCAGCTGGGGCTTTGGGGGAGCCTCCCAGGCAGGATTGGAAGGGAAGGGCGTACCAGGAGGGGGACCTGCATGGCAAGGGCCTGCGCTGGGCAGGGCTGCAGGTTTGAGCCGTGGCACCCCCTGCCCTTCTTGTCCTCAGTCCCCCCTTCTGTGCTTGGAGCCGGGGCTGCCCAGGAGGTGCTGGGCCTGGCTGGCGCCCAGGTGGAGCTCGAGTGCCGGACCTCGGGGGTCCCTACGCCCCAGGTGGAATGGACCAAAGACAGGCAGTGAGTGCCTGCCTCGTGGACAGCCCGGGGATGGTGCCTGGGCCGGGTGAATAGGGGTCTCTGGGGAGGTCGAATTCTGGGGGGGCTTGACAGGCATCGCACGTGCTACCAGGGCCCAGGCAGAGGGCAGCGTGGGCACCTCCCACCCCAGCCTGGGGTTACCCAGGTGAGACCCCACTGTCACCCAGCAGGGTTTTCTCATCATCACTCTGCCTTTTTTTTTTTTTAATGATTTTTGGGGTGGGGGGGAATCCACATAACCTGACATCAACCACCTAACGCCCACAGTTCAGTGGCATCTGGCACATCCACGGTGTTGCACAAGCATCACTCTGTCTGGTTCCAGAACATTCCGTCTCCCCAAGGAGACCCCACGCCCATTGGCAGTCACATCCCCACCCGCTCTCTGTCTGCAGATGCACCTGCATTTCCTGCACAGTCCAGGCAGCTACACAGCGGGGCCCTGTGTCCGGCTCCTCCCACTTGGCACAGTCTGGGTTCGCCACGGTGTGGCAGGGGTCAGCGCTGACTTCTCCAAGCGCTTCGCCGATCGGACATGTTCTGTCTAGTTGCCGGCGCCGGGCACTGGGACTGTTGGCACCTTCCGGCGACTGTGACTCTCTCAGCCTCTTTGTCGTCCAGGCGGCCGCCCCTGCTCGCGCCTCGACCTGAGTCGCACTGTCCTGACCTCCTTTCCAGGCCTGTCCTTCCCGGGGACCTGCATGCCCAGCTCCTGGAGGACGGCCAGCTGCTCAGAATCACCAGCAGCCACCTGGGCGACGAGGGGCGGTACCAGTGCGTGGCCTTCAGCCCCGCCGGCCAGCAGGCCAAGGACTTCCAGCTCAGAATCCACTGTGAGCCCTGCCCCCTGCCCGGCCCTGCCCGGCCCTGCCCGACCCCACCCCACCCCGCCCCGCCCCGCCCCGCCCCGGGCTGCTGGCCAGGCTCCCCTCGGCTGCCCCCTGCACAGAGGAAGGGCGAGAGCAGAATCAGGAGGCTGGGGGATGCGCCCCAGGCCAGTAAAGCTGGGGAGGAGGGGGCAGGGAATCTGGACCACCGTTCCCCAAACCCCACGGTCCCATCCCACCTCGCAAGTTGTCCTGCGCCTGCTACCACTCGGGGTGATCGTTCCTTTAACTTTTTTAAAAAAAACCAAGTCCCTTTCTTTACATGGAATGAATTTATTTAGAAAGAGATTTACTACCTCACCGGTGAGTGGAAACCAGGCCCATTGGCCTTCCGGGGAGGATTGAAAGGAAGGCCCTGGAAGTGCTGGGGCGCCAGCTGCCTGCAGAGGGCGCTGAGCTGCCTGCTCTCCGTGGTGGAGGGCCTGGTAGAAAGTGCTAGAAGGTCCGGTGTGTAGTCTCTCCCCGGAGCCTTCGCCTTTGTGTGGTCAGCTGGAAGGAGCTCTGGGCGGGTGGGGCCGGTCCCCTGGGAGAGGCAGTGTTATTTCACACGGGCCGGCGTCCTGCCCTGCCCGTGGGAGCCCCTGGTGGCGTGCAGCCCCTCATGTTACAGATGGGGAGGCTGAGGCCCAGCGAGGGGAAGTGGCCTACCTGGCCATACAGCCAGTTAGAGGCAGAGTGGGGTCCAGGGCCCCAAGGGCGCCCCCCACCCCCACCCCAGCTCCTCCACCTCCTGTGCAGCCGGCGGCTTCCCACGCCAGCACGTCCCGCACTGCCTCTCCCGTCTCCCCACTCTCCCTCTCCTGCGGCCGAAGCTGCGACGTGTGCTGGGGCACGGGCACGTGCAAGCCACTTGGGGGAGGGGGGGGAGGGGGGACACCAGCTGCCTCAGGCTCCCTGTGACCGCCCCCTCCCCCCCGCCCCCGTTGTCCTCAGCACCTCCCACCATCTGGGGCTCCAACGAGACAAGCGAGGTGGCCGTCATGGAGGGCCACCAGGCGCGGCTGCTGTGTGAGGCCCGCGGTGTGCCTGCTCCTGACATCGCCTGGTTCAAGGACGGGGTCCCCCTGCCCCCCAGCCCCGAGGCTGTCTACACCCGGGGCGGCCGGCAGCTGCAGCTGGGGCGGGCCCAGGGCTCGGATGCAGGCATCTACACCTGCCAGGCCAGCAACCCCGTGGGCGTCGCGGAGAAGGCCGCCAGGCTGGAGGTGTACAGTGAGTGGCCAGGGTTCAGCCGCGAGCGGCGGTCAGCTGGCCGAGCGGAGGGAGGGACTCTGGGCTGCGAAGGCCTCCTGTCCCCGTAGGTCAGTGAGGGAGTGGCTAGAGAAGGGTCGCCTCGGTCTACCTTCCCACCTACAGGCGAGGCAGCTGAGGGCAGGGTCAGAGGGCCTTTCTGGGGGCTCAGGCAGAGCCGAGTCTCGGAGGACCCAGGTTTCCTCTCAAGATTTAGGGCTTTTCACGAAACCACACCCGAACCCTCTGCTAGTAATTAACTTCTCCGCGTGAACCACTGACTGTGAGCCAGACCCCGGGCCCTCGCGGCATCAGCTCCTCTGTCAGCCATAGCGACCCAGCCCTCGTCTCTCCACCCACCGATGAGCACAGTGGACTCTGGGGCTGGGGATGTGATGGCCCCCAGTTTACACCTGGGGGGGGCGTTGCACGGTTAACCTTGGCGATGGCCGTCTCGAGGGGCTTGGCACACAGTAGGGCTCAGTGGGGCAGGCTTCCTGCAGGAGCTGAGGCCCTGCAGAGAATTCAGGGAAGATGTGTGGAGATGGGCGGGGTGAGGCCGGGCAGGGCCTGGTGAGGTTTGGAGGGTGGGGTGCAGGCCAGTGGGTTGTCCTGGCCCCTAATGAGGAGTCGGCTCAGGAGCTCTGGCCCCCAAAGGTTCAGATACTTGGGTGCTGGAGCCCTAGGGACCCCAGAGGAACGTTGGACTGTGTGGGGTCTTGGAGGGTGAGCCAGATGCAGCCTGGGGACCCTCACTCTGGGATTTGAGCACCTCCTGGGAACTGATTGGGGAACGCATGTGAGTGTCTTCCCAGGGGCTTGTGGCCCCAGGTCCCCTGCGAGGGCTCTGCCTCAGCAACACGGCGGCCTCCCCCAAGAGGAAGGGAGGAGCCCCGGCTTGGCTGCCCCCGTGGCCATCATGGCTGTCAGGCTGGGCTCTGCCCCAGTCCTCCCCGCAGGCCAGAGGGGGCCCTTGCAGGAACAGTGACTTTGATCTTAAACCCGGGAGCCCGTCGCTTTGAGTGCAGTGGATACTGAGCCCTACTGTGTGCCGTTCCTGGAGACACGCAAACAAGCCATTGTTCTGCTTCTGATGAGCCCACAGGGGTAGCAGGGTCAGAGCAGATGCAAGCAGCGTCAGGAGGGGGGCCACCAAGGGGCAGAGGAGGGAGGGGTGCTTCCAGCCTGGGGCAGGCTCCCTGCAGGAGCTGACTTCTGAGCAAAGGGTCAGCCAGTGCAGGTGTGGGAGGAGGCTTGTCCAGTGATGTGGGGTCTGTGGGGCGGGGGAGGCAGGGGGGCTGCACCAGGGCTGGTGGGGAACTCCCGTCCCTGAGTAGCCCCTGCCTCTTCCCTAGTCCCACCCACCATCGAGGGCGCCAGCGAAGGGCCGCACTTAGTGAAGGCGGTGGCTGGGAGACCCTTGGGCCTGGAGTGCGTGGCCAGAGGCTACCCACCCCCCACCCTGTCCTGGTACCACGAGGGGCTGCCCCTGGCGGAGAGCAACGGGACGTGGCTGGAGGCGAGCGGCGGCCTGCTGAGCCTCGAGAGCCTGGGGGAGGCGTCCGGAGGCCTGTACAGCTGCGTGGCCAGCAGCCCCGCGGGGGAGGCCGTGCTGCAATACGCGGTGGACGTGCAGGGTGAGCCTGAACCTGTCCCGCCCGAGCCACCGGGCTGTGGGCCCCTCCTCCCACACCTACCACGTGCCAGTGCCCGCAGCTGGTCCTAGGAGCTGCCTCTGGTCAACGGGATGGATGTTCACCTAGAAATCCCTGAGGCCCAAAGCGGGGTTGTGGGCAGTGGTCCTGGGGACGGGTGGGGAGGGGCCGTCCCCTGCTTCCTTCCCCTGGACAGACATCTCTCGGGGACTGATTCGGGCTGGCCCGGTGGGGCTGGAGATGAGGCGGGGAGCAAGGCAGGCGGGACCCCTGAGCCCTGGGTCCGCTGGGGAGACAGACATTGAATGAACAGGACAAGCCTCAGTGGTGGTTCTGGAAGGCCCCCTGCAGGAGGGCCCTTTATGGGGGGACTGGAATGGTGGGGTGTGGCTTGGGCCTTGTTCTGGGGGCACAGGGGAGTTGGGAGGGCTTTAGGCAGGAATTTGCTCAGCGCTGACCACCCGGTGGGGGATCCTGCCTGCAGTGCCCCCACAGCTCCTGGTGGCTGAAGGTTTGGGCCAGGTGACCACCCTCGTGGGACAGCTCCTGGAAATTCCCTGCCAGGCCTCAGGCTCCCCGGTGCCCACTATTCAGTGCGTATGTGGGGGGTGGGTGGGAGGGGTGAAGACCAGGGCTGGGGCTGGAGGTGTGGGCAGAGAGCGCATGCAGGAAAAAGGCCAGAGATGTGCAGGCCCCCAGAGAGGCTGCGGGGCCTCTGCTTGTCCTGCTGGCCTCACGCTGACTGGTCCCCCTTCCCACCCACCTTAGATGGCTGCAGAATGGCCGCCCGGCAGAGGAGCTGGTGGGGGTGCAGGTGGCCTCCCAGGGGACCACACTGCACATCGACCACGTGGAGCCGGGCCACGCGGGCCTCTTCTCCTGCCAGGCCACCAACGAAGCGGGCACCGCGGGGGCCGAGGTGGAGCTGTCTGTGCACGGTGAGCAGCCATGGGCAGCCCGAGGCCGGTGGAGGGGAGCCTGGACCGAGGCCATCCGTGCCTCTGGCGGGCCTGGGGGACCTGGGAGGGATGGGGGCTGGTCTTCTCTAGACAGCACTTCTGAGCTGTACTTCCCAGCTCCCCAAAGAGAAGAGGCATGAGAGGCTGGTCTGAGCTGTCCACCCCACTTGTCATCTGTCCAGTCCTCAGGCCTCACTTTTCTCCCCAGTCTTCTCTCTCTGTCCACTGACCACCACAAACTTCATTCAATTCTTTAAATGCATCAACTGTCTCACCTCCGTGCCTGAAAATGCTGTTTCTGTTCCTGGAAACATTCTCCTTCTTTGCCTCTAGGCACCTCTTTACTTTTCAGGTCTGTCCTAAAACACCCCTTCCTCCCAGGAGCCCTCCTTGATTTCACTGTGGTGCTAATCCACACTGTCCACCCTCTCTTGGCTGTTGCTTGCCACTCACTGTATTGGGAGTGCTTGTTTCATTGTCCATCTCTCAGCCCAGCTCTGGGAGTTCTGAGAGGACAACACAGTGGCCACCATTCCTTGCTGTGTCCCTGTGCCTAGTACACTCCAGGGCTCAGAGTAGATGCTCAATGATGGATGGATGGATGGATGGATGGATGGGTGGATGGGTGGATGGGTGGATGGGTGGATGAGTGGATGAGTGGATGAGTGGATGGGTGGATGGGTGGGTGGATGGGTGGGTGGGTGGATGGATAGGTGGATAGATGATGGGTGGGTGGATGGGTAGGTGGATAGATGGTGGGTGAGTGGAT
This sequence comes from Corynorhinus townsendii, assembly GCA_026230045.1. Lineage (NCBI taxonomy): Eukaryota > Metazoa > Chordata > Mammalia > Chiroptera > Vespertilionidae > Corynorhinus > Corynorhinus townsendii. Next base: position 173,585,944 of record JAPDVU010000005.1, read on the forward strand.
GAGTGGGTGGGTGGATGGGTGGGTGGGTGGATGGATGGGTAGGTGGGTGGATGGGTGGATGGATGGGTGGGTGGGTGGGTGGATGGGTGAGTGGCTAGATGGGTGGGTGGATGGGTAGGTGGATAGATGGTGGGTGGATAGGTAGGTGGGTGGGTGGGTGGATGGGTAGGTGGGTGGGTGGGTGGATAGATGGTGGGTGGATAGATGGTGGGTGGATGGTGGGTGGGTGGATGGGTGGGTGGGTGGGTGGATGTGTAGGTGGGTGGATGGGTGGATAGATGGGTGGATGGGTAGGTGGGTGGGTGGATGGGTGGGTGGATGGGTGGATAGATGGTGGGTGGGTGGTTGGATGGGTGGGTGGGTGGGTGGATGGGTGGGTGGGTGGATGGGTAGGTGGATAGATGGTGGGTGGATGATTGGATGGGTGGGTGGGTGGGTGGATGAGTGGGTGGGTGGATGGGTAGGTGGGTGGGTGGATGGTGGGTGGGTGGATGGGTGGATGGATGGGTGGGTGGGTGGATGGTAGGTGGGTGGATGGTAGGTGGGTGGATGGGTAGGTGGATGGGTGGGTGGGTGGATGGTGGGTGGGTGGATGGGAGAATTTTTAAAGAAAGGAAAGACCTGCCATGCTGGGTCCAGTCTGGCACTCTTCCCCAAAGCCAGGTGTCTAGGGGCTTGAGTAGGGGGAGGCTGGATGGCAGCTCTGCAAGGCCACCCCTAATTCCCCAGGCATGAAGGGGCTGCTGGGTACCACTGCACCTTCCTGACCCTGATCTGGTCCTCCCTGCCTCTCCCCCTGCCCAGAGCCCCCATCGGTGGTCATTGTCGGCGGTGAGAACATCACAGCCCCCTTCCTGCAGCCTGTGACCCTCCAGTGTGCAGGGACTGGGGTGCCTCCTCCAAGCCTCCGCTGGTGGAAGGATGGGGTGGCCCTGGCAGCCTCGGGGGGGAACCTGCAGGTACATTGCAGGGGCCCTAGGGCTAGCGGGGCAACCTTGCATAGAAGGAAGAGCCACTTTCTAGGGGCCCTGGGAGCCTGGGGGCAGGACCAGCAAAGAACCCATTCATCTGGGAGTTCTCAGTGGACTGAAGGGGGGCAGGCACCTTTAACCTAGTCCACGTCCCCAGAGCTTCAGCTGTCAGAGGGAGAAAGTGGGCAGAAGGGGAGGGTCCCCAAGATCAGGGAGGTTCCCTGTAGTCTAAGTGTGTGGTTCAGAACTGCACCCAGGGCCAAACTCGTCCCCATGCCTCCCCTCTCCTGCTCCTGGGGTCAGCGCAGCCTGGCCACTGGTCATGTCCCAGCCTCATTCTGAGTGACTTCCGGTTCTGGACCCCGTGCCCCCACCCCCGCCTCCCCATGACACAGCTCTGCCTCCCTGCCCCAGATTAAGAAGGTGGACCTGAGGGACGAAGGCGTCTACACCTGTGTCGCCACTAACTTGGCCGGCGAGAGCAGAAGGAATGCGGTGCTCAAGGTTTTGGGTGAGGACCCGGGTGACGAATGGTGGGGGATCCTTTGAGGGCCCTCGGCGCTGCTGTGGGGGTTGGGGAGGGAGGTGGGGTTTAAAATCTAGTGGTGCACTTGACTTTAGAAGTAGAAAGGCATCTGCTCACTCAGCCTGGGTGGCTCAGTGGTTGAGTGTCAGCCTAGGAACCAGGAGGTCTGGGTTCGATTCCCGGTCAGGGCACATGCCTGGGTTGCGGGCTCGATCTCCAGGGGAGGCCATGCGGGAGGCGGCCCATAGATGATTCTCTCTCCTCGTTGATGCTTCTGTCTCTCCCTCTCCCTTCCTCTCTGAGACCAGTACAAACATATTTAAAAAAAGAAAAAAGGAAGTCTGCTCTGTGGCCCCCCTGCGCGGTTTTCTGAGGGATTTTTACGGGACACCCTTGCCCGCAGCCGTATTTACCTTTGCTGCCTTACTCGTTTTGGGGGTTCCTTTACATCCTCGTACATGTGGGCGGGTCCTTGCACTTGCCACTTGTCATGCTCTCTGGGTTCCGCCTTCCCACGGGGGTCGGCTGTTCCTGGGGGTGGGTGCTGGGGCGGTCCTTGTGTGACTGCAATGAAGATGTATTCTTGTGCGTGGCTCATGAGTGGGGTTCCTTGGTCAGGGCACGAACCATTGGGGGGCCCTTGTTGTCCAGGGCCTTTTAGGAAGGCTGGGGAGGGACGTTAGAATGGCTGAGATTTGAGCTACCCACCAAGCCAGGGCGCTCCCTGTCTCCCCCAGTGCCCCCCAACATTGAGCCGGTCCTGGCCAACAAGGCAGTGCTGGAAAATGCCTCAGTGACCTTGGAGTGCCTGGCTTCCGGCGTGCCCCCTCCAGGTAAGACCCCTCCTGGGGATGGAAGGCCGCATCCCAGGCCCCACCTAGCGAGGCTGGCCGGTGCCAGGCAGCCCTCTGGTTGTGGAGACAGGATGGCGTCAGCAGGCCCTTCTCCCTGTTCCTTGCGTCTTCCTCTCTTCCTTCTCAACAGCTGTTCACCCAGTGCCCATGACATGCCTGTCACCGCCAGGGCCCAGAGCCTTTGCCCTGGTGTCTGCACTTGACCTTGGCCCGAAGGCCGAGGAGCAAGTGCGCTGGCGTCGGAAGCAAACCCGCGGGGCTTTGTCTGGAGTTGTAACGTCACAGAGCCGCCCGGGCTGGGGGCGAGGGCCGGGCCACCAAGTTGCCAAGTCGCTGTCTGTCTGGCCTCTCCTCCAGACTAACAGTTGAGGAGAGGGCTGGGAGCTTGGGGCTGGGTGTGGGTGTTTGGCAGCCAGGATGGGCCCAGGAGGAGGGCCCATTTCCTGTCCCCCCCTTTGAACTGGGTCCACCCAGTTTTGCTGGGTTAGCGAGCCATAGGTTATTGCCCCATCCAATGGGGCAAGTACCCTGTTAGGTTCTGGGATGGGCCCTGGCAGGATGCAAGGAACTAAAGATACAATCGCTCCACGTTTATGAGGCTGCTGTTTTGGGGTGCTCTGGGTTCCTCTCTAACACAGGAGCTGAGGGGGCCAAGCCAGCTTTGACTCTCCTTGCTCTCGGCTGCTCACCGGGGCTTCCTCTCTGCCCTTGGTCTATCTCAGGCAACACTGCCATCACACAGCACAGTCTGAGGGGCTGGCAGAACCCCCAGTATCTCCCTCCTCTCCCCAGACATCTCCTGGTTCAAGGGCCACCAGCCTGTCTCTGCTTGGAAGGGAGTCACGGTGTCAGCTGACGGGAGAGTTCTCCTCATTGAGCGAGTCCAACTTGCAGATGCTGGGAGCTACCGCTGTGTGGCATCCAATGTGGCGGGTCGCACAGAGCTGCAGTATGGCCTGCGGGTCAATGGTGAGCTGCCCTAGGACTAAAGGGGTCCTTGGGCAAAAATTATTTTCCATCTGTTTGTCTACAAATCTACTCAGTATCCATCCGTTCACCATCCACCCATCTGTTCATCCATCCTCTCTTCCTTCCTTCCTTCCATCCACCCATCCATTATCCACTCATCCATCTATGTTTCCCTGCATCCATAATTCATCCACTCATCATCCATACATCTATTCATCCATCCTTTCTTCCATCCATCATCCATTCGTTTTCCCACTCATCATTCATCCATGTATCCATCCTGTCTTCCACCTATCATCCATCCACCCATCCATCATCCATTCATCTATCTATGGTTTAATCCATTCATTATCAATCCCTGGAAATACCCAACTGTCCACCCATGGATCCAATCATCTATCCAATTCTCTGCCCATTCATCCACCCATCTAACAATCAATCTGTCCACCCACCCACCCATCCATCCACTCAGCCACCCGTTCCTCCATCTATCCATCTTCTCTGAACCACACTGATTAAGGACATGCTCTGGGACAAAAAAAAACCCTGGTACTGCGGCCCTGGAAAGGCAGGCCCAGGACTTCCTGCTGGTGGAGGGCATAGTGGTAGGTTAATTACCCAGTGCACCGTTTCCTGGTGCTGTGACAAGAGCTAGTAAAGGTGAGGTACAACTGAGGGCCTGGAGCCTGGCTCTGACCTGGCCTGGGGAGTCCGGGAGGCGTCTTGGAGAGCCGGATGCTGAAACAGAGACGGCCTGCCAAGGCCTGCGGCTGCAGAGGGCAGGGGAGTTGAGGAAAGGCAAGGAGGCTGGGGGCCTGAAGCTCACAGAACTAGGGGAAGAGGGGGCCAGGCTGGGGAGGTGGCCAGATGGACGTGGAGGGCTTCAGTCTTTGTCCTAAGGGCAGTGGGGAGCTGGGCAGGGGCCCTGGGCATCCTGGCTCGTGGCTCCCAGATACAACGGAGTCCTCACCTGCCCCCGAGGGGCTGCCTGCAGGCGAGCGTTTGATCTGATGCTTCTGAGCTGGAAAACAAAACCTGCCCAGAGCTCCTCAGCCCTCCTCACCCCACACCGTCCCATGATATGCTGAGCAGGAGGCCCAAGTTCAGCTGCTGCTGCTGCGCTCCCATGATATGCTGAACAGGAGGCCCAGGTTCAGCTGCTGCTGCTGCCGCTTCCTGGCTGGTGACCTCGGGCCGGGACTTGCCTCCCAGAGCCCTGGGCTCTCCTCTGCTGAGGCCTCAGGATGGCCTGGAAAGGATGAGATGAGCCCTGGCCGGTTTGGCTCAGCGGATAGAGCGTCCGCCTGCCTGCAGACGCAAGGGTCCCGGGTTCGATTCCCAGTCAGTGCATAGGCCCAGGATTGTGGGCTTGATCCCCAGTAGGAGGCGTGCAGGAGGGAGCCAATCAATGATTCTCTCGCATCATTGATGTTTCTATCTCTCCCTTCCTCTCTGAAACCAATAAAAAAATTTTTAAGGAAAGGATGAGATGAGCAGCCTTGAGAACTGTGCAGGGGTATCCGCCCATGTTGAGTGGCTGTCCCTGTGCTTTTGTGTGTGGCCTGGGAGGGGGTGCCAGCCGGGTGCCCTCCCTGTTATGTCCCGAGTGGGACTCAGCCTATGTTCTGTGTCACCGCCCTCCCCGCCCCCCTGCAGTGCCTCCGCGCATCACGCTGCCTCCCAGCCTGCCGGGCCCCGTGCTCCTCGGTGCCCCGGTCCGGCTGACCTGCAGCGCCACCGGCAGCCCCAGCCCCACCCTGCTGTGGCTGAAGGATGGAAACCCCGTGTCCACGGCAGGGACCTCCGGCCCCCAGGTCAGTAGGGCTACCTCCCTGCCGCCTCAGGAGGTGCTGGGAGCAGAGGCCAGGCCCTGGAGTTCAAAGGGGAGGGAGAAGCAGTGACCGCCAGGACGGTTGGTGGGAGGGGAAACGGGCTGCTAAGTGGAGAGTCTCAGCATCATCTCCAGAAACAAGGCCCCCACAAGTGCGTGTGAGCTAGAATGTCCAGCAGCTGCAGGAGATGAGTAAGAAGAAACGGGTGAAGGCAATTTTCATAGACATTTTGGTTAACCCAGTATATCCAAAAAGCATAATTCCATCATCGTCAATGTGGAAAGTGATTAGCGAGACGTTTTGCATCCTTCTTTTCGTCCTAACTCTGCAAGCCGCTGTGTATCCTGCGCTGGCGGGCCAGCCCCATCCCAAGGGCTCACTAGCCACAGCAAAGCTATAGGGGGCCCTTTCTGAGGACCCATGTGATTGCCCGCTAGCTGGCAGCCGGGCCTAGGCCTGGGGGTTCTGGGCGTCTGGAGCAGGCCTCCCAGGCATGCCATGCAGCAGGACCAGCTTGGGAAGGTGTGGAGCTGGCCTTGGGGTGCATAACCTCAGGTGGGCTTCCTTTTCTGGGGGCTCAGGTCTTTCCCGGGGGCCGCAGCCTCACGCTGGCCAGTGCCCGGGCCTCCGACTCTGGCACCTACTCCTGCGTGGCCGTGAGTGCCGTGGGCGAGGACCGCCGGGACGTCGTCCTGCACGTCCACGGTGAGTGTCAGGCCCCAGAGGCCGCGGCTCAAGAGCGTGGGGCTCGGGTGTGTCTGGCCACGTTCACAGGAAGGGTGGTGGGTGGGAGACATGCGGCCTGAGACCTAGCTGCCTTCATGTGGGGGTCAGTTGGAGTGTGAGTGCCCCTTTGTGGACAGGTGAGCGGGTGGGTGGCCCCGCTCAGCCAGGTGACCCAAGTTCAGGGAAGAGGTAGAGGAGACGAAGTGGCAGGAGGTGCACACACGGCCACGAGTCGGCAATCGGACATTTGCGCTCTCCTGGGTCAAATGGGGGTGACAGTGCATTTGGGCACCGGCTCTGGAGTGCGTGGATCCGGGGTCCAAATCCTGCCTCCGCCACTTCCTAGCTCCGTGACCTTGGGCTAGCAGTCACTCCCTTCTCTGAGCCTCCGTTAGTTCACTGTGAAATGGGCGAAGATGGCACCCACTTCCAAGGCGTCGCGGGGTTCACTACCCTCAGCGTAGCGACAGTTGCTCTGGTTTTAAAATTTCCTAGTATGGGATCTCGTGGGGCCTCCGGAGGTGCACAGGGGAACTCTGGGAAATGTAGAACCTGGGGTTGGGGTGGGGGGTATGGGCGGAGGGGAGTGTTCCATTCCAGCTCCTCCCGTCTTTGCTCGAGTCCGGATACTAGCTAGCAGGCGTTGTGTGCCCAAGGGCTCAGCGACCTGTGCCATTGCATTTCATCTCCGGAGGCCCCACCCGGTGGCTACGCTCATCACCACACCGTGGCCACGTGTCAGGTCACAGGGCGCCAACCAGGGCCTCTGACTCGGGACCCTGCCTTGCTGACCCTACGCTGCAGGCTTGTTTATGTCTCAGGGGAAAGGTGGCTGGGGTCCTGCTTCTAAAAACACAATTAAAGAGGAACAGTATTGTAAGTTTTAAAAGGAGGTTGAGATCACTGTCGATCCACGTGAGTTGCCGGAAGTAATACAGAGAAATCCCGGGTCCCTTTCCCCACTGTCCCTCCGAGGTAACGTCCGGTCCCGAAGTGCCGTCGGTCGGGATGTTGCCGCTGTTACAACCCGACCCCCGCCCCATCCCCCTCGGACTTGGGCCTTGGGCCTCCTTTTGAGGCTGCAGGTCGTCGAGGGGGGATGAGAGAGAGGGCCGCGGCTCAGGGCGTGGGCTCCATCCTGCTGCCCCGCCCCCACCTGCTGAGGTCGCCCCCTCCGCCCCCTCCCCAGTGCCGCCCAGCATCCTCGGGGAAGAGTGGAACGTGTCCGTCGTGGCCAACGCGTCAGTGGCCCTGGAGTGCCAGAGCCACGCCGTGCCCCCTCCGGTGCTGAGCTGGCGGAAGGACGGCCGTCCCCTGGAGCCACGGCCCGGAGCCCGCCTCTCGGCGGACAAGGCCTTGCTGGAGGTGTGTGCCGCTGAGCCTGGGCAGGGCGGGCCTGTGGGTGCCCTGCGAGGCGCAGTTCAGCTGCGTGGGCCCTGCAGGCCCCTCCAGAGCCAACACCCAGGGCGCACCCTCCCGACCCCTCCGAGCTGCTTCTAGCCCAGTGGGGACTGAGCCTTCGGGCCCCTCTGCCCCCCACGAAGCCGGCAGCTCTTTCTACTTGTGTTTCACTCCTGGTTCCAAACCCTCCTCGCCTTCAGGCCTTTAAGCGCCTTATCGGCATCTGGCCCGGCAAGGCAGGGGCGTGTGGGGTGGGGCCTCTGGAGTCAGCCTGGATTTAAACTTGAGCTCCACCTCCTCAGGCTGCGCCTCGGCCCGTAGCGTCCTGACACACTGGCCTCGGGTCTCTCACATCGGTGCCTCTCTTCTGGGAGGCTGGGAGGGCTTCTCAGAGGCAGCCCCCCCCAGAGCACAGTGCATCCACGTCAGCTCGGGGAGGGGCGGTGCCTCTCCTGCTGCTGGGGAGAACCTTGCACTCCAGCCTGCTCCTCCTCCTCCCACCCCCCCTACACCTGGTGATAGGGTCATTCCCAACCCTGAGCACCTCCTTTGATTTGCTCTGTCTGGAATGCCCGCCTCTCCTTCCCTTCATTCTTCAGAGTCGCAGCCGTCCCCGCCATGTCAGGCTCTGACACCTGAGGGCAGGGTCCCCTCCACCCCACCCTTCCTCCTCCTCCTCCTCCTCCTCCTCCTCCTCCTCCTCCTCCTCCTCCTCCGGGCTGCTCTGTCAGAGCGGGGCTGGGCTGTGGATGTGGCTGGCGGGGCTGCCGCCTAGGGGAGCCCATTCTACACACCTGACCCTCAGGACGCCACTGCAGGCACCGGCTTCTGGAAACTTCGTGGTGCGGGAGGTGCCAGGTGCCAGGTGGGGAGGTTGGGGCACAGCGGTCACACGGCCCGGCCCGGGGCACCCCTCCCTGTGCTGCCCCCGCTGATGGCTCATGTCGCTGTCGGCCAGGTGGACAGGGCCGAGGCGCGGGATGCAGGCCGCTACACCTGCGAGGCGCTGAACCAGGCGGGCCGCTCGGAGAAACACTACAACCTCAACGTCTGGGGTGAGGGTCCCTTGGGCTGGGCTGCGGTCCCTCCTGCCCTGCCCCTGCGCGGCCAGCTCGCATGCCCTGGGGGACTGCTGCCTTGACTGGGCCCCAGGGTGCAGCCCACCTCCCTCCTGGCCCACCACTCCCTCACACCCTGTCTTCTCTTAGTCCCTCCAGTGTTCCCCTCGAGGGAGCCCCGCCTCCTGACCGTGACCGAGGGACACCCCGCCAGGCTGTCCTGCGAATGCCGGGGTGTCCCTTTCCCCAAGATCACCTGGAGGAAGGACGGTAGGGTTGCTGGCTGGGAAGGGGCTGGGGCGCCCAGCAGACTTGGGGACCGAGCAGAATGGGACTGAGGACAGTATCATTTCTGTAACCAGGACCTCTCCCCCAGGGCTGTAGGCCCACCCATTTCCATCTCCGCTAGGCTCTGGGGTGGGGGCACCCATCGAGGGCAGGGACAGCCTCCTCCTGCAGGAATTGGCCAGGATGGTGGGGGGACAAGCGTTCCCGGTGGAAGGACCAGGAACCAGGGCTTTTTCTTGCTGCATCCAGGTCAGCCTGTGCCCGGGGAGGGGGCTGGCCTCGAGCAGGTGTCGGCGGTGGGGCGGCTGCTGTACCTGGGACCAGTCCAGCCGGCCCAGGAGGGGACGTACACCTGTGAGTGCAGCAACGTGGCCGGAAATAGCAGCCGGGACCAGCAGCTGGAGGTGCATGGTGAGCGGGGCCAGGGTGACCTGAGCCAGGCAGAAGGAGCCAGAAGGGTGGCAGGCAGGCACCTGGCAGGGGAGACCCCACCCCCAGGATCCAAGCCAAGACAGGAACAGCGATAAGGAGAGCACGTCCCTGGCCTCTTAGATTCCGGGCATCTCCTTAACCCCCTCCCAGCCAGCTCCTGTGGCTCCGGGCCTAAGCCTGAGAGGGGCAACGTGACCCCAAGAGCCCCCAGTGACCCAGAGGGGGAAACACAACTTGAAACAGAAACGGAAAGAAAGCTAAAATTTCTACGAAGCTCCTGTGCATAACAGAAACCTAAGTCTGCGGCTACTCATCCTGCAGTGATGAAATGAAATAGCTCAGCCTTAGAAAATAAGACCAAGAGCCCTAGCCAGTTTGGCTCAGTGGATAGAGCGTCGGCCTGTGAACTAAAGGGTCCCGGGTTCGATTCCGGTCAAGGGCACATGCCTGGGTTGCGGGCTTGGGTCCCCAGTAGGGGGCGTGCAGGAGGCAGCCGATCAATGATTCCCTGTCATCGTTGATGCTTCTCTCTCTCTCTTCCTCTCCCTTCCTCTCTGAAATCAATAAAAATATATTTAAAAAAAAGAAAATAAGACCAAGAAAAGCATTTTGGAGAGAGAAACCCCGACCCCGGCCGTATGGCCCCGTTATAAGGATGGAAAATGGAGGCCCAGAGAGATGAGGTCACCTGGCCAAGGTCGCACGGCCAGGGGGTGGCAGTGGGGAGCATAGGCCAGCTTGGGGCCTGATGTGAGCGCTTGCTGCCCGGCGGCCACAGCAACTTTCTCCCCACCCCAGTTCCCCCGCAGATCGCTGGCCCCCGCGGGCCCCCCACACAGGTCTCCGTGGTCCAGGACGAGGAGGCCACTCTGGAATGCAACGTCACAGGGAAGCCCCCACCCAGGGTGACGTGGGAGCGGGACGGCCAGCCGGTGGGAGCCGAACCTGGCCTGCGGCTGCAGAACCAGGGGCACAGCCTGCACGTGGCGCGGGCACAGGCGGCCCACGCAGGACGCTACAGCTGTGTGGCCGAGAACGTGGCTGGGAGGGCTGAGAGGAGGTTTGCGCTCTCCGTGCTGGGTGAGGACCGGGGCCTGCCGGAGGAGGGCAGGGAGGGGGCCCAGGCTGGAGAAGGCAAGGCCAGTTCAATCTCCAGGCACAGCCCTCAGCCTGTGCCCAGAGGTCACGCCTCATTCTCCCAAGAGGCAGGCCTCTGGTGAGGTCTGTTGGGGGAAGCCTTCAGCACTGCTCCCAAATCAGGACTGGCTTCAGATCGCCCTAATCTCACCGCCCCCCGCCACACACACACACACACATTTCCCTCCCTTGCTGTCTACCCCCCTACTCTGTTCTGGGCACCATGGAAATAAGCAGCTCTCTCCTGCGTGACTTACATGAGAGGGGAATTCAGGGGCCTGAACTCTGTCGTGGGAAGCCAGGGCAGCCTCCTGTAGGAGGTGGCCTTCCAGCTGAAATGTAAAAGCAGAATGGGAGCGAACCAGGTGCCAGGGTGAAGGGGGGAGAGGGGGAATGCGCCAGGCAGAGGGAACAGACCCCACAGAGGCCTGGAGGCGTGGCACGCTCAGGGTAGCTAGAACAGCCCTGTGGTTTCGGTCTTTTCTTGAGCTCCTACTGTATGCCTCGGGGCAGAAGCAAAGAGTGGTAAGAGAGAAGATGGGAGAGAGGAGCAGTGTGGCTGGGACCCCACCTCACCCACTCACCCCAGCCTGATAGAGCGGGCTTCCTTTGCGAGTGGATGCTCTAGACACCGCAGAGCGCCACGTGGCTCTGAGGTGTGGATCTGGGGGACGCGGCTGCGTTCACCTTTGCTCTCAGCGTTTGCTCAGCATCTCAGCGCCGTGTCGAGAGCTTGACACGTGTTGAAGCTCGTGGCATCCCTCCTGGGGATGAATCCTCCTGGCATCCCTCCTGGGGGCTGGAGAAACTGAGGCCCACGGTGTCTGCCTGACACCAAAGCCCAGCCTGTGGTCGCCGCTTTCGGTGGGAGCAGCTCTTGAAGTCAGTCCTGATTTGGAAGTGACCTTGTCACTTCCACTCTTCAGCCCCCCCTGAGTGGGGGTGGGGCTCTTGGGGGAGGGCCATGCTGGGGGTCGAGGAAGGAGCACACAGCCCTGTCTGCATCCTGAATGAGGCTGTTTCTCTGTGTCCAGTGCCCCCAGAGCTCATCGGAGACTCGGACCCACTGACCAACGTCACTGCCGCCTTGCACAGCCCCTTGACGCTGCTCTGTGAAGCCACAGGCATCCCGCCCCCGGGGGTCCGCTGGTTCCGAGGGGAGGAGCCCATCAGCCCCAGGGAGGACACCTACCTCTTGGCCGGTAAGGTGCCGACCAGGGGAGTGTCCGGTGATCGGGTGCGGCCCTCCGCTTCTGCCTCTGCCCAGCACATGCCCATGACTTCTGACCCTGAGCGGCCAGCCTGGGTGGGATAAACATTTCGGCTGTTGGTCCCCTAAGAGTGCATCCCAAAACACTGGTCAGGTGATGTGCTCCAGGAAACATATTAGATTTGAGTACATTTAGACAGATTTCCTGCTCTGCTCCCTTCCTAGAGACTCACAGTGACCATTTACAGTCAAGGTTCCGATAAGTCCTGCAGCAAAAATCCTCATGGCGCTTATATAGCATCTCCCAGGTGGGCGAATGGGCATAGGGTCTAAGCACCTTCGCCTCTGAGTGTTCGTCCTCCTCACAGAGTTGGTTTGTGATAGTTCTTGCTGACATACAAACAGGCAAACGGAGGTCCAGGAGGCAGTATCCCATCCAAAGTTTGTAAGGATTTCAGGGCCCCCTGGAGCCCACCCTCAGTGACCCGCAGGGAGGTTCCGGTTGTCCCAAAGCTGCGATGGCAGTCAGCTTCCCCTTGGGCACCTCCTCTGAGCACTCGGTGGGGCTGCCAGATGCATTGCGATGAGGTGTATGCGGACTGCATCAGTGCCCAGCAGAAAGGAGAGCGGTGATCCATTAGCGATGTCTGCCCTGGGCGTAGGCGCAGCCGTGATCACGTGTCCCGTGCATGTGCCTTCCCTGGGCTGGTCTTGGGAGAAAGTGGCCTTTTCCAGGGTCCATCAGCGTCGCAGGGCGGTCTGACCTGGGCCAGGCCCATGGCTTTCCCTTTAGCCATGGCCAGTCTCCAGAAGTGGGCATAGCCAGGTGACAGATCCTTCTTCTTAAACGGGGCCTCAGGCTCACCCTGCGCATGTCTAATGTCCAGGGGGCTCCATCCATCTGTTCACCCTCCTGGGCCTCAGTTTTCCCACCTGAGCAATGGGACACTGGGGTAGGCAGACACATCCGATGGAGACGCCTGGCACGCTCCTCTTCCTGGTGGTCAGCCTGGGCTCGGCTCGGGACAGGAGGCTGCTCGGAGCCACACTCGGCGCCCACTCTCCTCCCTCCCCAGGTGGCTGGATGCTGAAGGTGACCCGGACCCAGGAGCGAGACAGAGGCCTCTACTCGTGCTTGGCAAGCAACGAGGCTGGGGAGGTGCGGAGGAACTTCAGCGTGGAGGTCCTGGGTACGTCACCGCCCCGTGTGCGTAGCCCGCGAGTCCTTTTCCCCCCGCTGAGGAGCTTACGGGGGCGAGCCCAGGACCAAAGCTCTTGCTGTAGTCGGAGGTCCGCTCAGGAAGGAGGGAGAGGCCAAGGCTTGTTTCCTCATGAGCAGTCCCTCCTCTGAGGCCATCATGGAACTTTCTAGAAGCAGCAGGGACTAATCCAATGGGGAAAGGAGAACATATTTCTGACACCTCCTTGCTCTGACCAGGGCCTTCTCTCAGGGCCCTGGCACTGCCCCCACCCTGTGGAAGCAGGCAGGAGGACATGGGGAAACCAAGGCACAGGAGCCTGAAGAGAGATGCCGTGGGCTTCCCTGCTCAGTGGTTCAGCCCGAGTGAGCCAGCCCCGGTCAGTAACCGGCTGTCTCCCTGGTCTCCCAGTTCCTCCCAGTATCGAGAACGAGGACCTGGAGGAGGTGGTCAAGGTGCCTGAGGGACAGACAGCCAACCTGACGTGCAACGCCACAGGTAAGGCCACACACGGCCACACGGCGGGCTGGGAGAAAGGGGAGAAGGCAGCTTTGAAAAGGGGGGTGCTGGGGATCTTGCCTGCCTATCCCTGCCCTCTGCTCCCCATCCCAGCACTGACCGCACTGATCCATGGTGGCCTTGTGACACCTGGGTACCCCAGGTGGGCTCTGAGCTCCTTGAGGACCCCAGGTCTACCTTGTCACCATGGTTTCCCCAGTGCCTTAGTTATGCTTATGAGCTGGGATGGATGGATGGATGGATGGATGGATGGATGGATGGGGAGGTGGATAGGTATGTGTATGCATGTATGTATATATGTATGTTTAGATGGATGGATGGATGGGGAGGTGGATAGGTATATGTATGCATGTATGTATATATGTATGTTTAGGTGGATTGATGGATGGGGAGGTGGATAGGAGGGCAAATTGATGGATGGATAGGTGTATGTATGCATGTATATATATATATATGTATGTTTAGAGGGATGGATGGGTGGATGGATGGATGGGGAGGTGGATAGGTGGACAAATTGGTGGATGGATAGGTGTATGTATGCATGTATGTATATATGTATGTTTAGATGGATGAATGGGTGGGTGGATGGAAGGAATATCTTGGCTTTCTTCTGTCTGTACCAGCCATCTCTGTCCACTCCTCAGTAAGGAAAAGGCAATCAAACCCCTTAGGAAGAGGCCCGGCCCGTGGTGGCTGCTTCTGTGTCTTGACCTGCTGCATAGGCCTCTGGACTGAGACGGAAACCCATGTCCCCCGCCCCCTGCCCCCCTCCTGGAATGACCGCTGTTCCAACCGGGTCCAATCCTGCTGAACTGTCTTCCCTGCCTCTCTCCTCCCCACACAGGCCACCCGCAGCCCAGGGTCACGTGGCTCAAAGACGGCCGGCCCCTGGCCGGCGGAGACACCCAGCACATCTCTCCAGACGGAGCCCTTCTGCAGGTCCTCCAGGCCAACCTGTCCAGCGCCGGCCACTACGCCTGCATTGCAGCCAACGCCGCGGGGGAGAGGACCAAGCACGTCCAGCTGAGCGTCCTGGGTGAGCTGGGCATCTCCTGGCCTCTCCAAGTGCTGGCAGGAGGCAGAACCAAGGTGACCTGACAGGCCGCTTCCCCAAAGCTCTCCCTGTTCAACAACAACCAACAATAGCGGCTCCAGTGGCTGGACCCTGGTAGGCCAGGCAGACGCACAGCCCTTCCTGGTGGGATCCTCACAGCAACCCCAGGAGGTGGGCGGCGCGCTTGTCCCCAGGCCACGGAGGGAGCTCTGTGGCTCAGAGAGAGGACGAGGCTCCCTCCAGGCTCCCGGGGGCGATGCCGCCCCGTTTTGTTGGGCTGGAGAAACGGGGATTCTGAAACGAGAGGGGCCCGGGCTGGTTTCGGAAAATCCGTCTCCAAAAGTGCTGGTGGCCCAATGGGTGGTCCCCGCAGGGCCCGAAGGAGGACAGTTTAGGGTCAGTGACAGCGGAGAGCGTCTCCTCAGCAGGGAACATCGCGCCCCGCCCCTCCACTCCGGGAGTGGCACAGATTGGAAACACAAACCGAACTGAGGAGACTCTGGTTACATTGCTAGATACCCTGGATGCTAAGAGGCTGTTGGGGAAATCGAGGCAGAAATGGTCCAGCTTCCCCTGTGGTATTGCTCGGTGGTGGAGGGCTGGGGCTCTGGGTCACCCAGGCCTGAATTGAAGTCTGGCCGCACCTGCCTGGGCTCCGCTGAGCCTCCATGTCCCCCCTGTGCAATGCAAACAGCGCAGCACGGCGGCTGAGCACCGTGGGTCTGAGGCTTTCCTGGGTCCTCGCGCCCAGGGTCGGGCTCTCTGTTCACAAGCACCCCCCCCTCCCCGGCCTCCCATCACAGTGGCTCCCTCCATCCTGGGGGTGACCGAGGACAGTGCAGACGAGGAGGTGACCGTGACCATCAACAACCCCATTTCTCTGATCTGTGAGGCGCTGGCCTTCCCCTCCCCCACCATCACCTGGATGAAGGACGGGTCCCCATTTGAGGCCTCAAACAACATCCAGCTGCTCCCAGGTGATGCCCTCGGGTGGGGCGGAGCGAGGGGTCAGAGGACGGGGTGGTGAACCCCACTCCTGCCTGAGGTGACCCTGGCCCCTGCTCCGCAAGCAGGTACCCACGGGCTGCAGATCTTGAATGCCCAGAAGGAAGATGCAGGCCAGTACACTTGCGTGGTCACCAATGAGCTTGGGGAGGCCGTGAAGAACTACCACGTGGAAGTCCTCAGTGAGTCGGGACCCCGGGCACCGGTGGGAGGCAGGAGGTTGCTTGGGAGCCCTGGGACCCTGGCGCCTGGGCCATACCTGACACCCCAGATGCCTTCATGGGCTTGTCTGCTCTGGCAGTCGCCAGGCAGCCGGGCCGGCTGCGTCCTTCCCCATTTTAGGGCCCAGGACACTCGGAGGGGGGAATGGCGAGCTAGGACTTGGGCCACGTGGATGCCCACACCCACTCCAGTCCTGGCTTCTTTCCGCGGTGATGCAGTCAGAGTCTCCACAACTTGAGACCTGGGGCCCCCAGAGGTCACCCCAGGAATTCCCCTGCCTCCGACCTGCCCTGTCCCGTAACCATCGCTGATAAACAGTCTCCCCTTAAGGCAGGGGTGGGGAACCTTTTTTTCTGCCAAGCGCCATTTGTTGGTTTTTGGTGGTGTTGGGTTTGTTTTTGGTGGTTGTGGTTTTTTAAATATATTTTTATTGATTTCAGAGAGGAAGGGAGAAGGAGAGATGGATAGAAACATCAGTGATGAGAGAGAATCAGTGATTGGCTGCCTTCTGCACGCCTCCTACTGGGATCAAGCCTGCAACCCGGGCATGTGCCCTTGACCAGAATCGAACCCAGGATCCTTCAGTCTGCAGGCTGATGCTCTATCCACTGAGCCAAACCGGCTAGGGTGCCAAGGCCCATTTGGATATTTATAACATCATTTGCTTAATATAATTCACTTAATATAAATTTATGTGGCTATGAAGAAAGCTCCTAGGTATTTCTTAATTTTAATAATTCTGTATTGTTGAAAGCATCGCATGTCCTCTATTTCCTCCCGTTGGCCCCCTGAAGCTCCTAGATGGATTGAATTCCTAGCCTGGCAGGAGGGCTCGGTCCCGGCTGCCTGTCCCCTTTCTCACCACCATCTGACACGTCTAGTTCCCAGACGGGCAGGGCCAGACCAAATGATTTCACGGCTCTTACACGGCCTGGCCCGCTGGCCGGACGTTCCCCACCCCTGCCCTAAGCAAACGGCCCCAGGAGTGGATCCGTCTCCAGGCCCCTGTTCCTCCCCTGTCTGGAGCCAGTCCCCCATTTCTGGGACCAGGGTGAGCCCCCTCCCCAGGCCGGCTCCTCAGACCCCCTTGTGATTTGCAGTCCCCCCTTCCATCTCCAAAGACGACTCCATGGGGGAGTTCGGTGTGAAGGAAGTGAAGACCAAGGTCAACAGTACCCTGACCCTGGAGTGTGAGTGCTGGGCGGCGCCCCCGCCTGCCATCAGCTGGTACAAGGATGGACGGGTGAGCTGGGCCCCCCGGGGCAGCCTCAGGTTCTCTCTTCTGGGTGCCCTGGGGCCCTGCTCGGAACCTTCCAGTAAAGACAGTCAAAGCATCTGATCCCAGAGCTGGGCTGGGCCCTGCCTCGCCCTTTGCACGTTAATAGGGAATCCTACTCTTTTAAAAGGGAACAAGCCCCATAGACATCAAACTTTATATTCACCCGTTTAATTCTCTTCCGACTTTTGTCATACGGATTTGGTTTTACCAGATTTTCAGGGTGTTGTACCAATGTGATGTGTGTTTAAAACTTTGTTAGAATCTACATCTACTTGTCTGGGTGCTTCCCCCCCATTTGTGATCCCTGTTCCCCCACTTGCCTCCCCCCCAACCCCCCAGCCCGTGACCCCCCACGAGCGGCTCCGAGTCCTCGGTGAAGGGCGGCTGCTTCAGATCCAGCCCACGCAGGTCTCGGACTCAGGGCGCTACCTGTGCGTGGCCGCCAATGTGGCCGGCGAGGACGACCAGGACTTCAGCGTGCTCATCCAGGGTGTGTGGGACCAGCAGGGCGCGGAGGGGGCAGGCTTTTTAAAATTACATTTTTATTGATTTCGGTGAGAAAGAGTGAGGAAAGAGAGAGAGAAACATCAATGATGAGAGAGAATCATCGATCAGCTTCCCCCTGCACATCCCCCACTGGGAACCGAGCCCACAACCAGGGCCTGTGCCCTGACCGGGAATCAAACCGTGACCTCCTGGTTCATAGGTGGACGCTCAACCACTGTCCCCTTTCTCACCGCTGTCTAGCGTGTCTGGCCCCCGGAGCCTGGCCTGGGCTCTTCCATTCACTGACTTTGTGACCTGGGCACATTGCTGCCCCCTAGGCCTTAGTTTGGCCTCTGTAATATCTGGGTGGTCGAATGGGGCGGCCTTGAGGGGCCCCTCAGTTCTAAAAGCCCGTGATTTTATGCCTCTGGGCTCCAGTGAACGGGCTGGCTAAAGCTCAGGATCTGGCTTCCTCCCTTGAAAAATACCACCCTGTCAGGAGAGATCTGGCGTCCATTAGGCATGAGCTGCGGTGGGCAGGAACCTTGTTCCAGTGCCCAGCGTAGTAATTGCTCAGTAAACACTCGTTGCAAAAAAACCCCAAACCAAAAAACCACTGGTTGAAGGGATGAATGAATTTTAAAAACGCCTTGACCTATGGGATTGGCTCTAAACAGCGCGATGTCCCCTCCTGGGGGAGCTGGGATGGGGGGGAGGGGCGGTCTCTTTGAGCAGAGGTGCCTCTCCATTCCACGCTGTGTGTCGTAATGGCTTTGTCACCCCTCCCCAGTGCCCCCCATCTTCCAGAAGGTGGGTGATGCCAGTGCAACCTTCGAACTCCTGTCCCGGGAGGAGGAGGCCCGGGGCGGGGTGATGGAATACCGGGAGGTCGTGGAGAACAACCCCGCGTACCTGTACTGTGACACCAACGCCGTCCCGCCCCCGGAGCTCACCTGGTACCGGGAGGACCAGCCCCTCTCGGCCACAGACGGGGTGTCTGTCCTGCAAGGTAGGCCGGGGCTGCACAGGGAAGTCGGGGCGTTGGCAGGCAGGGACCGGGTCACACCTGCATCAGAGCTGGTCCCCTCAACTGCTGTTCTGCCAGTCCTCTGAGCTCCCCTGTGTGCTGCTGGCTGTGTGACCTCGGGCAGGGCCTTTGGCCATGCTGGACCTTAGCCGCCTCCTGTAACCCGGCACTGGGAGTTCTCTGGGCTTTGAGACCTGCGATGCCCTGAAGTAACCCGCTGAAGCTGGCGCCTTTCTTAGAGGGATCGGCTGCCTCCTGCACGCCCCCTACTGGGGATGGAGCCCACAACCCAGGCCTGTGCCCTGACTGGGAATCGCACCGTGACCTCCTGGTTCATAGGTCCGTGCTCAACCACTGAGCAGCACCAGCTGGGCAGGAGCCGCTTCTTTATTGGCATCTCATGATCATCCCAGCAGGGGAAGAACCTCCCGCTGGGCTGAGGATCACACCGGGGCCAAACTCAGGCCTAGTCACCTTTGCTTCCTTTGTACTGCTTTATATATTCATTGAAGGTGATTTAGTTTTTTTTAAAAACAGCCCTTTTATTTAGAATAGTTGTTTTTTTTGTTGTGTTTTTATTTTGTGGAGGACTTTGAATTAAAAGGCTCCGAACGCCTGGTTTCCCTGGCGGCTGGCCGAGCCCCCTGGGGTAGAGCAGACCTGGGGGAAATTCCAGGCACGGAGCCCTGTTGTGTCTCAGAGGCGATCCGGTGGTCTCCCAGCTCAGGACTTGCCCCAGGTCCTGCCAGGCGTGGGCAGTGCTGGGGCTGGTGAGGGCGGGGGCGAGGGCTGGGAGGTGGGGGCGCGGCGTGCCGCTGAGCAGGGTCATCCCAGGGCTTGTACTTCGGCTCTTGCAAAAGAAGGTGGCCTCAGAGATCCGGGAGAGGCAGCGCTTGCTGACAGCTGTCTGCTCCTGTCAGAACCCCTGGATTGCCCCCCTCGCCTCCTCTCGGACCTGGACACTGACCCCAGTCCTGGGTACAGTCACATGCTGATCCCTGGCCACAGCCCCCCACCCCTCTGTCCTAGCCATAAACCTTCAAACCCTCCCCCACCCCCATTGAACTCTGACCCTGGCCACTGACTCCCAATCCCGAGCTCATAGATTGACCTCACACATAGATGACCCTGACAGCGGCCCCTCCCTCCCTCCTTAATCGTGACCCCTGTCCCCTGGCTCTGCATGTAATGAGCCCCTAGTTCCAGCCCTGGCCACAAGCCCCCACCCCCACCCCCACCTGGGCCAGCGAGCCCCCGACTGAGAATGTGAGCACACAGTGACCCTCACTCAGCCCCTGCTAGAGACCGGCTCCAGGCCCCCAGAGGTGCCAGGCTCTGGCCCTGGCAGACTCTGGATCACAGAGGGTCTCAGATGACACCTGCTAGCAACATCCACTCCCAACCACCACAGCCCGGAGCTGCCTCTTTGCCTCCCAAGAGCCTCTGCCCAGCTCTCTGGCCCTTCCCTCTGCCCTCATCAAGGAGCTGGGCTCAGCACTGCAGGGTGCTCTTGGGAAGCCTCAGTTTTTCCATCTGTGAGATGGGAGTGTTTACAGCACAGAGTCACAGAGCAGGGAAGTGCGGCCAGGCCTGGCACATGGCAGCCTCCCTGACCTCTGCTTGGTGCCCTGGCCCTGAGAGCTGGGTGGGGCAGGCAGATGCTGTCCATTTCACCGATGGGGGGTTGGGGGCGTAATGTGTTCCAGGTCCTATGAGGAAGGAGCAGGTTTCCTCGCCTTTGCTCAGGCCTCTAACCGCCCCCCCCCCCCCCCCCGTCCCCGTCCCCATCCCCTCAGGAGGCCGGGTCCTACAGATCCCCCTGGTGCGCGTGGAGGATGCCGGGAGGTACTCGTGCAAGGCCTCCAATGAGGTGGGCGAGGACTGGCTGCACTACGAGCTGATGGTGCTGAGTGAGTGGCTGGTGGGGGGTGGGAGGGGGTGTCGTGTCAGCAGGCCCTACGAGGGCCCCCCCGAGGGGTCACGGTGGGGAGCATGGTCCATCTGGCAGGACTTGGAGGTTGATAATGTAGGGGTTGCAAGCTTGGGCTCTGAAACCAGACAGGACTGGCCCTGAACAGTTTGGCTCAGTGGATAGAGCATCGGCCTGTGTGCGGACTGAAAGGTCCCAGGTTCGATTCCAGTCAAGGGCATGTACCTTGGTTTCGGGTGTGCAGGAGGCAGCTGATTGATGTTTCTCTCTCATCGATGTTTCTAACTCTCTATCCCTCTCCCTTCCTCTCTGTAAAAAACCAATAAAATATATTTTTTTAAAAAAAGAAACCAGACAGGACTGGGTTCAAACTCCAAGTGAGCTGCTTCCTAGCTGTGTGACCTTGAGCAGTTCACAGCCCTCTCTGTGCCCCAGATTCCTCAGCTGCACCAGGGCTCGGGAGGGCTTGGTGAGTGGGGCACAAGGAGCCCCAGCTAGCGCCTGGCACTGAGCGCTGCTCTCACCTCCATGCCTACCCCACCCCCAGGGACCTTTCCCAGGGAGGCTGCCTGCTCCTCACCCTCCTCTCCCCCACCCAGCCCCACCTGTGATCCCGGGTGACACGGAGGAGCTGGTGGAGGAGGTGACCGTCAATGCCAGCAGCACTGTCAGCCTGCAGTGTCCAGCCCTGGGCAACCCCATGCCCACCATCTCGTGGCTCCAGAACGGGCTGCCCTTCTCCCCGAGCCCACGGCTGCAGGTCCTGGAGGACGGGCAAGTCTTGCAGGTCAGGGCGTCCCCCGACATGGCTAAAGGCAGCAGCTGCCGAGGCTCAGTGCTGCTGGCCTGGGAGCCAGGAGCTGCGTTGTCTGAGCCAAATGAGGTGCCCGCCTGAGAGCCTGCGGGAGCTCCTGGGTTTTCATTCAACCCCCCAAGTGATGCGTGTCAACCCCACCATGTGCCTCGCGGACAAGCAAGGGCGCGCATAGCGCCTGGAAATTCTGCTGATGTCTGCAAAGGACACACGCCGAAGTCACTACAGCCAGTGCGGCTCAGGGACCTGGGCAGCACCCTTGGCCACCCAGTTTCTAGACACAGCTGCCCGGGACCCCTCAGCTCAACACAGCATTGGGCAGCCTCCTCGGGGCTGGGGGAGACCATCTCCTTTGCTATAGGGGCTCACCCAGCCCAACCTCGCACTCCCTTCCTGAATGTCACAGAAAGCCCTAGACGGACATGGGGTATGCTTGCCCAGCAGTGGCTCCCCTACGCGCTGCTCCATGTAGACAAAGGTGGCCTTCTGCGGGGTTCCTCCTGGTGCCCGCCGTGCCTGGTATGGTGAGGGGTCCCTCCCAGTGGTTCCTGGGAAGGGGGACCACAGCCATCAGGCACCATCTCTCTGCACCCACAGGTTTCCACGGCAGAGGTGGCCGACGCTGCCAGCTACATGTGTGTAGCCGAGAACCCGGCAGGCTCCGTGGAGAAGCTCTTCACACTTAGGGTGCAAGGTGAGCTGGGCAGAGCAGGCAGCCCCCTACGCCTCCCCCCTACGGCTCCCCAGCTGGGGAGGAGCTGGTGCTTGGGGCCCACTCCACCTGCTCTGGGGCAGGCACAGCACCTCGTCCCTCCCTGAAGGCATCGCCTTGTGCTTCCCGTGTCCTAGGCCCCGAGGCTGCACCCCGAGGCTAGTCATCCTGGCCTGGCACATCCCAGAACAGAGGGCATTTGGGGGGCCCCGATCACCCAGGGCCATCCCCAGATGATTCTAAGCCTTTTGGAGGTGGTCAGGGAGCTGTTCACCTCCAGCGCCATGATTAAGCACTTACTGTGTACCTGGCATGGGGCTGACTCCTTCCCGCAGAGCTTGGGGGTTAGCCCAACCCCACAGCTGCAGAGACAGGTCACCCAGTGGGGGTCACCGCCCCAGAGCTGGCGCTCCTGACCTCCACGTTCTTGTGACGCATGCCGCTCAGCGGCTGTGCGCTCGGCCTCCAGATGGGGGCAGCTGTGGCCTCGGGAACCGAGGGCTGACAGCATTGAGCACTTAAGGTCTAGGACTCAAACCTGAATTGATACTTGGCTCTGCCACTGGCCAGCTGAGTGGCCGTGGAAAAGTGACTCTCCCTCTCTGGTCCCCACGCCCCGTGCTTCCATCTGGGAGTAGCGATGAGGAACAGGGGCTGTTGCACAGCGTTGCTCGGCAACGCACCCAGCTGGAGCCGGGAGCTGCGAGGTCGGGTCGTGTGCTTCAACTGTAGCACCCCGCTCCCCTGCCGGAGTGCGTTCTCAGTGTCTTTCTTTATCCGGTGGCCCGGGGACAGTCCCACCACACATCACAGGCCTGGACTCAGAGCAGGTCACCGCCATCCTCAACAGCAGCGTGTCCCTCCCCTGTGACGTCCGTGCTCACCCGAGCCCCGAGGTCACATGGTACAAGGACAGCCAGGCCCTCTCCCTGGGAGAAGACGTCTTCCTCCTGCCTGGTGGGTAAACTGAGGCTTGGGGTTCAGCTCTGTGGGGACCGGACTGGGAGTCTAGGGGGCAGCCCAGTTGCTGGTATGAGGGGCTGACACCCTCCCCTCCCCCCCCGCCACGGCAGGCACCCACACGCTGCAGCTGGCCCGGGTGCAGCCGGCAGACTCCGGGACGTACATGTGCGAGGCCCTCAATGCCGCCGGCCGAGACCAGAAGCTGGTGCAGCTCAGCGTTCTGGGTGCGTCCCGTCTGTCCCCCCACCTGCACCGTCCCCATTCCTTCAGTCAGCCCTCAGCCCACACCCCTCAGGCCGCACAGCCGGGAGAGGACCCCGGGCAGCCTGGGGTGCCGAGCCCCCCTGCAGCGACGGTGTCCGGCTGCAGACTTGGGGGTTCAGGTCAGGGTCTGCAGACCGGATACAGTTGAGTCTGAAACTCAGCTGTGCACTTATTCGCTCAGTGACCGTGGGCAAGTCATGCCCGCTCTCTGAGCCTCAGCTCTCATCTGAGGTGACAGTTGGTGTAAGGACTGACGGATGGGACGGGATGTGAGCGCCTATCCCCGGGCCTGGCGCAGTGAGCTCTGACCTTGAGGGGAGGGCCCTTCCCATGCCCAACTGACCATGGGGTTCTCGGCAGGGAGCCTGTCTCAGGGATCCTGGTCTTCAGGATCCTCTTGGGGAAAAGCTGGCCCAAGATGTTCTGAGCAGGACTCACTGGAAGGTTCTTTCTAGGCCCGGGGCTGGTTCACTCATTTGCGTGTTCACCTACTACGTGATGGACACTGCCAGGCCCTGGGGGCTCACAGCTGCCAGTGGGGCCTCTACATGGGTTTGCTGGAGGGACAGGGCTGTGGGGGCTCTAACACGGGGGGGCCCGCCCTGTGTGGAAAAGGGCCCAGGGGGCTGAGGCCCAGAGAGGGCAGGCGGCTTTTCCCAGGTCACCCAGCAGGTCGTTGGCATGCTGGCCTGGTTCTCTTCCTGACTCCCTGGGTCTGAGCCATCCCTGGGGTGGGGTCCACCGTGTGGCCCTTGTGGGCTTCCAGAGACTGCTTACGGTGGCTGGGGCCGGGGAGGACACAGGGAAGGCACGGCTCCTTACTCTGCTTGTCCCCTGGCCCAGTTCCCCCCACCTTCAGGCGGGCTCTCGGCGGCCCCCAGGATGGGATCCTGGTGAGGGCAGGGGACAAGGCCGTTCTGAGCTGTGAGACAGACTCGCTCCCTGAGCCAGCCGTGACCTGGTACAAAGATGGGCAGCCCCTGGTCCTGGCACAGCGGACCCAGGCTCTGCAGGGTGGGCAGAAGCTGGCGATCCTGGACACCCAGGTGAGCAACCCAGGGGTAGAGGCAGCCGTGGGCGGCCATACAGTGCCACCTCCTGGTCCTGGCGGGCGGCTGTGTGGCAGGACGTGGGGCTGCTGCCTCCTCAGCCTGCCAGACCCCAAACCAAGTTGATTGGCAGCCTCCGGGGCTGGAGAGTGGGAAGAGTGCAGGGCTCCACACGGACTCACAGAAGGACCTTGAGCGGGTCCCTTCGCTGCTGCCTGCCTCAGTTTCCGCAGGATCTGGAAGCTTTTTCCAGGCCTTTCACGTTCTCGCTTCCTGGGAGTCAGTTCTGCTCACCCCCTCTGGTGTGGACTAGACATTCACAGCGTTGGTTGGATGTTGGCTGCTCCTCTGGAAATACATCCTGGCCTCCTCCCTCCTGCTCAGCCCCATCCCACAGCGAGGGGTCCTTTTCCGCCAGGCTTGGCTGCACGCAGCCCAGGAGGGGGTGGGGGTCTGGAGCCTGTCTTCACCTTACAGGGGCCCTCTTGCTTCTTGAGGGTCTTGGGAAAGGTCAGAGGGTCAGGTCTCCCCTTGATTTCCCAAGCAGGACCAGCATGTTTGGGGAGGCCCTGCTCTGGCAGGTTCTGGGACCTGGATCTTTTGGGGCAGACGTCGGAACCCAGCCCCACACACGCCATCACCACGTGTGTTCTCTGTCCCAGGTGTCAGATAAAGGTGTGTACAGCTGTAAGGTCAGCAATGAGGCTGGAGAGGCCATGCGGGCGTTCGTCCTCACGGTCCAGGGTAAGCGGCGAGCGTTTTCATGGGATCCTGAGCAACACACAGGCTGCTGAGGGTGGGAAGGGCAGTCGCTGGAAAGAGGTGGGGTTGCCCAGTGTTGAGGGAACAAGATCTGGAATAGAAAAGAGCAGGATCAGAATAGGACTTACCCTCTCTCATCTAGAAACCCAGACAGGAGTGTCTAGATTTGGGGTAGCTGGGTTCCATGTGGAAATTTAGAGACCCAGGATCCTTCCATCTTGTTGCTCTCCTGTGCCCGGGGTGTTAGCCCTGTCCATGTGGTTGAAACTGGGACACGTTGCACCTTGTCCTAGCCCACAGGAGGCAGAAAAGAGCAGAAGTAGAACTTGTTCCCTCGGCTTGCATTCCGTTTGGTGAGAACTTAGGCAGCTGGCCACAGCAGGCTGCAAGGGAGGCTGGGAAATGTAGTTTCCACTTGAGCAACCATGTGCTCACTAAAATTGCTGTGCAAGATGGAGAAGACAGGTTGGGCAGACACCAGCTATTGGCTGCAAATAGCCAAGCAGTAGCGTCCCCACCAGGGGAGTAGTGGGAATATCATTGTTATAAACTATTGTTACCCTGCCTGCTGCTCAAAGCTCACACCCCTTCACCTGATGGCTACCTTGATGAACGGTGGGTGGGTGGGGTGGGGGGGAATGTCTGGTCCCTGAGGGCAATGGCACTTCATCCTCAGCACAGCCATCTCTGTTCCACTGGTGGTGGCTGCCTGGGGTACGTGACTTCCTCCCGGCTGAGCAGGAGAGTGTAGGGATTGATTAGTGATGTCTGTCCTGGCATAAGCGAGAACTGCTGATCCATGAGCCATGCACTTACCATCCTTGGGCTAAGTGGGTCCCTCCTGGACTCTGCTCTGTGATGTTTTGACACAGCCAGCTGCAGGTTCTGCTTGTGAATAAAACAGCGCCCATCTCCATCAAAGGCAAAGCCTAAAATATCAGCTCCCAGCCACCGGGAAAGGCTTTCTTGAACATCCTTGCCTCTCTGGGAGGAAGGGAGGGAGAGCCGAGCCTTAAGATTCTGAGCATCTGGCCTTTCTCCTGCAGTGCCCCCAATGTTTGAGAACCCCAAGACGGAGACAGTGAGCCAGGTGGCTGGGACCCCCCTGGTCCTGACCTGTGATGTGACCGGGGTCCCTGCCCCCAGCGTCACTTGGCTGAAGGACAGAATGCCCGTTGGTGAGTGCATCGGATTCTTCTTATCTTTTTAGTGCTAAATGTCCCTTTACTTAATGAAATGGCAGTGAATGCCGGTGGAAACCCCATACCCATTACCCTTCACTCCCCGTTTCCCCTCAGACTGCACCCCTCCACCCCCACCCCCCGGCTGTAGACAGCCACTACCTGCTTTCTGTCTGGATTTGCCTCTTCTGCACATTTCACACAAATTGGACCAGTGTGGCCTCTGTGGCTGGCTTCCTCCCCTCCGCATCATGTTTTCCAAGGTTCATTCATGTTGTGTGGGTCAGTTCTTCCTTTTTTAAGCGAAATTCAATTCTGGTTTCCATCCTTTTGTATGAATGAATATTGTGTGAGCCTGTCCCACGTTCTCTATCCGTGCGGCCGCTGGTGGACCGGGTTGTTTGCGCCTTTGGCTGTGATGACTCATGTGCTGTGAGCATTCATGGACGAGTGTGTGTGCGGCACGCACTTTCCTTCCTCGGGTTTCCGCCTGCGCGTGGGATTGCCCGGGCCCTGTTCTCTCTTACCTCCCGCGCTTGGCCAAGCAGCTTCCTCCCTGAAACACCCACCCCGACTCCCCTGCCCACCTCCACTGTCACCTGGCTGGTTCTTACCTTCACGTCTCAGCTGAGACACCTCCTCCAGAAGACCTGCCTGATTGCTGCTGGCTCCACCCAGGATGGTGCCTGTGTCCCTGTCTCTGATGCACTGTGCCCACCTTGAGGACAGGGACGGTGTCGTATACCTTCCATTCCCAAGCTCACCGTCGGACATGTAGTAGTTGCTCAATTTTGTGCTAAAGGGCTGGCTGCCCAGATGACCTGGGGGAGGACAGCTAGGGCTGGGCTGGCGCAGTTCAAGGAGGCGTCGGGGCAGAGGCACAGCTGGAGAGAATGACAGGGAGGCCTTTTCGGCGGGAGGTGGGCGTGCAGCCTGAGCTGAGGCCCAGGGAAGCCCCCAGCTGGCCTGCATCGGGGTCAGTGAGCGGCTGGTTCACCTTGATCAGAAGCCTCGCTCCGTGGGAGGGGCGGGTGGAGCTGGAGGGAAGGTTAAGCGGGCCTGAGAGGTGACAGGAAGAGGACCGGTGCCTGGCCAGTGTGGCTCAGTGTTGAGCATTGACCCATGAACCAGGAGGTCACAGCTGGATTCCTGGTCAGGGCACAGGCCCAGGTTGCAGGCTCGATCCCCAGCGTGGGGCGTGCAGGAGGCAGCCGATCAATGATTCTCTGTCATCACTGATGTTTCTCCCTCCCTTCCTCTCTGAAATCAATAAACATACATTTTTTTAAAAAAAAGAAGAGGACCAAGTCCCAGACACTAGAGGAAGTGGGGCGCCTTGGGGAGAAATGTCCCAGTGGGAGGCCTTAGGGAGGGGCTGTGAGGAACAGAACCACGACCAGGCTGAGGAAAGTCGTGAGGTGGATGGGAGGAGGCCCTGCCTCTGTCTGGGCCTCAGTTTCCCCATGAATACAAGAAGTGGGAGGGGTGCAAGGATTCCTGGGGTCTTTCCAGCTTCGTGTGGGGGTGGACACCTTCTCAGGAAGTCACACGACACGTATGTCTGGGCCCAGAGGCAGCACCTGGGGTGGCGGGTCCGCGCAGGTGACAGCCTGGCCTGCCCGTCTGTCCCGCAGAGAGCAGCGTGGCGCACGGCGTGGTCTCCCGGGGGGGCCGCCTCCAGCTGAGTCGCCTGCAGCCG
Source organism: Corynorhinus townsendii (assembly GCA_026230045.1). NCBI lineage: Eukaryota > Metazoa > Chordata > Mammalia > Chiroptera > Vespertilionidae > Corynorhinus > Corynorhinus townsendii. The sequence goes on from JAPDVU010000005.1 coordinate 173,613,513, forward strand.
GCCCAGGCTGGCACCTATACGTGCGTGGCTGAGAACGCGCAGGCCGAGGCCCGCAAGGACTTCACGGTGGCCGTGCTGGGTATGCGTCCACCCTGTACCCTCCCCGGGCCCCACCCTCACGCTGCCCCTGCCACGGCCCGGCCTCACCGCAGCCCCTGCCGCAGTGGCCCCCCGGATCCGGAGCGCCGGTGCCACACAGGAGCACAGCGTCCTGGAGGGGCAGGAGGTGCGGCTGGACTGCGAAGCTGATGGGCAGCCACCGCCCGAGGTGGCCTGGCTGAAGGACGGCCGCCCGCTGGGCCAGGGCGTGGGCCCCCACCTCCGGTAAGGCCTGGCCTGGGCCCTCCCCGCCCCAGGCGGCAGGGCCGCCACCCCTCACCCGCACCAGCTTCCGGCTCCCGCTCCCTGCGCAGGTTCTACCTGGACGGCAGCTCCCTGGTGCTGAAGGGCCTGATGGCCTCGGACTCGGGCGCTTACACCTGCGTGGCCCACAACGCGGCAGGGGAGGACGCCCGGCTGCACACTGTGAACGTGCTGGGTGAGCAGCGAGGGGCGAGGGGAGGCGGGCGGCCCCACTCCACAGACTGCGGCAGCCTGGCCATCGTGGGGCCTCCCCGGGCGCTGACCGGGGCATCTGGAGGGTGATGCGAGCGTAGGGGTCAGCGGGGGTGTGGGGGATAAAGGGTGATGGGAAGGGAGCCACAGGGGAGGGGGTGGGGTGAGACTGTGGCCCCCAGGCAATGGCCCTCATTCCTTTCCTGGGTGGATGGGGCAAAATTCTAGGCATTGTCGCTGCCTCCCAGAACCTCCTAGGGAGAAACCCCTGTCCTCCCCACAGCCCCTCTGTAGACGCCCCTTTTTTTCTCTCCCCACCCCCAGTGCCTCCCACCATTGAGCAGGGGACAGAGGGCGCAGGGCCCCTGGTGCACAGGGCTGGGGAGCTGGTGACTATGGCGTGCCCCGTCCGGGGCTCCCCACCCATCCACATGAGCTGGCTCAAGGACGGCCTGCCCCTCCCGCTCTCCCAGCGCACCCACCTCCACGGCTCCGGCCGCATCCTCAGGTGAGGGAGCAGCTCCTGGCCCTCTGGCCCGGGGATCGCAGGCCCGACCCCTTCCGGCAGCTCGGCCTTGTTCACCGATACATGAAGGGCCTTCCAAGTGGGAGGCAACTTAGTGAGAACATAAGAATAGTTTTTCAGGACGCACGGATTCAGGCAGAATCCCCCAGAGCGTTCTGTTAGGAGACAAAGGCGATGGGTGTTTCTGAGAAAGGGGAGGGCCACGGTTAGGTCCAGGGGAGGACGGCATCGCGATGGGCAGCAACGTGACACGGGGATGTCAGCGCTAAACAATGTCGTTCCTCTCCAGCCCAGCCGTCATATAACTATTATTATCTTTGCAAACAGTTCTGAGGACACAGTCGCTCCAGGCCCAGTCCCAAGTTACCTTGCCCTGCTTTAGCATCCCAGAGATTTGAGACATAAGACATGCAAGGCAGTTTCTCTGGCCCAACCGCTCCGTTCCGGCTCTGTCTTAAAGTGGCTCCATTTATATCATTGTTTTACAGGCTTTGAAACACATCTGGATGGTTTTCAGAATAGAAATTCTATAAACAGACAGTTTTATGATGGGGAAAGTGAGAGGGCCCCGCCCCCAAATGGAACTCCAGGGATGAAAGGGGCCTCTACCTGGAGGCTCTCACAGCCCAATGGGGGAGGCACAGATCCAGGGGATGACATCTGGTTGTACCCGACCCAGCCTGGCCTGGCGTGAGGGAAATCAGGGAAGGCTTCCTGGAAGAAGGTGCATGAGCAAAGTCTTCATGCATTCAGCAGTGCTTACAGATGCTTACTGTTCCAGGCATAGTTCTGGGCACTGAGAGAGAGTCGTGAGCAGGATAAAGCCCCTGCACCTAAGGTTTTGGAGGTGGAGGGAGAGGGGAAACAAACAGATATAGAAATGAAATCTCGCAGGAATGTGTGCCCTGAGAAATAAAGGAAGGTAAGGGGATGGGAGGCGGCATGGAGGGTGCTGTTTTTAGGGGGTCAGTGAAAGGCACTCAGCGTGTCACTTGAGCAGAGACCAAAGGGAGTGAGATGGCAAGGTGAGTGGATTCCGTGGGGGAAGAGCGTCCAGACAGAGGGAACAGCATGTGCCTGTGTATTCAAAGCACAGAGGGGAGGGGTGCGGGGGAGGGGGGTCCGAGGACATAGGACCTTGCGGGTCCTTAGGAAGATGTGTCTTCCTGAGGAGAGGGAAGGCCCTGAGAGGCAGCGAAGCATCATGATGTGGCGTCCTTGTTGTGGCAAAATGCACGTGATCTAAAACTGAGCCTCTTAGCCGTTTTAAGTGTGTCATTCAGTATAGGGCTTGAGCCATTTTCAAGTACAGAGCGGCATGCATACATTCTGTGGGCAACCTCCCTCCATCTCCAGAACTTTCTCCTCTTCCCACACTGAAACTCTGTTCCCAGGAAGCACTCGCTCCCATCCCTTCCCCCGTCCCTGGTGCCCACCGGCTCCTTTCTCTCTCTGTGGATTGGGCCCCTCCAGGCCCCTCCCACGAGTGGAGCCAGACAGGATTTGTCTCTGTGTCTGGCTCATCTCGCTCAGCGTCGTGCCCCCCAGCCGCACCGTGTTGTAGCCAGTGTCGGGATCCCCCTCCTTGTTAAGGCTGAGGAACGCTCCACGGTGTGGCTGACCACATTCGCTCCTCCGTCTTCTCCCGGTGGACACTTGGGTGGCTTCCCCCTTGGCCGTTGTGAAGGATGCTGCCGTGAACATAGGTGTACAAATACCTCTTTTGAGTCTTTGCTTCAATTCTTTTGGGTTATGACTTGGGTTTTTAGACAGTCCTTCTGGCTGCTGTGTGGACAAGGGCAGAGCAGGGAGGGCAGTGGTGGCCACGGCAGGCAGCGGTGAGACCCCGTGTGGCCTGGGTCAGAGCCTGCGGTGAGGCGGGCAGAGGTGAGGGACAGGGAGGAGTTGACTTGATTGGAGGCCTCCATTGGGGACCGGGAAGGCTGAGGGCCCTGTGTTCTGAGATGGGTCCGCTGTGGAGGGACAGGTTGAGGGGAGAGATCCGCGTCCCGTTTGAACATGGTGGGTTTGAGAGGCTCTCGGGCGTCCGGGCAGGAGGGTGACCGGGCGTTTGAGGTGTGGGGACTGTCAGCAGCAGGTGGTGTTGGGAGCCAGGACTCACTGCGTCCCCGGAGCCAGTGTGGCCTGCACCCCCGGCCACCAGTGTGAGCAGCGGCTCAGGAGGAGTGGGGGAGGTGAAAGGGGGCTCGACAGAAAGTGGGGGACAGACAGTGGACAACTCTGGTGAGTCCGGAAGATGAGGAATTATCTAGAAGAGAGGGGGTGGAGGAGGCCCGGCTGGCGTGGCCTACTGGCTGAGCGTGGACCTATGAACAAGGAGGTCAGGGTTCGATTCCCGGTCAGGGCACCTGTCCGGGTTGTGGGCTCGGTCCCCGGTGGGGGGCGTGCAGGAGACAGTCGATCACTGATGCTCTCTCATCATTGACGTTTCTCTCTCTCTCCCTCTCCCTTCCTCTCTGAAATCAATAAAAACATATTTTTTAAAAAAAGGAAGAAAGGGGGTGGGGAAGGCAGGCTGTCCCGGGAGGGCAGTGGGGCTCCGGATGGGGAACAGGCAGCGTGGCTGTGGCATGAGATGGTGGAGGTCGCATTGGGGCTGGGGCCAGGCCAGGGCGTCTGGGCCTCTGTTCTGGGGGCACAGGGAGCCAGAAAAGGCACTGAAACAGAGGCTGGACCTGCTCAAGTGTGTGCCCCAGAGCCACCCTTTTGACTGGCCAGCCTTTGGGAGACAGAGCAGGGAAGGGAGGGACCTTTGCACTGAGCCCCCCTCCCTGTCCTCTCTCCCCCTTTTCTCGAGGGGTTCAGGATTTCCCGGGTGCAGGTGGCAGATGCCGGCGTCTTCACCTGTGTGGCTGCAAGCCCCGCTGGCGTGGCCGACAGGAACTTCACCTTGCAGGTGCACGGTATGGAGCCGGGCCGGGCCATGGTCTGTCCTTGGCCTTAGGGTGTCAGAACGAAGGCCTGGGTGAGCAAACATGGCGACTCGGTCTGGTCTGTTCACCTCCCGAGTAGTCGCTGGACACCGTGGGGTGCCAGGAACTTGCCAGGCACTGGGGTACAGCGGTGAGCAGAGGTGGCCCCTGCCACTAGGAGGTCAGGGCAGGACACCGCTCTGTAAAGAGGTGACCACAATCCCAGGGGACTAGAGCTGCAAGGGAAAGGACAGGGCGCTGGGGGAGCACAGAGCAGGCACTTCACCCGGCCTCAGGCATTCCGGGAAGGCTGCCTGGAGGAGGTGAGGCCTACGGCGAGGGCTGGAGAGGAGAAGGGATTGTCCAGAGCAAAGGTCCAGGGGGAGGGCCACATGGCACGGGATGAAATGATGCATGCCCACCCTCTGCCCTGCACAGTGCCCCCTGTCCTGGAGCCGGCGGAGTTCCAGAATAATGTGGCAGTGGTCCGTGGCTCCTCAGTGGTCCTCCCCTGTGAAGCCCAGGGCAGCCCCCTGCCCCTGGTGTCATGGATGAAGGATGGGGAGCCCCTGCTTCTCCAGAGTCTTGAACAGGGGCCCAGCCTGCAGCTGGAGACGGCGGGAGCTGGGGACTCAGGGACCTACTCCTGCGTGGCCGTGAGCGAGGCAGGGGAAGCAAGGAGGCATTTCCAGCTGACGGTGATGGGTGGGTCATCTGCCCCCAGCGCTGGCATCCCTGGGCAGGGAGGGGTGGGCGGGCGGGCCTTTGGGGGTGATGGAGGAGGAGGAGAAGGAGGGGGGTGCCCCAGGGGCCTGGAGCAGGGCTTGAGGAACAGGCAGCGGGGATGCTTCATTCTCCTGGGGCTGCGTCCTCAGTCCTGTCCCCAAACCATGTAAAGCAGGGGCAAGAGCCACTGACATCTGGGTGGGAGGGGAGTCCTACGTCTCAAGCGCACGATTTCTCCAGCGTCGCTATGTATTAAAAAACGTGTGTCCAGTGTGCCTTCTCGTGCGTGCTGGGTCCTTGTTCGTTTTAAAGCAGGAATTATTGTCCCAGGCGGATGGGCCGTGGTTTCTCCTGGTCTTAGGACCCTCCCGCACCACCCCCGCCTGCCTTTGTATGGCTCTGTCTGCTCTGTCCACTGTCAGCACCTGGGCGGTGGGGGCGGGGGATGCACCCCGGCTCCCACCTCTCCAACCAGGGCCCCACAGCTGACGCAGGTGTGGTGTTTCACAGATCCCCCCGACATCGAGGACTCGGGCCAGCCTGCAGAGCTGTCGCTGACCCCCGGTGCCCCCTTGGAGCTTCGCTGTGATGCCCGGGGCACCCCCTTGCCCAACATCACCTGGCATAAGGACGGGCAGGCCCTGAGCAGCCAGGAGGACAGCAGAGGGTCTGGGCAGCGGCTCCGGGTGGAGGCTGTGCAGGTGCTGCTATCTTGCCTGCTGTTGGGGGAGGGTGGGGAGGGGGTCCCAGCAGCATCTGGCAAGGTTTGGCGGAGCTGCTCCTCTTGTGGGGTAAGGATGTGGAGATGACCCACCTGGGCCACGCCCTCAGGAGCTCCCAGCCCAGTCAGAGCCAAGGCTGATGCAGAAATCATCAAACCAGAGGAGGGCTGGTGCAGTCAGGGGGCGCTTCTTGGAGGAGGCAGGCTTTGCCCTAGCCCTAAAGCAAGGGTGAGATGGAGATAGAGAAGTAGCATCCCAGAGAGGGGAACGGGGCGGTTGGAAAGTGGGATGGCAGGCTCAGCGGGGTCCTTAGTTGTAAAGGGAGGAGGCCAGGAGGTAGGCAGCCTGGGGCCAGGGGTATGGCTGCTTACCCTGCTCCGTCCCCAGGTGGGCGATGATGGGCTGTACACTTGCCTGGCCCAAAACCCTGCCGGTGAAATCGAGAAGAGCTTCCGGGTCAGGGTTCAAGGTAGGGGTGTCAGGGGCAGGCAAGAGAGGGAGGCAGGGTGGGACCTGCAGGGGCGGGTCCATCCCTCATGCTCTCTCTTTGCCCTCAGCCCCTCCAAACATTATTGGGCCCCGAGGCCCCCGCTCTGTTGTGGGCCTGGCCCCGGGGCAGCTGGTTCTGGAGTGCTCCGTGGAGGCGGATCCCGCCCCCGAGATTGAGTGGCACCGAGACGGCATCCTGCTGCAGGTGGGTACCAGGCTGGGGGCCCAGGGACACCTCCTTCTGTCCTGCTCAGGCCCCAGACCCTGGCCTGCCCAGATCCAGGTGCTGAGGCCTGCTCTGCACCAGCACTTTGCACACCTGCCCTGCTGATGTTCTCCACGCCATTGCTGTGCCCACGTTATGGATGGGGACCCTGAGGCCAGCCTCGGATGTGCACGCAGGGCTTCTGATGCACTCCCGTGTTCTTCCCATTAGAGCTGTGAGCGACACTGTATGTGTCGCTGTGTGCCCGGGCCAGTTACTGCGGTTCTCTGGGCTCACCCCTGAAACGGGGGGCTTGCTGCTGGGCACCCACGGAGTGTAGACCTTCTGGTGGAAGTTTCCACTCCTGATATGAGCATAAGCCCCCTGCACCCTCCCAGTGGGCAGAGCCTGTTTCCCAGGAGGGTCCTCCGCAGGGCATCCAGCCAGGGCTACAGGCCAGCCCACAACGGGCCAAGGCCACTGCCCCTCCCCCCACCCCCATTCCTTCGTCCAGCCCAGCACTGATGAGGGTCTCTCCACCCCGGGGGGTCTACAGGCAGATGCCCACACCCAGTTCCCAGAGCAGGGCAGGTTCCTCCAGCTGCAGGCTCTGAGCACGGCCGACAGCGGCAACTACAGCTGCACAGCCCGCAACGCCGCGGGCAGCACCAGCGTGGCCTTCCGCGTGGAGATCCACAGTGAGTGGGCCTGCCCCGCCCGCCCTGCCCACCCCTCCGAGGCGCAGGCTCCCGGAACCCGCTCCCTCTGTGCCCCCTCCAGCGGTGCCCACCATCCAGCCAGGACCACCAGCAGTGAATGCCTCCGTGAACCAGACAGCCCTGCTGCCCTGCCGGGCGGAGGGGGCCCCGCCACCCCTCATGAGCTGGCGGAAGGACGGGGCCCCCCTGGATCTTGGGAGCCCCAGGTGAGAGTTGGAAGGGGAAGGTCTCAGGTGCCACTTTGCAGGTTATAAACAGAAACCCACCTGTGCAGCTGGAGCAGGAGGTGGCTGTGTGTATCCTTAGGTCACGGGTGTGCTCAGAACCCAAGGATGCACATGCCTATTTGTTAAGAGCATCTCGAACCCCTGGTGGCTGTCTGTCTGTCTGGTTTGATCCTTTGGTGCTCATCTCTGTTTCGGTGGGGGATGCTTCCCATCTCTCTCTCTCTCTCTCTCTCTCTCTCTCTCTCTCTCTCTCTCATAAATTTTTTCTGCACCTTCTTTCACAGAGATGGCTCCCTGTGGCCCCCAAGTTAAGAGTCCTCAGTTCACACAACCTGCAGAGCCTAGAGAGCTGTCTGGGAGCCCCAGTTCCAAATTCCCAGGGCAGGGAATTCCATTGGCTCAGCCTGAGTGACGTGTTCCTCCTCCGTCCAATCAGCTGGGGATGGGGGCAGGCTTACACAGAACATGACATGACCCTTTTGAAGGGGCTGTTTTGAGATCTAGAGGCCATCCTCAGATAGGTGGGGTGCCTCTGCCTGCTGACTCCTGGGGAGAGGCTAGACGCAGGGAGAAACCCAGGAGGCCCGAAGCAGCCTCTCTTGCCCTTCCTGATGCTGGGTTGGGGGTGCAGAGCCGTGGCCCCGCTAACCTCAGCCTCACAGATGCAGGACTCCGGAGTTAGCACCCTGGTTCTGGGAAAGCCAGGGCACGGGGTTGGGTCTCCGTGGCAACCCCTCCCTCCCGTTCCAGATTGCACGTTCTGCCCGAGGGCTCCCTGAGGATCCAGCCAGTCCTTGCCCAGGACTCGGGCCACTACCTCTGCCTGGCGTCCAACTCCGCGGGCTCCGACCGGCAGGGCCGTGACCTCCGAGTCTTTGGTAGGTGGCCAGAGGGAGGTGTGTCCTTGCCCTCAGCATCCACCCCGCGATTGGACCGGGTCCTGCTCCGTGTCTGTGTCATTCCAGCATCAGGGGCCAACAGCAATGTGTTTTACCAGGAAAATATGCTCGAAAGATGCATGTTTATTTTTATACGTATATTACATACACTCACTATTATGCTATTATATATATTTAATATTTTTATTGATTTCAGAGAGGAAGGGAAAGGGAGAGAGAGAGAGAGAAATAACAGTGATGAGAGGGAATCATGGATCAGCTGCCTCCTGCACGCCCCACAGTGGGGATTGAGCCGGCAACCCAGGCCTGTGCCCTTGACCAGGAATCGAACCGTGATCTCCTGGTTCATAGGTCGACGCTCACCACCACTGAGCCCCCGGGCTATGCTATATTGAGTGAGTGATAAAACACACAAGATACAAAACATGTGCAAGGATAAGACTCAGAATCGTTGAACCGGGCGCTCTGGTCTGCTTTCCCACTCCAACCCATCCCCTGGGTGGAGGCCGTGTGCCGGGCCCTGGCCCGGGCCAGGCTGATGGGGGCTGTGACAGGACAGGGGTCGCCAGCCTCTGGGGTGAGCGAAGGCCCACCACCCCAACTTTGGGAGCCCGTGGGAGTTCCCCAAGGGGAGTTTCTCCCGCCTCTCCCCTGCTTCCTGGGGTGTTTGAAGTGGAGGGGGTACCCGGGCCTCCCCCGTCCTGCACACTGTCTCCTGACACTGTTCTCTTCCCCAGAGCCTCCCGCCATCGCCCCCAGCCCCTCCAACCTGACCCTGACAGCCCACACCCCCGCCTCGCTGCCCTGCGAGGCCAGGGGCTCCCCCCAGCCCCTCGTGGCCTGGTGGAAGGACGGACAGAAGCTGGACTTTCGCCTGCAGCAGGGCGCCTACCGGTACTGAGCGTCCTTCTGGGAGTACCTGAGCCGCTCGCCGTGGGGAAGGGCACGCCCATCTCCGAGGGCGACCGGGTCAGGGATGTGCTCCGGGCGTAGCAAGGCCACCACCATCCTTGGGGGGGTCTGGGGGGCAGGGGAGACTTCGCACTGAGACGTCCGGCAGCTGGGGGAGGCATTTGGGACACAGCCAAACAGAACACGCACGACCTCTAAAGCCGTGGCAATCACGGCTTAGAAACATCCCTGGAAGCCCCAGTTCATGCTGGTGAGCCGGACCCAGGGTCCCCACTGGACCTGGGTCTCCCCGCTTCTCAAATGTGGCTGATGCTGGAGTGGTCACTGGGAGCGTGGAAGGGGCCAGCTCCCTGGTTAACTGGCCAGGCGTTCTCTGTGCCCGGGGCCAGGTCGCCGCGGAGGCCGCTGCTCAGCAGGTCTCAGGAGACACAGCGGGACGATCAGGGGTGCGGCTGCTGTGAGAGAAGGGGTCCCCAAGGGCAGGCAACGTGGAGGTTATAGAGAAACAAGGATGGAAATGGAAACGGCCCCCTGACTAGACCTTTGGAGATGGAAACTTCTAAGAGAAACTTCTAGAACCAGGCCTGGGGGCCAGAGACGGGAAAGGAAAATAGTCATGAGACACTCCTCCCACTCAGCCTTCCAGATTCACAGAGCAGGGAGGCCATGGCTGGCTGGTCTCAGGTCAGCCAGGCCTGTCACTCAGCAGCCAACCATCTGTCTGTCCGTCCGTCCGTCCCAGGCTCCTGCCCTCCAACGCCCTGCTCCTCGCAGCCCCCAGCCCCCAGGACACAGCCCAGTTTGAGTGTGTGGTGAGCAATGAGGTGGGCGAGGCCCGCAGGCAGTACCAGGTGACCATCCACGGTGAGTTGGGGCGGGGGCAGAGGGAGAAGGCAGGAGGGGCCAGCGACCTGAGCTGCTGCCTCTCAGCCTTCCTGTGCTGCACGGGCCACCTCCTCCAGGAGGCCCTCCCGGATTCCATCCTGCCCACAGTGCCATAACCCCAGCTCCAGCACAGCCCCTGGCACGTGCCAGCTCGCAGGAGACCGCTCTTCCGATCCAAAATGTTCTAACCTCAAATGCTACCTTGTCATCACCTTGGTTAAATCCCCTCTCTCCACTGCCCACGGTCCTCATAGAATGTGAGGTGTCACCACCCTGGCCCCTGAGGTCCCCTGTGGGCTGGCTGCACTGACTCCTCCCCAGGTTAAGCTCGCCCCAGGGCCTGCCTCATTCTGGGATCCAGTCTGCTGGGTAGTTTTCTGTTCCTCACCCCTGGGCCTTCGCACAAGCTGTTCCCTCTGCCATGAACACTGTTCCCTTCGCCCTTCACCCAGCCGACACCTGCCGCTCCAGGCCTCGGGTTAAATGCCACGCCCCCTGCTCTGAGCTGCCACCAGCTCCCGGCTCCCTGAGGTGTGCCTGGCTGGTGTCTCTACAGAAAGCAGTTCATAACCATCCCCGTGCCTGTCAAAAAAATGGGTCCCGAGTGAGCGACCGTGACCCCTCTCTCTGCTGCCCCTCCCTCCGTGGCCCTTCGTCATTCATCTCGCCATGGGTCCTAGTCTCTGTTCGTGGCTTCCCCCGACCTGGCCGTGCCGTGTGCTCCCCGGGACTGCGGCAGGGCCTCACGCCTGCGCTTGCGTTTCAGTGCCCCCCACCATCGCCGATGACCAGACGGACTTCACTGTGACCCGGATGGCCCCCGTGGTCCTCACGTGCCACAGCTCCGGCGTGCCAGCCCCCGTGGTGTCCTGGAGCAAGGCAGGCGCCCCCCTGGGGGCCCGGGGGAGTGGCTATCGCGTCTCACCTTCGGGTAAGCAAGGGGGAACCGCAGGGCAGCTGCTGCTGAGGGCACGCAGGGACCTGGGCAGAGAGGGCCACAGCAGCCCCTGGGGCTGTGTGCTGGGGCCTGGCTCTGCCGTTCCCTTGCTGTGTGGCCTGGGAGAATCCCTTGCCCTCTCTGGGCCTCAGTCTCCCAGTCTGTGCACTGGGGTGCTGCTGTCCTTCAGAGGCTCGCTGCTGACGGTTGGCAAACGGGTGCGGCTTCGCGGCAGAGCGACATCACCAATAGCAACGCGCATTTGCGCGCAGCCAGCTTGATCTCCTCGGAGCAAGCATGGGAACAAACGTGGCACGCAGCCCGCCGGCCGCACGTGTGACATACTTGCCTGCCTTAGACGGTCGTCCTCTATGCAGAAATTGTGCTTCTCTTAGCTTTTCTTTCTTCTATGAAATCAGGGTGATTGCAAATGGTGACTTATAAGATGTCTATTCATTTTTTAAAAGTTGGCAACTTTATGGGGATTGAAATGAAGCATATTTGCTGGTTAGTTGGTGAAATCCTCAAGTCAGAACCGCTGGCCGTGTCTGTGGCTTTCAAGCTCTCCTGGAGCCCCGTGGCCTCCTCAGGCAGTGGTCACGGGAAGCCGGCCTGTGGCACAGCCGTGGTGCCTGGGGGCTGGGGCCGGGCGCAGCTGGACGTCCTCTGCCCCCGCTCACCCCGCAGGCTCTCAGGGCTCCGTGGGAGACGGTTGAGAAACCACTTCATGTAACTGCTCAGGGGCAGCTTGTGGTCTCGGGAGGGTGAGACGTCCTTTGAGAAGCCCAGGCTGAAGGAGGGAGGGCAGAGGAGGCGGCAATCCAGGGCACTTCCTGGAGGAGGCAAGTGCGGGGGCCTGGGGAGCTGTGGGTGGCCAGGGATTCCCGGCGGGCCGTGCAGGGCCTGGGACATCACAGCCAGAGGGCCTGGAGACCGCCCTGTCTGATGCCGCATTGCACACCTGGGGAAACTGAGGACCTGAGCGTGGAAGAAACTTGTCCACAGCTATGCTCAGGCAGGAGCAGACCCAGGTGCCCACATGTCCGCGGCAGGGAGGCAGGCCGACTGGCCGGGACCAGAGACGCCGGGTCAGGGTGGGAAGACTGCTGCCTCCAACCCTGAGGACTTGTCTCCAGAGCCCTCGTCTCTTTGTGCCCCCTCCACCTCCAGGCGCCCTGGAGATCGGGCAGGCCCTCCCCATCCACGCTGGCCGCTACACCTGCACGGCCCACAACTCCGCAGGTGTGGCCCGCAAGCACGTGGTCCTGACTGTGCAAGGTAGGGTGCCCGGTCCTTCAGCTCAGACACCTGTGGCCCTGGGGGAGGGGAGCAGGTAAAGAGCGAGAGGCACTTGGGCCTGGGGGGGGTGGGGGCGGGTGGCATGTTGGAGGGCCCAGGTCCGAGGCCCATGCTGCCTGTGATCTCATTCCTGGAGGGACTCCGGGAGGAAAGCAGCCCACCCGGGTCTTCCGTGCCCAAGTTTCCAGAACCTCCTGTCCTTTCTGGAGTCCTCTCTCTCCAGGGCTCAGGGCCCCTGGACGCAGGCCTGGGTGTGAAGGTCCCGAGCCCTGTTCCCTTACAGCCTCACCCATGGTGAAGCCGTTGCCCAGCACGGTCCGGGCCCTGGTGGAGGAGGAGGTGCTGCTGCCTTGCACGGCCTGGGGCGTCCCCCGGCCCAGCATCACCTGGCAGAAGGAGGGGCTCAGCATCCCTGAGGGTGAGTCTGCACTGAGCCCAGAGCCTGAGGGAGGAGGGCAGAATGGGCTTGGGGCCCTGTTCCCCCCCGGGGGGGCCTCTGCAGACCTGCGGGAGATGCAGACAGCCCACCTCCCTTCACCTCCTGCACCCAGAGCCCGAGACTGGGCCTGAGCGCTTGGGGGCTGGGCTGGAGGTTGGAGAGGGGACAGCCTGGCTGGGCTCTGGGTCCAGCTTCCACACGCCCTCTGTCCCCACATCACCCACCCCGTGACCAGCGTGTCACCTGCTGCCTGACCTGACGGGACAGCCCAAGCCCCCTCCTGCCCTCCTCAGGGGTCCCTCGGCCCCAGCCTTCAGCCCCCGATTTCTTCTCACCCAATCCAGGAAGGGGTACCCAGGTCCTGCCCAGCGGACAGCTGCGGATTACCCACGCCCGCCCAGAGGACGCCGGGAACTACTTCTGCATCGCCCAGAACAGTGCGGGCAGTGCCGTGGGCAAAACTCGGCTGGTGGTGCAAGGTGGGTCCGGGGAGGGGCCGAGGTGGACCCGGCCAGCTAGCGGCTTCGAGGCTCCCAAGGGCCCCTCGCTTCTCCACTGGCTCTGAACCCGGGGTGGGGGGAACCCCTGCCTCTTCCCCTACCCCGGCACCGTCTGTGGGTCTAGAAGGAATTCGGAGAAAAGGTTGTGCCCAGGTCTGACTTCAGTTGGTAACTCTGGTGCCTGACTCCCCAGCCTCTCATGGGACACTGATCCCGTCAGCCCTCATTCATTTCAGCTTCCCTGTGGCAACGGTCATTTCTGTCCCTTCTCCCGCACAAGCAGTTACACGTGTCCTCGCCTTGGCCTGACTGATGGTGGTCTCCAAAGATAAAGGGGACATCACTGGCCCCAAATCCGCACGGCACCCAGGAATGTTCAGGGTGGGCCGGGCCTGCTTTAACCCAGGCCAGCTCTGGGGGCGTCTTGGGGGCTGTCCCCGTGGGCAGCTGTGTACAGCTGGGCTCGGACATTGGCTGGGAGCCCCGAGGGGTGCCTGGCTTCGGGCCTCCTCCCCAGCCTCCTTGTCCAGGGCACTCTTGGTCCCTGCACCTCGGAGCATCACTGCGGGTCACCAGAGGTCCAGGCACATGCCTGCCAGGCCAGTGACCTGCCCCTGCCCCTGCCCCCGCGTAGCTCCTCCCCAGGGGAGGAAGGCACCGGGCAGAAGGGATCTGTGCTCACGAGCAGCCTGGCTAGGGAGGCCTCTGTCTGGAAGCTTTAGTCCCTGCGTGTGTGTGAGCGTGGTATATGCACATGGGTGTGTGTATGCAAGGAGGTCACCCTCTCACAGGTCTTCCGAAAACTCGAGTCCCCCAGTTGTCCAGACCCCGGGCCTGGTCTGTGCCCAGAGAGTTGGTGAAAGCAGCAGATGGGGGTGGAGGAGGGGGCTAAGGGGTGTGCCAAGGGCCCAGGGACTGGGGCAGCCCACCCTCCCCCAGCCCCAGTCCCCAAGTGGGCCTTCGTGTCCCCACAGTTCCTCCCGTGATCGAGACCAGCCTCCCCGACCTGGCCGCCACGGAAGGCTCCCACGCCCTCCTGCCCTGCGCCGCCCGGGGCAGCCCCGAGCCGGACATCACCTGGGAGAAGGACGGCCAGCCTGTGTCCGGAGCTGAGGGCAAGTTCAGCATCCAGCCATCCGGGCAGCTGCTGGTGAAGAACTCGGAGGTGAGACTGCGGCCCTGGCGCACAGAGGGGAACCCTGGCAACCAGGGGAGCGGTGAGCATCGGCTGCACCCCCTGCTCGTCACGCTGAGCGCTGTGCAGTCTCAGCCCAGGATCCTGGGGAAATAGGTGTCATCGTCCCCGGGAGCAGATGAAGACACCGAGGCTCTGAGGGTCCCCAGGTCACGCTGTTCCCAAACCCAGAACCACGACTTGAAGGTGGACCTCCGGATGAGCGCCTGGGAGGGAGGGAGCCCGGACGGGGGCGCGGTATGGCCATGGCTCTGTGTCGCCAGCCTGCGCCTGGCTGTTCTCAGCCTCGTGTTGATGTGGACCGGAGGTGGGAACCCCGCCCCCTCCCCCATGGGCACTTAGCCAGTTCTGTAATTCCAAAACGGGCTGTTCTCCAGATGAGCGGCTGCTCGGACACACCTGGGGGGCTCAGGGCACCGCAGACCCTGCGCCACGGGAGGCCGGGCGGTGCAGTGGTGTGGCGCCGGCCCTGCTGGGATGCACGGTGGGATGTTTCCTCTTGGAGAAGTCGCCAAAACCGGGAGCGTCCTCAGGGACAGGGTTAGCGTGGATGCGCTGGCACAGGGCAAGTTCTGAGCACAGGGCTCGGCACATAGTAGGTGCTCGGTAAATGGAAACTGCTATGAGGACGTGGTCAGGGCTCAGATGAGGAAGCTGCAGAGCTGCAGGGGTGCAGCCGAGCCCTGTGCTAGCTGAGGGACCTCGGGCAGCTCCCTGCCTCTGGCTGGCTGCCCCCTGGGCACCTGCGGGGCCCAGGCCAGGGGCGGAGACAGTTCTTGGCTGACCCCTCCCTTCGCCCACAGAGCCAGGATGCTGGTACCTACACCTGCACAGCCGAGAACCCTGTGGGTCATGCCCGCCGCCGGGTGCACCTCACCATCCTGGCATTGCCCGTCTTCACCACCCTGCCTGGCGACCGCAGCCTGCACCCTGGGGACAGGCTGTGGCTTCGTTGTGCAGCCCGGGGCAGCCCTACCCCCCGCATTGGCTGGACTGTCAACAACCGGCCAGTCACAGGTCTGCTGCGGGGCCTGTGGACATCACGGGACCCGGGGAGGCTGAGGAGGGCCAGCAGGGGGGAGCCCCCGCTAGCAGGGAGGCAGAGGGTGTTAGTTGGTGCTGTGGGGCCTGGGTCTCTAGACTTGGCCCTGGGCAGGGCAGTTGGGGCAGACCCATGTTTGGCTGTAGGTGACGGTCACTCGTCAGGCCTGGCAAGAAGCCGCCGGCAAAAAAGGCTCAACCCTGGGGACCTCGGGCCAGGAGCAGGCCAGGCTGCGACGCCCACTGTGGGCCTCGGCAAACCTCTTTCCCGAGGGCTCGGGCTCAGGCTCTGGCTCCTGCCGGGGCCCAGGTGATGTTGAGGGGCCTGAAGGCTGTGTAGTAGATGCTCGGTAAACGTCTGCCGGATTGCTGGAATGCAGAAAGTCACCGCAAATTGATATTCAGGCCCTCCCAAACCAGGAGAAGGCCTATCGCCCCTCCCCCCGCGTGCCGGGCAGGAGCTTGGCGAGTGATCCAGCCTCTCTGAGCGCAGCTCCTTCACCATGAAGCGGAGATGGCGGGCGTCCCGAGGGGGACGCGTCCATGCAGAGGCCCACGGGACAGCCACGCAGAGACCTGCCCCGACCGCTCACCCAGCTCACAGTGTGGACCTGGGAACGAGAGAGGCGGCCCCTCACCCACATCCTCTAAGGCGCCCGTGCTTCCCCCAGCCAGGCGCCCCCCAGGGAGAAGGGCACCTGTTTTCTGTGTCTCGATTAGGCACCTGCTGGGTGCTCAGGCCGGAGTTCAGTAGCCCCCCTGAGAGGTCTCTTTCTTGGCCACAGAGGGCGTGTCAGAACAGGACGGGGGCAGCACGCTGCAGAGGGTGGCGGTCAGCAGGGAGGACAGCGGGACCTACGTCTGCTGGGCGGAGAACAGAGTGGGCCGCGTGCAGGCCGTCAGCTTCGTCCACGTGAAGGGTGAGGCACCGGCCCTTGGCTTTGCTCTCGAGACCGGCTGGACTCTGTCTGACTAGCCTCCTGCCCTCGGAACTAGCAATTCTCCACCCTGGCTGTACGTTAGCACCCGTGGGACTTCATAAACTCGGAGGCCCCAGGTGCACCCTACTTCGGTAGTCCGGCCTCCCTGGGGCGGGGCCCCAGCAGAGGGATTTTTAATCCCCCAGACAGCCTGGCTGCGGGCGGAATGCAGATCTGACCGGTCAGCCTGCAGGATCCGACCGAGCAGCTGTGCAGGGCATTGTGGGAGGCAGGCCTGGGGGTCAGGGCACTATGGCAGGAAAACGCATGAAGCTTGCCAGCCCGCCCGTGGTCCCCTGCTCAGCCAGGAGCGGCCCAGGGACCGGTGCTGACCATGTGTCCATTGGCTCGACCTCAGGATGGGTAGGGTGGGGCGTGGTGGAGGGCAATGAGCAGCCCCGGGCACCAGGACACAGCGGCTGCTGTCGGTAGAGTCACCCTCAGGAAACCAGGAAGGGGAGGAACCGGGGCAGCCATTCCAGAGTGGTTTAAGGTTGGAGATGAGGACCAGGGACGTCTTGGACAGCAGAGGTGTCCTCATGACACGTGGTCCTTGTTTTCCAAAGTCCCCAGCAGGCGCTCTGCAGCGGGGGTATTGTCCTTGAGAGCGGCTATAGGACACGCGTTACGCTGCCCTCCATCCTGCACCTGCCTCAGACATCACTAATCAATCGCCACCCTGTTCCCACTCCGCTTCAAGTCTTTCTCCGCAGTGTTCCTGGCAGCCGCTGCCAGTCTGTTTCCCGTGACCCGTCACGTGGAGCTGTTTGCCGTCCCTGATGTGTTGACTGTACTCAGCCCTCCTGGGGTCTGGGGACAGGTCTTTGGGGACAGGATGATGGGAGGCTGAACCTGAAGGGAACTTCCTTCCTGACCCCTTGTCTAATGTCACATGATGCAGAGGCTCCTGTCCTACAAGGGGAAGCCTTCTCCTACCTGGTGGAACCTGTGGGGGGCAGCGTCCGCCTGGACTGTGCGGCCCACGGAGACCCAGCGCCTGAAATCCACTGGATCAAAGACGGCCTTCCGCTGCGGGGCAGCCGTCTCCGGCACCAGCTGCAGAATGGCTCGCTGACCATCCGCAGGACAGAGGCAAGGAGGGGCCTGGCGCGTTAGGCGGGGGCATCTGGGACAGCCGTGGGCCTTTTCTGATTGCTCAGAAGGGTTCTTGAGGTTGGCACCACACTGCAAACCACTTTCCTGCCCGTTACCCGGAGATTCTTCCCCCACAAACTAGGGTGACCTCCAGCCAGTGACTTCACTTTTCTGTGCCTCAATTACCCCACCCATCTGAGGGGGCCGATGATCATTTCTCCCTCAGAGCTTTACAGTCAGAGATCAGTGCGATGACCCACACCAGGTCTTTAGGAGTGACTGGCCCCTCGGTAATGGCAGTAAAGGTTATTCATAACGACAACCCCATGGGTTAGGGTGGATGGGTAAGAGTGCCCCATTTTACAGAGGAAGATACTGAGGCTCAGAGAGGCTCACAACCAGGAAGCCCCCGAGGCAGGAGCATACCCCAGCTCTTCTGACTCCTACTTCACACAGTTTCCAAAGCCTTGTGCCCTGGGCAGCCCCCCCTCACCTTCCCTTCTGTGTCCCAAGTCCCATGGTCATGCGGAAATCCACCATTCACTCCTGTCAAGCTCACCTTAGCTTGCCCTTGAGCTTGCCCCTTTGGGAGCCTGTCCCTAGATAGTACTGATCATAGGACTGGCGCCGACAGTGCAGTAGCAGTAACCGCAGCAGGAGTAATGGCTACTATGACCTGAGGATGTACCACATACGTACCAGGCGCTGGATGACTATGATTTCATTTGATGCCACCACAATCCTAGCTGTTGTTATCCCCGTTTTAGAGATGAGGAAATTGAGGCCCCAGAAACATGGTGATGTCTAGTAGTGGCTTCAGTGTGGTTAACAATGGACTAGAGATCTCATCCCATATCGGTCTGACCCCCCAAGTCTACACTTTTGTTTGTTTGTGGGTTGTTGTTTTTTTTTAAGTAATGTTTTATTGATTTTTTTTACAGAGAGGAAGGGAGAGGGATAGAGAGTTAGAAACATTGATGAGAAACACCGATCAGCTGCCTCCTGCACACCCCCTATTGGGGATGTGCCCACAACCAAGGTACATGCCCTTGACTGGAATCAAACCCGGGACCCTCACTCTGCAGGCCGACACTATCCACTGAGCCAAACTAGTTAGGGCCAAGTCTACACTTTTAACTGTGTGCAGGCAGGTGCTTCAATAGTGCCCACTTGTGGATATTCTGAGAACAGCACCCTGGTAATGAATTCTAGGAGTCTGAGATCAGCTATGCCTCAATCTCTAGAGCAGGACAGTGTCAGATGCTGTTTCTGACTAATTAGATCAGGCAAAGACCCAAAGCATCCAGAGACCTCTGCCTGCAGACTAATTGGATTCAGTCTTGAGTAGCCCTCAGACAATTGTCCACAGGTATGGTGAGAGGTTTTCCAACAGGGTGGGGCAATTGCTTCTGCCTGAAGGCTAATTGTTATTCTCAGTCTCTCTTTTTTTTTTTTGAGCTTTTATATTTGAGTTTATTCTTCATTTAACTTTTAAAACACTACTATACTTGAATATTAAAACAAAAACAATAGCAAGTAGTGAGCATATTATGGTTACAGTCCTTCACTCATTCACTACTGTATATAAAATGCCAGCAGTGAGTGTTATTCACTGGCCCCATTAGGAGGTCTGACACTGAACACCACCCCTAGGATGATGTTCATCATCCTCATATGCTTCTCCATTGTAATGGTGCCATCTTTCTTGATTTGGATCAAAGTCTACCAGTTCTACCTGGTCCATTTCATCAGTCTCTTCTACTTCCTTCCTTTCAGGTAGGAGTTTTTCCAGCAAAGAGAGTTTATCAGGAGAGAGAAAGCCATTCTCAGGAAAGTTTACCTTAAATTTGATGATTAGGCGACCCTTTTCATAAGGTCTATGATAAATTGGCATGCCTTCATTTAATACACACTTGATATCTCCATGCTTGACAATCTGACCTGGATGAGAGGTGATGACTATGGTTCGGTTGTCAGGAGTAGCTATTGGCTTTTGGAAGCCACATAATGCTTCAACCAGCCGTATGTCCATACACATGGAAAGGTCTTCTCCTCGTCGAGTGAAAACAGCATGGTCCTTCTGATCTAAAGCAATGATAATATCTCCTGGCTCCAGTCCTGGTTCCTGGTCTCCTTCACCAAGGAATGTTATCTTCTGGCCATCTTTCATGCCTTTATCAATATGAACTTCTAGAATCTTCTTCTCGCGAACTATCTTCCTTCCGTTGCAGCTTTTACATCTATCTTTAGGACTGATCCTTTCCCCGTGGCCCTGGCACTCCATGCACACAGATTGAATTTGCTGAACCATTCCAGGGCCTATCTGATGAGTTCTTATTTGCATTCCAGTACCTCGGAACTTGGGACAGCACTCTACTGCTCCTTTCTTACCACCTCGGCCTTCACATTTGTCACAAATCACATTCTTTTGTAGAGCTAGTTTTCTCGTTGCGCCATTATATAAGTCTTCTTCTAAGGTTACGCAGAGTTGATGCACAATGTTTTTACCTCTCCTTTCTCTCTGCATCCTTCCTCCTCCTCCAAAAAAACATATCAAAGATGTCCCTGGGGGAACCAAAACCACCACCTGCTCTACCTTCCTTAATTGCTTGTTCTCCTCCTTTGTCATATAATTCCCTTTTCTTTGCATCAGAGAGCACTTTGGAAGCTTGAGAAATCTGTTTAAACTTCTCCCCTTCATTTGGATTCTTATCAGGGTGGTACTTCAAGGCCAGCTTCCTATAAGCCTTTTTCAGTTCCTCCTGGGTGGCATTGGGTTTGACCCCCAAAACATCATAGTAAGTAGTTTCTTTCGCCATTTTTGACAGCTGGTGAGCGGGCCGAGGCAGGCGTGGAGGAGCTGGAAAGAGCGCGTTGCTGCGCGCAGCTCAGGCAGCTGCGGCTCCTCCACCTCTCACCGAGCGTTCTGGAAAGTTCCCCTCAGTCTCTTAATGGTCCTCAGAAACTCCACACCGTAGGGCTAGGTGTGTTTCCAATAGGGTAGGTCAACTGTCTTCCCCCTAGGCAAAAACCTCCTGGGCAGCAATGGTCTGCCTGAGAAAGATACACTCCCCAGCTTGAGGGAATGTCTCAGCACAGGAAACCGAGGTGTCTGCCTTCTGATCACTAACTTCAGGATGATTGTTTTGTAGAAATTCCAGTTTGGTCCTGGGATCTTGTCTGTGTAGCATCCACTTACTCTGTGGCACATTAGTGTGGGATTAGGTGCAATAGCACCCCCTTTGGACATTCGGAGACCAGCACTCTAGTAAGGGGGTGTTTCAAAAGCGCCCTCTTGTGTGTATTCTGGTAACAGCACCCTCGTAATGCATTCTAGGCGTCTGAAAAGAGAACCCCATTGAGAGTCCTAGAGGGCTGTCACCCTAGTAGGGTGGTGTTGAAATACGGCCCTCGGCTGGACAGTCCCTCCAAAGCTGCTTCTGTGGTACCATCTCGGCATGGACTGTGACCACAGGCTGCCCCGAGCTCTCTCTAGGGGCGGTGCTTCCACTCGGAAGTGAGCTCTGTCACCATCCATGGTCGTGGATGGCCTGTGAAAACAGCTTCCCTGCCGCTAAGTGGGGAAATGCTGCCACCCGCCTCCTCTCTGGAGAACTGGCAGTGCAAACGGGCCCAGGAAACGCCCTGAGAAGGCCTGGCGCTTGGATGCCTTTTTGCTCACTCAGTATTCCCACACTTACTCGACCGTGGACCTCTTTTTCCTAAAGGGGTCCCTCGGCGTGCACCGTGGAGTGATAATGCCTCCACGTCCACGTTTGGGAGAGGCACTCTTAAGTCATCTTTTGCAGCACGCATCTCCCCAGCGAGTCTGTGGCCTCAGTCGTGCACCCCCTCCTCCGCTCCACTCCAGGCTCCAGGTGTGAAAGGGGATGGATTCTCTTTAGATGTCTGTTGACGAGTGGCCACAAAGGCCCTCTGATGCGACATTGTGAGGAGTCTGTGAGCCCTTGGCTGGTTTAGGCTCTAAGCTGCTTCCTGGTTAGATGGGCCTGGTGCCAGACACCCCTTTCTGTGCCGAGCTGTGTGCCAGGCACCCCTTTCTGTGCCGAGCTGCTCCTCTCCCCCTCGTCCTCCTGAACACCATGTCCCCCCTCTGGTGCCCACCTGCAGATGGGCGACTCGGGGCGGTACCAGTGCCTGGCAGAGAATGAGATGGGCGCCGTGGAGAAAGTGGTGGTGGTCCTGCTGCAGAGTGAGTACCCGCCTCCCCGCTCGGGGCCCTGGGTGGGACGGTGTGAGTGGGCGTCCAGGGAAAGCTGTGCCAAGGCCCAGGCTCGTATGGCCCGGGCTCTCTGATAAGAATGGAGGGCGAGAGGCAGGGCTGGGACTTGGAATTCCTTTAAAATGTTTATTCAGAACACACCTCGCAGTCCTGTGGAATGGCCCCCAGGGTGCAATGGGAGTCGGGGTCGGGGCTAATGAGCACCAGGGACCCCACAGCCA
Organism: Corynorhinus townsendii; assembly: GCA_026230045.1. NCBI lineage: Eukaryota > Metazoa > Chordata > Mammalia > Chiroptera > Vespertilionidae > Corynorhinus > Corynorhinus townsendii. Next base: position 173,635,261 of record JAPDVU010000005.1, read on the forward strand.
AGCCCAGGGGGACCACTTACTCAAAACTCCAAGCTGCACCCAGCTCATCGGGACAGCCCTTGGATTTGCCAGGCAGCTCACAGTGCACAGAGCACAGGCTGAGCCTCAGCGTGACCTAACGTCCACAAAAGACATGAACCCACAGATTCAAGACCCGGAGAAAAACTCAAAGAAGTCCGCACCCACGTGCATCACAGTCAAACTGGTGGAAAATTGAAGGCGACAAGGCTTCATCGAGGCCTCTGCGTGGCTGTGGGGTGATTCCAAGTTCAGGCAATTTGCGGGGTGAGGTGATAAGGAGAGGGGTGACATTGAAGTTAAGATCCGAAGGATGGGAAGGAGGCATCCAGTGACACTCTGGGGGATGTTTGTACAGCACGTGCAAAGGCATGAGCCAGGAATGAGCCAGACTTGCTGCAACCCTAGTGGTTAAGAGGACAGGCCCCGGCCTCCAGTCCACGTGGATCTGTTATTGGCTCAGCCATCTGCTCAGTAACCCTGGGCAAATTATTGGATTTCTCTGTAGACCTTCAGTTTTCTTATCTTTAAGACTAGAGGCGCGGTACACAAAATTCGTGCACGGGGGTGGGGTCCCTCAGCCCAGCCTGCACCCTCTCCATTCCGGGACCCCTTGGGGACTATCCCTCTCACAATCTGGGACCGCCGGCTCCTAACCGCTCACCTGCCCACCTGCCTGATCGCCCCTAACTGCCCTCCCCTGCCAGCCTGGTTGCCCATAACTGCCCTCCCCTCCCAGCCTGGTCGCCTCTAACTGCTCACCCCTGCCAGTCTGGTCACCACTAACCGCCTCTGGCCTCGGACCCCACCACCGTGGCTTTGTTCAGAAGGACTTCCGGTATAATTAGCATATTACCCTTTTATTAGTATAAATAGAGGTCATGATAGAACAGGCACCATAAGTTGTTGTGAGGCTTAAATGGTGCAGATACAGTGCTTAGCACAGTGCCTGGCACGTAGCAAATAATCAGTAAATGCCATCTATTAGTGCTATTATTTTATCCAAGCTTTTGATGTTCACTAAGATTTGATTTTCAAACCACTTTATTGGTGTATAATCAATATGAAAACGAAAAACTTCAGGCAATTGTCCAGTCGTTCAGGGCCCCCTCATTTCCAGGTTCTGCTCCTTCAGTTTCTGGCGGGCCCCCTGGTGTTTCCAGCCAGGGCCACGCCCTCAGGCCAGCAGAGGTGCCAGCTCCCCACTTGCTTCCGACCAGTTTAGCTCCTTCCCCTGGCAACACCCTGCATCCTCCTGGGCTGCTTCCATCCCTGCCTGCAAAGCCAAGCTGCTGCTATTGCCCTAGCTCCGTGGTCGGCAAACTCATTAGTCCACAGAGCCAAATATCCACAGGACAACGATTGGACTTTCTTTGGAGAGCCACATTTTTTAAACTTAAACGTCTTCTAACGCCACTTCTTCAAAACAGGCTCGCCCAGGCCGTGGTATTTTGTGGAAGAGCCACACTCAAGGGGCCAAAGAGCCGCATGTGGCTCGCGAGCCGCGGTTTGCCGACCACTGCCCTAGCTGGTCTGGCTCAGTGGATAGGGCATCAGCCTGCGAACCAAAGGATCTCGGGTTCAATTCCGGTCAAGGGCACGTACCTCGGTTGCAGGCTCCTCCCCGGCCCGGGCCCTGGTCAGGGTTTATGCAGGAGGCAACCAATTGCTGTGTTTCTCTCACATCGATGTTTCTGTCTCGCCCTCTCTCTTCCACTCTCCCTAAAAATGAAAGGAAAAATATCCTCCAGTGAGGATTAAAAACAAAAAAAGCTGCTGGTCTTCACATCCGCCCCACCCAGGCAGCACGTGTGAGGACCAGCTGGGTGGGGGTGGGGTGGGGTGGGGCAGCCCTGGCTTGAAGGCCCCCCTACTTCCACTGCTCTTACCCCAAGTTCTAGAAACTTGTCCTGGATAAACGAACTTAGCTGGCCAGCCTTTAGCTGGCTTCTAGGGCCCTAAATAGTTGGTTTTGACCATAGGGGCAAGTTATGTGCTCGTTTTCGGGGTGGGGGGAGACTTGCGACCCCTTCCGTCGGCAAGGCGGAAGGTAGGCTGGACCTTGCGTGACGGGGCGAACCCCGGCACGTGCTCCGTGTCACGCCCCTGGGCCCACGCGTGCCCGCGGCTGCCTTTCCTCTCCACGATGTGGTCAACCAGAACGTCCGCGTGGGTCCTGTGGCAGGGCATCTCCGGGGGGCGGCTGAGGACAGTGCGGGGGTGACATTCTCATGCGTGTCTGTGGCGAACGTGCACAGACATCTCTCTGAGGGCGCTGACCCGGGCGGGCGCTGCTGGGTCACACACCGCACACGTGTTGGCTTCAGGGGGCGCGTCCTGTGGTCGGCTCCTAAATGGCCCCCAAAGACGCCCGCCGCCTCATGTCCCGCCCCCGGGGGTGCGAGCGTGTTTGGAGAAGGGACCTTTGCCGACGTCGCTAGGGGTGGTGAGATTAGGGGGCCATCTCGGATTGTCTGGGTGGACCCTAAATGCTATCCCTAGCGTTCTTACGAGAGGCAGAGGGAGATTAAAGACAGAGTGGGGGGGGGGGGAGAAAGAGAGATAGTGGGGGAGGGGGGAGGAGGAAAGACAGTATGAGGATAAAGGCAGAGAACGGAGTCACACTGCCTCGGGCCGCCGCGTGCTGGAAGCCACCAGAAGGAGAGAGGATCCCCTGGAGCCCCCGACGTTCACCCCCGGAAACACCTGGCGTGGGGCTCCCGGCCTCCAGCACGTGCTCTGAGGCACCCAGCCTGGGGCCGTGGGTTTCCGCGGCCACGGGAGACGGATGCGCTGGGCAGCGGTTTCCCACGGCACGCACACCGGTGTCCGCCTCACCGCGGCCTTTTCCAGCGTCCTCACTGGCGGCGTCCCCGAGGGCTGTGGTCGTACGTGGACAGGAACGGCCATCTTTCAGAGAGAAAGCCGAGGGCGAAGCAGCGTCTTGGTGAGAAGCACGCGCCAGGGACAGAGCCGAGTGCCCGTTTATGTGGCATCAGATAAAGGCAGCACCAGCAAGCGGCCCCCTTCAGTGGAAACCACCCGAATGTCCCGCTGTACGGTGTGGCTAAGGGGCCACGATAGAGCCAACCGTGCAACACCATGCAGCCCCCGAAGATGACATTTAATGACGTGAAAGGGAGTCGTCATCTCTACTGGAATGGGGGCAGGGAGGAAGGAATGGAGGGAAGGAAGGAAGGGATGCAGGGAGGGAGGGAGAGATGGAGGGAGGGAGAGAGGGGGGAGGGAGGGAGGGAGGGAGGACACTGGTCACATTCTTTTTTTTTAATATATTTTTATTGATTTCAGAGAGGAAGGGGGAAGGAGAGAGAGAGAGAGAAACATCAATGATGAGAGAGAATCACTGATCGGCTGCCAACTGCACACCCCACACTAGGGATCAAGCCCGCCACCCGGGCACGTGTCCTGACCGGGAATCGAACCGTGACCTCCTGGTTTGTAGGCTGACGCTCAGCCACTGAGCCCCGCCGGCTCCATGGTCACATTCCCACAAGGAAACAGTGTCCAGAAGGCCATATGGGAAGGGCATTGGCCTGGGGGGTCAGCTGTGACTCTCTGCCTTCTGCCTCTATGCTTTCTATCCTGTTGAGATGAGTGGGGATCGCTTGAATACCGGAACGGAATAGCATGTCCCTAAAAACCGCCTGGGCCTCCCCCAGGCGCCCCGGCGTTCCAGGTGGAGCCCCAGGACGTGACAGTGCGATCCGGGGACGACGTGGCCCTGCGGTGCCAGGCCACTGGCGAGCCGGCGCCCACGGTGGAGTGGCTGCGTGCGGGGCAGCCCTTGCGGGCCGGCCGGCGGCTGCGGACCCTGCCGGATGGGAGCCTGTGGCTGGAGCGCGTGGAGACGAGGGACGCGGGCACGTACGAGTGCGTCGCTCACAATGCACTGGGCTCCGCCACCGCCCGAGCGTCCTTGGTTGTGAAAGGTACGAGGCGTCCCTGCCCAGGCCGTGGGCCGAGGCGGGATCTCCTGCGAAATGAGGATCTGTGTGTTGTGGGCGGGGGGGCGGGGGGGGGACCTGGCCCCCTGCCCTGCTAGCTCCCCACCTCTTCCCTTTGCTGAGAGTCACCAACATGGAAGGAACCAGCTGGGAGGGCCTCGTGGGTCCTGGTGTCTGCCCTTCCCTTCCCCGTGCAGTCAGACAACGGGACTGAGATGCTCCGTGTTCACAGCTCATGGTGGACCAGGGACTCGGGCTCTTTCAGCTCACCTGGCACAGACCCAGGTCCTCTCTTTGGACACTTGGCAGCTCTGCCTGGCCGGGTGGGTGCCCATAACCACGGCTGCTCCCAGCGGTACCACCCCTGCCGGCCGGCCTCCGCAGTCGGCATCCTCCTCCCGTGGGGCAGCCCACACCTTAAAGCGGAGAAGACGGCTACCCTGAGAAACCAGGACATGGCCCAGCCTGACAGATGGGAAGTCGCCGAGGGTTATTTCTGGGCGCCTGTTGTTTCTGTAAATGCTCCACATCCGTGGCTCTGTTTCTCCGGCCCTGTCCATGGCAGACATCACTAATCTATCGCTGCACACGATGCAGCGTCCCTCCCCGCAGAGCCCTGTTCCAGGCAGCAGCTCAGGACCCCTTAGAACTGGGACTTGACACTTTGCCATGTGAAACCCACTCCCTCCGCTGCCGTTTAGGAAAACCCAACATACCTTTTTAGGGGGACATATGGCCTCCTGACGTTTTTATTTATATTTTTTAAAAGATTTTTATTGGCCGAAACCGGTTTGGCTCAGTGGATAGAGCGTCAGCCTGCGGACTGAAGGGTCCCGGGTTCGATTCCGGTCAAGGGCATGTACCTTGGTTGCGGGCACATCCCCAGTAGGGGGCATGCAGGAGGCAGCTGATCGATGTTTCTCTCAGAGATGTTTCTAACTATCTCTCTCCCTTCCTCTCTGTAAAAAATCAATAAAATATATTTTTAAAAAAAGATTTTTATTGATTTCGGAGAGGAAAGGACAGAGAGAGAGAGAAAGGAAGAGAAACATCAGTGATGAGAGACAATCATTGATCAGCTGCCTCCTGCACGCCCCACACTGGGGATCGAGCCCAAAACCTGGGCAGGTGCCCTGACAGGGAATCGAACTGTGACCTTCTGGTTCATAGGTTGACGCTCAACCACTGAGCCACGCCAGCTGGGTCTCCTTACCTTTTTAATGGAAACAACGGCTTTTTACTCCATATGTGTTCGTTGTCGAAAGGCGTGGTAATGTAGAAAAATCTGTGAAGAGAAAGGAATGAGCAGTCATCTCTCGTCATTCAATGACCAGAAATAGCTTTGGCCATGGTTGTTTGGGGTGTATCTTTCTACTCTCTTTTTCTCCAAATGTAAAGAGGGAGGCTTTTCTTCTTACGACTGAGATCACATAGACAGGCGTCTCCACGACCTGGTGTCGGACGGCACTCCGTGGCAGTAAGGCGGTCCACACCTTCTGCATAGCTCCATGCCATTCCACAGCAGCGTTTCCCAACGTCATTGTTGGCTTTGTGAAAGAAGCCACAGGCTTGTTCCCAGTGTCCCCCCAAAACCACACTGCGGCGCACACCCTGTGTGCTGGCCCGAATCTTCCTGCCGGATAGATGTCTTCAAGGGGGAAAATAATTCTTCGAGCGGCATCGCCAGGTAGACTGTGTGCAAAGGCTGTGAGGCCCCCTCACTGGGGACTTGTCTTCTCTCCCTCCTTTTCCAGGAGTCTTGGGGGGGCGGCCCATCCTGGCCTTGTGGGAAACAAGAGGCTGCTGAGTCACCCCGTGTCTGAGAACGTCGCCAGTGGCTTGTCACTCCTGTCCTGTTCCCCCCTTTTTAAGCTCCCAGGGGCCATGCTCTTGCTCTCTTATCCGCAGCTCCCACTTTCTGCCTCATCCCCGCCTGACAAGGCCAAGGGCAGGTTCGTGGCCTTTCCCTGGCTCTGCCACGAACGCAGGGCAGCAGATACTGACCAGAGACACCCTGCCGGGCATCATCTCACCAGACCCCAGCTATGGGCTGCAGGAAACGGCGCCGCTTCCTGGACTCCAGAATTCACCAGCCCCGATTTACCCAATTAGGAGCCTGGCGGTTCTGTTTGATGTTATGTTTTCGGACAGATCATGGGCAATTTGTTGCTAATTTCCCCTGAGAGCTGGTGAGCGCCGAGGCAGGCTACCTTCTGCCTTCTCTCCCCCTGGAATGCCACCTGCCAAATGAGGCGGCTGGCCCATTAGCCAGAGGAAGCAGCCCCTGTGCCCCACGCCATCCATCCGATTAGGGAGGAAGAGCGTCTGCTGGCAGACAGCCTGGTGGCTCCTCCAAACCCAGCCCCCCCACCTGCCCCCCCAATCCACCCGCCAGCTGGGTCCACTGCAGGGCAGCTGGAGCTAGGGCCACTGTTGGAATGGGGGGCATTCCGGTGGTGGCATTCAGCACGCCTGGCTTGGTGCCCTGCCCCTCAGCCTGGCTCCTCCAGCATGCCAACAGGTTTGGGGCATATCTTTGGTCCCATGCCCTCATTTGATAGACAAGCCAACTCTAGTGTGGCTTGGAGGCCTGACTAGACCAAGTTTCCAGGAAGGTGATGGCGGAGCCAGAATTAGAAGCTGGTCCCATCACCCATTAGCTGGGCGCCCCTGGGCGAGGTACTTCACCTCTCTGAGCCTCCGATTTCGCCTTCGGGAAACAGGTACAGTAGCTGCTTAGACCGAGGGCACAGAGGCGGGGAATGTCACAGTGGTTCTCCTCCTTCCTCCCAGGGCAGCCCCAGGGGGGCCGGGGCAGCATGATCGGGGTGATCAATGGCCAGGAGTTTGGCATGGCCACTCTCAACGCCAGTGTGCAACAGGAGGCGCGCTCTGGGGTCACCACCTTCCGGAGCAGCATCGACCACATCCCTGCGAGTGTGGGTAAGTGGGGACCAGCCCACCCATGCTAGAGCCAGGGGGAGGCAAAGCCTGGGTTCCGAGGCTGCTCTGCCGGTTCCCGGAGAAAATCCAGCCACCTCTAAGAGCTGAGCCCAAGCCACCCAGAACCCCCAAATAAAACAAAGTGAGTGCATGTGAAGGCAGACAGAGACCAGCTGGAGTGACTCGGCTGGAGTGTTGTCCAGTGCACGAAAAGGTTGCCGGTTCGATTCCCGGTCAGGAGGCAACCAATCAATGTTTCTCACATCAACGTTTTTCTCTCTCTCTCTCTCTTCGCATGTCCTCAGATGAGGAACATGTACATACATCCTATATAATAAAAGGCTAATATGCAAATGGACCAAACGTTGGAACGACCGGTTGCTATGACACGCACTGACTACCAGGGGGCAGATGCTCAACGCAAGAGCTGCCCCCTGGTGGTCAATGTGCTCCCACAGGGGGAGCGCCGCTCAGCCAGAAGCCGGGTTCATGGCTGGCGAGTGCAGCAGCCGTGGCGGGAGCCTCTCCCACCTTCGTGGCAGCACTAAGGATGTCTGACTGATGGCATCAGCCGGACATCCCCTAAGGGCACCCAGACTGCAAGAGGACACAGGCCGGGCTGAGGGACTCCCCCCCCCAACCAAGTACACAAATTTTGTGCACCGCCCCCCCTCTACACACACACACACACACACACACACACACAGACCAAGAGCATGTGAAGTAATCAGACGAGGTGAATGCAGGCCCGCTCATGAACTTCACACCACTGACTGCTTAATGAAGTTTCCCCACTGCTAAAGCAAGAGCTGAGAGACAAGTGAAGGGTTGGCCAGTAACAGTTGTGAGATTCGGGCAGGAGGGGATAGGAAGCGAGCGACGTGGAGAGTAAAATCAGCCAGAAGGTCCAGAGAACCAAGAAATACCCATTTGCAGACAGAGTCATAACACAGTGTGCCCTAAGCCTATGGAACGTTCTAGAGGGGTGTTGCAGCCCCTCACACCTCGCCCTGCGTGGGGGGTCCAGAGCGGAGAGAACACAGGGCTGGCAGGGTCTTTGCTGAAAGCGGCTCCTCCAAGGCTGCTCTGGACCACAGACCTGTGTGATCAGCGCGGGCGGGGACTCTGGCTGGGGGGTCGCCCGGAGCTGGCTGTCAGCAGAGAGAGAATAAAGTGAGACACTGCCCAGATGTGGCCGCCTCCTCCCGCTGCCGGAGCCGTGGAGAAACATCTGGCCTCAGCCAGGTGGGCCAAGCTGTGTCCAGTGGAAACAGGCACACGGAGGTTGAGATGACCCAGGGGGACATCGGCCCGCTGGCACCTCTCCTTTTTTTATCCTCACCTGAGGACATTGTCCATGGATTTTTAGAGAGAGTGGAAGAGAGAGGGAGAGACAGAGAAATATCGATGTGAGACAAACACATCGATCGGTTGCCTTCTGCATGCGCCCCCACCAGGGCCCGGGCCAGGGAGGATCCTGCAACCGAGGTACGTGCCCTTGACCAGAATCGAACCCGGGACCTTTTGGTCTGCAGGCCAGCGCTCTATCCACGGAGCCACACCAGCTAGGGTTAGCATCTCTCTTCTGAGAGCCCGCAAGTGAGCTGAGCAGCTCAACCATCTGGACCCCAAGTGGGTGGCCTTTCCCCTTCCCTAGCCCAAGGCCCCCGCCTGTCCCCCGAGGAGAGCGGGGCATCATGGGAAGGTCTGAACATCCACGTCCCGGGATCCGTTCAGCTCTTCCGTCAGTGCTTTGGGACCACCCTTCCTCTCGCAGGCAGTCCCAGAAGGTGCCTGCAAGGGGGAGCCCATGTTTCGGTCCAGCACATCCGTAGAGACGGTCCGTGCAGTCCCAGGCTCCGGGGTGACCCGGCAGCCCCAGTGTTGGTGGAACTGAGTAAACTGTCAGCAAGTTCCATGCACTTCTTGTGTCAATGTTCTGCTAATTTCACACAACTCCTCCAAGAGGTAGCTACTGGCCTCTGCCACTTGGCTCTGATCCAGTCACTGGTCCAGGTCATCTGGGGGCTGAGCTCTCCTGGGGGTCCTGGGGAGTCACAGAGGGACCTCGAGCAGAAGCGTGGCTGCCCTCAGCAGCTGGCCCCCCCACCCCACCCCATCCAGGGCCTCTGATGCGGGTTCTCGTGGTCACCATCGCCCCCATCTACTGGGCACTGGCCGGAGAGCGTGGCGACGCCCTGAACGGCCACTCTCTGACGGGGGGCAGCTTCCAGCAGGAGTCGCACGTGGAGTTTCCTACAGGTGAGTGGGGGCTCCCCCGGGTGGGTGGGGGGATTGGGGCCCGCGCCCAGGGCCTTGCTCCCGTGGTGACTCCAGGCTGGATGGGGCTGGATTGCAGGGGAGCTGCTTACGATGACCCAGGTGGCCCGGGGCCTCGATCCCGACGGCCTCCTGCTCCTGGACGTGGCGGTCCACGGCACCCTCCCCGAGAGCCTGGCTGACGCGGATCTCGGAGTGCAGGTGTGGGCGATCCCGGGGTGCACAGATGGGCGCGTGAGAGTCAATGGGGTGTCCTGCCTGCGACCATCCTGACACCTCTGCAGGGGCTGAGGCATGGCCCAGCCTTGGACTTGGGCGGGGGGCGGGGGGGGTAGGCGGGAAGAGTAGGAAGACGCTCTGGGCCCAGCCTCTGGGCCTCTGGGGGCGTTCTCCCCGTCCCATGAGCAAGAAAGCCCGTGACCGGCCCGAGGCTGCATGGTGGTTGGAGGAAGCGCTGTGTGGGAGTTGCAGTTGCAGGTGTCCTCCCTCACCCCCTCCTCCAGGACTTCCAGGAGCACTACGTGCAGACGGGGCCCGGCCAGCTCTTCGTGGGCTCCACGCAGCGCTTCCTGCAGGACGGCCGGCCCGTGTCCCTGCGCTGCAACCACAGCATCCAGTATGGCGCGGCGCGGGGCCCGCAGCCCCAGCTGGTGCAGCACCTGCAGGCCTCGGCTGTCAGCGCGGCCTTCGACCCTGAGGCGGAGGCCCTGCGCTTCCAGCTCACCACAGCCCTGCAAGCGGGTGAGGCCCCTGCCCCGTCCCCACCCCCACGCCCGCGCCTCAGCTCACAGCCGGGGACAGCCTCAAAGGCACCTGGCTGAAGGCCCAGGCGACAGCCCACCCCTGGACCCCCTGACCAGAGACCAGAGACTCAGGACTGAAACAGCTCACCCCCTTGTTTCCATCCATCCATCCATCCACACCCCAAAAGAGGCACAGCTGTGCAGGCCACTCCTGTTCAAACCCTCAGGCCCCAAGGTCAAGGTCCAAACCACCCCCATGCTGATGGTCAAGACTTGAGTCATCCCTACCCTCCTCCCAAGGTGCCTGCACCAGAGACCCCACCCAGGGGGCTGGGAGCCACTCTCCGAACCCCTGGTGGCCTGTGTGAACACGCCACATATTCTCACTCACTGGAGACTAAAAATATGCCTGTTAGCATGGTTTAACCTTGAACATGGGGCAATGGTAAGAGCATAGCTTTGACGTCAGGCAGACCCCAGTTCAAACGCAGCCGCCCCACTCCTCGGCTGTGAGACCTTGGGGGCAGAGCCCGGCCCTCTCTGAGCCTCCATGTGCCCATCTGTGAAATGGGCATGGCATCGCCTGCCTTGCAGGGTGCGGGAGCAGAGGTGCTGTCTCTGTAGCGCGCCCCCCCCCCCTCCTCCACCTGGCACCCAGTGGCTGCTTGATCAAGGGTGCTGTCCCTCCGATCGTTAAGGTAGTCCGGTCTCCTCCGTCCCCAGAACACAGTCTGTGCCCACCCTGCCTCGGGCTCGCTGCCCCGTCAGAGGCTCACTTACCCAGCAGAGGCTGAGACCCTCCTCCGCACTGTCAGACCGCAGCTTTGCCTGTGCGGTCTCCTGCTTTGCACTTATTAACTATTTCGGTGTCTGCCAGCCACCGTCGGGCCAGCCCGCGTGAGCCTCTCATGACATGACCCACAGCCGAGGCCTGGGCTGGGAGTGAGCTGGCTGACACCTGGGTGCTGGCCTGACTCAGGACAGAGGCTGAGGGGATCTCGGCCTGGCCCAGCTGACGGGAGGGAAGGACGAGCCAGGGCCGCTCCATCCCTGTCATCCTGTGCCCTCAAGGCCTGTCCTCTGTGCCTTGCAGAAGAGAATGAAGGCTGCCCAGAGGGCTTTGAGCTGGACTCCCAGGGAGAGTTTTGCGTGGGTGAGCACCCTGTCCCTGCCCCGGCAGAGGGGAGGGAGATCCCTCAGCCTGGGCTGGGCAAGCTGTCAGGCAGCTGTCAGGAGGGCCTGTGCGTGCAGCCCACCAGCTGCCCCACCGCAGACAGGGACGAGTGCTCCAGTGGGCCCAGCCCCTGCTCCCACTCCTGCCACAATGCCCCTGGCCGCTTCTCCTGCGCCTGCCCGGCTGGCTTTGCCCTGGCCGGGGACGACAGGCACTGCAGAGGTGGGTGGCCCCGGCACACAGGCTCTCCTGGGACCTGGCCCGGGTGTGTGTGGGTGGGGGGGAGAGGTGGTCTGTTCCGGGGGTCACTGGATGCCAGCCTGGGTGTTCTGTGCCCTGTTCCCACTGGCATTTCCTGTGATGAGGGCCAGAGGTAGAGAGGCTCAAGAGCTGGGGGTGATGGGGGTCCCAGAGACATACACATGGCCCCCCCGGGCTCAGGGCACTCGTACCCGCTGAGCCTGACACAGCCTTGCCAGCTTCCCCTCCCGCAGCTGCCGTTCCTAGTCACCTGGGCTTGGAGGTGAGCAGACCCCTGCGTCCCCTGCTGGCTCTGCCCGTCCCCTCAGCCAAGTTGCTAGACAACGAACCTGACCCTAGGGCGCTGTCCGGACGCTGACCCCCAGATCTGTGTCCCTCCACTCTCACACTGGGGCCTCGCATTGCTACATCTTGTTGGGCGCCCACGGGGCATTGTCCAAAACCTCCCATCGGATGCAGCCCTCAGGTCCCGGAGGGGGCTCTGTGTGTGGGGGGGTGCCAAAGAGACAGACAGACAGCTACCAGGAGGGGCCGGACCTTCGTCCCTGGGGTTCGTGGGGCTGGGCACTAAGCCCGTGTGGGGAAGCCAGACCAGAGTTGGGGCTGGGGGGCCTGGGGGCACGTGTTCATGCGGCCCCCGTCCCCCCTGTCCGCCCCCAGATGTGGACGAGTGTGTGTGGCCTAATGACCTTTGCCCAGAGGGACAGCGCTGTGTGAACCTGCTGGGGTCCTACCGCTGCCTCCCCGACTGTGGGCCTGGCTTCCGGATGGCCGCGGACGGGGCTGACTGTGAAGGTGACGGGGGCACGGTGTGGGGTTGTCCAGGATTCAGCCGACGGGGCACTGTCACTGGGACGCTGGGCCTTCAGGGAAACGGTACCCTCTTGACAGGGGGCACAGCGAGGCCAGGAGGGAGCCTGAGCCGGGTCCCAGGGGTCTGCGTTGGGCTGGCCTGGCTGCTGGCACCTGGCTGGTCTCTGACAAGGGTCTCCTGTTGGGGCCTCAGGCTTGCCATCTGCCCGGTGAAGGGGGACCAGGTCAGGGATGGCGAACATGTGCCATATCCGCTGCCTCTTCCCCTGTCTCCCCTGCCGGATCCTGGCCCGGCCTAGAGACAGCCTCCGAGTCCTCAGCACAGCTGCTCCCACAGCCCCTGGGAATCACGGGCAGTTGGCCTGTGAGATGACGCCCAGGTGCCACGCGTGCGAGGGTGACCGCGAGGGTCCTCCCTGCCCCATCATTCCGTGGTCTCACGATCAGGGTCCTCCATGCGCCTCCAGCAGAGGCCCTCAGTGGAGGGACAGCGGATGAACTCAGAAGAGGCAGTCGATGGACGTCAGCGGCTCATGGGCCTTCAGCACCCTATTTATTGGGCTCCCTGCCCCGCCTTCCTGCTGCCCTCCCTCCCTTCTCCCACTAACGTGTGCCAGGCCCCCTGCCCTTCACCTGCATGATCCCATTTTCTCACCACGGCCCATGAAGAGGTCTTGCCCCACCCCTCTTTTATTTTTTAATATATTTTTATTGATTTCAGAGAGGAAGGGAGAGGGCGAGAGAGAGAAACATCAATGATGAGAGTGAGTCATGGATCAGCTGCCTTCTGCAGGCCCCTTACTGGGGATCGAGCCTGCAACCTGGGCATGTGCCCTGGCCGGGAATCGAACCGTGATCTCCTGGGTCATAGGTTGATGTTCGACCGCTGAGCCACACGGCCTGGGCCCACACCTCTGTACGGCTGAGGAGACAGGCTCAGAGAGGGGAAGGATTACTCGCTCAAGGGCCAAGAGAGAGGCAGAGCTCGGTCCACACCCAGACTGCCTCCAAAGCCCCTTTGCTCTTTTGGACCCATAACCTCTTTACCTTCCAGAGCTGGTGTGAGCGGGAGGCCCTGAAGTCAGAGAGGGGGCAGGATGAGGCCCAGATGTGCAGGGGCATGGTATGTCCCTTGGGGGTGGGCTCCGGGCTCATCCCTGCCCCTGCCCGCTCCCCTGCCTCCCCAGATGTGGACGAGTGCCTGGAGCAGTCTGACGAATGTCACTACAACCAGATCTGTGAGAACACCCCGGGCGGGCACCGCTGCAGCTGCCCCAGGGGGTACCGGACCCAGGGCCCCGGCCTGCCCTGCCTAGGTATGGGACACCACGCCTCGTTGGGGCCCTTGGCAGCACAGCCTGGCTCACAGGCGGGGAGTGTTCACCTCAAGAGCGAAGTTCCACCAATAACCAAATAGCCAGGCGGCCAATGCTGTCGTGCACTCGCCATGTGCCCAGATCCCTGCCCGCCTGTCCCCCAGACCTCACCCCTGCCCTGCAAGGTCCCCTTCCGAGGGAGCCCAAGGGGAGGAGGGTGGAGAGAAGTGGGCGGGTCTCCGAGAAGCTTAGGAAGAAGGAGGGGCTTCTCCAGGACCCTGAAGGGAGAGGCTGAAGGACAGTTGGACTCTGGGATTCGGCTCAGAGTTGGGGGGCCGCAGGGGTTGAGGCCTTGAGCAGTGGAGGCGGGGGTGGGAGAGGAAGCAGCTGGCTTCTAGGCAAGGCCAGGCAGCTGTGTGAGCCCTGAGCCTCCCTTGGCCCTCTGCCCGGCCCCCTCCTTCTTAGACATCAATGAGTGTCTGCAGCTGCCCAGGACCTGTGCCTTCCAGTGCCACAACCTCCAGGGCACCTACCGCTGTCTGTGCCCACCGGGCCACGCCCTCCTCCCGGGTGGCAAGGCCTGCACCCCGATGGAGCGGAGTGCACCGAACGTGACCACCGTCAGCCACCTGGGCCCCTTGGTGCCCTGGCTGCGGCCCCGAGCCCTCCTCCCTGGTGGTGCCTACCATGCCTGGGTCTCCCTGAGGCCACGCCCCGGGACCCCGAGCAGCGTGGGCCGGGCCTGGTGCCCCCCTGGCTTCATCCGGCAGAACGGCGTCTGCATGGGTAAGACCACGCACCAGGGACGCACCCCACTATGTTGTCCCGGGCTCCTAGGTTAGGTGTGTGGGCACCACGCCCTGAGCTCAGAAACTCAGGGCTCATGGGCAGGTGTGAGGGGAGCTCTCAGAGCCCTGGCCGTGCCAGTGGGCAAGGGGCTCCCAGAAGGGGGTGGAGGGTTTTCCAAACCATTTAAGCTCGGGACACGTTGCCCAGTGTCCCAGGAATCCCCTTGGAGAAATACTCCTCTGGCTGCCGGAGGTGGTGCCGCAGGAGGGAGGTTTGCAGGATGAAGGAGTGTGTTCCAGATTGTCACGAGGATGTGCACAGAGACCGGTGGGGACCCGGTCAGCGCTCGGCTGCAGAGGCCAAGGGCGGAGGCCTCGAGGGTGGACGTGCTCTGGCGCTCCTGCCTGGATGGCGGGCTCGGCTGGGGGTGGTGCCTCCCCCCCAAGGCCTTGAGGTGGACAGGACAGAGCTTCCCACTCCCCGAGCCTGCCAAGCCCCAGATGCTGCTAACCCCCGAATCCAGAGTCGGGTGGGGCAGGGCAGGGAGAAGGGGTGGGCCACCTAAGTCACGGCGGGCAAGCGAGTGGCCACGTAGGCATCTGTGACTCAGCGTGTATCTCTGCCTCCATCACATCCCCCCCCCACCACCACCACCAATGCCCCGGCCAGACCTGGATGAGTGCCAGGTGCGGAGCCTGTGCCAACATGCCTGCCGGAACACGGAGGGTAGCTACCAGTGCCTCTGCCCCACCGGTTACCGCCTCCTCCCCAGTGGGAAGAACTGCCAGGGTAAGCTGCTGCCCAGATGCCCGAGGGTCCCGGGCAGGGCTTTGTGGGCTGGGCATCCTCACGCAGCCCACTCTCTCCAGCTCCTTCACCACCTCCACCACGTGACCTGAGGGAGGGCAGGGTGACAAGCTCAGAGGGACCCACAGCCAGGCTGGGCCCCACACCTCACGCAGAGCTCAGAGGCAGGCTCTCAACGCCCTGGGGGTCCGCCACAGCTCTGCTGTGTGTCCCTGGGCAGCTCACTTCCCCCTCTCTGAGCCTCAGCCTCCTGGTGAGTGGGGCTGACACAGGCCTCCCCGAAGTGCCCGTATGAGAGCAGGGGCAGGTGGGCTCAGAGCCAGCGCTCACAGCAAGAGGGCTGCTGCGGGCATTGTCAGTGAAGCCCTCCAGCCCCCAAGTCCGCACACGTCCCCTGCCGCTCGGGCGGGGCCGGCCATGCTCCCCCTGCCAGACTGTGGGAGGCCGGCCTGCCTGCCTCTGTCCTTCACTCTCTGTCGTGGGGTCAGAGACTGTCCTCTGAGAAGGGTGGGACACCCGCCGGCACAGACAAGGACCAGGGCACTCTGCCCATGGACAGTGGGCACTCCGGGTCAGAGGGCAGCCCTCCTCTCTCCCAGGCTCAGAGGTTCCCAGGGTGCCCACCGCCATGCCCTGGGGAGATGGGGGTGCTGGAGCCTGTGGGCTGGGCTGTCTCGGGTCAGGCTGGCGGGGACAAGGAGAGAAGGCTGCCCACCGCCCTCACCCTGCACAGCCATGTCTCCCCCACTCAGCGCGCCGCGCCCTCCCTGGTGCCTGCCCTCCGCCCTCCCCTTTGCTCCATCCTCTCACCCCCTTCTCTCCTCCACCACCGCCCGCGCAGACATCAACGAGTGCGAGGAGGATGGCATCGAGTGTGGGCCCGGCCAGATGTGCTTTAACACCCGCGGCAGCTACCAGTGTGTGGACACGCCGTGTCCCGCCACCTACCGGCAGGGCTCCAGCCCGGGGTAAGGGCTGAGTGGGCTAGGGCAGTGGTCGGCAAACTGCGGCTCTGCTGACGAATGAGTTGGCCGACCACTGGGCTAGGGGATGGGGGAGGGGGAAGGTGTTATCTGCAGGGGCTGGTAGCTTCCACTCTGGCTCCTCCAGGCCACGTGGCAGGCGCAGGCCCTGCTGCACCCAGTGGGGTCAGCCCTGCCCGAACTCCAGGGCAGCGCCTCTGTGCCCACTGGGCGGGGTGCCCTCGTGCAATGCACCTGCCCGCAGACACTCTGGGTGCCAGCTTGCCTGGACACCGTTGATTCCTGCAGGGATGCGTCCGATGAGCAGGGAGCACTGGGGACCCAGAGAGGCCCGAGCTGGGCAAGGACACAGGGCTGGGAGGCGGGACAATGTACACATGTGGGGACACACGAACACACACAACCCTGGACACAGGAACACACACAGACACACACACATTTCCACCACCACTGTGCTTGCTGGGCGGCCCTGGGGGGTGGGCTGGTCGAGGCCGGGGCTCGGAGCTGCCCCAGTGTGAAAGGGCGTGACTCTGGCTTCCTCAGGCCTTCATTTGCTGATCTCTAAAATGGGCCAACAGTGGTACTTGTGGAGAAGGCATTTAGGGAGCAGGGGATGGCCGCGTGGGAGAACTGCAGGGTGGGGAAGGGGCGGAGGGGAGCAAGGGGGGGCCGTCCGGTTTCTGGGCAGCCAGTGCTGGATGGCCACCCGAGTCTGTGCCCCTGTCCCTCCCCCAGGACGTGCTTCCGCCGCTGCTCGCAGGACTGCCGCGCCGGCGGCCCCTCCACGCTGCAGTACAAGCTGCTGCCGTTGCCCCTCGGGGTGCGCGCCCACCACGACGTGGCGCGCCTGACCGCCTTCTCGGAGGCCGGCGTCCCCGCCAACCGCACGGAGCTCAGCGTGCTCGAGCCCGACCCGCGCAGCCCCTTCGAGCTGCGCCTCCTGCGCGCGGGCCACGGCGCCGTCTACACCCGCCGCGCGCTCACCCGCGCCGGCCTCTACCGCCTCACCGTGCGCGCCGCGGCCCCGCGCCACCAGAGCCTCTACGTCCTGCTCATAGCCGTGTCCCCCTACCCCTACTGAGGGGCGGGGCTGTGGCCGGAGCTGTTACCAGCCGAAACCTCCGGAGAGAGGGGTGGGAAGGAGCTGAAATAACCCCCCTCGGCCCAGGCCAGGCTGCTGGTGGGACAGGTGGCCCTTGCGTAAGGGATGTCCTCTTCTCCTGCCTCCATGCGTCATCGGGACTTTCAGTAAACACGACCCTGCGTGCAGCCTTGACCCGAGGACCCGAGCTGTCCCTACTCTCTCTACTCCCCGTGAGGGCGGAGCCCCGAAGGCAGGTGACAAAGCCCACAGGCAGAAACGGGGGGTGCAGCCTGCAGGTCTGACCGCCTCCAGGCTTGCCCCAAGCCCCAGCGACCTGGGCTGGGTAGGACACAGCGTCCAGGACACCCCAGGGCAGGGGCAGACTCTGGGGATGGCAGCACCTGCCACCGGACCACACCTGTGTATATGTATACCATAAAAACATCTGTTTTTCACCAGCTCGATTTCTTCATCCAGTTCTTGGCTTGATAAGGAGTGGCCACCTGGCTCCCTCTGGGCAGGATGGCCCTCGTCCAAAAATATGAATATGACAGCAGCCGCCCAACCCCCCATAGGGTCGTGGGGAGAATTACATGAGAAGGAAAGGCATTGCATTGCACCGATAGCAATGGGGGTTGTTTTTGTTCTGTCTTGTTTTTGTTAATCCTCATCCGAGGATATTTTTCCATTGATTTTTAGAGAAAGTGGGGGAGAGAGGGAAAGACAGAGAGAAACATCGATGTGATAGAAACACACCGATAGGTTGCCTCCTGCAAGCCCCCAACCAGGGCCCTGGCCTGGGAGGAGCCTGCAACCGAGGTATGTGCCCTGGACCAGAATCGAACCTGGGACCCTCGAGTCCGCAGGCTGATGTTTTATCCGCTGAGCCAAACCGGCCAGGGCTAGGGGGCAGTTTTTAACAGGCCAGTCAGGGTGGGCCTCCTGAGAAGGTGGTGTTTCGGCTGAGGCCTGAAGAAAGTGAGGCAGGAAGCTGCAGGCATGGGGAGGCGTTCCTGGCAGAGGGAACCACACACAGCAGGAGGTGGGGAGGCTGCAGGTAGGGAGGCTGGAATGGGAGGCGGGGTGGGGAAGAGGGAGGTGCCATCGGAAGGGGTTGGGGCAGACCTGTGGCCTTTGGGCCGCTGTAGGGGCTTTGGCTTTGAGGAGCGAGTTGGGGAAGGACAGGATAAGAACCCCTAGTGTGTCCTGGCGTGTCCCCAGTGCACGGGGACAGGGTCTGAGTCCCAGCGTGGCTCCTCCCACTCCCGTCCCCGCCCTCCTTCCTGACGTGGCGGCAGCCCCTGCGTCAGGGACCCACCACCCTGCGCCAGCTGCCCCTGGATAGAGGCTGTCTTCTCTGCACGTGGTTTTGGAGAGGAGGGATCCCGTCTCCCTGCCCCACTGGCTCCGTGTGACACTGTCACCTCCCCCTGGCATCCCCAGGCTCTCATCGGGTCGATGACAAGGACAGCCGTCTGTTATTTCTTCCTAAGGGGTCAATGACGATCAGACTGTTCCAGCAGTATTGGGGTAAACAGAGAAGAAATCACTGTGCCCGTTTTCCAGGTGGAGAAAAGGAGGCTCAGTGAGGAGACAGGACCTGGTCCCTCGCCTGATAGGTGACTGGTTAAAGGTGAGACCAGTCTAGCTCCTGACTCCAGCCCAGCAGCCCGACTGAATCTTCCCCAGAGCACATCTGGTTTCTTTTCAACCAGGAGCCTGCGAGCATTTTCTGTCAAGGGCCAGAGAGTGAAGAGTTTGGGCTTCGCAGAACATAGTCTCTGTGGAAACTACCCCCTCACCATTGCGTCACCGGAGCTGGGGGGGCGGGGGGGGGGCAGCCACCATCAGCACGCGGACCAATGAAGTTGCTTTAGGGACAATGACATTTGAAGTTCACATAATTTTCACAGGTGGTGGAATCATCTTCTTTTGACGCCCCAACCATTTACAAATGCAAAAACCTTTCTTAGCGCGCAGGCTTTACAAAAGCAGGTGGCTTGAACCACGGAAGTCTCTGCTGGTGGAGTTTCAGGCTGGGCAGAGGGGAGACTGGGGCAGTTGGCAAGAAGTGGGGGAAGGGTGTCCCAGGCCCTCCCCCACCCATCCATCCAGGGCCCCCCTGGGAGGCCCTTCCTGGGGCTGAACAGGCCCCTTTGTGCAACCCTAGGGGCTCGAGGGTTCATATTGTGACCTATGAACCCTGCCCTCTGCTGGGCTGTTAATTTTTTATGGAGCCTGGGACTTGAAGCCCAGGAGATGTGCAGCAGAGGTGAGCCCTGCGGAGTGGAGGGACCGACTCCTCTCTCGCCCCTGCCCTCTCTGCCTTCCACTCCCCCGTCTCACCCTGGCCCTTCGTGATGGCAACACCACCATTTGTTAAATGTCCCGTGCCCCGTGGATCTGAGTTGAATTTACTTAATACAGGAGCCCCTGGAGTTCCAGAGACAGAAAAAAAAATAGGATGCCCATTTCACAGATGAGAGAATGGGACTCAGAGAAGGTGAGCCACTTGTCCAAGCCCTCACAGCCTGGAGGAGAAAAGGACTCAACCCAGACCCGCCTGCCTCCACCGCCCAGGGCTCCAGCCTCCAGGCTGCCCCGCCTCCACGCTCAAGAGGAGGGAGGCCAGTGGGGGGGCAGGAGCAGAAGGAAGAGGAGGGACTGCAGCAATTCAAGACTCCCAAGGGAGTGCCGGCCAGTCTGACCTCCCTCCTCCGCACCCTCTCCCAAATCTCCCGTTTGCGGCTCTGACACAGAGGCTGGTAAGAGAAGTGATTGCTCAAAGTCACCCAGCAAGCCAGTGGCAACCTTGGCCTTGAATCCAGGCTGTGATTCCTAGTCTGACGCTCCCCCGCCCCATCTGCCCCCACCCAGTTGCACAGGGACCGTCAGCCAGGACGGGAGCCAGCTCTGAGGGGTGTCTCCACTTCTCCACCAGGGCCTGGCTGTCATGGGCCAGGGCCCCAGCCAGCGGCCCGGCCCTCAGGGCCACCTGACCTCGGAGGCTGCTCTGAACCATCAGGGCTGGAAAACAACTCTGCAGGTCACTTATTAAACTCCATGAGGCAGCTTTTCCAAGAACCCAACGGCTGGACTCTGTGTTCCTTCCGGGCGGGGTCTCGCCTAGAGGACACGCTCTGTTCCTCGGGCCAGGTCAGCCTGGGCAGTGGCAACGCGGCTTCTGGTGCCAACCATGAGGTGGCTGCAGGACAGGGTGCTTGGGATCTCTGCACACCCAGGCCCCTCCATGACCTGCAGAGCCCTTGAGTGGCAGCGGGGAGACAGGGCTGGAGGGGCTTACTCCGTGGGCAGCTGCACAGGCAGCATCTGTGTCTATTGGTTGCTGGGGGAGTCCATGAGGTCATGTCCACCGAGTGTGCCCTTCGGCAGGTGGACAAGTGGCCACGCATGTCAGCGCCAACCCTTAGGAAAGCCACCTGGCTGCAGTGTGCAGGGTGGACTGGAAGAGGTGGCGCGCCCAGGTAGGTGACAGGTGAGGTGTCTCCTGCAGAGGTACAGGCGAGAGGAGACAGCAGCCTAAGGGAAGACAGCAGCAGCGGCAGAAGGAAGGAGAGCCGGCACGTCCCTCCATGTTACTGGTGGAAACGTCAGGCATCCACCCTCCCAGGCTAGCACAGGAGACAGGCTCTGACAAGGGACCCATCTGGTGGAGGAGGGGAGAGGGTCAGAGCCACCCCCCAGGCACAGGATGCGCAAGAACCATCAGTGAAGAAAGCGCTCAACGCGTTGGAGAAACCATTCAGCAGGCAGCGCAGCTGAGCCATCGCGGGCAAGGGCGCTAGGTCTGACCCTGCGGGTGACGGCGAGTCTTTCTGAAGATCCTTTTCCTCGTTGGTATTTGGGAATACATCTCTGAACTTGAAAAACCTCTCAGAACACAGATGCACAATACCATGATCATGCCCTAGGAAATGAACGGATTCCCTGCTATCATCAAACCTCCCGTCAAATCCCCTTGGATGCTAATGTGTAAAACGGGTGCAAAGGGCCGCTCTCCGGAGCATTTCCTCAGTCCCTCGGGAGTTGGCTTCCGGCGTGGGTTTGGCTCAAATGAACTCGTAAGAATTCTCTAGAGGCTTGAACATGTCTGACATTGGCTCCTCCAGGGACCTCAAGGCCTTAAACGATTCTACCTGGGATTTCACTTCCAATAAAGGAGCCATTGCATGGCACTCGGGGATATACTTCCGCGCTCCCTTAGAGCTGCACCTCTGATTTAAAACAAAAATGAAATTCACCTCAACTGAAGATCACTCAAGACGCAGCCGCTGAAAGACGGGCCCCACGGTTGGCACTTTTCCGTTGCTCGTGTCAATAAGCAATGAGTACTTTCAAATAAACAGTTTTCAGGTGTGCGGGTGTGTTTTTATTTTAGTTCTGAAACAATTTTAGAGAGATACAAAAATGGAGATATATGCCGTGATCACAGATCAAAAGACTCATTATTGGTAAGATGCCCAGTAGATTTACTGACATCCCCAATCAAAATCCCAGCAGGCTTTTTCTCTAAACCCACAAGCTGTCTCTACTATTTAATGCAAAGGACCTAGAATAGCCAGGACAGTTGGAAGCAAGACGAAGTTGCAAGACAGACACGGACGTCAAGACTGAGTGTAGCCCTGGCTGGTTTGGCACAGTGGATAGCGCGTCAGCCTGTGGACCAAAGGGTCCCGGGTTCGATTCCAGTCAAGGGCACGTACCTCGGTTGCAGGCTCCTCCCCGGCCCAGGTCCTGGTCGGGGCTCAGGCAGGAGGCAACCAATCGATGTGTTTCTCTCGTGTTGATGTTTCTCTCTGTCTTTCCCTCTCTTCCACTCTCTCTAAAAATCCATGCGAGAATACCCGTAGGCGAAGATTAACAAAACAAACCAAAAAGGAGACTTGGTGTAAAGCTGTGGCAATCAGGTTGGTGCGTAAGGAGAAACAGATCAATGGAACAGAAGAGGGGAACTGGACACAGATCCACACGTACATGGCCGATTAATCTTCAGCGAAGGTGCCAACGTGGTTCGCTGGGAAGAGGGGTCGTCCCCTTACGTTGCTACAACTGGGACTTGACGTGGGAAAATGCCCCATCAAAGGGCGCTGGGAAGCAGTGACCTGTTCTGACTCACATTTTCACGAACTCTCTGCTGTTGGGTGGAGAAAGGACTGGAGGGGGGAATGGAGAAGCAGGAGAGCATCCGGAGGCTGTGGAGAAGGTCTGAGCCAGGAGCTGGCAGACCAGAGGCGAGGAGGGGGAGGGGAGAAGGGGCAGACGCTGGACATATTTAGGAAGTAAAAACATCTCGGCCTCCACTGCCTCAGTTTCTCTACCTGGTCAGGCCTGGGTGCTGCTGTGCTTTTAGAGGTGCCACCCAAGGTCACTTCCCTGGGCGGTGGGGCTCCCTGAGGAGCCCTGACCGGGTGGGAGTGAAAGGCCATGGTGGCTGAGCCCCAGGTCGGGGATCCCCTCTGGCCTTGCCCCAGCCTCGGACCAGGAGCCGCTCTGCAGGGTGGGGCTGGGCAGCGTATGGATGCCCACCTGGCACGTGGAGCGGGGGAGGTGAAAAGTGGTTCATGCAGGAGCCGGCCAGTCTCCTCTCACCTTGATCTCTGCCTCCGGGCAAACATCGCCCCCGTGCCCAGTGGGCAGGGCCCTGTTTTCCTCTCGGGAGAGCTGTGATCTCACCGTGCCTCGTGTCACCAGCGTTGGTACCGCAGGAAGGGGCAGTGCCCTGGGCTGCAGCCATTGTGCAGCAATGCCAGGAGTACATGTGCCCACAGCCGTGGGCCTGGGTCTAGGACCTGGCTCCTCCGACTCAGCTCAATCCTGAACTAGAGCAGAGGGTTTGGGCCAGAGCTGCTGACACTGGGTCCGGGCCTGTTCTGCGTGTGGCCTCGGGCAAACACACGCTCTCTCTGGGCTGCAGGTTCTTGTGTGCAAAATGGGGGTGATAGTAGCAGCTTCATGCAGGGTGGTTGTGAGAGCAAATGCCAGCAGGAGAATAAAGGCATGTGGTGACAACCCCGGAGGCTTGTGGCTGTGGCCCAGCTCCAGAGGGAATGCCGACCTGACCTCTCTTCCGTGCCCATGTCCCCCACCAGCCCCCCTCGCCTGCCTGCTTTCTAAGGTCTGGGTAGGGGGCTCTGTCTGGGGCCACCCCTGACTCGGGGAGCTTGGGGAGCACGGGGCCTGATGGCCTCCGTTTTCCTCTCCGCTGTCGCTGGACAGCGACATCTGAACGTAAGACATGAGGACAGAGCTCCAAGCCACAGGATGAAGACGTGGGGCCCCCCCTCCGCTCTGGGGGAAGCTGCCCAGCCTCCGCCCTGGGCCAGGGTTGTCTGTGGATGCTCCTCCCTGGCTTCCTGCGCGTGCGGGAGGCCCAGAGGTGGCCGGCGAGTGGTCTATGGGGCCAGCTGCCATCCCACCTCCTGGCAAGAAGGCGCCTCAAGTCGCCAGTGGCATGCAGCCGCCAGGGCTCACAGGGGAGGGGTCACCATCACTGCCACATCTGGGGGGCTTGCAGAGACGAAGCCGTGGCTTTGGAAATTGGTTTGATGCCTTTTCTCTCCTCGAAGGACTCACAGCTACTAAACTGGCCCATGGGCTTGAGTGACAAGACAGAGTGCCAGGCGGAGGGTGGGGACTGGCTGGCAGAGGGATAGCTGGACTGAGCCAGCAGTGTTGGCCCTGCTCTGCTGAGGGTCCCCAGCTCTGGCTGCTTCTGGTTGCAGGAAAGGGCCCGGGCCAGGGCTGCCTCCTTAACATCACCTGTCCCCACATTTTCTTTTCCAAGATGGCTCACTGCAGCAGAGTGGCCTTCGGGCCCCCACCTCCAAGGGGGGCTAGGGCGGGGTGGGGTTCAGGGCTGGGAGGACTTAGGAAGCTGGGGAGCAGGGAAGATCCTATGGCGCTGTCTTGGGCTGGCCCGGATCTGGGGCTGTGCTGGGCTGGGGCTGTGGCTGAGGCTGTGCTGGGCTGGGGCTGAGGTTGCACTGGGCTGGGGCTGTGCTGGGCTGGGGCTGTGCTGGGCTGGGGCTGTGCTGGGCTGGGGCTGTGTTGGGCTGGGGCTGAGGTTGCACTGGGCTGGGGCTGTGCTGGGCTGTGCTGGGCTGGGGCTGTGCTGGGCTGGGGCTGTGGCTGAGGCTGTGCTGGGCTGGGGCTGAGGTTGCACTGGGCTGGGGCTGTGCTGGGCTGTGCTGGGCTGGGGCTGTGCTGGGCTGGGGCTGGGCTGGGCTGGGGCTGTGCTGGGCTGGGGCTGTGCTGGGCTGGGGCTGAGGCTGTGCTGGGCTGGGCTGAGGTTGCACTGGGCTGAGGCTGTGCTGGGCTGGGCTGAGGTTGCACTGGGCTGAGGCTGTGCTGGGCTGGGGCTGTGGTGTAGTGGTTACTGCTCTGAGGCCTGCACAGGGGCTGGGAGATGGGAGGCCCAGAGCCTCTGGAGGTCAGACCCAGGTCACAGCTCAGAAAGGAAACGGGAACCTCCCTGCTGCCCTGCGGGTGAGCCGTCAGCCAGGCTTCTAGTTGCCAGGTACCGGTGCCCTGAGCAGTGTGGGCAGGTGCCAGGCTCTGGGGAGGCAGCCAGGACCCCATCCTGGACTGAGATGAAACCCACACTTCCTACTGCCACTTCTGCCTCCTGGGTACAATGGGGTGCGGCTCCAGGGACAGTGGGGGTCAGAGGGGGCTCTGAGGGGGGCAGAAAGCCCAGCTCAGGACACAAGTGGCAGGAAGCTCACTGCACTTTGGTCCCCACTTTGATCCCCACTCCCACCGGGAAGCGCTCCCCACGCCGGGCCTGGCAGGCTGGCAAGTCTCAGCGGCAGGGCTGCAGGAGCCAAGGGCCCTGGTGCCAGGGTGGGAGGCGAGCCCCCAGAGCCCTCTGGAGGGGGTGCGGCAAGGGAGGGGGCCCGGGCGACCGGGGAGGAGGGAGAGGGGAGAGGCGAGGCTGCTGGGCCCACGCAGGTGGCTGGGAACCGGGAGCGGCTCCTCGGAGGGGGCGGGCCGGGGGCGGGGCCTGACCGCGCGCGTCCCCACGTGTCCGGGTCTCCCGCCCTGCCCGCCCCGCTTATAACCCGGGATCCGCGCTGCCAGCGGCCCTGCTCCGCCACCGCCCCGCCGGGACCCGGTAAGATCGCTCTGCCCCCGGCTCGGACCCGGACCTGGACGGGCGGGAAGGCGCCGACGCGGGACTCCCGGGTTCTTGGGGCCGCGGGGGTGCGGACGGGGACGGGGAGAGGCCCGGTCTGCGGGGTCTTTGGCGTCAGGTCGGGTGGTGTGTCCCCTTCGGGGCGAGGTCCTTCCTGAATGCCCTTCTCTGACCCAGCCCCTCCGCGCCCGCCCGCCCGAAGAGGGTGCGAGGGTCCTGATCTGGGCCCCTCTCTGCTCACTCGCCGGCTCTGTCTCCACCTCTTTTCTCGGGTGAAACCAGGGTTCCGCCCACCTCGCCCCCCTCACGCCGCCGCCTGGGCGCATCAGCCCGGCCTCAGTTTACTCCCTGGACCGCCCGCCCCTGCCGGGGGGGGGGCGGGAGGGGGGCTGGCTGGGCGCCTTCCCTGCAGGGGCGTCCCTCGCCTGTGCCTCCTGCAAGGGATGAGAGTCCCCTGCCCAGGTGGTGGGTTCCGGCTGGCGCTGGGCGCTGGGCTGTGGGAGGGGCCGCTCGCAGGAAATGCCCGCCATCCGGGTGGCTGTTGCCTTTGGCCCCTTGGGCGGCTGAGCCCGGCAGGGAGGGAGGGTCATGGTGAAAGGGAGGAAACTCCTCTCCCATCCCCACCGGGCTCTTCCTGGGGAGGTCCCGTGACCCCCCCGGCCCCCCCCCAACTACTCCTCTCTGGACCTGAGGCTCTCCTCCGAGCCTGGCCGCCCGGCCGGCCGCACATCCGGGCAGGAACAAACCTGCCCTCTCTCCCGGGGAGGATCCAGTCGGCTCGGGGCTTTGACCCCTTCCCCAGCCCAGGGCTGCGGGCAGAGAGGGCAGGCTCTGGGGGCCAGGGGGCTGAGCCCTGAGGGCAGCTACATCTACCTGGCGACGAGACTCCGCCTCTCCTAGGATTGCCTCAGTTTCCTCCTCTCCTCTGTCAGAGCTGCCGCGGGCTCGGGGCTCAGGGGGAGGTAGGTCTCTGTAGACTGGCGGGCGGTGCCTGGGCCCACTCGCTCCCTGTGCCTGGGGCGGTGCCACGCTGGGGGCAGGATGGGACCCCGGTTCCCTGCCCTCCTGCCTTCGGTGCTGGGGGCAGAGGCAGAAACTGCACAGAGGGGATGGGAACTGGGACGCAGGAACTGGAGGAGTCTCCCTTAACTCCCTCCCCTCCCCTCCCCCTTGGTCCCCCCCTCAGTGCTAGCGAAGGAGTGGTGCATCCTGCCCGCTGAGTGCCCAGGCCGGGCGGGCACCGGGGAGCGTGGAGGGGGAAGGCTCCCCCTCAGCGCTGGGCTCCCCCACATGCTCACATGAGCCCCCATCCACCGCCTGCCTGCTCTGGACTCCTTTGGCTCTGATAGTAACCGTTTCTTTTCCTGGCCCAGGGCCCCAGGAGCCTGACTTTGGGGGGGCGTGGGGGGTGAGGAGGGGCAGGCCCAGACTAACCTGCTATGCAGGCAGTTGGGCCCGGGGAGGCTGCCAGACCAGCCGGATGCCTGCCTGGGTGCACACAGCCCCAGAAGCGAGTGTCTTGCCTGTGGGCGCCCGTGGGGAAAGAGCCCGCTGGAATGCTGGAATCCGGGCCTGAGGCGCTGGTTTCTGCTGTAATACTCTGGGGAAAGTGGGTCTCCCAGCCTTGGCTCCCTCCCTCCTTCCGGCGGGCACCCTCCCCATTCTTGGGTAGGCCAGGCAGTTCAATGCTATTAGCAGAATAAACACAGGAGTGCATGCACTCCTGTGTTTATTCTGGAGGGGGTTTGAGTGATGAGATTTATGTACCTCAGGAATCACAGGTGAGGGCTGGAGCCTAGGTCCAGCCTCCTGCCCTCAGCTTCCTTGCCTGTCATTTGGGGAAGAACACCCCCCCACCCCCACCCCAGGACATGCAGATGAAATGAGTGGGGTCTGTCCTGTCCAGCAACCGTTCAGGCTGAATCCTGACAGCGCTACCTTGTGGTCAAAGTGTGGAATTGCAGGCTGGCTCTATCACACATTGATGAGGGCAGCAAAGAGACAGGAGCTGCAATCCTAGGATGAGGAAATCCCAGAGTCCAGGAGAATTCCTGTGGCCTAGGTGGAGTGAGGGCTTTAAACTAGTGACCCCAGCTCAGCTGAGCTAGAATGTCGGAGAGGGGTTCCAGAACATTCACCAGGCTGTCGCGCTGACGTGCAGGCAGAGAGAATAACTGGTTGGTGGTGATGCAGGGGGGCTTTTGTTTCTGGAAGCCGTGTAAAGTGAGGGAGAGATCCTTGGTCTCCTAGAGGCCGAGTGAATAGGCCACAGGCAGCGAGGAGCAGGCAGTCTGCAGTCAGCCTGGCTTCTGGCCCGGCACCTGTGAGAATCTCCAGCTTGAAATCACACACGTGAATTCCTGCCCGTGTGGCACGGACATAGTCTCTGCTCCTGTCATCATCCCAGCTCTCACATTGTAGAGTGCGCAGGTTTTCTTAGCATCAGGCGAGTGCCCAGCTGGCCCTGTGCTTCCACCCGCAGGAGGCCAGTGGGATGGCTCCGTCTGGGGCCACGGGGAAGGCCCCTGCCTTTCCATTCCAACCTAGGCCAAGCATCTTGTCGAGCGGCCACCTTCCCCCCTCTGGCAAAGGACGACTGGGCTGGCCTCGGCAGTTCATGTGGGGGGGTGGGGGGGCAAGGCTGGGACTGGGGGAGTCCAGCCAGATTCTCTAGACACCTTCTCCCGGCAGGCAGCCCAGTGTCAGAGCCAGAAGGGTTTTCTGGTTGTGTGGATGGTGGGGGGCTTGCCCAGGGTCAGCCCCGACGGGGAGGAGAGTTCAGCGGGCACAGGCTCAATGCCCAGCTCTGGGCTCCTTCCCCCCCCCCCCCCACCCTGCATCTCACTGAACCCTTGCAGCCTGGGGGAGCTGGGCTGTGTGCCACTGCTGTGCAGATGGTCTGGAGGACCCGTTCAGTCTGTTCACTGGCTCCCTGGGCCGTGGCTGCTCTCTCTTCTCCGCCCTGTCTACCTCCCCCAAGCCGAGGCCTCAGCTTCCTTCAGCTTCTGCCGCAGGGGCCTGGCTGGCTCGGGAGGAGCTTCCCCAGATGCTGGGAAGGCAGGAGCAAGGCCAGCGTCAGATTGCATCATTTTCCCAGGCCACCGCCCAGCTCCTGATCTCTGGTCACACACATGCATACACGCACCTTCACTCTTAGAGGCGTGCGTCTTGCACACCGCTCAGACCCGAGGCTGAGGGCCTCCTGCCCCCGCAGGCGCGCAGCCTGGCAGGCAGGAGGACGCACTGGTTGCTGAAGGAGCGCGCACAGGATTCCAGACATGGAGGGAGTTTTAACCCTCTCTCTCTGTCGGTGAGGAATGGGTCACCAAACAGAACAGGCAGCATTGTCCTGAGTACCTGCCACGTGCCAGGCCCTGGCGGATGGTCCCTGTCCCCACAGAGCTCACAGTGGGGGACGAGGGCAGTGAGAATACAGCATGACCTGTGTGTGCCGTGATGGGCCCCATCTAAGGCATGGTGGGGCCACTGCGGCAGAGCAAGGCAGACAGAGGGTGGTCTGTAGCTCCATGGAGCCACCCCTCTCCCACCCTGATGCCCACCCTCTTGGCTCCGGGTGCATTTGGGAGGTGGCAAAGCAGGGGTGACTCTAGCCCATCCCAGCCACCCCAGGGGTCCGAGCCACCTGCAGGCTCCCAGGCCACACCTTGCCCCTGTGAGTCCCGTCCCTGCGCCTCCCCAGAGAGGGGTAGCCTTGTGCTTACACAGCCAGTTGATCTGGGTTTCAATCCCAGCTCTGCCCACGTCCCAGCCAAGCAAGACACTGAGCATGCTCTTCAACCTGCGCCTCAGTTTCCCTGTCTCTAACACGAGGTAACACACGTGGACTACTCGGTTCGTCATAGGCGTGTTCATGATCTTGTTTAAAATACGTTTTTTTGGTTTCAGAGAGAGGAAGGGAGAGGAAGAGATAGAAACATCCATGATGAGAGGCAATCCCTGATCGGCTGCCTCCTCCACGCCCTCTACTGGGGGTCAAGCCTGCAGCCCAGGCCTGTGCCCCGACCGGGAATCAAACCGTGACCTCCTGGTCCATAGGTCAGCGCTCAACCACTGGGCCTCACCAGCCGGGCAGCATGTTCATTATCTTGATTGTGGTGATGGTGTCAGGGATGCTCGGATGTATTTATTGAATGCCCTCAATATATGCAGTTTATTGTCTGAATATGCAACAGGGAGGGGGAGGGGCAGCTCCCTGGAGACAGGCAGACCACCCTGCTCTGCCTCAGTGGCCCCACCTTGCCTCGGACTTGGCCCATCACAGCACAGGTCGTGTTGTATTCTACCTGCCCTCACGTGCCCCATCCCAAGCACACACCTCCCAAAATCTGCCCGCTCAGCCAGGCTGCTAAAAGGGGGTTCCAGTGACTGGGAAGGCTAGTTCAGGGCCTCTGTCACCCCCCCTCCCGTCCCCTCCCCCCTACTGAGGCTGCTGCGCCTGGAAACTGAGCAGTGTTTGGTTCTGCAGTGGTTCGCCAAGCAGTGACGACAGATTCCAGAAGCCAGGAACCCACACCTTCACCCAGGTACTTCCTGCCTCCCTCCGCCCTCCTCCTTAATGGTCTATTGTGTGGCTGAGGTTGCCATGGTCACCTCTGAGGCTGGCTTCAGGGGGGGGCCTGGCAGGTGGTTGAATGGCCAGTGGAGGGAACAGTTGTGGATATCAATCAGTTCCACCCCCAGCCTCATTGTCCCGAGAGGCCTTCTCTTCCAAGCCCGAAGGGCAGTAGGGACATGGGCCCCGGGGGTGGCGGGGGGGTGGGCCATGAGATGGGAGGAACTGCAGGCAGGACATGTCAGGCTGTGTCCAGGCTCTGCTGCCCAGGGTGGGGCCAGGGGCCGCACTTGGCCTCCGGCCTCCAGGCAATGGGCAGGGTTCAGTGTGCAGGCGCCTGCATCCTGGTGCTGATGGTGGGAGCGTGGAGGGGTGTGGCTCCAGGAAGGGGGCGTCCTCAGCTGGCCCTGGCGATGGGGAACATCCCGTTCCCGATCCCGTGGCAGCTTGTGGGGGATGAGGCTGCCCAGGGCGGTGGCTGGGGCGGGGCGCATCCATCCCTCACACCCTTCCTCAATCCCTCCAGACCATGTCCGGCAAAGGCTCCGTGGTTCTGGCCTACAGTGGCGGCCTGGACACCTCCTGCATTCTCGTGTGGCTGAAGGAACAAGGCTATGATGTCATTGCCTACCTGGTGAGGAGGCGCTGAGGGTCTGCCGCCCTGCCTGCCGCCCCCCAGCTGCCCACTGCCCGCCCGCTCCCCCTCTGAGTCTGTCTCGAACTGTGGGGGACGCTCACTGCACCGCCTCCCTTTGTCCCCTGTAAACGGAGCGTCCTGGGTGCCCGGGGCCTGGAGATGTCTGTCCCCCAGCGCACAGAGCAGGTAGCTCTCCTGCGGGGCTCACCTGAGCAGAACGCAGGGCCGGCGTGCAGCCACGTCTGTCTAGGCGGGGGCCCAGGGACCTGGAGTCAGGCAGGGGCGCAGGGCAGCTGGGAGCCCGGGCACAGGCCTCTCTGCCGCCCGCCGGCTTCCGTGGACGGTCAAGTGGCTGCACTTGGCTGGGACGTGAGCTGGGGAGTTGTCCTGGTTTGAGGCAGGGCGTGGCAGGAAGAGATAGGTTCAAGGGAAGCCTTTGACCTTCAAGCCAGTGTTAGCAAATGTTGCCGCCCAGCGGCCGGTGCTGCCCAGGGCCAGGCCTGGCCAGTCCTCCCAACCACAGTGGTAGTGCCTGGAAGTATTCTGGTTCTCCACACCCTGGCTCCTGCCCACTCTCCTCCCTGGGGCCCCAGCCTCCAAGGGAAACCCCTCCACTTGAGGGCTGTTCTGTGGACGGCTCTGGCCCGGGGCTCCCCCCAGGGGCCGACATTCCTCTCAGCTGTTGTGGCCCTGGGCTGATGGGCCTCTGCTCCCACTCCAGGCCAACATCGGCCAGAAGGAAGACTTTGAGGAAGCCAGGAAGAAGGCGCTGAAGCTCGGGGCCAAAAAGGTACCCAGGGAGGGCAGGGTCTGGGACTGGAAGTGGGGTTTAGACCTGGTGGGGGGTGGGGGTAGCAGCGGGCCTTCCTGCTTGCTCCAAAGCTCCCGTCCCCTGACTCCCTTCTGATTGGTCCTCCTGCTTCCAAGAGTGAAATAAATCCCTTTCGGGTGTGTGAGTACATACTACGCCACTCCTGCACCCAGCCACCTCCCGGCCATCCATCTTCTCCTCATCCACTCACTCCTCCCCCTGTCCATCCCTCTTGTATCTCTGTCCACCTGCCCCGCCACTCACTCATCTGCCCATCCACCTGTCCATCCACCTGTCCATCCCTCCTGTATCTGCATCCATACACGCGCCCTCCCATCCATTCAGCAGCCTCAGGAAACTCCAGCTGAGTTCAGCACGTTGATTGAGCATCCGTGTGGCGCGCAGGCCCTGTGCTGGGTGCGGGGCCCACATGGTGAACGGGCCAGCGTGGTCCCTGCTCCCCTGGGCTCACAATGCAAGAGTGAGCCGCTCCCGGGGCGGGGGGAAGGTTGGAGGGGGGGCGTCCCTGGCACCCCAATCAGAAGCAGGTCCCTCTGCAGGG
Organism: Corynorhinus townsendii; assembly: GCA_026230045.1. NCBI lineage: Eukaryota > Metazoa > Chordata > Mammalia > Chiroptera > Vespertilionidae > Corynorhinus > Corynorhinus townsendii. The sequence continues at coordinate 173,667,175 of JAPDVU010000005.1, forward strand.
CACGTGTAACTCGCTCTGGAAGGCAGCCCATGTGCTTCGTGTGTGTATCTCACATTCCCTACTCAAGGGTCGAGATTTAGCAAAAGCAACCCTCGTAGGTACTTCCAGACCAGGCTCGGGTGCAGCTGGCACTGGCAGCAAGGCGTGCGGAACGTCACAGCCCGTTTGTGCTCAGGGGCACGCGCTGCTGCCCATCGTGGCTTTTGCACGTGATGAGTGTATCATTAAAGCAAATGTTTCCGCTCAGGGTCTCCCAGAAAGGGTCTTGGGGACCCCCGGGGTGTACATTTTGAGAGCCATTCCTCTAGATCGGGCTTGTGGCTGGCTGTCCTGGGCATTGCCGGATGCTCGCCAGCATCTCTGTCCTCTGCCCTCTAGATGCCAGAGCCCCTGCTGAGCCCAAACCAAAACTATCTTCGGGCCTTGCCAGCTGACCCTGGGGACAAAATCGTCCCTGGCTTTTGTGGATGACCTCTCTCTACGGCTCTAGAGCTTGGGTGGCACCTGAGTTTCATTTCAGGCCCAGAGTGCTGTGTTAGGGGGGACTGAAGGACCACCGCTAGTGCAGTGGGATGGTATATCCGGATTGATTAACAATGTCTGCCCGGAGGACAGGGTGGAGAGTAATGGTATAGAGGCTGGGATTGATTCTCGACGTCTCCTCCAGGTGCAGAGGTGCAGCTTGCCAGGGTCCGTTAGTCGTGTCTGTCTCAGACGCAGACCAGGCACGTCGCCTGGGGCTCTGCCTCCTGACCAGGGCCCCCCTTGCTGAGCCTCCCTCCCCTGGGCTCCCCCGTAGGTGTTCATCGAGGACGTCAGCAAGGAGTTCGTGGAGGAGTTCATCTGGCCCGCCGTCCAGTCTAGTGCGCTGTACGAGGACCGCTACCTCCTGGGCACCTCTCTGGCCAGGCCCTGCATCGCCCGCAAACAAGTGGAGATCGCTCAGCGAGAGGGAGCCAAGTATGTGTCCCACGGCGCTACGGGAAAGGTGAGACGAGGGTGGGCCAACTGGGGAGGCCGGGCGGAGGGAGGAGGCCAGGGCTGCAGAGGGAGGCATAGGCGCCGGGTGATGGACAGATGGCCCTTGATCACTTGTGGGCTTCCCCCCACCACTGCCAGGTGCACAGCGGACCGACTGAGTAAGAGGAATATTCCTAGTGTGTGCATTTGCATGTGCGGTGGCAGCGATGTCACCCCATTTGGCCAACTTGAGGCTGAGCGTTGGGGACGTTGCCACTGGCCCAAGTCACAGAGCACGCGTCACCATCTAGGTCGTAGAAAGGGTCAGAAACCCCGAGTTAGCAGAGGTTCAGGGCCCGTACAGCTGGGCTCAGATCCTGGCTCCCCCGCTTTCGCGCTGTGTGACTTCACCCCCATAGATAAAATGGGACCAGCTCAGGGGCGGTGGGCGGTGGGAAGTCAGGAGTAGGGTGATTCCTATAGAGTGCTCAGCATAGGCCTGGCGCGTAGTGAGCGTTCAATGACAGGGATGTGCCCTGATCATACGATTATCAGACCTGACCTAGGGGCTCCTGCAGGCAGAGGAAGAGCAGTAAGAGAATCTGTCAGCGCAGAATAAAAAACTCCTCTGTCCATGCTGCAGTGAGCTGGCAGTGAGATGCCCGTTCCAGGAGGTGAGAGCAGGAGACCAGGGTTCTGCAAGGGCTCCTGCCGGGAGAAGGTCCCTCCTACCGTGCCATCAGGACTGAGGGTGGGTGGCATTCAGGGCTGGTAGAGTGATGGGTCTGGCCATGGCTTGAGTGGCTCTTGAGGTCCAGGGAGAGACCCCCAGAGTAACTAACCCGCACGCAATAGCCACCAGCAGCTGTGTGCGCTGCTCCATTTGGCCACCAGAGGGCACCAGAGGCTTGTATTTGAGACCTCCTGGCGCCACAGCCTGGTGGTCCCGGAGGGCTGTGGCTCTGAGAACAGCACCCTCTGCAGCAGTTGTGTGGCCCCTTGGGACCTTGGGCTGTCCCTGCAGTTAATACTCAGTGTCCAAAAGAGGAGCAGCCAGGCTTGGGACGTCTCTGGAGGCCTCCACAGCCCGCGTAGTCCAGAAAATTGTAAATTTGTGGGCCGGCGAGCCCAGCCACCTGCAGGGGCTGAGGGCTGGCTAGCTGGGGGTGGGTATCACATATCAGGAGGGGGCCCTGGGGCCCCTGAAGGCAGAACCAGGGCCGGGGGGGCTGGGCCTTCGGGAGGCTGGCAACCCCAGAGGCAGATCCCAGTAGGACATCTTGGCAGAACGTTCTGGAAGGGTTCACCCTGCAGAGAAAGAGCTGGGATGTGACCAAACTCAGAGGAGATCCAGCGAGGCCGGTCCTGAGGTTCTGGCCTATGGTCGTGTCTGCTGCTGGCCTCTCTCAGATGCAGGGACCTAGGGACCCGGGTCCTGGTTCCCGCCGTGGGGTTGTCACCTTCACGCATCTGTTCATTCGCTCTGGGCACTGAGTACTTGTCCAGCACGGACTTGCCTCCACACATGGGGGCATTTGGGGACTTGGAACCCTGACCTAGCAGGGAGTGAGGGACGGTGACACCGAGACATCCAATGGAGCAGGTGTTGGCCAGCGATGCCGAGGGGGAAGGGCACCCAGGCCGCAGGAACAGACTGTGCGAAGGCCTGGAGCCAAGAGGCAGCTTCCCCGCCCAGGGCCCTACCCGGTGGCACCTGGTACAGAGCTCAAGCTGGGGTCCATCCCTCCACACCCCACCGAGACCCTGACCCCGCTCCCCCCAGAGAGCTGCACAGAAGCTGGGGTGGCTCTTCCAGGGCCGCCTCCTTCACACACACACACACACACACACACACACACACACACACCCCGCCCCCGTTTTGGAAGAGAAGCCTGGAAATCTGAGCCTCAGACTCGGGCAGGGGTGCGGGGAACAGGACTTGGGTAAATGGCGCCATCTGCATGGCTGGCCTGGGAGCAGATGGGCCACCCCCCTCCCGGCCCTTCCAGCCCCGGTGGGCGCCGCACCCACACTTAAACACGTCTGCACGTGTATCCGCACATGGATGCCCGTGGCGTGTGTGTGACAGCTCTACCCCGGCGCCCTGGGGTGCTGCCAGGGGCGAGCCTGGTGCTGAGGTTCCTGGGGTGAGGCAGTGGAAGGACCCGATGGGCCTCAGCCCCTGGCCTGGGGCAGAGTTTGAACCAAGGCCACCTGTTTGGCTTCTGGGAGGGTCTCCGGCTCTGGAACAGATGGGTGTCCCCATGGCGGGCAGACACCGGCCCAGGGTGCCTGTGGGAGGAGGCAGCAGCCGCCATTGTCCTGGGGAAATGCGACGCCGTGGGGAAGAGTCCCCGGGATGGGCAACACCAGACCTCGCGCCTGACCGACGGGTCTGCTTGTTACCGTGGGACGGCGCCGTGTCCGCCCACAAGATGGGCATGACACAGCCCAACGGCTGCGGGGTGCGGTGAGCTCCCGGTGTGTGGAGCCATGGAGTGAACGTGGGCTGTGAGGGTCCGTATTGCCCGCCGGCTGTGTGACCTGGGGCAGGTGACTTCACCTCTCTGAGCCTCACTTTCCTCATCTGGGAAGCGGGGTTAAGCATCCCACTGGCCCAGGTGGCTCGCCCAGGTGACAACCAGCGTAGCGTAGGTGCTCACTAAAGGGCTTGGTGGCGGGTGAGGGGACCAGGTGCTGCTCGAGGCCCCAGGAGGTAGAGGACAGGAGCAGCCTCAGCTCCTGGCTCCGCGGAGAGGGCTGAAGCCCGTGTTCCCATGTCGCCCGCGGCGCGGCCTCCCAGCCGCTGAGCTGATGGGAGGCGGGCAGGGCGCCGGCAGCCATTGTCTGCGGGGCCTGGGCTGTGCGGCCGAGCCAGCTCTGGGGGCGGCCCCTTGCATCATCGTCGTCAGTGTCTAGGATGATGTCCCCTCGCTGGGGTGCCGGGGGACCCTCCCTTCACTGCAGAGGACACAGGTGCGGAGAGGTAGGGTGACCCACACAGGGTGGTGGGGCAGGGGGGCCAGTGCCTTCTATCTCTGGGCCTCAGTTTCCCTCTCTATTCAGAGAGGAGCCGAGGAGCAGAGGGCCCTCGGCAGGGAGCTGGTTCCACCCCTCCCTCCAACCAGCTTTTGTGTATCGGGGAAGCCGAGGCTCAGAGGGGAGACGATTCCCAATCGTATGGGTGAGGGAAGAGGCTGAGGTGTGGGCAGCTCTCCCTGCTTGGAGGTCCCCCAGCCCTGCACACATGTGTACCCCCAGAAGTGTGCATCCCTGCCACGTACCTAGACATGCGTGCCCTCCATCTCACCACATGCCCACACATACATGTGCAGCCTCTCACTTTAGCCTGCTGTGTTTCTGCATCCCCTGCACCTCACCCCGTGCCCACGCTGACACACCAGTGCATGCCCAGAAGTCATGGCATTCGCCACACATGCCGGGCACAGGGGCACCCTGTCCTGCACACCAGCTCAGCTCTGTGCTCGAGACCTGACTGCCTGTGGGGCAGGAGCTGGCGTTTCTTCTCCAAGAAAGCCATTTCCATCCTCACAGCAGGCTCTAGGACCCGCTTCAGAAGGTTCTGGAAGAGCCTGCACGGAGCAGCCTGCACTGCTGACACACACACACATACACACACACACACATACACCACCCCGTCCCCACACCCAGCTGTGGTTCCTGACACCCCCCCCCTCACCCCCACACCCAGCTGTGGTTCCTGACACCCCCCCCCTCACCCCCACACCCAGCTGTGGTTCCTGACACCCCCTGTTCTGCATTCCAGGGCAACGACCAGGTCCGGTTTGAGCTCACCTGCTACTCACTGGCCCCCCAGATTAAGGTAAGAGTTGCTCCTCTCAGGGGGCGAGGCCTGGGGTTCTGGGAGGTGTCAAGGACAGGGACAATGCACCTGAGCCTTCCAGAGGCGGGGGGGAGGGGGGCGCCCTTATTTCCCACAGAGAGTGCCCCTCCCTCACACCAGCTGCCAGGGGACAGCACTCTCTTCCAGGGCTGCCCAGGTGTCCGGGTCGTCAGGGCGCTGGACGGACAGATGTCGCTGTCCTTCAGCCCGTGTCCTTGGCGCCCCAAGGTCTGGCTTCCCGGGTGCAAGTGGCCGATTTCTGGGCCCCTCGCAGCCCTGCTCGCCCCGGTCGGCCCCTCAGCGAAGGCCTGGCTCCTCGCAGCTTCCCCGGCCCTGACCTCCGGTGTCTTGGATTCTTTCCGGGGATGGGCTGGACCTTGGGGACATCTCTGCCCATGGATGCCACCCGGTCATGAGAGCACGCGTCAGCAGCACTACCTAGCCTGCCGCCCCTGCCTCGCCCCCTTCAAGCCGATCTGTGTGCACTCATTCATCCACCCCTCCATCTCCTCATTCATTCATTCATTCAGTATTCGCTCAGGCCAGCCTCCAGGCACAAGGCTGAGCAGCAGGAACACAGTGCACACCACAAATGCATCCCTGTGGCCACGTTAAAAAAGGATAAAGCTACAGGCGACATCTTTCTAGTAAGATGCTGTACTGAACCCTGTTTTCAACATGCCATCAATGTCGCAAAGCCACTGCGGTGTTTCGCGGCCCTTTTCGTGCTGAGTCTTCAAACCCAGCGTGTGCTTCACGCGTCCAGCTCAGCTTGCCACGGGGAGGGCCAGGCTGGGCGCGGCGCCACAGCGGCTCCGGGCGGCCGTGTCCCCGCACAGGTGTAGGGCGGAGCTCCCTGAGGCCACTTCAGGCTGAAGCTCCAGATGTGCCCCCTCCCAAGCCCCAAGGGGCCCTAAGGGGTTTCCACTTTTTCTTACACGGGCCGGGCCACCTTCCTCTGTCCCTTTAACCACCCCGCAGCTGCTCGGGGTGCCCGTGGCCTGGCGGGGTGCCCATGGCCTGGAGGTGAGCGGTAACGAGCTCTAATGATTTTGACCACAGACACCTGGTGGCTCGGAGGGACGGTCGGGACTTGCTGTGGGCCGGTGTGCGTGGTGTCTGCTTTCCGAGTCTTTGTCTGCAGAGGCCAAGCCCAGGGGCTGGGATGGGGCTCAGGCAGGGGTGCAAACTGGGTTCGGAGCTGGGGTGAGGCCAGGGATGCTCCTCCTAGGGTTGGGGGTCTTTACCCCCCGCCCCCCTCACCCCCCACCCCACAGCTCCACAGCCTGGAAATCACACCGGCTTCTGCATCTAGTTGGGCCGTTGTGTGAGAGGCAGGGGGCAGGGTCCTGCTTGGCCTCCGGGGTGAGTGGGGGCTCTTCGCTCTGAGGGCCTATCCCTGCCCTCCCCCCCCCCCCACCTCCAGGCGGGTGGAATGAGTTCAGTCCTCCAGTCAGGCTCTGACTCCCCGCCCTTCCTCGCCTAGAGCAGCTCAGGTTCGGAAGAACGGAAGCAGGAGAATGGGTCTGGGAGATGGCGTGTGTCATCTCTGGTCCCTGCTACCCTGGAGCAGGGCCACTGGGTAGCTGCAGGTCCGTGGACCACACGGGGGTGGGGCGTGGGGGCTGGCCCTCTGACCAGGGGTGCTAGTGAGAAACGGGAGGCTTGTCTAGTTCAAACCCTCAGGGCTCATGTGGGGAGACTGAGGCCCAGGGGGCAGGACGACCATCCTGCCATGGAGCTTGGGCCTCTTGAAACCCAACCCCGACGTGGGGGGGGCCCATCCTTCCCTGCCTAACGGGGTGCACAGGGACTGCATCCTCTCTGGGGAGCAGCAGGAGACCCCGGGAGACCATCGGAGTCTCCTGCCCCTCAGCAGAGAGGCCAGCCTGTGCTCTGGGGACGAGGAGAGCCCGCAGCAGGGCCCCCAGTCTGACCCCTTGCCCGTGTCCAGGTCATCGCCCCCTGGAGGATGCCCGAGTTCTACAACCGTTTCCAGGGCCGCAGCGACCTGATGGAGTACGCCAAGGTAGGAGCCGCGCTCCCCGGCCCTCACCTGCTGCCCCGCACGCCCTCCTGGGGGCCGAGTGGGCCGCCAGCTGGAGGCTGGGACCGACCCCCACACCTGGGGCTGGCACTTCTGTCCAGCTGCCCGCCTCCCCCTTTTCCCGGCACCTGTGCCCTGGGCCAGCCAGCCCCATGGGGGTGTGGTCCCTGCCTGAGCTGGGCCTCTCCCTCTGCCTCCCATTCTCCTGCCCCTCTGCTGTGTGTGTCACTCAGGGGACCGCTGGGGGTGGGAGCCAGGCCATTTCCTGCCCCTCATTACCTGGCGGCTAATTGTGCCCCGTGCTCTCCGGCGAGCAGGTAGGCGCGCCGAGGAGCCGCGGCCCACAAAGGCCGTGTCGAGCCAGCCCTTTTGAAGTACAAGTTGCAATAAAACATATTAGAAGTTTTACATCAAGATCCTTAGCCTCTCCCCAGGGAACCTTTCTTTTTAGCGACTCGATGGCAGCCCTTGACAAACAGCCTCAATCAATCAGACGGGGGAGAGCAACGCGGTGCACACACCAGAAAATTGCTCAGGTTTTTAAATAGCAGCCGCCCGGGCTGGCTGTGCGCTCTCGCTGCAGCCGCCGGGGTGCCACGTGGCGGGGGACGCGGCGGGGACGCGGCCCTGCCCCGCCGCCAGCATCCCATTAAGACCTGGAGTGCTCGGAGGAGAGCTCTCCCACCATCTGTTGTTTTATTATTAAGAGGGGAGTTTACAAGAGCAGGCCCATATGTTGCCAAACAAATTGTCAAATAGCAGAGCTATTAAGGGAACGGCTTGGCGAGGCTCTTTCGTCTCCGGGATCGGACAGAATCTGGAGCATGTTTCATCTTTAAGAATAATGAATTGGAACCCCCCGCCCCATCCGTGTTCTCACGCCTGCCGTCCCGGCTCGAGACAGGGCCGGGCTGACCCAGATGCTGCTCTTCGCATTCAACCCCAAGCCAAGCTCGCTTGCTCCTGGGCTCCCCAGCAAAGGTGAATTTCAGGAGTGTCGCTGTCCCTCCTGTCCAGGCCGGGGGAGAAGGCGCTGCGCTCCGCTTCCATCCCCAATGGAAGTCAAGCCCGGGTCCCTCCTCGACCCACCCTCCCTCGGAGGCCGGTCCGAAGACCTCCTAGTGGGGAGGCAGAGTTCCTGCACCCAGGAAATGGTCAGAATGACTGAGCACCAGCCAGGCTTTGTCCGAAACCCAGAGGCGGGCAGGATCTGGTTCGGCTCAGGCAGGAATCCACGGGCTTTGAGAAGACCTGCTTCCCGGACGCCAGCACCGAGCCAGAGGGGCTGCAGGAGCCCCTGGGAAGCACGCCGCCGCTGCCCTCGCCACGCGCAGGGGCACGGCCTCATCGTTTTCACTGTCACCATCTCCTTTTTTTTTCCAATGTGTATTTTTATAGATTTCAGAGACAGGAAGGGAGGGGGGAGAGAGAGAGAAATGCTGAGAGAGAATCATTGATCTTTTGCCTCCTGCACGCCCCACACCCGGGATCGAGCCCACAACCCAGGCCTGTGTCCTCAACCGGGAATCGAACCGTGACCTCAACCACGGAGCCCCGCCAGCCGGGCTCACCATCCCCTGCTGTCTGCGTCCGTCGCGTATGCTTATGCGCATGCATACGAGGCCTTTGGTTGACCTCTACCACCTTCCTCTTTTAAGCCAGCGTTTGAGTTTGGCGCAGGGCAGTGTTCTGTGTACACGTGGACGATGGCTCATTTCCTGTCCTCGATTGCAATGAGTGTCCCGGTGGAGGTGGGCGGGGGGGGGGGGGGGGGGGCTCAGGACAGAGAGGGGAGGGAACACAAGAGTCTTTGGTCAGGGACTGTCGCTATTTTGGGCTTTTGCGGTGCTGCCCATCCTGTTCTCTCCTCCTTCCCCTCCCAGCAGCCTGGCGGTGCCTCCCAGGCCCCGGGGTTCCGTCTGCACAGAGCCCGGGTCCCCACCCCTGGCCCCCTCTGCTGGAGAAAGCTCAGGACGAGTGTAGATTTGACTCTGGGCAACTTGGGGGGACCAGGTTGCCCCCCAGCATCGAGCAGCCTCTCCCATTCGCCCGGGTGGTTTAAATGGAAGAACACAAACCTTCTAGAAGGCTTGAAAAACAACCCCAGAGGGTTTTCGCCTCATTTCTTTTGAAATTCCCTCCTTCCTGGGAATGAGGGCTGAGCCCGGGTGGAGCCTCATCAGGAGAGATGGGGGTGATGCCGGTGGGACCCGATGGGCCTGGGTCTCTGAGCTTCCAGGACCCGCCGGGCGAGGTGCTGACGGGTCAGGGGGCAGAGTGTCCAGTCTTGCTGGCTTAAAGCGGCCAGACTGGGCCCTGAGCTGCCTCCCATGGCAGGAAGCGGGGAAGGGAGAGCAGGACACAAGGCAGGCGCTGCCGCCGGATCCAGCCTGCTAGGGGAGCACGGGGCCACCAGGGGACCCACCTCATCTTTCATCCAAAAGGCCGAGCGAGGGGCCCCTTCAGAGTGGCGCTAGCAGCCCCCCAGGCCCGGTCCTTGAGCCATGGACTGTGCCACCGGGGTCAGAACCAGTGGGGAGGCGGGGGCCTGCCTGCGCTGTTCTTCGGGATTTCGGGGTGCTGGTGTGGCACACGCTAAGTGCTTCAGGGGCCCTGGGCGTGTAAGTCCAGGATTTTCCAGAAGGAACCTGCAGATGCAGCGTCCGCTCTACAGCATCCCGGATGCTCGGTCCTGCTGCTTCTGCACGGCACGCCGGCACAGGCCCTCGCCGCCTCCGAGGCAGCCTGGGGGGCACGGTGGGGGGAGACGGTGAGGCTCCAGGTCTTGCTTACAGTGGGCCAGAGTTTGGGGCTGGCTGTGACCTTGAAAGAGAACCGAGGCTGCTGGGCCTGGCCCTCCCCTCCCCTCCCCTCCCAGCTCCCTCATGCTGCCCTGTCTCCGACCTGCAGCAACATGGCATCCCCATCCCGGTCACCCCCAAGAGCCCGTGGAGCATGGACGAGAACCTCATGCACATCAGGTACGACACCAGCCCGTCCACGGGACTGCCCGGCGTGGGGCGCGCCTGCCGGGCGGGCCAGGGTGTCGGGGTGGCCGGACACGACGAGAGGTCCCCGCCCTGACGGAGTGGGGGGAGGGCAGACCACATCGGACCCACTTGTTCCCAGCTCCCCCTGCAGCCCTGCTGGGTGCCCGGGAGATGCGGCGCCTGGCCGCCTCTGGGTCGCAGGCAGGCCTTCTGAGGAAGGGCTTTTGAGGGTAAACCTCGGGGATGAGGAGGGAGCAGCAGGGTGCAGGGAAGAGCACTGAAAGCAGAGGGAACAGCCTGTGTGAAGGCCCCCCGCTGTGGAGCCCCGGGCCTGTGCCCCGGAAGACAGACATACCCAGGCGCTGTCTTGCCACCTGCAGCTCCCACAGCCGGCTGCTGGGCACAGGAGGTGCCCCGGCAGAGAAGGGCAGGCCAGACGTGTGTCGTGGGGTGGGGGTGTCGAGGTGTAGCCATGTCCCTCTGTCCCTCCCCGGGTAAGCTCTGTCTTCCCTTCCCCTCTGCAGCTACGAGGCCGGAATCCTGGAGAACCCCAAGGTAAGCCCTTCTCTGCTCCGGTGGGTGCGGCTCGGAGCCCGCGCGTTCTGATGTGTTTGTCGCCTAATTGGAAATGTCATGGGGGGCGGGCGTGGGGCTGAGGCCGAGCCCTGCCTGTGTTCCCGACCCTCCCCACCGGGCCCCCCACCGGCTGCCCCCGCCAAGCTGCATTTTGAGATCCCCCCACCCGTGCTCTCTTTCTAATGGCTGCTGGATGAATAGGGGAAGGAAATATTTCAGGGCAGCAGGGAGAGAGGGTGCGATTGTGCGACAATAAAGAGACAATTAGGCAGATGAGACACTTGTGGGAGGGCCCAGCCGGTGCCCACCAGCTCTCAGGCCACCGCTGCCTCAATGGGGGGTGGGGGGGGGTGGGATTAGAGCCTCGGGACCCACATGTCTGGGTTTGCGCCCCATGCCTGCAGGGCAGGCCACCCCATCCTGTCCCCAGCCTTCCCGGCTGGGCCTTGCCCTTTGAAGTTTAGGATTTCTGTCCCGGGGGTTTCCCTTTGTATGTCCCCTGTGCACCGTGGGAGGTGGGGGAGGCAGGGTGAAATCTATCCTGCGAAGAGAAAAATCTCTTTGTCCCCGAGGATGTCTCCTCGCCCTGGCTGAGCCCCACCCCCGGGAACTGGTTTGGGGGTGGGGTGGGCTGCTGTGGATGGGGGGTGCTCAGGCAGCTGGGTCTGGGGGATCCAGGAAGGCCAGCTGGAAAGGAGGGAGGGTGCCCGGCGGGTTGGGTGAGGGTGGGGAGAGCTGGACCCCTGCCGGGGATCCCAGCTTGGCTGCCCGCAGGCCAGGCCTCTGTGTTGGCGATGGTCAGCATGTGCCAGTGGCTGCTCCGGGAGCCAGGCCTGGATTTAGCATTTCTCTCGCTTTCCTCGGTCCTGGCTGTGAGCACCCTGACCGCATGGCTGAGGAAGCCGAGGCACTGCAAGGGAGTAGGTGCCAGATCACCCCGTCGCAGGAGCTGGCCCTCCGGCCTCTGTGGTTTCCCCACTGCCCACAGCCCCCCCAACCCTCTCATTCCTTCAACCCAACTCTGTCACTCAAGACAGGCTCGCACCCTTGTCCCCTGGAGGCTGATGGCCCCGTGAGGCTGCTGCCTGCTGGCCACGGGTTTTTCCAGTTCATGCTCTGCTGACCCCACCACACTCAGGCCAGCCACCCCTAATTAGCCAGTCACTCAGCGCCCAAGGGGGCGGGGGGGCGGTGCGGGCCAGAGCAGCTTCAAGGCAGGGTGTCCTCCAGCCTGCAGGGCCCCGAGCATGCTGGGAAAGCACTCCCCACCCTTCTCCCAGCAGCCGGTGGGCTCTCCTCGGGACTGGGGCGCAGAGCTGAGAACAGCAGTGGTGGGGTGCAAGTCCCCGTGTGACTGTGGCAGCTCCCCCACCTCCTAGGCCTCCTGTCTAGTGAGGACAGCGGACGGCTAAGTAAGTGTCAGAGAGGGTCTTTTTAAGGATTCTGCCACCCGGTCAAGGCGGGAAGGTTCATGTGTGGGTCCCAGAGATCAGAAACGGGGGTTTGAACCCCAAGTCTGCTTCCATTGCTCTGGAGTTACTCAGCCTCTGAGCCTCCGACTGCTCATGCACACAGTGGGAAACCACAGCGCCGCCCTACTAAGCCACATGGGCACGGCCTCCATCCTGGAGCAGGAGGTCCGCCCTCCCCCCGAAGGGCGCTGAGAACCTTTGGGGGGAAGGGGCCACCGTGGGCCTGGGAGACACCTTGCTCCCTGAGCTGCCCGGCCCCCTCGGGAGGAGCTGGGGAGGCAGCTCCGGGGACTGGGGCCCCCGCCCCCCTCTCCCAAAAACGCCCGAGACCTGTCGAAGGGAGGGTTCGGAGGCAGATGGTGGAGCCATTTTCTGCCTCCGTGAGGGCTGATTGAAGAGCAATGAGGCAGCTAATGCGAAGAAAGATAGAAATTTACTTGCTTTAACTTCATGGTGCCCACAGTGAAAGCGTGCATTCAGCGCCGGCCGCCATCGCTGACGGATGAATAAACCATCCGCAGCATCGATCATGCCTCTACATCATGGTTCAGTTCATGGGCCATTTGCTCCCAATCTCTCCTCCTCGGCCTGCTTCATGCTTTCTTTCGCCTGCTCCCCCCGACCCCCCCCACCCCCCCCTCTCTTTTTTTCTTCACTGTCTTCCCTCCCCCCCAACAGCCTCCCCCCAGATGACATTGGAAGTGGGCCCTCCCGCTGGGATGGATAAATAGATGGTATTGATACTCGGGCTACAAACTATTTGTCATTTGAACTGGGCTTTGAGGAGGGAGAGTGTGAGCCACCTTGGAATGCAAAGCAAATGTCACTTGACTTCTGTCTAGTTATCTTCTTTAATTGGCGTTGTCGGGGTGTCGGGAGCCGCCAGCGGCTGCCTCCTGCTCCCACTGTGGCGTGCAGGGGCGCTGTCCTTGGGGTCTCCCATCCTCTCCTCCCGTGCAAGCCTCCCCATCCTGTGGCAGGAGAGAGTGACAAGCAGAGGGCCGGGCACAGCGGGGTGGAGGTGGGAGGGAGGCGGGCTTGGGGGCAAGGTTCTGGGTGCTCAGTGCTGGCACCCCAATTTGAGCTCAGCCTGGGCTGGGGGGCCAGAGAGGAGCCCTGCTGGGGGGTGAGTGAGGAGAGGCTGCTGAGTCGTGTTGGTCGCCCAGAGTCCCAAGTTCGGGTTCACTTGCCCAGAGATGGTGGTCAGTGGGGCTGGGGAGCATTTCTCTGGGCCCCCCAGCTGCCTGCCCCCATGGCTAACCACGCTGGCTGTCTTTGTCCACGCCCCTCGTGCTGTTGCTCAGCCCTCAGGTTACTAAAACGGCTGGCAAACAGCACGGGGTGGTGGAAAGAGCACTGGACAGGGAGTCCAGACTCCCCGCGCAGCTCCCACACCAGGGGGTCAGGCAGTCTCACCAGAACAATCGCTTCTTTGTCCTTGGCTTTCTCTCTGGTCCATGGAGACATCAGGCTGGGGCCGTTCAGGACCCAGTTCCAATGACAGTTCGTAGCTGTTGTGGATTTGGGGTCCCTGTTCCCTCCCCACACGTGGACACGTTCGGGAATGCGGCTGGCCGCACGTCACATGACACTTTGGAGGTGCCAGGGGCTCCAGCGGTCCCCGTAGGAGCTCAGAAGGAGTGCCCAGGTCTGAGGGGTTTCTCAGAGGGGTGGGGACTGGGGGGGGTCGCTCACCCTTCCAGGGAGCCAACAGGCAAAGTGCCCGCAGGCGCTCTGATGGCCCACCTGTCCTTCCCACCTGCAGAGCTGCGGGCAGCTGGCACCAGGCCTTGCTGGCATTTTCCTGGGTGGTTTTCATAGCCGGGAAAGACGGCCTCCCTGGAGTGGTCAGGCAATCACAGGCAGGGCATTTCTCCCATCCTACATGTGAGGGAGCAGAGGCTCAACGGGGGCGGGGGGAGCCGCTTGCCCAAGGCCCCAAGCCTGAGGCCTGGACTCCACCACCCTGAAACCCAGCACATGTTTGTTGAGGACCTGCCTGGGCTGCAGCCACGGCCCCTCCCCCTCAGCCTCTGTGTCTTCATCTGTAGATGGGGTACCAGTGCTTGACCTTCTTCCCCGGACTGCTGGAAGGACTGGAAATACACTGGGCATGGGAAGGGGAGCGCGAATGTTTGCAGGGTTTTAAAAGCAAAAGGTTAGGGGACTGCACTTCCCAGGGCGTCACAGGTGAGCAGTCAGGCCCGAGAGGCCCCGTCCCACCGGCACGGCGTCCCAGCCAGAGTCCGGGGACGGGTTGGGGGGGGGGGGGAGGGCAGGCGCGGGAGCCGAGGCCTCGGAGACAGGAGGGAACCTGGAGAGTTCCAGGCAGCCCGCCGCCCTCCGCCGCTGCATGGCGACCAGAGGCCCATTTTCTGACGCGCCCGCGGAAAAATATACATAAAGGTTGATGCGTTTTCAAATGGGTTTTCGCGTTGCTCCTCTGTCTTCTCCCTGTGAGTATTAACCTCGGGGACCCGGGGCCGGCGCGGCTCGCTGGAGCACCTGCTGGGGTCACGCGTAGTCATTAGCTTTGCGGTCAGTGCAGGATAAACCCCAATCCCGGAGCCTGCGCGCCGCTCCCGGGAAGCCCGCCAATGCGCCGCGCCTCCCAAGCCGCCCTTTTCCTGCCTGACTTGCTCCTCTCCTGCTGCATTCTACCTCCAGCTGTGGGGGCGTCGCAGGAAAAGATGAGATCAAGTTGAGGGGAAAAATTGTCTGATTTCTCGAGCCCTTTGTTTCCCAGGCCCCTGGCAAGCGGGCTGGCTCGGGGCTGGGGGTGGGGAGGCCTGCCGGACTGTGCCAGTGCCCCCCCACCCCCCGCCGCCCCGTTTCTGGAGAGGGGCGAAGATCTCTGAAGGAGGTGGGGCGCAGGGAGTCGGGGTCCGGCATGGTGTGACTTGGCTCTGGGCACCCCGTCACTAACCCCTTTCTGTCCTTTGTCAGAACCAAGCCCCTCCAGGCCTGTACACAAAGACCCAGGACCCGGCCAAAGGGCCCAGCACCCCTGATGTCCTTGAGATTGAGTTCAAGAAAGGTAGGTGGTGGTCCGGCCCCCGTGGCTCAGTGGTTGAGTGTCAACCTGTGAACCAGGAGGTCGCGGTTCGATTCCCCGTCGGGGGGCATGCCTGGGTTACGGGCTCAGTCCCCAGTGTAGGGTGGGCAGGAGGCAGCCAGTCGATGATTCCTCTCACCATTGATGTTTCTCTCTCCCCCACTCCCTTCCTCTCCGAAAGCAATAAAGTAGATTTAAAAATGAAAGGTAGGTGGCCACCCTTCAGGACTTGAGAGGGTGGGCTCGGAGCCCTGGCTCCTTTTTGCACCCTGAAAGACTGGGCCTGAGCCCTCGGCACCCCTCCTGCATTTCTGGAGGTCAGAGTTCAGGCAGGGGTGTCGATGGCTCCCAACCTCCCCCCTTCAGCCGGGTGGTGGGACCCATGGAACCTCCAGGCGTGGGAGGAAGGCACCTCGGCTGCTGTCCACCAGCTCACGTGCCAGCGCGAGCAGCCACTTTGGGGAAGTCACTCAACTTAGAGAGCTGGCCCAGAGCTACAGCCTCAGCTAGCCCTCGGTTAGCTGCTTGATGCCTCGCCCCACGCCCCAACCTGGGGTTCAGACCCCACTCTTGGCTTGAATTCTGATCTCCATCCTCACTGCTATCACCAAGAAGTGTTTGCTAGTCTGGCCTGGGTGCCCAGCCCTGGCACCAGGGACACCCCTTGCTCTGGGGGATGGAGGAGAAGGCAGGGCAGGGTGTACCTGGTCATGGGAGGAGCAGGACCAGGCTCAGGCTAAAGGCTTGGTTGGGAGCGGGGGAGGTGAAGGCCTTTCCAGGAGGCTGGGGAAATCAGGGAGGCTTCCTGGAGGAGGTGGTATACTGGGCAGGAGTTTAAGGAACCGAGAGGGGGCATGAGGCATGGAGGCTCTTGGGACTTTAATTATGGCCTCTCCCTGGCCTTTCCCAGCAGCCTTGCCGAGACAGCGGGCATGTTCTTCCCATTTGTTCAAACCCTTGAATTTCATGCCACTCGGGCACCTAAGGGTTCTCGGTCTGAGGCCCCTAAAGGCAACTGGAGCGCTAAGTCCCTCTTGTGCCCACTCTGTCAGGCCCAGCCTGTGGGGCATCATCTCTGAGAAGATGGTGGGCCAGACCCAGGTAGCACCCCCCCCCCCCACCAAGGCCCCCCCAAGAGCTCAGGAGAGCCATGGGGGCGAGGGAGCCGGACAGGAAACGTGATCCATTTTCATGATTCGGGGACTGTCTGGAACAAAATAGACGGGAGGAACCCTCCCCGACCAGTCCTCATTCACCCGCTAGTTAATTTATTTGAAGTTTTAATCTAATTATTAACTATTTTAAAGGCTAAGAGGCTTTCTCCGGCAGCAGCACCAACAATGTCAGCCCCTTTCTGGGGCAGGCCCCGTCCGAGGCTGGGCGAGGGAGGGGATAATAGGGCGGAGGAGGCAGAGAAAGGGACAGGGGAGAGGCGGGGGGTGGCAAGAGGGGCTTAAGGTTCATTATTGGGCAGACTTACATTTAATAGCAATTTACAACCAAGTTATAAAACCCCTGGAAATGGGGGTGAAGAATGGGGAGGCTGACAGCGCCTTGAGCGAAGCCCCTCCGAGCGGCGCCCGGCTAATAAAGACTCGAAAGCCGCTATTGAGCCCTGATTGGCACCCGGTCGCAGGCTCCATGGTAATGAGCTGGGCAGATGGGTGGGGGATTAGCCGCCAACTTTGAACAGCCTTTCTTTGTCACTGTTACAGCTCTCTTGTTAGTCCCCTAATACATTTATTGCTCATTTCACACCGCTCGAGAAAGTGCCCCTTGCTATTCAAAGTCAACCCCGAACCCACCCACTGCCCCCCCTCCACCCCCCTTGACTCGGCTGGTCCCTCCCGAGCAGCCGCCTCCCTCCTGCCCTCCTGCCACCCCAGACCCCACTTCTCAGAATTCAGGGTGCCTGCTGGAGCGGGCACCGTCTCACCCCCATCCATCAGATGGCTGCGTGGGGGACTGGGGTGTAGGGCCGGGGGCTGGGGGGCTGGGGGGCTGCCTGACAGACACGCAGGGTGTGTGTGTGTGTGCGCGCACCTCGGCCGGGCGGCCCCCGGTAACTGGTGGGACAGAAGGTGCTCCTGGCATAAGACAATGGTGGAGCGTGAAATTCAATTAGTTCAGGGCCTGGTTCCAATTTCACAGCCCCTAAATGCAAAAGGGGCAAGGAGAATGGGAAGGGTGGGGGAGAGCGTTTTTATTGCATTTTCCCTTTCATTCCGGGGGGCTTTCTCGCCCCTCCGCTCCCCCCAGCAGGCCTCAACCTGCGCAGGGCTTTTCACGGAGTCATTTGGACTCCATATCTGTCACATCCATTTAAGGCGTTGCGGGCGGAGGGAGAGGGCGGGGTGTTGGGCCCAGGCCCCTCGGGAGCTCCAGCCCCAGGCCCACTGCCTTCTCCCGCCTCAGGGGTCCCCGTGAAGGTGACCAACGTCAAGGATGGCACCACCCATCGCACATCCTTGGATCTCTTCGTGTACCTGAATGAAATCGCGTGAGTGTCCACCCCGCCCCGGGAAACCCCGTCTGTGGCCAGCACGGGGCGGCCCGTCGCGGCCGATGGTCACGCCAGGGGCCAAGGAGCCAGGCCTGCGTCCCACAGGCAGCCTTGCCACAGCCCCCACAGTCTCTGGTTGGAGTCTTAGAAGGTAGCACCCAGGGGGGGTCTCCTGCACCTCGGGACCAGGACCGAGGGAACGATGAATAGAGGCGAGGGCTGGTGCCACCCAAGGCCCAAATAGGGAGGTCACGGCAGTTACGCCTTAAACTCGCCCTGTGACAAGCGATCTCGTCCATGCCTGGGCCTCAGTTTCCCCACGTGTACAATCTTCTAAGTCTGAGGACATCTGAGGTGATGCCTGACATCCTGCCTGTGGTCCCGGGGCGGGCATGGCCCACATGTGCCCAAACTGCGGCCGGGATGGTGGCAGCACCGGCTCCGAGTGACCCGCTCTCCCCACAGGGGCAAGCACGGCGTGGGCCGCATCGACATCGTGGAGAACCGCTTTATCGGGATGAAGTCCCGGGGTGAGTCTGCCACCCCCTCGGGGCCGGCCTCGGCACCCAGAGTCCCCTGAGATCCCGTCCCATTCAGGCATTGCGACTCCCCTGCTACATCGGTGACTGGGCAAGTCCCTTCAGCCCCACCAGACTCGGTTTCCCTCCTGAAATGGGGCTGGAGGGTGCTTTGCCACTGGCTTCGGAGTTTTGTGGGAAGAGCAGGGCAGGGAGGAGTCTGGGGGTCCGGGAGAGGTTCTGAAGAGAGAGGTTCCGAAGAGAGAGGTTCCGAAGAGAGGAGGGCAGGCTCTCCTGGGCCCGGGGCACGTGGGCCGGGTTCGGAGGCAGACGGTGCAGGGCTGATTTCCTTGGACGGAGGCGGGCTGGCCTGGTAGAGGATCCTGCCAGAGGGGGGCGCTGTGGGCTGCAAGGCGCTGTGAGCAGCCAGGAGGTGGTGGGTGGGGGCTTTTCTAGGCATGGGCCGCCACCTCGGCTAGACTGCCCAGCCCGTAACCGCCTCTGGCTAGGCCAGGAGGGAGGAGAGTTTGGTCCCCAAGCAGGTGCCTCTTTCTTCTCTTAGTATCAGAGCCTGTGGCTCCCTTTGTCCCTCGCTCACCAAGTCATCGCCGCCACCCCCGCCCCTCGAGGACTCGGTTTCCCGTCCACACAGGGGCTCTCGGCTCCCTGTGGGTCTGTGATAGAGCTACGCTCTCCCAGCTCCAGGAGGGAGGGGCCCGCTTTCAGCAGTGAGAGCCCTTGAACTGGGCACTTGAACTTGTAAATACGGGTGTGGGGTTGTGGTCCCTGTGTTGGCAAGTGTTCCTATCGCTTTGCTTAGGGTCGATTTAAAAAGATAACACGGCCAGATAAATCCAGGCCAAGGTGCAATCACGGCCTTTGCCCTTCAAGATGTTTAACTAAGATCCTAAAATCCAAAGAGAGCCAATGGCAGATTTCAGCTGTTGGAAAGGGGGCTGGTGCCCAAGGCAGGATGCTGGAGTTCTCACCCCAGGGCTGCCCTACCCTGCCTTGCCCAGTGACCTTGGACTTGTCGTTTCTGGGCCTGTGGGGGAAGTCAGTCCTTAGGGCTCTGAACTCCCCAGAAGTGTGGGGAGTGGGAAGTGGCCCGCCTCTCCAGCAGCTCTCCTCTGTGGGGCTGGGCTATGATGGAAACAGCCTGACTGGAACTCTCTAGGAAAGGCCTTGCAGAGAACAATAGTGCTAATTAACTGCTGCCTTTCACCCTCTCTTACCTTTGTCTCTTACCTCTATTCACATCTGATTAAATGCCCTTTTGTCTCAGTCTGCCCTTGGGAGCCCTCACAATGTAAACCCTCCCAGGCAGACCTGGGAGGGACCTTGGGGAGCCTGAAGACCAGCACCCTCAATTGTATAGACGGAGAAAGCAAGGCTCTAAGTTAAGGCACGTGGGTGGCAGGACCTGGACCGATGCCCCAGATCCAGGCAGACTACGAGCTTCAGTCTAGAGTGTGGCCCATCTGGGTTCTGCCCCGGGTATCACAGCAAGAACTGGAGCAGGGGATGGGGCTCCATCAATGACTGTGGCCCCGGGAGGATGCTGCAAGGACAAGGCAACCTATGCCCTCTGGTTGCTTGGAGGGGTCCACTAAGGCCCCTATTGCCATGCCCCTTCTGTGCCCTTGGCAGGCATCACTAATTGATTGTGGATGCGTCTTGGTGCTTCAGGCAGTCACGACCAGTCGATCAAGATTGGTATTTATGGTGAAAATGAATTTCCTTACTGGAAAGCCAAGGACTGGCCTGAGGTCACTCTGAGGTGGCCTCCTGCTAGGCAGGGAGAGCCAAGCCAATTTGAACTGACGGAGGTAGTGATAAAGGCCTGGTCTGGGCTAGTCTGGGAAGACATCCTGGAGGAGGAGGTGGCCAGCTGGGTGATGGGTTGGGTCTGATGGGAGCGGAGCCCCTGGAGACCTGTCAGAGGTTGGTATAGAGGGTCTAGGCTTTGGTGCCAGGCTCGAGTCCCCATCCTGGCTCCATCCCCACGGTGAAAGCCTCTCTGAGCCTCCACTCCTTCTGTGAAATGGGTTGTGTTCCGGTCAAATGCGGAGAGCCCACAGTAGGTGCTGTGCCTAGATGGTAGACTCCATTTCCCCCCAGAACTGGGCGCCATCACCGTTGCAGGTGGGAGCCGGGCGACTAGCAGGCAGATCTGACTTCTTTAGTAAGCATACCACCCACCAGAGGAACAGATGCCTGAAGTACAGCCCTCACCCCGCCCAAGTGGTGTGTGTGTGCCCGAGGCGGCTGCCCCTCCAAGCACAGGATTCGGTCACGCAACTTGCTGTGTGACCTGAGGCAAGTTGCTTTCCCTCTCTGCGCTCCAGCTGTCAACGGTGGGGCAAGACTAGGTGATATTGTCATTTCCCTTTGGAAGTTCTAATTCACCTATTTTCTTACGTGGGTTGGTAGGGTGGTGGCGGGGGGCGCGGTGAGAGGAGAAAATTGCTTCCTAATTTTAGGTGATATCTTGTTTTTATTTCTCCACTCCCAATGATTTGTCTTGAGAAAGCAAGAGCGGGGCAATAAATTGGGACACTATGGGTTCTCCCAGTACGGGGTTTTTATTAAGTCGACGGTAATGGGAGAAGCTGTTAATTGCCAACTGTATTGAGGGCAGAGTGGGAGGGCTATTGTCCGTGCCTCTGTGTACAAGGGGAAATGTGATTTGTATCGATTTTACAAAGCTCATAACTGAAATTCGTTAAGGGCTTGTTTATTTGTGGCGTGTGTTTTTTTGTTGTTTTTTGGTTTTATTGTTTGTTTTTTTTTTATTTGGTTGGTTTTGTGTGTGTTTTTCCCCCCTGGGGTTGGGGTGTTAGGGAGTCGGGCAGTGCTGGGTCCGGGGTGGCTGGCTCAGTGGCATCAGGGGCCATGGGGTCAGAGGGGCAGGGGCCTGGGGAAGCTGCAGATGGAGTAGCTTTCGCTGTATTGTGGCTGTTCACCTCGTCATTATCACATTATCTTTTTAACTCTGGAGGGGGGCTAATTAAGGGAAGTAAATGAACTCAGTGGGGAGGAGAAGGGGGGCGAGCCAGGCAGGAGGAAAGCAGGGGAGGAGCCAGCTCCCTTCCTTCGCTCACCTTGCTCCTCTCTCAGCCTGGCCCCCCCAGATCTCAGTCCTCCTTCCCCCTCCTCCTCCTCCTCCTCCTCCTCCTCCTCCTCCCCCCCAGCTTTCTCTGCCCTCTACTCCTTCTCTTCTACTCGTTAACCTTCTCCCTCCACCCTACTCATCTCTCCCCTTGTCTAACTTCCTCCTTACTCATCTACTTACTGGCTAAGAAGGAATAAGGGCTGCCTGTCCACGTACCCACCTGCCCGCCCACCAACAGCTTCACACCGATGGAACCTTCCAGGTGGAGAATGGAGGGAGACCTGCAAAGCAAAGGCATTTGCCCTTGCAGAGGCCTGGGGCAGCGAGCCCCAGAGGCCCACCCTGATCCCCAGGAGCATAGAGGATGGTTAGAGTCCCACCATCACTTTGCCTCCCCGTCGCCATAGCAACTGCCTCTCTCCTTGGCCCTGGTACCTAACAGGGGAGTCCTTGGGCTCCAGCCAACCTCCCTTCCCCGGGTGTTTCCAAATCCTTCCCTCTGGATACTGCTTTCCCAGAGGCCAGAGCTCCTGGTCTAGGTGCCCTCGCCCCCACCCCCACCCCGGCCTCCGGCTGTGTTCGGATCCCGCTCAATTCTGCCAGATTGCTCCGTCCGGGCTGACCTGGCAGCCTGGGGGACCGATGAGAAGCGGCAGCAGCTGGTTTGGTCCCCACCTCTTCCTCTTTGGTCCACTCTCCTCCACCCCACCCCCAGCTCCCGCCCCCCCGCCCCGCAGTAATTACGGTGTGATTGAAGCCGCTCCTCGGAGAACTGCTGACACCTCTGTCTTTTTCCTGCAAACACGGGGAGACGAAAATAGACACTTGGAGCCGCTGTGCGTGTCACTCCGAAGGTGTCTGTTGTCTCTTCCACAGCGACACCGAGTCTCAGCTGTCATTTCGTCCTCCTTTTGCTCAGTGGTTTGTATGCTGACTGTCAAAAGCCCCCAAATCCATCGTCTTTCAGCATCAGGCTTCTGTCACCGGTTTTTTTAGTCATTTTTTTCTTCCAGAAGAAATACACAGAACTCATCTACCCTTACCCCTGTGGAGAGGAGAGATCTTAAGATTCTCTCTCTCCCTCCCTCCCACCCTCTTACACACACACACACACACACACACACACACACACACACCAGCAGCAACCGGAAAACAAGCCCTTTGATCAGTCACAATTAACTTTAACACCTTCGTAGAAAAGGAGCAGGAATATTAATTGTGCTGGGGTGTCCCGTGGCTGCCTGGGAGGGTTGACAGCCGGGAGGCGGGTTCTGAGGGCTCAGGAGGGGGTACCTCTGCCCACCAGGCACTCGCACAGGGACAGCACGCCGCCGGCCTCGTGCCCCCGCTGCACCATTGGGAGGCGATGCTGAGGAGTTGGCTGCAGCGCCCTAGAGACAAAACCCTTGTACGCAGGCCCCGCGGGGTGGGCAGAGAGCGTCTGGGCACTTACCTTCAGGCAAGTGGCGTGGGACTTCAGGGCCCCGGCCCCGGCCCTGCAAATACAGCTGACACCATGGCCCACGCCGGCCCAGCTAAGGCCAGGAAAACGGGGAGAGGGCACAGGTTCCCCAGGAACTGAAAGGGAGCCCCGCGGTATCGGCCCGCCCAGGATGGCGTGTGGCGACTGCCAGGGTGAGGGCGGTTTTTCAAAACGTGGCAAAACTAACCATCAGAAGTCTGTTTCCAAACCAGTGACTCTTTTGAGTTCCGAGTCTGCCTGGCCGAGGAGACCAGTAGGCCTTGACATGATCTGGCTTTGGGCGACTCTTGGTGGTGAAGTTCCCAGGATAATTGAATACTCACCGCTTTACCGCTGTGGTGGGGACTGCCATTTCGGAGACGGACATTCCCGAGCGCTCTGCACGCGTTTGGCTCTGCCAAGGGTGGTGCCGGGAGTATCCATAGGTTTTTCTGGCCCCCACCCCCCGCAGTTCTCTCCCGCCTCCCCCCACGCTACCCACAATGGCTTTGCTCAGCCGTCCCTCCATCTCCCCCTCCGTCTGCCTTTCTCACCCCTTTCTGGGCTGTGTCTCTCCCCTCTAAACTGCCGACAAGAGCGAGGGCCTGAGGGCCTCCCCGGGAGCATTTCCCCAGAGGCCACCGCCGGACTGCGGGACGCGTAGGTCCCCTGAGACTGGGAGCCCCGGAGCCACAGCAAGAGCCCAGGCCCTTCCTCTCGGCCACAGCACCTCAGACTTGGGCGTCTCCTTTCACCCTCTGGGAGCTCCTGTCACTTTGCCAAAGGCCCTGAGGCCGCCCGGGGCAGAGCCAGGAGACCCGCGGGCAGGCCCATGCACCTGGGCACGGCGTTTCCCTCCCCGGGCCTCAGTCTCCCCATCTGGAAAATGGGCATGTTGGACCGGATCAGCCCTTTAAAGACTGCTTTGGGTGGGGGCGGGTTGACAGAGAGGCCCCGCTCCCCACAGCAGGGCCGGGACCCTCTGTCCCATGGGCCCGGCGCCTGCTGGAGACGGTTGGAATACTGGGTTTGCCACTAAAAGTTAGGAGAACACAGGGCCATCCTAAAGGGCCTTGCCTCCGAGTTGGGACTTTCCAGTGATTCCCAGGCTTGAGCCCTGGCGGGGGGGGGGGGGGGGCGCGGAGAAGGGGGGAATTCCTGGCTAGTCGCATGACTCAGCCCCCTTTGGATTTCAGAATTGAAAACAGTCTCCTTTTTAGTTTTCGCCGTTTTTAAAGGATGGTTCGAAATCGCGGTAAAATATACATGCCATTAAGTTGACCAGTTGAATGGTTTCGAAGTGTCCCGTTCAGTGACATTCGGTACGTTCGCACGGTTGTGCAGCCGCCGCCATCCATCTCCGGAACTTTCTCCTCTTCCCAAAGGGAAATTGTCCCCAGTAAACCCTAACTCCCCGCCAGCCCCCAGCCCCTGGCAGCCAGCGCCCTCCCTCTGTCTCCCGAATTGGACTTCTGGGCTCAGGTGGCCTTTGGCTGGGGAAGAACATGTGGGCCCGGCCCACGCGGACCCATTGGCCCGCGGCCAGCACGTCCACGGCTCCCGCCTTGGGCTGTGGTGGGCAGGCCGCTGTGAACATGGGCGCGCAGATCCTTTCGAGGTTTCTGTGTGTGTGTGTGTAAGGCAGCGAGCTTGGAAAGACCAGGCGGTATGTTGTTAGGCTAACTGAAAACTTGGCCCCTTTACTGCTGGGACGTGGGCGGTGGGGCGGGGGGGAGGCACCTTTCTGGGTAGCATGCGTGCGGGTGGGAGCGGTCATCACCCCTCCTCCATTGGGACGAACAGGGTAGTTTGTCCAAGGTCAGCTGCACAGGCTCAGGTGAACTCATTCCAGAGGCCGCAGCGCTGGGCCCGCGGGGGTCTGGCCACGTGTGCGTGGGCGACCCCACCACCCGGTGCCTCATGTCCTCACGTGGAGCGGGGCGCTGCTAATCGGCCATTCCCCGCAGGTCTGCTTCCTCCCGTCTGGTCCAGGCAGGTTGTTCGGCAAATGGAGGGACCGAGCCCGAGGCGGTGCACAGGGCACTTTGCAAGACGGTGGGCTTGGGCCCGCATCGCCGGCTGACCCACAGCGCAGCGGGCGGCACCGGTCAGGGCCTCGGGGCCTGAATTCGGTGCCGGCTCCACCTTGGCAGGTCCCTTCGCAGGCCTCGGTTTCCCCACCCGCGCAGGCCTAGGTCACACAGCAGTGATGGGCCCTCTCGGGAAAGGTGGAAGTGGCGTGGGACTTCTGGGCCCCAGCCCCACCCCGGCTCCGGCCCTGCAAATCCGGCTTGTGCTGGGAGTCCATCTCAAGGTCAGGGCCGCTCTGCAGAGACACGGTACGGAGGAGCCGCGGGCGGAGAGAGGCCTGGCCTAGTTGTGCGCACAGCAGCCCTTCCCTGGCTCCCCGGTGGAAGGGAGGAAGGGATATTTGGGGCCCTGGGCTCCTCCGTCGTCGGTTTAATTACAGGTTTTCAGCCGCGGGCCGGTGGGCACGCGTTGGGAAGGAGGGGGGCAGCTCCGAACCCTGTCATTTTCCAACGTCTGCGGCCTCTTCAAAGGGGGGCATCCAGGCATTTTCTCCGCAAGCCGCAGAGTGGACTGTCGTGGCCCCAGCATGAACATAATGACAGATGCATTTTGCAGCAAGCTGGGAGTGAATGGGTCCGACCGGCTTGTCTCCTGTCAGACGAGTCATTATTATTTTTTTTGTGTGTGTCATTTGCTGACAGTTTGGGTTTCATGTGCTTCTCTCTTTTTTTCTCCTTTTCCCCCTGCCTGGAAAAATGGCTAGGTATCTACGAGACCCCAGCGGGGACGGTCCTTTACCACGCTCATTTAGACATCGAGGCCTTCACCATGGATCGGGAGGTGCGCAAAATCAAGCAAGGCCTGGGCTTGAAATTCGCCGAGCTGGTGTACACCGGTGCGTAGTCCCCGCCGCTGCCCCTCCCCTCCGGCCCACCCCGCCCACGGCCACAGCCCCAAACAAGGTCAAGTGGGGACAGGGAGCGAGGGAGCAAGGAGGGGTTGCCAGGACCCGCCCTGCTCACAGGGTGTCGAGGGAAAGGTCCCAGTCCCCTGAGGTGTCTGCTGGCCCCGGCCACCTGCAGTATGTATGACTCCAAGGATGCGTCCCGTGTCACCCCCGGGCTGCTGATCTTTCCTCAGCACGTGCCCGTGCCAGGCACTGTGTGGGGACAAGCGCTGTCCCAGGGGGTCCCCCCGACTTGCCTAGGAGCAGCCAGCTCCTTTTATAGATGAGGAAACGGAGGCTCAGAGTGGAAGGAGCTTGCACAAAGTTACACAGCAGAACGTGGCCTCGCTGGGCGTGACCCTAGGTCAGGCTGTCTCGAACCTGGGGCTCCTATGTGAACTGTCGCAAGCAAGGCAACGGCTGCCTTGACCAAGAACTCGGCCCCCGGCCCAGGCAGTGCACGAGCCGGACCTTTATCGAGAAATCACCGGGACCGCCACATGCCCAGCCCATGCGTGGAACGGGTCGGGGGTGACATGAGCACGCAGTGCGGGAGGGTTCCCGTTTCCCAGGGGAGGAGACTGAGTTTCTGTGCCTTACGTGGGTTGGAGCCCAGGCCTTCTGACCCCACGTTGTATCAGCTGTTTTGGTTCAGCTCATGAGCTAAGGCTAGTGTTTATATCTATAAAGGGTTGGGAAGCGTTTTTTAAAATGATACCCCTTCGTGACACGTGGGAGTTTTTATAGGGGTTTCGGTGACTGTGAGGAGTGTTTGGGCGGGGCCACGCTCCTTTCACAGGTCGTCTGCGGCTGCTTCTGAGCTTCCGGAGTCTGAGTGGTCTCAGCAGAGACCGCGTGGCCCACAGAGCCCAGAGGACTGTCCAGCCCTTTCCAAAAACTGTTTGCTGGCTGGCCTGCTCTCTGCCCTTCATAGCTCCCTGATTAGAGAAATCACACCAAACGGCCACTGGGGGACAGGCTGCTGCCTGCGGCCAGTCTTGACAGGCACAGGGGCCTGGATGTCCCCGGGGAAAGTTAACATCCTATATAATAAAAGGCAAATATGCAAATCAACCAAACAGCAGAACAACCAGTCGCTATGACGCGCACTGACCACCAGGGGGCAGGCGCTCAGTGCAGGAGCTGCTTCCTGGTCGTCAGTGCACTCCCACATGGGGAGCACCGCTCAGCCACAAGCCGGTCTCATGGCGGGGAGCGGGCCTAAGCTGTCAGTCGGACATCCCCCGAGGGCTCCTCCCTGGATAAGCCTCCGTGCTCACCTCACCCCTACTCCACCGGGAGATTTTGAATTTTTTGGGAGGGGACCCTCCTAACCACTGTCACTAGTCTTGGCATTTCAAGAAGACTCTGGTGGTTATTGGCTGGCGGCGTTTCTCCTACCATTGTTTCCGGCAGCTTTGAAGCCGGGCCCCCTGCCCAGGTACAGACAGGTGTTTAAATACCATTGTCTCCTGCGGACTCCCTTGCTCTGCGGGGTTCCGGTGCTGGGAGGTGGGTTTGGGGTAGCGTGGGAGAGCCATTAAGACATGGCAGGCTGCGACGGAGGGGCGCACACCTGGCCGGGCTGCTCCCGTGCAGGGGTTTCTCAGTGGCCGAGGAGGGGCCAGGCCCCAGCCTCAGGTGAGGACACTTGTCCGAGGTGTCAGGCTGCTGAGGGGCGGCTGTGAGCCCAGGAGAGGTGTCTTTAGAGGGGCTGGGCCGTTAGCAGGGGTGATCCTGGGGCTCAGCAGCAGGCGTGGGGAGCCCTGGGTGTCTGAGGCACAGCGTGGCCCTGGGCTGTGCGCTGTGCCTCCACCGAGCCACCTGGATTGTATTCTTGCTCTGTCGCCCGCCGAGCCCTCTAAATCCCAAAATGAGTTGCAGTGATTAGGAGGTTTCAAAGGACATAAAACCTCAGGGTGGGGGAGCAGGGGGTGAGGGAGGGCCGTGGAGACGTGTCCCGGGGAGGCATTATTCGCATTCACGTTGCCCAGGTGCCCCTGATGCCCACGCCCCCCCAACAGCTCAGAGGGGCTGTTTGATGCGATTTCTCACGTCAATGCTATAGGCCAGGGATCCGCTCGAGCACATCCCTGGACCTCCCTGTGCCTCGGTTTCTTCATCTGCAAAGTGGGGATAACGCCTCTGCCTGTAGTGAGGACTAAATGCGTGAATATTTCCGAAGCCTCTAGAACAGCACCTGGCATGGCGCGCCGTTCCCGGGTGTATGAAATTAACTGCAGAGGCCTGGTGTGGCTTCCCAAGCAAAGAGTCAGGAGACAGAGGCCACGCCTCTGGTTGGGTTCTGACCGTGGGTGGGTCCGTGTCCTCCCTGAGCCTCGGTTTCCCCTCCTGTAAACGCAGGGCACCAGGTCTAGTCAGCTCCCGCCATAGAGCCCGCCACTCTGCTCTGGCACTTGGCTTCCCTGGGGCCCCAGTAGTCTTGGAGCCCAGGCAGGGAAACTGAGGCCAGGGAAGCCTATTTTCCTCAGCCCCCTGCTAGATGCCCCGTTTATCATGACCACTGTCTCCCTCTCCTCCTGGTCTGCCTGTATGGGACTTGTAAAGACCGTCTCCCTCCCAGAGCAGTCTCAATCCCGAGAGACCCCGCCCCCACTCTGCAGGTCATCCTGGCAGAACCCCAGCTTCAGGAGCCATCTCATTTGGGGGCGTAGCTCACCTCCTCTCCCCTCACCTCCGTTCCTTCAGCAGTAAAATGGGTGTAATGTAAACGCGCACAGAGGGTTGTCATCCCCGTCAGCACAGGGCTTGGCCCAGGCCCGGGACCTGCAGGGTCTCCCCCCATGCAGCACGCCAAGCTCACCGACCCCCACCCCAGGCTGGGCCTGCTGGGAAAAGAAATCTGAGCGTAAGACCCTCGTGGGATGAAGACGGGAGACCCTGCGATAAAGCCCAGGCCAGGTGCTCCCACAGGGGTCTCCATGCCCCATCGCGTCTCCCTCTACGGAACTTAACGGTCTGATCGCTTAGTCGGAAAGATGGGGTGTGATGGGGGTGGGGCCATCGGGGTGAGTCAGGAGCACTCACAAGCTCTTCCCATTCCGGGTGTCTGCCTCCTGGATACAGGGAGGGCTTCCTGCATCCTCTCAGAGTCCTCACAGCCCCCTGGAGAGGGCTCGGCAATGGTATCTCCTCGTGCAAAAGAGAAACTGAGGCACCAAGAGATAGCCTCGCTTGTGGAGGTAGAGCTGGGATGTGAACTCGAGTGGCAGGTCACTGAGCGGAGCCTGACCTCTTCTCTCCCTGCCCGGCCCTCCCCCACCTCTGCCAGCGCCCGGCCCCATCCCAGAGGCGGCCTGCGCCCCTTTCCCACCGAGAGCCCCGGCCCCTGCCCCTGGAGGCCTGGAGCCCCGACAATAGCGCAGACCCCGGGCTGACCCGGCCCTTTATCGGGGCAGGAGATCACGAGCCATCTGGCCCCACAGCTGCCCAGGTGGGCTCACCTTCCCAGCTCCATTTCAGAGAAACCCTACCCCTCCAGCGTCCTGTCCCTCCCCCAACCCTGGCCAGCCGCCTGCTGGCCCCTCGGCGGCAACTAGAAAGGAGCCGCTGTCCCAGGTCTGCGCCTGCCCTTCCTGGGGACTGACACAGCTCCCCTGGCCTCAGGGAGCTGGAGGCGGTGGGTGCAGTGAGAGGCGGGTGGGGTGGGGGGTGCAGCCTGTTTCTCGGGCCCTGGCGGGATGCTCTGGCCCAGGCCCCTTGCAGCCTGTGTGGTCTGGGAGAGGTTTCTCACGGGGCCCGTTCATGAGGACTCAGAGCTCGGGCCCATATTTGCGAATGAAAATACAGCAACATGGCGAAGCCAGTTCGCTGATTTCTGAGGGGCCTGCCCAGCCCGGGGGTGGGCCTCTTCCTGGCTCCTGGTCAAGACACCAGTGTTCGCAGCAGCCCCTGAACCCAGGGCCTCCACCCGCAGGAAGCCCACCAGCCGGGGAGGGGGCTCCTGAGTCACCCCCTCAACACATGGGGACACAGTCGTGAAGGCCACATACACAGTGTCCCCTTGACCCCAAAACTGCCACCCAGCTGCTGGGCCCCGGGTGACAGGAGCCTGAGTCTTGCCTGGTCCCTCCCCCTTTGTGGGCCAAGGACGGGGGTCCCTTCACCGCTGTGTCCCTGCCCACAGTCCGCCCTGAATGTCTGGCCTGAAGCCGCGGGTTAGCGTCCCTCCTGACCCTGGGGGACAACGGCTCCTCCCTACCCACAAGGTTGCAGGTCCTTCGGGGGCGGGGGGGGGGGGGGGGGGCCTCTGGCTCGTTCCTGGGTGTGGTCGTTTGCCGGAACTCAGCGCCCTCACCTTTCCTCCCCTCAGGCTTCTGGCACAGCCCCGAGTGTGAATTCGTCCGCCACTGCATCGCCAAGTCCCAGGAGCGCGTGGAAGGGAAGGTCCAGGTGTCTGTCTTCAAGGGCCAGGTGTACATCCTCGGCCGGGAGTCCCCGCTGTCCCTCTACAACGAGGAGCTGGTGAGGTAGGTGTCCCCCACCTGCCCCCTCGGGCTCATGCCCTGATGGCCAGGCCCCTTCTCACTGGCTTTCTCATCAAAGATGTATCTGCAGGTGGGCAGGGCAGGGGGTAAGGTGGGGGGGGGGGGGGGCGTGCGTGGTACAGGAAGAACTTCCAGGCCAGATGCGGGGAGAGGCACCAAAGGTGATCACCCGGACGTAGAATTAGGAACCGTGGCCCCGGCTGTGCGGAGGGAGTCACGGGGCCGGAGCGTGAGGGTCTGAGAGCCGGATCTTAGGGGGAGGGCGTGATCGCATCTGTGATTCCCGGGCCCCTCCGGCTGCTCTAGAGAGTGGGTCTGAGTGGGAGTGGCACCTGTGGGTGGCCCGGGCCGGGCTGACGGCTCGAGGAAAGGAGAGAAGCAGACAGATCTAGAGGTGGAATCCAAAGGGCTTGGCCGTGGAGGGAGACGGAAGGTCCCGAATCGGCCTGGGGCTTGGGGCCCAGGCAGCTGGGTGCCTTCTGGCGGCAGAGGCTGAGTTGAGAATGTTCTTGAGGGAAGAGCGTGCTCTTGGGGGACGGTTTGCTTTGGGACAGGCCAAGAGAACTATCTGGACGTGCGGGTCGCGCCGAGGAGAAGGTGGGTTGGGGACACTGCGCAGCGGTAGACATCTCGGTGTCCTCTGACCCACGAGGGGCCTGGAGGGTCAGTGAGATGGACGGGAGCGAGGAGGGAACCTTGGGGGCTTCTCACGACGCGCCAGGCGGGGGGTGGCGAGGCCGGCAGCTGCCCCTTAGCCGTGCCTGTGTTGGCGTTGTGAGTGAGCGCGGCCTTGACCGAGGAGGTGAGGCATCTGTTTGGAGGTCACCTGAGAGTGGGGGACAGACCCCTGGGGGACAGACAGCTGCACCTGACTCCAGGCCCCGGGCCCAGCTTCGCTCAGCCTGAGGCCCGCACCCCGTCCCGGGGGCCCGGTGAGAATTACAGCGCGAGTTTTGTTTGGCAGTCAATATAATTTTTCTCTTCCCCTCTCTTTGCCGCGTTGAGTTCCCCGCCCCCCTTCAATCTTTCTAAACACTTTATGAGCCATAAATATAACCGACTCAGTTTAGATCAGTCGGGGTAAGTGTCAAATTATCTTCTCTCTTTCTCTCTCTGGCTCTTTCTTCCCTCCCCCTCCAAATCCACAGCCTCTAATAATCTGTCCAACCCTTCATTAAGCCTTAGAGTCTCACTCAGGGAGATTAAATGAATAAAGTAAAAAGGGAAAGGGGGGAAAAAAGAGAAAAGCAGGAGCATTTATTCTCACTGTGCCTCCGACGATTTCCCCTTTCTTTCTGACTTCTACATCGCTGACTTGAAAGCCCTTGAGTGACAGCGGCGCAGGGACCAGCGAGGAAGCCGCGAGCGGTAGCAGAACTGGAAATGCCGCGGCACAGTAGGTAGAAAGTAACGTAATTATAGAGCAGGTCAGAGCCACTCGAATGAACAGAAATAAAAGCACAGAGGTTTTCTGCAGACTGTCAGGGGAGGTAAAAAAAATCATTGTAAACTCTTTCCCGACCCCCCCCAACCCCAGACCTCGGTTGGAAAGAGATTTGTCGGTTCCTGAGGAACACCCCTGGGAACCTTTCGGCAGGACCAGTTGGCCCCTGGACGGGCCCCCACCTGGCAAGGCTGTGGGGTGCCCCAGAAGGGCCCATCTGGGGGAAAGGAGGGGAGTTGTTTTGCCACCGGAGAGGGGGTGGAAGGACAGATGCACAGGCTGGGAGGCGGGACGGACTCCTGCCTTCTCCCCCATCCCCCGCCCCCAGAGGGAACACGGCCCTCAGACAGGGGGAGAGCGAGGCCCATGTCCCTAGGCTGATGCTTCAGTTCGGTCCACTTTTTCCTCTGCCCGGGGAGGGGTGCCTCCCTGCAGCCCCTCTGAAGTCTGCCATCGTGTCCCTCACAGGAAAGGTGCTGGCTAGTGGCCCTGGAGGGGCCGGCAGGGGTGGAGAGGAGGGCACGGAGGGGGCGTGGGAGTTCCGTGTGCCAGCTTCAAGCCCCTTGAAGGTCAGGGCAAGGGCAGAGGGGGAACAAGTTTGGGGTGTGGGGCAGGCCTGAGATCCCATTTGTTGTGGTAAAAAGTCCACAAAGAGCCAGTCAGGCACAGCCTGGGGGGGTGAGGGGGGGTCGGCTAAGCATGGCGGCCTCCCTGTACCCTCCCCTCCCGGCCACGTGGGAGTCCCACCTCTCCCGGAGAAGGCTCCTGAGGGGACAGGCCGCCTCCTTACCCTGGAGAACCTTGAAACAGCTGTGTCCTGAGGCTGGAGTTTGGCAGACAGGAGGACAAGGGGCTGATTCAGGGCAGGACCTAAGAAGGGGCCTGTGAGAAATGGGAGGGCCCCCCTTCCCGCCGAGGATGGAGGGAGGCCCCGTGGAGTCAGATCTGAGACCACAGTGCCCCAACTTGTCCTCAGAGAGCTTGTCACAGTGCCGATGAACTGATAGGTGATGGATTGCTTCCGCCTGCCCCCCCTGGGCACTGTGCTTCTCTTGCTCCCGGTTCCTCGGTGCCAGGCACCAGGCTCCTGGCAGGCAGTAGGTGCCTCACGAATACCTGAGTACGTGAATGAGCGCATGAACGGATGG
Organism: Corynorhinus townsendii; assembly: GCA_026230045.1. Taxonomy (NCBI): domain Eukaryota; kingdom Metazoa; phylum Chordata; class Mammalia; order Chiroptera; family Vespertilionidae; genus Corynorhinus; species Corynorhinus townsendii. Next base: position 173,699,815 of record JAPDVU010000005.1, read on the forward strand.
TGCGTGCGGTAGGGAGCCCGTTCCCTACGCCAGGTGCCAGCTGTATGGTTTCCCATGGAGCCCCATTTCCAAGTGAAAGCCCGCAGCCCGGGGCGCAGGCAGGGTGTTGGCTGTGAGTCTGTGATGGGGAGCCGGGGGGGGGGGGGGGGGGGGGGTGCTGGGACGCGCCAGGAGGCAGCGAACTTGAAGGACTGGGGCTCGGAAGGGTTTCGGAGGGCAACTAAGGGAGAGCTCCCAACCTCCGACCCTGGGGGATGGGAGCCGGAGGTGGGGAGCGAAAATAAACATCGGTCCCGTGCGTGCGTGCAGCTGCGGTTGACCCGCACTTTCCCTGGCCCTGGCGTGGGGCGCGTGTCCCAGATCCCAGGCTGTTCCTGGACGCCCCACAGCCCCGAGGGCGGAGCCGGCTCGAACACGTGTCCTCAGGTTACCCACGCGGTGCGCTGGCTGCTGGAGGACCTGCTCTTCCCACCTGTGCGCCCCAGGGGTCCCCCGGGGGCGGGGACGAGACAGGGGTGCTGACAGGCTCTGCTCTCTCCTTGCAGCATGAACGTGCAGGGCGATTATGAGCCGATCGATGCCACCGGGTTTATCAACATCAACTCCCTGAGGTGAGGAGCTCTGGGCCCTGGCGGGTCCTCAGCGCCCCGGGGTGGGGAGCAGACTTTCTGGGGCCTGACCACTCTGGCTGCTGCCTGCCCTGGACCAGCCCCGCCTTCCCGTCCCTCTGTCCACAGCCTCCGCGGGGCCTGCTTTGGACCCCGCCTGCTCCCATTCTCGGTGGGGCCAGAAGGCACCCCTGTAACAGCCAAAAGGGTCCTGGGCACGTGGGCTCCCGATTCTGGGGTCCTGCCCTTTGAACCTGACATTTCCTGACACCGTCTCTACCTGCAGGGACTCCCCTGGGAGCCCCTTTCCCGGGCAGATTGGAAGGGGGCCCCAGCAGGTCACCTGGCCGGTTCCTGCCTTCAGGTCACCACACCTGAGCTGCAGGTCCAGCTGGAACCCATCTTAGCCAGGTGGATCCCCATGACCCAATGGGGTGGCACACATCTGACCCTTAGCCCCGGGGTCAAACCCTGACTGCAGGGTGACCTCTGACCCCTTCAGAACGTGGGAATCCCACGTGGAGTTGTAAACTGCACCTGCCTCACGGGTGCAGGGAAAGCTGGATAGGAGCTCGTGGAAACTGAGCCTGCGGGAAGAGCCGGGCAGCATGCCCTTCTCCTGGGCACGGCCCTGGGGCTGGCATGCACAGGGGCAAACGGGGGCATTTCTTGCCAGCAGCTACCAAAGACGAAGCCACTTCCAGGCATCTCCTAGGTTGTCTCATTTAATTCTTACGCAAACGTGCGGCTCCAGAAACAGGCCCAGAGAGGTTAGGTAACTGGCCCATGGTCACACAGCAAGGAAGCCGGGATGCTGAGTCCAGAAGGGCTGTCTGTCCCACTGTGTGTTCTTAATCCCCAACTTCCTTCTCCCGGGGCTTGGGGTTGGACACACGCACCAGGAACACACCACTATCTCCTCCCAGAGCCGGTCAAGATGGGGAGAGTCTTCAAATCCAGCCCCACCACCCCGGGCGGCCTTCCCTCCGAGAACCACCTACCCCCACCTCCCTGGCTCCTGGGCCCTCTCTTCGTGCGTTATGGCTACAAACCTTTTCAAATGTCGCCAAACACCGTGGGTTTTCATAATGGCCTCTTCATGTCTCCCATTGCCAGTCCAATGTTTTGTCTTTGACAATGACAAGCAATGTCCCCCCACCCCCTTAAAATAAATTAATTACATTATCCTGGTGGGCGGGCAGAGGAGACAGAGGGAGGAAAAAGGACAACTTCACATCTTAACAAACAGCTGCCCCGAGGCCCCGCTCTGCCTGCATTAATTGGACGGAGTGCGTGCTGTTATTGTTCATTTACATTTCTCTTTGTTTTGAATCTGGTCTACAGGCTGAAGGAGTATCATCGCCTCCAGAGCAAGGTCACCGGCAAATAGACCAGCTGACAATGAGGGCTGGGCCTCCTCGCTTTGCGCGCATCTCCCAAGTACAGGCCCTAATTGTCCTGATAATTTGTAGTTGTGCCTTGTTCTCCGGGGCGGGGCTGGCAGCTTAGTGGGGTTGCCAGGCCCCAGCTTTGTTCCCTGATCCCCTGTAGCCCACAAAGTGGTCAGTGAAAGGAAGGGTGGGGGGTGGCTATGGTGGGGACCTATAAGATGACAAATAAAAAACAAGATACCTTGGTCTTTTGTTTCTTTATTTCTGCAGAGACGTGGGGTAAGAGTGTGAGTGTGTGTGTGTGTGTGCGCGCGCACGCGCATGTGCACGTGTGTAGTCAATCATGCTTTCTTAGACCCACCTTTGTGTGTTCTGATTTAAGGGCTCCCGAAGGCCACCTTTTGCTTGAGAATCTGTTTATCTGGAAGAATCGACCCCTCTCTCCTCCGGCAAGAAATGGGAGGTCCAGGAATGCCCACCTGGATCCAACTCTAGCCAGCAGCCTGGCATTTGTCCCCAACTGTGGCCCTGTGGCACGTGCCAGGGAAACCAAGAAGAGTTTAGGTGACACTTGGGAGCTGTCCTGCCCACAGTGCACAGTGAACTCCTGAGAATGGAGAAGGGAGAACCCGCCGTAAAAAGAAGCCCCAGGGGAAGGGAGAGAAAAAAAAGCAGAATTGAGTGGGCACTTTGGGTGTCCACCGGGCCTCCAAGCTTCCTTCTATCTCCTTCACAAAACTGGGCGCCTCCAGCCTTGTGTGTGCTGTGACCCCGCCCCCTTGGTTGTGTCTGATTGGAGCACGATGGACACCTATCCAGAGCTGGGCCAATCAGAATCTCCTTCCCAGGAATTGCACCTGGAAAAAATGGCCAAAAGCAAGACTATAGTTGGTCAAACGTTTCATTAACTCACCCTTAATGCCGGGGCAAGGCCAGACCAAATGCTTTCACGGGCCTTTCACGGCCTGCAGGCGGACGTTCCCCACCCCTGACTTAGGACCTAAGCTCGGTGAGAGAGTTGCTGCTACTTAACAACCAAAAGCATCTTTCCTGGGAAGACTTGAGCGCTGGTTGTCTGGGCCCTACCCTGGCTCTGACCTCCACTCCACAGCCTCTGTCAGTGAGGGTTTCTTTCCAAAGACGCTTCACCTTTAAAACTTTTCCTCCGGCCCTAGCCGGTTTGGCTCAGTGGATAGAGCATCAGCCTGAGGACCCTGGTTTCAATTCTGGTCAAGGGCACAGGCCCAGGTTGCGGGCTTGATCCTCAGTGTGGGGTGTGCAGGAGGCAAGCCAATCAAGGATTCTCTCTCATCATTGATGTTTTTATTTCTCCCTTCCTCTCTGAAATCAATATATATTTTTTAAAGAAAACTTTTTCTCTGATTACATAAGTTATAAATGGATTACTATTAACTTTGTGTCAGGCACAAAGCTACACAGTCTATTCACATTATTTCATGGAATCTTCAAAGCAAAACTGTGGAGATGCTTCTATCTCCACTTTGCAGAGAAGGGGACAGAGGCAGAGAAACTGACTTGCCAGCACAGAGCCAAGAACCAAGTCCTGGCCTCCCCTCTCCCCCTCCCCCCAATCCTGTGTGTTTATGTCTTTAACCACTGTGACATGCCCATCGTCCTTAAAAAAATAATAATCCTATGAAAATAACTACCACCCATCATCTTACCACCCAGTTACAAACACTGCTTACACTTAGTGGATTTCTCTTCAGTCACATATTTCTATGCTTACAAATATTTTTGCAGAGTTATTAGGTTAAATTATTTTTTTATATTTTTATTGATTTCAGAGAGAGAGAAACATCAATGATGAGAAGGAATCAATGGCCAGCTGCCTCCTCCTCGCACCCCACTGGGGATCGAGCCCACAACCCGGGCATGTGCCCTGACCAGGAATTGAACCCTGACCTCCTGGTTCAGAGGTTAACGCTCAACCACTGAGCCACCATGGTTGGGCTAAGTTATATCTTGATAAAGCTGTTAAAATAAATGTTGTTTTCTAATGTAATTGTTGGGCGGGGGGCGAGGGAGGGGATGGCCAGTGTTAAAGAATTGAGAAGAGCATGGGCCAGGAAAGCACTGGGCTGGAGCGGAGCAAGGCTGGGGTGAAGGCGCTGGTCCGAGTGAACAAAGGATTCTCCAGCGGCAGGCGGGTGGGAAGGGGGCAGCGTGAGCAGCTCGGGGACCAGCCGTGAGCTGCATCCTGGCTGCTTCCCCTTCCCCGTGAGAACTCCACCGCCCTGAGCCTGAGTTTCTCCATTCGCAGGATGGGGTCATAACGGGCCCTTCCTCCCAGGGACATTGGAGAGCCCGCTGAGGCTGCGGTGGGCTGTGAGGGCAGAGCCAGCGTCATCGCTCCTGGGCGGACAGCTCAGAGGCCCTTCTTCCCTCCTTCCAGCCATGGGAGCCCCACAGCTGTCCTGTGAGGAAGGGAGAACCCCATTTCTCAGGGGAAAATGCATGAACCTCGGGTGGACAGCTGGGGGAGTCTTCCCCTGGGTCACCGCCCCTCAGATGAAGGTGGAGCGTTTCCAGTGCCCCCGAGGCTGCCTGGCGCCATGCTGAGGCGCTTGGAAATCATAGGGTGAAAAAGGGAAAGGAGAATCATGTCTTCCTTTAAAAAAAATCCTATGAGGGCGTGTTGGGTCAAGGAGGAAGCTCAGCCACCTGGGCCGCCCCCATCACAGCACTGACGGCAGGGCCGGCGCGGGCAGCTTGCCTGTCTGTTGCGAGCTCTGGGCTGGGGCTGCTCCCTGCGCTGCAGGTTCTCAGAGGGAGGAAGGAGGGGATGAATGAAGGAGGCTGCACCTGGCCCTGCTCCCTCACTCTCAGCTGATTTCCATGAAGGTCTGCAGCTCACATGTGGGCAATGTGCCCTGCCCCGGGCTGGGGGGGAGGGGGCTGGCAGTGTGGGCAGGGAGGGGCACACGCAGCCTCTGCCCTCACAGACCTGCCCCGAGGCCCAGGCCTTGCCGTTCCCCATTCCCAGTTCTCCAGTGCATGAAGAGAGGGAGAGGGAGCAGCCCTTTGGAGCTGCCAGGAGCCGGGCTGCTGGGGAGGAGGCTAACATCTCGAGGGGGACAAGGGTGACGTTGAGATCTGTCACCTCCTGGCCCCAAAGCTCCTCCTGTCCGCCCAAATGCTGACATCGGACCGTCCTGCCTCAACAGCAGCATCACCTCTCACTTTCCACTCCCAGGGCCCGGCCCGATGGCCCCTCTGGAGGCTCGAAGTGGACCGTCCCCTTCTCGGCTTCACACCTTGGCTCGCGTGAAACTCCCCTCTCATTGGGCAGTTGTTTTTCGCACAGGCCCTCTCCCCACCCGCCCCTCTTGGAAGGAAAGAGCATGGGATAAAGATTCAGGGGCTAGGCCTCAGCTAGCCCAGACCCGCGCCCCCCCTCCCCCACCCCCCCCCACCCCCACCGTGGGGCCTGCTGTCTGTTTCACCAGGGATCTGGAAGTGCCTGGTGGCTGTGGGAGGAGCTGCAGCCCCAGCGGCTGGGCCTGGGCCGGCACAGAGCTGATCTGCACGCCTCTCAGGCTGGGGAAAGGGCTCGCCTGGGGTCAGCACAATCGATATCTCATCTGCAGCTCTCCTAGCGGAAGTGATGGCTGTTGGAACACGGTAATGGGTGTTGTCTAGTGGAAGAGACTAATCTTCCCAGCTGAGGAAGGCTCCGCAGGTGGCCCGTGAGGCTCCCCGCCGCCCCTGGGGCTGTCGAGGCACTTTTAAAGCCGCAGTGGCCTCGCCGCATGCTGGGGTCTGTCCCAGCACCTTCCTGGCACAGAGCCTCAGAGGTGACCCGACCCAGCCCTTCTGAGCACACACTGGGAGACCGAAGCCATTGATTTGCCCAAGGTCACACCCTCAGTCAGAGCTAGCCCAGCCGGTGTGGCTCAGTGGTTGAGCATCAACCTATGAACCAGGAGGTCATGGTTCGATTCTCATCCGGGCACAGGCCCAGGTTGCAGGCTCCATCCCAGTGTGGGGCGTGCAGGAGGCAGCCGATCCATGATTCTCTCTCATCACTGATGTTTCTATCTCTCTCTCCCTCTCCCCACCTCTCTGAAATCAATAAATATGTACATAGACTTTTAAAAGAACCAAACTAAAGTCTGGCCTTCAGACTCCTCATCCAATAGCACCCAAAACGCTGGCCATGGCAAGCCCACAGCCGTGAGCCAAACTTGGCCTTCAAGTATGTCGGGGTTTCCTACTGGCTGGCTCAATACTTCTGGAAAACACTAGATTTCAAATGCCATTGATGTTACCACAGTCCCTACCCCTCTCTTACGTCTCACACTCAGCCAGCCTCACTCATTTTGACCTTGGATCAGTTAAACTGAGGTGCTGGCATAGTCGGGTGGGGAGGGAGAGAATCGGACTCCCCGCCTGGAGAAGTGGGGTCCCCCGCACAGTCTTCCTTACCCTTCCTTACCATGGAGGTCCAACAGCTGTGAGCCCGGAACGGCCAGGGCTGGTCTGTCTTGCCCACTGCTGTGGGTGACGCTCAGGGCAGGTTTCAAAGATCCTCCCTGAGCAGTTGCTGTACGCCAGGCCATGTGCCAGCCTCAGGGGACACAGCTAACACAAAGCCCTTTACTTACTTATCTTTTTAAATACAGTTTTATTGACTTCAGAGAGGAAGGGAGAGGGAGAGATAGAAGCATCAATGATGAGAGAGAATCATTGGTCGGCTGCCTCTTGCATGCCCCCTATTGAGCCCACAAGCCAGACATGTGCCCTTGACCGGAATCGAACCCGGGATCCTTCAGTCCACAGGCTGACGCTCTACCCACTGAGCCAAATCGGCTGTGGCAACAAAGCCCTTTATTCTAGTGGATGGTTTCATCTGTGCCTCTGGGACCCTGGCTGTCAGCACTGACCCTCCAGCAGAACCCCAGACACCTGTTACGGTGAGCGGCTCCCTGCCACAGGAAGTTGCAAACTGCCTCTGCCTCCACCTTGCTGTGTGGCCTTAGGCAGGTGACTTGCCTTCGGGCCTGAGGGCCTCCTGGAGAGTGAACCATGTGCATAAAGAGCTCACAGCAAAAAACAGTTCCAGAGACAGAGAAGCATCGATCAGGAGGGAAGGTAGGGGAGGGTGGGGGTAAGGGGGAGAGATCAACCACAGGACTTGTATGCATGCATATGGGCCTAACCAGTGGACACAGACACCAGGGGGGTGAGGGCATGATTGGGGGGTGTGGGGGGGTAATGGGGGAAGAAGGACACATATGTAACACCTTAATCAATAAAGAAATTTTTAAAAAGAGAGAGAGAGAGAGAGCTCACAGCAGGGCAGGCACTGTGGCTCTTTTCTTGCTAGTTATCGAGATCCCACCAGCACCCCACTTCCTCCCTGGCCCCTCCCCTGCACCCTGACCCCGGGGTGGGGGCAGGCACCAGTTGGTTTCCATTTGTTTGTTTGACTGATTGAAGTTGTTGGGTTAATAAAATGATATAGGTTTCAGGTGTACAATTCGACAGGCACCAATTGTGGCTAATCGTGACGTGAGCCATGCCCACGGGGGCTCCCAGGGACCCAGCGGCCACTCAGTCCAGACGGTCATGAAGAGGCTGTCCTCCAGGGCCCTGCTGACCTGACTCCGGCCTGAGGTTTGAGAAATCGCTTTGCGGACCTGGACCCCCCTCCGCGCGCCTGTACGCCGGGTGCGGTCATTGGCTCGTGTCCCTGTTACACACCCGCGCCCGCCCCAGCTCCCATTTGTCTCCCCGGCTCTTCCCCTGGGCCTCGCCCTGCCCCTGCCAGGCCCGGTTCATGAAGACAGATGTCCAGGCCCTGGCTCCCACGGAGGCAGCCCCCAGCCCTTCGACCACTCGGAGGACAGAGTGTGGGGTGATGAGACAGAAATAGGGGTACGCCCCCCCCCCTTTCTCAGGGTGAGAGTGGCCCAAGGGGGACAATAGCTATGGGAGAGAGATCATGAGGCCCTAGAAAAGCTGTGGCATTAAACACGGGTGGGCCCTATCCCCCCTGCACTAGAGGGCAGGCTGAGGGGAGTGAGCGGGGCAGGAGGGGGCCCCTGGATGCGGGTGGAGGACGCCTGTGAGAGGGTGAGCAGGGGCAGCCGTGTGAGAGGCTCAGGGAAGGCTTCCAGGCAGAGGGAACAGCATGACCAAGGCCTGAGGTTAAAGGAACCCAATGAGCTTGAATGGGCTGGCGGGTGGGGGAGGGGGGGCGGTCAGGAAGGGGGCCCGAGGAGGCGGTGCAGCCATGTTACTCAGGGTGTCACGAGCCTTGGTTTTATTCTGAGAACATCGGGAAGCAATGGGTGAGGCTGTGGTTGAGAAGAGTCAGATGGAGAGGTAGCCAGGGCACCCCCAATCCCAGGAGTCCTGTGATGGGGATCCAGGCCCTCAGCCCCACCCTCTGCCCTCCTGTGCCTGGGGCTCATGGCCCCGCTTCTGGGAGCAGCTGGCCCCCTGCACCCTGAGAGCCCCTGAGGGGAGAGTCTCACGGGGAATGGGGTCCCTGTTCCCCAGCCCTCCCAACAAGGCTGCTTTGTCTGGCGGCTCCGAGGGCCCCAGCGCCCCTCCCTGGCCCCCTGCAGCCGCCGGTGCCGGGCTCTGAAAGGCAGCTTTATCTGGGTCCCAGGCCAGATTGCTGGGAAGGGGCGGCCGAAGCTGGGATCCGGGCGGGCAGCAGCCGCAACCCTGACTCCGGGGCTACAAAGAGAAAGCGGAGACAAAGGTTGCCCTGGGGGAGCCGCGGATCAAAGCCCCGCCCGGAGGAGGGCAAGAGGACCGCAGGCCCTCCCCCTGCGATCCGGTCACTCCAGCGCAGGGGTCAGTGACAGGGCCCTTTGTGCCGCCCCTGCCCCGCGGGAGGAAGGGCACAGGTAAGGCCCCGCCATCTGTAACCGGACCTCCTGGGCCTGCTCCCCCATCCCTTTCTCTGGTCCTGGGAAGCATCAGAGAGTGAGACCAAACCATCAAGGGGGGGCAGCTTTCCCAATGAGAGGAGCTTCCAGAGAGCTCTGTGCCCCCAGCCACCGCGGGGCAGGCTGGAGAGGGAGCATCAGAAAGAGGTGATGTCAGGAAGGCGGGAGTGCGCAGGTAGCAACCCCTTCCCGGCTGCGCGGGGTCGTGCCTCCCCGCCGGTCTCCATCACCCCTGCTTGGCCCTCCTTAACCTCGCTAATGGCAACCCTCACATCCGTGAAGTGCCTCCTTGGGGGTTACCCCTATGTCCGCACTGACCCTTTGTGGCAGGGGGCGGGAGAGGCCCAGAGAGGTCACAACACCTGCCTAAAGCCGCCCAGCTGGTGAGCAGTAGAGGCAGGATTCGAACCCAGGAACACCTGAGGCCAGAGCCCAGGCCCTGAGCGCCATGCCTCCCGACAGGTGCGTGCGGAAGACACGCCTGCTCTGTCCCAGATGGAAGAAATGGAAGGAACTCGGCCGTGCCACCTGCCGCCTGCAGGGGGCCGCCTTACTGTCATCACCTACTCACTGTTTTTCCTTTAAGGCACTCCGCGCGCCCTCGCTGCTAAAAAGCAAGTTTATTAACACTGCTGAGCTGTCCACTTAAAATTGGATAAGACTACATTTCTTGTCACGTGCCTTTTACCACGATTTTTAAAGAAGTTCATGTTCCAGCATAAAAGAAAAAGGCGAGTTTAGGGAACATCCAGGAGGCACTGGAAGACAAATGGACACCATCCCGTCTCCCGCACCAGGAGGCGGATGGAGGGCACAAAAGGGGGTGCGTTGATCGCAGGGGGGCCCAGGCTGTTTATTACACGAGAGCCAGCGTCCTCTGTGGGCCACCAGCCGTGCCTGCCGCTTGGAGGAAACACCAATCATTGTCCCAACGGGGAGACTGAGGCCCAGAGAGAAGGGGCAGCTCCCAGACGCAGGGCCAGTCATCACAAAGCCGGGCCTGAGCCTGGGCCGCCGGCCTCTGGTTGCGCCTCCCTCCTGGCCAGGGGGCCTCTCGGGGGTCCAGCCAGGACAGTGAATGCAGCCAGGGGGGCAGGGGCAGGCGCCCCCATACCCTGCGTCACACCTGTGCTCAGCCCATCGGTGCTGGTGCCAGGCACGTGTACCCCCTCCCTCAGCGGGGAACCGAGGGTCCAGCAGAGGGAGACCAAGGCCACCTGCTGGGGGAGCGGACGACACGGGCGGCCACTGCTGTGCCCCAGGTGCTGCTGGACCTTGCACACGCAGAGGTGAGGGTGGGGACGCTGAGGCTCAGAGAGGCGAAGGCACTTGCCCACATCCACACAGCCAGTCAGGGGCAGGGGTGGGATTTGAACTCAGGTCTGACAGATGGACCCCAGGAACTGTGAGGCAAGTGGCTGGGAAGATGGTGGGGGCAGGGAGTGGTGCTGGGACGGAAGCTCAAGGGCTCAGCTCCCTCACTCCAGCCCACTCCGGCCACGCAAGTGTCCCCGCTCCCCGTCCCCGGCTCCCGGTGTGAGCGTTCTGAACACAAATGGCATCATGTCAGGCCCCGCCCGAGCCGAACCCCACCTGTGGCTCCTTAGGGAACGGAGCTGGCCCTGGCCGCCTCTGGGGCCCCGCCCCCACCTGAACGGACCCCCTTGATTTCGTCTCCCAGCCAGACGGACCCATTTGCATTTCCTCAAAAGCGCACCTCAAAAGTTGGGCCAAGAAATTTTATTTTTGAAGTAATAAGGAAGCTGGGCCACCCGGGCCAAGTCTGAGCCCAGTTTCCCGCGCCGTCAGGTGGGCCTGTGAAACCCGCCCCGTCCGAGGCTGATCCAACAGGAACGGGCATGGGAAGCAAGCTGTAAAGGGCTGCCCCCGCGCCCCCCGACGTGATGACAAAGGAGCGCAGACAAGCGAGGCCGGCCAGGGGGTGCTAGGAGTCTAGCCTGTTGGGCCACGGCCTCTCATCCCAGGCCATCCCTTCCTGGCCTCCCCCTCCCCCTGGCCACCCCCCCCCCATCCCCTGAGAAGCAGGTCCACCCCCAGATTTACTAGGGCATGTTGTTAAGAACATGGTTCGAAGCCATCTCTGAGGTCACAGGTCATGGCAGTTTGCCACGGATCTATTTGCCCCTCCCTCGGCTGGAGCCCTTTGCCCCTGCCGGCCCTGAGAGCCGTATCAAACTTCAGGGGCCTCCAGCCAGCTCGCTGCTCCTGAGCCAGGCCCCGAGGCGCCCAAACACAGGGCAGGGCTTTAAAACAAGCTCGCGGGCGGTTTACCAGCTGGGCTGCCCAACCCCTGACCTCCGGAGAAGAGGTAATGCATCTCCCTGGTTTAGCCGGATCAATGGTGCCGTGAAAAACAGCCCCATGTGGGCCAGTTAGGAGAGCAGGGCGGGACCCCTCCCCCAGAAACCCACCGTGACGGCCACCGAGCTGAGGTCTGCCTGCACCAGGCTGGGGCATCTCTGCGTGTTCCAGCCTCCACCGAAACATCTCAAGGACAAGCCTGCAAGAGCTGGGGTTACTGAGGTCAGCCACCCTGGTTAAGATGGGGAAACTGAGGCTGGGAGCCCCTCATGCCAGTGCAAATACAAGGAGGTCGCCAGTTTCCCCTCGGGCTCTCTCCCTGCCCAGCACCTCTGCCTTCCCCGGTGGCAGGGGTGGCCATCATGGTACTTGGGGTATTGCTGGCACCTCAGAAGGCCAAGCTTACCCACCTGGCCATGGCTCAGTTGCTGAGCGTCGATCTATAAAGTAGAAGGTCATGGGTTCGATTCCCAGTCAGGGCACAGGCCCAGGGTATGGGCTCAGTCCCCCAGTGTAGGTCATGCCGGAGGCAGCTGATCAATGACACTCCCTCCATTGATGTTTCTATCTCTTCTCCCTCTTCCTTCATCTCTGAAATCAATAAAAAATATGTTTACTTTTTAAAAAGAGCCCTAGCCGGGTTGGCTCAGTGGATAGAGCGTGGGCCTGTGGACTGAAGGGTCCCGGGTTCAATTCCGGTCAAGGGCATGGACCTCAGTTGCAGGCTCCTCCTCGGCCTCAGCCCTGGCCCTGGTCAGGGCGCGTGCAGGAAGCAACCAATGGATGTGTTTCTCTCACATCGCTGTTTCTCTCTGTCTTTCCCTCTCTCTAGGAAATCAATGAAAAAATATCCTCGAAGGAAGGAAGGAAGGAAGGAAGGAAGGAAGGAAGGAAGGAAGGAAGGAAGCCAAGCTTGTCCCTCCCACAGCCTTCCGGCAGGACCACAGCGGGCCCCTAGTGCCATCAGGCTGAGCTCCCTGCCCTTGACTCCCGATGCCAGGCCTCGGGACGGCTGCAGCCCCTCTGCCAGGGCAGAGGACAGAGGCACAGAGCCACCCTGTGCTCAGACCCTGCATTCCCCAGAGAGAACAGCGGCCTTTTTTTTTTTGTATAGCAAAGTTGGACATTTATCGAGAAACAAGCACAGACTCCCACGTGGGGAGGGGGAAAGAGTCCTGAGCAGCCTTTATTTAGGGAGGAAAGTTGGCAAGAGCTAGAGGGTCCTGAGTCCAAAGCTTTCTCAGTCCTCACGTGACTGGTCATCGCCCTCGCCTGGGCCAGCAGGGGACCCGGGAGCTGGCTAGAAAGGCAGAGTCGGGCCCATTTCCCCAGATCCACGGGCAGGGTCTGCATTTTAACAAAGCTCCCCGCTAGCTCACATGCACCTGAAGGCGTGAGAAGTGCCCTCTTAGAGTTAAACGAGGTGGGATGTGCGCATGCGCAGGTAGGCACGCACGCACGCACGTGAGCACACTTTCAGATCTTCACCCTGAAGAGCCTGGAAATGAACCAGGAAGGGAGGAGGGGAAGGAAGGGAAGGATACGCGCCTGTGTCCGGAAAGTATCTGAAGGAACTTCAGAGCAGCACGTGGCCACTCACTGAAACAGAAGCAAAGAGAAGAGATCCCACCCGAAGGAGGTGGAGGTAGGCAGGGGGCTGGGATGGGCGTGGCCCCAGGTGGGCGGTGGGTTGGGCAGACCCCTATCACACAGGCTCTTGCTCCGCTGGAGGCCTTTGGACCTGGGTGACATGCTCTGATTTATAGTTTGGAAAGATGGTCGTTTGAAAAGAGCGGCCACCTCTACCCTCTAAACGCTGCCTGAGTAGCAGGAAGGGGTGGGGGGTGGGGGTGCAGTCCTAGGTGCCTGGCTAGGGAAGAGAGGGTGGTGGGGTCAGGGAGCGGGGGGGAGGCTGGGATGGAAAACTGGGATCGGTTACATAGGGTAAATTGTACAAATTTTTTTAAAGATATATTTTTATTGCTTTCAGAGAGGAAGGGAGAGGGAGAGAGAGAGAAACATCAATGATGAGAGAGAATCATTGATTGGCTGCCTCCTGCACGCCCCACGCTGGGGATCGAGCCCGCAACCTGGGCCTGTGCCCTCGACCGGAATCGAACCTGGGACCCTTCAGTCCACAGGCCGACGCTCTATCCACTGAGCCAAACCAGCTAGGGCTGCACAAATCTTAAGTATACAGCTTGATGACGTTTTACTCCTTAGTAACCACCACCCAAATCCAGATACAGAGCATTCCCAGCGTCCCTAAGGCCCCTCTCCCTCCTAAGCTGCGCATAACTTAGCAACTTGAAAAAGCATCCATTCACGATCTCACAGTCTCCGTGGGTCACGAGCTTGGGCTTCGTGGGTCCTGCACGCAGGGTCTTCCCAGCGGCAGGCAGGGTGTCAGCTGGGCTGCCTTGCTCGCTGGCGCTCAGGGCTGTCTTCCAAGATCTCATAGTTGTCAGCAGAATTCAGCCCCTTGCCTCGAGGTAAGACCCAGCTCCCAGGTTCCTTGCAGGCTGTCAGCTCGGGGCTGCTTTCGCCACGTGGCCCTCAGCTTCTGCCACAGAAACTTGCTTCTCCAAACCAGTAGAAAAGCCTCTCTCTTTGCCCAGCTGCCGTGGTTCAGTGGTTGAGCCTCAACCTATGAACCAGGAAATCACGGTTCGATTCCTGGGCAGGACATATGCCCAGGTTGTGGGTTCAACTCCCAGTGTGGGGTGTACAGGAGGCAGCCGGTCAATGATTCCCTCTCATCATTGACGTATCTATCTCCCTCTCCTGAAATCAATTTTTTTTAAAAAAAGAAATGGCCCTAACTGGTTTGGCTCAGTGGATAGAGCATCGGCCTGCAGACTGAAGGGTCCCGGGTTCGATTCCGGTCAAGGGCATGTACCTTGGTTGTGGGCACATCCCCAGTAGGGGGCGTGCAGGAGGCAGCTGATCGATGTTTCTCTCTCATCGATGTTTCTGGCTCTCTATCCCTCTCCCTTCCTCTCTATAAAAAATCAATAAAATATGTTTAACATTTTTTAAAAAAGAAATATGCATATATATATATATGAAGTCTCTTTTTAAGGCTTCCATCTGATTTAAGTCTGGCCTACTCAAAACCAAACTGATTTGGGACCTTACTTTATCTATGTGAAACTCCTCCATTTTGTCACGTTTTGATGGCTAAAAGCAGCTCACTGGTCCCACCCACAGTCCAGGGGCGGAGGTTAGGCAGGCTGGGAGTGCCCACGTGTTATCCCAGCTCTGTCTGCCACAATGGGAATGACTATTCTGACCTCCATCATCGTCGATTCGAACGTCTCACAAATGGAGTATCGGTGTCTCTTTGCATCAGACTCCTTTCACTCAACGCTGTGTCTATGCCATGTGCCTGTGTCGTGGCCTGCATCAGTAATTCGTTCCTTTTCACGGCTGCGTAGTATTTCATTACACGAATGCACCACGGTTTATTTCCGTACCCTCTGTTGATGGACATTTGGGTGGTTCCCAGTTTCTGGCTATTCACATAAAGCTGCTAGCCCTGTCTGGTGTGGCTCAGTGGGTTAGGCGTCGTCCCTTGCACAGAAAGGTTGCTGGTTCGATTCCTGGTCAGGGTACATGCCCGGGTTGCAGGCTTGATCCCCGATAGGGGGCGTGTAGGAGGCAGCCGATCGATGTCCTGCTCTCACCTTGATGTTTCTCTCCTCCCTTCCCCTCTCTCTAAAAATGAATAAACTGCTCTTTAAAAAGCTAAAAAGAGCTGCTAGCATGTGGGATTCTGGATTGGACTCTAGAACAGTAAAGAGAAATGAATGGGAAAACTGCTGCAATCAGATGAAATCTGTAGTTCCTGCTCCAGCAACGTCACTGCCTTGGCTTGGGCAAATGCACGGTGGGCTGTCTCATGTGACTTCGGGGAAGCTGGCTGAAGGGCACAGAGGGGCTCTCCGTACTGTCTTTGCAACTGTTCTGTCGCTCTACGATGATTCCAAATAAATAAATAAAATGGTTCCGAAATAAAAACTGAATTGAAGAAGCAACCCCCTACAGCTCCTGGCAAATGTCTGCCACTGGCCAGGGCAGCGTAGGGGGTGCGCCACTAGCCCCCTCCCACAAAAACGGAACAAAATCTATGGGGCAGCGGCTTTCAGGCAGCACAAGACTGTGCTCCCCGAGAAATGGGAAACCATGGAATGAGCCCACAGCCACCCGCACTCTGCCTGGGGCCATTTCCCCAACCACAGGTTAGGACACTGGAGTCCCCCTGAGCCGGGGAGGCAGAGGTGGGACCCTGGGCTGGGGAAGAGGGAGCTGCACGGGGACGGGCTTCTAAGCAAGTGTCTGTCCAGCTCTGGGCTCAGGACAAGGCTACTTGGGTCTCTCCGAGAGAGCCACGGCTCTGGTGGGAACCGAGATCCCAGGAGTCCAGCGGGGCGGGGGGTGGGGGGGGGTGGGGGAGTGCTCTGCTCCAGCCAGAGAGGAGAGGCCTCACGCCCATAGGGAGCATCCAGCTTTGATGTTGGAAGAGTCTCCCCTGGGGACTATGGGCTGTGCCCTGGAGCGAGCCTGCAGGCCCTAGGAAAGCCTAAAACCAAGCCCTGGCACAATCCACAGGTGAGGAGAGGAGGGGATGTGCCCGGCAGCCGGCAGCCGAGATGAGGAAGGGAGTCTTCTGAGCAGAGAGCCCGCTGTGAATGCAGGAGGCAGGAAAGTGTGGGCTGCAGGGACGCAGAGATGTGTGGAAAACAAGACATGGTAACCATCTTCTCAAAAAAGCCCTTTAAATGATGACTGTTCATCAGGACGGATGGATAATCGGGCGGGAGGGTGGCCGGATGGATGGGTCACGGGATGTGGGGATGAACAGATAGATGGATGGATAAACAATGGGTTAAATCAAATCTCCTCCTTCCATGGAAGCAGAAACTGAGGCCTGGCGAGAACGGGGAGCTTACAACGGGGGCTGTGTTGCACGGAGGCTTAAGAAAACTGCTCTGACCGCAGGCGGTTACAATGCTTGGCTGAGTCGGTTGTTCTGTCTCACCGGCACCCTCCCCCCAGGCCAGGGCAGGCCCCATCTGTGGCCCAGGTCGCTCAGTGTCTCTGGCCATGACGTCTCCGCTCAGGGGAGTGGGATGTGCGAGCGAGCCTGTCCCACTGTCTACCCCTGTGTCTACCCCTGTGTCACCTGCCGGCCACGCCCTCCTGCTCCCAGGACCCTCCCCCCACCCAGCACTCCCTCCAGGGTAGCTACTTCCTTGCTCGCTACTTTTCCCAAAGCTGGAGCGAAAGCCCTGGAGGAGGGTGGCGAGGAGCCAGGCCCTTTCCCAGGCCTCACTCAGTCCAGGTGGGAGCTCCCTCCGGCCGCTCCCTCTGCCATCGCTCCTGTTGATGCCATCCACTGTTTGTCCTTGGGTGGTCTGCGCGGTCAGAAGAGGCTGCGTTCCCTGCAGCTGGGCAGCCATTAGCAAGAGGCGGAAGCATTACCCTCTCACCATACAATGCTCGGCTAAGTCCCTTATTCTGTTTCACCTGAAGCTCCCCCAGGCCAGGGCAGGCCCCATCTGTGGCCCAGGCTGCTCAGTGTCTCTGGCCATGACGCCTCCACTCGGGGGGAGGGCGGGTGGTGCGAGCAAGCCTGTCCGGCTGTCTGCACTCTCCCTCTTGTCTCTTTATCGTCCTCCCAGGGCCGAGCAGGACCTGCTTCAGAGAGTGATGTCAGATGTGTGCAAAGCAGACCGATAAAGCCTAATGCACTCACTCCCTTTGTCTGCCTGCCTCTCCTCCAGAACGTTTTCCGCTCAGAAAGCCTCTTAAAACACATCAGCAGTAACTCCACAAAACAGCCACTTGTTGGCTAATGGTGCTAAGCAGCTGCCAGCAGGGCTAGAGGAGGGTTGGGGAGGGGACCTCAAGCCTGGCTCTCAGGCCTCACTTCTGGGAGAAACCCTCAGCGCCCAGCTGGAGCCCAGCTCCTGGGGAAGGGTGCTGAGTACCTTCCTCCCTGCCTCTGCACCAGGGGGCTCCCCCAGGAGAAAAGAGGCATCGGTCACTGGGTGTGGGGGGCCCATTCCCCCACCAACTTGCTATGGGACCCAGGGCGGGGGGTTGTCACTTACTGCCCATCTCTAGTCCTCAGTTTTCCCCATTCACCCCAAAAGCTGTTTGGACTGTGGCTTGTGAGGTCTCTTCCAGCTCCAAAGTCTGCCTGGTGTAGGTAGTGATCCAGAACCGCGGACGGGCCCAGCTGGCATGGCTCAGTGGTTGAGCATTGACCTATGAACTAGGAGGTCTGGGTTTGATTTCCGGTCAGGGCACATGCCTGGGTTTTGGGCTCAATCCCCAGTGCGGGGGGGGGGGGGGGGGGGGGCCTGCAGGAGGCAGCTGATCCATGATTCTCTCTCATTGATGTTTCTCTCTCTCCCTTCCTCTCTGATATCAATAAAGACATATATTTACATATGGTAACACTAAAAATGAAAAAAAAATGGGGAAAAAAACCCACACAGAACCTTGGATGGATGGACCCATAATGGGACAACCTGACCCAGTTTCAGGAATCAGAGCGAGCTAAGCTGAGACCTGGGCTCAGCACAGAGCCAGCGCAGGGTGTGGGCAGGCTCACAGGCGGAGAAATGGCGAGAGCCGGGTCAGAAGGACCTTTGGGCCACAGCAGAGCTGGGCTTTCTCCTGAGGGCAGTAGGGAGCCACGGGAAGGACAGGACAGCAAGGGGTCTCACCTGTCTCTCTTTTTCAAAGACCCCTTCCTTGCTTCCAGGTGGAGAAGGAGTTCGGGGGCAGAGGTCAAGGGCAGGAGCTCTCCCTCCACTGCTCCAGCCACCCACGCAGGCACTGGCTGGGGGGCAGAAGTGACCAACACTCCCTCCGATGGGAAGAGCGAGACTGCTCTGATGCTCTGGTCCTCGGACCCCTCACTCACTGGCCGGCCTCGCTGGTGTGGCCGCTGCCCAGCCTGGAGAGGCAGGGGTTAAGCACAGAAGAGTCTCGGAAATCAGAGGATTACAGGTTTGTCACACAGGCGGCCACGCACCCTGCTATCTCTAGGCTCAACTGTCACCGCAGAGCACTGTCCTGGACTCCATTAGGGAGACCCAGGCAGCGGCTCACAACTGTCAGGCCGGGGCCCCCGAGGGCGCAAGTCCTCACGCCGGAGGACAGCTCTGTCCGCTGGGCCACGATGCAGGCTCCACCTGCCCCTCACTGGGAAGCTGGGGAGCCAGGGTGCAGCTGGCACGCATGGGCAGTCTGAGCGGCTCGGGTGTGAAGCCCCCGCCGCCGCTTCCTGCTCCTGGACCTCGGACGCGAGGCCCAAACCCTCCGAGCCTCAGTGCTCTCACCTGCACAGTGAGGCCAGGGGTGGCACCTCCCCGAGGGGCACGGGAGAGGTGGCAGCCGGACGCGAGCTTCAGCAAACGGAGCCGCTCGCGTGACTCGCTGCTTCCTGAGCTCTGCCTCTCCGTGCTGTGAGATTCCGGCTATTTTTATCATCCCATCTTCCGCCTCTGCCCGTTTCCCTTTGGCCTTGTCTTAGGAAGTTCGTTCAAAGTCAAAGCGAACTGTTGGTCAAAATAATCCCGCTTCCCAGGTTCCTGGTATAATTACCGTGGCTTTCAATGCCTCCTCTATTTTTTCTTTGTAAACTTCACTTTAACTGTCTTTTGTGAAGGTGATTTAAAGGAGGAGAAACCTTGCAAATGAAAATGACTTAATTGCTTTTATAGACTTTCAAAGGAACACAAGCTCCTTATGAAAAACACGCAGACAATACAGAAAGGTCGCAAGAAGAGAACGATAATGAGATGATTCTGAAGCAGCCTCGGGTAGTTTGCAGCTAGCTGAGTTGGAATAAAGAGTCTATAAAACCACCTGCCCCCCAGCACTGCCCGGGCTCTGGCTCCCGCTGCCCCCAGCCCCAGCGGTGCCTTCCCTCACGCACCCACATCTTGCCCACCCCCTCAGCCCCAGCTCAGCTTCTGGCTCCCCACACATGCTCCCTAGACCTCTACAGCCCCGTGTTCTTTCCTTCCAAGGAGCTCAACTGATTCTTTTCATCTCAACAAACATTTATTGAGCATCTGTCTGTTTGGGACCAAGACACATGATCCAGCCGGGTGGACTTGCCCCCTTCTGCCTGCGCTTAAATCGTGTCACGGGATTTCATTGCCCGGCATCTGGACTTCTGCTCACCAGCCTGGACTGTCAGCAACTTGAGGGCAGAGCCACAGCTTCCTTCTCTTTGTAGCCCCATCCTCAGCATCTGTTGTTCCCCAATGGGACTTGCCAGGCACCTGCAGGAGAAGCCGCTGCATGGACCACACATCCTGGACACCAGGTCACGCTCTGCATACCGTCTCCTCTGATTCTCACGTCGACTATGGGCGGTGGGCATTGTGATGGCTCCCGAGGGGGAAAGCGAGTTCAGGCAAGTCAGGAAGCTCAGCCAGGGGACCACAGCGTTGAGCTGAGACCCAGGATTTGAACCCAGTTCTCTGAGACTGAGGCCCCAGTTCTGAATTCCTTCAAGGGTCTGCCTGTTCGTACGGCTCAGTGGGTCATACAAAGTAGGTGATAAATGCTCTTGGCAAGGTATGCCCAAGGCAGGCAGGAGCGTTAAAAATCACCCACGGGGTCCTGGGAGGGCTCCCTGAGGGAGGTGAGTTTTGAAGGATGCATCGGAGCTAGTTAGCTGCGTGGAAAGCATTGGAAAAGGAAGGAACGGTATGTAGGTGTGAGTCAGTGGGAGCTGGAGAATGGCAGCCCGTTCTGAGTGGAACTTGCGCTTGAGGCCAGCCATTCCAGTGGAGCTCCTGGGATACTAGGGCTTCCTCAGAGACGTCCCGGCCACCTGGAGGAAGCTAACCCAAAGGAAGTGGCCCCAGCGCAGCCCTGCACCCAGCTCCCCACCCGCCCTGGTCCCCGAGAGGGAGCCGGTCGCCCACTGCCTGTACGTTTAGGTTTTCCGTGTCAGCTTCGTTGGAAGGGTTCTGCTGCAAACGTGTTTGGAACTGCCCCTGCAGGCTGGGGGCAGCTTTGGCCCTGAGCGACAGGCCCTATTTAAAATGCCTTTGTTCTTCAAAAGCCTCGGCTGAGCCCCACCCTCCACTTTCCCCGCCCCACGCTGCCAGGAGGGTGCGGTGTGTTCAGGGCGTGTTCTCCTGGCTGTGGGATGCTGCGTCCTGGGCAGGTCAAGGTGGGGAGTCCCTTGCAGGCATGTGACTTCTTTTCTAAGAGGCTTATCTTTGCCTCAAGCAAGCTCTGTCCCTCGTGTCTGTGCATCTCTAGGTTTACACGCCACTGAGACGCCTCTCTTCACACCCTCCTCCTAACCCTGGACCACTTTTTCAGACACCCCCCGCCCTGCTAAAGAGCAAGAGGCAAGCCAGGCCTCGCCTCAGTGTCTCCCGTCTGCGCATGATCTTCCCGCAAAACTGCTTTTCTTTGGCGCATTTGGAATCTTGCTCTCTGACGTTTGGCTCAAGTAAGCGCGTAAACATTCCCTACATGTTTAGACATTTCTTACATCAACGCTAGTGGGTGGAGGACAGGGGCAGGCGAGTGGACTGTCATAGGCAGCAACGGTTGTTAAATGCTTGGAATGTCTGTCCATTTCCCTCACCCGGGACCCACCACACGTGCCTCGCCGCCGCCGTGGGTAGAGCCTGCCGCCAGCAGCCCTTCTGATGGTTCGCTATTGTGCATGTTACCCCAAGTGCAGGGGCTCGGGGAGCTCTGAAGGGGGCGCCTCTGGCCTGGTGGGTGGGGAGGAGGGACCTGCAAGGCTCCTGGAGGCAGGGACCTTGATTTCGGTGACATCTGGAGCTGAGTGGGAGTTAGGTGGGTGAAGAGACAGGCGAAGAGCAAGGCAGGTGGGAGGGCGCACAGCTGCAGAGGCCCAGGGGGAAGGAGCGGGGAAGGAGGGAGGGAATTGATGCTGAAGCTGGAGGGGAGGTGGCGTGGACCTGCAAGACCTTGTGGGCCACGACGTGGTTTATATCCCAAGAGGCAGAAGGGGTTCCAGGCAAGGGAGGGGCCTGGCTTGGTGGGAGGAGCCAGAGGGCGGCTGTGGCCTTGTCGGGGCACAGGTGGCGAGTGGCCCAGACCAAGGTCAGGGAAGTGGGGTGCAGAGAGGCACAGCCCACAGGTCAGTAGGGGTAAAATGGGTTGAAAAGTGCCCCTCCCTTCTGTCCCCACCTGTCATGGTCCTGGGGCCGGAAGCTCAGATACTTCCTTGGAGCCCCAGAGCCCCCCAATTAGAACTTTCTGGAACCTACAGCAGGTTCTGAGGCTCAGACCTGTGCCTGGCAGGGCAGAGCAGGTGTGAGCCTAGCAGTCTCCAGGCGGGACCCCCCGGAGCACCAATTCCAGGAATGAAAAGCGGAGGCCCAAGAAGAAGCCTGGGAGTGGGCACCTGCGTGCCTGCCTGTGTACGTTGCGGGGTTTGGCAACAGCCGAGATGAAAGGGAGCCGCACGGAGGGCGTGCCGGGCAGACAGGCGAAAGGCCCAGAGAAGCTGCCGAAGGAAGCTGCTGTCGGCAGGCAGCGAGCAGGAGCCAGGGCGGAGGAGGAAGGCCTCAGGAGCGGGTGGGGAGTCAGGTCAAGGGACAGCAAAGGCAAGTTCAAGACCAACAGGACACACATCAACACGGACCCTCACAAGACGAGTTGTGGTGTGGCCGAAGGTGGTGTGTGTGTGTGTGTGTGAGAGAGAGATGTGGACTTTGAGGAGCAATTCAAAAGCCTCCAGCCCTTAGCCCATCTGAACACCCCCTTCTCTCTTCACCCCCAACAGCCAAGAAAAAAAAAAAAAGAGCAAGAGAGAGAGAGCAAGAGAAAGAAGGAAAACAAAATATCTACAGTTGTCGAGACAAGAGGAGAAAAATAGAGGCAAACATCCGTAATTTTCTCTGTGGGGCTTTGCGGTAATTGAGCCATTTGGATAAAAATAAAGGCAGCAGGCCCCTTAGGTAAGAAGAGCTTTTGCAATCTAAGAAGCTGGAATTATGCGTCTTGTGTCACTTGAAATCCCCCGGCCTCCCCCTCCCGAGGGCGACCCAAACCACTTTGCCTTTTCTTATTATTTTTTCAGTCCGCTGTCAAATGTCGTCTGTAGAGCAGAGAATTTCAGCTGTCACAACTAATTTCAATTTTTCCACGTGCTTTTCCCCTTGGCGCCCCGGGGGAGGGCCCGGCTGAGCCCCCGTCCCTTCGCTCTGGGCTCATGCATCCACTCACTCTTTTTATTTATCACTGTTGTTATTTCAGAAACAGATTTATATCATGCATTTGTTTGCGGAGTGTTTAAGGGCTGCCGTTTGCTCCTGCGGGAGGCGGGGCCTGGCCCTGTCGGGTGTCCGGCTTCCCTCCCCCCACTGCAATCCCCACCCCCCATTCCATGTCCCCACCTCTGCCGCCTGAGCCCCCGGGACTCCCCCCACTCTCTTCCTTTCCCCCACCCCCACCCCCACCCCCACCATTCACCAGGGAAAATCCAGGCCTCGGACACAACCCTGATTCTTTTTAAAAAATATTTTTTATTGATTTCAGAGAGGAAGGGAGAGGGAGAGAGATAGAGACATCAATGATGAGAGAATCGTTGATTGGCTGCCTCCTGCACGCCCCACACTGGGGATGGAGCCCACAACCCAGACATGTGCCCTGACTGGGAATTGAACTGTGACCTCCTGGTTCATAGGTCGACACTCAACCACTGAGCTACACTGGCCAGACACAACAGGGAATCCTTCCTTCCTTCCTTCCTTCCTTCCTTCCTTCCTTCCTTCCTTCCTTTCTTCCTTCCTTCCTTCCTTCCTTCCTTCCTTCCTTTCTTCCTTCCTTCCTTCCTTCCTTCCTTCCTTCCTTCCTTCCTTCCTTCCTTCCCTCCTTCCCTCCTTCCCTCCTTCACAACACTGATTCTTGAGGTTCTATCAGAACCAGGGGAACCACATAAGTCTCCTCAGTAGAGGAAAAGGCCAGAGGGGGCAAGCATCATTGGTTTGCCGCCCCCTCCTGCTTCTCCATCTTTCTTTCCTTCTCAGTTCACGCCTGAATTCTATGGGCATTGACCCAGAGCCCCTCCTGTGTGCGGGTCCTGCCAGGGTGCTGAGCACACCGAGCTCAGGAGGGCACAGCCACTGCCTTGGAGGCGATGAGCTAATGAAGACAAAGGCAGGCAGGTCGGTGCTGAGCATCTGAAGTGCTGGCCGGTGGCCGTGCAAGGACAGTGTGGCCCAACGGAGGGAGGTCACTTACCTCGGCTACGTACTGGGAGGCCTCTGCCGAGACACCTGCTCGAGCTGACTTCGGAAGCCACCGGATGCTGCCTGCTAGACAACTTGAGGAAGGGAGTTGCAGGCCGAGGGAACAGCATGGCCAAAGGCTGGTGTTAGGAATCCAATTGTGCCCGTCCCCCCATTCCTATGTCAAGTCCTAGCCCCCAGTACCTCAGAATATGACCTCACTTGGAAATGGGATCATTACAGAGGTCATCAGTCAAGACGAGGTCAGACAGGAGCAGGAGGGGACCCTAATCCAATAGGACTAGTCGGAGACACACACACAGGGGGAGGCCCTGCAAGATGAAGGTGGAGAGGTGATGCTGCCACAGCCCAAGAGCGCCAAGGATTGCCAGCAAACCAGTGGAAGGCGGGAAGTCCTCAGAAGGAACCAACGCAGCTGTGGCCGGTGTGGCTCAGTGGATAGAGCCTCGGCCTGTGGACCGAAGGTCCCGGGTTCGATTCCGGTCAAGGACACGTACCTGGGTTGCAGGCTCCTCCCTGGCCCAGGCCCTGGTCAGGGCACGTGCAGGAGGCAACCAATGGATGTGCTTCTCTCACATCGATGTTTCCCCCTGTCTTTCCCTCTCTCTAAAAATCAATGGGGAAATATCCTCGGGTGAGGATTAACCAACATAAAAATACAAGAAGGAACCTGTGGCCGAAGCCACGCGGCTCGTGGCGCTTTATCACTGCGGCCCCGGCAAGTAACACGCGTGGAGACGGGACACGTGTCGTAGGAGCGCCTGTCATTCAGCAAGGCGGGTGCCTGGAGTTGGAGAGGGTGAGGCTGGGGTGCAGCGGGCAGGCTCTGCAGAGCTGGGGGCATGACGTGGAGGGCAGTGGGGCGTGGGGGGAGGGCCTGGGAGCTTGTTAAGCAGGAGGGAGGTGGGACCGGCTGAGCGTCGTTCAAGGCACACGCTGCTCACAGCACCAGAGGGAGGAGGCATCTCTTTCTCCCGTTCCCCTGCTTTCCCACCCTCCTCCACACACACTGCGGCTCGGCTGAGGGTTCCGGGGGCCAGGACAGGGCCTATCCATCATGGGCCACAAACAGGGATTGTTGAGTGAAGAAACAGGTGGACCAGTTCCTGCTTCTCCCAGGTTAACAGCCCTCGCCGAGCCCCTGGTCTGCAGAGGCTGATGATTGAGGGCGCTGCTGACGGTGTGTCCATGCTGGGACCCCACCCGGGTGTGAGAGCGGAGGCTGCTAGAGGAGAAGCCGCCGCCCTGGGCAGGCTGGGCGCGCGTCCCAATCCCCTGGTTCCTCCTTGGCCCGCCCACGTTCCCAGGTGCTGCTGGATTTTGTTCTGTGTGGTCCTACCTTCCTCTCCTGCACCTGCTGTCCCTGGGAGAGAGCAGGGAAGGTCCCAGAAAAGGCCAGGACCTTCCTGGGGAAGGTCCTAACCCAAACAATAACCCTGACCCTAACCCTAACCCAAACACTAACCCTAACCCTAACACTAACACTACCCTAATCCAAACACTAACCCTAACCCTAACACTAACACTACCCTAACCCAAACACTAACCCTAACCCTAACACTTACCCTAACCCAAACACTAACCCTAACCCTAACACTAACACTACCCTAATCCAAACACTAACCCTAACCCTAACCCAACACTAACCCTAACCCTTACCTTTACCCTAGCCCTAACCCAAATAATAACCCTGACCCTAACCCTAACGCTAACTCAAATACTAACCCTAACCCAGGGGTCCTCAAACTTTTCAAACAGGGGGCCAGTTCACTGTCCCTCAGACCATTGGAGGGCCGGACTGTAGTTTTTAAAAAAAAACATTCCACACATGCGCACTGTGGGCCTGGGACGAGTCGGCTGCTAAGCAGGACAGGCAGCGGCGGCAAAAACACCCAGTGGGCCGGATACATGTCCTCAGTGAGCCGCATGTGGCCCGTGGGCCGTAGTTTGAGGACCCCTGCCCTAACCCTTACGCTTACCCTAACCCTAACCCAAACACTAACCCTAACCCTAACACTTACCCTAACCCAAACACTAACCCTGACCCTAACACTTACCCTAACCCAAACACTAACCCTGACCTTGACCCTAACCCAAACACTAACCCTGACCCTAACACTTACCCTAACCCAAACACTAACCCTGACCTTGACCCTAACCCAAACACTAACCCTGACCCTAACACTTACCCTAACCCAAACACTAACCCTGACCTTGACCCTAACCCAAACACTAACCCTGACCCTAACACTTACCCTAACCCAAACACTAACCCTGACCTTGACCCTAACCCAAACACTAACCCTGACCCTAACCCTCTCCCTCCCCTCCCCCTCCCAGACACTCCCAGCTAGACTACATTTCCCAGGCTCCCCTGCAGGCACCATGTACTGAGTTCTGGCTGCTGTCATGTTGGAGGAAGTGATGTCACAACTCCCAGGCCTGGCTCCCAAAGCTTCCTGCGCCCTTTTCCCCATGGCTGCCCTGGGCCCACGAGTGACAGTGTGGGGCAGACCCCCTTCCCAGCGCCCCTGCCCTGCACGGGACTGTGATGTGAGCAGGAAGCGAGCTCTGGTTGTGGTGATTCGTTAAGATTGTCCCTGCTCTCTGAACACACTCCCCACTGGGCTCTCGTGGGGAGTGAAGAGTGAATCTCTCCAAGTGCTCACACAGCTCCCTCCCGCTACCGGGTGAGCCCAGCACATGCTGGTGCCCACGAATCCACGCCGGAGGTCCCTGTGCCTGTGTCTGGTGCTGGGTCATGCTCCCCTCCCGGCCTCAGTCTCTCAGAGCTGGGCTCCTTGTATCAGGGACGCCTCCGGCTGGTGGCCGTGGCCCCTGCAGCCTCTCTCCTCCCTAGAGCTGTAGACCTAGCCCTGCCCCACCCCCAGTTAAGGCAGATGGGCCAGCATCCACTTCAGGGTCCCCCAATGTGGCCATGCCTCAGGCCTTGGCTCAGGTTCTTATGCAGGGACAGGAGCTCTCCTAGGACTTGGCTTCAGAGGCCCCACTGCCCCGCAAGTCCTGTGCCATAGCCTGGGCTGTGCTGGCTGCCCCCTCCCCCTCCACGTCCCTGCGAAGGCCGCCAGAGCCCACAGGGCTGCACTGCTAGCTGGCCCTGGCTTGCTAGCATTCAGGAGCCCCTCGGGGAAACGGGGACACTTTGGACCATCATCTCTCTGAGCTCCGAGGCCCGGCCTGTTGGTTATGGCGCAGAGAGTCAGGGCTCAGCCCATGCGTGGGGTCAAGGCTCTGCCCGCCTTTCTCAAGGCAACAGACACTGGGAGGATGGGTCGAGGAGCTGCTTCTGAGATAACGTCGCCGCGGGCAGCATCAGGGCAGCCCGGGGCGGTTCGCTCCGTGCCAGGGCTGGAAGTCGTGTGGCTGGGAAGTGGCATCCACCAGCCCGAGCCCACGCACGAGCTGCGCTACCGTGAGGGAAATTGCCCTAAATGGGAAGCCACCTATGCGCCCGCGGAAAGTGATTTTGACGCTCGGGAGCACAGAGCGGCAGCCCTTCCGTGCACAATGATGTTTTCAGCTCGTCGGCCTCGCAATCACGCCGAAATAACATGTTCTCCTTGCTGTGGCCGCTCACCGGCCCGGGTCCACCCGGCACGGGCAGCGGAAGCACCGCATTTAGAACCACATCTGCTTTCCATTTGTGATGGACGGCACGGGCTGCAGACGCCCACGGCCTGCTCGCCCGGCGCCAGGAGCAGCCTCGCCGGCTTTGCTTTGGGCCCCTGGGCAGGCCCGTGGCGTGGTTCAGAGGGTTCGGGAAGGGGGGGGGGGGGGACCCGGGCTGGGAAGCAGCACTTCATGCTGCAGTTCCGGCTCGAACCCTGCCTCCTCCGCTTCCTGGCTCTGTGACTCCAGGCTGCTCTCCCTCTCTGAGCCTCATTGCCCCCGAGGCGGGATAAGGTCTTTGCCAACCAGTGGTTCCCTAGCCCCCATCCCCCCAGCAGGGACCAGTAGCCGGAGGTCTTGGTTTGCCCCCACCTTGACAGTGGCCTCAAAGGCAGCTCCTGTGTTTGTACAGCAGGTTCACAGGAGCATTATACTCAGTGGGGAAGGGTGGAAGCGGCCCAAAGGTCTGCTGATGGGTGCCCATAAAGTGTGGTCTAGCCATACAATGGGGTATTACCCAACCTTAAAAAGGAAGGAGGTTCTGGCCCATCTGGCTCAGTTGGTTGGGAGACATCCTGTTTACCGAAAGGTTGCTGGTTTGAGTCCCAGTCAGGGCACATGCCCGGGTTGCAGGCTCCCTCCCCAGTGGGGGGCAGGCAGGAGGTGGGGGTGAGGTGTTTCTCTCTCTCAAATCAATTTTTAAAAATGCAAACTGTCCGTTTCTATGACGGTCCATCTCGTGTAGAAGCAGGCGCTGCTGTAGAGGCCCCTTTGCTGCTCAGAGATAAGGCCAAGGCCGCTGAGATAAACCAGAAAATAGACTTACAGGCTTGCCTTGTTGTCAGCGGAAATGCTGAGACCTCGGGGGCGGGGGGGTGGGGTGGGGGGGGAGTGCGGACTGGGCTGGGCGCAGAGAAGTCTCCATTTATTTACTCACTATTTATTTGTTCACATGAGAACATAACTGAGCACCCACTCGTCTTCCTTTGCTGAAAATAATGACTCGGCACCTGCTGTGTGCTGGGCTCTGCCGCAGGCGCCTGGCTCCGGTGTGGCAGGGACTGAAGACTCCCTCCTAGGCCCAGTGGTCGGCAAACTCATTAGGCAACAGAGCCAAATATCCACAGGACAACGATCGAAATTTCTTCTGAGAGCCACATTTTTTAAACTTAAGCTTCTTCTAACGCCACTTCTTCAAAATAGACTCGCCCAGGCCGTGGTATTTTGTGGAAGAGCCACACTCAAGGGGCCAAAGAGCCGCATGTGGCTCGAGAGCCGCAGTTTGCCGAGCAGGGACCTAGCCCACCAGGAGGCTCCCGTTTGGTTGGGGGCAACAGATGTGGAAGGGAATTTGCAAAGCGCATCTTGGGACGTGACCTGGGCAGGAACTGGGACAGTCACAGACTGCCAAGGGCGGGAGAGGGTAGTTCTGGAACTTAGTGACACAAAACAACCGTTGTATTATGCCTACAGATTTATGGGTCAGAAATGCAGAGAGCACATGCGGAAACTTTGACTCTGCTCCATGATATCTGGGACTCCACAGGTGGAATGACTGCATAGCGAATGGCCAGGGGCAACTTCAATGCCTGGGGATTAGCATCCTCTGCAGTGCCTTTGCTCACACGTCTGGCTCTGAGCCGGGATGACTTGAAGGTTCAGGTCGGGGGCTGCTGACTGAAGTGCGCACGCGCGGCCTCTTCGTGTAGCTTGAGCTTCCTCACGGCATGGCAGCTTCCGGGCAGTCACACTTCTTACGTGGCAGCGGAGGGCTCCAAAAGTAAGTGTCCCCGGGGCCCAGGCAGGAAGGTGCATTGCCTTTTATGACCTCACTTCAGAGGTCAGGTAGTGTCACTTCTGCTGGGTTAGTGAAGTAGATCGCACCTCTTCCTGGAAATGTGTGACCATTGCCGACCATCACCAGCTCAGGGAGCCTCTATCGGCTCTCCTCCTGCCCTGCTCCCTGTGGCCTCTCCCCCATTCTACTTGCACCCGGATCTTTGTCCCAGGGTCGATTTCCGGGGCAACTCAGCTACTTACCGTGTAAGTCCCTAACCTCTCCCAGCCTCGGTTTCCTCATCTATAAAGTGTGGACACAGCCCTGACCGGTTTGGCTCAGTGGATAGAGCGTTGGCCTGCAGACTGAAGGGTCCCAGGTTCTATTCCAGTCAAGGGCATGTACCTTGGTTGCGGGCACATCCCCAGAGGGGGGTGTTCAGGAGGCGGCTGATTGGTGTTTCTCTCTCACCGATGTTACTAACTCTCTATCCCTCTCCCTTTCTCTCAATAAAATATATTTTTAAAAAAATAATAATAATAAAATGTGGACACAAATGGTCCCTCCTCCTAGAGTCAGTATGAGGCCTGGATGATAGAGTAAGTGTGAGGTGAGGGAAGCAGCGTGTCTGGCATGGAGGAAGTCCTCTGTGGGGGTGACTGGTTTTATAAGCTTGGCCAGAGCCTGTTAGCCCCATCCCCACTCAAAAGAAATCACTGATGCTCCACTGCCTTCGGGGTCCCCAGTCTCACCTGCTGCTGGCTGGCCACTCCCTTGAGGAGGACAGCAGGTGGCCAACCCAGAGCGGGTAAGGTATGCCAGGATGTCAGCCATTGCTTCTTCCAACCATGTCTCTCACCCGGTGCTTACTGACAAGGTGACTGACACTCATCAAGAAGTGTGTCCCCTCTCCTTGGATCAGAGTGGGGTTTTGTTCCTGGTGCAGCTCGTAGAGGAGGGCAGAGGTGAGTTTCCCGGCGAGATCCAAGAGGTGTTCAGAGCCTACCTCGCAGGGCTGCCTCATGGGATATCTGTTCTCAAAGCCTCAACCACCATGTGACCAGTGTGCGGACTGGTGACAACTGCCCTGAGGCTGCCATAGTGTGCGGAAGCCCAATCGAGCCCCTGTGGAGAGGTGTATGGAGGAGACTGGAGACTTCATGATGTAAGGAGGATGCTCAGTAGCCCCCAGCCATCCCCAAACCACCCCCCCCAGCAGTGGCTCCTGTCCCCACCCCTGCTGTTGCAGATCGCCAGCTTCTGACTGCAGCTGCCTGCACGCACCCCCACCCCTCCCCCACACACACACACACCAGAAACATCAGCCGAGCCTCTCCTGGATCCCTGGCCTGCAAATAGTGAGCAAAACAAGATGGCTGTTTTAAAGTGGGGACACTTGGGGCAGTTTCTTACTTAGCGAGAGCAACCAGAACAGAGATGGGGGCCATTCTGCAGCAGGGAAATCGGTTAACAAAATCATCTCCCCTTGGCTTGCTGCTCTCTGAGACGGTCTGCCTACAGGAAGCGAGGGAGGTTAACCTTCCTCCGCCCAGGTTACCCAGCCAGGCCCCTCCACGCTCCACGGCCACCACGGGGCGTGGCTTTATGGCCTCCAAAGGGTGAAAATGTGCCAGATCATCGGACACTCTGGCAATTTCTCAGTAAGAGCCAAGAAATTGTTAAGGGCTTAGCAACCTGGACTGCCTCCCACCCAGGCCTTCTCGAAGGAATCCCTCGGCCCCTCGGCCCTCCTGTGATGGATGGGGATGCCGCTGCAGGGCCAGGCACTGGCAAAAGCTGCTGTCTCTGTTGAAGGATGGTGTTCCGGGTCTGGGCTGTGGCCAGGGCTGATCTGCCCTCAGGGCACCTCCGCCCATGAGCACCCTCAGGTGAGAGGCAGGCCTGGCTGGGACCTGGGACCTGGGACTGGGGCGGGAGCGCCTCCTGCTGCCGCCGTGCCCTGGCCTCGCTCGCTCCCGGCCACAGAGTGGAAGGACTCACAGTTTGGTGACTCAGCCGCTGGGACCCGGCCTTCAGCCCCACTGGCGATGCCCATCCTAATAACAGGCACTTCCAGCTAGAAACCCAGCTCTGCAACGTACCAGCCTTGAGCAAGTCCCTTTCGCTCTCGGAATCTCAGGTTCCTCATCTGTAAAATGGCAGTCACTAAAGGCACCCGATTCATAAGGCTTAATTTAGATAGTAGAGATGAAGGGCTTTCAACAGCGGCTGCTTCTAGGCAATACGTATTCCCTGCCCTGTCCCCCCCACCACGCCCACTGTCTCCAAGCATGTGCATGTATGTGCACCTATCCTCCGAAATAAGCTGAGTGGTTTGTCTGGATGGCGCGCTGGGTTTGTTTTTACACAAAAGGAAGGAGGGGGGTGGGGATCCCAGGTCTGGGAGCAGGGCAAGCGCAGTGACCTTGACATAGAGCCTGTGACACACTCTACTTGCTAGCCCCCGGGGGGCACTTGACTTTGGCGCACTCACCTTTGCTCACCCTGTGGCTTATCTATGTTATCTTTGCAAACAAACCACAGCCCTTCCCTGCCGGAATCACCCTCCAGCCTCCGATTCTGAAACAACATCCCTCTCTCCACTCAGCCCAGCTATCCATCAACTCTGGCCAATGGGAGGGGGGCTCTGTGAGCTGCGTTTCTTCAGGCTCTACAAGATAATGGAAAGGCTGGCAGCTCCGGGACTGCAAGGCCTGTTGTCAAGGACTCTTTTCTTGAGCCCCGCATCTTTGGCAGCTGTGATAATCAACAGGAAAAACCAGAAAGGTGCATTCGCGTGGAATGCCCACCTGGGTGTCACAAAAGCAGCCTAAGACTGGATCAAGCCAGGGAAGCAGAGCCCAGAGGCAGAGAAAGCAGGTCTCAGCGACAGGGTCTGAGTCCACACATCAGGTCAGTGAAGCTGCTGTCCACATGGATGCCACCTTTCCTTGCACCTGTGCTCACACTGGTGCCTTCACAGGGAATGCCCTGATGCCACATCTGCAAATGTCCATGTGTCCCATCTGAGATGCCACCTTTTTCATCACATTTCCTCTGCTCTCTCTCTTATGTGTGTGTGTGTGTGTGTGTGTGCGCGCGCGTGCCCATGCTGAAGTGACTTCCTCCTCTTCTGGGTGCTGAATATTATGTATGGATGCCTCTTAGCGTTACTTATAACCGTGTACTATTCCTATTATGCATTATTTAAAAAAAACACACAAAAACCGTCAGCTCATTTCTGCTTGGATCCATGTCTGATCTTGGCTTTCTTCTCATAGCATGGCCTCTGAGAAAATGTACTGGGAGAGATTTCTGGAGGTGGGAGCACAGGGAACCTTCGTTTTCTGCATGAGGCATTCCTGGGATGATTTATAAAAGCCAGGTGTTGCTTTTGTATTCAGAAATATATATATATATATATATATATATATATATATATATATATATATATATATACTTTCAAACTCATTGAATGAATTAACCGCTGAATGCATTTAGTAGCTTTAATTCCACTCCCAGGTTTCTACAGGATGCAACCAATGCTATGCTATGGTCCCCTTTTGATAGCCTTCCCACGTGCTCACATCCTTGTCACTTTATTTTATCCCCCGTCAAGTTGTCCTTCCCTCCTGCAAGCACAAAGCGACAATCAGGGCGGCCAAGGGAGGCGGACTGGTGCGTAAGGAGGTTGATCTTCAGCTTTCACAGGTCTGTTGCTTCCACTCCGCGAGTGACCAACTCATCCCAATTTTCCTAGGACATTCCTGATTTTAGCACAAAAAAATCCCACATTCCCTAGACACCATTTCCAGGCAAAACTGAATGGTTGGTCACCCTCTCTACTCCTCCCAAACCCACAAATCTGATTTTAAGACATGGAAGATGAGCTTTCCTTGGTTCCTGTGGTGGACAGAATTCTAAGATGGCAGAGC
Organism: Corynorhinus townsendii; assembly: GCA_026230045.1. Taxonomy (NCBI): domain Eukaryota; kingdom Metazoa; phylum Chordata; class Mammalia; order Chiroptera; family Vespertilionidae; genus Corynorhinus; species Corynorhinus townsendii. The sequence goes on from JAPDVU010000005.1 coordinate 173,732,679, forward strand.
TCCTGTCCCCTCCTGCAGGCGTCCTGTGTGGACGTAGATCGGATCTATGGTGGGATATCATTCCTGGGATTGGTTTACCAATGCCTTGGCTTGGCTTTGTGTTCACCAAAAAAGAGAGATTCTCCTGGGTGAGCCTGACCTGATCAGGTGTGCCTTTAAAAGAAAATGAATTGTCAGAGAGATGTGCTCCTGCGGGTCATGAACGCCAGCCTCCATGAGTTCGACAGCCACAAAGAAATGAATCAAAAAACCACATGAGCTTGGACCCCAAGCCTCAGATTAGGCCTCAGCCCCAGGGAACACCTCGCCTTCAGCCCAGGCACACTGTGGCATGATTCTCACCTATAGGATGTAAGATAACAGGTTTGTTTGAAGATGCTAAACTTGTGATCATTTGTTACACGACCAAAGAAAACATATACAATCCCATAAAGGACACTCTTGCCATAGAAGAGAAAGCTGAGTGGCTGTGGCAAGTTCCTCAACCCGTCTGAGTCTTGATGTCCTTATCTATAGAACTAGAATCCCGGTGCACGAATTTGTGCACAGGTGGGGTCCCTCGGCCTGGCTGGCGATCAGGGCCGATGTGGGGGGCCAGCCAGCCAGGGAGAGGGACCACAGGAGGTTGGCCCCAGCAGCAAGCTAACCAATGGCCAATTCCATAAGGAATCAGACTCCCTCCTTCCTCCTGTCTGGGTCCAAGGTGCAGTGAACCAGGTTCAGGGCTGTCAGAGTCCCAGGAGCAAGGTCTGGGTCAGCGCACGTCAAGCTATGGGCCGGTCGGCCAGTCTTTTTGGTCATTCTGTTCATTGGATTGTAACGGTTGCTTAGGCTTTTATATATAGAGAGGAGGAGGCCAGTACTCCATTCTGCACCTATTCCTTGGAAATCCACTCCCTCCACTATCCCTGGCTCTCAGCTAAGCACCTGCAAATCTTGAACAGCCAAGGTCAAAGGTCAGTAGTTGGCTGTGCTGTGCTTTGACCACCTTCCTTTGGTGAACAAAGTGCTTCCTTGCTCATGTGGCAGCTATTTTGCTAGCAGTGAATAAGAACAAAACCCCAAATGGTCAGGTCTGGCTTGGGGAGCATGGTCCTTAGGACAATTCCTGTTGCTAAGAGGGCATGGAACCTCCCTGTGAGTAATCACAGGGAAGCCTGCCCATCAGACACCTAACCATGCCTGGATAGGACCTCTTTCTATCCAGGTGCCAATCATTCTTTTCTGAGTACATCTCAAGGGACCTACCTGCCCAGAGAGCTGGTATGAGCTCATCCTATGAAAAGAGCACGAATTCAGATTCATTTTTATTGAAATATCAGAGAGATATTTGCACAGCATGTTTACAGCAACATTATTCACCACCCAAATGTCCATCAACACACAAATGCATAGACAAAATATGCTCTGTTCATCCAAGGGAATATTATTCAGTCTGAAAAAGGAAGGAAATTCTGACATATGCTGCAGGATGGGTGGAACCTGAAGACACTTGCTGAGTGAAATTAGCCAGTTACAAGAGGATGAACAGCGTGAACCCATTGATATGCGGTCCCGAGAGCAGTCAAGTTCTGAGACAGAAAGGAGAATGGTGGTCGCCGGCCTCAGAGAGGGGGAAGCAGAGAGTTCAGTTCTAATAGGGACAGTTTCATTCTGGAAAGATGAAGACGTTCTGGAGATGGATGGTGGTGATGATTGCACCGCAATATGAATGCACTTAACGCCACTGAACTGTACACTTGAAAGTGGTTAAAATGGTATTTTTTATGTTATCTATATTTTACCACAGTATAACATGTTAATTTTAAAATTTATTTTTAAAATTTTAACTCCTTAGATCTCAAAAAATAAAAATTCAGTCAGCAAGGAGGCATAGCAAGAGCTCACTCCAGCTGGTGGGATGTGTGTCTCCCTCTGGAGATACTGTCCGTAAAGGAGAGCAGTCAGCTTCTCTAGCAAAGGGAGGGCATATTCCCTGCGCACTCTCATTCCCAGCGACTTCACCCCCGGGCGCATATCCTAGAGAATCTCTCCCACAAGGACACAGGGGACAAGTTCAAGATAGCTTGTTTGCAACAACATTCATAACGGAGGAAAAATGGAAACAATCTAAATGATTATACACCGGAGAAAGGATACATCATTTCTGGTTTATTCAGACAGTGGACTGATGGAGCAAAAGCATCTGAAATATGGCTCCGTATGTGAACTTAGATAAACCTCAAAACAAAAAGGACTCAAACTACAGAAGGATACATAGAGCTTGGTCCCATTTATATACTGTTTAAAAGCACTTGATTTTTATACACGTAAGAGCAATCACTGAAAACACACAAGAGAACATATCCAAAAAGCTCATTGGTAAATGAAACTGGAATCCTAAAAAAATTTTCAAATAATCCACAATAAGACATAAAAGGGAAACAGATAACCATACAGACAGGGGTCAAACAGTAAACAAACAGGAAATGGGTAGCCCTAAGTCAAACCAAATCAATAATCACATTAAATGCAACTGATCTAAGCACACCAATGAAAAGGCAGAGATGGTCAGATTGGAGTGTTTTTTTTAAATTCACAGTTAAAACTTTAAAACAATAACAACAAAAACACAAAAAAACAAAGCCTTCTAGGCCCAGATGTCTTCACTAGCAAATTCTACAAAACGTTTAGGGAAGTAATAAGATCAGCTGCATCTTCCAGTAAATGGAAGAGAAGGCAATACCTCTTAACTCATTTTATGAGGCCAGCATGACCCTGATACCAAGCCAGACAAATAAATTACAAGTAAACTATAGACCAATATCCCTCATAAATGCCAAAATGCTCAACAAAATATTAGCAAATCAAATCCAGCTAAAAGGATAAAATGCAATGAGAGGGATAGTCATCATGATTCAGTAGGGTTTATTATGGGAAAGAAAGACTGATTCAACACTTGAAAATCAATCAGTGTAGTTCACCACATGAACAGACTAAAAAAGCAAAATGCTTATCGTCATCTTAATAAATATGGAAAAAGCATTTTGATAAAAATTCTCAACTGATTAGGAATAGAAGGGGTATTCCTTATCTTGATAAAGGATGTCTACAAAAATGTAGACGGAATGTCATGCATACTGGTAAAAGAATGAATGCCATCCCCCTGAGATCAGAAACATTTCAAGGATGTCCACTCTCACCACAGACAAGAAAAGTAGTAAAAGACACGAAAATTGGAAAGGAAGAACTAAAACTATCTCTATTAGTAGGTGACATAATTGTCAACATAGCAAAATCTCAAGAAATCTACCCCAAAAAGCCACTGGAAGTAATAAATGAGTGTAACAAAGTTTTGGTTTTGGTTTTAGTTTTAACAAAGTTTAAGGATAAAAGTTTAATATAAAAGATCAATATTTATATACCAGCAATGAACAGTTGAAAATCAAATTTTTAAAAGAGTTCCATTTACAATAGTAGAAAAAACATAAAAATTTAGGTCTATAGCTAAGAAAATATATTCTGGATCTTTATGCTGACAACTACAAAACAATGGTGAAAGAAATAAAAGAAAATGAAAATAAATACAGAGATACATAATGTCAATTGATTGGATGACTTGCAATTGTTAAGATGTTTCCCCTAAACTAATCTATAGATTCAACACAATTTCAATCAAAATCTCAATAAGATTTTTGTAGATACCAACAAGCTAATGTTTTGCTAAGATAAGGGAGCTTAAATAGCCAAGCAATTTTGATAAAGAATAAAGTTGGGAGACTTATCTTACCTAATTTTAAGATTTACTATAAATCTACAGTAATCAAGACAGCATGGTGTTGGTGAAAAGATAGGCATATACGTCAACGGAGAGAGAAGAAATAGACCTGCACGTATGTGATCGACATTTTTGACAAAAGTACAAAGGCAATTCCATACAGAAAGGCTCATCCCGCGCAGAAACAATGGGATATTCTCATGAGAAGGAAATTCACTGACCCATACTGCACACCTTACGCAAAAGTGAACACAGAGTGGATCAGCGCCAACAAAATGCCAGGCATTGTGCTAGGCGGTAGGGAGAGCGACGATCCAGGCAAGCACGGTGTGTCTCAGTAGAAGTTTTATTACAATAGAAAAGACAGCAAATAAACAAATAATTGCGCGGCGACGTAAAAGCAGTGGTGATAAACATGAAGATGATGAAGTCCAGGCTGGTAACAGAACATGTAACAGCAGTCTTGAAGGGGTTTGGGTGATCTTCCTCTTCTGTACCCCAAGAAATAAGTGAGTTGCCCAAAGTTGGCCAGCCAGGAAAAGAGGGAGAAACAGAACCTTGTGTTCCGACCCAGACATTCTGTGGTCTTTGGAGCAAACTCGAATGTACCTTATATTTGGGCCAATAACCCTGATTTCACTATTTATACTCAGGGAGAGAACCAGCTGGAATGTGGATGAATAAATATAGATTTTTAAAAAAATATTCAAAACACAAGTCTCACTAAAATCGGGTCAGTGAAACCATCCCTGTTCCTGAAGGCTGATGACGTATCCTTGACTTTTACAAGCAGAGAGGAGTTCAATCCGTCAACCGGCCCGGGCTGGGCCACAAACAGATGTGCTGGCGGGTGTTGGTCCTGCCCCAGGACAGCGCAGGAACAGCAACGAATCCACTACCTGCTTTCCTACCTGGGTTGAAACAGTTTGTCTGAAAAGGATCATCTTCCATGTGGCAATTTCCCCAAATTCTTTTATTTCCCCACAATCTAGGAATTGTTCTAATTTGGCATTACTCAGTTCTAAAGAAGTTTCCTACGCACCTACTATGTGCCAAACTCTAGAGATACAGGAACAAATAAAACTCAGACTCTGTTCCTAAGGAATTCACAGTCTGGTAATGGAGTCACTACCAAATGAAGAACTGCTCTTGATTATCGGCCAGTTATTGGTCTAGCATGCTGACACAAGGGATCAAGAGAAGTCACGATGAATTTTACATCTTTTTCAAAAACATGTTTTTATTGATTTCAGAGAGGAAGGGAGAGGGGGAGAGAGAGAGACACATCAATGATGAGAATCATTGATCGGCTGCACACACCATACTGGGGATGGAGCCCACAACCGGGCATATACCCTGACTGGGAATCCAACCGTGACCGTGACCTGGGTCATAGGTGGACGCTCAGCCACTGAGTCACACCGGCCAGGCGGATTTTACTTCTTCACTTCCCTTTCTCAGTGCCTATCTGCCTTCGTAACTTCAAGTTAGGCATAAAATGCTTGACCTGACGCTCCATTAAAATCCAACTCCTGGGTATCATACTTGCCTCAAACAAGATGTATTTGGAAACCCCTAAGCCTTGTTTCTTCTCTGGGGTTTTTGTTTGCTCATTTCTAAGATCCATCTCAAAGGCTCCGTGTGTTCCTGCAAGTAGGACTCCTACCCTTGCCTTGAAATATCTATCCCCATCTCCTACCATGGGAAAAATGCCAAGCATTCCAAGAAGCCCCCTTGCAATAACGTCAGTCCTGACTCAACAGGCACGCAAGCAAAGGTGGTCCTGCGGTGGTAGTTCCAGCTTCCTCAGGGTCCCAGAGTAAGTAATGTGTCAGAGGACGCCTTGCTGGTTTTCCACTGGGAGCGTCCCCCTCCCCCCCCCCCAGCTGTGTCGCTAGGCAACCCCAGCTGTGTTGTTAGCCCATCCTCGAGCAAACCGATGAGGGTGCAGGAACTCAGATCTGAGACTCCGTGCAAACATGGGGCACTGGCATTTGTGGTCCTTTGTCCTGCAGCCTCCCTTTGGGTCCTCACGGTGCCATTTCAAAAAGCTCAGTTCCCCATATTCCCAACCCAATGGCCATGCCCGGGAGGGCTGCGGGGGTCAGGCTCTTCGTGAGCCAGCACTGCGGGGTGCTGTCTTGGGAGAGCCACGTCACCCTCTCTCAGTTTTCCAGCGGCCGACAGCCGGACGCCTCGGGCCCCATCCGAGCCTCAAGAGCCCCTTAGCATCATGGAGCAACCTGGACCAAATCACGCCTGGGGGGCGGGCCCCGACCAGTCCTCCCAGACCCGACGGCGGCCTCACGCGTTGGGCCCGCCCCCCACTTCCGGCCGGACCGCGGTCACGTGGCCTGACCGGTCCCTCAGACGCGACGCGGCTTCTCTCGCGTCGAGTGTCCCGTCTTCCCTTCCGCCGGAAGTGGGGCGACTTTCCCTTTCCGGCTACGGGTCCCCAAGCGGAGGGGGAGGCCGGACCGGGAGCCGAGCGGCGGCGGGGGCGGTAATGGCGGAGCTGGTGCAGGGGCAGAGCGCTCCGGTGGGGATGAAGGCCGAGGGCTTCGTGGACGCCCTGCACCGGGTCCGGCAGGTACGGGCGCGGCCGGCTGGCGGGAGCAAGGCAGCCCGAGGCGGGGCCACCCCGAGTCCGATGGGAGGAGGGGGTCGTCTGGGGGCGGGAGGCAGCCCGGCTGACGCCTCTGTCGGGGTTGGCGGTTCCTTGGGGCTCCTGCAGCCCAAGGAACCCAGGCATGAGGCGCCTTCGCGAGGCCCAGGCCCAGCCTGTCGGGCGGGTCTCCCCGGTGCTGGCAGCCGCTGGGGAAGGGGCTGCCCCGGACGCCTGGCCCCGTCGCGTGGGGCCGGAGCTGGACCTTCAGGGCAGCCAGCGCGGGGTTCTGAGGCTCGCGATTGGGGAGCTCACGGCGAGGAGACCCGGGCATAGACAGAAGGCGGCTGTCTCAGGCCCAGCAGCTTCTTAAGACTTGGGAAACATCGTCTTGGGACTTTCTCTGATTCAGGAGTCTTTTATTTTTGAGGGTCCTCTTGGAGAGGGAAGAAAGGAGAATGCTAAGTGGATGTGGGTGGTCCATAAGAGGTAGAAATTCCTTATGGGCCGGAGTTTCTCCCCTCTGCGGGAGGATGTGATAGGGACTCATTCCAGCAGTGAAACGTTACCATCTGACAGCGTAGTGCCTTTTGTCAGAGTTAAAGAAACTGATTTTAAGACGTTACATGCTTCCCTGGAGAATGAATATCGGGCCTGCCACATGGGGCTTGGGGCATGGGACTTAGGATAGAACACATCCTTGTATTGTGGGTAAAGCTTACAAGTTAGCTCCAACCCTTCAACTTCTGCTGTGTTCATCGTCTCTTCCTCTTTAATTGTAGGCATACTAAGCGACATTTTAAAAGTTGGGCTGTAACTAATTACTGCCTGATTCCTAACAGAAAGCCGCAGGACTCATTGTATGAGAAGACCCACTCGCGGTGGCTTGAAGATGTGGTCTTTACCTCTCTTCCCAGTATTCCAGGGGAGGGAATACCCTCCCTGTGTCCCAGATACTGACTTTCCATTTTAATACTGATGCTCCTGTAGACATTCTGTTGGATCCCAGAACTTTCCAAACCTATGGTTCCACCTAAAATTTTATCTGATGACCTGTCACTGCCTAGGCACCAACCAGTGCGGTAGTGAGAATCCATCTTACTTAGACTTCAGAGCCAGCCAGTGGCTCTAACGGATGAACATGCCATCCCGTTCCCCTTCCACTGCTCTGCGTGCCGGCGTGTTCCATGCTCTCCTCTCCAGCACAGGGTCCTGAACCTTGTCTCTCCCTGGCTACTAATATGTAATGGCTTTCGCTCTGTGCTGATGTGTGACAGTCACCTTGTTGGCCTCCTGTATCCAGGAAGAATCATAGTCGCTACCCCCACGAGCTCAGCTCCTCAGTTTGCAGAAGGCCCATGTAGTTGAACGTAAAATGAATGGTGGATCATTGAGAAGACTTTCTGCTTCTCTTGAGCCAGTGGTTGAACTCGTGTTCTTGGACAACCCCCTCAGGAGGGAGGGAGACCCTCTGTTAAGTGCTGACCTAATGCGGATTGTTGGAGCAGTAGTTGTACCGCTAGGAGAGGAACTTCATTGGGAGTGTTCGCAGCTCTGAAATGCACCATTGACTGGAGCAGTTAATAAGCGCAATGAAGACACTGCTGTGAGGGTGTTACGTCTGAATGTTAACTGCTGGAGGTCCATACTGTCTCCAAGGATTTGATGGCCTTTAAAAACTAAAGAAAAAAACACACGCAGGTTTGTGGGGACTTTTAGATTTATTTATAGATTTGCACTGGGCGAGAATGGCATGCTGGAAGTCTAAAATATGGTATGCTTATAGTAAAACTTACCTGAAAGGGTCTCAGGTTGTTTGGTCATCTGGACGGTGGTGGTTCTACTTCTCCGTTGTATACACAGCGTGTTGCAGAGACGTGATTTTCCCCCAGCAGTAACTGGAAGTAAAAACTGTATTTATTTAAAAGATTGCAAAGCTTTTCCTCTCTTATGTGCCCTCAGAAACACCAGCAACCGACTAGAAGGCCCTCATCAGTTTGTCAGAGAGCAGGAAGCTCTATGGTGCTCAGTTTATCTAGATCAGTGGTTGGCAAACTGCGGCTCACGAGCCACATGCGGCTCTTTGGCCCCTTGAGTGTGGCTCTTCCACAAAATACCACGGCCTGGGCGAGTCTATTTTGAAGAAGTGGCGTTATAAGAAGTTATATGTTTAAAAAATTTGGCTCTCAAAAGAAATTTCAATCATTGTACTGTGGATATTTGGCTCTGTTGACTAATGAGTTTGCCGACCACTGATCTAGATCATAATAGCATCTGAGTTGATCCTGCTGGGATTGGAACTAGCAGTTTATTAAATCTGGGTATTTAGGGTTCAGTACCCAATCTACTCAACTTCCCTGCTAGCATCTAGAAGCCTCCTCCGTGCCTTTACTTACTTAATATATGATGTTTCTGGCTCATAAAGTCAAGTGTGGTGAATGCTCAGTCCGTTTCAGTTATGCATCAGTGTTTGGCACAAATGGATAATCCAGCCATTCTGTAGGGAAGTCCACAAGTGTGGAAATGTGATCTGATTCAGTCCCAAAGATGAATATCAAAAACTGCTGGGTATTAAAAAAACCCCATCATGTTCAGTTCTCCTGTCATTGGCAGGAGAGCAAAAATAAAGTACTATTTTTTTAACTTGTTTAGAGAGGGCAGGATCCTAGTAAGGGTGGGATGTGGACTCAAAGCCAAAATAGGTTATCCTATAGTTACGCTGCACCTCTACCCTGTCTGTCTAGGTTGTAAGGGGACCTTGTGGAGATTTTGGGTGAGTAGATAAAAATCTGTTTTATCTTGTTTCCTAAGCATAAAAAATCTTGCCAGAAAGCCCACTGCGGGTTTAGTAGCATCTGTCATCAAGTGTCCGCACATTTGCATGTTAACAAGACAGTGCGAAATCCACAGTGTATTACTCCCAGCAGCCTTCCGTAAGCTCTACCAACTGTCTGCCCTCTGCATTGCGTAACTCCAGAGTATTCTATCCACATGAATACAGTGTAATTGGTGCCTCAGGGAGCTGATTGAGCATTATGTTGATTCTGCACCCAAATGATTTTGATCAAGCCATTGTAGAATCAAACAGAGAGTAACATTAGAACCTATCCTTTACCAGCACTTTAAAAATATATATATTGATTAGTGAGGGGCCTCCAGAGATTGCCCCCCAAGGCTGCAGTTTCACACGTTGAGCCTGGGCAGTAGGTGATTTGGCGTGAGTGCCGTACACAAGCACCAGATCTCCTTCAAGGAAACGTGCATCCACCATTACAAGAAAAAGCCTCTGCCCGTTGGCTGTTGGGTACTCCCTGAGAGATACCGTCTTCACTTAATATATGGTGTTTCTGACTCACAAAGTCAAGTGTGCTGAATGTTCAGTCAGTTGAAGTTGTACTCCACCGAGATCATCTCTTACATGTTCAGTGGCTCAGTCTCTCAAGTCATTTCACTGCGACTTCCTGCATGTACATTCGTTTTAGCTTTCTCAGACACTTGAAGAAAACCAATGCCTACAGGAAATCTATGGGCTGCTTCTGTATCTTTGATAGGACCCAGCAGAGTACCCTGCAAAGGGTGAGCTCTTGTTAAAGAATTGGCACTTGGGTTGAGTCCATTTGAGTCACCACACTGTAATGCAAGCACTGGACCTCAGGGTTGGTATTGAAAGGTAGACTCTAAGTGAATAGTATGTGTGCCTCTAAGGTTTTTCTCATTTTCTTCAGAGACTTTATCTTTCTTTAAAAATTTTTTTTAATATTTTTTTTATTGATTTCAGATGGGAAGGAATGGTTCTTTGAAGTCCCAATTATTTCTAGATACAAATTGACCTAGACCAGAGTTCTTAAACCCATGGCCCACGGGCTGGGGAAGGCTCACAGTGGGCCTGCAGGCATGCTTTGTTTGACTCACACAGTGCCAGCACTTAGAAACCAGAATGATTTCACATAAAAATGCAGATTGCTAGCTTCCGCACTGCTCCCGCATTTTGCGGTGGCAGTATTCGGCAGGAGCTGGTGGCCTCTGCCCCTTTGCACAGGCGTTGACTCTCGTTGCCTTCCTTCCCACCACTTTGCTCATGTTTTACACTGCCCATTGGGGTGCCTAGTCCACAGCCTTTTTTTCTTATCCTTTTTCATTTCTAGGTTTTATTTGAAATTTATAATGGAAAAAACTGGGAGGAGAGTTGGGCTCCTGCAAGCAGCTGTGTGACCTTGGACTAGGTTAGTCTTTCCCAACATTTGATCTACAGGCTGTTACTATGTCTTCCACGGGGAATACAGGGTTAAATAAAGTGAATTGGCTTCTATACTACAAGAGTTCTTGGAGCCTTTAATATGCTTACGTGCATTAAGGCCTAAATGTCCTGAAGTTAAATCACTTCATACCCTCTTTTCATAAAACCAAATTCCATTCTGTGGATCAAACGTAGGAAATGTTGAGCTAAATAATCTCAGGGGTCCCTTCAAGGCCATGAGCTGGATTTGAAAAAGAAAATTGGTCATATTATTTTCACTCTTTTGCTTTGTAATACACTAGAGGCCCGATGCACGAAATTCTTGCACGGAAGGGCGAGGGTCCCCTCAGCCCAGCCTGCACCCTCTCCAATCCGGGACCCCTCGGGGGATGTCTGACAATCCTGGACCGCTGGCTCCTAACCACTCACCTGCCTGCCTGCCTGATTGCCCCTAACTGCCTCTGCCTGCTGGCCTGATCACCCCTCATTGCCCCCCCCTGCTCGCCTGATCACCCCTAACTGCCTGCAGGCATGATTGCCCCCAACTGCCTCCCCCCCACTGGCCTAGTTGCCCCTAAATGCCCCCCCGCTGGCCTGGTCACCCCTAACTACCCCCCTCAGCCAGCCTGATCGCCCCTAACTGCCCCCCGCCGGCCTGGTCACCCCACGCAGTCTTTTCGGTAGTCCAGTTGTTTTGGTTGCAACGGTCGCTTAGGCTTTTATACATATAGATTATACAGTAGGTCCTCAAATAACATCTTTTCGTTCAGTATTGTTTTGTTATAATGTTGATGAGATGCCATAGGAATTTTACCCTTATGTCGATGAGCGTAGTAAAATTAGTTTCTTTATATGTTGTTTCCCTGCAGTTCCAAGAACCTTTTGATGACATTAAGGGAGGACTTAACTGTATTGGGTGTCGGTTAAAACTTTCCTCTCCCAAGCTTTTCTGTGTAGTCCTTTTACTTTTAAGAACTGTCTCTCTTGAAAATGTCTTGCATTTTGAGTTTCATTATAAGGACACTTGGGAAAGAATAGCCGATGTTTCTGTTGGAGGCACTTTTCTCCTAATACCAGATGAAAACAAATCACTTGCAAGACTGAGGGTGTTAGTGGAAGTAGTGTTGTGATTCAGATTACCTATCTGCCGTTATTTGCGTATCTGCTGAGCCCAAGGCTTTTCTTGCTGGATGCTGGGACAGTGCAAAGATAAATAAGACAACTTTGCAGCTGGTTTTATCTTAACTAGATTAAATTCTCACAACAACCAGGCGCAATATTCAGGACAAGGGTTATATTTCTCACTTTATATTTGAAAATAAGCCAAAGGGAAACAAAGCAGTTTTCTCAGAGGCACACAAATAATATATACATTGTTCCTGCACCCATGTCTTGTGCGTTCTAAGAAGGATTTCGTTCCTTTGCAGAGGTAGTTGCATAGTTTTCATCTCGCTGAGACATCAGCAGTCTTAAAGCATCGAAAGGATGCTGGTGAATTAGATGGCATGGAGGGGAGAAAACTAATGGACATGTCATCTTTAGGGCTTTTGGTGGGGGAATCCGAGCTGGAACAGTATTTCAGCTTACAGCCTTAGGTGATCATCTGAGCATTTTGCCCCCAGATGGTTTTCTCCGTGTGCACTTTAAATTTAGCAAATGTTTTGTTTGTTTTTTGTTAATCCTCACCCAAGGATATTTTTCCATTGATTTTTAGGGAGAGTGGAAGAGAGAGGGAAAGACAGAAATATCGATGTGAGAGAAACACATCGATTGGTTGTCTCCTGATTGGTGTGAGCCCTGACCAGGGCCTGGGCTGAGGAGGAGCCTGCAGCCAAGGTATAATATGCCCTTGACTGGAATCAAAGCTGGAACCCTTTGGTCCGCAAGCCAAGGCTCTATCCACTGAGCCAAACCGGCTAGGGCAAATTTAGCAGATGTTTAATGGGAACCTTCCATGTGCCAAGCATTTTGCTATGCATTAGGGAAGCTGTTCTTTAACTTTGGTAACATGGGCCTTTTATTTTTTTAAGATATATTTTTATTGTTTTTTGTTTTTTTAAAGAAGGAGAGGGTGAGACAGGTAGAAACATTGATGAGAGAGACACATTTATCAGCTGCCTCCTGCACTCCCCTCACTGGGGATCCAGGCCCAAACCCAGGCATGTGCCCTGACCAGGTATTGAGCCGGCGGCTTCTTGGTTCATGGGTTGCAACCACTGAGCCACACCAACTGGGCAGAACATGGACCTTTTAAAGACTCTTGAAAACTTTGAACTCCTCAGCATATTTATTGGTTTTGTATATAAATTCAAGAGTTTCTCAAGCTGAGCCCTGGAACTCCCAGTTAAGGAATCTTTGTCCCAGGGTTACCGAGGCGACTGAGAAGATCCACTCTTCAAAGAGCTCCTTGTGAGGAGACAGTGGAGCCAATAACTGTCTCGGTGAGATTCTGCTATTTAGAGCTGGGTTATCAAGTGCATTGCAATCACAGATAAGGGAGTATTTAATTCTCCCCAATGTGGGCGGCACGAAGTTGTCAGGAAAAGGTACGAAGAAGAGCTGCTATCTTACTTGATTGGTACATAGAATTCCTTGTTTTGGCAATGCCAGTAAACAGGGCAGGACCAGCCGGGGCCCCATCTCTGCCAACACTTAGGCTACCATTTGTTGAGCTTGTGTTATGCTCGGTGCCAGGCACAACTTTCATAGATGTTCTCTCATTTGATAGTCACAAAATTCCCAGGTGGTAGTGTAGTGAAGTGGTTCTTAAGAGCTTGACTTCAGACTATATGAGCTCAAGTTCTGGTTATGCCACTTACTAGCTTAGTCACTGGACAAGTTATCTACTTTAAGCCAAGGTTTCCTCATGTGTAAAATGGAGATCATTGATGTTAGTAATAATTTTTTAAAATAGCTAATATTAAGTCAGCCCTCGACACAGTGGTTTGTAAAAAAAAAAAAAAAAAAGCTAATATTAGAAGTTAGGAGGTTACTAGGGGCTAATATTAGAAGTTGGGGGAGGTGGATACGTGTAGTGACTGAAGGGGGCCTGAGGCAGGCTTCTGGGGTCCTGGTGATGTTCTGTTTCTTGACCTGGATACTAGTTGCGCAGGCATGTTCATTAGTAAAAATTCAGTGAGCTGTAAACGTATCCATGTACTTTTCTGGAGCATTATTCTTCAACTAGTGGCCCAGTGCACGAAATTCATGCACATTAAAAAGGGATTAATTAGAGGAAATAATTTAATATTACTGTTTGCCCTTTCTCTATAATAGAAGTATCAGAGACGAAAGAAAATTAGTAAAATGTATATGAAAACCTTCCTCCTGTCAGAGTCTGGGGCTCACCATGGGACCCAGAGTCAAGTCCCCACCCACTCACATGCACCTCAAAATTGCACGAGACCCAGACCCGGCTGGCCCTCCACCCCATTGGGCTAGATCCAGACCCCGCTGGGTGGGGGGCGTGGCCTGAAGTCCCCTGTCAAGCTGCACCTGGTGGAGGGCGAGGCCTGAGGTCCACCGGCCTGGTGCCAGGGTAGGAGGCACGGTCTGAGGTCCCCTGTCAAGCCCTGTTGGGTGGGGGGCGTAGCCTCAGGTCACTACTGATTGCTCGTTAAGACTCCTTAAGGGAACTTGGCCTCAGCTGTGGGTGCAGCCAATCTTTTGTGACGGAGTGATGGTCACTTAGCGTATTCCCTCATTATTAGATAGGATTAAAGGTTAAAATAGCAAACAGTTCTTGTTCCTTACCATGTGCCTGGCATTGTTCTACATTGTTACCCTGTCATCCCCATGGATACAGTTCCAGGCAGGCTCCAAACCCCTCAGTAGGGAGAATAGTAGCACTTTATAAGGTCACTGTGAAGATTAAATGAGGGCAGCAGCAGGCTTTTAGTTGTTGTGCCGTAAATTCGACACAGTGCTGTCTTCACTGTGACCCTCCAGGCAGTGGGATGCAGAACTAGGACTTGCCCTGTGCACTGACTCCAGCCCCTGCCCTCTGGAACTTCTCTTAGCCCCAACTTGGCCGCTCTGGCCACATCATGTTCCTGCCGTGGGCAGCAGAGACTCTCAGTCCAGCCCGTGCATTCTCCAGGGCCCGAGCAGGCCACTCTGGGGAACTGTAGAGCAGAGGTTCCAGGGGGTAAGTTGGGTTCCTGCTCCCTGGGTGGTCTGAGCTTCCACCTCTACTTGCTGGATCCGTGAAAAGCATCAGTAGCTATATTGATAGCATGGGCGTCGTATAGGCTTTGCCCATTTCCATTTAGTATAAAGTTCTAATCAGTGTAAAGTTGTGGACATAGTCACAGCTTCCTATTTGGATTTGTAGGATGAACTACTTTGATTACAAAACCCGTCAACAGAAATTTAGTTCTAAAGGTGTGCACTGGGAATAATTAATTGCCATGCTTATGCACTTCAGTAATTTGTGTCCTACCTTTGTGATTTTTGCCATAGCAGTGAACCCCTCAATATTCTGTTAATTTTAAATCATCTTAAAATTTGCATTTGTTTGAAATATTTTTCAAAAGGAAACGAAATCACTGTCATAAATGAAAAACTTTGCCATGTATTGAAGGTAACTGTAAAAAATATATGTTCATCCATGCACCTTTCAAAATCACCTGTGTACTCCTCTGTGGAAAACACTGGTTTAGTTCGTCCCTGCATTTTACAGGTGTGTACACCAAGGAGGGTCTTGCCCAAGGTCATACACTGGAAGATCTGGCTGGAAAACCAAACTCTTGACTGACTCCTGGTCCAGTGCTCCCTTCCTTCGTATTTCCGCCGACTACTGGCAGTGGAGGTTAAATTTAGTCTATCACATTTATATTTCATCTTTTACTGTGCTTAAAATAGCACAGGTAGTGAGATAACCCATTCTCTTCCCCACCTACCCTCCAAAGCAGGAAAAGTAATTGAAGTGGTAGAAAATCGCTAGCAGAGTTCCCTCAGGGTCATGCTTTCAGATAAGGACGGGAGTGGCCTTGGTTTTGTTGGAATATTCTGGCTTCGGGGACTTATTTTCTGGCCTATGCCACTAACTGAGAATGTTCCCCACTTTCCTTAGCAGCTGATGCTCAGAATGATCCCTTGCGACGTGAGGAATTGCTTGAGGTCTGTGTACTGTAAGCCACTAGGTTTAAGTCCTTGAGAAGTGAAATACGTTGAAGAAAGTATTAGGTGGAGGAAAGAGAGGTAGCTTAGTGCTGTGATTATAGACTTGAGTCAAGCATGCATGGGCTTAAATACTATTTCTGCTACTTACAAGAAGTGTGGCTTTGGACAGGTCATTCAGATTCTCTGAGCCTCACTTTTCCTTATCTTAAAAATGGAAATAATGCCCTAGACCAGTGGTCGGCAAACTCATTAGTCAACAGAGCCAAATAGCCACAGTATAACGATTGAAATTTCTTTTGAGAGCCAAATTTTTTAAACTTAAAGTTCTTCTAATGCCACGTCTTCAAAATAGACTCGCCCAGGCCGTGGTATTTTGTGGAAGAGCCACACTCAAGGGGGCAAAGAGCCGCATGTGGCTCGCGAGCCGCAGTTTGCCGATCATGGCCCTAGACCATTTGGCTCAGTGGCTAGAGCATCTGCCTGCGGACTGAAGGGTCCCAGGTTTGATTCCGGTCAGGGGCACATGCCTGGGTTGTGGGCTCAGTCCACCAGGAGGCAGCCAATCAATGATTCCCCCTCATCATTGATGTTTCTCTCTCTCTCTTTCTCTCTGCAATCAATAAAAAAAAATATTTTTTAAAAATGGAAATAATACCACCAGCTTCCTAGAGAATCATTGTAAGGAATAAATGAGATAGCATGTTTAAAATGCTCCTAGAGTACCTAGCACATAGTGAGCACTCATTAAATTTCAACTGGATATTTTAGTAGATATTTCATTTTATTTCCTATAATAAAGTTACATTTATGTGAAGAAACGAACACATTGAATTTCACGGTATATTGTAATATACCATGAAATATCAATGTAAATTGTGATGCAACTGTATATTTTAATGCTAAACTTGTATCTTAACATTTGTTTAACCAAAGTTTAAATTCAGTCTGTTGACTTCAGAGCTACACCTCTTAACCGTTATTACAAATTTCCCTAGTTATAGATGCCTGAAGCACACATGACTTAAGAACAAACCTGCCCTGGCCAGATAAGTCAGTAGGTTAGAGCGTTGTACCAGCAGGCCAAGGTTGCAGGTTCAGTCCCTGGTCAGGGCACATGCAAGAACCAACCAATGAATGCACAAATACGAGGAACCACAGCTCCATGTCTGTCTCTCCCTCTCCGTCCTGCTGTCCCTCCATCCCTCCTCCTCCCTCTCTCTCTAAATTTTAAAAAATTAAAAATAAAATAGTGGATTAAAAAAACATTTGAAAGTCTCCGTCACAAATTTGAAAGGACACTTATTGATATAAGCAATATTAGGAACAGGAAACTATTGGAGCATGTTTACCATATTGGCTTTGGGAGGAAAATAAGGAAGGCCGAGGACTCAGGAATGACCTTTAGCTAGCTGGCAGGAAGAAGGAAGATTTGGAAGATGAGGTATCATCAGAAAGGCAGGGAGAGTGCCTAATGTGTAGCGGGCACGTTTTGAGGCCCTGTCTTTGAGAGTGATGCCACATGCACACTGTTGGGGGGCTCCACTGATAGCCATCCCCCTTTCTTTTGTGATTTGGGGTAATCGTGTCTTCTGAGAATGTTTTGGCCTGTCTTTAAAAAGACAACTAGACCAATCTTTTTTTCTTTTTTTTAAAAATATATTTTAGTTGATTTCAGAGAGGAAAGGAGAGGGAGAGATAGAAACATCAGTGATGAGAGAGAATCACTGATTGGCTGCCTCCTGCACGCCCCCTACTGGGGACTGAGCCTGCAACCCAGACATGTGCCCTTTTCCGGAATCAAACCTGGGACCCTTCAGTCCCCAGGCCGACGCTCTATCCACCGAGCCAAACCAGCTAGGACAACTAGGCCAATTCTGAAAACCCTTACATCAGCCAGTTTATTGTGGCAGACGAGAGGGTCTCTGGACACAAGCTCGTGCAGTGCTCTCACCTTTTTAACCCGCCTGCTTTACCAGCTGAGTCCTTACAGGTAACTTTTGCATCCTAAATTAAGTAGCCAAGCTCTACAAGCTTTTCCAAAACAAATAAGGGGCGCAAGCTTGCAAGTAGATGATAGAATGCTGTTAGGCAGGATATATACGGCCTTTTGTTTTAAGAGCAAATGGCCATTTGCCCTTAGAGACTTACTTGGATATAGGAGGTGGGGTTTCTGTCAGCTGTCTATCTGTAGTATTTGAGATTGTCAAACTTTTTCTTTAAAGGTCCAAATAGTATGGCTTTGCACACTATATGGTCTCTGCAACTCCTTACCGGTAACAAATGGGTGTGGCTCTGTTCTAATAGAGTTCCTTACAAAAGCAGGTGGTTCACCAACCAGAGTTTGCTTACCCTTGGCTTAGAATACCTACTAGAACACCTAATGGTGTTTCTATTCTTGACCACTTAGAATCTATTTGTCTTGTCTTAAGAGCATCTTTTAGAAACAAATTAGCACACTACGTCCCTTAGAAAGCCTTGTAGTTGCTTCTGAGCACCCTTCCTATGAAATCCAAGCCCCTCACCATGGCCAGTAAAGCCCCGTGTGAGCTGGCTCTTGCCCACTTCTTAGCACACATCTAATTCCTTCCACTCTCATGGCACTGACTGCTCGCTTTTAGGCTTGTGCCTACCAAACTGGCTCCTGCCTCAGGGCCTTCGCACAGCTGTTTCTTCCGGCCGGACAGCTCTTCCTCCGATTTTTGTGTCGCCAGCTGCTGCTCCTCATTTAGGTCTCAGATTACATGTCCCCTCCAAGTGTCCTGCCCTGATCGCCCTGTATAAAGTAGCTCTCCCAAGCACTCTCTAAATGTCATTGTATTGTATTGGCATCACGCTACTGCCACCTGCAATGCTCAGTTACCTGTGTGCCCGTGACTCCACACTGACTGCCGACTCCAGGGCACAGGGGCTTGGTTATTGTTCACCACAGGAGCCTTGGTGCCAGGAGCAGCCTAGCACATAGTAGGCAATCACCGTTTGTTGGGTGATGTGCCTTGTTTTACAGCCCTGGTATTTGTGAAGTGCTTTTCCGTGTACAAAGCTCTTTTGTGTTCAGAGTGTGTTGTTATCTTTTCAAAAACTGTGAAGCAGATGGTATTCTATCCAGGGGATCTTAAGCAGAGAAGAAAGGGACTTGCCCAACATCACGGAACCAGTAAATGGAAGGGACAAGCCCCGACCCCAGGACATTTAAGTCTTGCCCGGGGTTTTCGTGATTGTCTTGAATTGTTTGTTTAAGGCAATTTATCTTTGTGTTGGCCCTGGAAGGTCTCAGACTTCTGGGCACACTGGGACGCGTCCAGAATTTCCACTAAAGATTTTGCTCTCTGAGACAGGTGAGCTAGGCTTAATTCAGGGAGTAACATCAAGAGCAACTGCTATAGACATTGATTAAATCCAAGAGTTGATTTACTGTGAAGATCACAATAACTTCCTAATGAGAACAAAGCAGATACGTCTATGTCGCATTTGTTCCTGGGGGGAATTTTTTAATAGCTGTGTTCTGTTCTTTAACTGATAATAAATAAAATATTAAAAGTTGAAGTAGGTCTCAGATTATCTTATTGTCTCAAGTTCAGGAATCTTACAATAGTCTGGACAGTCATCCACCCCCCCACCCCCTGCTCTTCAGACACTTGCCACGAAGAGCAGCTTACTGCCTTCTATCTGTAGATTGCATCATCACTTTTATAGATGTTACCGTTAATAGGATGGATATATTCTTAAAGGGTTGTCAGTTGAGCAAACATGGCCTTTTAAATACTGTTGGGGAATTTGTTTCTTAAAGGAACCCGGTGATAAAACCTTTTGAGCAAAGTTTTTCTTATTGTTGGCCTGCCTTTTTTCTTCAAATGCAGTGTGCCTGTATTTTAAGTGGTGGCTTAGAAACACTAATTGCTTGTAAAAGACACACTTTTGGTACTGTTTTATTTCTAAAGACACATTATTATTAAGGCCAAAAGAAAACGCAGTTGCCAGTGAAAGGTGTTTATCCTACATGGCGTGCCTTACCTTAATGTAGGTTGGGGTGGGGGAGGGTGAAAACGGCCCTCTAAAGAGGACTCTACAGAGCCGTGTTTGTTCCTGAATGTTTAAATCTGCTTCTTCTGTAGATTGCTGCTAAAATCGACTCAATCCCTCACTTGAATAACTCCACACCCCTAGTGGACCCCTCCATGTATGGCTATGGAGTGCAAAAGCGGCCCCTGGATGATGGAGGTAAGTTGTCAGTGTCTGCCTTTCGGGTGGCGGTGAGCCTGCCAGTGCAGTTTGCGTCAGCCATTGCCTTAACGACTCTCCAGCGGCACGCTGAAGAGGAATGGCTGAGGGAAGAATTTAGGATGATTTTTCTCAGCAAGTCTCCAGCATTTGAGTTCTTATTTGCCTTGATAACACAGGAGTCTTTTTAGCTGGGCTCTCAGGGAAAGACTTGGCCTTTGAGCGTCAGCTTGGAAGTAGTTTGGCAGATTTGATAGCTTGGCTGGATTTAGCCCTCCGTTCTTCCAGTACCCATATAAGAGCTGAAGTTTCCACTTTGCTCAGAAGAAAAGCTAAGTTCTGTGCATAGCTCGGAGGAAGCCGTGGCTATATCTTAACCTTAAAGAAAGGAAAGGGGGAAGGAGATGACCTTTTTCCGGTCTATCTGCTGGTTTTCATCATCCCCATTTATGACAAGTTCTTTCTAGAAACATTCCTTTTCCTTTCATTCATTCATTTGTTATTTTGCTGGTTTGTTTATATATTCAGCTCCACTCCACTCCCCAAAATTTGAAATCAATTAGCAGTGCCTATCACCAGCACCCTAGCAGAGAATCTACCAAATGTGCTTCTTTAGAGAACTTGGCCTTTCTTTATCTGATTTGGTCTTCCACAAAGTATGACTATAACAGGGATTGTGCAATGTACTAGATGGTACGTCACTGTTCACATAGTGGTGGGCCAGTGTCTCCTTCTGTCCTGTCAGTCTGCATATGCATCCAACCATGTATGTATGTACATATTTCTGTGATATGTTAAGTGAAAAAAATCAAGATGTGCAACAAGATGTATTATATATGTAATCCCTTTTTCTAAAAAAATACATGTTTTTATATACATAGGAAAAACGTAATTTGGCTTGATTGGTTTTTCTCTGGTCTCCTTGGGATTCTAAAAGAGGAGTTTGCCATTATTTTTAGAGCAGAGGCCCAGCACATGAAATCGTGCGTGGGTAGGGTCCCTAGGCCTAGCCTGCGATCAGGGCCCTCTTCCGCCCGCTCACCAGTCCCGCCCCACTGCCACCCACCCTGGTTCCCCGTTCGCCATCCTGCGATCGGGGGGCTGAGGGGAGGGACCAAGAGGTTGGCTGTTCCACCCGCTCGCCAGTCCCCAGTCCCCCCCCACCGCCACCCACCCCGGTTCCTCGTTTGCCATCCTGTGATCGGAGCCTGTGGGGCTGGGGGGAGAGGGGGACCGAGAGGTGTTCAATGCACCTCAAAGTGACTGGTCGAGTGGTCATTCTGGTCATTAAGCCATTATGGTCACTGGGCTTTTATTATACAGGATGTGGAAACCTTTTTGGAGTAATTGTATAGATTCACACTGTGAAGATTTTAAGGAGATAACATTTGGGTGTACAAGTTCTCTGTTTAAAACAACAGTCTATGTTTATGATCACGCACATAGAAAGTCTACTCCAGGCCATTGGAACTACAGTGACATTTAAACTGCTGCTTCCAAATAATACGCCATGAGCTTCTTTTATTTGACTGGTGTTAGTGATTTCTTAGACCAAATATGACTAATGGCATTCTCTGCATTTTGCCTTAGCAAAAAGCTTTTTACCTTTTTAGGGCAATTATGCTTCTGCTTCTCCTATGAGACATCAATAGGAAAGTAGAACTAAGTTGTCTGGCACTGAACACGTATCTTGTTAATGGACAGAGTCTCTCTGGCCCACCGTTTCCAGAAATTGAGATCAATATGTTTCACAACTCTCAGCCTTGTTTTCACCCACGTGTGGGGTCGCGTTGCAGTGGAAACTGCACCCAGTGACTAGTACTCACTGTGTTCTTTGCATGGGAACACCACATATTTGCAAATGTGACCACTGGCATTTTGCAGGCATTTCCCCCGTTAATCTTTTGATTCCCATTTGAAAGAAATTAGCAGAAGGTTCTGAACTTAATGATAAAGAGACCTAGGAAGCAAGCAGCTGTAGTTAGTAAGTCACCAGTAAGTCCAGGATCTCACTTGAAAGTTCAGTGCATTATCATATTGTTTATTTTCACATTTTGTTGTTGAACCTTTCACAGATTACCTTCATTTTCCCCCCTTTGCCCTCCTCCACCCAGCTCCCTCACCTCTTTTTTGAGAACCATGGTTTTTTGCATGCCTGCCTTTTGGGGACTAGGTCCTTGTAATCAGAAAATGAACACAATTTCTCCCTTTCCTTCTTCCAGATAGTAAGCCATGTTACTAGTGCAGCAGGAAAGAACCGAGAGAGAACCTTTGGCACCATGTTCGGCCTCTGGCATCCCTGGATGCCTGTGTCTCACACAACAGGTGTATTCGAAGAACAAGAAATGTCACTCCGGCTTTTTGCATACTGCATTACAGTTTGATGAAGCCAATCCTCTTCTTGTGAGCACCGTTTAAATAACAGAATCACAGGAATTGTTTTCCTCCACGTTGGTCCCCGCCTGTAGAGTTTGAGGTTTGCTGTTGATCTTAGAGAAAACCCTGGGCAGTGGGGCCTGCCTCAGCCTCTGTTGTCAGCTGTCAACATATTCTGATGGCGATAGGTCATCGGGCCAGTTCTGTTCTCCTGAATAGGTACGTGAATAAACAGATCCTGTCAAGGAAAGTGTTTGTGTTTGCCCCACTGCTTTCTAGGGGCCACAGTCTTGCTGTTTGTGAGATGAAAGGTTAGAAAAGCAGAGACAGACGAGCAGGAATTCCATCGCTTTTTCTTTGCAATAAAGATTTCCAAAGGCCTGCCGTGTTTTGTTTGGTTTGGCCTAGGGTTTTTTGACAGAAGTGCACCAGGTCACTTTTAGCAATGTGAACTTTCTAACTTGCCAGTGAATTGGAGTTCTTTAACCTTCAGGAGGTTAAAGTTCAGTCCGCTAGACGTTTTGGAGGTGTTACTTAGGTCTGTTTGAAAGGATTTCAACTCTGAAGTTGACCACAAAGAACCTTAACCCAGGATTTATTCAGGACACTGAGGTAGACAGACAGGTGTACGAATAGGAGGATTCGAACAAGTGCTAAGCCGGAAAGCCCGGGACAGGTTTCTTCCTGGTGCAGACGGGATTGGCGTGAGTGGTGGCCCTGCCGTTTGAGCGGCCTGTGCGACTGCCCGGCAGCAGCCGCCTGGAACCCAGCAGGAGGAGTCTGGAGCTGCGCCTTCAGAGCCTGCCTTGGCGCCCTGCCCTCCAGCTTTGGGTCACATAACTTTAATTCTCAGCATCTTCGGTCTTGGCACCCACGCTTTCTAACAGCCTTTGAGGTGCCGAATCTTCCATTCGGGAATCTCCCTGCTGGTGTCGGGTGTGGCACCCTTTCCATCCAGTGCTTTCTTCTTGCCACTCCTGGAGCCAGTCTGACCAGTTTTTGCCTCTTCGTAAGGCCTGGGGCAGGTTCCAGTAACCAGGGACGTCCAGCCTAACCTGGCTGTCACCTGCCTGCCCTTCTCCTCTCTCCCCCATTCAGCAGCCTGATCATCTGTTCTCTTTGCTCTCCCAGAAACGTCCTCCATCCCAGCTCTTACCTGGCTGATTCCTACTCAGCCCATAGGTCTCGAAATTGATAGGTAAGACTTCCTCCTAGCAGCCTGTCCTCATCCTCATCTTCTGACTTTCTTCAGTGCCCGCTCAGGTGACACCCAGACTCTTTATCTTCTCTTGTCTCCTGTTCTCCCTTCCTCCTCCTTTCCCTCTCTTCCTCCCTTTTTCCTACAGTCCCCTCCCCATTCTGCTCTGAACTTCTAAAGTTCATTTGTCTGTTAAGGCACATGTCATTTCCTGCTTTATTCTGCAGATCCTAGGTGTCCCTCTCTGGCCAGACCCTACATGCCCTCACTCACCATAGAGGTGTTCTCTGTTTCTAGCCTGCCTTACAGCAGGAGGGAATAGGTGCTCAATGCTAATTCTCCTTTGTAGCCTGTGCTTTGCATTTAGAAAAATTTGTGCAAAGTGAGCTCCCCATGTAAGAGAACAGCATTAGCCACGTGTTTTAAAACTGTGAATTTCCGTTTAATCTAAATCAGGACTTGGCAAGCTTTTTCTTAAAGGAGCAGGTAGTAAATACTTTAGGCTTTCAGGTCCTGGTCTCTGCCCCACCTGCTCAGCTCTGCCATGAGCTTGGAAGCAGCCGTGGACACACGTAAACAAATGCGGTGGCTGAGCTCCAGCACCTCCTTGTTTACAGAAATAGGCAGCTGGCCCTCAGGCTCGGTTTGCCAACCTCTGATCTCAAACCAGCCTTGTCAAATGATTAACTCGAACACTTTCTTAATCTGCAGTTAGAGAGGCGTACAGAGGGTCCCCCTCCCCCCCGCCCCAATTTCTTTAAACAAGTCTCCCTGTCTCATCCACTGCTAACTGCCTGGCGGAGAACAGGAG
The DNA here is from genome assembly GCA_026230045.1 of Corynorhinus townsendii. Lineage (NCBI taxonomy): Eukaryota > Metazoa > Chordata > Mammalia > Chiroptera > Vespertilionidae > Corynorhinus > Corynorhinus townsendii. Next base: position 173,757,005 of record JAPDVU010000005.1, read on the forward strand.
TGATTTCTAATGGTTAGCCCAGGGCTGGCTGACAGAGGGCGAGGCCGCTCTTCTCATCGTCCCCTCCGTCTTTCTAGGGGCAGTGGGAGCCTTCTCCAGGTTTCTACCCTGGGAGGGTCCGAGGTAATGATTGCCTCTTGAGCTTTTTACTGGAATCTAATAAACCTCACTCTCCCTGCCCTCTCCGTAAAATGCGACACCAAAGCAGAACTCTGGGGAAGGCAGCACTGCTTCTGCCATTGCTGGGGGCGGGGAGCGTACACAAGCAGCTTTGAAACGGGCCTGCCTTTTCTCCCAAAGGCTTCTCTCTGATGTGGTGCAGTACCTTTCAATAGGCCCACACCTGCTTCTACTCCATGTTTCTGTGGGGTGACGGAGGAAGCACTTTTGGGTGTACTATCAAATGAAGTATTTACAGGAAAACTGGAATAGAATTTTTTTTCCTTTAAAAAAAATTCATTTTGCCCTAGCTAATTTGGCTCAGTGGATAGAGCGTCAGCCTGTGGACTGAAGGGCCCCAGGTTCGATTCCCATCAAGAGCACATGCCTGGGTTGCGGACTCGATCCCTAGTGGGGGGCGTGTGGGAGGCAGCCAGTCAATGGTTCTCTCTCATTAATGTTTCTATCTCTCCCTCTCCCTTCTTATCTGAAATCAATAAAACTATATATTTTTTTAAAAATCTTTTTGCATTCTGCACATTGACATAGAGATAAAAAGAAAATGACTGAAACATTTAGATGAAAATTCTTTTTAAAAAAAAGTGTATTTTTTATTTATTTCAGAGAGGAAGAGAGAGAGAAACATCAGTGATAGAGAATCATTGGCCTCCTGCACACCCCCTACTGGGGATGGAGCCCGCAACCTGGGCATGTGCCCTGACAGGGAATTGAACCGTGACCTCTTGGTTCATAGGTTGATGTTCAACCACTGATCCACACCAGCAAGGCAAATGAAGGATTCTTTACAATTAAATCCACAATCCTATCTAATAAAGAGGGAATATGCTAAGTTACCATCATGCCCTCACAAGATGGTGGTGCCCAGTCCCCTCAGCCCCGCCTCATCCAGCCAGAGTCCCCATGTCCCCTCAGCCCCGCAGGAGAAGACAGTGGGGGCTATCGGGCCGGCAGGGGAGGGCAGTTGGGGATGATCATGCCAGCAGAGGAGTAGTTAGGTGTCAATCAGGCTGACAGGGGAGTGGTTAGGGGGCTATCAAGCTGGCAGGCAGAGGTGTTAGGGGCAATCAGGCAGGCAGGCAGGTGAGTGGTTAGGAGCCAGCAGTCCCAATTGTGAGAGGAATGTCGACTGCCTAGATCGGACCTAAACCGGCAGTCAGACATCCCCTGAGGGGTCCCAGATTGGAGAGGGTGCAGGCTGGGCTGACGGACACCTCCCCCCCCAACACACCCCCGTGCGTGAATTTCGTGCACTGGGCCTCTAGTTTTTTATATTTCTCTTGCATGTCAGTGAGAAATCACCAACTATTATGAAATGACCAATTACATTTTAAAAACAAAAAGCTCTCATAAAAAATATATCCACGGATGAAAAGTACTGTACTCTTGGTGCTGTCACTTCCTCTTCTGTGTGCTTATGTGTAACACATTGTTTCCTTGGATAAATGCATCTCTATACTCATTCCTCAGTTGTCCGTTTTCAAAGTCTTCATCTACTCCCGGGCTACATTCATGTAGCCACCCAGGCAAGCCAGGGCCCCTGGATAATCCAGTCCAGAAGTTCATTTTGCCACTGGCGTCCAGGGATGTGCTTTAAGACGATGCTGGAGGTTTGCTCCTGCAGACTTACTTTAATCCTGATCTGAAATCGGGGAGGCAGGACACCTGAGTTCTAATCCCAGCTCTGCCACTTAATTAGCTGTGGGCCTTGGGTGACGGTTTCACCTCTCAAGCCCTGCGGGTCCTCATCTCATGACTGGGACCCGGGATTACTACTCTAGGCGCCCCACAAGCCCGGCCTCCACCACCTGGAATAGAAGATTTCTGTGGCCCTTTCCAAGTGTTTTTCCCCCCAGCACTTATGGCATAGAGCAAAGACAAAAGGAGAGTTAGGGAGAACTTTTGTTTTTTTTACTAAGGTATTACGTAGGTGTCCTTATCCCCTCTTTCCCCCCCAACCCCTCCAGGAAGAAAGATTTTTAAAATTCCAAACTTTCAAGGAGGACAGTAGTGAGAGCCGAAGTTCTTGCTGCCAGCGGGCATGGGCGCCCAGACTGCCTGTAGCCCCCACCACTCAGGTAGGAGCCCGCAAGTACCAGAGCTCTGCTTTGGAAAGAGAGAAAAATGAATCTCAGAGATGTTGGTACTTTCCCTCAGTGGAGGGTAATGATGGATGCTGCAGGGATAAAGAGCCAGGACGGACACTCACTTCCTGGGAGGTAGGAGGTGTAGGGGAAGGGGCAGATGGGCCTTTTGTGAAGTAGGTGCAGAAACCAGGGCCCTAGCTCTCAAGCAGTAGTCTTTAGGCTGGGTGAAGGAAGACCCACCGGGGATTAGGTGGGCCTGGTAGGGTTAAAGCAACCTTTTCCGGCTCTTCACGTCTGTGCACACTCTTCCCTGAAGTGGAGCTCTCCGAGACTTGGTCTGTGCTGGAGCATGTCCTTTCCACCTGCGTGTGAAATCCGCAAACACCTCAGAGGGTGGGGAATCCCAAGGTAACAAAGCATGAGAGTCTTGTCAAGAAATAGGGGCCCTAGTCGATTTGGCTCAGTGGATAGAGTGTCGGCCTGCGACCAAAGGGTCCTGGGTTTGATTCTGGTCAAGGGCACATGCCCAGGTGTGGTCTCGATCCCCAGTAGAAGGCAGCTGATCAATGATTCTCTCTCATCATTGATGTTTCTCTCTCCCTGTCCCTTCTCTAAAATCAATTTTTTATTTTATTTATTTATTTATTTTTTTAAAATAAATCTTTATTGTTCAGATTATTACAGGTGTTCCTCTTTTTTTCCCCCCATAGCTCCCCTCCACCTGATTCCCCACCCCACCCCATGCTCTTACCCCCCGCCACTGTCTTCATCCATAGGAGTAAGATTTTTGTCCAATCTCTTCCCGCACCCCTCACACTTGCTTCCCCTGGGAATCGTCAGTCCACTCCCTTTCTATGTCCCTGATTCTATTATATTCACCAGTCCATTCTGTTCTTCAGATTTTTTATTCACTTGATTTTTAGATTCACTTGTTGGTAGGTATGTATTTGATGTCATTTTGTTGTTCATAATTTTTATCTTTACCTTTTTCTTCTTCTTCTTCTTCTTAAAGAATACGCTTCAGCATTTCATATAATCCTGGTTTGGTGGCAATGAACTCCTTTAGCTTTTTCTTGTCTGTGAAGCTCTTTATCTGACCTTCAACTCTGAATGATAGCTTTGCTGGGTAGAGTAATCTTGGTTGTAGGTTCTTGCTGTTCATCACTTTGAATATTTCTTGCCACTCCCTTCTGGCCTGCATAGTTTCTGCTGAGAAATCAGCTGACAGTCGTATGGGTACTCCCTTGTAGGTAATTAACTGTTTTTCTCTTGCTGCTTTTAATATTCTCTCTTTGTCTTTTGCCCTTGGCATTTTAATTATGATGTGTCTTGGTGTGGTCCTCTTTGGATTCCTCTTGTATGGGGTTCTGTGCGCTTCCTGAACTTGTAAGTCTATTTCTTTCACCATGTTGGGAAAGTTTTCTGTCATTATTTCTTCCAATAGGTTTTCAATATTTTGCTCTCTCCCTTCTTCTGGCACCCCAAAAATTCGGATGTTGGTTCGCTTAAAGTTGTCCCAGAGGCTCCTTACACTATCTTCATATTTTTGGATTCTTTTTTCTTTTTGTTTTTCTGGTTGGATGTTTTTTGTTTCCACATATTTCAGATCTTTGGTTTGATTCTTGGAGTACGTTGATCTACAGTTGAGTTTCTGTATATTCTTTATTTCAGACAGTGTATGCTTCATTTCTGACTGATCCTTTTCCATTTTTTTGGCATTCTCATTAAGCTCCTTGAAGGTCTCATCAAGTTTCTCGGCGGTTTTTAGAAGATTCTTGAGTAACCTTATAAATGTGGTTCTGAACTCTATGTCGTCCAGTAGTTTGCTTTCCTCCGTTTCTTTCATTTGTGACATGTTTCTTTGTCTCCGCATTTTGGCTGCTTCCCTGTGTTGATGGAGTGGCTTTGTGTGGTAGGTGACCTATAGGGGGCAGTAGCTCAGCCTCCTCAATTACGTGAGATGGATGCTCTTGGTACACCCCTTTGTGGGCTGAGTGCAAAGTCTTGGTGTAGTTAAGCCTTAATTGCCGTTGGTACACTGGGAGGAATTGACCTCCAGGCCAATTAGCTGTGAGCACTGGCTGTGTCTATAATGGAAGAACTGCTGCGCTGAAGACATGCTATGGGGCAGGACTTGTTTCAGTGGGGCTTTGGTGCTCACTGAGTCTGCCTCTTGAATGAGTCACTTATGGATGTGAGGAGGTGAAATCTGGTGTCTCACACTGACCACTAGGTACACTGGCTTCTGGATCTCCAATGGGGTGCAGGTCAGCTACTGTCTGAGGCCACCCAGCAGGAGCTACAGTGAGAGCTACAGTTTTCTCCTCTTTGCTTGTGGTTTGGAGGTTTTGGAGCTGTCTGACCCAGGCTGCAAATTTGCTAGGTAAAGCTGTGATAGGGCAGGGCTTTCTTAGGCAAAAGCCGCTGCTTAGAGCTTGGGTGGGTTTGTAGGTTGTGCAGGGCGGGGCCTCAGGGTGTCACTAGGCTAGGGCGTGGCAAACAGCAATGGCTGCTAGTTAGCCAGCTCTGAGTCCCTGTCGGAAGTCCCGTGCCCCAGTGCCGTAAACAATTGTTCCTGCGTGCAGCTCTGCAAGCAAGCCACCCTCACTGGCAGACAGTCCAGCTTCTCCCCGTAGGAGTTTGGGTCCCCCGCGTCTCCCCAGAAACTGTATTTCAGAGTAATCGGGGGCTTGTCTCCCTTCGGGTTGAAAAAAGCAACGCCCGCCGCCAGCCCGGATCACGTGCCTCCGTACCTCAGCTTTTCAGCGCTCGTGCACGTCTCAATGCTCTTTTCTCTTTCCTTCTAGTTGTAGAACTTCCACTCAGTCAGCTTTCCCATGGTTCTGGGTGACAGACGTTTTTTCTTTTAGTTGTATTTTTGAAATTGTTGTGGGAGGCAGCAGTTTAGGTGTTTACCTACGCCGCCATCTTGGATTCTCCGACTAAAATCAATTTTTTAAAAAAAGAAATATGGTAGTGACAGGATCGGATTTTAATTTTATCCGGGTAACTTGTGACAGGCTCATGCAGTCACCTCCCCTTTCACCCATCCATTCATTTTAGGATTATAATGCAGAAGTAAGTGGTCGTCGTGTGGATGCATATTAACACATATGTGAACTGGGAACGGAAGTGAGGGGTTTTTTTCTTGGCAGTGTATGATCTGACCGTTTGGTCTGACAATTGGCTTAGCCAACTAGGTCAAACAGTAGACATTGTCCACAAAAATGAATGATCTAGACCTGTTGGCAGTTATTAATCTAGGGGCTAATTTTAGATGTCAAATTAAAAGGGGATTCATAGTTTATTCAAAATCCTTTTAGAAAGTATGTGACCCTGAGTGGCTTTCTACCCTGGCTGAGTGTTAGAACCACCTGAAGAGCTTTTCTGTTTGTTTGTACATCTGGTAAAACTCCTTTTTTTATTTAAAATTTTATTGGTTAAAGTATTACATGAGTCTCCTTTTCCCCCACTGACCTCTCCCCAGCCGCTCCCATCCCCCAGCACATGCCTTGCCCCCACTGTCTGTGCCCGTTGGCTGTGCTCACATGCAGCACCTGAGGAGCTTTTAAACACATGGCCTCTCTAGAGAATGTAAAAAACGAAACATGCATGTACGTTTTCAGTCCACAGTTCTACTCCTGGGCTTTTATTCCTGAGAGGAGAAAACATACTTACACAACAACCTACCCACAGATCTTCATAGTAGCCCCACACTGAGAACAGCTCAGATGTCCTTCAGCAGGTGATGGTGAACCAGCTGCTCCATCCAGTGCGCCTCAGCAGTACAAGGGAGCAAGCTGGTGGTACGCACAGGAGCCTGGCCGACACCTCCAGGGAGCGGTGCCAAGTGAAAAAGCCCACCCACGTAGTTCCGGCTGTCCGAGCCCATTTATATGACCCTTTGGAATGAGGAAGAGGTTAGTGATCGCCAGGTTTCAAGATGGGGTGCTGGGGCTCCTGTATGGATTAAGAATAGGTTCATCGTTAGGTTCCTTCGCTGCTGGAAGGAACGTTGGTGCTTAAATTCCTTATTGTGTAGCTGAGGAAACATGCTGAGAAATGGTCTGACCAAGCTGATTCCTGATAAGAACCAGAAGGAAGACTCCAGACCTGGGGTCTCTGTCTCAAAGGCCATGATAGTGTCTGCTTGAAAATGTGGACTCCAGAGTCTGGTGGGTGAGGGCGTGAACCCTAGCTCTGCCAGGTAACTGTGTGACTTTGGCATATTGCTTAACCTCTCTGAGCCTTTGTTTTCTTACCTCAAATTAAGATAATATCTACTTAGTGAGACTGTCATCGGGATTATAACAGGTTGTTTTCAAACTTGCTAAATACTACTTACCATGTGACAAATGTTCATATTGCCACCACAACTAGTTAGTAAACATATGTTGAAACATGTATAACTGAAGTAAAAGCTGTATTACTATATATGTTTGTATTACTATATAAACACTTCGTTTTCTATTTCATTTTTTTATAAAGTTGGTCATGACCCTCTAAATGAATGTCATAACCACTGGATTAAATGGAAAGAAGGCATAGTGCTGTAAGTCAGCAGTGTTGACGTACTTTTCCTCTTAATTTGGCTACAGAGACCCTTGGGTCAGGCCTTCCTAACTCCTCCACATCCCTGGAGGCCGGGCCAGGTTTCTGCTCATGGAGCTTTCTGCTTTCCCAGCTGGACTCCGAAGGCTTCTTAAGGGCCGAGATGATCTTGCTCACCATTTCATGCCCGGGACCTGGCACAGTGCCCAGCTCCCAGCACCCAGCACCTGAAGGTGCAATGGGAAGAGTGCACATGGGCACAGGCACTCATGGGCACTGTTCTGAGGGCTCGGGTGCATTCGAACCTTCCTGGCTGGGTGCCGTGGGACTGCTAATACCAGCGCCTGCCTCTTAGGGCTCTGTAGGACTAAGGGGGTGCATGCCTACTACCCTAGGAAGGCACCTTGGGTAGGAGAGCTGGCGTTCTTAGCCACTCACAAGAGCACATTAGACTGCAAGCGAGGGGCATTCTTGAGATCAACTGGAATTTATTCTCACTTTTAAAAATAATAATTTGCAGACGTAGTAACAGATTGCTTGTCTAGGGACTTGCAGCTGAACTCAGCATGTCAGTGTTTTGAGGCCCTGGGGCGAGGGTTGCTGCTTAGAACACTGGAAGCCTTTGTGTTGTCCTTGGGAGAAAGGCTTTTTACCATCACTTGGAAAACTGCAGAAATGGCTGCAGCTAGCTTCAGAGACAGAGGCGGCTGGAATCCAAGCCAAGCACAGGAGGATTGTTTTCAAACCCTGAAGAGGAAGGTCTGGCTTATTTGTTATTTTTGTCAGTTCTGCAAAAACAGCTGACATTTCTCTGCTGACCGCCACTACCTGCCTCTGGTCCCTGCTGTGCGCGAGGCCAGCGTGCTGTCTCCGCTTGCTTGGGCTTTTCTGAGGAGGGTGGGGGTTAACTGTTACATTTGATACCTGTTATAAAATTGGGTCTGTTCCCCAGCGACACTTGTTAGCATTTCTTTTGGGGGAAGAAAAATGAAGGCTTTCTCCTTACTGATGGGTAAATAAATATGTGTCCAGCTGCTGTTTTCCCCCCAAAAAATCATTATTGAAATTGGCAGCGTATTACTCTTCAGAAAGAATTTCTCATATTGTAGTGTGAATATTTTCTAGGGGGAGCTCATTTTTCCATAGCCCAGGGGGCTTCCCATTATATAGTGGGCAGGATAAATGAGAATGACACCTGTGTGTGTGTTTACGCATGTGTGCTCAGAATTGAGCGCGCAGGTGAATTTCCGAGGCAAGAGCAACTGTTGTCAACCAGCATGCACCATTAGGGGAAATAGGACTGATATTTCAGCAGTTTCCTTTTTTGCAGTAAAATGATGGTAGTTACCATTAAATTGAGCTTTATATGTGTTCCCATATGTCTCCCTCATTTGACCCCCTTCATGGAGACCGAGCAGAACCCCCAGGCCCTCACCCCCCTTTCGCGGAGTTGGACATTATCAGTGTGCTGAGTGAGTGCCCAGTGCCCCTTGCCTAACTGCTGCTTCTCATTTTTAAGCGCCAAATGGGAATGTTTTTGAAGAGAGTGCAGCTTTAAATCAGGCGTTTCAGCCGTGGCTGCAGCATTGGCATGGAGGGTGGAGACCATTTATCCTTGAGAGTCCACTAACTGAGAGTTGGGTCCGGATTTGAATTGATTTCCTTCCTGGGTGGTGTGGCTCTCAGCAGTCCATCTGTTTGTGTGCTGATGGTGTGTGCGCTCTTGTTTTTGGTCTGTAAGCACCTGCACTTGTCAGCAGAGCAGTTGGCCATCAGAAATGACACCGTGCGTGGTGCCTGTGGCACATACTTTGTCACCAAAAAGGAATTTCCTTTTCTGTGATGAGCACAAAATTTCAAATGGCTTTTTGACCAGGAGCCTTCGAATGCTCCCCAGATCTCATGGAGTTCTTTACGGTAGCCTTGCCCTTTACTCTCTGTGTGTTTCTGTCTGAAATAGCTGAAGATCATCAGCCTTTTGACAAGTCTTTTTTTTTTTTTTTAATATATTTGATTGATTTTTTACAGACAGGAAGGGAGAGGGATAGAGAGTTAGAAACATCGATGAGAGAGAAACATCCATCAGCTGCCTCCTGCACACTCCCTACTGGGTATGTGCCCACAACCAAGGTACATGCCCTTGACCGGAATCGAACCCGGGACCCTTCAGTCTGCAGGCCGACGCTCTATCCACTGAGCCAAACCAGTTAGGGCCTTTTGACAAGTCTTAACCGCACAGCATGCAGGCCAGGAGCCACGGTCTGGCCGAGGTGCTCTGTTTAGGGAACAGACGCCTCTCCTCTGTGTTCTCATCATTTCCAGGCATTTTAGTTCCTCAGTCTGCAGTGGATTTTGTGGCCCTAAGAGAAGAATTCTGGCAGTAAGCAGGGAAGCTGAGCTTGACCCTTCACAGGGACCGCTAACCCAGCTGGAGGGCACTCTGGGCTTTTTCTTTCATTCCCACTGCCTTAGGTGATGGGCCTTCCTCTCTCACACATTCGGGGTTGAGTGTGTGGGGAGGATTTCTTCCCTAAGCTGCTAATTGTCCGGTTTTCATGTGGAATGAGAGTCCCCAAGCCAGAGCGTTTGTCATATGCAAACTGGAAATGCAAAAAGAAAAACTTAAGAGTCAATGGAAAACAACTCTTATCCCCGAGATAAGCAGGTTAATAGTATATAATGTCAATATTTTGGCTGCAGACCATTATCTTGCTATTGATCCAGAAGAAATATGGTATTGACTCAGTAGCTTCATTTACTTTTTGCTGGCATTATTTCTCTAGGTGTTTTTCTTCTCCTTTTAAAATAGCAGCATCTGGCTTCTTTTTATGACCAGTTCCTGTCCAGTCAGAGAAAGACGGTCAAGTTTAAGCAGAAGGAAGAGCAATTGGAGTCCTGTATTTCAGATGCTAAATCATGTCACTCTTTGTTCTGAGCTTCATGTCATTGATCCTTCGCACTTATCTCCTATCTGTCCTGCTTAGAATTTTCCCTAGTCATGTTTTTGAATGCTCTCATTAGCACATTATAAGGCTCATTCCGTTTCTTGCAGTATGTGTAGGATTTATACTGTGCACTGTCTGCTGACTGGGCTGCATTTGCCAGGAGAGAAACACCACAGAATCGTTTTTGCTAAGCAGTGACAGGGACACTCGACAACAGCGGAAAGAGGAGGAAGGAAATTAAAAGCGGAGCTGAGGTGCTTCTGTGGGAATGTGATTACAGAGCTGGTTTTCGCGACCAGAGGCTGCTTGGCACTGTTCTCTCTGTGAAATGGGCTGGAAAGGCAGGAGCTGTGCATTCTGAGTGTCTCCCAGATTGCTAGATGGGTCAGCGAAGAGGCCCGAGGAGGGAGGAAGTCAGATCCTCTCCTTGAGCTTATGCCCCTGGGAGGGTGGGGAGAATGGGGGCGCCCCATGGCAGGCAGGAGCATATGTGCATGGTCTTAGTGACTGCAGCTGCCAAGGGGCCGTCCCTAACAATGCTTCTGAGCTAGGGGCTTAGATCTTCTCATTTGTTTTAAAAAGAGAAAGCAGGAACCCTCAGTATCTTTACATTGAGTCTGGATCCAGAGCAGGAGGGAGGGAGGAAGTGAGAGGGATTTAGGCAAGCAGGATTTTCTCCCAGGCTTCTCAGCATGCGGACACACAGATCAATTTCTTATCCTGTGTTCAGCTGGACACTGAGTTAGAGACTGTGCTGATCAAGACATCCCCTCCTGTTTCATATCCTATACCGCATTCATTTCAGCCACTGAGCCTAAATTACTATTTGCTTTCTTTCTGCCTTTCTTCTTTTCCCCTTGAAATGGTAAGAACTTGTGTAAGGATGAAGTTAGTTTATCCGTGCTAATGCTTTGATTTTTCTTTTCTCTTTCTCTTTGCCACAGTAGGTAACCAGTTAGGGGCCTTGGTACATCAAAGGTAAGCAGTGGGTTATGTTTTATTATTTATTGATCATTTCTAATTGTTTATTGATCCACCATCTGTACTAGAGTGTTAGAAAGTCAGAGGTTGAGAGTGTGGAAAACCATGGGCTAATCTTTAAGACTTAAGTTTTTGTAGCCCTTTTTAAGCTCAAAGGAGAAACTAACGCAACGTATTAAAGATCAGCTGTTAGTGTATGTAAACTTCAAAGACTTCCAGAATGTTGGAGCTGTTCTTTCTGCTCGCATACATTTAATTTAAAACGAGACGATGAAATTTTCCCTCTTGTTTTAACATTTTCCCCGGTGTTTTGTGAATCCTTAATCTCTTCCCTTCAGAAAATAGGTCCTTTTCCCAAGTGAAGGTACAGCGCTTGGTCCTCCAGGAATCAGGAGCCCGGGAGGCCAGGAACCTGTCTCTTCCCCTCCCCCGGGCCCCCTCCCCCCATAGCGATAGGGACTTGCCAGAGAACCTTGGATAAGTACCCAGTTGATTCCCTGCCTCACTTTCCCCTCACGGCCTTCCCTTAAACATTGAGGATTAGAAGAATGAAAAGACCTCTGGGCTTAAAAAAGACCAGTCTGTAAGATAGGGTATTGTGGTCACATAGTTACCCTTTAAAAAGGATAAAATGTACTGGAAACGATGCTTTAGCTTCTTCTGGTAATGGATGAAATTGTGTGTTTTGTATCCGTTACTGTAACATATCCTTAACCTTCACCAGCAAGGATAGTTATAGCCTCTTGTATGCGACACAATTCTTAGGGAGTTTCTAGCAATCACCAGGCATCAGTTAATCAGAAGATTTATCCTGGGTTTTTTGTTCCCTTGTTTGCTTTGCTTTTTAATGTATTAAAGTACTTTAAATAAGGTTGTTAGTATAAATGTAACTTTCCTCTAAGACCTTAATTAATCAGGATTTTACTTTCCAAAATGATAATACTTTGTGCTTTAGACAAGTTTCAGCCTTGCATTTAAAATGGAGCTTTGTTTTGCTGGAGGCCCAAAGCAGTTCATCTTACTATGTTTCCTCCTCAGTGAGAGTCTGTGAAACTTGTTCCTGAGGGCTGAGTTTTGTGACATTTTGTATTGTGATGGTGTTGAACCTCTTCTAGCACATTCCCCAGTATTATTTTTTGAGAATATAGATAATTTGTGCTACACACGTGTGCAGCAGTCTCTTAGCTGTGGGGACCCTGGCTTCTTGCAAGATGTTAGACCTGCTAAGGTTTAGCACCAGCACCCACAGTGTTACCGATCAGGAAGCCCAGACTTGCCTGATTTGGGGATGAACTGAACATCCCAAGAGGCAGAGCGAATCCCTGGGCATATATAAACCTGAGGGTGTAAACTCCACGAGGAAAAGACAGTTTGCTCTCATCATAATGTTACAGTGACAAGTGCTATTTATGCTACTGCATTTCTTCTAAGTGCTGCACTTTCCCTAAAAACATGCACTTTATCCAGTCCTTTCCGTGATGGGTAAAAATCCAGCTGTGTGCGAGATGTTTAAAAATGCTTACCTTTTTTTTTTTTTAACTACTTGCATTTAGCTTCCTCCTAAGATAAATGTTTAGATTTAATTGCTTCCTGGGGTGTTGGGCAAATTGGATATTGTCCACAATACTCTATATGGCAAATTTGACAGTTTGTTTGAAAGAGCCAGTGCAGTAGTTGTTTAAAAAAAAAGAAAGCGAGCACATAATGGATGGGATAGCATTCAACAGACGTACCTTGCAGAGTAACAGGTCATTATTCTGTCCTGGTCAACACTGATTAGGCCTCCGCTGGATTCTGGCTCCCTTTGGGGCGTTCCACCCTAAAAGACAGAAAAATCGGAGGGAGGCCAGAGAGCAACACAAAGATAGGGAAGCGGGTGCTGAAGAAAAGTTGGGTATTTCTCCATCTAGAAAGGACACCAGAAGGAAGTCTAGCTTCCCCCCACTTCCCAGAGGATCTTTAAGTGTCCTGTCCTGGCCTTGATGATCTTTCAGTACTTAGCCACACTCCTGGGCACTGTCACTGTCTGAAGAAAAGGCAGTGAGAGGAGCTGATGGTGTCTATGAAAGCCCAGAGGTTTCTTCCACTGGCACAAGGTGATGAAAGCTGGGACCTTTTTTCTTTTTTTTATCTTTTTTGAGAGAGAGAAACATGGATTTATTGTCCTGCTTATTCATGCATTCATTGGTTGATTTCTTGCCTGCACCTTGACTGGGGATCGAACCCACAACCTTGGCATTTCGGGACAATGCTCTAACCAACTGAGCTGCCTGGCCAGGGCGAGGCTTGATCTTTTCCAAGAGTGATTGACCAAGAGGTTCATCAGATGGTGCCCCTTGGAGATGGTTATGGACCTGTTGGCCAAGTTGGCACAATTTCTTTAAGCCTTATCTTCCAACATGGTCAGCATGGGACATTTGGGGAACCTAAAGTGGCTTCAGAATTCTTCGATATAGTTTTCCAAAATGTTCTTTGTTTTAGGGCGGTAATAACAGAAGAATTCAAAGTGCCTGATAAAATGGTTGGATTCAGTAAGTATCCACGTGTTGCACTTTCCCCCTATTCCTGTCTGTCCCTTCCGTTTCCCTCTCGGCGTGAGCATCACCTTTATTTAGTAGAATGCTTTTGCACACTCCTCTCCAGTCTCCTAGAGCTGCAGGCCTCTGCCCAGGCTGAGACCACCCTGCACTCTCCACCACCCCACTCTCCTTCCCGAGCTCGAGCACCCTCTGTCTGCTGTGTTTCCCATACGGGTGCTGTGGGCTTGCTGAAGCCAGCCTGACTTGTCTCGCTGTGAGCCATGTGTGAGTGTTGCATGAAGTCATCCGTGCGTGGTTAAATACGGATGGGGGCACATTCTGACCCTGTTCAATTTGTTTCAGTTATTGGCAGGGGAGGTGAGCAGATTTCACGGATTCAGACAGAATCTGGTTGCAAAATTCAGATCGCTTCAGGTAAGGGCTGCTTTTTTTTTCTTTTTTTTTCCTCATAGATCTCAGTTTGGTAGAAATAAGTATTATGCCAAGTTTTCCACGTTCAGAACTTTGCTTGTTGCTAGAAGTGTAGGAACATGGGTAAGTATGTGTGATTGCTGCTTTCCTTGCACTTCTGGAGCTGGACTCCCAGGAGGGAACCAGAGCAGAAGCAGGCTCAGGGGCGAGGCTGCCCCTCTACCTCGTCGGAGACCCTCCACAGTTCTGTGGCCTGGCGTGGCCCCTCCCAAACACCCACCACTCTAGGACCTCTGTTTTCTGCACCAGAATGTTATGCCAGACACACTGGGGCCTGCAGGGGGCCTGTGGCTTTGGAGTCACTCCTGGGGATTGCTCACCGGGCTCGCACCTTTGTGGAAAGAGGCCACTGGCAGCTCTGGAGAGAGACAGATTGAGAAGAGTTTATATTTTATTTATCGTTTTATCTAATTTGACTTATCTCTCTTTCCGTAGTGGAAGAGGGCGTTTAAAGGACATTTGACTACAGAAACGTTTGTCGTTTTAAAGGGTACTTACTAGTATAATGTCTTGAAGGCAGTAACTGCTGCTTCTCTTTCTTTTTTGAGTAAAAATGTTAAGAGGCAGTATTTTTAGGACCAAAGTAAAGTGTCATGTGTGGTGTTGGAAAGTAAGACTTGCCTTTCTTGTCAAAGGGCCCAGAACCAATTCTACATCAATATCACTGGTCAGGATATTCACACAGTAACTGGCAGTAGTCCCAGTGTACATACCATGACATTCCCCCCCCCCCTTTTCGGTGGCAGCGGTGGGATATGAACCCATGGCATTTCTTACCAGTGTGCCTCAGAGCTGTTTGCAAATAATGACCAGTAAACCGCTCTGCAAATAGAGAAACTGGGCAATAGCGGGTTGAGTGACTCAAGCATTTACTAGCACACAGTGGGTCGAAGGTGAAGTTGAAACTGGGAATTAGGACCAACTCACAAACCTCTGCTGCATTCTCCCACCTTCCCCTAGGGACTCGCTTCTACTTTGAGAATCTTAGGGTACAGCTACCAGCTTAACATTCTGTCCACAAGCGGAAGCAAACTGTCTTTTTCTGGGAGCCTGGGCTTCTGTGGGGCCGGTGTAGGCACCAGCCCAGAGACCGCCTTACACAGAGGCAAGGTGCATGGTTGCCTGATGCCCACCAACACACCTCGTCTTCTTGATTCTTCTTATAGAGAGTTCTGGGATTCCAGAGAGGCCCTGTGTACTTACCGGAACCCCAGAAAGTATTGAGTAAGTTTATTTTATTTACTTTCTCCTTTCACTCTTCTTCCTCCTTCCCCAAACGGGGAGAAATGGAAGGGCAAACAGTTACTGAACACTTTCGATCTGTGCCACAGACAGTCTGGCCACAAAAGCAGGTGCTTCTGCAGAGAAGGGTGGCAGGAGGCTGCCACACCAGGGGAGGTTTTCTGTTCCCCAAACACACCCGGCATCACCTTTTTAAAAACGCTGCAGAACCCTCACAGCTGTCATAACCACTCCTTCATACACTGGTTCTAAAGAGTGTGCGTCCACCCGCCTGAATGCTCTAATCAGCCCACTTCTTCCTCATTAATACCTCCTTTACCTGAACAGGTGTGGAGTAGTGAGCCTCTCACTTTGCGAACCTTGGGAATCCTGGTGCCAGGTCCTCTGCCTGAGTGTGATCCCATTGCTCTTCTGATACTTGTGAGCCCAATGAATTGACTTCCTGGCCATTGCTCCTTGTGACCGCCTGAAATCTAGTGGTGCATTCCTGCGTGGTGGAGCCTCGTACCAGGCGGAGGCCTCATAACCCCAAGAGCCTCCTGGGGAGAGGGATGTGCTAACTTGGCTTCTCCCTTTCCTCTCTCCGTCTACTGAGCAGCACTGCATGGGGGCAGGGGCGCTGAGATTATGTCTAGCTCAGTAGGTAGGCTCTTACTGTTTCCATTTCTCAGCGAGTCTAGATGAGTTTAAACTCTCGTGTTTTGCTGTGACATTGCAAGCGGTGGACCAGAATAAATAAGTCTGGCAGGTGTGCATCACAGGGCAAGCGAGATGGCTTTCTGGTGTCCAGGCGCTTTCTCCCAGCACAGGTTAATCTAGCACACAAGCAAAATACTAAGAAGCTGCCGTAACTGAGAAGACACACGAGGCTGATTCTGCACACAAAGGCTCCAGACCATAAAGGGCAACATCTATTTCCTGCCTTTTTCTCCTTTCCTCCTCCTCTTCTATTCCTGCTTCCTGTCCTGCCCAGGCAGTGGAGGCCACGCGATTAGAAGCTAAGGAAGAAACAATTTTGCTTTCTTCGGTGCACAGTACAGCCAGCCTGTTTAGTAGCAGAATTGTTTCCTATTAGAGGAACCAGAAAGTGGATTGTGCCTGGCGATTTGAAGAGTAAATAATGCAAGTAACAGCCAGGGGAGATTCTGGTGCAGGAAAGGAACCGGGCCTGACAGATGACCTCCGCAGGCTGCGATGTGCTGTTTCAGCGTTGTAGCTCTCCTCCACCTCCTGACAAAGCAGCGCACAATAGCAGTGCGGGTGCAATGCGGGCCCTGTACCTCCCGCGGAAAAGCGCAAAGCAGGTGTGTACGGCTGTGGACCTGCGCCAGGCACCGCCGCCTCCTTTTCCCACCCGTGAAACCCGCCTGCTGATGCGTAGCCTTAAAATCAGCTCAAAATCAGGGCATCCTGGTTGGTGATGGAGAAATTTGGCACTTGGGGATTCAAATGACTACTAACCCTCGCTTTCTTTCTTCCCGTCTTCCTCATTTCTTTCTCTCCTGCCCTTACTTAACAAATACCTGTTGAGTGTATACGCTCTGGATTGGGGAACAGCGAGATGCAGAGGGTTCAGAGGTGGTCTCTGCCACCAGTGCAGCTGACATTCTAACAGGAGAGGAGTCATGTTTGTGGAGTGAATCAGACCCAAGCACAAGCAGAGGGCACACTGGGAAGGGGCCGTGCCGGAACGTCGGTATTGTGTGCATTGTTTTTAAATTCCAGCCCAGTAGCTTGGCGGATGGCAGAGGCTTCCCGGGTTGTGGGGGCAGGAGCTGGAGCTGGACGAGGGCTGCCTTGACTCCTTCATGTGTTCCCCGGTGCTGTTCCCCTTCGTGGGTACCTGCAGCGGTCGCTTAATGCCGCTGTCCTTGTGGTTCTCTTCCCTCCCAAAGACAAGCCAAGCGACTCCTGGGGCAGATTGTGGACCGCTGTCGGAATGGGCCTGGCTTTCACAATGACATAGACGGCAACAGCACAATCCAGGAGATCCTCATCCCCGCGTCTAAAGTGGGTCTGGTCATCGGCAAAGGAGGGGAAACCATAAAGCAGTTGCAGGTATGTGAGCCCTGAGCAGGGGCCTTCGTCTTCCTCAGCTTCCTGGTTTGGGAGGTCTTGTCAGTACTCTCACTTCCCTGGTTGGCCTGGCTGGGCCTGCCATGGCCAGAGCTCCCCTCCACCCCTGCCCGAGTGGTTCCATGCTTCTTGCCATTCGACTGCTGTGTCCTGGACACTTACTGTAGCCGGGCCTGGTGCCAGAGATGATGTCGGTCCTGGGGCTTCATGGCGGTGAAGCTCTGGTGCCATCACGTGACAGCATCTCAGATGAAGAGGCTGCATCCAGAGCCAGCAGCGCCGCCTGCGCCAGTCGTGGGAGCTTGAATGTGTTCCTGCACGAGGCCTGGGTCCTCGTCTGTGAGTGTAGGGCCGTGCCAGCCTCACTGGTAATGAAGCTGAAGTAACACCCATTATTCTGTATTTAAATGAGACCCTTAGCACCGGGCCTCGCACCGAGCTAAAGCTCGTGAACATTGGCTGCTGTTGGCTGTGGAATCCCTCATCTGAGACACGTGGGGCCGAACACAGTGCAGAATTTAACACCCCGGCCAGTTCCGCGCTGCACCCTGTAGCCAAATGCTTCTTTCCATAGCCAAACAGAATAATAGCCACGCTCAGCGAGAGTGACTAGAAAATATGCTTCCATGAGTACAGGGACACTCTAGTGTGTGCTCGAAGAGGTCAGGGTTTGGACTCCCAGAATCCAAATTGTGGCCTCCACTCATCAGCTCCGGACAGCTCTTGGGCACTTTCCTATCTGAGCCTCCTCACCCGGGCATGGCAGCCCTGGCCTCACGTGCTGTGCACCAGCCCTTACTCGATCGAGTGCTCAGCTGAGGGCCTGGCGTTCCGTAGAAAGGGCTCATTGGTATCTAGATGTTCTAGAGGCTGGACAGGAAGGGAGTGGGGAGTGGTTTCTGTGTCACGCTTGGAAGCTCTCTAGCACGGTCTGCATGTCCGCAGTCTCAGAGGCCAGCCTCATGGCCGGGTCTGAGGGCAGTGCCCTGTGGTAGGAGGGACATGTCTTCTGTGGGCGTGATCCGGCCCCCGGCACCGTCTTGTGCCCTCCTGCGTGTTCACCCATGGCAGTGAGGGGTGTACCTGTGTGTGTGTCCACAGGAGCGGACGGGTGTGAAGATGGTCATGATCCAGGACGGCCCACTGCCTACGGGAGCAGACAAGCCTCTTCGCATCACTGGAGACCCGTTTAAAGTTCAGGTAGGGAAGAAGCGAGCGGGCCGGTCCTGGTGTGAGGAGAGAATCTCAATGCCAGAGCCACTGGCCACGTGGGGCTGTAATTAGAATTAAGTCGACAGTGAGTTCTTCATTTACGCGGGCTGTTTTTCAAGTCCCTGGGCTACGTGAGCGTCGTGGCTCCTGTCGTGGGCAGTGTGTTCGGGGCATTTCCATAATGCAGGTTTTGTTGGGTGGCGCACTGCTCAGATGCAATTTGACTTGTTCCCTGTCAGCTCAGGTGCAGGCTCCATTTGGCTCTTATTTGCTTGTTCTCTCAACTCTTAAAAAATGTTTTAAAATTGATTTTAGAGAGAGAAGAAGGGAGAGGGATAGAGAGATAGACACATCTATGAGAGAGAAACATCGATTGGCTGCCTCCTGCACGCCCCCACCAGGGATCGAGCCCACAACCCCGGGCATGTGCCCTGACTGGGAATCGAACCAGCGACCTCTTAGTTGATGGGTTGATGCTCAGCCCATTTTTGCAAGAGCTCCCGCTGGTGTGGGAAGTACCAGCACCCCCGAGGCATGTGTGCCCTCCTAGCAGGCATCCTGTGTTCAGAGCTCCTGGCCACAGAGGACCGTCCCAGCTGCTAAAAGCAGTGAGGGGCCTGGTTTTACGTCGCCCGGGGTGGTTTTACCTTGCTGTTCGCAGGACCGCGCGTGGACTGTGGGTGCAGCGTGTCTGCCTGTGAAATAGGAGCACTCTTTTCTGCAACCTTGTCTTTGCTGCACTCAGGGTAGCTCCAGGGTACTGGTCCTGGGTGAGCCAGCCCATCAGGCAGCTGTTCCTCTGCAGGAGCTTTGGGGCTGGGATGAAGTGGAGGTTACCAGACTCAGGAAAATACTTCTCCGTTCTTAACACTGTCCAACTCAAATTGATACCATTGTTGCTTTTTCAAGGTACATATGTAAAACTGTGGTTTCTAAACAGGGTGGAAGGCAGTGATTACAGTGGCTTCTTCCTTTAGGCTCAGGCAGTGCTGCAGCCCTTCACCCCCTCCTGCAGGCCAGTACCCCCTCTTGCAGGCCAGGACCCCCTGGCTTTCCTCCCCCAGGGTTCCTAACCTCTTTGAATGGGAACAGGTGGGCCTTCAAAGTCAGATGGCATCTAACCTTTCTTCATTTGGCTTATCCAGTCCAGCTGGCGGGCTCCATGCGTGATATGGGGAAGTGTGGACAGAACTGGAGGGCGGGCATTCCCCGAGAATGCTGGGCAACAGAGCCTGTCTCCCAGCAGCCCTCCACTGCCCTCTCTTCTGGAACCTTTGGTTTTATCTGTGGTAGAAAAAAATACCCGAGCAAGGAGCTTATCATTGATGTTTCAGGAATTTGCAGGAAAATAATTGTAACAAAAGGTTTTTAGTGCTGGTGTTTTTATAATGTACTCTGCATTTTGGGAGGGCAGGGAGCAGCTATTGTAGTTAGGGTAATTGTTATTTGGGGTGTTTTTTCTTTCTCCAACTTTTTATTATGAGAAACTTCAAACATCTAGAAAATTCGAAAAGCTAGTATAGCAAATATCCGTATAACCTCATCGGACCTATCATTTTGCCATTCATATGCATGCATTTGTTTGTTTATTTTGTTTTACCATTTATATGTAAGTGGCAGGTATTGTGACTCTCCACCCCTAAATCCTACAGCATGTGTCTGCTAAGAATAAGAATTTTTTGCTATATAACCAGGCCAGAGAAAATGGCAGTAACCCCATAATATCTCTTGAGCCAGTCCATATTCAGAGTTCTCTGAGTGTCCTGAGACCTAAATTGCTGTTTGGAGGTTGGGCAGGGGAGACGGTGGTTTTGGTTTGGTTTGTTTTTTTCCAGAACCAAGACTCAGTCTGAGTTCCCACATTACCTTGAGTTGTTGGGTACAGTTGATCCTTAGTGCAGATTCCTGTGGGGCTGAGGCTGGCATGGACAGAATAGACCAGTGGTCGGCAAACAGCGGCTTGCGAGCTACATGCAGCTCTTTGGCCACTTGAGTGTGGCTCTTTCACAAAATTCCACGTGCGGGCGCACATGTACAGTGCGATTGAAACTTCGTGGCCGATGCGCAGAAGTCGGTTTTCGGCTCTCAAAAGAAATTCAATTGTTGTACTGTTGATATTTGGCTCTGTTGACTAATGAGTTTGCCAACCACTGGGCTAGACTAACAAGTGCGTCCCTTGGGGAGAGGACATGGGGTGTGCCTTGGAGACAGTCAGGTCTGGGGGTCGTCTTGCCAGGCAGTAATCGGACATTTGATCTCTGAATGCTGGGAGGTACTCTGGGGCTCCAGGACTGGCCTTTTCCCTTGACCTTCCTGGAGCTTCGTTGTGATAGATGCCTTGGTAATGTCTTTCTCCTGGAACCTGCTCACAGTCAGAGCTCTCAGAAAAACCCTCCCCTCACTAAGAAACGGCTGCTAGAAACACCTCAGGGCGACAGGAAGCAAGTTCAAACCCAGCACAAACCTACTATGGCTTTCAAGACAGTGGACCCTTATCTGAGCATTTTGGGCAGTGTAAAAATAACCATGTCATTTAAGATTTGATTTATGCAACCCTAAGCAGCAGCCTGCCCCTGCCCCAGCCCAAGCAACCATCACAACCAAACGGACAACTGAACAGGCTGCGTGGGGTGACTAGGCCGGCAGGGGGTTAGTGAGGGGCGACCAAATGACTGAGCAGCAGGCTGCATGGGGCGACCAGACCCGCAGGGGGCGCAGTTGGGGGCAACTCAGCCAGCAAGAGGGGACAGGGCAGTTGGGGGTGACCAGGCCAGCAGGGGGAGCAGTTAGGGGCGATCAGGCAGGCAGGCAGGTGAGCAGTTAGGAGCCAGTGGTCCCAGATTGTGAGAGGGATGTCTGAGGGGTCCCAGATTGGGGAGGGTGAAGGCTGGGCTGAGGGGACACTCCCCCCCCCCCCCGTGCACGAATTTTGTGCACCGGGCCTCTAGTATAATAATAATAGAATAAGGGAGTTCTCCCCTGGCTGAGCACCTACTGAGTCTTTAAGCCCAACATAGAGGGTCTGATCTTTAAATTTTACCTGGTGGCATGTCTTTTTTTTTAGGATTTTGTGTTCCATAACATCTTTTATCTGTGTTTACACAGCAAGCAAGAGAAATGGTATTAGAGATCATCCGAGAAAAAGACCAAGCTGACTTTCGAGGCGTGCGTGGTGACTTCGCCTCCCGAATGGGAGGAGGCAGCATAGAGGTATGCTTGAATCACACGGTAGTAGGCAAATGAGATTAGGGTTAAGGTCGTAGGTCACACGTCTGCTGGCTCTTTAACCTTGAGCAAGTTATTGCATTTTTGTCTCATCTGTGAAATCCTGCAAGAACGCTTACTTCTCAGGGTGGCTGTGAGACTGAGACAGTCAGCCGTAGTGAGGGAGCTACTGCTGCTCTTGGGGCTTGGGGCCATCCCCTGGTTTTGAAGTTTCGCTTCCAAGCTTGTCCCACTGCCCAGCTGCAGACCAAAGCCCACGTTTCCTCAGTGATCTGTGTTGTGATTGGATCAAACTTGGGAACCATATTTATTGGCAAGATGGAATGGGATTAGAATCTACCCTTCAGAATGAAGTTTTGATAATATGCTGCAATATGGATGGACCTTGCCATCATCATGCTTATAAAATAAGCCAGATACAGAAGGATAAATATTGTGTGATTCCACTTATACCTAGAGTAGGCAAATCCGTAGAGTCAGAAAATAGAATGGAGGTTACCAGAGGCTGGGGAAAGCAGGAGCTACCATTTAATGGATCGAGAGATTTTACTGGGGATGATGAAAAGGTGTAGGGTATAGGTATCTGGGATGGTTACACAATATTGCGAATATACACTGAGCGGCCAGATGATGATGATCTCTGAACGCATAATAATCTGGCCACTCAGTGTCTATCCTATAGAATAAAAGGCTAATAGGCAAATTGTCCCCTCGACCAGGAGTTCGACCAGCAGACAGGCCGGCCAACCGCCCATGTCCCCTCCCCCTGGCCAGGCTGGCCGGACCCCACCCATGCATGAATTCATGCACCGGGCCTCATATATATATATATATATATATATACACACATATTCCTTCTGTATATAATATACACACACACACCGAGTGGCCAGATTATTATGCGTTCAGAGATCATAATAATTTGGCCACTCAGTATATTTAATACCACTGAATTGTGTAATTATGAATGGTTAAGATGATAAATGTTTTATATATATATCTTTTTTGTTAGTCCTTACCGGAGGATATTTTTCCATTGACTTTTAAAGACAGGGCAGAGCTGGTGGGGAGACACAGAGAGAAACATGGATGTGAGAGTGGCACATCGGTTGGTTGCCTCCTGCACACACCCCAACCAGGGCCCTGAGCAGTCTTGGAACGAGGCATGTGCCCTTGACTGGAATTGAGTCCGGGGACCCTTCAGTCTGCAGGCCAACACTATCCACTGAGCCAAAGAGGCGAGGGCTGAAAAACATGTTTTGAAGGACCACTATAAATGTTTGACATACTCATGCTTATTTCATAGAGTTTAGAAGACAAATTTGTCATTTTTAATCTTTTATCTGTGTATACAGTTTATTCTTGCTTTTCACTTTTATAACTATTTTGATCAAATCTCAGACTTACTGGACGCATTTAGCAGACAGAAATGCAATCATTAACCACAAAATTGCTCTTAAAAGAGAAAAAATATGCTTTATTATGTCACTTCCATGAATGCACTGTAATACAAATCAAGTTACACACACACACACCCCCATTGAGAAAAGACAGGTTTGCCAAAAGCTCTGATAAGGCTGTTTCTCATTGCTCAGGTGTCTGTGCCTAGGTTTGCTGTTGGGATTGTAATAGGAAGAAATGGGGAAATGATCAAAAAGATCCAGAATGACGCTGGTGTGAGGATTCAGTTCAAACCAGGTTGGTTTTGATAGTTCTCAAAACTCCTTTAATGAGCCGGGGGGTGGGGGGACGGGGCTGGGGTGGCGTTGGAGGAAGAAATTAACCAAAGAACTTGCATGCGTAGGTGCTTAGCCGTGGACACAGACAGTAACGCTGAGGAGGCGGGTCAGTGGGGGACATCTGTGATACTTTCAGTGATAAAGATACATTTTTAAGAAAGCCTTTCGTTAGAAAACACCTCACGGAAGAGGACTTTGTCACCGCCCCTTTGTGTCCGCTCTCCCGTTCTCTGCCTCGGTCTCCCGTTCTCTGCCTCGGTCTCCCTTTCTCTGCCTCGGTCTCCCGTTCTCTGCCTCGGTCTCCCGTTCTCTGCCTCGGTCTCCCGTTCTCTGCCTCGGTCTCCCGTTCTCTGCCTCGGTCTCCCGTTCTCTGCCTCGGTCTCCCGTTCTCTGCCTCGGTCTCCCGTTCTCTGCCCTCGGTCTCCCGTTCTCTGCCTCGGTCTCCCTTTCTCTGCCTCGGTCTCCCGTTCTCTGCCTCGGTCTCCCGTTCTCTGCCTCGGTCTCCCTTTCTCTGCCTCGGTCTCCCTTTCTCTGCCTCGGTCTCCCTTTCTCTGTCTTTCGCCACGTTCTGTTACCAAATGCCCGATTCTGGGTTTCTCCTCCAGGCCCTCATTTCTTTCTTTGGATTTGTTGGTTTGGTTACCCTTGTGCCTGAACACTCTGGCCCCGTTTTCCAGGGCTTCCCACCCCCAGACTAATAAAATTGGGGGAAATCAACATAGCATTTCCAGTTTTTAATTTTGCCAGTTAAAAACTTATAAAAAATATGTTATTGTAATTTTATAAAATTAAAGATAACTTAAAGCCATAAAAAAAGGGACAAACATTTTGGAATAAAGGACAGTTCTTTAAATTTTGTAAGTTTATCTTTATAAGCAAACTTACAGTGTCTTTATTTTCCTTGTTTCTCTAAAGATGGGAAAACATGGTGATGGGCTAATTTTGGGAAAATATTGCCATAGCTCAACTCTGTTTTCCTTGTAATTTTTATGTTTGTCTTGTTTTGTCTTGTTTTAATGATATCTCCTTTAAATGTCTGGAACTGCCCAAGCATTGGCAGGGGCCATGCAAAAAGGTGTATTCACACCCCTTTCCCCAGCGAAAGAGGCCCTGAACCTGGTGAAGGACCAGCCCTCTGGCACTGGGAGGGATATTGAGGGCAAATCAGGTTGCCCTTCGTCTCTGGAGCTGGGCTGTCCTAATCCCACCTCTCGCCTTGTTCCACAGACGATGGAATTAGTCCAGAGAGAGCTGCACAGGTCATGGGACCCCCCGACCGATGTCAGCATGCAGCGCACGTCATCAACGAGCTGATTCTCACAGCCCAGGTGGGTCTGGCTGTGGGTTCACCTCACTGGCCAGAGTGACAGGTGCCACACGGGGCTCTAGCCTGTCGGGGCTCTGGGGCTGCTCCACAGCTGCTCTTTCCTGCTGGTTTATTACTCTGCGGCCTTTGTTGTCCCAGAAGTTAGGTTTTCTGACCAGTTAACGGGGGAAATACAGTGCAGAGCCCAAGTTTCAAACAGCTGAGTACTTAATTTAAGACTATAAGCAAAATATCATCCTAGCTTTAGAAAGCACTTCAGGATCCGCAGAGTCTTAAAGCTGTTTTCATGCACTGGATTCCGGGGTGCTCATCTGGAAAGGGAGCGAGCATCTCCACCTGCCCCCCTTGCTAGTAGCTCTGGGAACCGCTGTAACTGGCGGTAGATTGGCACATCCCCCAGGTGTGTAGGGCTGAGGAAATTTGAGAATGATTGGAGCTGAAGAAAGCATTAGAAATTGTCGCCCAGCTCTGCCATTAGCCATGTGACCTTGGATGAGCCTTTGAACCTGACTAGGCCAAGTATTCTCAGCAGCGCACCAGATGGTCCCTTAAGTCACCTGAGAGTACAGGCCAAAGTAGCAAATTTGTAGAACCCTCCCAAGATCTACTGAACCAAAATATCCAAGTCAGGGGCGTGGGTCTCAGCTGTAGCTAAATCCCAGGCAATTCTTAGGATTAGACAAGTTCTAAAGAGAGTCACTAAGGGACCTCTCACATCCTTTTCCTAGCAAGAGGGCATGAGCCCAGAACTGCAGAGGCTTGAGACGAGGAGGCGGCAGTCTTGTCCTCGAGACCCTGTGGCACACCCAGCAAATGGCTGTGTGCGCGTGTGCTTTAACATACGTCGCTAGGTTACCCGGTGTGTTTGTCCTCGGTCTCTTGTAAAAGCACAGTGCAGGAAGAAAGCACTCTAGTGACCCTGCTTTCTCTGGGTTTAGATTCTGGTTAAACATTCTGAGGTTCAGCTTCTCCCTCCCATGAAAGGAGCTGGGCTTCTCCTCTGAGTTTAAAAGGTTTAAATGCTTCCGCTCCAGAGGGACTCAGGAATGAGAGTTGCCCTCGAATGAAAGGAAGCGTCCTCTGTTAGGTGCCCGGTGTGGGTTTGCTCTCTGTGGAGAGGGCTGCGAGAATGAGTCAGAAACTTCTCCAGCCCCAACCATGCACCAGCCTGGCTTGGTCCCTCCCTCCTCTGGGGAGTGGGACAGCCAGTTTTTCTTTTACATACATTTTTTATTGATTTCAGAGAGGAAGGGAGAGGGGGAGAGAGAAACATCAGTGATGAGAGAGAATCATTGATCAGCTGCCTCCTGCACGCCCCCTACTGGGGATCAAGCCCCCAACCCAGGCATGTGACCTTGACCGGAATCGAACCCAGGACTCTTCAGTCCACAGGCCGATGCTCTATCCACTGAGCCAAACCAGCTAGGGCCAGTTTTTCTTTAAAATCCTTTTATCCTTGTTGCTGGTTGGATTGCAAGGTGTTCATGTAGCGGTGTCTGAATGGTTCCTTAGAGCAGTCTAGTCAGGGAAGATCAGAAGTCATCCATTGTCACTCATGTGTCACTGCAAATGGCCGTGGCTCTTCAGCATCTAGGATCTGGTTTCTGGTCAGCCTGCGGTGTGTCCCCTGGGAAAGGGCAGCTTCATTGAAAAGAAAGTCACCTCTGACCCTGTAGGTTAGGGCCCAGTAATGCAGACTCCAGGGAAAGCGGCACTGGGCTTCGGACCTAGGAGTTCATATCTGCCCTGTTTCATCGGGTCTGTTTGTGCTGTTTATGTGACACATGCATTTATCGTCACGTGTGCTCCTTGAATACACCTGTGATTTGCGCTAATTCCGCTTTTAAAGAGCCTTCACAATTTGAAATGGGGAATGATGCTCAGGCCCTGATTTGTGGCACTGATTGCACCCTGTCACGGCACCTCCTCCCTGGGCATGAAAGTGGTGCTGGTGGCAGTGGCAGGAATCTTCCCCTGAGCTTTGCTCCTTTCCCAGGAAAGGGATGGCTTTGGAGGCCTCGCAGTAGCCCGAGGCCGAGGCCGAGGCCGTGGCGACTGGAGCATGGGAACCCCTGGCGGCATCCAGGAGATAACGTACACAGTGCCAGCAGATAAGTGTGGCCTCGTCATCGGCAAAGGTAAGAGGCAGCTGCTGGGGTTTTACGTTCCCTCGCCGCTGTTTAACCTGAGAGCACGTGGGTCACATACCTCCAGCGCACGGCGTGCAGGCTGGTTGCTGCGCTTGCCTGAAGGCCCCAGGTCTGTAGCCTCAGCTGCCTTCTGCGGGGGCCCTGCTGTGCGTGGGCCTTCTCGCGAACGGGGCAGGGTGAGCGGCAGATGATCCAGAGGGCCCACTGCCTGGTGAAGCAGCTTAGTTGTTGAAAAGGCCGAGTGTTTGCCTTTGGGTGTTTGTGGATCGACTGGTCAGTAATTACTGCGCCCGCCGCCAAGGAACTTAGAGGACCAGTGAAGCTGATCTCCTCAAGGGAAGATGCTTTCTGAGAGGGTGTCACTCACGGGGCTTGGGTATTCGGCCTTTATTGACACGACATGTGGAAATGGTTTATATCCTTTCAGCACTTGTACTGCGACACCCTGTGGAGAATAGAAACAGATTTGTTAGTTGTTTCTAGGCACTTAGAGAGCATGAGGTGAAACCTTCGTTACCGGCTGCTGTGC
Organism: Corynorhinus townsendii; assembly: GCA_026230045.1. Lineage (NCBI taxonomy): Eukaryota > Metazoa > Chordata > Mammalia > Chiroptera > Vespertilionidae > Corynorhinus > Corynorhinus townsendii. The sequence continues at coordinate 173,784,257 of JAPDVU010000005.1, forward strand.
TCCTTCCCAGCGTAGGTGAAAAGCGAAGGAGGGAGCAGGCGGGGTCTAGGCTGTCGGGCTGGTTCCTTGGGGCTGGCCTTGCCTGGAACCAAGAAAGGCCGCTGAGAGCAGGTCTGTGCTCACCGGGCCCCTCCCCGGCTGCCGGCTCAGCTCTCCATGCTCCAGGCAGTCTCCATGCCAACAGGAGACTTCGAGTTCAGTTGGGTGTTGTGTTTGAGGAAATAATATCTTCTCCCCAGAGTGTCTCCAATTTCTGTGTTCACCAGGCATGTGTTTGCTGTAGGAGGGGTGCTAGTGTTCCACGGAATGGGATTTGGGAATGTCTCCCCCAACAGAAGCGGCACATCCTCACCAGCTGGCGTGGGCTGGGCACTCCTCCTGCGCGGCCACTCACCTCCCGGAGTCTGCATTTGGCGCTGCCCGTGGGCAGTGTGTTTCACGCTCTTTTCAAACGTTTATCTCCTGTGTCTGTGTCGTTGGGAGAGTCTCAATGTGGGCCTGTGTTCATCCCTGGTGGGTGTCCATGCTGAGAAGTGTTTGACAGCTACTGTTAGCTGCCCAAGTGCTGTGATAAGCCAGACACGCCCCCCCCACCACCCAGCCCTACACCTGCCTGCCTGAGCGTCGCTTCTGTTGATGCCGTGGGTTGAGAGTCAGCTCTGGGTTTCTGTGCCTTGTGAAAACCGTTCTTATCAACGAGGTTTTCCTGTGAGGGTGTCTCCTCTAGAGCCGGGCTGCCTTCGCTGGGACAGTTTTAATAGTCAGGGAGGCCTCGGTGTTCACAGGACAGCCTCTGCTAACTCATCCGCCACAGTCACCCTAGTGACACCCAGAGGAAAGCGACAGCAGAGGACGCAGTTGTGGGTACTGTGGTGCTGCTCCAGTTGCAGCCTGGACAAGCCCAGGAAAAGTTTCTTTGGGGGCTGGGGGGCTTTCCATACCCACAAGGGCTGGGTAGGAGGTGCTCCTCCTCCTTGGGAAAGATGCGTGGGGAGGAGGGGGAGAGCAGAGGGAGCCCCACTCAGTCGGGCCCTGGGCCCTGCTCCCCCTGCCTCCCGGGCCCCTGCTGGATTTCCATGATAAATACAGCAATAGTGACAGATAGTGTGGCCAGCCCTGCTCTTGTCACCAGGCCTTTTAGCAGGTTTGATTAATTGCTTTACGATTTCACAACCAGCCAGGGGGCCACTGGGGGTGGCTTCTGCCCCCCATCAGGTGGAAGAATGGAGCAGGCTGCTGAATGAGTCTATAGACAGCCACCATGTGCCAAGCTGGTGACCTCATTTTGAAGGAAGATAAACTTAAATTAACTCCTTCCGGCCCCATGCAGTTTTGTGGGGCCTCCTCACCTTATTAGCATGCTCCCAAGGCCTCGGAAGAGGGGCTGTGGGTCTGCTGGGCTGAGCGCCCGCCGGATGGAGGGGGCTGCAGGGTCTCTGTCTCAGACAGACACGAGCGTCCCTTGTGCTCCTGCGCCACAGCCGAGCGGCGGCTGGGATTGCGTGGAGAGGTCTCCGCTGAGTCTGGGCTCTTCGTTGCTCCCCCCATACGCTATTGCCGAGGAGCAAAGCTGCTCACTTTTCATGGTGCCAAGATCAGCTTCACCCCTCTGAGTGCAGGCCAGTAGCTCCAGGCCTGGGACTTTCTGCATCAGTCACTGCTGTCCCGAGACAAGCATGTTTGCTCGAGGTAGAACATGGAAGGACACTTTTCTTAAACTGTCACAACTTTACAAAAATCACGTGCACAAGACCATGGTCTGCTGAGTTCTTTTTTTAATTTGCTTTTAAATTTAAAGCCTCCCCATACTGCCCAAGCTGATGTTGAACAAAGCTTTATCCGAATGCTCAGTTTCTTTCCCCTGTGTGAGCGCCTCCAGCAAGGACGCCTGGACGCAGGCTCCAGCTTTGCTTCTTGACCCCTGTGGAGTCCCCCGGAGGGGACGGGTGTCCGCTGCTCACTTCCTCGGTGCAGCTTGTTCAGCCCAGGCCTCCGCTCTGTGCGGGTGGAGGCAGGTAGTGTGTTGAAGGGTTGTGGACATGTTACAAGGAAATGACACACGTCATGTGAGGTTAGTTTTGACGCCGGGCAGGGAGGAGTGTCACCGACTGGCCTTTAATCGTTGCTTTTGATCACTTGGGGCTCCTGGTCCCCTGCACCAGATTTTCCACAGATTGTCTTTTTCCAGTTTTGCAAAAACGCTGCTAGGCGTTTTCCTTGTATTCTGGCTCCCCCCAATTGAGCCGTGCTGATCTGTAAGTTCTGTGAAATCTCAAAAGAAGAATCAAACCATTGTTACCCTGGTGGAGCTTTTGTTACACAAATTTCATTAAGAGACTGGGACTGTCACAGGTTTTTCAAAGAGTCCAACTAAATTTTCATTAGCCCGGCTCCACCCAGGCCTCTGTGACCCCCATCCTCCGGCTGCCTCTCTGTCTAGACCTGTGCCCCCCACCCCCATGGAGGAGGCAGGGACTTGAGAGTGACAGGATGAGATGGGATAGTAAAGGCCCGAGTGGGCTTCAGGCATTGTCGGGGCCTGTGGCCGTCTGTTTGACCTGTGGAGGGAGGGAGAGCAGCCATGCGGTGGCCCACGCAGGGCCTGAAGGACCCCATTGTGCCATGGAGGGGCCATCAGGTCGCCATTCTTGTGCTGAGAAGGATGGAGTGCGTTTTCGGGTGAGGCCTCTGGCTGGGGTGGGAGCTGGGCGCTGGCCTCTAGGGGCTGAGCTCCATTGTGTGCAAATCCCGGGCCTCCTGGCCTCTGCGAGGAGGAAGCCAGCAGGTGCAGGTGCCTGTGGCGTCGGGGGTGTCAGCCTGACTGGAGAAAAGGACCAGCTTCGCAGCCTAAACCTGGATTTTGAGAAAGCGGGTGCAGAAAACCCCCTTTGCTTTTCTTCTGGAGCAGAGCACAGCACAGCGCTGGGGCGAGGACTCATCCTTCTGTCTCGTGTCCTCCTTCCTGCCCACAGGTGGTGAGAACATCAAAAGCATAAACCAGCAGTCGGGAGCACACGTGGAGCTGCAGCGGAACCCCCCTCCCAACACCGACCCCAGCCTGCGAATCTTCACCATCAGGGGGATCCCTCAGCAGATCGAGGTGGCCAGACATCTCATAGATGAGAAAGTTGGCGTACGTACAAGGTCCTTTCCCCACCGGGCTTACTAATAGCTGGACTTTCTGGTGGATGTCCAAGGTACCTGTTTTTCCCCAGAACCTTGTACTTCCTGAACCTTTTCCATCCTCACATCACGTGAGGGCCCCTCCTCTCACTTTGCCGAGGGGGAAGGTCGGGGCCCAGGGATGCCAGGGCCAGGCCCAGGCGATGAAGGAAGCCTTCTGGCAGATCTCACCAAGGCCACCAGCTCAGGCCCTAGAGCCATGTCCCCTGCAGGCTTAGATGAGCAGCTGGGGCAGCAGCCTTCCCCCAGCACTGCCCCGGGACGCTGCAGGCGGCTCTCATTGACTCTGGCTTTAGTTTCAGGCGCCTCAAAGCAGATAAAGAAAGGGAGTGTTGATGGAGGACAGATGGGCCTGCTCACCTCAAAGGGGACGTAGAATGGCAGAAAGAGCCATGGGCCAGCCTAAATTGACGGGAGAGTCAAGCAGGTTGGTCCCTACCCCCAGGGTGACATGCCAGGGCAATGTGGTGGTGCCAGTATTGGCTGTGTGGTGGTATTGGTCACTCAAGGGGAAGGAAGGCTAGTGTGAGTGCCATAGGGTGTCTCTCCTTCACTTGGCTCTGTCTCCCCAAAAGCTGTGGTCTGCCTTGGGGGGCCTGGGCAGAGGGCAGAGGTGCGCCCAGCAGGCAGTGAGAGTTCCCTCTGTGCCGTGACAGGGTACCAGCCTGGGAGCACCTGGAGCCTTTGGACAGAGCCCCTTCAGCCAGCCACCTGCCGCACCTCATCAAAAGTGAGTCTCTTACAGCCACCCGACCGAAGAGTGCCCTCCCTCGCGAGAGACCCTCCTTTCCAGCTGCTTGTAGGGCACGGCAGCCTGGAGTTCTGCGTGTGGGCGGGGCTGGGCAGGGCTCCTCCCACCTCTTCCCAGTGGTCCCTCCGGCCCATCCGCAGCTCACTGACCGGTGCTGGGGTGAGGGCCTCCCAGGGGCAGCATCCCTGAGGAGCACTCACCATCCTGGGACTGAGGGAGGTTTTTTCGAAAGTCTTTGTGTTCGCCCTTTAACTGAGTTCTTCACTCTCTCTAGCACCTTTCCTCCACGGAGCTCAGGGTGCTTCCCAAACATTGCTGCTAAAGTGAACGGCAACCCTCACAGCACCCCTGTGAGGTGGGTGACCTCCTGCTCGTCCGTGTAGTTCCCAGTCAGGACTGGGGTCAGGGTCACCTGGCCACTGTTGGGGGGACCATTGTGCTTGCCTGGGGTGGCGGGGTGAGTGACAGACAGACAGCAGATTGCGGGAGGCGGACACCGGTGTGGAGGGGATGTGTGACCTGCGCTAGAAACAGTGACTCCTTTTGTTCCCTGCAGTGGCCCTCCGGCCTTTCTGACCCAGGGCTGGGGCAGCACCTACCAGGCATGGCAGCAGCCCACACAGCAAGTCCCAAGTAAGTTTCTCCTGAGGAGGTGGAACTGGGTCCCCCCTCCCCCATGGAAAGGCTCAAGGGGGGATGGGCCTGAAATGCTCTCGTTCCAACTCTGCCCACAGGCCCAGGATGCCCTTCCCAGGATGGCAGGGAGCCTCCTGGGGCATCGGGAGCTGTCGGCAGAGGAGGCTTCTCTGCAGATGGCACTGGCTTCCAGCCGGGCAGGGGCAGCGGGGCTGGCCCACCTTCTCAGACCTTTCTCTCCCATCCTCTGTCCTCAGAGCTCTGGGTCAGGAAGCCTGTGGGCCACGGGCATGGTTTGTTGAGCCCCTCGGTTCCTCCTGCCTGCAGCTCTGCCTCTCGCTCTGCGTTCTCCTAAGCAGCCCCTGCTTGCTGGGTGCCCTTCCCTCTCCCCTCCTTTGGCCGCCAGGTGACCATCTCCCTCTTTTTCCAGCGCCGCCTCAGGGGCTCTTTCTGTCTCCTGGGCGTTTGGGAAAGCACGCCTTAGAGAGCTCTGCTCTGTGGCATCTGGGAGAAAGCGGATTGTAAGAGATGAGTTCTGTGGGAATGAGACCCGGCCCCACTCTTGGTCAGGAGTTACTCCTAAGTTTTATTGCTGGTGGAGTCCATCTTGCATAGCCTGCAAACAAAACACAAACCTGACCTTGGGTCTTTCTGACCCTCCCAAGGGCCCGACGGTGCCTGGAAGGCCGTCTTCAGTCTTCGGTGTGTCTGCGAGTGTCTTGGCTGCAGGAGCAGGCATCACAGCTTTGCTCACGGGGACCGAGCCTGGGGCCTGGGGTGCCACCCTTCCCCTTGAGCAGAGTGCTGCCTGACAGCGCTGCCCAGACCCTAGTCACGGTCACAGTTGGATGACACCCACGGGGTCTGGAGGCCAGTGCTGTTCTCTGAGCTCCAGTCTCGTGAAAAGAAGAGTTTGGGTTTGATTTCTAAAGTAACAGCAAGCTCTGAAATTGCGTGGCTGTATTTTGCCTCCTCTGCAGTGTTTTCTTATGAAACATAGTAAATATGCAGACTGTTTTAAAGAGCTTCACCATGAGCACCTGACCCTACCGTTCCTGTTTCACTGGGCTCCCTTTACCCTGGAGCTGGTCTCTTTGGTTTCCTCCTGTTCTGACCATCGGAGGGCGACCCCAGGACGTGAGGTGACCTGGGGTGGGCTCACATTTGTCCCATTGTCCAGGGCAGGACGGGAATGTGTCTTACACTGAAGCCCAAGGGAACACATCCTCCTGCCAAGGGGACGTCGACCCTGGGGCTGTGGCTCTTCAGAGGCCCGGCCTGCTGCTTGCCCACGCCCAGGCAGGCCCGGGGGAGCTGGAAAAAATATTTTTTTTTAATATGTTTTTATTGATGTCAGAGAGGAAGGGAGAGGGAGAGAGAGAAAGGAACATCAATGATGAGAATCATGGATCGGCTGCCTCCTGCACACCCACACCCCCCACTGGGGATTGAGCCCATAACTGGGCATGTCCCCTTAGTGGGAATTGAACTGTGACCTCCTGTTCACAGGTTGACGCTCAACCACTGAGCCACGCACACCGGCCGGGCACCAGCCTGCATCCGGTGTGGAGCTTTGTTGCTTTACTCGGGGATTTAGGCATTGAGAATTGGTGTTGGTCAGTGAAATCTTGTTTGAAAGAAAAACCCTGCTTGCCCACATTCCTCACGCCTAGCCTTCCCCCCAACCAGGTCCTCCTACCCCTAGTGTCCTGGTCTGAGTGTCTTCTTGCCCTGGTGCGAGAGGAGGATGAGGGGGCTTCTCCCCTCTCTTACCCTCCCCCCTCTTTTCTGGCCCCAGCCCACACCCAGACCCCATGCCCCTCTGTCTTCAGTGAGTTCACTAGCAGGACGGACGCTGTGAGATGGCTGCTGGCAGGCCCTCCGTGCTGCTGCAGGCTCTTCTCACTGCAGCCAGCCTGGCCTCGGCACAGAGATCCCAACTAACTGAGCCACCGGGCAGGGCTTGCTGAGTTCATTTAATGCTCTCTATGCGCCTGGGCAGGCAGAGTCTACTCTACCCCTAGCCCGTCTTTACTGCCCCTGCTGCACAGAGAAGGCACCGGCTTGTGTACTGAAGAGGAGGGCGGGACCGAGCCCACACATCCTCTCCTGCCCCTGCCCCAAAGGCAAAAGGCTGGCCTGTGTTGGACGCGTGTTGTGGCCACAGCCCCTTGCTGTGTGGGCCTCACCTTTGTCATCACCTTGAGCTCAGTGTGGACAGTTTCCCGAGTGTCTGCCCTATGGCTCTGCTTGTGCAGAAGGCTCAAGTCTTTGAACAGAAGGCTCAGCTCAGGTGGACAGTGAGCTCAGCACCATTTGGACTCTGTGTCCCATTTGAAGCCCCTCCAGGAAGCTTAGACGACAGTCATTCCGGCCCTCAGGCTCTGCTCACCCACAGCACCTGCCTGAAGGGTGTGGAGTGTTCCCGATGGTCGCCCTGGAGGGCATCAGTCTGCCCATCCCAGCCTCACGGGCATCTTAGTTGCACACACACACCTGGGGCCTGAGCAGAGGCCCTCTTGGGTGCTGACGTATCTCCTCCACAGCCATCTGCTCCACCTTCTTCCCAGGCCACAGGGCCTGGAGCGGCTGTAGAGCAGTGTGTGGCCCAGGGGCGAGTGAGCCAGCGCAGAGCAGGGCCTGGAGTCGCCAGGCTGGGGGCCTGACTGCTTTTGTGTTCTTCGCACAGGCCAGCAGAGCCAGCCGCAGAGCAGCCAGCCCGACTACAGCAAGGCCTGGGAAGACTATTACAAAAAACAGAGTGAGTGCAATGGCCATCCTAACAACCAGGTCCCCAGCCACAGAGCCCCTCACCTGTAGCCTTCACTGCTCCTGGTTCCCTGTCCCTGTCTGGCCCTCCGTGCATCTCACAGAGGAGACGTGGTGTAGCCATTTGCCTTCCCCTCCTCCCCCACTGTTGTCCCCCTTCTGAACTCCAAAGGGCGTGCACCTCCACTGGGGGACCAGGGACCGCTGTCCTGGTCCCTGTTAGAGCTGCGTGGCCAGGACACAGACCAGCCATCTCTTGTTCCCTGTCTAGCCGTCACCTGGCTCTTTCTGGCTACTTCAGAGCAGGTGAAGACAAGAGAATGGTGGGACTCGGGGAAGGGAGCCTACAGTTGGAGTGAGTGATGAGAGGTTTGGTTTTCTTAAGAAACTAAGCCTGTCTTTTTAAAAAAGAGGAGGGAAAAAACTAACAACAGCAGCCAGAAAACCCCAGGCGAATAATTGAAATGAGTACTCAATCCTCCGTGGGTATTGCGAAGCTCTGAGCCAGGTGGCCGGGCGCTGGGGAGAGCTCTGCGTGTGGCTTGCACCTGAAGGATGTTGCTGGCTGGTTGGAAGAGCTCAGGTCAAAGGCCATCAAAGAAACAGTCACCTGGTGTTTGGGTCTTCACTGGGCCAGGAGGTCAGCATCACCTGAGGTACCTGGTGGAGTCCAGGTGCCCGTCTCCCCCGCTCCTCCCAATCCGGAATCCCAGACACGGGGTCCTGGAGACCCTGGGCAGTTGCACACACACACTGAAGCCGGGCACCCTCCTCCCTCTCCCTCTCGCTGGGCGCTCACGGGTCAGGTGACCAACGCAGAGAACGTGATTCTGAAGAGAGAGCCGGGGAGAGTCGCAGGGCGCCGCGGAAAGCTAACCGTGTTTTTTGCAGCAGCACTCAGGCCCCGCCTCACCGACATCCAGTGGGCACTAGTTCCCGATGCCCACGTCTTTAGGAAGCGTCTCCAAGCGTCCTTCACGTCCCCCAGCACATCCCCACCTGATGAGCCGTGTTTCCCTCTGTCCCTCAGGTCACGCCGCCAGCGCCGCTCCTCAGGCCAGCTCCCCGCCGGACTACACCATGGCCTGGGCCGAGTATTACCGACAGCAGGTTGCTTTCTACGGGCAGACGTTAGGGCAAGCTCAGGCCCACAGCCAGGTGTGTAGCCAGCGCCAGCACTGCTGAGACCTCCCAGACCAGCCCTGCCCTGCAGCCCTTCCTCCCAGGCCTCTGCACCTGCTCCTGGGGCACAAACACCAGCAATCTGCCCTCAGATCCAGGCCCCAGCCCGCAGCGCTGAGTGGCCTCAGTTTCCCCGACTGTGAACGAGAACACCAGGCTTGGGTGATTCTGGGCACTGCGCGCAGGGACTGGAGCTCACGCCCACTGCTGTTCTTGAGGGTGCGGGGCCAGGCTGTCGCCCTGCCTCAGTCAGCAGTGTGGGGGCAGGGCAGGGCCAGTCCACACCCTCAGAAGGCTGGGCAGGGCAGAGTGCCAGCTCTTCGTCCTGCACAGAAATCTGGAGGGCTCTGTCCAGTCAGAGGCCAAAAACGGATTTCTTATTAATGGAGGGAGGAGGGCCAAGTGCTCCCGCAGGGCGTATTTCAGGTGACCTGATGCCGCTCAGATCCCCATGGACGGCATGGCAGTTACCAGAAGCCCTGGACCTAGAGTTGACTGGCCGTCTCACTACCAAATTGGCCCCTTTGTGCCTGGCGCAGTGGAACAGGCGTCCAAGGCCGGTGGGTGACCAAGAAGTATCGCGAGCTCACTTGCCTCTCCCCTTCCCAGTACCCCCCACAGAAAGAGATGCCCGGGACCTCCTTCAAAGGGAGGTTCTGTCTGGGCCAGAGACCCTGGCGGGGAGGTGCTGAGACACTGGCTGGTTCTTGTGTGTCAGCGCCTGCCCTGCCCTGCCCTGCCGTGGAGCCAAGGGAAGGGGTGACCTGCCACCTCCCATCAGCAAGCCCTGGAGAGCTTGCCCAGGCTGACTTCTCTCCCCTTCCTTCCACAGGAGCAGTAGGACAGTGACCTGTGACCCCCTCCCCGAAATCATCGTGAGCGAAAGCCTATTTGTAACAGGTTTTTAGATTTGCAAACCTTTTGATGAAGAACCTTTGTTCTGTGAAACACTATATTTAGATTAACAGAATTTTTCTAAAAATCGGGAAATTAGTTACTAAAGATTGCTGATCATTTTTGTTTCATTACTTTTGTTATTTCAAATGTGGAAGCTCTGGGATTCTTTTTGGAGCAATATCTGCAAATGCAGGCGCCAGAATGTGCCTCCTAGCAGTGACATTTCAACTGGTGTGTTTTTGTTCTGTTTTGTTTTGTTCTGTTTCGTGTCTTTTTATTTACAGTTGTTTCTGTTGCAACGGGAAGTGGCTTGGAAGTCTTAGGAGGTGTGTAACAAATTATTTTTAAAAATTTTAAACAGTATTTAAATGTGTAAATTCATTAAATGTTTTACTTCTAATTTCTTGTATCTTGGCTGTCGATGGTTTTATTGCATTTTTTAAAAAACTGAACTATTCTGTATTGTAATTAATTATGTGAATTCTGAATTGAGACAGAGAATTGTATTGCTGTCCAAAGGGATCGGGAGGGGCATTTTTTAGGGTTTGTATAATTTCTAGAGTTCTAAAGGGTAATATAAAAATGTGTTCATGTGTCTAGCATACGTGTTTTTTTTCATGTCTCATTACCAGTTGCAATTGTGTATCTAAGACCTCCAAGCTTGTTTTAAAAACAAAACAAAAAACCCTTTCTCTATTCTCTCAGAAATATAAATGCTGTTATTTTTAATATTAAGAGGAAGTTGATATAACTTTTAACAAACACTGTGGAACATTAAACCGCATAAAAATGTAGTTAACTATTTTTTAATTCCAAGGCATTTTTTGCTTTTTTCTTTTAAATATTTTTTAATATTTGTCAAATTAACTAGATGAATAAATAAACCTAGTATTAACCACAATATGAATTCAATGATTTTGATTTAATAAAAGGGATACTATGATTTCCAGTGTTTACTGTAGTGTGTCTTGTACAGATAACATGTATTTTTAAAGGAAAAAAAACGGAATTAAAGCTATTTTTTCTTGCATTTTTAATTGACCTGGGGGACATTCCGTTTGAAATGTGCTGAAATTACCTTTCTGGGGTTTTTTTCTCCTTATTTTCTTTATAATGCTTGAAATGTCTAACTATTAAAAATAAATATTTGGAGAATGTTATGCATGTTGTTTTTAAAAAGAAAAGTGTTCTTTTTATTTGACTGACAATTCATTTTACACTCTATGTAATAAAATTTCCACAAGACATCTTGTGGGTGAAATATTTTGAGTCTGTTTGCTTTCCATTCGCTTGTCCCTCCCTCCACCCTCTGCCCACTGCCCCCTGAAATCAAAGCAAGAGTTCATCGCCGACCCCCTTGGTCGACGTCAGCCCCACTTGGTGCGCACCTAGATTCCTAGCTACGTGGTTAAGCTCTTTATAATGGTTTTGTAGAATTTGACAGTTTGCCTCGAGAGCTTGCGTCACCGTCAGCCCCTCCCTCTTTGCTACCTGTCACGGCTAAGCATCTCTTGCCGAGGGTGTGGCACAGAGAAATCAATAGCGTCTCCTCCCAGAGGCGCTGTCATCGGGTGTGCAGCTGGAAGATGCATTTAAGGGAGCCTCGATGAAAAGGCCGTGATCAGCTCTGCCGCTGGGTGAGCACGCTTCCCGGTAACTGAGTCAGCACCGCGCCCCTCACCCCTCAGCACTGCGCCCCCTCACCCCTCAGCATGCTTCCCCAGCACCCGCCTGAGAAGCGGGCTGCTCACTTGGGCAGCTCATACACTAAAATTGGAACGAGAAATACAGAGGTCAGCATGGCCCCTGCTCAAGGGTGTCCTGCAAACCCGTGAAGTGTTTCATGTTTAAAAAGTAAATAAATTAGGACCACACTGGTCTTGGCCTGGTGAGTTGGCTGCTGCCTTCCACGGTGGCAGGTACCTGCTTTGGCTGCAGCTGCCTGTGACCCGCTCAGCCTCTGGCTGTGTCCTGAGTGGCATTTGTTCTCTCAGCCCCGGCCTGCTGTGGGCCACTGGGCTGGGAGAGCTGGAAAGGTGCTCATTCTGTCTTTTCAATAAGGAAACTAAAAGGGGGTGTCCTTACCCACGGTTTAAATTCTGGAGGGTCCTGCAGTTTCAGGACACATGACAATGTGGCCCCTGGACTAGGATACTGGGGAATAAAGATCAGCCTTCAGCTCTTTTTCCCCTCCTTCCTTCCCTGTTGATGGAAGCAATTGGCTTTGGACCCAGCTCTGCTTTAATATTTGAACACGCCTGCCTCTGCTGCTGGCTGCATGCGTGCGTCATCCCTTCATGTAGATGGGCTTGTGTGGGTCCTCCTTATGGCTCATACTCGTGTGTGTTTCCAATTCTGGGCCTTTTTCTTTTCTCGACCCCAAGCTCTAAGAGGAGGGGGGAAAGCATCTGTGGCTCCTTTAGGCCAAAAAGGGGTGTGGAGAGCAGCCCATCTGCAGCCATTCTGAGGCCTGTGAGAGCCGGAAAACAAAAAGGAGATAGGGCATCTTTAACTACACCTCTAGAGAATCGAGTTTGACGTTGAGAAATTGAATAGTAAAAGCCACTTGAGAAGAAGGAGGGGGTTGAGCCCGAGGAGGGCATAAACGCTGATGATGGGGGTGGGAATTAGGGAGAGGGCATTACAGAGAAGACTTCCTTCTAATTCATCTTCCAAGCTCTGTGCCAAAACAGCATTTGGCATGGTTCACAGGGAGCGATTGTGTGATAATGAACCCTAAGGTGTCCCTTAATTGAAGACTGAGCATTGCGGTTTGTGCCAAGAGTCATAAATGGTGCAGGCTTGCGGGAGGATGCATTTTCTTAAATGTATCGGTAAGTACAGATTAGCGCTTGTCCCCAGTGAAATGCCCATACTATAAATTATGGAAATCTCTCTCTCTCTGATGCAACCTTTTATTGAGGGGGAAGGCGGGGTGTAATACAGCAGGAGGCGGGGGGAGAAGTTTGCAAGCGTATGAAATTTGGCCTCTCATTAACATGGCGCCCACGGAAGATGGTTTTCATCAGCAGTCTGGTGTCCTGGAAGGCTAAAGTGCTTGAAATGTACCAAGTTCAGCGATTGTGTTCCATTAGGAAAGCTGCATGGTCATCACTGAAAGGACAGTCTGTGTGTTTGGGAGGCAGGGGGCGGGGCAGGTGCTCAGTCTGTCTTCTGAGTTCTTGCCCCACCTCCCACTCCACCCACCGCACATGCACACTTGGTCTCTGCCAGCTGCCCAAGTTCACTGGTCAAGGACCCAGCTGTGCTGTTTCAAACCCACTTCAGAGTTTGGGCCGGGGGTAGGGAGTTTTCTAGCCAGTGTGCCTCCATCAATACCCCTGGCCTCATGAGCTAGGAGGCACCCTTTCCAATGTTCCTCTCAAATGGTGACCATCCATGATGTCCTACAGCCCCCTGGTAGGGTTGGCTAGGGCACAGATGGCACATTGCAGGGCCTGGTCCAAGAGGGCTTTGGGACACCGTGGACTCCGCTTCCAGCTGGCTCCAGCATGCAGCTTCCTGAGCCCCACTTGTGGCCCACTAGGGCCCAGCTGGGGTTGTGTAAGAGGGGCTAATGCAAATGGTCCTGATAGACTCTTAGAGATTAATGGCCAGAAAGTGACACTCAATTCCACAGAGAGCGCTGGCCCTGGGTCTGCGTCTCGTGTGGGGTGGAAAGGAAAGTGCAAACGAGCCATGGAAACGATGGAAACCCTTGCTGGCCTTTGTGAGGAAGCATCTACCAAGGGAGTTCTGGCCCTTTCCAGGCATCTCCTCTGATGGGGGGTCTCCACACCTTGGGAGGTAGACGGGACTATTCTTCTCATCTTACAAAGGAGGGTTCAGAGGCAGAAGCTAAGTGGGTAGGGGCCAGTTTTGTGCCAAGTTCTATGCTGCACATTGGGGTTTTCATCAAGAGCAGAATGGCTGCCCACAAAGAGCTCACGGTCAAATACGGGGTGCTACAGTCACCACCAAGTGAAGCAGTTGACAGGACAGAGAAGCGGCTCTAAAAAGTTAGAGTCACGTGCTCTTGACTTAGACTAACGTGAGGTGGGCTGCCAACTTGGAACTTCCGTTCAACTCTCTTAAATTCCTCCAGTTTTTCTTTTTCTTTTCTCCCCTCCAGTTTTTAAATATAAACCTTGAGTTATGCCAACACCTAAGGTCAAGCCCACTTCACTAAACCTTAGTAATGTACAAACATTGCTGAGTGCCTCCGGATCAAATACTCCTGTCCCATATTGCAAAGGCTGAAGCACCGGCTTACACATCTCCAATGGACTTCAAATGAGTAAGCAAATACTGGAAACGTTAACAACTGTGGTGAAGAGTCCTCAATGGTAACAAGCAGTGAGTAACGAGGCAAACGGTATCTCATAAACAGATGTGAGAGGGGGCATCAAGAAAGTGTAACCCCAGGTTTCGGTTTAAGGAGGGGCACTTCTATCAAAACCTGTTCTCAAAGGGCCTGAACACAACACAACTCTTGTAGGCTCCCCAATGCCTGGCGCATTCACAATAAGTCTTCTCATTGCTAATGCCCATTTTCTTCTGATGTTTTCTTTTTTAATATATTTTACTGATTTTTTACAGGGAGGAAGGAAGAGGGATAGAGAGCCAGAAACATCGATGAGAGAGAAACATCGATCAGCTGCCTCCTGCACACCTCCTACTGGGGATGTGCCCGCAACCCAGGTACATGCCCTTGACCGGAATCGAACCCGGGACCCTTCAGCCCGCAGGGGGATGCTTTATCCACTGAGCCAAACCGGTTTCGGCTTCTTCTGACGTTTTCATCTGTGCGGAACCATTAGCAGCAAAGGCAGTGACTAACGTTAACAAAGCTTTTGACTCCCTTCGCTTCCACCATGTGGCCCCCAGGACAGGAAATCCGGCTGCCCCGAATCACGTGTTCTGCCGCCATATTGGTTCTGGTGGCAGCAGCGAGCCTGAGAGGGTGTGCTGGAGCAGCGCCGCTTCTCTGGGCGGAGTTTTACTCCTGGGAGAAGGGCCCACAGGCTGTGAGGGCAGGTGGAGGAGATGGAGGGGCTGTGGGAGGAGATGGAGGGGCTGTGGGAGGAGATGGAGATCCTGTGAGGGCAGGTGGAGGAGGAGGAGGGGCTGTGGGAGGAGATGGAGGGGCTGTGGGGGCAGGTGGAGGAGATGGAGGGGCTGTGGGAGCTGGTGGAGGAGATGGAGGGGCTGTGGGAGCAGGTGGAGGAGGTGGAGGGGCTGTGGGGGCAGGTGGAGGAGATGGAGGGGCTGTGGGAGGAGATGGAGGGGCTGTGGGGGCAGGTGGAGGAGATGGAGGGGCTGTGGGAGGAGGTGGAGGGGCTGTGGGGGCAGTTGGAGGAGGTGGAGGGGCTGTGAGGGCAAGTGGAGGAGGTGGAGGGGCTGTGGGAGGAGGTGGAGGAGATGGAGGGGCTGTGGGGGCAGGTGGAGGAGATGGAGGGGCTGTGGGGGCAGGTGGAGGAGATGGAGGGGCTGTGGGAGGAGGTGGAGGGGCTGTGGGAGCAGGTGGAGGAGGTGGAGGGGCTGTGGGGGCAGGTGGAGGAGATGGAGGGGCTGTGGGAGGAGATGGAGGGGCTGTGGGGGCAGTTGGAGGAGGTGGAGGGGCTGTGAGGGCAAGTGGAGGAGGTGGAGGGGCTGTGGGAGGAGGTGGAGGGGCTGTGGGAGGAGGTGGAGGGGCTGTGGGGGCAGTTGGAGGAGGTGGAGGGGCTGTGAGGGCAAGTGGAGGAGGTGGAGGGGCTGTGGGAGGAGGTGGAGGGGCTGTGGGAGGAGGTGGAGGAGATGGAGGGGCTGTGGGAACAGGTGGAGGAGGTGGAGGGGCTGTGGGAGCAGGTGGAGGGGCTGTGGGAGGAGATGGAGGAGGTGGAGGGGCTGTGGGAGGAGGTGGAGGGGCTGTGGGAGGAGGTGGAGGGGCTGTGGGAGGAGGTGGAGGGGCTGTGGGAGCAGGTGGAGGAGGTGGAGGGGCTGTGGGAGGAGATGGAGGAGGTGGAGGGGCTGTGGGAGGAGGTGGAGGGGCTGTGGGAGGAGGTGGAGGGGCTGTGGGGGCAGGTGGAGGAGGTGGAGGGGCTGTGGGAACAGGTGGAGGAGATGGAGGGGCTGTGGGAGCAGGTGGAGGAGATGGAGGGGCTGTGGGAGCAGGTGGAGGAGGTGGAGGGGCTGTGGGAACAGGTGGAGGAGATGGAGGGGCTGTGGGAGCAGGTGGAGGAGGTGGAGGGGCTGTGGGAACAGGTGGAGGAGATGGAGGGGCTGTGGGAGCAGGTGGAGGAGATGGAGGGGCTGTGGGAGCAGGTGGAGGAGGTGGAGGGGCTGTGGGGGCAGGTGGAGGAGGTGGAGGGGCTGTGGGGGCAGGTGGAGGAGGTGGAGGGGCTGTGGGAGCAGGTGGAGGAGGTGGAGGGGCTGTGGGGGCAGGTGGAGGAGGTGGAGGGGCTGTGGGGGCAGGTGGAGGAGGTGGAGGGGCTGTGGGGGCAGGTGGAGGAGGTGGAGGGGCTGTGGGGGCAGGTGGAGGAGGTGGAGGGGCTGTGGGGACAGGTGGAGGAGGTGGAGGGGCTGTGGGGGCAGGTGGAGGAGGTGGAGGGGCTGTGGGAGCAGGTGGAGGAGGTGGAGGGGCTGTGGGGGCAGGTGGAGGAGGTGGAGGGGCTGTGGGGGCAGGTGGAGGAGATGGAGGGGCTGTGGGAGCAGGTGGAGGAGGTGGAGGGGCTGTGGGAGGAGATGGAGGAGGTGGAGGGGCTGTGGGAGGAGGTGGAGGGGCTGTGGGAGGAGGTGGAGGGGCTGTGGGGGCAGGTGGAGGAGGTGGAGGGGCTGTGGGGGCAGGTGGAGGAGGTGGAGGGGCTATGGGAGGAGATGGAGGAGATGGAGGGGCTGTGGGAGCAGGTGGAGGAGGTGGAGGGGCTGTGGGAGGAGGTGGAGGAGATGGAGGGGCTGTGGGAGCAGGTGGAGGAGGTGGAGGGGCTGTGGGAGGAGATGGAGGGTCTGTGGGGGCAGGTGGAGGAGGTGGAGGGGCTGTGGGGGCAGGTGGAGGAGGTGGAGGGGCTGTGGGGGCAGGTGGAGGAGGTGGAGGGGCTGTGGGGGCAGGTGGAGGAGATGGAGGGGCTGTGGGGGCAGGTGGAGGAGGTGGAGGGGCTGTGGGGGCAGGTGGAGGAGGTGGAGGGGCTATGGGAGGAGATGGAGGAGGTGGAGGGGCTGTGGGAACAGGTGGAGGAGATGGAGGGGCTGTGGGAGCAGGTGGAGGAGGTGGAGGGGCTGTGGGGGCAGGTGGAGGAGGTGGAGGGGCTGTGGGAACAGGTGGAGGAGATGGAGGGGCTGTGGGAGCAGGTGGAGGAGATGGAGGGGCTGTGGGAGCAGGTGGAGGAGATGGAGGGGCTGTGGGAGCAGGTGGAGGAGGTGGAGGGGCTGTGGGGGCAGGTGGAGGAGGTGGAGGGGCTGTGGGAACAGGTGGAGGAGATGGAGGGGCTGTGGGAGCAGGTGGAGGAGGTGGAGGGGCTGTGGGGGCAGGTGGAGGAGGTGGAGGGGCTGTGGGAGGAGATGGAGGAGGTGGAGGGGCTGTGGGAGGAGGTGGAGGGGCTGTGGGAGGAGGTGGAGGGGCTGTGGGAGGAGGTGGAGGGGCTGTGGGAGCAGGTGGAGGAGGTGGAGGGGCTGTGGGAGGAGATGGAGGAGATGGAGGGGCTGTGGGAGGAGATGGAGGAGATGGAGGGGCTGTGGGAGCAGGTGGAGGAGGTGGAGGGGCTGTGGGAACAGGTGGAGGAGATGGAGGGGCTGTGGGAACAGGTGGAGGAGGTGGAGGGGCTGTGGGAACAGGTGGAGGAGGTGGAGGGGCTGTGGGAACAGGTGGAGGAGATGGAGGGGCTGTGGGAACAGGTGGAGGAGGTGGAGGGGCTGTGGGAACAGGTGGAGGAGATGGAGGGGCTGTGGGAGCAGGTGGAGGAGATGGAGGGGCTGTGGGAACAGGTGGAGGAGATGGAGAGGCTGTGGGAGCAGGTGGAGGAGATGGAGGGGCTGTGGGGGCAGGTGGAGGAGGTGGAGGGGCTGTGGGGGCAGGTGGAGGAGGTGGAGGGGCTGTGGGAACAGGTGGAGGAGATGGAGGGGCTGTGGGAGCAGGTGGAGGAGGTGGAGGGGCTGTGGGGGCAGGTGGAGGAGGTGGAGGGGCTGTGGGAGGAGATGGAGGAGGTGGAGGGGCTGTGGGAGGAGGTGGAGGGGCTGTGGGAGGAGGTGGAGGGGCTGTGGGAGGAGGTGGAGGGGCTGTGGGAGCAGGTGGAGGAGGTGGAGGGGCTGTGGGAGGAGATGGAGGAGATGGAGGGGCTGTGGGAGGAGATGGAGGAGATGGAGGGGCTGTGGGAGCAGGTGGAGGAGATGGAGGGGCTGTGGGAACAGGTGGAGGAGGTGGAGGGGCTGTGGGAACAGGTGGAGGAGGTGGAGGGGCTGTGGGAACAGGTGGAGGAGGTGGAGGGGCTGTGGGAACAGGTGGAGGAGATGGAGGGGCTGTGGGAACAGGTGGAGGAGGTGGAGGGGCTGTGGGAACAGGTGGAGGAGATGGAGGGGCTGTGGGAGCAGGTGGAGGAGATGGAGGGGCTGTGGGAACAGGTGGAGGAGATGGAGAGGCTGTGGGAGCAGGTGGAGGAGATGGAGGGGCTGTGGGAACAGGTGGAGGAGGTGGAGGGGCTGTGGGAACAGGTGGAGGAGATGGAGGGGCTGTGGGAGCAGGTGGAGGAGGTGGAGGGGCTGTGGGAACAGGTGGAGGAGATGGAGGGGCTGTGGGAACAGGTGGAGGAGGTGGAGGGGCTGTGGGAACAGGTGGAGGAGATGGAGGGGCTGTGGGAACAGGTGGAGGAGGTGGAGGGGCTGTGGGAACAGGTGGAGGAGATGGAGGGGCTGTGGGAACAGGTGGAGGAGGTGGAGGGGCTGTGGGAACAGGTGGAGGAGATGGAGGGGCTGTGGGAACAGGTGGAGGAGGTGGAGGGGCTGTGGGAACAGGTGGAGGAGATGGAGGGGCTGTGGGGGCAGGTGGAGGAGGTGGAGGGGCTGTGGGAACAGGTGGAGGAGGTGGAGGGGCTGTGGGGGCAGGTGGAGGAGGTGGAGGGGCTGTGGGAGGAGGTGGAGGAGGTGGAGGGGCTGTGGGAGCAGGTGGAGGAGGTGGAGGGGCTGTGGGAGCAGGTGGAGGAGATGGAGGGGCTGTGGGAACAGGTGGAGGAGGTGGAGGGGCTGTGGGGGCAGGTGGAGGAGGTGGAGGGGCTGTGGGAGGAGGTGGAGGAGGTGGAGGGGCTGTGGGAGCAGGTGGAGGAGGTAGAGGGGCTGTGGGAGGAGGTGGAGGAGATGGAGGGGCTGTGGGAGGAGGTGGGAGGAGATGGAGAGGCTGTGGGAGCAGGTGGAGGAGATGGAGGGGCTGTGGGGGCAGGTGGAGGAGGTGGAGGGGCTGTGGGAGCAGGTGGAGGAGGTGGAGGGGCTGTGGGAGCAGGTGGAGGAGATGGAGGAGCTGTGGGAACAGGTGGAGGAGGTGGAGGGGCTGTGGGAGCAGATGGAGGAGATGGAGGGGCTGTGGGAACAGGTGGAGGAGGTGGAGGGGCTGTGGGAGCAGGTGGAGGAGGTGGAGGGGCTGTGGGAGCAGATGGAGGAGATGGAGGGGCTGTGGGAACAGGTGGAGGAGGTGGAGGGGCTGTGGGAGCAGGTGGAGGAGGTGGAGGGGCTGTGGGAGGAGGTGGAGGAGATGGAGGGGCTGTGGGAGGAGATGGAGGAGATGGAGAGGCTGTGGGAGGAGATGGAGGGGCTGTGGGAGGAGGTGGAGGAGATGGAGGGGCTGTGGGAGGAGGTGGAGGGGCTGTGGGAGGAGGTGGAGGAGGTGGAGAGGCTGTGGGAGGAGGTGGAGGAGATGGAGGGGCTGTGGGTGGCAGTTAGAGGAGATGGAGGGGCTGTGGGGGCAGGTGGAGGAGGTGGAGGGGCTGTGGGGGCAGGTGGAGGAGGTGGAGGGGCTATGGGAGGAGATGGAGGAGGTGGAGGGGCTGTGGGAACAGGTGGAGGAGATGGAGGGGCTGTGGGAGCAGGTGGAGGAGGTGGAGGGGCTGTGGGGGCAGGTGGAGGAGGTGGAGGGGCTATGGGAGGAGATGGAGGAGGTGGAGGGGCTGTGGGAACAGGTGGAGGAGATGGAGGGGCTGTGGGAGCAGGTGGAGGAGGTGGAGGGGCTGTGGGAGCAGGTGGAGGAGATGGAGGGGCTGTGGGAGCAGGTGGAGGAGATGGAGGGGCTGTGGGAACAGGTGGAGGAGGTGGAGGGGCTGTGGGAACAGGTGGAGGAGATGGAGGGGCTGTGGGAGCAGGTGGAGGAGATGGAGGGGCTGTGGGAGCAGGTGGAGGAGATGGAGGGGCTGTGGGAACAGGTGGAGGAGGTGGAGGGGCTGTGGGAACAGGTGGAGGAGATGGAGGGGCTGTGGGAGCAGGTGGAGGAGATGGAGGGGCTGTGGGAGCAGGTGGAGGAGATGGAGGGGCTGTGGGAGCAGGTGGAGGAGGTGGAGGGGCTGTGGGGGCAGGTGGAGGAGATGGAGGGGCTGTGGGAGGAGGTGGAGGAGATGGAGGGGCTGTGGGAACAGGTGGAGGAGGTGGAGGGGCTGTGGGAACAGGTGGAGGAGATGGAGGGGCTGTGGGAGCAGGTGGAGGAGATGGAGGGGCTGTGGGAGCAGGTGGAGGAGGTGGAGGGGCTGTGGGAGCAGGTGGAGGAGGTGGAGGGGCTGTGGGGGCAGGTGGAGGAGGTGGAGGGGCTGTGGGAACAGGTGGAGGAGATGGAGGGGCTGTGGGAGCAGGTGGAGGAGGTGGAGGGGCTGTGGGGGCAGGTGGAGGAGGTGGAGGGGCTGTGGGAGGAGATGGAGGAGATGGAGGGGCTGTGGGGGCAGGTGGAGGAGATGGAGGGGCTGTGGGGGCAGGTGGAGGAGATGGAGGGGCTGTGGGAGCAGGTGGAGGAGGTGGAGGAGATGGAGGGGCTGTGGGAGCAGGTGGAGGAGGTGGAGGGGCTGTGAGGGCAGGTGGAGGAGATGGAGGGGCTGTGAGGGCGGGTGGAGGGGCTGTGGGAGGAGGTGGAGGAGATGGAGGGGCTGTGAGAGCAGGTGGAGGAGATGGAGGGGCTGTGGGGGCAGGTGGAGGAGATGGAGGGGCTGTGGGAGGAGGTGGAGGACATGGAGGGGCTGTGGGAGCAGGTGGAGGAGGTGGAGGGGCTGTGGGGGCAGGTGGAGGAGGTGGAGGGGCTGTGGGAGCAGGTGGAGGAGGTGGAGGGGCTGTGGGGGCAGGTGGAGGAGGTGGAGGGGCTGTGGGGGCAGGTGGAGGAGGTGGAGGCCTCGGCTAGGGCAGAGGGGCTGCGAGGGTGATGAGAGAGCATGTCTCCTGCAGGTGAAGACTTTATCGGGCCTCTGCCAGTCATTACCTCCCGCATATGCAAATCACCCTGAAACGTATGTATCACCCTGCAACCAATACTCACCGCACCTTTGGGGTCATTCAGAGCACATTCGAGTTGCCTGATGTGCGTCTTCCTCCAGAAGCGAGCAGGACAACCCTGCCTCTGGTTTCAGCGCTCACGCTGTCCGCGGGTGACCTGGTCGTCCAGAGCCTCGCTTTGGGCACTTTTACGCTTCCCGTTGCTGATTTTGCCGTTGAGAATGGCCCCAGCATAGTGCCGTCTGCTGTCCCTGAGAGGAGGCCTTGCCGTGAATTCAGTGCTAACGAATGGACAGCGCGCACCAAACAAGGTGTCTCTGAGGACACGCGCACGTGAGCAATGCTGGGTACCGACGGGCTGATGAAAACGTGACCGCAGCAGGAAGGAGCCTCCCCTGTGTGTCCCTCGGAGCGATGACGGTCCAGTACTTGCTGACCGGGGTTCACAGGGACTGGTTGGAACACAGCCACCACAAACAGCAGGAGTCAGCCGTGCTTTGCTTTCCTCTGAGGGCCCCCGACGCTTGAGACCCGTTGCAGGTTTGAAGAGGCTCTTGCCAGCGTCATCCCAGGACTCCATAGCCAGGGCGCCGGCCTCAGGCTGCCCACTTTCCCGCGGGAGGGACACCTGGCTTGGCTCTAGAGGGACCTCGCAGGCCCAGCCCCCCTGGGGCAGCAGAGGGGGAGGAAGAAACGTTCGGACACTCCGGCTTGGGTTTGAGTCCTGTCTTCGCCCCTCCCCGGCCCTGTGACCTGAGGCAGGTTACTTACGGCGCTGGGCCTCCACTTCCTCATCTGCAGAACGGGGAGAATAACTACCTCCCCGATCAGAGGTCTGAGGTGGGTCAGTGACGTGCATGTGACGGACGTGATGCCTGGCTCACCGTGAGCGCTTCGCAAACGGCAGCTGGGAGGAATAATTGGGTGCAGGGCTTCTGGCGGCTTCGGGGGCTTGTCCTGCTCCACTGCGAGCATGGGGACAGGCGGCGTGATCTGCAAAAAATGTCGGCCTCACCGCTGACCCTCTCGCTTCTCCTGGGCTCTTCTGGCCAACCCCCCCCACCCCCCAATACACTGGCCCCAGGTCCAGCTCATTTGTCCCCTGAGGCCAAGGCAGCTAGGCCATTAGTAAAGAACAGCCCAGCCCCCGAGGGGCAGGTGAGGCAACTATGGGAAAAGCCGACAGATACACGGTATGTGGGGAACGACCTTGGCCCGGTTGGGTGGGTTAAGGCTGCTCGGTTCCAGCCACGTGAGAACCTTGAAGGAAATCCTGTTTCAAGACCATTGCCAAGGAGTCTGTGATCCTGTGGCCACTCGTTCTTACATCAGATTCTCTCAGGTGCTTTCCTCCCCGGAGGAGGGTCCCTGCCCTCACTCACTGCGGCCACTCTGCCAGTTACGCTCACTCAGCCCAGAAACGCACGTGCTTCCATTCCTGGGGTGCTCCCAGCTGCAGCTCTGTGTTTAAGAAAAGGATGACGACAAAGATTGGGTGGTGACAGGACTGGGATAAGGGTGGTGTTCTTCGGATTGGTGCCATCCCCTAGGCCACCTGAGGGCGTATGGGGGAAGGTTCTTCCCCAGCCCTGCCTTTCCTGGAGTCAAGGGGAGCGAACAGCCACCTGGGGAGCCCAGAGGTCTGGCTTTTGTTCCCTATTCCGAAGGCTAACTTCCTCTGTGACTTCAACATCAGTTTCCCCTCCTTGAGAACTGGACCACAGCAGTGGCTTCCAAATTGTGTTAGGCTGGTGTCTAGGGTTCCTCAGCTGTTTGATTCAAATTCCAATAGAAAACAGTAAATGTTTTTAAAACCTTTTAATTTTTTTTTTTTTTAAATACCATGCACTCAAGGTTTCTATATGTTGCCTTGAAAAAAAAATTTTTTTTATTGATTACAGAGAGGAAGGGAGAGGGAGAGATAGAAACATCAATGACAATCATTGATAGGCTGTCTCCTGCACACCCACCCCTGGGGATTGAGCCCACAACCTGGGCATGTGCCCTGACCAGGAATCGAACTGTGACCTCCCAAGTTCATAGGTCAACACTCAACTACTGGGCCAAGCAATGGGGCCATATGCATCTTTCCAGCTTTCAGTCTGCTTGTCTTTGTGCCAGTACAGCACTACCTTAATTGCCGTACCTTCACAGTAAGTCTTTCAGCTCAGTTCTTCCAGATGGCCTTGGCTCTTCTCCGCCCTTCGCATTTCCACATAAATTTTAGAATCAGTTGGTCAATTCCCTACCCCTCACAAAAGTGTTTTCATCTGCGATTTTTATTAGAATTATATGGAATCTGTTGGTCAATTTGGTAAGAATTGACAACCCAACACCAGTCTTCTAATCCATGAACGTGGACTATCCCTTCTTTTGTTTAGTTCTTTGACTTATTTCTATAATTTTAGTAGTTTTCAGTATAGAGTTTGCACAGCTTTCTTTCCATTTATTCTTGGGTTTTTGATGTTATTGAAAATGGTCTATTTAAAATATTATTTTTTTATTTTTTTGTTACTGGTTGTAGAAATACAATTTACTTTTATACAGTGACCTGATTCCAATAGACTTACTTAAATTCCTTTTTAGTTGTAACAGCTTATAGATTCATATGGATTTCTAATATTAAGAAATATCATTTATGAATAATGATGATGCCATTTTCCTTTCCTAATCCTTACGCCATTTGTTTCTTGTTATTGCACTGGCCTAGACTACCAGGACACTGTTGACTGAGAGGAGTGAGAGTAGGCATCCTGGTCTTATCAGAGGGAACACTTTCAATAATTCACCATTAATTATGTTTGTTCTACATTTTTTGTACATACCTAGTATCAGATAAGGGAGTTCCCTTCTGTTTCTAGTTTGCCACAAGTTTTATCATAAGTGGGTGTTGCAGTTTTCGGGTGCTTTTTCTATATCACATGATGTACCTCCTTTTTTATTTCAATAACTAGAGGCCCAGTGCATGAAATTCGTGCACAGGGGTGTGTGTCCCTCAGCCCAGCCTGCACCCTCTCCAATCTGGGACCCCCAGCCTCCACCCTCTCCAATCTGGGATCCTACCAGGATCGGGCCTAAACAGGCAGTTGGACATCCCTCTCACAATCCAGGACTGCTGGCTCCCAACTGCTCACCTGCCTGCCTTCCTGATTGCCCTTAACCGCTTCTGCCTGCCAGCCTGATCACCCCCTAACCCAGTGGTCAGCAAACTGTGGCTCGCGAGCCCCATGCGGCTCTTTGGCCCCTTGAGTATGGCTCTTCCACAAAATACCACGGCTTGGGCGAGTCTATTTTGAAGAAGTGGCGTTAGAACTTTAAGTTTAAAATATTTGGCTCTCCAAAGAAATTTCAATCATTGTACTGTTGATATTTGGCTCTGTTGACTAATGAGTTTGCCAACCACTGCCCTAACTACTCCCCTGCCAGCCTTATTGATGCCTAACTGCTCTCCAGCCAGCCTGTTTGCCCCTAACTACGCTCCCCTGCAGGCCTGGTCACCCCTAACTGCCCTCCTCTGTAGGCCTGGTCACCCCTAACTGTCCTCCCCTGCAGGCCTGGTCCCCCCAACTGCTCTCCCCTGCAGGCCATCTTGTGGTGGCCATCTTGGGTCCACATGGGGGCAACCATCTTTGACCACATGGGGAAAGCCATCTTGTGTGTTGGAGTGATGGTCAATTTGCATATTACTCTTTTATTAGATGGAATAGAGGCCTGGTGCACAGGTGGGGGCCAGCTGGTTTGCCCTGAAGGGTGTCCTGGATCAGGGTGGGCATTCCTTTGGGGTGTGGGGTGGCCTGGGTGAGGGGCCTGTGGTGGTTTGCAGGCCAGCCATGTCCCCCGGTGACCCAAGCAGAGGCCCTGGTATCTGGGATTTATTTATCTTCTATAATTGAAACTTTGTAGCCTTGAGCGGAGCCAAGCCTCCTGCTTGCTCCATGGCCGCAGCCATTTTTGTTGGGATTTATTTATCTTCTATAATTGAAACTTTGTAGCCTTGAGTGGAGGCCTGGGCCCCCCAGGGTGTGCAGAAAGCTTGGCTTCCTCCATTACTGGGGAAACCCAAGCCTCCTGCTCACTCCATGGCCGCAGCCATCTTGGTTGGGTTAATTTGCATAATCGCTCCTGATTGGCTGGTGGCTGTGGCTTGTGGGTGTAGCGGAGTGGTGGTTAATTTGCATATTACTCTTTTATTAGATAGGATAGTAGTTACATTTTGGTTTCCCAAATGTTAAATCAGCCTGGCATTCCTAGAATAAACCTCATTTGGTCGTAAAGAATTACCTGTCCTTTTTATATATCATTGGATTAGTTTACTAATATTTTTGTTTAGAATTTTTGCATATATATTCATGAGAGCAGTTGGCCTGTAATCTGCACCGTAATCTAACCCATTGAAGACCTGCAACCTGTCAGCTGGTATTACTAACTTCAATCACTTCTGTTCATGTATGTTATCACTGTTCACATTCCTGATGAGGAATGTTGTAACTCTGGACTGGCATTTGAATTCAGGCCTGCATGCAGGCATCTGCTCCAGCCAGATCACACCAAAAAGTTCATTACTCTGTTCCTTACTGAATCCCACGCTTCGTTAGATGCCATTGTGCAGTTCAAACCACAATTAACGTTGCTGGAGCACCAGCCGTACATAGTCCAGGCACTGTGCTCAGAGCCGGGGGGATGGGGCGCAGCCACTTCTCCATGAGTGGTCACTTAATAATTCAACTTGTAATGAAGAGCTCCTCCTACATCTCTCTGAATCTTTGTAATTATTTTTTGTTTTAAAGTGTTAACAAGGTAAGTAGGTCAAATACTGTGGTCATTTACAACTGCTGATTTGTCTGAATTGGGATGATAGGCATACTGTGATTTAGAAATAACCTGGATGCTGAGGCTCATGGGAAACTGTCATTGCCAAACCGCTTGTTTTGAATCTGTCATCAGCCTCACTGCTGCTATTGATTGGCTGACTCTCTAGCAAGTACACTGTCCACATAAACTTTCAAATCTATTGCGATTCAAAGGCCCCCCTCCCCAGGAGCAAGCCTGTGCTTCCCCCCATCTCCCCACTTCCTCTCTTCTTCCCTCCCCTCCTCCTCTTCCCTCCCCTCCCCCTCAAAATGAAAAGTAAATGCCACCTGTATCTGTTTCCTTTTATTTTCTGCAGTTTGAATATTATGCCTAGATGTGGTACGTTTTGTGTGTTTTTTATTGTTTGTTTTTTTCTTTTCCGGGGCTTTTAAAATATGTTATTCTTTTTTAAAAAATATATATTTTTGTTGATTTCAGAAAGGAAGGGAGAGAGAGATAGACACATCAATGATGTGACCATGGGGGACCGAGCCCACAACCTGGGCATGTGCCCTGACTGGGAATTGAACCATGACCTCCTGGTTCATAGTTTGCACTCAACCACTGAGCAATGTCAGTTGGGCAAAATTTATTATTCCTTATCCTGCTTGGTGTTCTCTGAGATTCCTGTATCTGTGGTTTGCTGCCTGTCATTATTATTTATTTGTATTTTAAAATTGTTTTTAGAGAGGAAGGGAGAGGGAGAGAGAGATAGAAACATCAGTGATGAGAGAGAATCATTGATTGGCTTTCTCCTGCATGCCCCCCACTGGGGATCAAGCCCACAACCCAGGCATGTGCCCTTGACCAGAATGGAACCTGGGACCCTTCAGTCCGCAGGCCGACGCTCTATCCAAACTGGCTAGGGCTCATTAATTTTTGAAAGTTCTTGGCCATTAGTATTTCAAGTATTTCTTCTGCTCTGTCTCATTTTCTTCTCCTTCTGGTAATCCCATCATGTGTGTCACCCATTGACACTCCCACATTACGGACTACCCTCTTGTTTCTTTCCATCTCTTTTCTCTTTGCACTTCAGTTTGGGACATTTCCACGGACATATCCTCAGGCTCACTGATTCTTTTCTCAGCTGTGTCTGGTCTGTTGCTCAGGAAAGTCCATCCAAGGCACTTTTCAGTGCTGTTACAGTGGTTTTTGTTTCTAGCATTTCCCTGCATTTTTTTTCTTAGCGTTTCCATCTCTCTGCTTACATTACCCATCTGTTCTTGCATGTTGCCCACTTTTTCAATTAGAGACTTTAACATATTAATCATAGTTATTTTAAATTCCCTGTCTGATCATTCCAGCACTGAAGTCACATCTGAGTCTAGTT
Organism: Corynorhinus townsendii; assembly: GCA_026230045.1. NCBI lineage: Eukaryota > Metazoa > Chordata > Mammalia > Chiroptera > Vespertilionidae > Corynorhinus > Corynorhinus townsendii. Next base: position 173,811,280 of record JAPDVU010000005.1, read on the forward strand.
CTGATTACTGCTTTGTCTCTTTAGAGATTTTTTGTTTGTTTATGGGGTGTGTTTTTTGTTTGTTTTTTAACTTTTAGCATGCCTTGCCATTTTAGTTGAAATGGGAATGTGTTGCATCAGGATCTGTGGTAAATTGGCATTTAGTGTGATGATGTATGTTAATCTGCCTAGCATTTAGGCTGGGTGTGAAGTTTGCTGTAAGTGCCAGAGACTTCAAATTCTCTTTTGGTCTCCCCTCTTGACTTCGGGCTTTGCTGAGCACTCCTTGGACTGAGTCTGAGTCCTGCAGCTTTTTCAGCTCTGGTCCATGTTAGCCTGCTGGGCCCTGCTGCTGTGGTGGTGAGGTGGGGTCGATGGACAGCACAGTGGGCCAGTGGCTCTATGCACCCACACACAAGAGCTGTGGGGGACAAGAGGACCTCCCGACCAGCTGGAGAACAAGGATGTGAGCCTTTTCTCCTTGAAATTCCACAGAGAAGAAATCTGTGACTCTGGCTAACATCCTTCGGTTTGGCCTGGGTATGGTGGACATGCCAGCTTGCTCAGGGAACAGCAGTGTCTCAAAGAGACCTGATGGCTCCTCCTTGGTGTCTCCTCAGTGTTCAGACAAGGCTGGCACACTGCAAGCTTTCAGTAGATGCCACCTGAACTAATTCACCTTGAACTGCTGTTCCCAGGGACCAGAAGCTGCCAGGGCTGGGCTGAGGTTTCAAGGCATGACTTGCCTTTGCTCTGTGCCCCCACGCTCCAGGTCCAGTCTGGCACATTGTGGGTTTGCAATCAATATTTGCATAATTAGCCTAACCTGTTTGGCTCAGTGGATAGAGCTTCGGCCTGCGGACTGAGGGGTCTCAGGTTCAATTCTGGTCAGGGGCGTGTACCTTGGTTGCGGGCACATCCCCAGTGGGAGGTGTGCAGGAAGCAAGTGATCAATGTTTCTCTCTCATCGATGTTTCTAACTCTCTATTCCCCTCCCTTCCTCTCTGTTAAAAAAAATTATATATATATATATATATATATATATATATATATGCATAATTAAAATAAATGCATGATGATCTGAGAGTCTGGAGTGCCCAGAAGGCTCCAGAATAAATGCAACTTGTGACTTATTGGACATTTAGAGCAGCAAATGCCCCCTTCATTGTAACTACAGCTCATGTAAGTGTCTTCCAGTGAGCCTGTCTTCCCTGATTGCCCAAAGTCTGCCTCTGGACAGAGGAGGGGAGGGGTAGGCACGGGCAAAGGTGGGAGGAGTAAACGAGTCTAAAATTAAGTCTTTATTCAGCCCAGTTTAACACATTGCCTGACACCTGTTCAGAATTGGGCTTGCATAGGCGCACATGGATACGAAGATACAGTGTCCGAGGGTTCTCCTCTCCGGCTGTAGAGAGCCAAGGAAGGGATAGAGGGGAAGGGCACAGGCTTAGAGGGCTTTCATTACTCTCGCTGGGCCTCAGTGTCCTTGGCTATAAGACAGGGCGCATGTTGGAACATATCTTGCAGACTTGCTATGCATTGTCAATAGTCATACGTACATGTGCGTGACCCAGTGCTCAGCGTGGGAGCAAAAAGGGGCTCCCAGAGAGTGGGAGCCACCACCCCTTTATCCTTGATGCTGTTGGCGCCTTTGGAACCAGGACTGCAATGATGATAAAGGTGCTATCGGAGAGGCATCTTGCAGTGTGGACGGCATATGGGCTGGAGGCAGAGAGGCCCTGCTGGGACAAGTGGGAGGGAAGAGGGGCCTTGAATGGACCGGCCTCCTGCAGTGGGTCCCTCTGGCTCTGGCTTTCAGGTCTGAGAACATGTCCCACTTGCTCATGTGACTTTGGTGGGAGCATTTGTGGCTGGACCTTAGCATCTCTTCCCACACCTTGACTGGGCCCCAGGGTTTGGCGGTCTGGGCTGCCCTGGCCTGTTGGCTCTGCCCAGTTGATAGGAGCTAGAGGTCCCCAGATGCTACTTAGCTGGGACACAGAGGCTTCCTCGTGGCACCCAGAGGAGGTAGGCAGTGTCCAGAGGCCTTGTTGTCCTACACAGCCTGTTCATGCCATCATGCTTCTATCCACTCCGTTGTTCACTCACTGGCTAGGCACCCACTGTGTGCCAGGCCCCAGAGCTGACCATGGAGACAAGGAAGACTAGGACAAGGTCTCTGCCCTGAGAAGCTCCCAGTCCAATCACCAGGCTGCTGAGATGGGTCACAAGGGACCCCAGAGTTCATTTCTGCACGCCTCATGCCTAATTTCTCCACAGCAAATGAAAGCTGCTCTCCTACCCACTGGAACAGCCTCTTGGAGTTGGCAGGCGGTGTCCAGGTCCTCCTAAGTCACAGGTCCTTTGTCCGCAGCAGCCCCAGCCCGGAGGCTGTACCGGACGGTGGTTATGGCCTTGCCCTGGAGTCAGGTTGCTGGGTTGCGTCTCAGCTCTTCCCTTTGCTCACTGTGTGTTACCACGAGGATGTCAATGAAGCTTGCCCTTCCTCCTTCCTTTCTTGATTGTGGTGGTAAGGCTGCAGCAGCCATTTTGTGATCATGAGAGCAGAGGGCACCTCTGGCCTCTCATCTTTGAACTGCTGAGCCAAGGCCCACAGACACATACCTATCTCTGTAGTCTTTTATGTGAGAAAATAAACCCCTTGCTGTAGCTGGTGTGGCTCAGTGGATAGAGCATCAGCCTGCGGACTCAGGGGTCCGGGATTCCATTCTGATCAAGGGCACATGCCTAGGTTGCAGGCTTGATCCCCAGTAGGGGGCGTGCAGGATGCAGCCAATCAATGCTTCTCTCTCATCATTGATGTTTCTATCTCTCTCTCCCTCTCCCTTCCTCTCTGAAATCAATGAAGATACATTTTTTAAAAAAGGAAGAAAATAAACCCCTTGTTACAGCAGCCATTGAGGTCACTTTTCTGTGGCTCAGTTTCCTCTTCTGAGAAATGGGAATAATTACAGCAGCTACCTCAGTGTGTTGGATGAGGATAGGCTGAGAAAATCTTTGTGAGGTACTTAAAAGTACTGGTATTTAGTGAGTGCCTAGCAAATGTTAATAACGATAATAATAGTTATTATTATTATTGTGTGTGTTTTTTTCCTTTCCAACCACTCCTTGCAAGACATGGCCCACACTCTTTAGCATACTGGTCAGCTTCCTTAGCATATGGTTTTGCTTTTCAGTACCTCTTTGTAAGCCATATTTGGTACCTACCTTCCTCCATACTTACATATTTCACAAACTTCCCAGCATCGTTATGTGTTACTTTTTAAATGTAATGGCTGCTAATATTTTCCATATTCCAAGTGCATTCACTGTCCTATGAGGTTCTCATGCTTTACTGTGTTTTCTTTTCCTTATGACATTCCTCCCAGTGGAGGTTCTATCATTATTCCCATTTTGCAGATAAAGAAACTGAGGCACAGAGAAGGGAAGTGAATGCCTTGGCTCCCAGCAGTACTTACTGGAGCCAGGATTGGACTCATTTTTTGAAATTTTATCATCATTATTATTATTAGTTTTATTTTTTAAATCCTCACCCAAGGATATTTTCCCATTGGTTTTTAGACAGAGTGGAAGAGAAAGAGAGAGACAGAGAGAAACATCGATGTGAGAGAAACACATCCATTGGCTGCCTCCTGCATGAGCCCCGACCAGGACCCGGGTCAGGGAGGAACCTGCAACCCAGGTATGTGCCCTTGACCGGAATCGAACCCGGGACTCTTTGGTCTGCAGGCCGGCCTTCTATCCACTGAGCCAAACCGGCTAGGGCAGGATTGGCCTCATCTTAAGGTCTCCTGGGCTGGGGGTGTCTCCTGATGGGATCAGGGGACCTTTACATGTGGGCCAAGTGCTCTTTGGAGAGGAGGCAATAATAGGAAGGAGAGCCACAGGCATCCCTTCAGTGTGAGCTGCTCATCGGGCTGTATGGGGCAGGCAAGGCTACTGTTTCCACTTCACAGGGACGTTGAAGCCACTCGGACAAGAATCCTCAGAGAAGCTGGCCTCTGAGGGGCTGCCACCCCCTCTTGCCCCACCAGGATGCATGCCTGCACTTCTGGAAGCTGGTCTGAGAGGGCAAGGACGGGCTGGTGCCCGCAGGGCCTTGTACAGGGCCTGACACACAGTAGGTGCTCAATAAGTATTTGTTGAGCAGAGGAATAGTCAGAGCCTCCAGGATCCCTGAGAAGCGGCGATGGCGTGGGTGGCAGCAGGTGGGGAGTCCAGAATTGGGCTGTCACTCCCTGTGGCAACCTCCTCTCTGCTCTGGGGACAGGAGCAGGTGGAAGGATGGGCAGGAGCAGGGCTGGCAGCAGGAAGTCCGGGCAGTGGAGATGCTGGAGGAGACCAGGCAGGCTGAGTGTGGGGTGGGAAGGACCTCTGGAGAAGGGAGGGGGCTGCTCCGAGACTCACAGGAAGCCCGAGGCCAGAGGGTCCGAAGAAAAGGGGGCAGGGAGGGACGCGGCCCATCACTCTCCTACCCCCCCAAACTCTTTCCCTCTTCACCCTCCTGCATGCTTTCTCCATACTCCTGCCCCCCCCCCCCCCAATCTCTGTGCCTGAAGCGCCCCCATTCCTCCCTCTCCCTCCCTGCCTCTTGGCCAACTCTCTAACTCTCAAAATTCTCCTGAGGTCTCCTTAGGAGCCCCTCTCTCTGATTCCTTCACCTCAGGCTAAGACTTGCATCTGGACCCTGCCCCCTCGGCCTCTCTCTGCCTCAGTCTCCCTCTCCCGGCCCCCTTCTCCCCAAGCCGCGTCTCTTGCGGCGGCTGAGCCTCCCCGAGCCGCGTGTCTCCCTCCGTCCCGCCGCATTGATCTGCCGGGACGTTGGCGCTGGCATCTCGGAGCCGGGGGGGCCCGCGCGTGGGCGACGGGGTGGGGGAGAGATTCCGGGAGGCTCAGCTCCCAGGGAGACTCGCGTGCCCGTCAGCTGCCCGACCCGGAGCAGGCTGCGCGCCCACGAACCCGACGTGGCGCCCCAGGGCGCGCCTTTGTCTCCGGGCCTCGGAGGCTGATTCTGTTGCGGGAGGGCGCGGGGCTGTCCCTGTTGGCCGCGTGGCCGCTGCCGCCCCGCGCACAGCCGCGCCGATTGAAGAAGCCGTTTCGGCGGCCCGCACCCCCTCGCCACCACCGCAGCCGTCGAGCCGAGCCTTTGTGGCGCCCTGAGGCCCAGAACCGGCCGGCGAGAACGGGGGGGCAGCGGGAACACGCGGGACCCCGGCTGGAAGCCACTCCCTTCGGCCAGGGCGGGCATGGGGGCCGGGAAGACGGAGGCCCGGGGCTCCCCCGAGAGAGAGGGCGTAGGGAGCGCAGAGGGCGTGAGAAAGCCGGCGCGGGGAAGGAGGGCGAGAAGAAGGAACGAGCGGAGAGAGACGCCGAAGTGGAGAGCGCGGCGGCGGCGGCAGCGAGCCGAGTAGGAAAGGGCGAGCGGAGGCCCCCAGGCAGAGGGGCGCCGGGGCGCAAGGGCGGCGCAGGGGCCCCAGTCCCGCCGCCAGGCTGGGGCGCAGTGGTGGGTGGGGGTGGCGGGCGGTCGGGGCGCGGGGCATCCACATTCTTCGCCTTTTCTCCCTCGGGCTCATTCCGGCCGATCGATGCCTGCGCGGGAGCCGCCCCCACCGCTAATATCTTTTTAATGAGTTCGCGGGGCTTAGAGCGAGCGCGATCTGCCCTCCAGGGTGGATTTTCCCCAGCAGATGTTTCGGGAGGAGGCGGCGAGCGGGCCGGTGCGGGGGGGGGGGTGTGGGGGGAGACAAATCTCTCCCTCCGAGGGCAAGGGCAGAAGACTCTTTTAAAGTTTAAAAGAAAGACGGGCTTTCACTCGGCCCCCAAAAATGTATTTCCCCGCGGACAATGGGCTCCTTTCTGCGCCTCCCAGGGCCAGCGGGGCGGAGGAGCGGGGGTCTGTGAGCCTTGGCCCCGCCTGACCGACGCGCACCCCCTCCGCCAGAGCGCCCTCCAAACGCCGCACTGAAGCGCGCCACCCAGACCCGGGCGCGCGGGCGGGAACCGAAGGGCCCTGCGGGTCTGGCCGCGGGGCCTGGGGAGCCCCTCACGCGGTGCGCCAGGCCTCTGGGTGCGGCCCCTCAGCCGAAGGGGCGCGCACCGCTGCCTGGAGGGGCGGCCCTCGCTCTCTCCGCGCTCCTCCCTGCGCCGGGGCAACAGGTAGAGAGCACCCGGTCCAGGTGGCCGCGGGGCCCTGACTTCCTCTTAACCTGCCGGGGCCGGCACACCCCGCCCGGTGCTGCCCTGCGCCCCACCCCCGCACCCCCTAATCCGTAGGTCCGTCCGCCTGCCTCAGCCTCCCTCCACTCCCGTGGGCCCGGCGAGAAGGGAGCGACAGGCCAGGAGGGTGACCTCCGAAGAGCCGCGGCCGATTGATTCGTTCTGCCCGGAGCCCGGGCCGCGTGAATGGGGGCCCGGGCGGCGGCTGCGGGGATAAAGATGTTCTCTCTGCCAGGGAGGGGGTGGGGGCGCGGGGCGGGAAGCGGGGCCAGTCCCTCCTGGCCCGGCCCCTCGGGAAACGGCCCCGAAGAAAGGGGGCCGGAGCCTATTCAAGCCCTACGAGCTGCCCACAAAGGACCGATATACTGGGGGCCTCTCTATTAACGCCCATGAATATTAAAGAGATCGCGGAGCAGCGGCCCGCGGGGGCGAGGGGGGCGGGGCGGCGCCTGCGAGCTCCGGCCCGGCCCGGCCCGGCGGAGGGGGCCTTCGTGCCCGCGCACTGGCCTCCGTGGAAAACGAGAGGGCTCGTCCACGGAGAACCCCCCGAAGGTGCAGTGTTTTCCCTCGCGGTCTCGGCCAGGGGAGATGAAAACGCAAGGTTCTTGGCTCCCCAGTTTCGAGGGGCCCTGAGACTGGGGCGCTTCCTGGAGGGGTTCCCTCCTGGAGCGCGATCCAGGTGGGTCTGCGGCCAGAAGCTCAGAACTGGAGCTCACGGTGGAGACCCGTGGGGCTAGCGGGCGGGCGCACGAGCTGGGTGGCTATTCTGGGCTCTGCGTCCACCCAACCCCCAACACCCACCGTTCCCTGAATTTGTGGGTCTCCGGAAAAGGAACTGGGCTCCCTGGCGGTCGGAGCCCTCGACCCTTTCACCTTCTGACCCCTAGGTGGGGTGAGGACCCAAATGTTGCTGGCCAGAGGACTTTTCTTAGCGGGGTGTGGTCTGGAATTGGCAAAACCCTCAGGGCTTGCAGAAGGAAGTCACCCGACCCAAAGACAGACCTCAGTTCACAAAGCGCAGCCCGAACAGCTGCACGCACAGGGGCACGTAGCCCAGCGCGGAGAAGGGCCGGTGTCCGCACCCGCCTGGGTCTCCCGGAGGCGCTGAGGCTGGCTGCGGGGCCCTGGCAGCGCTCCCCGGAGCAGTCTCCTCTGCCTCGGGCGCATTTCCTCCTCTACCAAGTCTTCGCGGAAGCCAAGTCCTTGGCGCCGGTGAGACTCCCGGGCCAGCCCCCTCGGCTCAAGCCAGAGCCACTGTGACTCGCTGGAGGCGTCTAGAAGGGACCCTAACTCGGGGCTGCGCTCTCTCCTCCGCAGCGCTGCCCTCTGCTGGCGTAGGCCCGAAGGTCGCGCCTTCTGCCCGGTGCAACCTGCCCAGGCATCAGCCTCCGGCGGCTCTGGACCCCCGGTCTGAAAGCCGGCGGTTGCCCACGTCCTAGTCTAGGACCGGGGATGTCGGAGATCACTGGCCAGAACCCAGCATGCAGAGGCCGGGGACCCAGGGCTGCGGGGCGTGAGGATGGCTTAGTGAAGGCCGGACCCCCGTGCTGGAGAAGGGCTCTTTGCCAAGGGGCCTGAGGACAACCGCTCCTGGTGGGGAGGCCTGTCCCCCTGCCTCTCCACCCGTTTCCACCCTGCGGAGAAGGCCCGGGGAGCCGGCTTCCTCCAGCTAACCCGATCCTGTTAAGGGAATCTGAAATACTGTGGGCGGGAAAGGCGCTCTGCAGGGGAGGCGGGGGGAGGTGTCCCATGCCTCCCTCCCTTGTCTGGCACTGGAGTGGGCAGTGCCTGTAGGAAGCCATGGCCTTCCCGCCTTGGCTGTGGGCTCAGCAGCTCCTGCCCGACCCGGAGATGTCGGAGGTCACTGGCCAGCGCAGCATGCGGAGGCCGGGGATCCAGGGCTGCCGGGAGAGAGGCCAAGAGAGAGGCTGCTGCTGGCACTCAGGTGCCTTGGAGCCTCGGAGCAGAAAGCCTTGTGGCGGGGCCGGGGCAGAGGAGTAGGGAGGAAAGGGGAGAAGATGGAGGTTGAAGGAGAAAGAGAGGTAGAAGGCAAGAAGGAAGGAGTGCGGGGGATGCAGGTTTCCCAAAGTCACAGCTGAGCGAAGGAGCCAGGAGGCCCGAGTATGGAGCCCAGTGCCCACGGGGCCTGGCCAGGGACGGCCTGCAATTTCGGAGGACGTGGCTCTGGGGCACGGCTGCTCGCGCTCAGTCCAGTCCGGGAAACCCTTTCCACCCCACCTCCCCTGTATCGGGCTGGAAAGCCTTTTGCCAGCACCCCGTGGCTAGTGCAGATTTCGGTCTGCCCCTCCGGACCTAGCCTGGGCCAGGAGCCCGTCGCCCATCCATGTCAGTCATGGCCCAGGGGACAGCGCCGGCAGCCACGTCAAGCAGCCCTCTTCTCCCAGGGACGGTTTCATACGGGACTGTGAGCAGCAGGCAGAGTGATTGGAGCGCCCGTTTGAAGCGAAGCGCTCAGGCAGATCCGTCTGCGCGCTGGGCCTGCGGGTTCTGGGGGGACAACACAGCCCAGGACTTGGTGCCCCGGAGCCCCAGGTCCGGCCCAGGAGCTTAGGACCTGTCCGGGCCTGGGACCCTGAGCGAGCCCGGCCCCGGCCCGAGGCCAGCGTCTCCTCCTGCCCAGTAGAGTCCCCGGGGTCCAAGCAAACTGAACTTGGCGGAGCCCCCTCCCCAGCTCCACACCGTCCTCTCTTGGAGGCGAGCGGAGCCTCCCTCCCTCCCAGCCCCGGCTTCCCAAAGGGAGAGGAGGAGGAAGAGGAGGGCGGGGGAGGAAGGGCTGGGGAGGGGCGGGAGGAGCGAATGGGGAGCCGTGGTGGCTAAGGCTCCTGGAGCCGGCCGGGTCCAAGTCTGTCCTCCGACGTCAGGGCGTCATTAATAACCAATTAGGAGGGTCACTGAGAGTCTTATAAAGGCGCTGAGATTTTGCCAAGGCGAAGACCGACCCGGCCCGTGTGCAAGAGGCGAGCGCACGACCGAGAGCCCCCGGCCGCCGCCGATTCTCTCCAGCCACCCGCCTCCCACCCGCCCGCACCCGCCCGCACCCGCCCGCACCCACCCGCCTTCGCTTCCACCCCCGTCTCTGCCGCCCTCCACGCCGCCCCTGCCATCCCCGCGGCTCTCTCCATCGCCCTTCCTCTCCGCCTGGCTCCCCCTCGTTCCCCTTCCTCCCAGCCACCCCCTCCCGCCCTCCCGCACCTCCTCCTTCCCCTGCTCCTCTCTCTGCCTTCTCCTTCCTCTCGCTCCTCCGCTCCCCTCTCGCCCAACACATCTTCGCGTCTGCCCGGCCGTCCGTCCCCGGCGCCGGCGAGCCCCGGGCCGCCCATGATGGGCTCCGTGCTCCCGGCGGAGGCCCTGGTGCTCAAGACGGGGCTGAAGGGGCCGGGGCTGGCGCTGGCCGAGGTCATCACCTCCGACATCCTGCACAGCTTCCTGTACGGCCGCTGGCGCAACGTGCTGGGCGAGCAGCTCTTCGAGGACAAGAGCCACCACGCCAGCCCCAAGACGGCCTTCACCGCCGAGGTCCTGGCGCAGTCCTTCTCGGGCGGTGAGTCACGCCGTCGGGCCGGTCGCGTCGCCTCCTCCGGGCGGACAGATTCCTCGCCTGGCGACGCGCGGGCTGCGGCGGGGACGTTGCAGCTGCTCCGTGTGCCTCGGTTTCCCAGAAGCCGAACCCGGGCGCGACGCGAGCAGCCCAGCCCGGGCGGGGCGGAGCGGAGGACGGCTCCCCACCCCGCCGCTCCGAGAAGGACCGACCGGGCGAGGGAAGGATCGCGGCGCCCAGGCTGCGGAGCCGGCGGCCCCCCGCGCTTCCCCTGCCCGCCCCTCACCCCTTTGAGCCGGCGGGCTCCTGGCATTTAAAGCCTTACTAGGCGTGTAATAGCACTTGACTCAAGAAGAAGGGGTTTTAAATTCATTTGGTTAACTTGGGCTTGACCCGCTAAAGTTCCCACTTAAACCGAGAACTTTAAAAGGCGGCGGGGGGCTGGGGAGGGGGCGGGGGGCGGGCCGGCGGGGAGAGAGAGCCTGGAGGGAGCGGGGGAGAGAAAGAGCGAGGAAAGTTTCTTTTCTTTAAGATGTCTCAAGTTCTCACTCCGCATTCATCACCCCGCAGACAATCCCTCCCGGCGCTGGCATCCCTGCGCGGCGCCCTCTCTTCCCCCCTGGACGATTTCTGTTCCTCTCTTAATTTACCGTGCAGACTAATTCCACTTCCATTCACGCTATGTCAACCATCTAATCCCCCCTTTCTGTAAGGGGAATTCCTCGGCCCCTTTTAAACAAGTCCCCTCCGCATTGAGCCACAATTTACTGCTACAGCATTCTTCCAGGGCTAATGAATTTAGAATTAGCAATTTCTTTCGAATGGAGCCGAGTGAATGCGATCACTTTAACAGCGTGACAAATTGCCGCCGCGCTGCAACGGACACCGTTTAACCCCCCTTTCAGCCGGCCGGCGCGCGGGCATTTTCCCAGGTAGCTTAGAGGGGAATCTTGTAAGACATGGAGGCCGCCCCTGCGCGCCTCGCCGTTCCCACATCGGCTGCCAGGCCCGGCAGGGGGACCCCCAGGGACGGCGGGTCGCCCCAGCTCTTCCAGGCCCAGCGAGGCGTCGTCAGGGCTCGCCTGGGTTCGGGAGCCGCCCTTCCCGGCATCCCCGATTCTGGAGGCGCAGAGGGACACCGGCGGGCGCGCCCTGCCCGGGGTCGCACGGGGAGCGCTGCGCCCCGCGTTTCTCTTGCGCCCCCTTGGCCTCGCAGTCCGGAGGTCTGTTCCTAGCGCTGCCAGCCCCTCCCGGGGAAGGGGCCTCCCGCGTCCGGCAGGAGTCAGAGCCCCGGACCGCACCCTGGGGCCTCGGTGCTCGGTGCCCCGAAGCGCAGTGAGCTCCGTGGGAGTGACGGGGCAGGGGGGAGGGCGGCGGGGGAAGAACACAAAACCGGACTTGGGCAGAAAGTGTCGGCTTGGCCATCACCTCCTCCAGGGAGCTGGCCTCAGTTTACCCATGCGCGGAACCACTCACTAGATCGGCTCAGTGGTTCTAGAACTTTTCCGGGGTGAGGGCAGGGGGAAAGATGGGTGCTTTGAGACTTTGTGGAGAGACTAAACACACACAAACCCACAAAAACAAAACAAAACTGGAAATAAGCCCCGAAGCACAGCTTTCAAAGGGCACTGCGGGTTCCAGGGATGCAAACAGCACGCGGCGCCTCCACAGCAGCGGCGCGCCTCCCCGCACCGTCCCTGTGCACACGCGCGGGCGGGAGTCACCCGGGCGCTTGGGGTTGGGCAGGGGGCAGGCGGGAAGGGCTCCTGGGCGCTGACCCTGTCCGGCTGCCCCTGCGGCTACAGAGGTGCAGAAGCTGTCCAGCCTGGTGCTGCCGGCGGAGGTGATCATCGCGCAGAGCTCCATCCCCGGCGAGGGCCTTGGCATCTTCTCCAAGACCTGGATCAAGGCTGGCACCGAGATGGGCCCCTTCACCGGCCGAGTCATCGCCCCGGAGCACGTAGACCTCTGCAAGAACAACAACCTCATGTGGGAGGTAGGCGCGGGGGTGGGGGGAGGGGGGAGTGCAAGGGGGGTGGGGTGGGGAGGAGGGGAGCTCCCGCTGCCCAGCAGCTGCTTCTGCCCCGTGTTGCGAGCTGCGGCCTTTAGGGCCCTGCCGCTCCTCAAGGCAGGACCCTATGCCGCTGGATCCCCCCAACCCGCCCCAGTACTCTCCCCCTCTCCCCTCCCCCAAAATCCGATCCTCTTTCCTCTGGCCAAATCTACGGAGTGTGCCGGTTGTTGGCTCACTTCACAGGAGAGGGCACTGAGACCCGGAGAGGCCGCGTGGCCAGCCCAGGGCCCATGGAGCCTGGGAGCCTTCTCCCGGCCACCTGCATTTCCCCTCAGCCCTCCTAACCTCCCCTCCTCCCTCCCTCCCCTGGAGGCCCAAGCCCTGGTTCCGTTCTCTCCTCGTTGCTGGCTTAGGAAGTTGGGGTCCAGGTTGAGCTCTGCAGATCCCTGGCAGCTCTCCCAAAGGGCTCAGGCCGGGCCAGGCGCCACCGTGAGCCAGCCTGGCCGCTCTGGGCTCCTGTGTGCCCTCTGCGGTGTGGCCAGTGCCTTCCGCTGCTTTGGGGGAACCCCCCCCCCCCCAGAGCTCACGGGGTGCTTCTTTGTCTCCTCCGTGATCCCTTGGAGACCCTTTTCTAACGGGGAAGGGGAGGACATGGCAGCAGGAAGGAGCTGTGGGCCCTAGAGATGGACTCCCTGTTGGTCACTCCTGGCCAGCTGGCCTCAGGCACGTCTCGGTGCCACTCTGAGCCTCTCCTTTCTCAGCCGGAACACGGAGATGGGAAGAGCCGTGTCCACTTCCTGGGGCTGCTCTGAGGATGCCGAGAGAGCGCCTGGCCTGGAGCCTGGGCTGGACCCAGGTGGCACACCCGACAGAACCCTGCCTCACCGGGTCCCTGATTCCCCTGTGCCCAGGTGTTCAATGAGGATGGCACTGTGCGCTACTTCATCGATGCCAGCCAGGAGGACCACCGCAGCTGGATGACCTACATCAAATGCGCGCGGAACGAGCAGGAGCAGAACCTGGAGGTGGTCCAGATTGGCACCAGCATCTTCTACAAGGCCATTGAGGTGAGCGTGTGTGCTGCCTCCGAGGGTGCTGGGGAGCAGCTGGGTGCGGGTGCGGGTGCGGGCAGCGGTGTTTGAGGTCTGCTCTGCATGGAGGGCCACGGACAGCAGCCCAGCGGGCTCCGCCCAGGCTGTAAGGCTGAGGCTCAGGCACCGCGGTCTTCAGGAGCACGACCTCCAGGCACGCCTTCGGCCGCGGATCGGGAAGGACGGGGCTTTTGACGTGATGCCGTTGGGAAGGTCATGAGCACCTGGACAGCGAGGTCCCTGGGCAGCTGCTGAGGGTGTCCTGGGTGGGGTTCAGAAGCCACAGCAACACAGAGAGCCAGGCAGGAAGGCAGCCCGGGCAAGCGTTCAGGCGGGCGAGGAGGGGGCTGTGTCTGCAGCGGCTTAGCGGTGTGTTGCCCCTCATTCTGCAGGCGTGGGACACTGATGACATGTGGGTCATGATCTAGTCTCAGCTGTCACCTACCGGTCGCTCCGGGTGTCAGGCTTCTCCTAGCTGCTCGACTGCATTATCCTCTTTAATCCTCACGTACTTAATCCACAAGGGAGGACTCTGTGACGGCTACAGTTTACAGACATGGGAACTGGATCTCAGTCGGTGGCAGGCAGACTCAGGAGCTCTTACAGGGCATGGGGGCGATGTTAACACTAATGCCTGCGGTGGCGGAGCTTCTCCGAGGCCAGAGAAAGAGGGAGGTAGCAGACAGATAAATATCACTTCCCATGGTCTTGTGCGGGGGAGGGGGGGGAGGTAAGCCAGGCCCAGGGCATGAGAAGGTTCAAGAAGATGGGAGAAAGAGATGCTTGGGCAGACGCAGACAAGCTCACCGTGTTTGGGGAGGAGCTGATGGCGGGCTGCCTGGTGGTAGCCAGGGAGGACCAGCCTGTGGGGACCTTCCTGGGCGGTGGTGACCCTTGGTAGGACATTCACTCGGCATCTGGCCCAGGACGGGGCATTCTGCCTGGCCTCCCAGCGGCAGGCGGCAGGTTGTTGGGGAGGCTGTTCAAGGGTGATGGGGTTGTTTGCCCCCCACTTTTCCGGACCCCCTGCTTCTGCTTGCAGGTGGGGAGAGGCACAGTGCGCCTTGGTGGGGGCTGGGCCTGGCTGAGTTGTAGGGTGGTCTGTCTGAAGGAGCCTCCCCAGAGGCCCGGAGCGACTTCTTGTTAACCTACACTCCCTTTTTTCCCGGCGACTCAGATCCCCAAGTCCTTCCAAGGCCCAAGGGGCATTGGGGCCTAGAAGCTTCTGGAATTGAGGTCCAGTTGTCCCTGAATAACCAGGCCTCAGGGAATCTCCTAGGGATGAACTGGGAATGGTATTTGCCCGGTGTGGCCAGGGAGTGGGCCCCAGCTGAGGTGTGTGTGGGGAACCTCGGGAAGTGGAAGATAAGGAAGGTGAGCACTCCTAGACTGGGGTTCAGGTGAGGCGGGACAGTGTGATGGAGGACTGAGGTGGCCAGGCCAAGGACAAGTGGTTCTTGTGACCATCCAGAGGGCCTGACAACCTGTGAGAGCAGCCATCCTGGAATCGGCCTCAGGGGTGGCCGAACCCCACCTCTGATAGAGAACACCCTTCCAGGTCCTCACCCCTCTCCCCCTCACACACACACCCTCACATGTGTACATGGCCACCCAGCCATCCCGATTCCGATGAGCCTGGGGACCCACAGCCACACGCCCCTCCCACATAGACACGCATGCACACCGAGGAGGCGGACAGGGGCGCCTGGGTGGTCTTGGCAGAGGGCTTCTGGCTCGGGCAGACGTGGGGGCTGGTCTCATCTCACTGTGCACCGTCTCTCCCCCTGCGGGCTGAAAGCTGAACGGAGCCAGGACACGTTAATAGATATTTATTCAGGGTCAGAGGGCTGGCGGCCGAAGAACTCTGCAAGGAGGGACCTGGGTGTATGAGGCTTTGAAAAAGCCATCCACGTTTGATCAGGAGTGTAAGTTGCTAAGAGAAGATCAGGGAAAAGTCCTAACAGTTACGATATTGGTAGCTAGATAGCACCGGTTGGCCAGGAATGCTCTAACTTCGTCCAGTAGGTCGTCTGCAAAGTCGGGCCTGGTTGAGGGAGGGGCAAGGAAACAGCACATCACCCGTGTTATTTTTATTAGGTGTGGCTTTTTACTTGGCTGAGAGAGAGAGAGAGAGGGAGATTAATCTGTTGTTCCACTTCGGAATTCACTGGTTGATGCTTGTATGTGCCCTGACTGGGGATCGAACCTGCAACCTTAGCGTATCAGGACGACGCTCCAACCAGCCACGCTACCCAGCCAGGGCTTCCTCGTGTTATTTTTACTGCGTGAAGTTGGCCACACTGTTCCGCGGTGACCATTTTCTCAGACTGTGCTGTAATGTCCGATTCCACCTGCCAGACTACGTGAGCGTGTGGGCACGCATGGCCCTCGTGATGCCGGCCCAAGGCCGCAGCTCTCGCGGCCCTCCTAGGCTCCGCCAGGAGGTGCACCCAGACCTCTCCCCAGAAGGCCCCTGGGAGAGTCGGCTCTTTGTTCTGGGCCTGTGTGCCAGTTAGCCAAGGAGAGAGGCCGCTGCGCGATCGGTTTTCTTCACCTTTCTGTCACTCAGAACTATTTATATTTCATAACAGTAACCCATTACTTGCCAAAAAAAATAAAAGAAGAAGGAAGATCTTTATTCTTTATTCAATAAGTGGGATATACTGCTGCTGCTCCACAATCTTCAGCCCTCCACACGGAGACCGGGGTGGGGGTGGGGGTGGGGGTGGGGGTGGGGGGCGGGAGTGTCAGGCCGGCCAGCCCGTGGACAGCAGCCAGGCCTGTTTTGCATCGGGCTTACCTCCTGGCATGTTAGCCCTGGGGCACCCTCCTTGCTCATGGCGACCAGGAAGACTTTACTATAACCTCAGGTGCCTACGATGACACTTCCAGAAAGTTCCCAGCCCATGGCAAGTGGGAGCTCGATGTTGAAGGAATACTTCTTTCTGTAGGTGAGGAGGGGCTGCGTTGAAAGGGGGACACGTGGACCCAGCTCTCCCAGGAAACCCCCCCCCCCCCCCCGGCCCCGGAAGCAAGACCTTTGACTCCCAAACTCAGCACAAGAAAAGGATGTAGGAATGAGAGATGGTGGGGTTTGGGATTTGGGAACGAGAAGGAGAATTCCCAGCCTTTTCTCTCCCCGTTTTTTTGACAAGGTCCTGGCCCTGAAATGGGGGCTCGTCTTTTTGCTACTTTCCTTCTCCTTTCAGGCAGTTGAGCTTTTCCCCCTGGGGTGCCTAGCCCCCCTCTGCTTTCTCTGGCCCGAGGGGGATAAGCTCGGCTTTCCTTCGACCTTGTTCGTGGGCGGGCACAGGTAAGGAGCTCTGATTATTAATGAGCGACGTTAATGACACTGTGTGAGCCTGTACCTCGCGCCGGCGCCTCGCTAAGGCTTAGCAACTTTGTAGAAACAGAATCCTCTCCACCCTGTGAGGTGCTCTCCATCACTCTCCCCATTGTAATGACGATGGAACTGGGGTTCAGGGAGACTGAGGGAGGTTGCCGGGCTGTAATTTGAACTCAGGCCTGTCCGCGACACCAGAGCCGAGCCTTTGGCTACCACGGGGCCTCCCTGGCCAATATCTATCTGCTGGAACTCTATTAATTGGTGTGTCAGGATATCTGTGGGACAACGGAAACTGATATCCGCCCAGATGACACCGAGATCCTTCTAGACCAGGGTTTCTGGGCCGCCCGGGGACGGGAGGGCCGCGGAGCCCCTGGGAGCATGTTCAGTAGTGTGGCGTGAATTTGTATTAGGAAAACCAACCCCAAACCCCGCCCTTTCAATGTATAAAAACTCCGAAGTGGAAATGGGGCAGGACAAAACGTGTGGGCAGAGAGAGGAGGCTGAGAAGCATGAGCTGAGAGCTGGTGTCATCTGTTCGTGGAAGTCTCAGGCCCTGATACTCCGCCCTCCCCTCCAGTCCTGGTGGTGGGTGCGGGACTCAGTTGCTCTGGGAGCCCTGTGGCCGCTTGCAGGTCCCCAGCCAGTCCCTGCTCCCAGAAAGCGAGGGAACAGCTGATTCTGGTCCTCTGAGTCCCAGGGAGAGCCTGGCTGGGCCAGGCTGAAGGGTTGGCCTTAAAGAAACGGCGAGAGTGAGGGGACCAGGGGGCCTGCAGGACCCTGTGTGGCTGGTCTTTGCTCTTAGGCGGGCAGCTGGTGGGAGCTGGAGGTGGGGGGGCCCTCCAGACAATAGGACCAGGATCTCAGGAAGAGGCTGCCTGGGAGCAGGCAGAGACCAGACGTCCAGATCAGGGCGGCTGCCGGCTTCCCAGGGCTCAGAGGGCGGCTGCCTTCCCCGGTGGGGCTCAGAGGCCTGGTGGCTTCTTGCTGTCTGGGGATGTGCGTCATTCTCAATTCCAGGAGGTTCTTCTTAACAGAGTCTCTTTCTTTAAAAATAATTTTTTTTTTTGGTATAAAAATAGTATGAGAGCGGCTTATTTTTTAAAAGATCAGATGCGTCATGTAGAAAATGGAAATCACTCGGCCCATCACGCTGCTCCCCAGGAACCTAAATCAGCATTTGTTAACTGTCGCAAAATGACAGGCCCTTCACCACTAGAAACCCGCGGCAGGGACTGGCATCCAGGGTGGGGGAGGGGCTGGCTGCTCATTCTCTCCCCTTTGACGTGGCGACGCATGTTTGTCCATGGGTCCGCATCCCTATTTTAACCTTATAATTAATTTTAGTGAGGCTACTTGGAGTACACTTTAAAGATTGATTTTCGAGAAAGAGAGAGAAACACGGGTCCTGTATGGTTCACGGGAAGCAGACTCACCCAGCTGGAGCCAACTGAGCCACACCGGCCGGGGCCAGTTTTTGTGCACGTGGAAAATGTTAGCAAGTCAGCGCCGTTGTATTGAAACAGTTAATACGGAAGCTCTGGAATAATAATTCTCAAATTTTGTGCAGCCTCAGAGTTCTTGGCTCCTCAGTCATCATCACCCTTTTTGTTGTTATGTTTAATTAATAATTCTTTTTTTAAAATATATCTTATTGATTTTTTCTACAGAGAGGAAGGGAGAGGGCTAGAGAGTCAGAAACATGGATGAGAGAGAAATATCCATCAGCTGCCTCCTGCACACCCCCTACTGGGGATGTGCCCGCAACCAAGGCACATGCCCTTGACCAGAATCGAACCTGGGACCCCTCAGTCCACAGGCCGACGCGCTATCCACTGAGCCACACCGGCCAGGGCTAAGTAATAATTCTCACTGTCAATTAAAAGAAAAAGGCCAGCGCTGACTTAGTCTGGAGGTGGAGCTGCCGCTCAGGGCTCAGGGTGACATCGTCGGGGAGGGAGGGATGCAGTGGCGAGGTGGGGGCGGGGGGCGGGCTTGCTGAGCCTCTCATCCCTTGTTTGTGGGAAGTAGTGAGGGCCCAGCCTATGCTCTTGTCAGACGGTGAAGGCAAAGCCACGGTCACGCTGGGCTTTAGCGGCGCCAGGTGCCAGCGGCCCGCGCCACACTGCCAGCTCTGCGGCGGGCGGCGACTGCGGGACTCCCACGTGCCTGAGATCACTGCCAGCTTCTCTGCGAGGCTGGCAAGCTCGGGAGTGGGGGTGCGGGGGCATCACAGCAAGCTGTCCTGTGTATCGATCGCGTAGAGAGCTTTGCGTGCCCGGCTCCTCTGTACCCAGTGAGGCCGGGGCAGTGCTGCTGGCCCTGTGTTACGGTGGAGGAGACCGCGGCCCAGAGACTTGCCCAAGGCCACGTGCTCAGCAGGTGGGGAGCCCCGAGGGGACCCCCGACACAACTGAGCTGGAAGCCGGTGCTGTGCGCCTCCTGAAGGAAGAGGCAGACTCAGGCTGTCTGATGGGGGCTGTTTGCGGTACAAAACCCACGATGGGTCCGTGTCAGTGCATCTCAGAACTGCAGCCAGCGTTGGGGCAATATTGCAGGTGACTTACAACCAGAGCCCTAAAGTTGGGGGACCTCAGAGACCCCAGTTCCCGCATTTGAGGCAAAGTGGCTTGTGCAGGGTCACCCAGGGACCTCATAGCGGAGGCCCCACGTGCGCTGTCTCGTGGCGAGTGGCTTCTTTCCCAGTGAGGTTGTTGGAAATATTTCAGTTCCATCCTCCGGTTTTCTAAAGGGCTCACAAAACCCCTCTCTTCGCCCCTTTTGCAGCGGGGCCTCTAGGTCTGACCTGCTGGCCTCCTGGGCAGTGGCCACGGCTGTGATGACCGGAGAGGCCTCCAGAACTTTCGCTGTGGTTGCTGCTTTCTTTGAGGCACCACCTGCTTGTCCGTGGGTTCAGACTGCATTTTTCTTCCATATTCCCCACCCTCTGCCTGTTCTCAGCACTCTTTCCCGGAGGCCCGAGGCCGTGGGCTCTGGGCCCCGTGGCTGGCTGAGAAGGGGCACGGTGACCCCTGGCTGCGTCTTAGGAGGACTCAGTCACTGGGGCCCCCTTGCAAGTGCACTTCCTTCTCCCACCTGCTGCTCCCCGCGTCCCTCTGCTTCCGGGGAACAGAGCTGGCTGTGCTGCCTGGAGTCTTCCCGCCTCTGACCAGAGGAAGGTGTACCCGATAGCAGGTTCACAGTATGATGGGGGCCTGCAGGCCAGAACCGCATGGAAGGGGTGGGCCTTCGCTGTGACCACAGAGGCCACGGGAGGGCCTGCACGGCTGATATCAGACACCCCTAAATGGAATCCCATCGGATCTTTTGCGCCACTAAAAGGCCAGAGCCCTGGCTGGTGTGGCTCAGTTGGTTGAGAGTCATCCTATGCACCAGAAGGTCACCGGTTCGATTCCGGGTCAGAGCACATGCCCAGGCTGCAGGCTTGGTCCCTGGCTGGAGTGCATGTGGGAGGCAACCAATGTCTGCTTCTCTTCCTCCTTTCTTTCGCTATAAAAACAAATAACGATAAAAACATTTTTTTTAAAAAAGAGGACCCACCAGGAAAACAAACCAGCTGTTGCCTGGGTGTCCATCTTTCTCTGGACAAATCAGAGTGACCCCGGGGTGGGTGCCAAAGCCAGCTCTTCTGGGGTGCAGGCCTCAGGAGGGTCATGGGCCGTCCCCTTTCTCATGTGGGCCTGACGGCTCCCCTCTCGGCAGGGGTACTGGTGGCCCCTTGAGATGTCCCGGAGGGTGGTGCGTACAGGAGCTGGCTGCCCACAGCTCCCTGGATTACCACTGCAAGTCCTCCCTCCTGACGGCCACTCCCCGGGGCAGGTCCTCCCCTGGGAGCAGAGAGCCCTGTGCTATCTCTGGCGTTGTATGCCATAGGCCAGGACACAGCACAGTGGGTTTTGTGTAAGGCTCAGTGGCCCAGTACTTCCTCAGGGGGCAAGAACCCACCCCGGGAGGTGCTTTCGTGCATGGAGTCATACAGAGCCCTGTGATGGGGAGGGGAAGACCTGTGGTGTGGTGCTGCCTTGGGGGTGCTTTGGATGAGAGCTGTTTCCAGATAAGAGCATTATCGGGCAGGGGGTAGCCAAGTGCCACGGGGTACCCCGCAACGCAGGCTCCTTGGGAACATCCAGCTCTGCCCTGCAGACCTGAGGGCTGGCTGACTGCCCCCCCCTCCCCCGCCCCCCACCCACGCAAGAAACGGAAAGTCTTCTAACTTTGGGTGTCTGTCACTTCTGCTCGTTGTGAGGCTGCTGTTCTGTTGCCATGCGCTTGGGGGCGCTTGGGAGTCTGGGAGGCAGCGCGGTTCCCAGCAGATGGCGGGAAGCCTGGGTAGGAAGAGGGGAGCAGAGTGCCCCAGGGTCTCTGAGATTGTGCAGCTTGTTGGGAATGGCCTGTGGAACAGGGCCCACTGGAGGCACATCTCCATGGCAGGTGCCAGGACAGATGCCGCCTGGCTGTGAGGCAGTGTGCAGAGTTCTGCCTCCCTGAGCGCCTCTGGCCTCCTCCTCTGCAGATGATCCCTCCCGACCAGGAGCTGCTGGTGTGGTACGGGAACTCGCACAACACCTTCCTCGGCATCCCCGGCGTGCCCGGCCTGGAGGAGGAGAAAAAGAACAAGCACGGTAGGTTTTCTCCAGGAGGCCGCCATGGCAAAGGACCCTGGAGCCCTGTGTGTGCGTGTGCGTGTGTGTGTGTGCGTGCGTGCGTGTGTGTGTGTGTGTGTGTGTGTGTGTGTGTAGGCTCCTGGCTTCCAGGGACCCTGGCTCAACCTCCAGCGCCTTTGAGCACAGGGGACCTACTGGTTCAAGGAGGCTGATGCCTCTGGAGCCACGCCCAGGCATGCGTGAGAGGCAGGCCTGTGTTCTGGCCAGAACAGCGGAGGGGAGGGGCAGGTGATGGTGTGTGTGGGGGGGTGGCCCACCACAGGCAGCCTGGTTTGGCAGGAGGAGCGAGGGGCCAGGCTGTGGGAGCCTGGAGGAGGTTCCAGGGCTGCTGTGCAATCTTGGGAATGGCCCTGTGACTCAGTTTCCCCATCTTTAGAGGAAGGAGGTTGGGTAAGATGATCTCTTAGCTCCCTCCGGGCCCGGAGGCTCTGTGACTTTCCCTGCTCTGCCGCTGGTGCCCAGCCTGGCGCTGAGTGGGTGCTCAGTGTAAACCTGTGGGAAGGCGGTGGGGCAGTTGCCTCGTGTGTGTGGGAGGGCCGCTGATCACGTATTGGGCTAAACATTTATCCCCCTGGGTCCTCAGGAAACCCTTGTGAACTCTGATTACCCTTATTTCCAGAGGATGCATCGGAGGCTCATGAACTATGCTCACTGAGCCCTTACTCTGCAGCCGTTGACTAGAGTCATTGCTCTAGTCTAGTGGTCGGCAAACTGCGGCTCTTTGGCCCCTTGAGTGTGGCTCTTCCACTAAATACCACGGCCTGGGCGAGTCTATTTTGAAGAAGTGGCGTTAGAAGAAGTTGAAGTTTAAAAAATTTGGCTCTCCAAAGAAATTTCCATCGTTGTGCTGTGGATATTTGGCTCTGTTGACTCATGAGTTTGCCGACCACTGCGTCTAGTCCTTATAGCAGGCTCAGGGCGGTGATGTCATCAGTACCTCTGTTTGAGGCGAGGAAAGTGAGCGCAGTTCCCTGGTACATAGTAGGCCTCAGTAAATGTTTGTGGGGATAATAAATGAAAGGAGTTTTTCTTGGGGGGTGGGTAGGGGTTATAATAGTTATTTCCACTTATGGAAGGCTACCGTGAGGCAGGCACTTTCCATACGCGGGCCCAGGCAGGTAAGTGCTCAGCACAGAGTAGCCTTCAGCTTTTGGCGATCGTCTCCTCTAGTCCTGCAGAGCCCCCCTGAGGTGTAGCAGGCTCCATTTTACAGAGGAAGTTGAGGTTTGGTGGGGCCAAGTCACTAAGTCTCCGAGTCTCTCAGCGTGGTCTGGAGTCCAGCTCCTGCCTGACCCTGAGCCAGCCCCCTCCCTGCCAGCGCTCCCCATCATTTGCCCGAGAACCAGCCCAGGAGTAGAGGTGGGCAGGTCCCGGAGGACCGCGTGCGTGGGGAGCGCGCGTGTTGGGCGTTGGCCGCGCGGGTCCTAACGAGGCTGCTCTCTCTGCCCCCGCCCCGCCCCTCGGACCCCGCTCTCCCCCGCGGCCCCCCGCGGCCAGAGGACTTCCACCCGGCGGACTCGGCGGCGGGCACCGCGGGTCGCATGCGCTGCGTCATCTGCCACCGCGGCTTCAACTCGCGCAGCAACCTGCGCTCGCACATGCGCATCCACACGCTGGACAAGCCGTTCGTGTGCCGCTTCTGCAACCGCCGCTTCAGCCAGTCGTCCACGCTGCGGAACCACGTGCGCCTGCACACGGGCGAGCGCCCCTACAAGTGCCAGGTGTGCCAGAGCGCCTACTCGCAGCTGGCCGGCCTGCGTGCCCACCAGAAGAGCGCGCGCCACCGGCCGCCCAGCGCCGCGCTGCAGGCGCACTCGCCCGCCCTGCCCGCGCCGCACCCGCACCCGCACCCGCACGCGCCCGCGCTCGCCGCCGCCGCCGCCGCCGCCGCGCACCACCTGCCGGCCATGGTGCTGTGAGCGCCGCGCCCCGCGCGCGCCCCCGCCTTCCCGCCTGCAGCGCCCGGGCGCCCGGCTGCCGGCTCTTCGGACCGAATCTCCGGGCCGGAAGCGGCGGGGGGGACCCCGCAGTGTCGGTGCGCTCCAACAGTGAGGCCCCGGGCATACGCTTTTCGCCCGTTTTTCAGATGAGGACACCGGGGACGAGGTTCCTTTCCCCGGGCCACTCACTGGTTGCCGCTGCTCGGCCGCCTCCTCTTGGGGTGGGTGGTCCCCAAGCCCTGTCTAACGTCCCAGCCTCCCTCCTTGTATCGAGCCGGGCGTCCAAGCTGGCATCCCCCTCGTGGGTGGCGGGAGAAGGGACTGCAAGTCTCCGAGGGCCCCAAGAGGGGAAGGGACCTCCAACGTCCCCACCGAGAACTACGTGTTGGCAATGGAAGGAGGGCGACCTCCCTGTCCCAGTGTGGCCTGGCGTTCGCCCATCCGTCTCCCCGTCCTGCCTCTTGGGACTCTTGTCCCGCAGGGTCCGCAGTCACTGGAGAGTTATGGCAGCCCGAAGAGGCCCACAGAGACCCGCACTGCTCTTGCGGGGGGGATGGGGGGGTGGGGGGGTGGAGGAGGGTAGGTCACTTTGAGGCCGCCTTCCTCCTCCAACCCCAGCGCGGCTCCCTGAGGATGGATGAGGCACGGATACTTTGCAACGTGGAGAGTGCGGGCAAACGGAAACCCACGGTGGGACCCGGGAAAGACTCTGCCCCTCTTGGGCCTCCGTTTCCCCTTCCTCTATTTATAAAGTGAGAGAACTGGACCGAGGCGCCCCCCGCCCCCCCCCCCCCTCCCGCCGCCTCCCCTTCAGCTCTGACATCATGGTTGGGAAAGGGAAGTTTTTCTGCCCGTCCTCGCCACACTCCAGCAAGAGGAGGGACAGACTGGCTGGCTGCGCGGAATGGGGGTGTGGGGTGTGGGGGGTCCACCCTGCTGCCCACACTCTCCCTTGCTCTTTCCCAAGTTTCCCCGAGCTCGGCCCTGAGCGCCCTCTGGTGTCATCTCTCCCACCTTCCAGGCATTTACCAGTATTTCCGTAGGGCGTTTTGTAAGATAAAGAAGCTATAATAATATTAATGAAAAGTATAAAATGTATAGAGTTTTCAAGAAACTGTGTTCTACTTCCAGAAAATGGTCACTTTAACTTTGTAAATATTTACCTAAAATGATATTTACAAAACTGTGGTATATATTATTTGATTGTATATGTATAACTGTAAATACATTTGTACCTCTCTTGTATTCTAAAATAAAAATTACTTGGAGCATTTATCACTTAGCATCTGAATGGGCTGACACTTTTGTCTACATGAGAAGGAAATATGGAAAGTGCCTGGAAATCTTTCTGTCGCAAATGGGGTGTCAGCTCTCAAAGAGATGGCCGCAGTGCAAAGCAACCTGCCTCCAGATTCTACGACACCTCAGAAGGGGCTGGGCTGACGCCTACTTTCCAGCTGACTCTCAAATATAGGGTCCCATTTTGTCACTTCCCCCAAATTTTTACTTACTCCCCCCCCCGCCCCCATTTTTCATGGACAACTTGAAAGAATTCAAGCAGCCAGTGGGGGGAGGGGGGGTGGACGAGATGGGCACCAAGTGCCCTCCGGATGCACAGAATTCCCAAATGCTCAGACACCCACTTCAGACTTCCTGGAGGAGGACCCAGGAGCAGAGGGGCCATCAATGCAGGGCCAGGCTCTGGCTCCTCCCTCCAGGGGGAGGCATAACACTGGGCAGTGTGAGTTCACATCCGTGTTCCACTACAAGCCAGCCATGAGGGTGTCACCCTTTCAGGCGACTGGCACCCTCATCTAGCCATACGCGTGCGCACATATACACACAACTGTAGACGCCGAATGCACGCTTGCTCACAGAGGTCACACCCCCTTTGGAGCTTCAGGTGTGTACTCCCAAAGATCCCCATACTTTGGGGGACTGCACCCTAGCAGGGGGAAGCATGGGCAGAAATGTACATTTAATGTGTTCATTTGCGTATCCCATCTGGGGTTTCCTTCCAGGGGGGCCCGTGGGGGAAGTCACCCTTGGTTCTCCTGCTCCCGCTCCCATCACAAACCTTGCCTTTGCTTTGATGCCTCACCACTAGGTTTCTGATGCCTCTGGTAGCCCCTGGCATTACCACCCTCCCACTGCAGCCCCCACCCAGGCATCTCACCAAAGCTATCTGTCCCAAACCCATTCCCTCGGGATGCAGATGGGTGACGTAGCATTCGGCACTCTCCTGGCCCCGCTACAGATCACAGGGACCAGCAACCCAGTCTCCAGAACCCACCTGGTGGCAGTAGGCTGTAATTGCAGACTAAATGCATCTGCTAAGTCAGCTGCAGACATTTCCCCCTGCTGGAGGTACAAGGATGAGCCGGCAGGAATCTGGTCATGAAAAATGTGCTATACTCACAATTCCCTAGATTCTAGAATCTGGAGGCAGGGCACAGGACGCAGGGCCACATGGGAAGCAGGGGGGTCAATTAGGAGGTGGAGGAGCAAGGAGAACCTATGGAAAGCGCCCTCATGAATTCAAATGGCATCTATAAAAGAGACCCCAGGGCATCCCTCACTCCTTAAGCCAAGTGAGGACACAGTGCAAAGACAGCTATTTATGAACCAGGAAGCGAACCCTCACCAGACACCAAACCTGCCAATGTCTTGATCTTGGACTTCTCAAACTCCCAAACGGTCAGAAGTAAATTTCTGTTGTTTATAAGCCACTCCGCCTAGGGGTATTTTGTTATAGCCCCAAAACAGACTAAACAGTATCCATCATTCCATCGTGACAGGCTCTGTAAATGCGAGTGCAGTGAGACTGGGAGGGATTAAGGTTATGTCTATCCCACCGAGGATGGAACTGAATAATGTGAAGACTATACCTCTTCCTTGGTCAACTGGAACTCCCAGGCCCACCTCCCTAGCGGACTCAAAGGACACTACCGCCTTCTTATGGCCGAGGCTGGACTCAACACATGGACCTTTCTCACACTTGCAGTCAATCATGAGCTTTGCCTTAGGTGAAAGAGATGCTCTCTTTTTGGAGATTTAGCAAACAATTAGTCTATGGGTCTTCAGGAGGCAGCAAGCCTGATTTTGTGAACATGTGTACAGGACTGATGCAACTTATTTCATTCTCTCCTCGTTAGGGTCCATGTGCGTGAAGAGTGATCATCTCCAGCTCCCTGAGGTTTGTTGTGAATGCTATAAACCACGGAGGGCAAGGGTGAGAGGAAGGGTGAGAGGAAGGGTGGGGAGAAGGGAGGGGGAAATGCAGGACGTGAAGATAGAGCCACACGCACATCTCTCTCTCTCTCCACCACGGAATCCTTAGAACACAGAGAGCACTCAATTCATGTCTGAGGGAAGATAAGCGAAGATCTTTGTATTATGTGCCCACCTGCCTACCAAATGTACCTGCCTTGCAAGGTTTGCATGTTTTCTCAGTTTCCTGTTTTTACAAAAGAAATGTTAGAGTAAATCAGCTCCTTCAAAAGTCGCTGTGAAAGAACTGAAGCAGCACCAGAGCACCGTGTGGGGGTGTGGATGATGGTGGGTGCTGAGCCAGCCCCGCGGGGCGGCTGTGATGTGGAATACTGGCGGCACGAGGAACAGCAAGAAAGGGGGCTCTTCTTTCCTTCTGTCCAAATCGTGTTTTCCTCCTGCGCTCATTCACACAGTGAGCTGGAAGGAAACTCGGGAGGGCCATTTCTCCATGATCTCTGACCCTGGTAAACCATAAATTGGACGGTGACTGCGAGGCAGTTTTGGTAAAAAAAATCCAACACCCTACATGAGATTTTATTACCCAGGTGCAGACTTCCTGTAGTAAAAATGGCAATGCTGCTCCCTCCGTCCCTTAAGGTGAGCCTAATTGTTGCCAATAGTGATCATGGCCGCCAGACCGTGAGTTCCCATTGGCTGCTGCTCGGAGGCCCCGCCCCTCCGAGCGTGGGCCGGGAATTGCGGAACGGGATCTCGCGGCTCTCGGCCGGGTCGCGCCTGCGCAATTCATTGGCGCCAAGATGGCGATGGAGATGAGGCTCCCCGTCGCTCGCAAGCCTCTTAGCGAGAGTCTGGGCCGCGAGACTAAGAAACACCTGGTGGTGCCGGGGGACACAATCACCACGGACACGGGCTTCATGCGGTGCGTGGGGACCTGGGGACTCGGGGCCACGAAGGGCGGTCGCAGGGCTCTGCACGTGGCCCGCTGGCCGAAACCTGGGCCTCTGTCCCCAGTGATGAAGCGCCCGCGGGACCCAGAGCACATCTCATGAGCATCCCCGCTTTACAAGGCCTTGGGCTTCTACTCCCTGCATCTTGTGTGGCCCCGGGTGCGTTTGTCGCAGACCCTGGAAGCCCTTCTCTCCCGTCCAATGCTGGCCGTGGTTCTTGGCTCCTCTGCCTGACGCCCAATTTTCGGAGCCTTCCTCGTTGGAGACCTGGAAAACGGGGCAGGGTTAGGAGCAGGGACCTCTTAGTGGGGACAGTGGGTTCCTCATTTGGCCTCCTCCTCCTCCTCCTCCTGCGTCATCTCCTAGCCAGGTGCACAATTTTGGAATCAGTAATTGTTTGGGCTACACGCACCCAGGTATATGCACCTTCGAACCTGCGCGCAGTACAATATGTTGTAGGTAAGAGGGCAGGCCCTTGAGTCAGACAAGGTGGGTTCCAGTCCTGCCATCACATGAATTGTACTTCCTCTCCAAAGTCAGTTTCCTCATCGGGAAAATAGTGATAATAACAGTAACTATTTGATAGGGTAACGAGGATTAAATAAGATCCTTGTGTAAAGAAGCAAAACCCACCATTATAGCACCATCACAGATAAACACCAGTGGTATTTCATCTTTTTTCCTGGGGAGAAGTCCACATGTAGATATGAGAAGGGTACAGCATTTGCAGAATTGCCCATTCACCTTTTAGTTTGAGCTTATTGGATCCTGAGAAATCTGGTGGAGTTTATATTCTAACCGGGAGAGACAGCCGATAAACAATAAGCACAGCAAACCAGTCATTCAGGATGTTTGGTGATGAATCAATCCAGTGGGGAAAAACGAAAAGTTGAGCAGACTTAAGGAGAGTGTGGTTGGGAATATGGTGGGGGTGGTAGCCGTGGGTTAGGTGACTCTTTTTAAATGGGGCAGTCAGCGTAGGCCTGATGGAAAAAGTGAGTGAGATGAGGGGGATGTCCATGTAGCTCTCTAGAGGAGTGTGCTAGGCTCGGAGGGGGGAGGAGCCTGTTAGTGGGAGGATCACATTGTTCTTGACGGGAGAGCGCATGTCAAGTGTTACCCTGGATCCTTGGCCTTCCTCTCCAACAGGGGCCATGGGACTTACATGGGGGAAGAGAAACTGATTGCATCTGTGGCTGGTTCTGTGGAAAGAGTCAACAAGCTGATCTGTGTGAAAGCTTTGAAAACCAGGTGAGAACAGAAGGTGTGTATTCTCTTTCTTGTGGGGTCCACCTTGCACAACCAGGCCTTTTCTGCCATGCCATACCTCCCACCCCCACCCGCCTGCCCTGGCATTCTGTGGGTCTGCGGTTTGGAACTTGTACAGGTGACTAGGAAAGTGTGGGCTTCAAAGATTTCCCCACATTCCCTAGCCTTTCCAGACCTTTGTTACCTCTGTAAAAGGAGGGTAATATCACAACCTAGTTCCAATGTTTGTTTGTTTGTTTTTAACGTATTTTTGTTGATTTCAGAGAGGAAGGGAAAGGGAGAGAGAGACATCTGTGATGAGAGAATCCTTGATCAGCTGCCTCCTGCACGCCCCCTACTGGGGATCCAGCCTGCAACTCAGGCATGTGCCCTTGACTGGAATCGAACCCGGGACCCTTCAGTCCACAGGCCGACGCTCTAGCCACTGAGCCAAACCAGCTAGGGCGCTCCTACGGTTTTTATTAGAATTCATTGGAAAGGTGCATGTAAAGTACTTAGCACAGGGCGCAGTATGGGCTAGCCCCAGAAGGGAGACCACGGGTTGGAACAGTGAGCAAGGGAGAGGAGGAGCTGAGCTGGTGGTCGGCCTGCCCCGCAGCCCTGATGAGGGTTTTGTCTTCTACTTGTGTGATGCAGGAAGCCCCTGGAGGGGGTTGGGCAGAAGAGGGACGTGATCGGACTCCTGTTTGGATGAAATCACTCTGGCTGCTGTGGGAGACTGAAGGGGGACAGGGACAGGCTTACAGAGGCAGGTTGGGGGACTTACCAGCTGAGGTGATGGTGCTTGGACTAAGGTGGTAGCAGTAGAAGTGGGGAGAGATTAATTCTGCGTATATTTTGTGTCCTGGGGGTTTTTATCATGAAAGGGTGTTGGATATTTTATTTTTCAGTGTTTTTTGTTTTTGTTTTTTAATATGGGACCATGTCTGTGAGTAAAGATAGTTTTACTTCTTCCTTTCCAAGTGGGATGCCCTTTATTTTCTGTGTATATTTTGAAGGTAGAGCCAGGATTTGCTGGAATTGTCCTAGAGCATGAGAGAGAGAGAAAGAGAGAGATCTGTCAAGAACTCCTCTAAGCTAGGACACCCCCACCCCTTTTGTAAATCATGTTCATTGTAAATTAAATACAACCGTCTTTTTCACTCTTAGAAAAAAAAAATAAAGAACTCCTCTAAGATTCTAAGGTTTTTGGCTCGAGCAACTGGAGGATGGAGTTGTCCTTTACTGAGATGGTGACCACTGGGAGAGGATCAGTTTGTGATGGAGGAGGGGGCTGCTGGGAAGCTTTGTTTTAGGTGTGTGACATTTGAAAATGCCTATTAGTCGTGCTCATTAGACATGCTGGTAGCCGGCAGTTGCCTGGAGTCTGGAATTCAGGGGAATGGTACAGTCTCGGGCCATTCGGTTGGATGCGCTCACAAGGAGGTGAGTGTGGGCTGAGGATAGAAGAGGCCCAAGGACTGAGCCTTCAGCGTGTCATTGGAATTGGGGTGAAGAGCTAGCAAAGGGCCTGGGAGGAGCAGCCAGTGGGTGCGGGAGACAGTGGGCAGACTGATTTGGGTGGTGTGCGGTCTCGCTCTCCTTTCTCCTCCGTTGGCTGATGCAGAACCGCCTGTTCTGTAGCCCACTGGACAATATTCCATGTTTATCATTGTCGTGCAGTTAACAAAACAGAAGTTCCGGCTTCATGAACTGCTTGTAGCAAGTGGTTTGCTTAAGAATAATTAACGAAGACTGTGCACGCGTAGGAGTGTTTGAAGTGATCAGTGCCTGAGGATAAGTCCCAACAGCATAGTTGTTTGAAGCCACTAAATGTGGTACCTACTCAAGGCCCTCATCCTGTTTAACTGAAATCTCAAATAGCGCTTGGTTTTGTACTAAAGTCTTTTTACTGATGGATCACCATGTGTTTTATCTTGCAGATACAATGGTGAAGTAGGCGACATCGTAGTGGGGAGGATCACAGAGGTAAAGTCGATGTCATCTTGGTTTTTACATAGTGAAAGCAAGCTGGTGACTTAATGAATGGGATAGGCATTCTGTGTGTAGTTACGTGAACAAAGCAGCCACTGCACTTGGCTCTTGCTCGTGACCTGGGATGTAAACAGTTGGCTTGTCATTTTGGGAATTATGGGTCACTCATGCTGTGCGGTCTTGTCCCTGGAGTGTGTGTCCAGGTGTGGCATTTCTTTCTGTTTCTAGGTTCAGCAGAAGAGGTGGAAGGTGGAGACGAACTCCAGGCTGGATTCCGTCTTGCTTCTGTCCTCCATGAACCTTCCAGGAGGAGAGCTGGTGAGGGGCTGCAGCTGGGTCTGTGTATTTGCTGCCGAGAGCTCTGGGCCCTTTGCTCCAACAGAGAACTCTGCTTTACGTCGAGGTTGCCCCACTGACCCCTGTTTGTCTGCTGGGACGTTTGCTGCCCGATGTACACGTGGGCTTTTCACTTGGTCCAGGCCTCCCCACATAGGCAGCAGTTGGGGTGTTGTAAGATCTGGAGTGTCCATGGGGAGGAACCCCAGACGGGTGTTGGAAAAAGAAGCTCTCAGAGGCTCAGTGCTAACAGTTTTCCTTCTGGGTTCATCAGCTTTGCACAGAAGCGTTCCTTGAAAAGTGTGTTTTGCATTTAGATTCGATTCCAGGAATTGAGTGGCGTTAGGTTACTCCAGGCAACTGCAGCCTTTTGTAAAAGGCCGTGGTTTCCCTTTACCGTCTCCCTGTGCGCGGTTCTGTGGAGAATGCAGGACAAAGGAGGGATAATTGAGTTCCTGAAAGCTTACAGACGACCAGGGATGTGAGATAACATCCAAATACCTGGCAGTCGAAGAACAAACAAGTGTGGGATTGAACGGAAAGAGGATTAATTTCAGTGAAAGGAACTCATAGGAAAGGTGGGCACTAGAGTTGATCCTTGAAGAATGGATAGAATTTCAAGGATGAACTCGGGATATCTGAGAGGAAGGGGAAAGTGTGAGCAAAGACACAGTCGGGCTGGAGGCGGTCTGGTCCTGCTGGAGCGGGCAGGGCTGCCCGGAAGAGCGTTGGGAAAGTAGGCTGGGCTATATTCGGAGGGCTCTGAATCTCATGTACGGAGCTTCAGTACTTCCCAGAGGAGGGAGAAGGAGAGCTGTGGGAAGGTTGTAAGTGGTTGTCGCTCTCATCTTGAGGGGCACAGGTTACCTCAGTGGTCGGCAAACTGCGGCTCGGGAGCCGCGGTTTGCCGCTCTGTTGACTAATGAGTTTGCCGACCACTGGGATAGGGGCTTAATCACAAGGAACAACAACAGCCTGTAATTATTGGAATCGAGAGTCTAGGTCAGTGGTTGGCAAAGTCATTAGTCAACAGAGCAGCAAATGGTGGCTCGCGAGCCGCAGTTTGCCGACCACTGGGTTCCCTACACTAGTGTTTGGGTACTGTGACTGCATTCAGAGAATGAGAACAAGGCAGCAGGCCTTTCTGTGGGAGCTGACTTACGTCACGCCTTTGTGTGTTTCAGAGGAGAAGATCTGCAGAAGATGAGCTGGCCATGAGAGGTTTCTTGCAGGAAGGGGACCTTATCAGTGTATCCTGCACCGTGCCCTCCAGCCTCTGTGCTTATGTGGCGCTGGGAAATGGGCTTAGACTGCCTGTCTCCCACGGGAGACACATCCGCGTCCCAGACCGAGTGTCAAGGGCTCTGCTGCAGCCCTTCTCCAGGTCCTTAACGCAGGCTGACTCTCCAGCTCTTGTTCACATCTGGGCTGCTGAGTCGTTGCTTTGGGTCTTGTAACTAACGGTGGCCGTGCTTTAAGCTAGACTCAAATTTTCTTCATGACATGAACTTACCCCAGGGAGTAGGAAAGGTGTTTATATCCAGAGATTCATGACAAGTAAGGGGGGAGGCTAGGTCGCGGTCATGTCCTTCGGTCCAAGACTGCCCAGTGGGACGGTTGGGGCGGGGAGGAAAGGATGGAGGGGGGCCGGGGCCAGAGGGGATGCAGTTGGCATGAAAACGTTGGTTCCTTCATCACCCTGGCCAGGCCGAGGTGCAGGCAGTGTTCTCTGATGGAGCTGTTTCCCTGCACACGAGGAGTCTGAAATACGGAAAAGTAAGTTGGGCTCTTGCTGTTCCTGTTCGCTGACCGAGACTTCAGATCCGTTTCTGAATCCTCGGGGCTCTCTGGAATTCTGACCTAAAGAACCCCAGAAGTTAGGGCCCCAGACTGGCATCCCACTGGTGATTGCCTCACACAGTCATGGGCCAGTAGCGTGGTGGTGGAGGACGACTTCTACCTTATTTTAATCCTGAGATTGTTCTGGCAGGAGCCCTATGACTGAGGACCCTGAGGCCCTGCTGTCTGCTCCCTCCCAGTGGGTGCTGCAGCGTTGCGGCGGGGCCAGGGCTGAGAGGCAGTCGTGGAACCAAGGGAAGCCTCGGACTGATGAAACGGGACGGTCTAACTCAGACAACCGTCTAATCGATAAAATGGCTACTATCTCTGGAACGCTTGTTCACCTGAGCCTCTAAAGGAAGTTTTACTGCTTTTCTTCTATGAGGTTACATTATTGAGGCTATTTGTTTAAATGACAGCTTACTTCCCAAAACAGATTATGACTTGTTTTAGTGTCTTGGCTTTATCTGAGTGAACCTTTTCATTTCCTTCCCTGAGTGGAGTGGCTACAGCCAACCACGTTCCTGTCCTTGAAGTAGGAGGTGAAACAGTTACCCTGCATGCGCGGACCTTCTGGGCCTGGGTACTGCGGGCCCTCCCTCAGCCGGGGTGGGATTTGGGCCGTCCTGTCAGAACCAGGGGTGGTGTGCACCCTCGGTCGGTCCCTAGCCCAGTGTTGCACATCTTGTTGGCAAGAGAGGTGGCTGGGTCCAGGTGCAGCAGAACAGCGCGCCTTGGCCCACGAGAGGCTCGAGGCAGGTCCTCATCGGCTCCAGCTTCTCGAACAGTCAGCGCACCAGCCCCGGCTCAGAATGTGGTGGTTGCAAAGGAAAATGGAAGAGAAGGGTACTGCAAGCCACCTTCTCTTGGGATATGTCAACAACCTGTGCACCTAGAAGTGTTCTCTGTGAAAAATTACTGTGTGTGTGCAGATGGTGACCAGCAGTTACTAACAAGAGGGACTCTGATTGCACTGTAACTAGGACATGCGTTCTGTAATCTGCTTTTCCTGCACCTCACTGAGGGTCCCACAGCGACTTGACTTGTGATGTATTTCTCTAGCTAGGTCAGGGTGTTTTGGTCCAGGTCTCCCCCTCCCTGGTGAAGCGGCAGAAGACTCACTTCCATGACTTGCCTTGCGGTGCCTCAGTGATTCTGGGCAACAATGGCTTCATCTGGATCTACCCCACACCCGAGCACAAAGAAGAGGATGCAGGGGGCTTCATTGCAAACCTGGAGGTGCGTAAACACCTCTGTAGCTGTCGGCATGGAGTGGCACTCGGTCTTCCTTCTGCTTCTGTGGTGGGCAGGGCTTGCTGTGTTAACTGTTATTGCTGTGGTGTGTTAGTGTGAAGTGTTTTGTGAAATTGTGTTGCCCTCTTTCTGAAGAGATGAGGTCAACAGATGGCAAAGTTGCAGGGTGGTAGCTGAAGAGCCACTGAAGAAGCCATCCTTTTTTTAAGTCCTTGCCTGAGGATATGCTTTAACAAACAAAAGAGCCCTAACCGGTTTGGCTCAGTGGATAGAGCATCGGCCTGCGGACTCAAGGGTCCCGGGTTCGATTCCGGTCAAGGGCATGTACCTGGGTTGCGGGCACATCCCCAGTAGGGGGTGTGCAGGAGGCAGCTGATGGATGTTCTCTCTCATCGATATTTCTGACTCTCTATCCCGTTCCCTTCCTCTCTGTAAAAAATCAATAAAATATATTTAAAAAACAAAAAAAACAAAAACAAAACAAGATTTTAGGGAGGGGGCAGAGGAGGGAGAAAGAGAGAGAGAGAAACATCTATCGGTTCTTCCTGTACTCACCTTTAGCAGGAAGAGAATCAGTGGCCTTTCGGTGTGTGGGATGACGTGCCAACCACCTGAGCCACACTGGGCAGGGCAAGCAGCCATTTTTGTGAATCCTGCTTGGAGTTAGCCATTTGATTGGTTTGGAGTCCCAGAGTGATAACTGAGTTATAAATGATTTCTGTAGTTTGCTATGACTGTTCACTTACTTTGGTCCTGTTTCTATTCCCCTCCCCTTTCCCTTTGCATCCCCGGCAGCCTGTCTCCCTTACTGATCGAGAGGTGATCTCCCGGCTTCGGAACTGTATCGTCTCGCTGGTAACTCAGAGGATGATGCTGTATGATACCAGCATCCTGTATTGCTATGAGGCATCCCTTCCACATCAGGTACTCCTCCCAGGGCTTCCCTTTTCCTCATTGATCTGGGAGCAGGTATTGCATATTTATCCATTTGCTCCAGTGTTTACTCGGTGTCCATCAGGATGAACCGATCGGATGGACAGCCTTAATGAGTGTCTGGGAGCTCTTTCCCCAAGATGCTTGTAATAGTCTCAGTGTGTCTAGTGTCAGAATAAGGGTTTGGGGCATGAAGGTTATGACAGCAACCCTCTGGACTTCATCTTGCCCATTCCAGTTTCAGCTCTCTGTTTAGTGAGTGCTGGAAACCTATCTTATTCTTGTCAGCTGTATCCCAGAGAATCTTCTAGCAGATCATATCCTGTATTACTTAGCTTCTGATAAATGAAACAGAAAGAAAGAAAGAAGGCTTATGTTAACCATGCTTGCTTTCTGCATTTGGCCTGGTTTGATGGTCTGCTTGTGGTTCGTTTCTTTTCTGAATACTTTTTCCTTTCTTTTTCAGATTAAAGACATCTTAAAGCCAGAGATAATGGAAGAAATTGTGATGGAAACGCGCCAGAGACTTTTAGAACAGGAGGGATAAGCAGAGGCATCTGAAGGACAGGACTGTGTACCTGACAGAGCAGTTCTTGGAAGTGAAGAATCTGAGTTGTAGCTCCGTGTGTGGCTCCAAAACTCACCATGGACCTGCATTGGGCTGCCTCCAGCCACAGACCTGCTTTCTTCTGTTCGAAGGCCAAACCTGGGAGAGGTGAACTGCGCTGCTGGCCCGTGGGCTGCCTGCGGATCCTAGCACTGGGGTGGTTTTGGGTCTTTAAAAGTACACAGTGTTCCAGTGGACTCCCATCCTGGAATAATACAGAGAATCTTCCTTTCTATTCAACCATCAATTCTCAAAGCACAGTGCCTCAAGGAATTGCCTGTAGAGCTTGGCTGGTGTGGCTCAGTGGTTGAGCATCGACCCAGGAACCAAGAGGTCCCTGGTTTGATTCCTGGTCAGGGCACATGTCCAGGTTGCAGGTTTGATCCCCAGTAGGGGGCGTGCAGGAGGCAGCCAGTCGAAGTCTCCCTCTCTCATCAATGTTTCTATCTCTCCCTCTCTGAAATCAATAAAGCAAAAACAACAACAACAAAAATGGCTACTTGACCCCAAATTGTCCGTTTTGGCTTCCATTCCCACCTCCTCTGCAGTACAAGTACTACATTGAGGAGTATAGTTGGTAAGGTTAACCCAGCAGTCAGAAGAATAAAGCCTTTTGCTGGGTTGGAATCTTCGCTTCACATGTTCCTTCTAGTGATAAGATTCAAGTGCATCCACACCAGCCTGCCTGATTCTGTCCTACCATTGAGGGTGATTTGTAAGAAGTTGAATTACCGATAATAGAATGAATGTTTTGGATGTTCCTCCTATAATTGAAGTAGCAATGCATTAACTTTTTTTTTTTAAATTGATTTTTAGAGAGGAAGGGGGACATACTAATGTGAGAGAAATGTCAGTCTGTTGCCTCCCATGTTTGCCTCTACCTGGGTATGTGTCCTGACTGGGAATGGAACCTGCACCTTTTGGTGTATGGCATCCCCCAGCAGTCTGTCTCCCTTACTGATCGAGAGGTGATCTCCCAGCTTCGGAGATCACCAATGGAGCCACACTGGCCATGGCAAGATGCTGAAGTTATTAAGAAATGCCAGCATTCCTGTGCACTGGTTTGTCTGATGGCAAAAAAAATGGTTTAAAGGCACTGTTTCTGTTCTTGTGTTCTTCGTAATACTTGAGAATTGAGTACAGTTGAAGGAGGGCATAGTAGATAAACATTCTGCCAGAGGCTCTAACTACTCTACTTGGGTCACCTAATAAAATTTAAACCTAGGATAGTTTCAATGGTAGTAACGTGGGACACTGTTTTTGACAATTTTGAAATACAGTTTGGCTGTTTTTCATTAAGTGAGATATATATATATATATAGATTTTCAGAGAGGAAGGGATAGCGGAGAGATAGAAACATCAATAATGAGAGAGAATCATTGCTAGGCTGCCTCCTGCACACCCCCTATGGGGATTGAGCCCACAATCCAGGCACGTGCCCTGATTGGGAATTGAACGGTGACTTCCTGGTTCATAGGTTGACACGCAAGCACAGAGCCACATCAGCCAGGCATAAAGGGTATATTTCTCGTTTATAATACTTAATAGACAATTTTTAAAAATCTCATTCCTTTTCTGTTCCACGTGTATCAGTTGTTTTGAGGAGTTTGCAGACAACTGACTATTCTATAGGCTGTTGCAGCTTAGATTTGCTTACCTGTCATTTTTCAGGACACGGGCCAGGCCGTATGCCTCTTGAGAGAAGGGAATAAGAACAGATGGGAGCCCGAGTCCCTGGTTTGGTTTGCTTTTACCCAGGGCCATATGTAAGCTTGTTGAAAGTTATCCTTCTCAATGATCTCTCCCAAGCTGCCAGCCTATGCTGTTCATTCAGTATCTGCTGAAGGGTGGTACCTAGAGGGCTAAAGGCACCTTTTAGTGGTTATTTTCTGCAGCCCACTAGAGGGCGCCCTTGTTAAGTGTATTCCAGCGGGCGGGAGAAATGGAAGAAACTGAATGGAATAGGTTAGATGAATTACTGGTACTGAAGCCCTTTAGCAATTTGGTAGATCTATTGTCAGGATTTCCTGGGCTCTGGATTCTAGTTTTAAGTCCTCAAAAATATTCTACAGTGTTATACACGGAGTAAAAAGTATAGTGAATCTTTCAAAATACAGACTGGGCTTGGGGCTCACCTAAAATTAGAAAATGGTTCAAGTAGAAAATGGAGATTTGGGATAAGTGTTTAGATTAAGTACAGCTGGCCTCTATACTGACTTTCATAAAGCATAATTTCAATCTTTGTGGAAAACCAAGATCTCATTTGATCCTCCTAATAACCTTGTAAAGTTGGCAGATAGGACTCCACTTAAAAGTGGAGAAAGCGATTCAGGGAGTTACAGTGACTGGATTAAACCCATTAACAACTGAATGAGTCAGCTTTAAGCTCTAGAGAGGTATCAGCAATCCAGAGAATGGGCTGGACTGGTTGTGAAAGGTATGGGTCTAGAAGTTTTATTCCAGCATTAGGACATACTTTGGATTGCTACTCATTTTGTTTATTTCCTGTCATTCCCTCCAAGTGTGCTCTTGGAGAACAGGCATGAGTTGTCATCTCCCCTCTACGCCCCTGCATTGTATCCTAGTACCTAGAACAGTGCTTGACACATAGGGGCTCAATAAATGTGTGTCCTGAATGAATGTTAGTTCAAGAAATGTCTATTAAAAAGAGTTACCTGATTGTCCAATTTTAAACTAGAGAAGGAAGATGAGTGGGAAATTGTGAAAACATGAATAGAAATAAGAAAGCAAGTCTCCAAAAAGAAAAATTAGGGTGGTACTACTTAGGATGAGATAATCCTATATAATAAAAGGCTAATATGCAAATCAACTGAATGGTGGAAAGACTGGTCGCTATGACAAGCACTGACCACCAGGGTGTAGATCACGCAGGAGCTGCCCCCTGGTGGTCAGTGCGCTCCGCCTGTGGGTTCACCAGGCCTCTAGTGCAGTGGTTCTCAACTTTCTAATGCTTCGACCCTTTAATGCAGTTCCTCATGTTGTGGTGACCCCCAAGCATAAAATTATTTTTGTTGCTACTTCATAACTGTAATTTTGCTAGTTATGAATCGTAATGTAAATATCTGTGTTTTCCGATGGTCTTAGGCGACCCTGCAGCCTAAGACCATCGGAAAACACAGATATTTACATTACGATTCATTAACAGTAGCAAAATTAGTTATGAAGTAGCAACAAAAATAATTTTATGCTTGGGGGTCACCACAACATGAGGAACTGTATTAAAGGGTCGAAGCATTAGAAAGGTTGAGAACCACTGCCTAGTGGGTAAATAAAGGAATATGGGTCTTGAAGTTTTAAGAGTGATTGACAAGCCAGGACCAAGTTTGTCAGCCAGATTGTTTTGTGACAGAGCAAAGATAAACCAATTAACACCTGAATATAAATTCTAGCTCTGAATCTCTGCACAAAGTTTCTCTCATGTGCTTCACATTCACCCTCCAGGTGACTATTTCTTGAAGCCTATGTAAAAACATCATTTCCCAATCCAGCAGAAATATCTCCAAAATACATAACAGTATAATATGTAAGACCTACAATTTGGCTGTGGTTTTCCCCTAATATCAGTGACAACTTATTAAAAAATCAATGTCTAATCAGGCCAACGGTTGTTTGATACTGAATGGTACAGTGGGAAACCATGAGTTTTTGGAGCAACATCAACTGGACTCAAATCGTGACTTTGTCACATGCTAAGCAGGTGACCGTGAGTAAGTCACGTTTCGGAAGCTTTTCCCAGCTCTGTAACGGGGACTATTTCATGCCTCATTGGGCTCTAGTGAGGATTAAATGAGATAATAGTTTATGAAAAGCATAGCAGTGCCTGCTGTAGAGCAGGCGCTGTGCTGAGTGGATCCTCTTAGCAATGGGTATACAGTGTCTTGGTCAGGTGCACCATGGGAGACATGGAGAGTAAAGAGGAGGGAACTAAAAGTTGCAGAACATGGGTTCTGACAGGCGTGGGTTTGTGTCTGGGTCATTGGGCAGTTCTGTAGGCCTGGTGCCAACAGTCCGTGCAGTTTCTCGGCTTACCCAGTGGGTGTTTTCATGTGAATACATGTACTCTTGGGAAATGAGGTTTTATGGTAAAGGTTCCGCTCAAGCATCTGTGGTTGCGCCTGGCTTAGACTCGGAGATGCTCCTGATGCCCCAAACAATGAATTCTCTAGCAATACGTCGGGTGCTTTCCAGTCATTTTTTTTCGCTAGTTCTAATATTTACGCTTCTTGGGGAAACGGTGGGAATTTAGGGTCGGGGAGTGGGCACCAAAAACCTTGGTTTCCAGGAGCGAGCCAAATTTTCTTCCTTAAAGAGCCTCAAGGAAGTAATCCAACTCCGGTTCTGGGAAAATCCAAACCATAGTTTTCTCCTTGCTTTGGCTCCTCGCGGGTCTTTCAGCCCGCTCAGGGGAGAAGTTGGCCAGCCCCAAGCGAGACCGCTGGAGTCCACCGGCTCCCAGGAGGGTGGGACCGAAACTCAGGAGCCCGGGCAGAGGGCAAGAAGTCGCCGCGGGTGCACGCGGACAGGTGTGTGTATGGGGGGGGCGGGCTACGGGACCACAGTTCCCGACATGCCCTGCGGGCTGCGCCGAAAACGGTTGGCTGGGAGCTCTAGCTTTACTGCCCCCATCGGCCAGTAGGACGCAGGAGGGAGACATGACCCGGATTCTCAGGGACCAATGGTGAGACAGAGGAGGCGGGTGCTTCCTTACTATTCACCTTGCCCTCGGAAAAATCATATTTCAAAGGTTGGGCCGGGGCGGGCTCTGGCGGGCAAGGAAAGCAGAGCGGGAAGGTGCGGCGGCGCCGCGAAAACGGCGCCTGGAGGACCCCGGTCCCCGTGAGGCGCGCGCGGGACGTCGCTGGGGGCGGGGCCGGAGGCGGGGCCTGGCCTCGTTGTGGAGCGGCTCGTAATCCATCATGGCGGCCGCGGGGGTCAGTGTTCGTTCCTGAGCAGCGCTGGAGCTGGAGCCGGTTCCCAGGTCCTGCAGCTGAGGAGCACCGCCGTTGTCCACGGCCCCTACCTGCGAGGGGCGGCTGGGCCCCGCGGCGGAGCTCGGGGGATGTGACTGCCTGGCGGCTGCGGCAACGTCCGGGGCCGGGGGAGGGGGTGTCTCGGGCAGAGACCCCCGGGCTCGGGGCAGCTGAGGCGGCCGGGCCTCCTCCCCCCTTCGCTGTCTCCCCCCTGCGAAGCCCCGCGAGTCTTTCGTCCCTCAGAGCCCTGCGCCGGCTCTGGGACCCTGGGGGTGGTCTCCTTCCCCCCCCTTAGACCTGGGACCCCCGGTTTCCTGAGGCGTGGAGGAGCGTCGCCCCCGAGTAAGCCGCCCGCGCCTCGCCCGGCAGCCTCCCTCTCACCCTCCAGCCGCGCCTTCGTCCGACTCCCAGCCCCAAGTTTGGCCTCGGATCCCCCCCACCCTCCTCCATTCAAATCCCCTCCCTGCTGTCAAGGAGCCTCCCCTTCTCCCCAGGTCGCTCCCGGGAGCCTCTTAATGTCCTGACTTCTCCCAATGTCACCGACGGCCCCCCTCGTCTCAGCCCTGCCAAAAACTTCAATGCAAAGGAAAAGTCTGGACTCGTTTCACAGGCCTTTTAAAAAGCGGACTTAAAAGTTGCTGGCAATGCATTCCTCCTCGTCAGAGCCGAGGGCACGCGCTCGCTGAAGTCGGGGCGCCCCGTGCGCGTCCTCTTCCGGAGAGCAGGGCAGACGAGCAGCCACGGCAGCTAGCTGGGCAGGAAACTTGTCCGAAGATGAAGAAGAAACCGGGGGGTGGGTGACTTGCACAGGAAAAGTTCCGGCGCAGCCTCCAAAGGCGATCGGCGTTTCCTTTAGGTGTGGGAACCGTCGCAGTGACTTGAGTATTACTACCCTTTTACAGCCTCTCCTGTGAATCTGTCTGGTTGAGGTGTTGCTCCTGGAAAGAAACTGGTTGTTTAGCTCAGTAAAAGACACTTAACGATCAAGCAGCTTTGGGGGGGGGGGGGCGGCATTGCAATGACTTCAGATTGACAAACTGCAGAAATAATCGGACCTCCCGTTTACAGATGTCAGCCTGACGACGGCTGGCTCCCTCGTGTGATGGAAGGTGTCTCTTTGTGACTGACCTCAGTTCCTGACTCGCGGACATGCGGTGACTGTGAACTCCCACGTGGACGTGGGCCGTTGTCCTTGTGAGCTCACGGGCGGTTCCGAAAGACCTCGAACCCTCTTCTGGAAAGGGGTGCCTAGCTTTGCTTTATGGGGCAGCAGCCTGGAAAAGTTCTTGGGGACCAGAGAAGGCCGAGCTTGCCTGCCCTGCACTTTATCAAAGTAGCAGGGAAGAAGGAGTCATCCAGGCATGGGGGTCCGCACTGCAACGTGTTTGTGGAACATGGTGAGTGCTTTTCCAGCTTCGCGGTCACATTGTCCCGCGTGTATTCAGCTTAGGGAACGCGTGAGGGTGGCCAACAACAGCACTTGTGTTGGTTCCTTCCTGTGCCACTTAAAACTTCGGTTACTGTAGCGATCTTTGTTTCTTTGTAGAAGAAACAGTTGCGTGGTGAGGGTACGCGGTCATTCAGGATTTTTTTGAGTTACTTATTTCTTGTCTGACTCTCCCCGGCTGTTGGTTGACCTTGGACAAGCCATTTTTCTCTGCCAGTTTCCTGAGGAGGTTGGACTTCAGCGCTTTCCCAGGATCCACAGTCCATGATTCTGCTCCAACCTGAGGCCTGGGCTCTTCCCTCAGGTGCACAGAGCCTTTCCTGCTTTATCCACAGGGAGCTTTTGGCATGTCCTCCCCCCAAGCGTGGGAATCGCAGGTCCTCGTTGGCACTGATATCCTTGTCCTTCTCAGTCACAGGCAATCCCTTTGGAGTCTGTGGGAAAAAAATCAAGCAGGGAGCAGCATTCCATGTGAATTGATATCCAGCTTCTAGTTATTTCACTTTATATAGGGGTAAACCTTTCCCATGGATGGAGTGAAAGTCCCTCCTGCACGCTCCCTGTTTCAGATGACACTTGGGGCAGAAAAGTTGTCTTTGACATTTTTATGGACATAGTTGGCATTTGAGTTCTGACAGTACATGTTACACCGTTCACTTCCAGTAATTCTGTGTGAGGTTTTAAGTAAGGGTCAGCTTAGGAGATGTCTATAATGGGTGGACCACGAACCAATTAATTAGGGTCCTCTCTGTACACTTGCAGCCTGACATTTTTCAGACTGGGTACTTTATATTAAAACTAGAGGCCCAGTGCACGAAATTTGTGCAAGAGTAGGCCTTCCTTCTCTCTGGCACCCTGGACCGGGGCTTGCCTCCGGCCGCCGGCAGGCACCTGGGATCCAGGCTTCCCTCACAGCCCCGGCTTCATCCGGAAGGACATCTGGAAGGATGTCTGGTCTGATAAGCATATTACACTTTTTTTATTATAGATATTGGTTGAGCCCACTGACCCTATAAGCAAAGGTGTGTGCAAGTGGCATATACTTTAAAATTCAACCATAAATACCTCTTAATAATGGATGACTACAATAAATAAAGGTCTCTGTTCATTGAACTTGCATTTGACAGTTCTGGTTTGACTTTTTTACAGAAAAATATTCACCTTATCTAAATGTTCTGGGTACTTGGATTTTACTTTGCCTTAAAACATTTGGTTATATTTTAGCATTGGTTTTAGACAGGCAAATATGGTAATGTGTTATGTTCTGGTGCTTCCCAAATTCAGCATTTGTAAAGTGAATTATTTACATTTTAAAATGCTGGTGAAATAGGAAAATTGGTTCAGACTTTCAGGAGAGCTTTGACCAAACTTAGAATTTAAAGTGTACATAGCAATGACCCAGTACAATTCTCACTCTGGGGAAACTATCCTGGTACAGAACAGTGTAGTCCTTAGATGTTCCTGATATACCCCTTTGGGGGTCCAGGGTGAAAACTTTGCACATTAATGCAATACCAAGATGTTATTTGTACTCTGCATGAAGGGCGCAAAAGTAATTGGTGAATCAAGGCCGTGGTTCCTAACTGCTAGTTTACTGGTAGCCATGTATGCATGCTATGCACCCATAGTTTAAAAAAAAAAAGCTTTCAAAGAGATCAACCGAAGGACTTATATGCATGCATATGAGAATAACCAATGGATGCAAAACATTGGGGGGTGAGGGCAGGTATGGTAG
This sequence comes from Corynorhinus townsendii, assembly GCA_026230045.1. NCBI lineage: Eukaryota > Metazoa > Chordata > Mammalia > Chiroptera > Vespertilionidae > Corynorhinus > Corynorhinus townsendii. The sequence goes on from JAPDVU010000005.1 coordinate 173,854,698, forward strand.
TGGGGGGGGGGGCAATGGTAAGGTATGCACACATATAATGCCTTAATAAAAAAAAAGCTTTCACTTAAGAATGTCCTTGGTGAAGTAGCAAAAACTATTTTATTAACTCTTGATCCTTGCGTATATGTGTTTGATATCCTATGGGATGAAATGGGAAGAATGCATAGCGCTTTTCTGTTGTGTATCGATGATCTCTAGGCAGAGCACTGGGGCAGTTGTTTGAGTTGCAATCTGAACTAGCGCTTATATCATGGACTATCACTTACTTGCAACTATGATGAAAAACTACGACTGACAAATGATGGTTATTCAGAGTTAACATATACAGGAGTCTTTCAAAGAAAACAACTGGTAGTATCTGTTGCCAAAGATAAAAATTTTAGCTTTCCAGCAAAAAATAGATTGTGGAAATAATCTTATTTTGTAGAGATTGGTGGTACTATTTATAAATGTGGTATTTTGATATCCTCCTATATAATAAAAACTTAATATGCTAAGTGCCCGGTTGACTGGTTGGCTGTTCAACCAATGAAAGTGTAATATGCTAATTATATGCTTAGGCCGCTCAACCGCTTGCTATGACGTGCACTGACCACAGGGGGCAGACAGCTGACTGGTGAATCAATCTCTATGATGTGCACTGACCACCAGGGGGCAGACAGTCGACCGGTCGACCAGTTGCTATGACGTGCACTGACCACCAGGGGGCAGATGCTCCGACCAGTAGGTTAGCTTGCTGCTGGGGTCCAGCCGATTAGGACCGAGTGAGACTGAGCAAGACGGGCTGGACACACCCTGGAGCCCTCCCGCGGTCCCTCCCTGGCTGGCTAGCCTCCTGTGTCCCTCCCCAGCCCTGATGGTGCACTGGTGGGGTCCCTTGGCCTGGCCTGTGCCCTCTTGCAATCTGGGACCCCTCGGGGCATGTCGGAGAGCCAGTTTCGGCCCAATCCCGCAGGCCACACCGAGAGACCCCACTGGTGCACAAATTTGTGCACTGGGCCTCTACTCTTATAATGAACTGTGTTATTTGGAAGATCTACATAATTCAGTGAATCACTCTTTTCTAAATGATCAACACATGATATTATAAAATCACATACAGGTAAAAGATTCATTCAAGGTGTAAGATGGACCAATGAATTTTTATGTAACAGAATACAAAAGTTCATTGTTACAGTTTTAGATTCTACATTACAGCTAACCTTAGGAAACTACCAGTTACCAAGTTTTGGTGTAGCTTCAAAGAATATCTACAGTTATCCAAAAATAGGTTGAAACAGTTATTTTCCAGTTATAATAAAAACAATTATTTTTAAATTAATAATTAAAATGTTTTAGTTTAAACTTCTAGTATGGTAAATAATGATGAGATAAGCTATATAAACAAAAACTCTTCAGGGTCCTCAATAATTTTCCAGAGTGTCAAAGAGGCTTGAGAAAAAAAAAGTTTGCCTTAGCTGGTTTGGCTCAGTGGATAGAGCGTCGGCCTGCTGACTCAACGTTCCCAGGTTTGATTCTGGTCAAGGGCATATGCCAGGGCTGCGGGTTCGATCCCCAGTAGGGAGCATGCAATAGGCAGCCGATCCGTGATTCTCTCTCATCATTGATGTTTCTCTCTCTCTCTCCCTCTCCCTTCCTCTCTGAAATCAATAAAAATATATTTAAAAAAGTTTGAGAACTGCTGCTATAGAGAGTATATAAAGAGGGCACATAAGGATGTGTATCGACATCCTGTAAAGTACTAATACTGAAAGATGTCCATGTATTGGCAAAAGGGAATTGGAAGATCAGTCTGCATGATGTGGCTCTCTCTCTCTGTTTTTATTGATTTCAGAGAGAGGAAGGGAAAAGGAGAGAGATAGAAACATCAGTGATGAGAGAGAATCATTGATCGGCTGCCTCCTGCACGTCCTGAGTGGGAATCGAACCGTGACCTCCTGGTTCACAGGTTGACACTCAACCACTGAGCCACGCTGCCCGGGAACTCATCATGTTTTTGGTAGTCTATTGAATATTCTTACCCTTTGGTGTTAGGGGGTTTGGAGATGGTTTGTTTTATCATTGCAGTGTGGATTTTTGTTTTTGTAAATATAAGCAATTATGCATTTATTATTTAAAAGATAGTATACGATATATACTCTTCTGTACTTTTTACTTTTTTTGTCTTTCACTCAATATAGCCTCAGGATCTCTCCATATGGGAATATGGGTATCTGTTTTTCTTATGGCTGCATTGCACCCCACTATCTTGGAAGTGTCATTGATTTTTCAACTAGTCCCCTCTTTCTGGACATTTGGGCTGTTTCCCAATCTTGAGCTGTTACAGTGCTGCAAGAATAACCTTCTATCTGTCGTTTTAACTTGTGCAAGTTTAGGTGTGGGAGAGATTGCTAAAAGTGGGAATGCATTTGTAACTTTTATTAGTAGGTGGATGTTACTTTGTAGATTAATAGTAGTAGATAGATATTAATATGGATACTGTTTGGTAGACATCACTGCCAAGTTCCCTCCCATCTTGTACTAGGTTATACTCCCATCGCTGGTAATGCACAAGAGCCTAGCTAGCCAAGAGAGCGTGTTGTCAAACTTCGGGACTTCTACCAATCTGATAAGAAATAGCATCTTAGTATGTTTTTAATTAGTAGCTCTCTTATGAATGAGGTTGAGCATTTTTAATATTTTTAAGGAACACACATATTTATCTTTCGGTGAACCATCTCACCGGGTTCTTTGTGTGCCAGGTACTTAAATCGGCACCTGTGCAGGGTCATGGCCCCTTCACCCCTGTGTCTCACAAGGAACCACCCCACCCCAGCCTCTAGAGGTGTCCTGATGAGGTCCTTTTCAGCCCAGGCTGTACTTCCGGATCTCCGGTCCTACTTCCAGGGATCCACTTAACTGGGCTGGGGAGAGGCCCGTGCCTCAGCTTTTTGTTTTGTTGTTCAGTAAGGAGTGACTTCATTCACAAGGAAGATCTCAAGGCGGGGGAGGGACTGTTGCAATAGGGAGAGCGCTCTGACCATAAGGTCTGCAAGTGTCTCAAGTGTCTCCTTGTTTCTCTCTCTCTCTCTCTCTCTCTCTCTCTCTCCCCCCCCTTCTCTCTCTCCCCCCCCCCCCCCCTCTCTCTCACTTTCCCGGTTATTCTAACAGGCAGCTGGGATTGAGCATCACTGGCGTGAGCCAGTCATAGGCATCCTAGACTGACGCAGTCTGAGGGAAATCTAGGCCTTTTTCCCTTGTGTTGGGCTTGGGGGCCTTTGCTTCTGGACGCCAGCAGAAGCCACGAGGGCAGCTGGCCTGCGGCTGGGGCCGAAGCTGGGCTGCTGCAGCCACCTCCCCTCTGGACTTCGGGTTAGGTGACGTGATCCATTTCCCTTACTGTTTAAGCCATTTTGATTTGGGTTGACTATTACTTGCACCACCAGTTTTTATTGAAAAACTAATACATTTTAACCTAATCAGTTTTTCCACCTCCCAGTTTTTGAAGGAAAAGTAGCAGCTTCCATTGACAAATGACATTACCAATTCTTCAGATCTGTTTTGCTCTTTAGTTTCATACCACCTTCACACATTTTTTTGTTTTGTTTTGTAAAATTGGCAAAATCCTGTTTTATGAAGATAACCTTACTTCTTCCTACCACAGTGAACTAACCATATCCCCAAGGTATATTGTTGGGTGACCTTGTGATAACATCAGTTGTTAGAGATAAAAGGTATGTATATTGCCTTGAAGCTCCGGCCTGAGGTAGTGTGTCCTCGTCATTGCTGCTGCCTCTTCTAGGGGAGGCACTGGATTGGCCAGTGCCAGCCCTCCCGCTTCTCCTAGATTTTGGCTTGTTCCTGCAGTTGGCACCTCCAGTTAATGTGCGAAGCCCCAGGCCATGTTTAAGAACGCAGGCCCTGTGGTTTAGGGAGCTTTGATTGTTGAGGCTGCATTGCGAGGAAGCCAGAGGGAGAGCTGTAAAGTCTGAATGCCAGGGCTGGTTCTCGCCGCCCAGGGAGCAGAGTGGTGAAAACTCAGCTCAGTTCGAGTCTTCCTTGAAGCCTGCGGTGGCCACTGTTCAAATAGCTTTGACCTCAGAACATGTCCATTCTTGAGGGATGATGGTGGATTAGGAAGAAGACAAAAAAATAAGTCCCAATGCAAAAAATCTCCTACCTAAGATAGCCAGAACATTGCCTGAGGGGGAAGAAATGTCATGATAGTGTTTGTCTTTCAATTGCCTTTCCTCATCTAGGCTAGTAGCAATCACAGGTAACGCTTGTTAGTGCTCTCTATATTCAGGCATAGGCCAGATTTCAAAATGGACGTTTAGAGAGAGAAAGAAAAAAACATTGATGTGATAATGAAATACCCATCGGCTGCTTCCTGCATGCCCCTTACTGCAGATCGAGCCTCGAACCTGGGCAGGTGCCCTGACCAGGAATCTAGTGGCAACTGTTTCATGTGTGGGATAATGCCCAACTGACTGAGCCACACCAGCCAGGGTCCAGGCATTTTAAAAAATATATATATTTTATTGATTTTTTTTACAGAGAGGAAGGGAGAGGGCGAGAGATCGATGAGAGAGAAACATCAATCAGCTGCTTCCACACCCCCCACGGGGGATGTGCCCGAAACCAAGGTACATGCCCTTCGCTGGAATCGAACCCAGGACCCTTGATTCCACAGGCCGACGCTCTATCCACTGAGCCAAACCGGTTAGGGCAGGGGCCAGTCACTTTTAATATGTTAAGTTATTGTAGGTATTTTTAATAAGGAAAAACGAAAATTAAGAATTCATCATTATTAGTACATCTGGAGAGCTGGTTTTGTTTGAGAAGCAGAATTGAGGTAGTGGCTGGGATGAGGTGATTTGTGAGGACAAAGGTGAACACATAACATGTTAAAACATGCCCAGTTGGTTAGAACATCATCCTGGTACACCCAGGCTGTGGGCTTGACCCCCAGTCAGGACACATACAAGAATTCACCAGTGAATGCATAACAACTGGAACAACAGATCGATGTTTGTTTTTTCTCTCCCTCTCTCTCTAAAAATCGATGAAAAGAAAAGTAATAAAAAAAGTGGTGACATGATATTAGGAGTAACTAGAGCCTGGTGCATGAAATTCCTGCACAGGTAGGGTCCCTAGGCCTGGACAGCGATCAGGGCGGATTGGGGCCTTCCTTCGTTCTGTGCTGGCCCCTGGTGGTTAGCACACGTCAGAGAGAGGTCAAACTCCCGCTGGTCCAACTCCCTGGGGATAATTTGCATATTAGCCTTTTATTATATAGGATAGTAATAGTGATTACTTCCCCCTCCCATTCAAAACAAAATCTGTTGTTTAGTGGATACAATCTAAGGAAAATTTTTTTCTTAGAGAAATATGATATATTCTTTTTTGGTGATATATGAGCCTTTCAGAAGTCTGGCAGTGAAAACAGAGCTCTTTAATTACAAGAAAAGTATACTGTTTATGTGATTTGTTAGCAATAAGCCCACTGTGTAACTTTATGTTACTTTGGCTAGGCTATGATGTGTGACATTTAATTAGCATCCTCCTTGGCATTGTCTAATTCATGATTATGCCCTTGTCAGTTAAACTAAATGCATGGTGTTTCCAGAAAAATGTTCAGGGCTTTTTATTTATTTTTTTTAGTTTAATTAAAATATGGGTATAATGCATGGCTAAGGAGAATAGGGTGGTGAAGGCCTGGGGCAGGGGGTGAGGGCAGGCTAGAAGGGGCCAATGGGGCAAAAAAAGGGTGCTATATAATACTTTCAACAATAAAGACCTAAAAAAATTAGCTACATTATTGCCTGTCTGGTGTGGCTCACTGGTTGAGCGTCAACCTATGAACCAGGAGATCACAGTTCAATTCTTGCACGTGCCCAGTTGCAGACTAGATCACCATTAGGGGGCGTGCAGGAGGCAGCTGATCAGTGATTCTCATCATTGATGTTTCTATCTCTTTCTCCCTCTCCCTTCCTCTCTGAAACCAATAAAAATATATTAAAAAATAATAAAATAGCTACATTGTTTTTTTATGAAACAACATGCATTTCTGTAAATTATTCAATCAAGGAAGATTTGATTTAGAAAGTAAATTGAAGTTCAATTAGCATAATCAGTGCTGCTTTAATTCCTGTTCAAATGAAAAGTAATCCTCTCCCACTGAAAGTGGACAAGCAGAGTAAGGAAAATGTGGTGGAGGGAGGAGAGCCGGAATACCAGTTACCCGGCTGGAGGGCCTGATTTGCCCGAGACCTATGGGTTGTACCGGAGAGGCAAGACCACACCTGTTCTCAGGCCTTTACAAACCAGTGCAGAGAAGAACGAGCAGGATAAGAAGAATGTAGTGAAAGGATGATTGCGTAAGAAAAGGGATAAAGTGGCTTGGTTATACCACAGCTACTTGCCCCTGCATAGCACCAGTGAGTGCTGTGGGGGCTGTGGTACATCTGGCTCAGACCTCGTCTAGCGGGGAAGTCTTGTGCCTTTCACAGACCAATTGTCAAAAGGGAGGAACCTGGTCGTTTGCCCCTAGTGTTCATTCTTTGCTTTGGTGCAAGGCTCATTCCTAGGCCCACCGAGGGTTCAGTGTCCTGTATGTTGTCTGGTTGCCCCTGGTTTTGGCTGAACTCAAAGGATGACCATTGTGAGGAGCATTGATGCTTTTTACCACTTACGTGCTCCAGCTGTGGCGGCTGTCATTTTGAGGATGCCCACTCAGCAGTGAGTCAGATGGGACGCACACATGGCTTTTCAGCTCTTAACCCAGTGCACTTTCCTAATGTGCTTCTGAGAAGTCCGATGACAGTACTGAAACCTTCTTACTGGCTAGAAGTTGAGGCCCATTTCAACAAGAAGGACTTCCATCTCTTCTGAAGTACGTTAGGAAAACCGGAGGCTGTTGACTCACAGGTCATGAGTTACATATAAATAACCCGTCTTAGACATACACCAGGTATCTATAATAATAAAAGCATAATATGCTAATTAGATAGGACATCGTTCTGGATGAAGCAGGGGCTGCAAGGGAAGCCCGGATCCCGGGTGCCTGACGGAGGCCAGAGGGAAGCCCGGGTCCCGGGTGCCTGATGGAGGCCAGAGGAAGCCCGGGTTCCAGGTGCCGGAGGGAAGCCGGTGCCAGCAGCCGGGGGAAGGAAGTGCTACTCTTGCATGAATTTCGTGCATCGGGCCGCTAGTTGTCATATATTACTTGCCTAGTACAGCTGCTGTTGGGGTGCTTTCTCTGTGCTAGGCTCTATGCAGAGCCCTTGACATACTACTTTAAAGGTTATGAAATAACGCCAGAGCCCTTTTCTATAATGCAGTCTGTCATTTGAAACCCTCTGGTAGTTGCTATTACGTACAGAAATGGTCTCTATTTTTGTATCTTTATTCCTAAAAAAATTTTGAGCAAGCAAATTACACACACACAGGCATGCGCGTGCACAAGTGAAGGCTGTATTGGAAGTTTTGGAGTTGAATGTTTTTGCTTTTATGGAGACAAAGTGGGCAAGGACGAGGGTAAGGTGGTGAGAAGGTACTGTCCCTTCCTTGCAGCCTTTTCATTGTGTGTGCCCTGGCAGTTTTATGCTGGCCTGCCTAATAGAGCACCTGCTGTTAGATTTGCAATTTTCTGTAGAAGGAAAAAAATAGCAAACAAACAATAGCAAAGCTCTTCATACCTCCTGTTCTCCCTCCCTTCCTCCTGACATATATGGGTTCTGATAGGAAATTTTCCATTTCACTCCCAGAGTGAGGGGAAAATGACTTCCACATTTTGGTTTCTAATTCTAAAATTCCCCAGATTTCAGCCTGGATTCTTTGATAACAGACGTGAGCTCTTATTCTTTGAAATGCATGTGGAAAAATGTTTATCACTGTTGAAATTTGACATTTTTGATCTCATGGAACTCCAGAATTGATTTTTAAATTTCTACTTGTTTGTGGCTAAAATTCTATTTTTAAAAGAGTAGAATGTACTCCCAGCAAATTGAAGATCAAATAAAGAAAGAGGACCTGGACAAGTAAGGCTTGTCAGTGTGACAGTGTATGTTAAACCAAATCTTCCCAGACTATAGAATAGCAGTTCTTTTGTCCCTTGACAATTTCCTCCTTCTGTGTCTGTCTTCTAGTCAAACAGGGAGACAGGCGTGAATCATGGTTTTATATGAACTCACATCCCAGCTTACCACTTTCTAGCAGTGTGACCAGCATTAACTTAGTAGGTATTAGTTGAACACATCCTCTGTGCTACACACTTTGCTAGGTGTGGGGAGTACAGCAAGTCTTTTTAACCTCTGAGTCTCTGCTTCCTGATTTGCAAAATGGCAATCATAGTGCTTTCTTTGATTGTACAATTGATGAGGGAATTAGATAATGAATAAAACTGTTTAACAGTGCCTGCCACTTTGTTAGCAACCTAACAAAAAATAATTATTGCTGCTATTATCTTACCTGATAATAGACAAACATGTAAATTGACCGTACTTCCACTACACCCACAGCCAATCAGGAGTGAGCATGCAAATTAACCCAACAAAGATGGTGGGTTAATTTGCATATGCAGGTGCGGAGCAGCTGGGCGGGGCGGGACGCCTGCTATGTGGAGGGAGCTATAGGAGCCGTGCTCCGGCCGGGAGCGGAGACTTGCAGGCTCCCGGGGAAGGAAGGCCTATTCTTGCATGAATATCATGCAATAGGCCTCTAGTTGTTTATAATTCTAGAATAATATACCTGTCAGTAATAAGAAGCAGGCTGAAAAGAATTAAACCAGAGGACAATTAAGAAATAAATTCTAGTAATAATACCATTGAGATGAGCAGTTTACCTACCATAAGGTTGTACAATGTTGATAATTAAGGATTATCCATAAAACCCGTGGGTTATATCTCAACATATGATGACACTGGAATGCAACTATTCAAAAAAAATTCTAGAGAAACTATGCTTGAACTGTCAACACTTTTTTTTTTTTTTTAAAGTACTTCCTATAGGGTGGTTGGAGGATGTGAGCTGTAGAGATCTTCCATCCCTGTGGTGTGAACTCAGCACTTCTGATGATGTCCCTGAGGATTTCCTTGTCTGGGCCTTCAGGCTGTTGGTGCTGTGAGGCAGCAGCCTCTGACCACACTCCCCTTTCCACCTGTAATTTACTATCTCTTTAGGGTGGAGTTATCTAATCTTTAAATCTACTGCACACTTCATTGTTTAGGCTCTTCTGTTAGAGTCTGCATAGGTTTCCTTTATGAACCTGTGTGGATTTGTGAAGCACAGTTTGATCTGTAATACATTGAGGTTAGTTTGCTAGAGGTAAGTTCTGAGATTTATGTGTGTGCGGCCATCAGTCCAACCTAGAATTACACAGTAAAGCAAACTTTTAATTTTCCCTGGTCAGAAGGAAGGATTCACTGGATGGACAAAAGCCTAAGACTGTTTACTGTTCCACCAGACTATTTGCATTATTTTTCCTTTATGTTGTGTGATGGATAATTCTCATCACTTTCTGGGAATCTGTCAATTTAAAGGAATTTAAAGTAAATCTTATGCTGTGCTAGTTATTTGGCGATGGGTTTCCAGGCTCTTGCTTTTGGTCTTCCTTCTTATGTCATTTAGCCATGTTGTTATTATTTTTTAATTATTATTTTTTTATTGTGTTTAGAAAGCAGAAGAGGGGGGAGAGAGAAACATTGATTGCTGTTCCACCTATTTATGCATTCATTGGTTAAGGATCGAACCCGTAACCTGGGTGCATTAACCTGGACAAGGCTCTAACTAGCTGAGCTACCCAGCCAGGACTATTTATTCATCTATTGAAGGACATTGGATTGTTTCCAGTTATTGATGATTATGAATAGAGGTGTTGTAAACCTTTGTGTATCATTTTGTGTGAACATAAATTTTCAATTCACTAAGCATATTAGTTTTCTATGGCTGCTGTAAGAAATTACCACAAAGTAGATCGCTTAAAACATAGAAATTTATTTTTCACTGCACAAAAAGCCAGAAGCCTAAAATTAGTATCACTGGGGGAAGTCATGGTGTCAGCAGGACCTTGCTTCCTCCAGACGCCACCAGCATTCCTTGGCCTGTGACCATTCCTCTAATTCAGTGGTTCCCAATGTGGGGCACACGCTCCATAGGGGGGACAATTTGATTTAGGGCCTACCAGGATAATCTTTTTATCTCAAGATCCTTAACTTAATCACACCTGCAAAGACCCTTTTTGCCATATAAGATTGCCATATAAGTTCCAGAGAGTGGGGTGAATAGATCTTGGAGGGCCTTTTCAGCTTTCCACAGGTGCATGTTATTACTGGGTCAGATGATGAGTGTACATTTAATTTTATAAGAAGCCGTCCAGCTGTTCTGTAGAGTGACTGTCATTTTCCATCCCTGCCAGAATGCTTGCATGCCAGAATTAATGGCATCCTTGCCAGAACTTAGTATTATCAGTATTTTTTATTTTGACTGTTCTGGTGGGCACCACATTGTGATTTTAATTTGCATTTCCCTGTGGGCTGATGATTTTGACCATCCTGTCACATGAAAATATTATGCCTTTTAAGTTTCCTTTTTTATTACCTTCATTAGTATGAGGAAGAAAAGAATGAACTGAATCATAGCTAAAAAAGAACGTTACTCTTTTACAGTAGAATATTGCCTAATAGCATTGTTATACAGTGTAGTGCACATTACAAATCTCTTCTTTCCATTTTATCTTCTTTAATTTCTTCATAAAGTTTTGTTTGAGTTAATGATATGCTTGATTATAATATAAGAGGTGACTGTTATAGAGCTTTATAATGAGTAATAAAAAATCCCTATCATACTGTTTCTCTTTCAAATTATCTTTTTAAATGAAAAATCTTTAACAAGCTCCACCAGGACTCATTACCCCAAGCATGATATGGATGTATCTTTTTGCCTGCTATCAGGCTGCAGTTCGCACTGGTTAGTGTTACCGTGGGTCACTTTTAGGGACATTTAACCATCTTTTAGACTAGATTTTAAGCACTAACCATTTATTTTCTCTGGAAGCAGTGATTTATAGTAATAAATGATGCAAAATTCTTTTTTGGTCCTTGATTAAGTCTAACGGATCATTTATTACTTGAATTCTTATAGCATTATGAGGGGTAATTACATGAATGCCAACAAGGTTAATAATTATCTGAGCACATACCTGGGTTGTACGTTCAATCCCCAACCCCAGGTCAGGGTACATGCAGGAAGCAACCAATCGATGTTTCTCTCTCATTTTGATGTTTCTCTCCCTCCATCCCTCTTTCCCACCCTCCACTACTCTCTCTAAAATCCATGTAAAAAGTATCCCCGGATGAGGATTAACAATAACAAAAAAGTCTAGAACAGAGATTTCCTGCTGTACAGCTAATTTTAATGGGAGGGGATTTATGATAGAGCATTATATAGTAACAGTTACTGGAAGGGAGAGGGTTCTAGGTCAGACTTACGAATGATTCCCAAGGCCACTCCACAGGCCTGGGCCACCAGAGAAGCTGTGGCCTCTTGGTCATTGGGAAGTCGCCAGCTCTGGAACCATTGCCGCAATCAAGAACATCATGTCCTGGCTCCAGAGCAAAAGAGCTGTCCTCCCTGCTGCCACTTGATACCCATGAAGCTAATTAATGCCTGAGCGCAGGACCCCTGATTCTGCCCCAGAAAACCAGTGGCTGCCACAGCTGGACTTGCCTCTGGCAACCGCAGAAGCAGCGAAAGTGTGCTCTGCTTCTCACCTGCTTTCCAGATCTCACGTGACTGTATCCAGGTGGTGAAACCTAAATCATGTCCAAGCCCTTGCTGCAAAGAAAAGGGTCAGGTGTCGTTTTTCACTTCCCAGCCCCGCGATATAAGCACGCCAGGAGGAGGGTGGAATGGATGCTAAGCATCACCCACCTTTTCAGCGCAGGTTCTTACCCTGACTGTAAGATGTATGCACAGAATTTAGGGAGTCTGACTCCCGGAGTTTTATGTACCCTTTGTGAATGTGCGTGAGGACATTTTTCTTTGAAAGGAGCCGATGCTTCCATTAGATTCTCAAAGGGACAACGACCAAACGGAGGGCAAACACCATTGCCCAGGTAGTTCAGTGATTAAGCACTCAGATTCGGAAATCAGACAGACCTGGGTTTGAATCCTATCTCTGCTACTTCCTTGGTATGAGACCTTGGACATATTATTTCACTTCTCTAAGTCTTCGTTTTCTCATCTTTAAAATGGGGATATTATCTCCTAGGGTCGTTATGAGGGTGAAGTATAGAATGCATGTTTATTAAATGCCTACTGTATTGGCTAGCTCAGAATAAATAACCAGTAACTAGCAGTTTTGTTCAGTCATTCTTTAGAAGAAGGTGACAACATGAAAATTTTGTTGTGCTGCTGCCTCTGTTAAGAATACCTCCTAGTAGCCCTAACCGGTGTGGCTCAGTGGATAGAGCCAAACCTGAAAGGTCCCAGGTTCGATTCCGGTCAAGGGCATGCACCTTGGTTGCGGGCACATCCCCAGTAGGGGGTGTACAGAGGGCAGCTGATGGATGTTTCTCTCTCATCGGTGTTTCTAACCCTCTATCCCTCTCCCTTTCTCTCTGCAAAAAAATCAATAAAATATATTTTAAAAAAAAGAATACCTCCTAGTAACTCCTACGTGTGATAACCTTATTAAACTTAAGAGTATGTCACTTCTTCTATTCCCACTGTGTCTTGTGCTTACCACTGTAGTATTTATTACACTTTTTTAATACTTGCCTCTCTGTTACTCCCTCTGAAATGTCTTTAGAAGTTGTGTTGTGCCTGTCACATAGTACATGTTCAGTAAATATTAATGAATGAATGAATAGTGAATGGTTAAAAAACTGGGTGATGTTTTTAGCTTGAAGAGGAGACTAAGGGAAGATGTGTTAGCCATCTGAAAATATTTTAAGAACTCTCATGTAAAAGGGAATTTGTCTCACTGTGCACGGCAGAATTAGGACTAGTGGATGGAAGTCACAAAATAAGGCATATTGGGGCTCAGTGTGAAAAGAGCTTGCAGACAATGAGAGCAGTGAAGCAACAGGACGGGTGTCTGGGAAGGCAGTGGTTAATCTGTCATTGAGGATATTCCAGAGGAGGCAAGATAGAAAGATGGATCCAACTCTGCGGGTCTCTTCCAGCACTCTCAGGACGCCTCCTTTTCTAAGTGCCTTTGTTGGATGCACGAGGGAGTGCTTCAGGGGGATTATGACCTGGGAGAGAGGGTACTTTAGGAATACTTGGGCTGGGATATTCGGGGGAGTACATGGATTATGGCAAGAAAGGCACATTTGGGCTATTTTAGAGATGACCTTGAGTACCAAGCCACAGATTTTGAAGCTGTTTGGTGGGCATTGGGAGGTATAGATAGTTCCCAGTAGGATATTGGCACTTTGAAAGTATCCCCAGTACTTAGAACAGTTCTTGGCACATAGTAGATGCTCAGTAAATATTTGTTGAAAGAGCTCATTAAGGATCAGAGTTATGATTTAGCAAAATTAATCTGTAATTTGAGTTTAGATTGGGAGTAGAAGGGAAGACATTTAAACTGGAGGTAAGGAGAGCTTGAAGAAAGGGAGATGACACCAAGAGCCATCTTGGATATGGGAGTGACTAGACTGGGCAGAGACGGGCAGGAGGTAAAGATGATTCCATGAGCTTCAGTCTGATGACCAGAAACGGGAGTGACATTCACAGAAATTGGGTGATTCTTCGTAGTTCTTCCTTAAGGAGAAGGTGAAGCTTTTGGCTCTGGACATGCTTTAGTAATGGGATTGGGTTGTCAGTCTCCATTCGCCCTTTCTCCCCAGTGGGTTGTATGTTTGTGTCACTCACTTATCACTTATTTGCATGTCCTTCATGGTTCTCACCATGACTTCGAAGTCTAGGTCTCCAGATGTAGTCCACTGTGATGATCAGAGTAACTGCCTGGTGGGCTTATTTCCTGTGGGTGTAGCAGGACACACCTCTTCATAGAGCCTTCCTGTGCACACATAAGGTGTGTGATGTGTTAGCTGTAATAATGTGCAAATTAGGAGGCCCGCTTGATCAGTTCCTGGTTTCCCCACCTTGCATAACCAAAGCCCTGTTTGCTTGAGACCTTGCCACAGGCCTGACGCCCCCTTCCCGGGGTTTGTGGGGATTGTGGGATAATGGTGTGTGTGCACACACCCGCTCCAGGGGCCTCTGCTTGAATGCTGCTCTCTCTGGTCTCTCAGAGCCCCATCCGGTCGGTGACCTCCGTCTTAGAGGTCTGCTCTAGCTGTGCAGGTAGTGACCGAGGACCAGGACACTTGCCAGGCCCTGTGCCTGTCAGAAGCTTCCTTGTGTAGAAAGAACACTCTTCAGTGTCATGGATACGTTTTTGTCAAAACTCAGAAAAGTGATTACACTTCTCATGCATTAAACAAACGACTTGTAGGATTGTCGTTGTCCCATTGTGTACGTCAGTATTTCACAGAAGCACGCCTCTGTGAGCAAAGGGGCAACCACTTTTCTTACAAAGAAGAACAGGTTTACCAATGCAAAGGTCAACGCGTATACATTAGTTTCCCGCTGTTGCCTGCTTTCCAAGTTACACTGGCTTAGAAAAGCAGCTGAATGAGGGAGGCTTCGTGGTTTCTCACCTCCTTGTTCTGTGACTTCTGACAAACTGAGTTAGCACGGAGGCTTTTCCCCGTTCAGTTCCCCTGGAGAGAACTGCTTCCCGGGCTTTCTGCATTTGGGTGGGTATTTTCGTGAATTATTAGTCAAATGAACGATGGACATTTACCTCAGGTTTCTTACATGCTATGGCAACCATCCTTAGATTTCAAGTGAGTCCAGTAGGCCACTTCATTCCTCCCGGCTTTTAAGACATTTTACATCCTCCAACACAGCAACGTTGGTGCCTCGGTGAGCTGTTTTCCAGCGATGCTGTAAATGGGAGCTTTGCTCTTCGAAGCCACGGAAACACGTTTTCCTCTAACACGTCCTCTTGGCCTTTGGGATCACGTTGACAGTGTCTAAGGCAACCCGAGAGGGTTTCGCCCCAGAAGAAGAGAAGTAAGGGCGGTGGGAGTTGAGAGGAAAGTCGCTGTTTCTGTTGTTGCTACTTGCCAAGTGAGAGTTATCTTCGGATGTCTAAAAGAAACGAAAATAAACTCTCGTACACGGTGCCAGGCTGCTGCCGGCCTCTGCAGCGTCAGCAGCGGCTGGCCGCGGTCCTGCTGTGTGGTAACGGGTTTCAATCCACTTGGACACGGCTGTAAGAAGGTTTTGAGGTGTGTGTGTGTCTGTGCACATGGTTGTGGAATTGGGCATTTGGAGTCCTCCCGGCCCTCAGCCTGGGCAGAGCTGGGCTTCCCTGGCGCTGCCTGCCGGGGATGAGGGCAGCTCTGAACACGGGGTGCACAGGGGGACTCAGGTCATTTTATTCAGCAGCATTCTCTTCTGACCCTGCGAGAAGGCAGTGTGGAGCCCTCTGAGGAGCGCGCTTTATCAGTGAAGAAACTGAGGCTGGCTCCCGTGTACGCGCTCAGAACACAGTGAGGACAAGCTGTTCTAAGACAGGCTCTGAGGTCAGCCCATTTGGGAAGGGCTCAGTCCTGGAGGAGAACGCCGGATGGGGGGACGTGTACAGGCCCCGCTTTCCTGTTGAGAGTCTAAACTTCATGCAGAAAACTGGAGGAGCTTGATAAGGGTTCTGAGAAAGCGAAGAAGCTACTGCCCCTCTAAGGCAACCCGCCTGTCCCACCCCCAAGCACTGTCTCTCCCTCAGGAGTTTCACCGGTTCCTTCACCTGTGAACACGGGACTACTAGTGCCTTCTTTGAAGGGCTGTTGCAATATTGCTCAGATGTTCTGCTGGCTTATATTGAGTGCTTCTGAGCGGGATGCTGTGCTGGTGCTCCATCTAAGAGTGGCTTCCAAAGACAGACCGGGGATGGGGTTCTGACTCGGTCTTTACTAGCTTTTCTAACTACGGAGATGTCGTGGTAGCTCTTCGAGCTACGGAGAGCTAGTGGTAGCTTTTCTAGCTACGGAGAGCTAGTGGTAGCTTTTCTAGCTACGGAGAGCTAGTGGTAGCTTTTCTAGCTACGGAGAGCTAGTGGTAGCTTTTCTAGCTACGGAGAGCTAGTGGTAGCTTTTCGAGCTACGGAGAGCTAGTGGTAGCTCTTCGAGCTACGGAGAGCTAGTGGTAGCTTTTCTAGCTACAGAGAGCTAGTGGTAGCTTTTCTAACTAAAGAGGTCTAGTAGTAAATTTTCTAACGATACAGATCTAGTAGTTATCTCAGACAAAACCATACCTATTTCATTGGATTTGGGAGGTTGGCCTAGAGAGGGCATTATCTTGTTCATCAGAGTGGAGGGAAGACTGATAAGACACTTTGCAAAGTTCTCCAGGGCTGAGGAGGCCTGGGGGCAGCTGCAGACCTTGCAAGCTCTCCCGTTCCCCCGGATGTCAGCCATTTACTATAATTGTTGAGCAGATGTTGTGTGTCTGGGGTTCTCCTAAGCGTTTGCATACAGTCTTTTTGCTTAAGCCTCCCCGTAGCCCCACAGGGCCAGCATTCCTAGCCACACTTCCCGCCTACACTGGCCTGTCTCCGTGGTGGACGGGACTGGCACCCAAGCTCCTGTCCACCTCAAGGCTCACCCCCACGCCACGCTGTGTTTAGTTTCCAAGATTTAACCGGGTGACGCTTGGTCATGGAGAGACTGGGGTTACGTTGGTTATTTCCTTGCCCACAGGGTGTCCTTGCTGCACCAAGGATGGACAGTAGCAGTGTTTGGTCTTGTCCCCCTCCTTAGAGTCAGCCCTTTACTGGGGGGACTTTAAGAACTGGGCCGTTGTTATGAATGACGATTCCTGTTCCTCTTGGGTTTGTAATAGAAGCCCCTGGCCTGTAGTTCCTGCATTTCTTTCTGTTCTCTGAACATGTAGATCCTTCCGAGTCTACACATAGCTGGGCTCTGGGAAGCAGGAAATACTCGGATCTTCTCTAAGTGGCTGGAGAACCGATCCTTGTAAAAGACCGGAAAATACTAGGAGATGACTTTTCTGCTTAAACGTTGGGGTAACAAGTTCTTATTATACTGCTTCTCTACTTTTTAAGGGAGAGAATTTCTCACAGAATTTGGGGGAGCTAAGTTTATTTCCCTCCCCTTTTTATGACCGTTCATGATCTTTTACATATCGTTCAGATCCGAAGATTGACTTCTGGATGGAAGGGTGGCATCTGTCCATTCTCCAACCTGCCAGTCCTTCCCTACCCTGAAGCCTCTCCCAGCCTTTTCTCTTCTCTTTGTGAAGGGAAGAGCTCTCTTTTGAAGCATTATTAGGACTAGGAGAACAAGATCAAGAATTGCTGAAATACCCTGTTTAAGGCCCCCCCCCCCCTTTAAAATTCATTGTTAGACATTATGCAGTGAGAATCCATTTACCATTACCAAGCATGAGGGCCTTTCTTCCACATCACCTCACAAACGCTGCTACAGTATGAGCAGGAGACTCACTCTGTTCATATTCTTTTTCCTCTGAAATAGTTTGTCTTCATTTAGTGGACTATCCAGCTATTTCTTTAAATTTTTTTTTTTTTAGTAATGTAAAAGTTAATTTTTTTCCACAAATGAAATTTTATATTTATCTCTGTAAAAGAGATAAATGCTCATTATTCAAAAAGAAAATTCAGAAGTATAGAAAGGGATACTGAAGAAAGTATAAATCACCCACAATCCCACTACTTAGAGATAACTATTGTTTATTTTGTGGCAACCTTTCGGATTTATTTCTCTGCTTATGGCCACACCCCACTTACACAGAAGGGTTCGTATTAGGTGTGCAGTTTCTGTTCATTTGCTTTAAAAAGCTTACCTTAACAATAGGTTGTACACATTTTTCCATGCCGCCGGTAATTGTTTATTTCGTGTTGTGTGCATTTTACCATTCATAGTGATTGTGTATGTTTATGATGATTTTCAAACGAGTAGTGTTTACAAAGAAAGCAATTCGTGGTAGCTGGGTGCATAGTGTGCCAGGCACTTCATAGGAATCGTCTCATCAGATCCATCGCTTCCTCTGGATTTATGCATATCCTCCTTACTGATAGTCCTGCTTTCAGTCTTCCTGCTTTACAGCTTCTTTTTCACACAGAAACCTGAACAATCTTTCAGGAATGCAAATGAGATCATACTGCTCCTCTGCTTAAAACCCTGCAGTAGCTTCTTCTTTCACTTTAACTAACAGCCAGATGCCTAGCTGCGGTCTGGCCTGTGTCCCCAGCAGCCCCTCACAGCCACGTTGGCCTGTCTTTCTATTCCTTAAACATGACAAATGTGTTTTAACCACAGGGCCTTTGCACTGCTTTCTAGTGCCTCTGCCCTGGGACATTTGGATAATTGGCTCTTTCATTCAGGCTCCAGTTCAAAGTGAATTCATGAAAGGCAAACCCCATTCCACATATACTTTGTAGAGAATTTAAAAAATTTAGCAAAGTATGGAATAGGTCACTTATAATTTCACCATTCACTCTTAACATTTTAGAAATTCTTTTCCTTACATTTGCTTCATTCACTCATTCTTTTGACAAAATGTCTGCCATAGGTATGGCTGGTGCATTGTACGGGTGTTTGGGGAGGTTGCAGCGTTAAATCGGACAACGATTCTTGCCTTTGTGAGGTCTGTTGGGGCATTCACCCTTCCGTGGGGGAGGGTGCATGATGTAATAGTCAAGAACTCAGACTCTAGAGTCAGATGGCAGGATTCAGAAACTTCGGTGAGCTAGTTACTTACATTCTCAGTCTGTTTTCCACCAGTGTTAGTTATCTATTTCTGCATGACAAATTGCCTCAAAGTGGAGTTGCTTAACACAGCGAATATGTATTACCTCCCAGTGTCTGTGGGCCGGGAATCGGAAGTGGCTTAGCCGGGTGGTTCTGGCCTGTGGTCTCCACTGAGACTGCAGTCTAGATGTCCACTGGGGCTGCAGTCACCTGGCAGCTTGACCGGGGTGGAGGGTCCACTGAAGGGAGGCTCAGTCACAGGCCTGGCAAGGCCGCGCTGGCTGTTGGCAGGAGGCCTCGCTTCCTTGCCACACAGACATCCCCGCAGGTTGCTTGAGTGTCCCCAGAACAAGACGCTAAGAGACCACCACAAGGCAGAGGCTACGTACGATGTCTTGTGACCTAGCGGCAGGAATGCTAAGGCCCCGCCATTTCTGCAGTACCCTATCAGTTATGCAGGTCAGTGAGGGAGGGGGCTGAGTCCGGTGCAAATCCCTGGGGCCATTTTGGATGCGGGCTACTCTGCTGGCTGCAGCATCATAGTGGTAACACCCTTGGTTTATAGTGAGGATTGAAGAGATAATACATACACAGTGAATGCAAAAAGCTGCTTGAGTAAGCACTCAGATACCTTCGCTGTGATTGTGTTGTCCTTGCAGTCACCGCCACCAGCACAAGGGGAGAATGAACCTGGCATAAAGGGGGCAGGAGGACGGCGGGAAAGGCCTCTCCAAGGAGGGGACATTTATGCTGCGAAGACTGGACCTACCAGCAGGCTTTGGAGAAGTTAAGAACATTCCAGGCAAAGGGGCAGTGAATGCGAAGGTCCTGAGTGGGCAGGCGGCTGGCTGGAGCAGGCACAGTGGCAGTGAGGGGGGCAGAGGCCAGGAAGCGGTCATCACTGTGCCCTGTAGGGAGATTTCCTTCTCTGGGAATAGAGCTGGGCTTACCCAGAAGCCGCAAGAAAGTAAGAGCCGAGGTTTCTGGAGTGCATTTATCCTGCGAAGTGAGGTTCGTGTGCCACGGGCTTCCCAGGCAGGGCAGCACGTACCTGGGTCTTCTGGTTCCTACCTTTCACCAAGTCTGTTACTTCCTTTTCATGGGTGACAGACTTCCTCTGCCTTCGGGGCGGCGGCGGGGGGGGGGGGGGTGCTTCCCTTGTTTCCCATGCGTATTTCTTTCATTTAGCAAGGTCAGATGCTTGTTCTGATGAACGTTACTTTGCAGGGTGATGTTTTTATGTTAAATGTGACTGATATGCTTCTCTTCGGACTTTCTAGGCCGTTCCGAACAGTTTTTCCACTACGACACCACTACCAGCGATGGATTCGTTTGGTCGGTGCCAGGATCGGGAAACCCGGTTGGCGCTCACGTCCCAGCAGATCTGTGTGACTTGCAAAAATGTCAGCATTTGTTAAAACAATAAGCCCGTGGCATAAAGAAGAAAGCCAAAGGGGCTTCCCAGGTTTTTATTGTAAGGGTTTTTGGTGAGGAAGGTCACAAAGCCTTTATCAGCTTCTGAAGGGGTTGGAGGTGCAAGGGGAGGCTTTGATGCAGTTATGATAGTGCTCTAGGCACCCAGCCGGGGTACACCTGGGTGCCGCTCACCCACTTCTCCGGAGTTCTTACAGGAGGAGGGAGCGCCATACAAAAAGGTAGCAGGATGGACATTGAGTCCATCTGACAGATGCGGATGTGCCATGATTCAGTCCCCTGGCCCTCCATTGCTGGACGCCGAGTTGTTTGACGTTTTTCTCCCCAGAATCATCTTCGTGATCCATTTTTGTCCATTTTTATTATTTCCTTAGGATAAAATTCTGCACGTGGGATTTCTGCATCAAAAGAACGGGTCCTGGTAAAAGCCTTTGAACATATTTCTAACTGCCCCTCTGGAAGGAGTATCTTAATTAGATCAGTCCATTGTGCTCTGACAATAACAGATCAGTCTTTATTTATCTTTATAAGGGAGGAAATCCCGTTACTTTGTGGCCTAGAGATGAAATCCATCCCCCCGGACCCCGTGTTTCTAATCTGTCTGTTAGGCTCCCCAAAGTCCCCTTTGCTTTCTTCTTTAGGCCTCAGGTTTAATATTTTAACAAATGCTGACATTTTTGCAGATTACACAAATCTACTGGAGCATAAGAGTGGACAGGGTTTCCCAGTCCTGGCGCTGACCAGACGAATCAGTCGGTAGCAGTGGTGTCGTGGTGGAGAAAGCGTTCACCGGCAGGCTTACTGGCAGGCGAGGAAACTGTCCCAAAACTGTCCTGCTCTCCTTCCGAGGGTTTCCCTGAGGAGGGAAAAGGTGCAGCCTAGCGATGGGTGAATTCATCAGATTGTGTTTGGCAGAATGGAGACCACGTGGGTGCAGGTCATCGCCCACGGCACGTTTCCCAGGGTGGTGGAGAGACTGCTGCCCGGAGCTTCCGACTGGGAGGGCCCTGGGGCCATGGCTCCGTTGTTTGCTCTGAGGAATGTGGCCCGTGGCATTCCACAGACACATACCAAGCACACTTGGCCTCCCCCGGCGCCCTGCACCAGCCTGCTCCCCGTCATGCTGAACAACCAGAGCAACCCACACGACCGCAACATGGAAAGTGAGTCTAGCCAGGCAGGACAGAGGCCTGACTGTGGGCTCAGGGAGAGAAAGGAAGATGGTAGAAAAACTTCTGAGTAGGACCCTGAGAAAAGAATGGGAAAACCGCAGTGAATGTGGCCCTTCTGACAGGAAGTCGGAGTGTCACGCAGGTGGATAACCCGGGTGGCTGTGTTAGATGTTGCTCACCAAAGTACAGATGAGAATGTCCCCTGTGGTTATCAAGATGGAGAAGCACAGGTGCTTTCAAGGGGTTTTCCCCGAGTTAATGGGATCTCACTAACCCTGGTCTTCACATTCCAGCCCTGTCCTTTTCTTGATGGCTTAGCCTGTGGCCATGGCTTCATCTTCTCAGATGCCCTGCCACCTCCTCTAGGTGTTCTCCTGGATTCCTCCCTTCCCCTCACTCCCCACATCTGATCTGGCAGCAAACGCTCCAGAGTAAATCGCAGAGTAAATAAATACCGCCCTGGCCCTCTACTCGGCCTGTGCATTGCCGTCTCTGTCCTGAAAGATTTCCCAGCCTGCTCTTGTTCCTGTCTGTGTCTGCTCTCCTGCTGCATGAGAGACCTTTCCTCAGGCATCTACCTCCATCTTTTCACTGCCCAGGTGCCTTCCAACCAGTACCCATTTCAGTTAGAATAGAATTCCCACCTTCTCTCCACAGCCTGTGGCCCCCCATGGTCTGAGCCTGGCTTCCCTCTCGGACTTGACTTCCCATCACTCCCTTTGCTCACTGGGGTGCTTTTCCCCGTCAGTGCCTGCCCCAGGCTCTGCCCTGCCTCTGTGGGGTCCTCTTACACCACATCTTCTGTGCCCGGCTCGTTCACATCATGCAGGCCCCAGCTCCCGTGGCACCTTTTAGGAAAGTCCTTCCCTGACATCCAGTCCAGAGTACCCATGCTGGCCGAGTGCCCATGCTGGCCGAGTGCCCACGCCAGCACCACCTCTTTATCTCCTTCCCCTTGTAATTTCTCCACAGCACATGCCATCTGCAATCACTTCATGTATTTATGGATATAGCGGTTTGCTCTCCTATGGAATCCAAGGGCCCCTCAGCGATCCCCTTCTCCTAAAGTAGAGGTGGGGAATGTCATGCCCACATGTATAAGGCCTGTGAAATCATTTGGTCTGGCCCTCCCAAGGCATCAGGGGTGAGTTAATTACATGTTTAATCCAATATAGCGGGCTGAGTTTTAAGTTGCTAATTTTGTATGGCCCACTGAATGATGTTAAAAATACTCAAATGGCCCTTGGCAGAAAAAAGGTTCCCCACCCCTGTTCTAAAGGCTCACCTGGCCTCAGAATGTCCTGGGGAGTCTGACCCCAAATGGGAATATTAAGTTTTAGTTCTGGAAGAGCCGCAGGTTGTATGAGAAAGAAACACATTTGATTTCTCAAACCAACCACAGCCTAACTTCCAAAACTGAGTGCATGCCTCACACACACACAGAGAAATAGGCATCTCTTTTGAACAGAAACAGTCATCTGTATTTGAGCAAAGAAAGTTTCAGACGGAGGAAAACATTAAAATGTAGCTCCTAACAAATTAAACTCAGTCATCAAAATTTAGGCTGAGGGGAACTCTGTAGAACAAATAACTTGGTTTCATTAATGGGTAAATTGAAAGAAAAAAATTAAGTGGAATTTGTAAATTAAAGGAGACATAATTGCAATGTGTGGAACTTATTAAAATCTGATTCCACACAAACTATAAAAATTGGAAATGTTCATTTATGAGCTGATTGGGGAACTTTGAACTGACGAATATTGGATGACATTAAATATTTATTGCTAATATTTTAGATGGGATAACCAAAAGAGTCATTATGTTTAAAAGTTAGTCTTAAAGCCCTGGCTGGGTAGCTCGGTTAATTAGAGCATCATCCTGATACACCATGGTCTCTGGTCCGGGCATATACAAGAAGCATCCAATGCACGCGTAAACAAGCGGGGCGGCAAATCGATGTTTCTCTCTCTCTCCCTTCTTCTCGCTCTCTAGAAAATCAATTAAAAAAAAGAAAATAGTCTTTATCTTTCAGAGTCATATTGAAATATTCCCGAATGAAATGCTGTAATATCAGATATTTATTTCAGAATTAGCTGTGCAGGAGGAGTGAGTGGGGATGTAGGGAAAGCCAGTCATCTATGAGTAGACCGGGGGCAGGGGGGTGGTACATGGGGGTTCTTGGGGTTCTTAAACTGCTCTCTCTACTTTGAGATAATATTTTTTAAATTTCCATAATAAAATTTTAAACTAGGAGGTCGTACCTCCAAAACCCTGGTTTTCACCTGCCAGCTGTCTGCTGGAGCTGCGTGGCTGCTGCTCTTCTAAGGAGCATTTTAAAAATGGGAGAACCCTCCCTGTGCGTGTAATTCATGTGTACAACTGCCCAGTCCCCTCTGAGAGGTAGCTTCTTCTTTTTCTGTTTCCTTCTTTTTTTAAAATATATTTTATTGATTTTTCCAGAGAGGAAGGCAGAGGGATAGAGAGTCAGAAACATCGATGAGAGAGAAACATCGATCAGCTGCCTCCTGCATACCTCCCACTGGGGATGTGCCCACAACCAAGGTACATGCCCCTGACCAGAATCGAACCGGGGACCCTTCAGTCTGCAGGCTGACGCTCTATCCACTGAGCCAAACCGGTCAGGGCTTCTGTTTCCTTCTTGATGGAAAGACTGGTGGCAGGATTTACTTGGCTGCTGCATTTGTGAACATATAAAATAATTCATGCTTTGCTAAGTCTACAACTTCATGGGAGGCTTGGTGTGACCTGACCTTTAGGAGCAATGTGGAGCTTATGGAAGACTCATTGGCATGAGCGAAGCCTCCCTACACTAGAGCCAGTGGGGACTCCCCTGTGTGACCTCAGCTTGGTGGGAATGGAGGAGAGGCAGCACCAAGCAGCAGAAATAGGAAGCTTTTACCTGTGACCACCCTGCCTGCTGTCAGCGCTGAGAGCCCTCTGCAGCCCCACAGCCCTCCTCAAGTCCATGCCAGCTTGCACTGGTCGAGGGGATTGTTGCGTGTTACAGCCAGTGAAGAAAGGCAGTGAGATGAGTGATGGCTGTGATTTCCTGACCTTGGGGGTGTTGT
The DNA here is from genome assembly GCA_026230045.1 of Corynorhinus townsendii. Classification (NCBI taxonomy): domain Eukaryota; kingdom Metazoa; phylum Chordata; class Mammalia; order Chiroptera; family Vespertilionidae; genus Corynorhinus; species Corynorhinus townsendii. The sequence continues at coordinate 173,879,181 of JAPDVU010000005.1, forward strand.
GTTTCTGGCAGTGCAGTGTTTGCTGAAGGAACACATCAGTGCATCTTTCCAAGCCTTGGGGACTTACCTATAACTAGAGGCCTAGCGCACGAAATGGTGCACGGGTAGGGTCCCTAGGCCTGGCCTGCAATCAGGGCCCTCTTCGGCCCGTTCACCAGTCTCCGGTCCCACCCTGCCACTGACACCCAGTTCCCCTTTGCCATCTGGCGATCTGTTGGAGCCTGCGGGCTGAGGGGGGGGACTGAGAAGTGGTCAGTGCACTTCATAGTGACTGGTCGATGGGTCGATGTGGTAGTTGTGCCGTTATGGTCGCTGGTCTTTTATTATATAGGATAGACCCACTCCATAGGTCATTGGGAGCATTAAATGAGTACCTCTGTGAAAACCTAACTTAGAGCAATTAAATATTCATTAACAAGGAACAACCAAATTAATTGTGGCCACATTCTGTGCAGTACTCTTAATTGAGAACTTTTACCTTTTCACTTAACACAAGCACTTTATAACTTCTCATTGGCAGATCTGGATCGCCAGCATCTTTACTCCTGTACTTTGGGGTCATTAGTAAGTAAAATAGGAGTGATTTGAACACAGGCACTGCAGTTCCTCCACAATTGATCTGATAACCTAGATGGCTACTAAGTGACTGATGGGCAGGCAGTGTGTAGAGCGAAGAGATGCTGGACAAAGGTATGATTCACATCTCGGGGCAGGATGAAGCGGGAGGGCTTGAGATTTCATCACGTTACTCAGAATGGTGCACAGTTTAAAACGTATGAATTGTTTATTTCTGGAATTTTCCATTTAATATTTTCAGACTGTGGTTGACCACAGGTAACTGAAATTACAGAAAGCGACACCACCAGGAAGGGATGATGCTGTATATATAACACATGCTGTTGGTATCTGTGTTGAAAGTGTGCTAAAAACATTCACCACGTGATGGCGCTCTTAAAAAAAAGGAACAAAAGATTATAGGTCCACAGTGAGTTTTAGACATGGAATTGAGCAGAGGCAGCTAAAGTGCCAATTTATATTCTATACAATTGTGCTTCGAGGTTTGGGGGACAAGTAAGGAAATTGAGTCCTTTCATTCTATTGGCTCAATAAGTTATACAGATGTCAGAATATAGGAACATTTGTTCTTTCTTAAGCACTATGACATATTCATTGTATATTAACTTAGGCTATATTTTTAAAATGGTCTAGATATTGTCATTCAGAAGCTTGTATGCTTAACAGGGAAAAATACACCTGTAAAGAGAACATCACAGATACTTCTTCACAAATGCTTTACACATATGTTGCCTGATAATTACTATAGGAAGTACCATTTTAACATTTTGATCTCTTGATGCAAAGCGTACCTGCCTTACTGATTTGAAATGGATACCTCCACGCAGTTATTGCTGAGACTGTCTGGATTTAGGTTATTTTATCAGAATAACTAAATTATTATCAGGCTGGGTGACCCTGTGCACCTTTGGAGGGAGAGGAAATATCATACTAATTTCCCTTAAGAATGTTTCCTCCTGTATATGTTCATTGATTCATTTGCAGGTTTTTATTGTTTATTCAGACAGGGCATGTGCTAGAGCTATGGAAGAGTCAAACATGATAGTCATGTTCAGGAATCGAATCAAGAAGATGGAACACCCAAACATTCAATTCAAGTGTTAGGCATTATTTGGTTCACATTAATAATACAGGCGAGAAGAATGACAGTGGTTGAGAGAAGAGCGAGATGGCTCCTTACAATGGTGATTGGTCAGGGAGAAATATAGGAGTGGTATTTGGTGGGGGGAAATGAGAGAGAACATTTGGGCATATGAAGAGCCAGAGTTAAAGAGGCCGATTTTCACCCTACCCGAAATATGACGGGTGAAAGGAGTAGTGAGGGCAGGAAGGAGAGACAGGTTCTGCAGGCTTTTTTTAAACTATTTTTCATTCATTTTTCTCTGGCAGTCATATTTTAACTACTGAGTCCCTTATTTAAAATATACTTTTCATATCAAACCACATTCTTGATTTCTGGGACAGATAATCTTTCTGAGTGTCTCTGAGGCTTTGAATTAGGGAAAAGTTGTGGGTAGGTTCTCTCTTTTTTAACTGTCTCTAGTTCCTGAATTATCTGTTTCCGTCAGGGTGAATCTGTTTGTTTAGGCTTTCCTCAAAGTCTGGTGATCCTGGTTGTCCATTCATATTTAAGAAAGTGGGAAGAGGAGGGCGGATTGGGAGTTCTGTGCATGTGGGTGGGGTTATAGATTGCTGCATTTCTGGATTAATGAGTAGGGAATCAGGGAATCCTCCCTAAGGCTTTTACATCGGGGCAGCAACATGCTGCCTTAGGGTTTTCCAGACTTGCCTGTATTTCTGTAGGGAAGGTCCTCCTTACCGTGGTAAATGTCTGGGTGTGGAGAGATGGGTCAGGTGTGTGTTTTGGTTGTCTGCCATTTCATATACAATTTATACTCCTCAGTTTTCACCCCATGTCTCCCTCGCACCCTCCATTCCTGGCAGATGGGCTCCCTCTCTCACTGCTCTCCCAGCCAGTGCTGCCCTCCACCGCCAGCTTCCAAACATCGGTTGAAATTTCTTGTCTGCTGACAGCCCCCTTTCTCTTTCCTTCACTGCCCTGGGTTTAGACTTTCCGTTCCTTTGTTGTAGTGGAAAGGGTTGCAGGGAGGAGAGGGAACAGCACATGTGCTCAGTCTGCCACCTTGTTCCGGAAACGCAGTCATAATTTTAATGCCTCTGATGATGGTGGACTACTGCAGATTAAGAAAACGGGCCATCAAGCCAAGCATGTATCAACTCCTAAGTATTACCTAGAGCTTATTTAGAATTGTTTTAACGTTTCTTGCATTTTGGAAACTTGTCATTTTCTCAAAAAAAAAAAAAGGTTTATGGTAAATAGGGAAAAAAACTTTCTAGTTTATTGAGAATTATGATTAAGCAAGATTTAAGTATTATCATATATTGGTGAGAACTATGACTTTTATAAAACAAATCTAAGACTTGATTTCTAATTACTTGTTCAAGAAACAGCCCCCCGGTGTGATGTGATAACGGCCTTTGGCCTAAGCAGCTACCAGATGAATGGAAGCGGATCCAGAGTGATGGAGTGGCAGTAACAGTACTGGAGATCTGTATGCAGTTTGTTAAGATGATTCAAATGGTAGTTATGGTAACAGAGCAACAGAGGGAGAAAGAGAGAGATACTGGAAAAGCAGCAGCACATTTTAGTAACAGCCATTATTCATAATGGCAAAGTTGTTTACTATAAAAATTCCATCCTTCTTTGCTCTTTGCTGTCCTCCACCATTTTTACTTTGGTAGAGCTTGCTGGCTTATAGCCTAGTGCAGTCGATTTCACCTCTGAAACCAAGTCTGTAAAGTCTCGAGACATATTAAAGACTTTAGTCCCTTACGGTAAGTCATGAAAGGCCCTTACACTGTTTAACCTTTCATGCTTGGGGAAGGGCAGCTTATACATTTATATGGAGAAGTGGACAAGAGGCAGTGTGCATTTGACAGTTAACTGCCTCAACTAGGCAAACATGGCCACTTCAAGAAAAACAATATATATATATATATATATATATATATATATATATATATATACACACACCATCTGAGTAATATGTGGGGAGTTACTTTGTGTTTTTTAAATCTTCACCTAAGGATATGTTTTATTTATTTATTTATTTGAGACAGACAGACAGACAGACTGACATGGGCCAGTTGTCTCCCATACACGCTCTGACCTGAGATTGAACCTAAAACTTAGGTATGTGCCCTGACCTGGAATGGGACCTGCAAGCTTTTGGTGCATGGGACAATGCTCCAATCCTGAGCCACCTGGCCAGGTTACTTTGGGTTTAAGACAGTGTCATACTCTCGATGCTTTTAGGCAGCTAATGTCTTGCTTGGTAAAGATAAAATAGAAATAAGGTGAAGTTGCACTTGATCTTGAGAGATACTACCGGCAAACTGACATTTAGCTTGCTGGCTAGAGGTTTTATCTTCTCCAGCGGCTCCGCTTGTTGTTTTAATAGAGCCCACTCTGCTTCCTGGCACCACGGGGGCCTTTTATAGTGTCAGTGCTCTCAGAAGGAGCACTGTGAAAAGGACCAGCAGCACATGTAAGCTCCTTTTGAGAGAGCAAACACAGTTTGTTGGCTCATCCTCTGGCTTTTGGTTGTCCCTTTTACCTGGTAGGAGGGAAGCCGTGGGGCCTTTTGGAAATGCAGTGGCTCAGGTAACACTGAAGTTACCTGGTTTCAGGTCATGCGGGTCTGTATACCTTTGTTTGCTTTTATCGTGGTGGTGGTGGTCTGGGGGTTCTCCGTATCTGACTCATCCCCGAAGGAAACCCTGTAGCTTCCATTTTGGAATTTTGCTCACTCCCTGTCAATACTTCCTTGCTTTAGACCTCACCTGCCATTTTTAGGTGAATAGTTCCCTCCACTTCCCATATCCCATGCTTTCCTCTCCTTAGCTGACAGGGCCTCATCCTCCATGCCTCATCTTACATGTCACTCTCATAGAGACCTTTCCAGTCTTGGTCAGTATTCCTCCTTGGTCTGTATTCATCCCTGCTGGCACTCTTTATAGTTACGGTGAGGTCCGTAAGTGGGGCAGGTGTTAAAAGCCTCCCTGCTCCCCTAGACAGCAGGGAAGGGCTGTCTGTCTTGGTCGGTCTGCTTTGTCTGCATTGAGCCTGGCACATGCCATGGGCTGTTCACTTGGAATGACTGGGTGGATGGTCTGCCTTTGCCCGTCCATCAGTTATCCACTCCTGCTCACCATCTTTGGTTGGGTGCACAGGGGGACTGATTTAGGTGAGCCATTGGGTGTTGTCTTTATTAGGACTGGGAGAAACACTGAATTGTTTCTGAAAATGGGGTAGGAGAACATGGGTCATTGAAATCATCTTCCCAGTCTCCACAGGGAGATTTCCCTTTTTTCAATAAAAAGATTGGAGGATGGAACTCCAGATGTGTGGGATATTCAGCACTGGAGAAATTTGAACTAGATTTCTTACTTACTTACATGACCAAGTAAGTCCAGAAGGTAGTTTGGGCTCTGAGTGAGCAGAGAAGGTGGATATGAAGTCCTGAAGAGATGAGCAAGTTAAGAAAAGATTGTGAAAAAATGGTCAATCTATATTACCAGTTGGAAAAAGTGAGCAGATCATGGTGAAATCAAAGGTGAGGAGAACCTTCGTGTTACCTCCCTGGTCCTAGTGATTCTGTGGATGGGTACCTGACTGATCTTTTGGCTTCGAAGGCAGCCTGTGCCTGGATATAGTCACAGCCTGTTTTGAAGTTGTGCAGAGAAGCTCACTTGCGTCATTCTGAAGATGCAATGAGTCAACGCAGTCCCAGGGGAGCAGTAATGGCCTCACACAGAAACTTGGAATGAAAAATAGCTGTGGTTTTAAAGACATAGTACTTTCTTCCTATGATTTCATTTGGTAATATGAAGATTAATTCACAGAAAACCCTCTTTAATGGCGGACATTAAACACATGTGGAACGATTGTCTTCCTTCACCCTCCCTATTTAAAATAGCACATACAGTTAGGTGCTTGGTTTGGGGGCGCTCGTTAAAATAATTCTCCAGCGCTCACTTGCCATCCATGTTGCCACCCCCCAGCTGCTTTTGGACTTCTCAAAAAATGTCACTATGGCTTTTCCTGGTCTTTCTTGACCTTCAGTCCTATTTACATGCATGGGATTTTCAGTGGAGAAGAATAACCAGAGAAGAATCTTTTCATTTAATTTTAACCATTGACCATATATACTATTTCAGCCTGATTTTTAAATTGATATCTTTTAATAGAGTTACAGATACCATCTCACTAAAACAAACATCAAGGGGATTATCCAGATTCTTACTTGAAAATGTCTTTTATATTAGCGGATTTGCCAGCTGCATTATTATCTGTTAGTGTGTACCAAAAGTATATTATTTTGAGATTAGGGAATTCCCAGTGGAATTTTCCCCTTAACCATCTAAATCTGTATTGCTTATTGCTTTTTTTTTCTTTCTTTCTTTCTTTTTTCCTTTCTTTAGTCCCCTACTAAATAGTGAGGCCTCTGGGCAGGAAATGAAAGAGGAGGCGGCAATATAGAATAATTCAGAATGGCTTTAACACGTGACGTGCATGAGTATATACTCTACTGTGACGTGTGTGTGTAAAGAAAGTCTGAAAAAAGCCTATGAATTAACACCCTTATTATGGAGCATAGTGATGTTTGCTATTTTAATTCATTTTTGGAAAATGCTTGCAGTGATTTAGTAGTGGATGTCATGACCAAGAATGAGTCCTGACCCAGGTTTAAAGACCAGTCATGTAAAGACTGGGCTCCAGAGTTTTGTCTACTCAGGTTTAAATCCTGGCTCTGTCCTACCTCAAGCTTTGGCTCTGACTCTTTCGAATACTATCGGTGGCAGCACACCCCCCCACCTCATGGGTTTCTGAGAGGATTTGGGGAGATACTGACCTAAAGCTCTTAGTGAAGTGCCTATTCAGAGTCTTTGTAACTCTCAGCTGCAGCAGCGGTGGTCGTGACTGTCCTTAAAGATGCTGCACAGCTGTGCTGGCTTCATGAGAAGTCGTGGAATTTCACTCCCTGAGGATATTGAGAAAGAGAGATTGTACTTGTCAAGAGCATTCATTATTATTTTCTTTTCTTTATTTTTTAATGAAAAATTTAAACGTATAAAAAGTTGAAAAAACAGTGCCAAGAAATCACCAGTATATCTATCCCTCATCTAGATTCATCAACTTTTAACACTTCTACACTTTACATAGAAATACTTTCCTTCTGCCAGACCTCCTAGACATTGGCTGTGGGCTCACAACAGCCAAGAACAGGGACCTTCTCTTGCACCACCACAGCACCACTAGTGAGCGTAAGAAAATGATCATTAGCCCAATAACATTATGTAACATGGGATCCACATTCAAAATCTCCTAAGTCTCAGTAACATTTTAAACAGGAACCTTCGAAGAATTTAGGATGAACTAGATTGCCTATGGAGTTCGTCACAGAGCTAAAGACTCCTGTGAAGTTGACATTATTAAAATGATGGTGTATCTTTTTGGCCTCCTTAATGTAAGCTGCAGAGAACTGACCAGATGAGGTAGAGCTTGTGGTTGGCTGCCCCAGGTGAGCCAGGCCGCTGGGCAGTCAGCGCACTGCTTTACAGATTGTACCCTTTGCTTGGCCAGTTCGCTCAGATTTGTTCTGGTAATAAAACGGGACCAGAAAGGTATACCTTGACTTACAAATTCCCAAAGGCTGTCGAGACTCAGCTTAAGCAATGGCGTTTTCTTTTTTTTTTGGAGAATTTGTCATTAAAAAAAAAATTTTTTTTTATTGATTTCAGAGAGGAAGGGAGAGGGAGAGAGAAACATCAGTGATGAGAGAGAATCATTGATTGGCTGCCTCTTGCACGCCCCCTACTGGGGATTGAGCTCACAACCTGGGCAGGTGCCCTTGGCCAGAATCAAACCTGGGACCCTTTAGTTCGCAGGCTGAAGCTCTATCCATTGAGCCAAACCAGCTAGGGCAAGCAATGACATATTCTGGTGAAAATGTATGGCTTACTTCAGAAGTGAACACCCAGGCCTACTTTCTGGATGGAAATGCTCTCTATAAGTATTGTAAAGCTCTAATTATTAACTACTATCCAGACTAATTGGAATTTCCTGTAAATGGAATGACCTTTGTACCCTTCAGGACATTGTTATTATCCTCTCCATGCAATTTAGAAGTTTCAGACTATTTCTTCTGAGAAATATATTGAGTTCATAGAAGCTGTATTGTGAAATGTACCCTTTGACTTGAATTTTAGTACAGGGCTTTGCCTGCTCTTAAAAGAGGCAGGTAAACCCAGCTAATGAGTGAAGTTTCAAAACTAAGCCATCATTATCCTACAGGTGACATTGGATCATGGTACATTGCTATCTTATTGATTTAGGTGCTTCAAACCGCAAAGTTTGTAACTGCCCTTCAGCCTTTTTTTTTCTTTTTTACCTGCAAGCTTACATCCAAAAGTTAGAATATGTCATAGTCAGGTTCTTTTTTTTCAAGCTCTTAAACTAGTTGATTTATTTTGTTCATTTAGTGAGCTTGGGAAGATTTTTTTTTTAAGGCTAAGTTTAAGATACCTTAGAATATAAAAATACGTGTATTTCCTGGCCTGTTCTATCTTTTGAAGGCCAGATTTCATCAAAATAAATGAATCACTGTTTTTTCTTCTTTCATCATCCCCTAATTGGTTTCCAAAATAAAATGATTAATGGCCGAGTTTCTCAATTGTATTGTTTTGATTACAGTCCTACTGGCAGTGCTGGTGATCATTGGGAAACATTTTCAAAATGGGTGATTGTGCCTGACTAGGTCACATGACTCCACCAAGGGTCCCGGATATGTTGCCACTAGGAAGTCTTCAAAGAAGCAAGCAGGCTTTTCTTGTAAGTTAAGGAAAATGATTTTAAATAATGAAAACTTAGTTACGATTAGGGCTCTATTTTTTAAAAATATTTTTACTGACTTTAGAGAAGGAGAGCGAGAGCGAGAAACATCAATGATGAGAGAGAATCATTGATTGGCTGCCTCCTGCATGCCCCCTACCGGGGATCTAGCCTGCAACCCAGGCATGCGCCGTCGATGGGAATCAAACCCGGGACCCTTCAGTCCTCAGGCCGACGCTCTGTCCACTAAGCCAAACCAGCTAAGGCAGGCTATATTTTTTCTTGAGATGTTTTCAGTTTTCAGAAAGGAAAAAAGTGTTCGTTTTAGAGTTCCCTAGAGCATATTTTAATTAGTGAAGTTTTAGACCATTAGTTTGTATGAAAGCATCATCAGCTGACCCTCTGGCAGGATATGCTGCTTATTCCTGACTTCAGGCCCCTTTTTCCTGGTGCCCTCAGAAAAGTAACTCCCATCTTGGCTGCTGTGGCTCAGTTGGTTGGGTGGCGTCCAGTGCACCCAGAGTTGCTGGTTCAATTCCCAGTCAGGGCACATGCCCAGGTTGCGTGCTCGATCCCTGGTACGAGCACGCAGGAGGCAGAAAATTGATGTTACACTCTCACATTGATGTTTCTCTTTCTTTCTTCCTCTCCCTGTCTCTCAAAAAATCAATAAAAGCCCTAGCCTGTGTGGCTCAGTGGATAGTGTCGGCCTGCAGGCTGAAGGGTCCTGGGTTCAGTTGCAGTCAAGGGCACATGCTCAGGTTGCGAGCTTGACCCCCAGTAGGGGGCGTGCAGGAGGCAGCCAATCAGTGATTCTGTCTCATCATCGATGTTTCTATTTCTCCCTCTCCCTTCCTCTCTGAAATCAATAAAAATATTTTTTTTAAAAAATCAGTAAAAAGAAGGAAAAATGTAACTCCCTTCACAGATTTTAAACACTTTGAAGAGTGGCTTGAAGCGTAAAGCTAGTTGGACGAGCGAGTGAGGCACAAGGCTGTCTTCTGGGCACCTGTTCACCGCAGGCCTTTGGTTCACGGCGCACTGCTCATTGCCGCGCTGTTCTATAGCTAGTTGGCCACCGGGAATTCCTTATTATGAGGTGGGTGGTTTTAGAATTCCACCTCAGATGGCATCCTCCCTTAATGCAGCTGTTTTCACTTAATACGTTTTGTTTAAACAAACCCTGTTCCTGGAAATGGTTTCAGAAGAGTCTGTTCCTTGTAGCTGCTCCTTTGCCTTTATTTTTAAAAATGGGTTCCCAACGATATCATCCATGCATGAGCACAACAGATTCAAAAATTCTGCTTAAGTTACTGCATTTATGAATAGTGTTGAGCCCAGATATTATAGATTGGTTCTTATTCAGTACCTTACTGACTTAACTTGGTACCTTTATTTTGCAGAAGTGACCAGATTCCTTTGTTGTTAGGTATATGCCCCTTTAAGGGACTCGTGCAGAAATCTCCCCTGACAAAACAGATAAATTAGGGAATGAGTACTTTTCACTTTGTAAACATGAAAAAAAATTTTTTAACATGAAAAATTTTTAACAAAAAGCCAGGGCTGGGCTAATTATATAATTAATATATTTTCAAATGGAATATACTAGTACATTTTTATTTTATGTACGATGACAATATTAAAATTAAATTCAGAAAAAAACTGGATGGAAATACAAAATAAGGTATTAGTGGTCTCTACTCTGACTTTTCTAAAACAAGCTTGTATTTTTATTTAAAAAATTTTAATGAGCCCTGGCCGGTGTGGCTCAGTGGATAGAGCATCAGCCTGTGGACTGAAGGATCCCCGGTTCGATTCCGGTCAAGGGCATGTGCCTTGGTTGCAGGCACATCCCCAGTAGAGGGTGTGCAGGAGGCAGCTGATTGATGTTTTCCTCTCATCGATGTTTCTCTCTCTCTCTGTAAAAAAGTCAATAAAATATATTTTAAAAAAATAATAAAATAAAAATTTTAATGAGAACCTTCTAAAATAGGAATTTATAAAGCATATATGCAACTCATTAAGAACTTTTTAACATAAACTTTCATTTTGTTATATTGTCATAGGATTTATTCTTGTCTTTGGAGAACTGTTTATAAATCATACATTAATTAAAGTGATACTTCGTTTACTGTCCCTCCCTGCCTGGCTGTAAGCTCCCTTCGCATGGAGACCATGACCACTCTGTGCACATCATATAACCTGACACACAGTAGATGTTTAGTAGAAACTTAATGAGTGAGTGAATAAAGGAATCAGTGAACACTTTTCACTTGGCGTGCAGTATGATGACAATAATAGCAAGCCACTTACATTACTCTTAACTATGTCAGGCACGGTTCTGAGTGCTTACATACTTTAATTCCGTATTTACTAAGTGTGGTGGTGAATACACAGCATTCAATAGCATGCTTGATAACATTTAAATCTTTGTTGCCAAGACCTTTATTTTTTGTGTTTGACAGTTATTTCAGGCATTTTCCACAGGCATATTTTGGCAATAAAATAACACAGGATATTCTTCTACTCCCAGGACTAGTGCATTTGTGATTCCAGGTGCAAATCTCTGTTGCCAGGAGCCATGGGCCTAGTCTCAAATTCAAACACTGCATCAGAGATAAGAGTTGGTGCCTTTTCCTTTTAGCCCTCTGTTTTTCTCTCCTTTTTTCCCCTCTTTGATTTTCATTTCGTTTTCTTTTTCATATTTTTATTGATTTCAGAGAGAGGAGAGGAAGAGGGAGAGAGACATCGATGTGAGAGAGAAATATTGATCAGTTGCCTCCTGTACACCTGACTGGGGATCGAATCCACAACCTAGATGTGTGCCCTGACCTGGAGTTGAACCCACAGCATTTTGGGGTACCGGATGATGTTCCAGTTGATTGGGCCACCGGGCCAGGGCTGATTTTCATTTCTTTAGCAGGTCTCCACAATCCAGTTCTAGGCCATTTCTGTCATCTAATAAAGATCCCCTTTGCTGTCGATCCCAACCCCCAACCCCAGGTAGCCACTCATCTACTGTCCATCTTTATACATTTGCCTTTTCTGCACATTTCACACGAGTGGAAGCATACAATATGTGCTCTTTTGTAACTGGCTTCTTCCACTTCACAGCATGTTTTTGAGGTTTATCTATATTGCTATAACAGCATATGTCAGTACTTTGTTCCTTTTCATTGTTGAATATTATTCCATTCTTTGGAAATACATTTTATTTATCCATTCGCCAGTTGATGGACATGTGGATTGTTTCCAATTTTTGGTCCTTATGAATAACTAGAGGCCCGGTGCACGAAATTTGTGCACTCGGGCGGGGGTCCCTCAGCCCAGCCTGCACCCTCTCGCAGTCCAGGGGCCCTCGGGGGATGTCCTAAGCCGGCAGTTGGACATCCTTAGCGCTAGTGCAGAGGCGGGAGAGGCCGCTGCCACCGCCGCTACGCTCGCCACTTGTGAGCCCGGCTTCTGGCTGAGTGGCACTCTCCCTGTGGGAGTGCACTGACCACCAGAGAGCAGCTCCTGCATTGAGCATCCGCCCCCTGGTGGTCAGCGCACGTCATAGCGCCTGGTTGTTCCGCTGTTCAGTCGAATTGCATATTAGCCTTTTATTATATAGGATGGTGCTTGTCCGTGTTTTCATTTCTCTAGGGTAGATTCCTAGGAGTGGAACTGCTGGGTCTGGTAGTAAGCTCTCCACATTCTCACCAACACATGGTTTTATCTGTCTTTCTAAATTAGTTATTCATGTGGCTGTGAAGTGGCATCGCACTGTGGTTTAGTTTCTATTTCTTGAATAACTAATATGCTGAATAATTTTTTATGTGCTTGTTAGCCATTCATATTTCTTACTTGGTGAGATGTCAATTCAAAATTTTTAAATTGGTTTGTGTACTCTCTTATTATTGAGTGGTAAGAGTTCTCTCTAACCAGGTACATGATAGAACACATGGGTTTTTACTTTTCCTCACATCAGCACCGGAGACTGGAAAGGGGAAGGGGCAATAGTAAGAATAATTAATTTGTACTATTTGCATGTTGTGAGTTGGACACTGGGTTTATGTGTTTCACATGGGTCATTTAAACCATTTTGTCATTTTCTAAAGCTTATAGAACGTTTCATATGCTTGTTCTACAATTAACAGTTTTTCATAGATAAAGAATAGAAACAGTTGATTTGGAGAATTCTTATATTTTTTGCAAGTTAGGACTGGTCTTTTAATATTATTACCATTAAGACTAAATGGTGATAATACAGATGCTGATTGCCAGTGATTTAAACAAGCTAGATGTTTATTTCTCTCTCCTATAACAGGCTGACATTAGCCAACCTGGATGTGTGTGGGGACTCCATAGGGTGAAACACCTTATATCTTGTTATTCTTTAAGATGCAATTCTGCTTCGGGATCCAAAAGGCCATTCCAGTTGTCCTGACCCCTTGCAGGCAGTGGGAAGTAGAAAAGAGGAGTGGGATCCCATTCCTTTTGTTTTAATTTAAAATTTTAGTTTTCAATTAGAGTTTACATTCCATATTGTTTTATATTAGTTCCAGGTGTATAGCATAGTGGTTAACACAGTCATATCTTTACAAAGTGTTCTCCCTGATGTTTCCAGTACCCACCCTAGCCCCATACATAGTTATTACAATATTATTGACTCTATTTCCTGTGCTGTACTTTGCATCCCTGTGACTATTCTGTACCTCCCAATTCGTAGTTCTTAATAACCCTGCCTTTTCACATGGCCCCCAACTCCCTCCCTCCTCCTTTGTGTCTGTGAGTCTGTTTCAGTTTTGTTTGTTTGCTTATTTTGTTCTTTAGACTTTACATATAAGTGAAATCATGTGGTATTTGCCTTTCTCTCTCTGACTTACTTCACTTAGCATAATACCCTCTAGGTCCATCCATGCTGTCGTAATTGGTAAGATTTCATTCTTTTTTATGGCCGAGTAATATTCCATTGTATATATGTACCACAGCTTTTTTTACCCACTCGTCTCTTGATAGGCACCTGGTTGCTATATCTGGGCTACTGTAAATAACACTGCAGTGAACACAGGGGTGCCTACATTCTTTTGAATTAGTGTCTTGGGTTTCTTTGGCTACATATCCAGAAGTGGAATCGCTGAGTCATAAGGCAGTTCCATTTGTAATTTTTTGAGGACCTTCCATACTGTTTTCCATAGTGAGGGAGTCCTTTCCTTTTAAGAACCTGAGGTTCAATATCATTTCTACTCACATACTATTGGTTAAACTTAGTCATGTGGCAATGCTCCGATGTGAGAGAGTCTGGGAAACGTGTTCTTTGTTCTGAGGCAGTGTGTCCATCTGAAACTTAGGGGTTAAGGCCTAAAACTTAAGGTTGAGGGTAAGAGAAGAGAACAGATGTCGGGGCCGTTGTTGGGCTTGAGGGCTCCTGTAACTAGTCTGTGGGATACTCATTCATTTCTCAGTAAAGAAAGACTAGCGGATAGCAGTTTTGGCCTAAGCCTATTGAAGAGTTACTTTTACTGTTGTCTTTAGAATCACACTAGAATGTGCTGCATGGTGAAGTAGTCATAAATATAAATTGTCATTGCTCAGGGGATTTGAGAGTAACTTAGAGACTAAATCTGACTCTGGAGTTGCTCTACTGAATACAGGTTTCATATACCAGCTGGGAGGAAGGGGGGCACATGAGAGGACAGCGGCTCAGGTCGGCTCTGAAAGCAGAAGCCTTGGTTTTGCAGTTTTCTTTCCAAGTGGCTGTTTCCTCCTGATGTCACCGCAGCCGCTCACTGAGCAGTGAACTGTAGCCATTCTTCTCTGCTTAATATGTACTTCTGGAGGAATACGCCAGATCTGTCGCTGCAGAGAGAAAAGGAGCATTTCGAGTTGTCATTGCTTCTCTAAGGACAGCAGGAATTTCTAGTAAGTGTAGGCAAGAAACTGTCCGGATCCATTTGTTCTTTGTGTGTTTAAAACCTTGACAACAAAAATTGGTACTAAATGTTTTGAAGAAACAAGCATTAATTTCTAGGTTTCCAGCTCTAGTCTGCTGAGAGGTTCCTAAGTGCCGAGGGAGTCTGGACTCGTGCAGCCCATTTCAGCTGCCCCGGAGATACGGCGGGTAAACATGGGCTCCTCCAGAACCTCCTGATACCGTGGGTAAACATGGGCTCCTCCAGAACCTCCTGATACGGCGGGTAAACATGGGCTCCTCCAGAACCTCCTGATACCGTGGGTAAACATGGGCTCCTCCAGAACCTCCTGATACGGCGGGTAAACATGGGCTCCTCCAGAACCTCCTGATACGGCGGGTAAACATGGGCTCCTCCAGAACCTCCTGATACCGTGGGTAAACATGGGCTCCTCCAGAACCTCCTGATACCGTGGGTAAACATGGGCTCCTCCAGAACCTCCTGATACCGTGGGTAAACATGGGCTCCTCCAGAACCTCCCGCTCCCCGCTGGGTCTCCCACTGAGGGGAGGGTCAGACAACTTGTTTTCTTTCCGTTCTGGGCCTTCTCTCTGCACTCCCCTCCAGCTGCCTGCCTCCCCCACCCCCAGAGTAACGTGATCTCCTAGGCCTGGTCTGCTGCTTTCGCAGATTCTTTTAGTCTTAGAGAAAGAGAGGAAAAAAATTAACCTTTGGGTTCCCAGTTCAAAGTTAACAAAACCATAAAAGCCAAAAACGGTGCCAGTGTTTGAAAATGAGTGTATTGCTTATAAATAACCAGTGCCTTTATCAATCGTTTACATTTTAATCGTTTATATTAAAGTGTACTTAAGGTTACCCTCTTACAAAGATACTAAGAGGCCTTTAGGATTATTGCAACTTGCCATTTTTGTTTCTTTTGTAAGTATCTTAATCTTTATTTACTATTCAGATTAAAAGCAAACAAATAAGATTTTTGTGATTTAAAATAAAATTCTGTGGCATTTTTAAAAAAGTTAACCAAAGAGACAAAAACAATTCATGAAAACATGCAAAATGTCTTTAAGTCGAATTCAAGTACTTAGAGTTAAAGAAGACGATCCCAAACTATTTTTGTTCTATAATATATGTTTACAGCTTAACGTTAAGCTGTGTGACTGGATTTAAGAATTCGGGGTTTGGTGGTTTCTTCACAACAGCAACGTTAAGATTTGAGACCCATAGTTTATAACAAATTTTAAATAGTCTTTCACTCTCTCGCGCTGGCTGGTGTGCTCAGTGGTTAGGGTATTGCCCGTGCACCAAAGGGTTGTGGGTTTGCGTCCCGGTCAGGGGTCAGGGCACACACAGAGGTTTCGGGTTGGATTCCTGGGGGCGCATTTGTGAGGCCACCGATTGGTGTTTCCCTCTCACATTGACGTCTCTCTTTTTCTCTCTCCCTCTCCCACTCCCTTCCTCTCCCTCTCTCTCTAGTATCATCAGGTGAGGATTAAAAAAAAATGTTTTTCACTCTCACGTTCTAAAACTGGCCTTCAGTATGGGTAACTAGTGGGTGTCACATAATGGAGAAATATAACAAGGGAGTTTGGAAATCTGGGTTCCATTCCTGACGCTGCCATTAAGTGGCCGTGAGACCTTGTGCACGTAATCCAACCTGCCTGTGCTTCAGCGATCTCCTTCATAAAATGGGCAAAGTAATTTTTATTTAAAATTGTTAAAGATTGCAGACCTATTTTTATCACTATTCCCTCCCCAGCCGCACTAAAATTACAGTGAAAAGATTTTTTAAAAAGTGAAAATACATAAGGACCAGAAGAATTCAAAAGGATAAATGGGTAAGAGAAGTGAACACATTTTTAGAAAATGGCAGTCAGAAGCACGGTGCTAGACTTAGCAGAAGTGAAGAAGATGAAGGTCAACCTCTTGTCAGAGAGACTTGGTTAGAAGTGAGCCTGTTTGCTTTTAAGAACCTGAGGGGGAAAAATCAGGAATTAGAGGCATTAGTACCATAGAAAGCAGGGGGTGGTGTGAGGCCTGTCATTGAAACCAAAGGGATCAATTGAGAGTCTGTAAAAGGGATGTTCAGATTGTCCACACCCTTCCCCAACCCTGTGCAGCCAGATCTCCTCTCCTTCCCACCCACGCGAGACGAGAGATTTTACATTGAGAAATTGCTTTATAATGTGTCTGGATTCGGCATTCCCCCCAGCAGGGGGGCAGGTGAGCTGTTGGGCAAGAGCAGAGTTTTTTAAAGCTGCACACTGAGTAGTGAGATTCTCAGCCCTCTCCCATTCCTGCTGGCCAGGGCCCTAACCTGTGGGTGATGTAAAGATTCTTTTGGGGGTAGAAAAACCAAATGGAATGGCCCTAGAGAAAAGCCCATTTGGGGATTCTTTTAGAGAGTAGCTCACCACCTCCCACCATTAAAGTCCACCAGTTGTCATGCCATTTCATGCTTACTTTTTAGTTCCTTACTTGTACATAATAAATGGACAGCCACGTTTCTCTGCACATTAGAGAAAAGTCTCTAATATGATAGATAAAGGGTAAAACAAATGCACAGAAAAAAAAAAAACTTGGTGGAAATAAAGACAATGTAGAAAACAGAAGAATTCAGAACTTTCCTTTGCTAGTTCTTAGAGGTTGCAAACATCAAACGAGTATGTTAAAAGCAGTAACAATCAGAACAAGAATGAACTCTTTAATACTGAAAACATTATAGCCAAAATTTTAAATTCAACAGAAGACTTGGAAAATAGCCCATCGTAGAAAGCAGACTGTAAAGACAGAAGCCTGGCCAATAAGAAACAAGGGCTGCTGTGTCTGTTGTAAGACCTTGAGCACCATTTGTCTCATCCATGTGCATGCATGACTCTGATTCAAAAAATAAAAACGAAAAATATCTAAAGGTACAAATAATAATATTAGTTTCCTCCTGGAGAAAAATTGTTTAATAGTCATGTTCACTTGTTAATTATAGAAACACAGTGGAGTCTTACTATAATGAGATTTGCTAGGAAGTGGGTTTACTCCAAGATAGTCAGTGAGAATTGTAGCCCTGGGAAGAGCAAGGGCATCACAAGCCATCAGTGTTATTTGAAAGACATCCTATGTGCAGCCTGCACATCACGTGCTGGGCGTGAAATGGGCCCCGTAAGGATGTGGGGGGTGGGGCTTGTGATCTGCCATAAAGCATAGTTGCAAAACCTTGGCTTTAGGATTAAAAGTAAGACTCGGTGGCATTTCGATTTTAGTTGTTACCCTACCCCGTAGCTAATGTTTCTTTCCCTTAACAAAATGCACCCGTTTCCTTTTCCCTGGGAAAACCTCCAGGCTGCCTTCACTCCCTCAGACTGCACTTTCTGGATCATTTTCACATCTCACGTTTGGTCACTTTAGCTCTTAACTTGGTCCCAGTGAGACTTAGGAGCACAGACCATCACCGGACATAGCAAGAGCCCTCGTTTGGAAATAACAGATAGCTCCTGTTTATTGAGCACTTTCCATACATGACTTCTAATCTTCAGAACCCTGTGACATAGCTACTCTTACTACCACCCCACGCCAGTTTTACAGATGAGAACATGGAGCTGAGAGGTAAATGCCCACACCACCACAGTGAGTGCCCAGGCTAGAGTCATCAGGCCTTTGTGACACTGGCTGGTAAACAGTGCTATCCCACTGAGAATGACTAGAGATGAACGTGCCCTGTACAGTAGTGGCAAACATGGGCGCGATTGGTGTGCTTTTCCAATCTTTCAGTGGACACACGGGGACCAGAAAGCGAGAGAATCTCGCAGGCTCTCACTGGACCGTGTTTGCACAATCAAAGGAAGTGGGTTTTGTTGGCATGTGCGTGTGAAATAGCATGCACATATTTCAAGTTTCTTGCCCTTTCCCACTAAAATTATTACCTGGGCAGGAAACAGTAAAAGGGTCAGTCAGATCTGGGATTATCTGGTCCTAAGGGTCCCAAACCAGCCCTCACATCAGATTCACCTACCTGCCTTACACTCCTACCCATCCTGCTGTTCACAGGTGGAGTTTCAACATCCTGCCTCCTTCTTCTTGGCATCCTGTCTCCTACCTCCTTCCCTTGACCCCCCCGTCTCCTCCCCCACCCCTTAAAAATAGGACTGAACTCCAAACTTCTAAAAAATTCAATTTTTTTATCCTAAAATATTCAGAAGAGTCCCCTTTTGGTAACTTCTTCTAGAGTTGTACCTTTCTTAAGTTCAGAAATTGCTTTCAAATGAATAAATTTTGGAAATATCTATTGATATTTGTATATTCCCAGTGAAAATAAGAAGCATCTTTCCTCTTCTAAAACGGCGGTTTTTCCAACTTACGTGCAATACCCGCAGCTCACCCAGGGACTTCAGATGCAACGCGTTCCACATACTCTAGTTCTGGAGGTCTAGAACGGAGACTACGTCTGCTTGGTCAGCAAGTCCCACCGGTGATTCTAAAGTTGTCCCTGCACCATACTTTGGAAACACAGCTCTATTACACACTTTAATCTAATTCAGGACCTTCACTCTTTCCTTCTTACTCTTCTTAATATGTCTTAAAATATTCTTGTTAGTTCTAGTTCCCAGAACTATTTTCTTTTAAGACATAGTCTTCCCATTTCTGTTTCATCCTCTGGCTTTATATATATTGTCCACTTTTCGCTTAAATTGCAAATTATGTGCCATTTTGGAAAATTCAAGGACTTTGGACTTTACTACTTCCTCGCTTTGTATATTTGAACAAGAATATTGCCCCTTTCCCCCTCCTCTCCCAGTTCCCTTACCTGTGAAATGAAATCACATTATACAATATCAAAGGATTGGTGTAAGGCTTGTGCCTGGCACGTATTAGGTGCACAAGAAGTGTCTGTCCTTCCGCAAACGGAATGCAGCATGACAAACAGGTTAAGTAGGTCACAGTCTTTTTCATTTCTTCGTTGTTGTTGTTTTTCTTTATTTTGTTAAGTTAATGCCTTCGAGGTTTAAGACTGCTTAGAGGGAACCCTTGGGAACTCATTTAAAAAATATATATTTTATTGATTTTTTTACGGAGAGGAAGGGGGAGGGATAGAGAGTTAGAAACATCGATGAGAGAGAAACATCAGTCAGCTGCCTCCTGCACACCCCCTACTCGGGATGTACCCGCAACCAAGATACATGCCCTTGACCGGAATCGAACCCGGGACCCTTCAGACCATAGGCCGACGCTCTATCCACTGAGCCAAACTGGTTAGGGCAAGGATTACTCATTTTAAGAGGATGAAGTCATTTGAGACTCAAGAGCAGAATATTAGTAATAGTCATTAGCTTTTTAAAAATAAACTTACATCCCAATATAAAGCACAGAACATGCAAACAAATATCTGAGCCTAATTAGCTGATAGTATTCAAGGATATGGTTAGAATTGCAAAAATGCCCATTAATGTGTATATAATTCTTGGCATTACTTGCCAATTTGAATATATAGCCTTTTAAATATGAAATGCTCTATAATGACAGGCTTTATCATAGTCTGGTCCAAAGCTCTTGCACTTCCCAGAACGGCACCAGAACAGATTATGGTATTTTTCAGCTTGTTTGTACTGGTGTCGCCCTTTTGAATTTTATTTTTGTCTTTACACTTGGAGGTTGAAAGGTTTAAGACAACACTAAACACGTCAGCAGTCGTTTCCCGAAGGCTCTCGATGAGAGAGTGTCGTCGCCCAGAGTCTAGATGGCACCCACAGGCACTGTACTTGTTACCCGGAGCCCTGTGTCTCCGGGTGGCTGGGCCTTCCTAGGCGCTCAGGAGGCCTGACCTGGCGCTACGGCACTAACCGCAGGTTCACTCCATCACAGTCAAAGCATTTTGCACATTGATGAGGATTTGTCAAGTTAACGATGGCTTTGCTGAGAACCCCTGTGACATGCACTAGTCACGTCCAGTCAGATCTTGACTTTTTATGTGTTCTTTATGGCAGACCTAAATGAAGATCTTCCTTCGCCGTTCCTGGGGTACTGAAGATACCCGTGTTTTGGTCATTACCCTGTCAGCCGGAAAGTTAAACAGATGAATGCATTATCGTCTCTGGGGCTGATCACCATAGCCAGGATCTCTCAACTAAGGCTTCCTCTGAAACATATACCACCTTAGTTATTTAACCAAATGCACAGATCGTCAAAGCTTTCATCCACTGGTCATCTATTTTTGGTCAGGTGTGGCTGTGTATGAATTCACTGGTCAGGAGCCTGATCCTTGGACCCAGGTAGACCTGGGTTGAGTCCAGCTCTGCCTGTTTCCATATGTAAGACCTTTGGCAAAGTACTGACCTGGCTGAGCTTTGAGAATTGGGGTAATAATACTATTTTCCTTACAGGATCATTGTGCAAATGCAGTGTAGTAGTGTGGACAGACCATGCTTTTCACAAGGTTCTGACACATAGTGAGAACTCAGTACATGTTAGTTGTGTGTGTGTGTATAAATAGTATATACACACACACATATAGATAGATAGATAGATAGATAGATAGATAGATTTGAGAGAGAGGAAGGGAGAGAGAGAAACATCGATTTGTTGTTCCACTTATTTTTGCATTCATTGGTTGATTCTTGTATGTGCTCTGATCTGGGATCGAACCTGCAACTTTGGCATATCAAGACGATGCTCTAACCAACTGAGCTACCTGACTAGGGTGATACCTGTCAGTGCTTATTATTCATGTGCTCTAAGATATGGACTAACTTAAGTTTTTGTGTGTGTTTTTTAAATAATAGTTTTTATTGATTTTTAGAAAGAGGGAAAGAGAGAAACCTATGTGAGAGTGTAACATTGATCAGCTGCTTCCTGCATGATCTCCACCAGGGATCGAGCTTACAACCTGGGCATGTGCTCTGACCTGGAATCAAACCAGCAACCTTTTGGTGCACAGGATGATGCCCAACCAACTGAGCCACACCAGCCAGGACTGGGCTAACTTAGTTTTTCTGCCTGTTGCTTTGATACTGTTGTTAAATTTTGTTTTCTGTTGTTACTGATATTTGTCTGATCTTTATTAAATTATTTGGTATGATTGGGGACCTCCTTGTTTCCTGTTGCCCTGGATTTCTGGTTTTATGCCAAGTGACACATTCTTGTGATACGACATTGTCTCCTACCAGGCCTGACCTGAGTTACACACAGATTTGAGCCCAACACAGCACTGAAATGGGTTTTAAACAGTGGTGCATGGCACCTGCCACACGAGAAACAGTTCTCTACTGAAGGAAAGGAGGCAAAGAAGGGACGCGGCCCTGCCTCTGAAGAGTTCTCACTGCGGAGACTGCATCCCCTTACGTGTCATCAGAAACCATGTTCGAATGCGAGCTCGCACATCGCTTCCTTTCCCAGCTGCCTCCTGGCCTGAATGCAGGATTTGACAAAGGTGCTGCATGCTTGTGACTGTATGTGGGTTCCAGAGCTCTGGATTATTCATTCCTTACCCACCCTTCATCACAGTAAGCTCACTGAGTAGAAATGAGACCATTACTGGTAATTCCAAAGGAATTTGCATTATTCACCAGCTTTCTGGGGACATGGGGTTTGCCAGGGCACGGTGCACGGTGGGACTCGGCCTTAAGCAGTGCAGGTTGGGAACTTCTCCTGGTTTCAGAAGTGGCGCGGAGCACCTGCAGTCTCCACAGGGGAGCAGCTGGTGTAGCCTGTTTCTTTCTTGGGGTCTTAGGATCGCATGTGCTTAAATGCTCTGCTTATAAGAAATCCTGTTGATTTAGAAGTTGGATTGGTTTTGGACCGCGGTAACGGTCTCGGTTGGCCTGGGCCTTACGAACGCCTAGAAAGGGTCCCGGCGCGGCGCGGAGGGGGTTAAGTTAAGGCTGTTAAGGAGGCGGGGGCGGGCCTCGCGGGCCGGGCTCGGGGCCCTTTGTTAACAGGCGCGTCCCGAGCGGAGACCGAGACCCGGCCGCGGCCATGGGCGGGCGCGCGGAGCGGCGGTGAGGCCGCATGGCGGGGCCACGGGGGCCCGGGAGGGCGCACGGAGCCAGAGCGACGAGCCGAACCTGAGCCGCGCCGCGGAAGAGAAGGGGGCGCTGGCCCTCAGGGCTCCGGCACACGAAAATGTTGGAGATCTGCTTGAAGTTGGTGGGCTGCAAGTCCAAGAAGGGGCTCTCTTCGTCCTCCAGCTGCTACCTGGAAGGTAGGCGCCGGGCCGACGTCGGGAGTGGGGCGAGGCGGCCGCGCGGCCGCCAGCGGGGCCTTCCTAGGCCTTTCCCGCCTGCGCGCGCTCCCTCCTCGCTCTCCCTCTCCTTTCCTCCCTTTCCTTTTCTCTCCATCTCCCCTTTTCTGTTCCTTTTTCTCCGCAGCCCCTGCGCGCGGTGCCGGCCGGGGGGAAGGGTGCCGGGCTCTGCCCCCGCGCACTGCTGGCCCCTGGAGAGCCCGCGTCGGGATGGCGGTGTCGAGAGGGGCCCCAACGGCGGGCTTGACCCGAAAAAGTTTGAGAAAGCGAACCCTGCGGGCCTGCACGGCCCGCACTGTGGAATTTCCACCGTTAATTGGAAATTATGTGTCAAAAAGGCCGGCCTGTGTGAAAGACAGGCTTTTCATTAGGTATCGTGTACTACAAAAGGAACACGGCTCTACCATTTATGGATACAGAATTTCAAGTGATCTTTCCACTCCCCGTCCCTAACCCAAACCGACCACGAGGAGGTCTTAGACATTCTCTCTCTCCGATGGAGTAAGAGAAATCGCACCAAATTTTAAGAAGGCATTGTGAATGAGCCCAGAGTATTTGGGGAGAGGGGGGAGTAATAACCACATGTTAGGTTACTTCAAAAAGCGGAGAGCCAAGAGCGGTTCCCTTTTGCCTTCTTTCCGTTCTGCCCTTCTTTTTCTTATCTAAGCCCTCCCCTCCCTCCCTTTCCTGTTCCTTGTCTTCCCTTTTCTGTCCCAGTAAGGTGGTGTCTGAAAAAAAGTGAATCGAGGATGAGTGGTTATCATTTGATGGCTTCAAGATGGGCCTGAAATTGATCTGCTTTTGAGACTGCTCATCCCAGGCATTTGCTTTCAGCTGAAAAGGCTGGTTGTACTT
This sequence comes from Corynorhinus townsendii, assembly GCA_026230045.1. NCBI lineage: Eukaryota > Metazoa > Chordata > Mammalia > Chiroptera > Vespertilionidae > Corynorhinus > Corynorhinus townsendii. The sequence continues at coordinate 173,902,663 of JAPDVU010000005.1, forward strand.
CAGAGATGTCATCCTGCCTGCATTTCTCCGTCCGTTTCATTGAGGGCTTCAAACAGGAATAGAAATGTAAAGCTCATTGTAGAACAAGTAGGATTTCTGCTATAGTGCCAGGAAGTTGTAATGTTTTTCTTTTTGAAATGAAGGGGAAATAAACAGAGGCCTTATTAATTGTCTAAACTATTTTTCTTTTCACTTTTTGGTTTGAGGGCCTGCTTGGAATCATATATGTAGCTCAAACCTTAAACCCCAATGATATAGGCAAAACCTGCTTGCCCTTTTTTGCCACAGTCGGTACCTGGGTCCCTTGTCCCTCTCTGGGATTTGCGGCCCGAGAGAAGGCCCACCCAGATGGAGTGGGCTCACAAAATCTAGCATTAGGGGAGAGATGGTTTATTTGTCCCCTAAAAGTTCATATCTGAACAGCCCAAATCAACTTCAGTTAATACGTGGCTTGTTTTCCAAGTTGCTCAAAATTCTGCACACATTCTCATTTACATCTGTAACGAGTTAGTGTCAGGCATTATCATCTCCATTTTGCAGATGGATGCCTAAGGCTGAGTAGATGAATGGACTTTTGTAACTGCGGAGCTGGAGGACAAGTTGAGGTCACAGCAAAGCTGTGACACTGTTTTGTTTTCATGAGGGGGGGCGGGAAGGGAGCGATGTAGTAGTACCTGGCTGGTTTAATTATTCTTTTTTGGGGGAGGGGGAGTCTAAAGTGACTTATTCCAGCATGTCTTGAAAAAATGTTGGCTCTCAGGTCTGAAAAAAAAAGGATTCTGGTAAAACAGACTGCTTTAGTTAAGGCTTTATCTGGAAAGCTATCACTGTAGGACTCTTTTATTGTTACTGAGTTTTCCTGATGTCATTGTTGTGTTTCATTGGGAAAAGTAAATGAAATTATTATTTTGTAGTTTAGAGAACTTAACAAACCTCAGTGATCCTTTCTTAAAGACTGGATGTGCTATTAGTCTCTTGGGAAAAATAGTTGCCAACATCTGGGTAAGTAATCCAGCCTGTTTTTACTGACATCTAGATCAATCCATCAGTGTTTATTGACAGCCACTGGGGCCCAGTCATCACACGTCATGGAGAGAATTAAGTATGGTCAAGTTTTCCATCCTATCAAAGTAGGGTCAGCTGTAAATGCAACTTGATCATGCATCTACTTTGCTATTCGGGCCTAGCTGTCAAAGCAATTATTAAATGCTTACTGTGTGCCAACCACTGTTTCAACATTCTGCGATTTCATTTGCTTACTTCTCATGACGGCCTTGTGGTTATTTCCATTTTATTGAGGAGGAAACTGAGGCACCGAAAGATTAGGAAACTTGTGTAAAGTAACAGAGCTAGCAGGTGGTGGTGCTGGGATTTGAACCCAGGCTGTCCGTCCCCAAAGAGTCCAGTTCAGCTACTCTGCTTTAAGGACTGTGACTGTTTCTCTTCTTCGGAGCTCTCCGTGGAGGTTAAGATAGTATCTTCAGAAACACCAGTGCCTCAAAAGGGGGCATTCTTTCTTTCCTGATACCGGTAAGAACGATTACCTTTAGCCATTTTGATTCCTCTTTGAAATCAATAAAAATATACTTTAAAAAACAGCTGTACATGAGAGCACATTCTAAAAGGGTATTTAGTGAAAAGTAGTTCCGTCTCCTGTGCGGTTTCCCTACCCAGAGGCACTTGGGAGTTCCTTGTGTGTCCCCCCAGAACAGCGGTCACCAACCTTTCAGACCTGACGGACCACTGGTTGGCGACCGCTGTTCTGGAAGTATTTCATGCATATGAAGGCACTTATAGCATTTGAATTTTGTTCATCAACTTTGTGAAAATGTATCTTTATAGCTGCATCGATTTACCGTAATCATGTTTATCTTTATAATCTGTGGTCTACTTCAAACACTGACCTTTCTGTTACTCCTTACCTCTAGCGATGTGAAAGAAAACACGAACACTAGCCATTTGAATTCACCTTTTCTCCAGTTTACTTCACTCGTTCATGTGTTTGAATTTGCATACATTGTGTATGGCTGTTGTACAGGGACATGTGAGCTCTCTGTGGTGAAATAAAAAACTAATGTCTGTGAAGTGAACTCTTGTTGAACTTCCAGATTTTATTTTAAGGGCCCTCTTGTACGCTTCTTGTCAGTAAGTTAACTTTCTGGCGAGTGCTTTATGTGGTCCAGCCACACAGATACACTTTTAGTGCTTCTGCTTCAGAGATGCTTGTGCTCTTTCTAAACACTCCCTCCTGAGCTCATCAGCTACTTCTCTCCTTCAGTAACAAAGAAGGTCTGAGGCTCCTGCTGGAGCCGGAGAGCCAGCCCGTCCTTCTCATGTGGGGTTGTGTTAAAATGCGCATTTCTGATGGGACACGCCTTGGCACCAGGCACGTCATTGGCATCCTCACTAATTCTCGAACCCATGCTCCGAGAAGAGAAGGAAGAAGGGCCCGTTCACTTTGGTTGGAAACACTTGAATTTTGAGTCAGGAGATCCGCTTTTTGTCCGACTTCTCTCTGCTTTTCTGTCTCATTACCTCTCAGACAGAACAAGCACCCTCTGTCCAGCTCACCTTAGAGGATGGTTTTGAGAACATATGAGATGATTCAGGTGGAAGTTTTGAAACAAATAAAATGCTTAATGTATGTATTTATACCGATATGAGGTTCCTTTGAGATGTCCTTAAGTCCAGAGAGTTTTATGGCGAGGATATATATGCTAAGGTCCCATTCTTATATGGCCCCCCAGCTCTGGAGCCAGCCAGTGTGGACCCAGATGCCATCCATGTTGCCCAGGGATCCTGGGCACATTGCTTCCTGAGCCTGGGTGTTCTCATTTCTAAAGCAGGCTCTGAGTAAGTAGTTCCTGTCTCGTTGAGTTGGTTGATTCACATGAGAGATTTCCTTTAAATTGTTTAGCACAGACCCGGGCATGGAGCAAGATGTTAGCAGGTGTTAGATGTTGTTACTTTACACAAACACTTAGCCGCCTGAAGTGTCGGTGTTGCCAAGTTTTCTAATGGCTGAAGTGTGATCGGGTTGAGTCGAACCCATCCATACTTTCTCTTTTTTTTTCTGAGTTTTTCTTGTTAACAAAACACTTTGTTTCCAAGTTTGTTTTGATGCATATAATTAATATTTCCTGTTCTTGGTTTTAAGGGAAAGCATCTTCCCTTCCTCTGATTCTTTTTCCCATGGTGAAAATTTTAATTATGGAAGAAAAAATTTTATTGGTTCATGGTTGGCATTTTATTTCTTCTCTCCAGAGGGAGTATGTTCACAGCTCCAAACAGTGTGAAAGCTAAAAATCTCATACTGCTTACTGCCTTGTTGCAAACTAATTGTGCCCGTGTACTTCAACACTGATCCAAAACAGAAACAGTTAGGCTTTAAAAATACATAACAATATTGTACAGCGTGATGGTTATGGTTAACAAACACTGTATTGTGTATTCGAAAGTTGCAAAGAATAGATCTTTATAAAGTTTCTCCTTCCAAGAAAAAAGTTACAGCTACGTGTGGTAATGGATGTTAACTTTTATGATGATCCTTTCACAATATGTACATATATCGGATTATTAACCTTTAACTTATACGATATCGTTATACCTTAAAACTGGGAAAATATATGTAACAAGAACTGAAGATCAAATGTGACATGGAAGAATATATAACTTTCTTCTGTAATGGTGCATTGTAGTAGAACACAGAAGAACAATTTCTACAACAAATGCTTAAGTTAGTCTTTCTTTTTCGCTTTTTTTTTTTTTTTCCCAGCAGAAAGTTTTAAACCTATGACAAAAGCAGACGACATAATGAACTCCCTGGCACTCATCACCCAGCTGTCATATTACCAGCTTCTGGTCCATCTTGTTTTCTTTCCTATTGAAGTTACAGTTCAAAAGCCATTGAATAGCTCTGCTAGTTACTGACTCTTTTTTAAAAATATTTTTTATTGATTTTCTTTTTTTTTTAATAGAGAGGAAGGGAGAGGGATAGAGAGTTAGAAACATTGATGAGAGAGAAACATCGATCAGCTGCCTCCTGAACACTCCCCACTGGGGATGTGCTCACAACTAAGGTACATGCCCTTGACCGGAATCGAACCTGGGACCTTTCAGTCCACAGGCCGACGCTCTATCCATTGAGCCAAACTGGTTAGGGCTAGTTACTGACTCTTGAGAGTCTAATTTTGTCCTCAGGTAATAAGAGTTGTCCTCCAAAATGGCTTTTCAAGTCCTGTCCTAACCCACACCGTAGGTGATTTGTTATCCCCTGGGTGCTGGGAGGTGGTGATAGGGAAGACAGACAGATGAGGCAGAGGAGAAACAGGTGGGGATTAGAGAGGGAGGGAGGGAGGGAGAGGAGCAGGAAGGGAGGGAGAAACGGAGGGGGGACAGAAACAGATGGGGAGACAAAGACAGTAGGCTGGGACCGGAAAGGGAAACCAAGATGAGAGGGAAGGAAGACACCGAGAGAGGGGACTGGGACAGAGGGAGGGTGTCCTGAGAGGAAGAAAAAGCAAGATGATGAGCGAGAGGCAGGGTTGGCAGCTGAGCAGGATCACTGGAGGGAGGGCCGGGGGAGTAATTTCTCTCTGCTTCCGTCTCCTGCCCTCACGTGCAGTAATAGTGGAGTTTGCGTGAGAAGGTAGTAGGGTTTAGTGCAGATAAAGTGCATGGCACAGTGCTGGGACTCAGTAAGGGATCAATAACACCTATTGTATTGCATTTCGTTGCATAAACTTGAACTTCATTACTCTTAATTTCTCTTTAGAGACCTAATTCTTACCAGTCCTCAAATTTAGCTAATAAGCATTGTCCATTGCGTACCTGAAAATTGAATCTAAAGGCAGGCCACGGATAGAATTAGCCATTGCCTTTAGGAGCCAAAATATCGTTTCTGTTCACGTTCAGCTCCTCAGGTTAGCACTAGAAAGAATAATGGCTAATGGGACATTCTGGCTCAGGGGACATTGCCTGCCATTGGGTAGCCCTCTACTTCAGTGACTGGGATCTAGGCTGAGCCAGGAGTCCTGGGTGATGCTTTAAAGGAGGGGAGGGCAGGAGATGAGAAGTGAGTGCTTTCAAACCAGCTCGGGCCTGGCAGGCAGAGCGGGCCTTCCAGGCTGTTGCAGACGGCCTGTGTTTCCAGCCAGCGCAGCTTTTCTCGCCCACAGCCAAACACTGCGTGGAGGGCGGGCCTCTCACCATGCCGTCTGCCTGTTAGGAAGCATCGAGAAATGGACTCGTGTTACACCGAGGTGTGTTTTAGGGTCTTGGCCAGACTTCACCTTCCATTAACAAACATATGCTGCGTTTCCTAGATCAGGGGTCCTCAAACTACGGCCCGCGGGCCACATGCGGCCCGCCAAGGACATTTCTCCGGCCCGCCGGGTGCCGCTGCCTGTCCTGCTTAGCAGCCGACTCGTCCCGGGCTCGCAGTGCGCATAGGAATTTGTTCATAGTTGTTTTTTTTAAAACTACAGTCCGGCCCTCCAACGGTCTGAGGGACAGTGAACTGGCCCCCTGTTTAAAAAGTTTGAGGACCCCTGTCCTAGATCTTCATAAAGGCTTTCCTGGTCCGGTTTCATTTGCTTTTCATCTTCACTATCGATTATTTCTGCTCTTCCGCTGTTAGAGGTTAACAGGTAGGTAAGGTGCACGCTTAAGTCGTGACGCTATGTTTTTTATCTTGTTGCCAAAGACAAACAAGTGCAGGTGTTCTAAGTAGGAGGTGATTTAAATAAACACGGGGCAGTGCTGTATGTCTGCATCATGAGGCCAGTGCTGAACACTCTGAAAATGCTTGGTCTCTGCCCCAAAGAAGTTGATGTTTGTGGTGACAGTAACAGGAGAAGTAATTGCCCTGTAGTGCCCTAGTGCCAGGTACCACACCTGACATTCGTACAAAAATTGTCTGCGTGCAGTGTGCATTGAGGGGCCTCCCCCGCCCCCTCCCCCCGCCCCCTCCCCCCGACAGCCCGACCAGGGATTAGGTCCATACTGTTGTCCTATTGTGCATTTGAGTCACCGAGGCTCAGAAATGAGCATCTTCCAGATGTGGTGGGCTGAGGTTTGAACAAGGCTTCCAGGCTAATGGTACTGCAAGGGACACAGATTCCTTAGGGCGGTAATAGAAACAGACACCAAATATCCAAGGGGGGGGAAGGGGAAGTAAGCTTGAGTGTGAGGCGGCAGGGGGAGGAAGGGCAAATCAGAGGCTTATAGAGGCAGTGAGGTGGGGAGGGTGAATTCCAGGGGAGGAAATGGCCCTTGTCAAGGTGCACACAGATGAGGCAGACACAGGGTTTGCGTGGGGCGAACGGCACGGCATCTGGGGAGGCTGGAGTGGAAAGTAGGGGTCACTGGAGAAGATGGTCCCTGACCAGACCCCAAAGGGCCTGGCGGGCCTGCTTAGGAGCCCGGACTTCTGCGGTGGTGGCACAGCCACGTTGTGAGGACCCGTTACATGCTAGGAGCAGTGCCTCCCACTGTATCTGCAAACCGCCCACTACCGTGCAGGGCACCTGTTCTTAGGTTGCCAGAGGTGCACTTCGAGTGAACGGTGACTGATGATTGACAGGCAGGGCCGTCACCCACACATCTAGACGGGATTTTGACAGGAGAGTGATTTGGTCAGATTTGCAGTTTAGAAGGACCCTTCTGACACGGGCAGGGTCAGAGGGGGAACCAGACGCGGGTGTGGTGGGGTAAGGAGAGGACAGGACTGACCGAAGACATTAGGAGGAAAAGTGGCCGCGATGTGGGTGTGAACTTGAGGGGATGAGAGGGAGGGAAGCGGGCACATCTGACAGGTGTTGAGTGATTTGAAGATGGTGGCTCTCATTTTACATTCGTCTTTGAACTCCATTTCCCGTAACTGTACACTTCGCAACAGATTCTTAAAAGGTGATACAAAAGTCCTTTTTTTTTTCATTTTGGTAGCGGGAGGGGATTGTAGGGACTGCTTATCTTCAGAAAGGTTAATACGTCGACTGTGAATAGGTTAGGACAGAGAATTTCATTTTCTAAAATGGACTGGCTAGGAACATTACAATGTAAAAAGTCCAGGGGAAATATTTAAGCCTTAGGCTAATTTAAATGACTGTTTTTTTTTTTAACTTTTTGCCTTTTGAAGATTTCTCTAGAAAACGGTTTGACTTTTTGCCTATAATGTGATAAAACTGCACTGGTTAGAAAAGAAGACAGTATAATTTGGACTTCCCACTAACCTGTAGCAGCCTTCCTTCCTGGCCCCTCCCCCGTCAGATTACGGGCTGTACGGAACCAAACCTGAAGTGTCGGAGCTGCCACCGGGAAGGCCCTTGGGTTCTGGGGTAGAAGTCAGGGGTTCTTGTTCTTGGATGGGAAAGTATTAAAACTTTATTTTACTGACCTCTGATTGAAAATTAGTGTTTCATTTTTAAGAACTTACAAGACAAACCACAGTAATATTAGCAGTACTTGCGACTGTCACCAGTAGAAATCAGATATTTTCATATCATGTAAAAGTTTTGATTATTACTTACATTCATTTGTTATTTAATGTGTTATTAAAGAAGCAGTAATATGTTAATAAAGCATATACCAAATGCATTAATAAAAGCACTATCACACATTTTTAAAAAGTTTGGGGGACTATTTCAATATAGTTGTGTCCCTTTGCAATTCTTCATCCTTACTCTATGCGTTTGCAGACCTTGTTCTGAGGAGGAGTCCCTCGGCATCACCAGGGTCCACTGCGCAGCACAGATGAACACCCGCTTCGTGGCCTTGGTGGGTTAGGCTGGCCTGGGATCCCTGTGAATCCTGCTTCCCGTGCTGGGCACAGTCTGGTTCAGGCTCGTCTCCTCCCTAGCCCCTGGCAGCTCCTGGCCCTGAGCATCTGTGTTCTTGTACATTCACCCACAGGGCAGCACCGGGCTCCTGTTGGACTTTGGCTTTGAGGCCTGTGCATGTTTATTAACGTGTGCCCCCGCCCTCCCGCCCCGCCCCCAGGCAGGGCCACGCGATGGTTCCTTGCATCATTCCCACTGCGCCGGACCCCTGCTCCCCAGCTGCTGACACAGCATTTGCGGTGCTGGGGCATTTTTGTGCAGTTAATGCCAAGGCTGTATTTAGCGAATAAATTGGTTTTTAAAATAATTTTAACTGCTCTGACTGAGGGTGTACATGACCAAATAAAGGGCCATGTAGACTGTAGATGAAATTACTTTCATCAAGCTCAAATTGTGGGAAACAATACTTCTCCTCTAAACTCACATTATAAAAAGTTGTATGAGACTGTTACAAACTGACTGGAGAATAGTCTGAGCATGATCTCATCAGTTGGAACAGAGTAGGAAATAAAACACGAAGCCTTCCCTCCTTTTTGAAGGATCTGTTTTATAGATTTTTAAATTACAGAGATTCCTTGAACTGGAGGGTAACCGTGAAGGGCCCACAAAGGAAATAGGAAGAAAGCAACATGGGTGAACAACTGAATGTGAGGAAAAGTAAAGGGAATGCTAATCACATCTGACACACCTGCCCCCTTGCCCCTCCCCAACCCTGACGTGGGGACGTGCCCTCTGTGGGCAGTAAAGACTGTAGGGAATTGCAGAGGGGACCGTGGCCTTGGGCCCAGCGGCCACGGGAAGGTGGAAAGCTTCCCAGGGAGGTTTTTCCTGGAGGTGCAGCTCCCTCCCATCCGAACTGGGAAGTAGCCTAGCCCAGCGCTGGAGTTCATGAGCGGTTTCCTTCTCTGCGGTGTGCCAGTGGGGCTCAGCAGCACCGCCCCTGGAAGTCAGACCAGATATGCCGTATCAGGGAATCTTCTGGAAACATTTTTGATCAGTGACTCACAGCTTTAAGAAAGGGTTCTTTTGTATCAAACTACCCTATCTAAATTGTACTTTAAATACCCAACCCATTTTCTTAGAATACTAAGTTAATCATGCACAGGCCCAGTGAGTTTCGTGGCGTTTCCAAACGTTTGATATTCTCTTAGTTGGAACCCTAGCTTTCTAGAGGTTTGTAGATATCATAATTATTGGTGCTTAAAATGGCTGATTACTTTTCCTGAGTTTGGTTGATGATGGGAACCTTTTCATTAACACTATGGTGAAATAACAGTAGACTTCTAAATGCGATGTGAGGCACTTTTGATGATACAAATATTAAATATATTTAAAATAAATATGACCCAGAAAGGATGCTGCAGAAAATGTTCACACACACACACACACACACACACACCCCAAAACCCAAGAATAATAGCAGATGCTAAACTCTTATTTCCCGAGATTTAACAATAGCCGAGAGATCCATTGGAAGGACGGAGGAGGGGTGCTGTTTGGGGCATCTTTTTTTAATGAAGCCGACAGGCTGCTTGGGGGTTTAACTTCCTGACAGTGAGACTGACAGAAAGTTCATGTATTAAGCAGGGAGGATTGAAGTACATTCTGCAGCTTTGGCCTGGTAAGCTGTAATCATTTTTAAGGTTGCCGAGCATAGTTCACTGTGAAATGAAGCAAGGAACTTGGCGTTTATACATTGTGAGTCAATTTGGACATCAGCCTGGATTGGGAATTGACTGGAAGGTTTGGGGGTTGGACTGTGGCTACGCTTCAGTGCCTCGATCCAGAGGCATGCATGAGCAATCCTTCCCTTTGGGCTTCGGCCATTAATCTGTGGAATGGAGCAAGAACCGGAGAGGAAAATGGAGGGACTGCCTTGGATTTCCTCACATCCTGTTGAAGCAAAAAAACAGTGGGAGGCCCTTTCCTCCCTGACAAAGGCCTCATCCCTTCACATGAACTTCCCAGCATCTGGCTCCGTGTTAGGGACAGTCCCTCTTTAACCCAGACCTTAAGTCGATGGTCATCCCTGGGTATCTGCGTTCTGCCTCTTCCAGGTGTTTTCCAGGCCACTTCCCCTGCTTATGTAACTTTCTTTGATCAAATCCAGATGCTGCAGAATGCTTGATAGAAGAGGTCAAATGGCATTTGAAAAGAAAAGCATTACTGTATTCATGACTTCGGTTTAATTTCCTGTATGGGCCTGGTCTGCCAAGGTTGTGTGCTCATGGCCATGGGGTTGGGACACGAGAGGGAAACGAGCAAATACTTTTTAAGGACAACTTGAGAAGATGCCCTCCTCCCTCAGTGTACTTTTTAATGGTAGATTATCAATTATATAAGCATCAGCTGGCTTCTAGTTATAAATTTTTTCTTATTTTTGTAATTGTTTTTCGATGATAAAAACAATCCACATCCAAAAATACAGGAAAAATTAAAGAAAATTATAAATGTTTGTAATCTCACCTACCCCGCATTATCCACTTTTTAACTACTTTTATTGGTACTGTTAACATACCACCCTGAGTTAACTACTGTTCACATTTTAGTGTAGTTCCTTCTGGACTTCTCTCAATTTTCTCCAGAAATATTTTGAACGGCTTTATGAGTATACTAGAGGCCCACTTCACGAATTCGTGTATGGGTGGGATCTGGCCAGCCCACCCCCATGAGGGCCTATTGGGGGCTGGGCCGACAGGGTGGAGGGGCTGCGGGAGGGCTCCAGGGCCTGTCCAGCCCATCTGGTGCCAGACCCCAGCAGCAAGCTAACCTACTGGTCAGAGCACCTGCCCCCTGGTAATCAGTGCAAGTCATAGCCACTGGTCTACCTGTCGACTGTCTGCCCCCTGGTGGTCAGTGTATGTCATAGCGAGTGGTTTAGCAGCCTTAGCATATCATTAGCATATCATGCTTTGATTGGTTGAATGGCCGACCAGACACTTAGCATACAGGCAGTCCTTGGGTTATGTTGTACTCAACATACATCGTTTCATTGTTAAGTGGTTACGTCGCCATCTCTCATTTATTTATTAAAAAAAAAAGTTCCGTCATTTCGATGTATGTACATGTGTGCTTTATGTTTTTTATTATTTATGACAAGTAAAGGTCAGGCATTGTTACCTTTCTTTTAAAACTTTTTTAGTTTCACTTCATTACTGTTGTGTGTGTGCTCCCTGTGAGTGACGTAGGTGCTTACGTAGGTGGGTTCCGACTCACGGCGAAAATCCGCATTCTGTCGCGCCTTAGGAACAGATCTCTGACTGTCGGATGGATCTCCGACGTAACCCGAGGACCTAATGTATTAGGCTTCTATTATATAGGGTTCTGTTTTATGGATGGGACCACAAACTAACTTACCTTGTGTTGATAAATATTTTGTACTTTTATGTTTTGCTATTTAAAAATCACTCTATATAGATCATTGTGTGGCTCTTGTTGTATAAATTCCTAGAGGTAGGACAAATTTACAGAATTTTTAAAAGACTCGGTTCACATTTCCAGTTGGCCTTCTAAAATGTTACAGCAGTTTCTACACCAAGTACAAGCGTAGTACAGGGTGCCCATTTCATTGAAGTGTCACACTGTTAGCCTCAAGAAAATGTACCAGCCAATTTAACGGAGAATTTGCATCTCTTTGATTACTAGAGGGTTAACCTGCTTTCCATTTTAATGGTCATTTAAGTTTTCTGTGAACTGCTTATTCATGGTTTTTTAAATTTAAATTCTTTATTGTTTAAAGTATTACTTAAGTCTCCTTTTCCCCCATTGACCTCTCCCAGCCACTCCCACCCCCCAGCACATGCCCTCCCCGCTACTGTCTGTGTCCATTGGTTGCTTATTCATGGTTTTGGTCAATTTTTCCATAGTGGAGGGATTTGTCTTGTTCCTTTGATATGCAAAAGTTATTTGATGTTAAGAATCATCCTTTGTCTAATTTGCTTAATATAATGATGGTAGACGTTCTTTTGACTTGCTTGCACTTAACTGACTTGCTGAATTGACCCTTGTGCTCAGCTACCCTTGCCAGGGCACAGATCCAGGACTGCCGCGCCCCAGTGCCTGCTGTGAGCACTGCTCCTGCCCCTGGGGTTGCAGCCACACCGCAGCCAGCTGTGATTCTTTCTGAACTGTTGTGTTGGTTTTTAGATATACTTGTTGTTTTAATTACTTGGTTAATATGAAACCGGTGAAATGCAAATGTGAAAAGGCAATTCTTTCTATGAAAATGGATGCTTTAGGCAGACTCAGTAAAGGCAGGTCACTTTTTAAAAATTGCTTCTGGACTAGAGGTGAGGTGAGTAAGGCCTGCGGGTAATTGGGAGGGATGTACTGGGTTACATAGCAAATGGCTCTGAGTTCTCCCTGCACCTGCAGGACAGTGAGCTGGAGGGGAGACAGTGCATTACAGGTAGGACTTACAGAAGAAGACAACTCCCAGCTCTGAGTGCATATCCACACCGAAAGGCTAGTCCTTGGCCCTATAGCCAAGACAAGCAAACCAATGCATATTCCAGTAGGGAGTGGAGGTCACGTATTTTAATAAAAAGTAATAATTCCCTGCTTTAATGAACTTTTTGTTGTTGTTAATTGGTCAATCCCTCATCACGATGGCACTACACACACTTTTAGAGCCAGTTTAAATACTCAGCGGGTCATACCTAGCACATCACTGAGCCTTCTCCACATTCAGACCCCTCCTTTAAATTATCTGTGTCCCTGTGATTCATCAGGAGAAATTACCAAGCATAGTAATGACATAATTTGGGATGCATTCTTTTAGAAAAACGATTCCTGAAGGTTTACTTCAGTCTGTATACAAAAGCTAGGATTGAAAGACCTTTGTTTATGTTCCGTTGGGTTATTCCAGAGAGTTATTAAAGAATGTCCATCTTTGAAAGGTCTCCAGTCATGTCTCTGGAAGTTTAGCTTAGTCCCTTTAGATGTCCTGGGTGCCTCCAGTGGGTTTTTTGTTTTGTTTTGTTAAGTGAATGCCGAAGAATCAGGCCTAGTCTTGTTTTTGTTGTTCTTAATCCTCACTTGGGGATATGCTTCCATTGATTTCCAGAAAGAGTGGAAGGGAGGGGGAGAGGCAGAGAAAGAGAAACAGCCATGTGAGAGAGGCATCGATTGGTTGCCTCCCGCCCACTCCCTAACTAGGGCCAGGGATTGAGCCTGCAACAGAGATATGTGACCTTGAGCGGAATTGAACCCAGGACCCTGAGTTCAGTCTGCAGGCTGACGCTCTATCCACTGAGCCCAACCAGCTAGGGCAGGCCTATTCTCGAGATGGGTGTCATTGCCCAAGAACAGGTATTTGGATGTCCTCTAAATCCATAAAGAGAGAAAATTAAAACAGTTTTGTTTTGTTTTGTTACCATTTGGATATGGCTTAAGTATGCGGTAGATCTTTCAAATTAGACCTCCCCCCCCTTTTTAAGTTTGATTTCTTATTGTAGTTTCCTTAAATGAGGGTTCATATTTCATTTCATAATATTCTTACAACTGTTAAGATCCACTTGGAGTAGATTTGCTGGTTTCAAAGAACCCTTGTGCATATTTGTCATCATCACAGAAATTCTAGATCTTCTAGATCGGTTGAGTGTACTTCAAGAAAAAGGAAGGCAGGAAGAAACTTCAGGAGGAAATAATGAATTATTTGACCCTGTAGTGACTAATAGTAAACTATTAAGAGATGTTTATTGGTTTTCAACCTTTAGAATCTACCTATAGACAAAGCATGAAAGATTTTGTTATTACAGAATAGACGACACGCTAACTTCCACAGGGTAAAGGAAAGGAAAGAAGGCCCTTTCGCAGAGTGAGGAAAGCTGGAAGGAAGGCGAGGATGTTGACACAGCTTATGAAGTCGATAGTTGAGGGACACTGTCTCGGGCTGGTAGGAAAGAAATAAAGGTGCAAGTCTGCTACTGAAAAGACAAAGGTAACCAGTAGTGGCTAGCGCGGGAGAGATGGGGGAGGGACGCAGGTTATAGGGATACAGCCTACGTTTAGAGAGAAGGAAATGATGGCCAGGAAAGGCGCTGTAGCCTCCAGGTGTAGAGGAGAGTGGATGGGAAATACTTGGTTTCATTATAAGCCCTTCTGTAATGTTTGATTTGGAAATGATGTGCATATGTTTGTAAACTTAAGAATGTTTTAAAGCAAGAAACTTGCCTTCCATACTAGAACAGAAGCAGCGGCAGACAAACGAGGATGGATTATTTCCAATTCATTTTGAATCAGTGCATTTAAGTGGCTCAAACTACTTGGGAACACCACCTGGGAATGCAAATACTTAGCGTTTTTCACAAGATTTGGGAAAAGAAGAGTCCATTCTTTACACCAGCTTTGTTTTAACATGTAGCGTGCACAGGTGTTCAAATAAGTTAGGACTGTAGAATTTTGGAATGTAGAATTTTGGAAATAACAGGTGTTTTTTTGCTCATGAGGATAAAATTAATTTTCCCTGATTACTTTCTAAACGTCTTCTATTCCCTGTTTCTCCCCCAGAAGCCCTCCAGAGGCCAGTAGCATCTGACTTCGAGCCCCAGGGTCTGAGCGAAGCAGCTCGTTGGAACTCCAAGGAGAACCTCCTCGCTGGCCCCAGTGAGAATGACCCCAACCTTTTTGTTGCGCTGTATGATTTTGTGGCCAGTGGGGACAACACTCTAAGCATCACTAAAGGTAAAAGGGCTGTGGGCAGAGGCGGTAGTTGCAAGAGCCAGAAATTGGGTGAAAGTGTGGCTTGAGTGTTGCTGATTAAAAGAGCAGATTGAAAGTTTGGAAGGCAGAGATAGCCAAAAAAGAGTCACTTCTCTTGAGAGGAGTTCCGGTGTAGTAGTCCTTCACAAAAGAGCTTTCCTTCTTCTATACTGAAAAAGATACCGCACCAGACACAGAAAAACACCTAAAAAGTTTTTATTGATTGCAGAGAGGAAGGGGGAGAGAGCGAGAGAGAGAGAGAGAGAAACATCAGTGAGGAGAGAGAATCATTGATCAGCTGCCTCCTGCACGCCCCCTACTGGGGACTGAGCCCAAAAACCTTTTCTGTGCCCTGACCTAGAATTGAACCAGTGACCCCTTGGTTCCTGGTCAGTGCTCAACTGCTGAGTCACAACAACCGGGCAAAACACTTTAAAAAAAAAAAGAAAGAAAGAAAGAAAAGGTATTTTTTTTCCTAAAAAGCTGCTTGTATTAGGGCACTTGAGTAAACAAAACATAATAGATCTCTAAAAACTGAGGCTATATGTTTATCTCGGTTTTCAGTACAAACAGGAAGCTCCATATAAAATGTACTATTATTCACTTAAAATGCATACGTTTCTGTGGACTTGTTGAAATGAAGTAGGTGTTTAGGATTTTGGAGATTTTTAGTGATCAGACAAGACTAGGTGAGAATGAGCGAATTAGCCTATGAAGCTGATGTGTCTGATTTGCTTCTTTTCTTCTAAGGTGAAAAGCTCCGGGTTTTGGGCTACAATCACAATGGGGAATGGTGTGAAGCCCAAACCAAAAATGGCCAAGGGTGGGTCCCAAGCAACTACATCACCCCCGTCAACAGTCTGGAGAAGCATTCCTGGTACCACGGGCCGGTGTCCCGCAACGCTGCCGAATACCTGCTGAGCAGCGGGATCAACGGCAGCTTCCTGGTGCGGGAGAGCGAGAGCAGCCCTGGGCAGAGGTCCATCTCGCTGAGATATGAAGGCAGGGTGTACCACTACAGGATCAACACAGCTTCTGATGGCAAGGTAGGGACCCCAGCCAGGGGAGCTGATGGGCAGGTGAGGGGGTTATTTGGCCAGGAGGACCCAGAGGTCCTGATGGCTGGGGTGATAGTTATTGCAACAAAACTCAACCAAGAAGGGGTTTGAAGAAGCTTTCAAGTAAACAGCAGGTATCAATTTATTAGCCTTATGAAAGACCCTCTGTCAGTCACATGTTATTATAAGGGCGGGTGTGGTTCTCTCATTGTCCTGCTGGACTTTTGCTGTTAGCAATTTCATGAGATAAGTGGAATATCTGTTGGCATTCGTACATACCTCTTACATTACGACTCTTTTTTGTAACAGATCTCTTATGATAGTAATTTATCCTCAGTGAGGAAAGTTTAGATAAAGATGGATATTTTAAAAGTCAAAAGCCACCTTAATAGCACCTCCCCAAAATAAGTCTGGTCCATAGCCTTCTTTCTATGGATAAAATCGTGTGTGTGTCTAGACACAGTTCTTCTACAAAAGTGGGATCACATTATACCCGTAGATTTCCAAACCCAGACTAGTTTTGTAAAGAGGTTGATATACTAGATGGTTTTGTCATCTTCATATGAAGGGTTCTTCAGAGTCACCAAGAGAAGAGAGGAACGAACACTTAGCGAATTCCTCCTACTGTGTGCTGGGGCATTTCATCTCTTAGTCAATCCTCAGGACAGATATTGCGGTAATCTGCGTTTTTGCATTATGAATGGATGATCAGAGGGATGGTATTTCTTGCCCAAGATTAATTGATGGAACTAGGCTGCAACCCCATTGTCCCCTCAGCCGTTGAGAGTGTAGATAGGTGAATTGTGGGGGTGAGTCCAGATGGTGTATGTATTCTTTAATTATATGTAATACATGCACATGGTTTGAAAAAAATGAATTACAATGAAAAGAAATTGTGTCTCCTAACTTAGTACCCTATCCAGAGGCAAACACTGTAACCAGTTTCCTCCAGAGGTACCCGATGTATGTATGTTCACATTTGAAAAATAAACGATGCATATTGCATAGTGTTCTGCATCTTGCTTTTCTCACCTCACCTGGTAATACGTTTTGGAGATTGTTTATGGCGGCACATTTAGAGCTGCCTTGTCCACACTAATGATGCCTAGCTGACGGACCATCATTTAAGTAGTCCCTGCTGGTGGACGGTTAGGATGTTTTCAACCTTACCTAGTGCAGTTTGGAAAAACACTGCGCGTACTACTGTGTGTACAGCGGAGCATATGCAAGTTGTTATTATAAGGGCTGGTGTGGTTCTCTCACCACACCAGAACTGGTGGAAGGGTATGTGCATATACATTGGTGTGGGTGTCACCCACTTGCCTTCCGGGAGATTGTACAAATGTGCTTTCTTACCAGCAGGGGATGAGAGAGCATGGTTTTCCTCATCCTCCTCAGCAGCACACTAGCAGACTTGTAGAGACATCTCTCTGATTGGTAAAGCCGGTATCTTCTTACACTTAATACGCATGTGTCACATGTTTGAATGATTGCCATGCCTTTTACTAAGTCCATCTTTTCCTACATATTTGACATACACCAAATTTACACATTTAGGTCTGTTGATCTCTCTTCCTCCGTTGGTCTTTCTGTACATGTGCCAATACCAGACTTTTAATTTGTAGTGCTTTATAATGTTTTAATGTCTGGTAGGGCTAGTCCCCTCTTCTTAATCTCTTTAGCATTTTTATGATTCTCACACATTCATTTGTACCATCCATACAAACGTATGTAGTGTGTACATGTATATGTATACTTAATGTTCTTACCTGTTCTTTTTGCATGCGTTCAAGTCTTTTGACCCAAGTCCTGCTGCCAGTTTCTGATCCTTCTCATCACGGCAGACATCTCGGTGCCAACACTGTGGTCTGCGTGGCAGACAGCTTCGTCGCGGTTGATGTGTGACTAGAGCTCAGTCTCACCAGCTTGTTTTTGGGACTTGGCCCAGCTGTGGAGCTAGGTCCTTCCATTGTGCAGATGTAGGCCCTCGGAAACCTTGCCTTCAGACCACAGGGTGCCTTTTTAATGAGTCAGAACAGCAGAGCGCACCTTGTTTATGAGTCAAAACAGGAGGTGATTTCTTGGAGCTGACACGTTGCTTCCCATCCGTGCTACTTAACCAAGGCAAGCCACGCTGCGTGGTCATCCATTGAGGTTTGTATTGACCAGGGTAGTGGTCTCTTCTCCCTGGATGTTTACTCAGCACCCTTGCAGGCAGATGCAGGCAGGCATGATCTAGTTGGACAACTCACAGGGAGAGCACGGCCAACGTGTAGGATGCATGACGTGCAGACTCTTGAGAGTCAGCCGACGAAGACAACCCTCCGGCTAAACGCTGGTGTGCGCCAAGGCTTCCTTTCACTCCAGGTGCAGCACAGGAAACTCCTTTGATCAGGCACTACCCACCACTGAGCAGCTCGTCCAAGGCCTAGACCTCCCACCCTCCTCCCTCCCTGACAAAGACCTCCCTTTAGCTGTTTGCACCTGGAGGCGTCTTGGCCCACAGGGTCATCTGGCAGACCATCTGCAGAGGCTCCTCTCTCGGGAGCTCGTGTTGGGTGGGGTCCTGCTCCTGGAATGCGTGGAACAGCATCAGAACAGACAGGCATCGCGGTGACTCGAGACGGTGTGGCTAGGCACTGACGGCGCTGCTCGTGCAGAGCTCTGCTGCAGTCCTTTCTGGATTTCCAAGAAGAAAATGGAAGGTTGGTAGGAGGGACAGGCTGGGGCTGAATAAGTTTAATTCTTGAT
The DNA here is from genome assembly GCA_026230045.1 of Corynorhinus townsendii. Classification (NCBI taxonomy): domain Eukaryota; kingdom Metazoa; phylum Chordata; class Mammalia; order Chiroptera; family Vespertilionidae; genus Corynorhinus; species Corynorhinus townsendii. Next base: position 173,921,012 of record JAPDVU010000005.1, read on the forward strand.
CTTCAGAAAACAACGGCATTTCAGAGATTCTTCTGTAAGGCTCCAGAGGGTTTCTTCTCTCCACCCTCTTGGCTCTGATTTGCCTCTCCGTGTTCGGAGCTCTCGGCAGCAGTCGCAGCCAGTCAGCCCGGGGCCACCATCTCAGGACCCAGAGCCCAGGACTGGGGTGTGTGTGTGTGTTTAGAGCTGGACTCGTGAAAGGGCCACACCAGACTGAGTGACTGCTGTTGCCTTAGTCTGGACAGCTTAAAAAGCTTCAGATATCCTGGGACGTGGATGCCATTCTTCCATGCTTCCTCAAAATTTGTGATGCTCTGCCAACAATGTGGAGCTAAAGACTGATTTTTATTCACCACCCCCTCCAAGTCCTTAGTTCTTCTGGTGGTGTCTTCACGTTCCTGCTGAGAGGTGCCCCTGTCAGCTCCCACAGTTTCTCACAGCCCTTGATGGAGGCTTTTCTTTGAAGAGATGCCCACTGACACTTCTTTTCTCAGTCTGCAGGTGGAGGAGCGGAATTTGGCCTTAGGCTTTAGCCGAGGTGGCAGGATGGGCCATTGTGTGACCTCTAGACTTTGAAGATTTATGCCCCTGACAGAGGCTCGCCAGGTGCAGACATCCTGGGGAAAAGCCGGCTAAACCTGGCTGACCTTCCCTTTTGGAGGAGCCTGTGAGCATTGTTGAGCACTGCTCAATTATTAAGTACCGCCTTGCTGCTGGTATGCGAGGGGCCCTTCCAGGGGCCCTCAGGGGAAGGGCGCTCCTGGTGAGAGCCTGTAAACAGTACACCTACGGCGGGACCCCAGGGCCGTCAGCTCCAGGGGGCACAAGGCTAAGCTCTGATAAGCCTGTGAGATGCTGTCAGGAGGAAAGCCATTCCTGTTGAGTTGCTTTGACAAGCCCTGTCTTCCGGGTTCCTGCATGGTCAGGAAGAGGCCCAGCCCTGGCTGAGCACCCAGAGTGTTTATGTAACCGGCTGCATAGCATAATGACATGCCATTCATAATGCTAATTTCACTTTCTTCTCTGCACATGCCATGAATTCCTGATGGAGATTACCCAGTTCACTAGCAAAAGCTGCTAAAAAACTAGAACTAATCAGGGGAGCCAGCAGACTTCTTGACTGTTAGAAGATGGCTGTGCAGTGCATTCAAGGAAGAGTAATTTTAATACTTAATAGGTGTCGGTATGTAAATTTTATGTTGAAAGATGAGTCACAGGGTCTGTAAATTTAATTATTGAAAAGGGTGAAGTTTGCCCATTCATTGAAAGCTCCCGTAACTCTGAAATGTCTAACGGAGGCGCCTGTGAGGGAATCAAATGAGACCAAGAACCAATTCTACATGAACTGGGGCTTGGGGAGCCATTAGCGTTCTGGCAAGTGAAGGAGCGTCATCTCCGGGTTGGGGAGCACTCCTTTCGAGCTGAGGCGGAGAAATAATGAGCCTGGCTCCCAGGTGACCTGCCTGTGCTGTGCCAGTGATTTCCAAGGTGGCGGATGCTCTGAGTCCAGGGAGTGCCTTCTCGGAATGGCTTTCTCTCTCCTCGCCATCGCTTGGTGGGGAAGGCACTGTACACTTCGCTGAGCCAAGAGAGGAGGACTTGGAGCATCGCAACCTGAAGTCAAGTATTGGCACGCCTGGCAGACTTTTCCAGAGGGAGGCGGGGCTCTCAGAGCTGTGCCCACATCCCATTGGGTCTCTCTGAACTGCACTTGAGTTGGGACTAACACTGATGGGTGCTGTGCACGCTGAGGGCAGGCTCGGCAGGCTGACTGCGCTCCCCTATCCCCTGCAACACGGCATCTGTTCAGGCGCCTGAGCATGTCGCACGGCATGTCCCTAGAGAAGGTCACTTCGCGGCGCTCTGAGGCATAAAATGGGGCCTTCTGGCGGGCCTCCTCCTTACCATCCAAGGTCCTGCCATTCGGAGGCACCATCTCACAGAGGAACAAGCTCCCCAGGCCTGTGGAGTCTTTCTGGAGAATTCCTGAATCGCTCAGAATTTTATCTTTGTAGGGTTGCTGCAAAAAGATTGTAAATTATAAACCTGTAAGCTAAGGTTTGCCATTGGCTTGCCTGAGTTTTTTAACAGTTTGTTTATGTTATCTCCCTAAGCAGCAAAAAAAGCAAGTCTCCTTGTTAATGAATCTTATCTAATATTCTGTTGAGGGTTATAGAAGGGACCAACTTGTACTAGGATATTTGTTATTTCCTTCCTTTAAAATATGTTAACTGTCTGGTATTACAGCACAGAAAGTAATGGAGCCCACCATAACCAACAGCCGAGGCCTCGGCCTGCCGTGTGTGTTCAGGCTTTTTCTTCCCCTTTCTTTGTTTAAGTAATGAGATGTTACCGCTACAGCTGACTGACCTCTTTCCCTCCTGCCCCAGGCATCATCACTGTTCCAAATCTTCATTCCTCCTTCCCACACCTTTGCAATTTGAGCAAGTCTTACGAACCCCTAGTCGTGATTTTGAGTATTCTTTCTGCCTTCTTCAGGATCGTGGGCTGGCCTCAGCGAGCCAGGAGATTCAGTTATATGCCTGGAGTCCACATGTTCTGTGGGGGTTTTAATGTGGAATTGATTGCCTCACCACATCACTGAAGCAGAGAGAAGAAAAAAGATAGCTGTCACCATCCACATGGTTGCCCTCTGTCTCCTTCCTTTGCCTCCCCCCGGCTCTGTTGTGTCTCGATGAGAACTCCTGGTGGAGGAGCTCCCTGCACAGCTGCTCACCGCTGCACATCTCAGAGAGAGACTGGCAAGCACGGGTGTCTGAAAGCCTTCTCCTGGCTTCCTGTGGTGGAAAAGCCCATGCAGCCTTCCAAGGCCTGGCTCTTCCTGAGGAGCACGGACCAGCACCCCATGGGGGACCCACTGCTGGGCCTCGCAGGGCTGGGCCTCTGATGCTTCTGACTCGGCCCAAATCCAGGAAGTAGGAATGAGAAGGACATTTATGCTTTGTTTAGTAATTTTCATCTCTGATCACTGTTTAGTTCTAGATAATAATATAATTGTAGGTAATAATGATAGGTTTTAATAAGCATACTTATCCTATATAATAAAAGGCTAATATGCAAATTGTCCCCTCGACTGGGAGTTCAGGAGTTCAACTAGAGGGCAGGGCCAGCTGGCCAACCTCACGCGTCCCCTCCCCGAGCCAGCCTGCCCAGTCAGTCCCCATCGATCGGCTCCCATCAGGGCAGGCTGGCCGGACCCCACTTGTGCATGAATTTGTGCACCAGACCTCTAGTTTTTAAATATTTTCTAATCAAGCAATACTTTTAAAGTTCTACCCTTCACTACTATAATCAACAACTATTATCAAGTACCTATTACATGCTCATTCTTGTTCTCAACATTGGGGATACAGGATAAAAATGGGTATTTCAGGGCTTTGCTCTCACGTAGCTGACATTTTAGTAGGTGGGACAGACAATCATCAAGCAGATAAGACGGAATTATCAGTCAGCGGTGAGTGTGGTGTAGAGGAGGAAGATGGGATATGATAGTGCTGGGTAATGGCTTCAGATCGGATGGCCAGGGAAGGGTTTTGGACATTTACACGGGGCTCAGGATGGGAGAGAGAACCGGGCATGTACTAGTAAGGGTTAGGTAGGTGAGGATTTCACTCAGGAAGCAGATGCAGAGGCCGGGGGGCATTTTATTGCATCTTTCTGCTTTAGCAAGTCAATGATAGCCTGGGTAGCTCTTGGTCGAAGTGGAGAGCCCTTTATCTGAGGGTTGCTGTGCAGACATGAAGGCTCAGCAAAGCTGGTTTACTGGAGCTGAGTCTGTATTTACCCTGTGGGCTCTCTTCCTCAGCTCTACGTCTCCTCGGAGAGCCGCTTCAACACTCTGGCCGAGCTGGTTCATCATCACTCCACTGTGGCCGACGGGCTCATCACCACTCTCCACTACCCAGCCCCCAAACGCAACAAGCCCACGGTCTACGGCGTGTCCCCCAACTACGACAAGTGGGAAATGGAGCGCACGGACATCACCATGAAGCACAAGCTGGGAGGAGGCCAGTACGGGGAGGTGTACGAAGGCGTGTGGAAGAAATACAGCCTGACGGTGGCCGTGAAGACCTTGAAGGTAGGCCTGGCACCGCGGGCTGGGAGGCCATGGAGAGCCCCCCGCTGTCCGTGCTCAGTGAGAGACGTCCGTCATCGGCGGGTGTGCAGAGGCCCCTTTCCAGGGGCTGCTGCTGCAGCAGGGCCGAGGGGCCCGTGGGTGCCGCGGAGTGGGCTCTTTAGTCTCTTGTCATCTGTGTCTTTGTGCACTGAGTCGGTCTCAGCCTCAGTGCGTTGCCACATATGGTGGGGCTGAGACGCGCTGTGGTTTTTGGTGTGAAACGATGAGTCATTTGGAGAAGTTTTTTTCATTCTATGGCAAGGTCTTTTAAAGCCGTGGGTTTCCATTCTGTTTGTGTGGCATCTGAATCACTTCCTATTGAGAGTTAAGGGAAGGAAGGAAGGAAATAAAAACCTGCAGTTCTGACAGGAGATTTAACCAAAATGCGTTTGACATTTCTGTGGGTTTTTGTTGGCAGCTTTGAAAAGCAAGTGCTCTTTGTTTCTTAGCAGGTTCCAGTTCTCTTTATTGTGTGTCCAGACTTCTGGAATTAAGGAAACATTAAGGCTTCTTACGACTGCGGCTCACCTACCCCGCCCCCTTCTTTCTTGTTATCTGTGACTTTCATCCTCTCAGCGAATGCATGGTGTTGGGCTGGCCTTCCCAGGCGGTTTGTTTTCCTTTGGAAGTGCTTTGAAATCTTTAGGATGCCAAGGGAAGGAAGTTTTCATTTGCAGCCTTCTTCCCTGTGTGATCTGCGCTTTACCTATGGTGAGAGTGTCCCCTAGTGTTGACCTGCGTGATCTTCACTTGTTTTAAGTGAACTCTGACTGTGTGGCGGGACGTGTGCACAGAAATTGAGAGTCAGCCCCTTTTCGTAGCTGAAGGAAAAGAACTGAAACGTCCACTGCTGAGCAAATGGACCCCACTATGTGCACGCTTCTCAAACAGCAGTCAGGCGCACGCAGCGAGACCACGCAGCCAAAGCGCTCGCCTTTTAGGGACTCCATCACTCTCCTGACACCCTCACTCAGAGGCACAGGAAGGCGGAAGGGACAGTTTCTGGCTAATAAAAAGTGACGCTTTAGAGAAAAGATCACATTCTGTAGTCCTAGCAACCACAAGGGCTTCCTGGCTCTATATTAAATGTGACCCCTGAGATCTGTCCTGGGGGCAAGACTGACCTTTGTGTGTGGTGGTGGTGGTGGTGGTGGTGGTATGGTTTGGGGTCACCTTGTGGACTCCTAAGTATTTCCCAGATGGGGTTTTTAAAATTTAATAAGCATTTATGAGTTCCTTACTTTTGTTTACCAGACCCTGCACTTAAAACTGGGGTTGTGAAATAGATTAGAGGTCTTCACTTCAGGCTAGTCTAGGTAGTTAGAATGGTCTGGTTAGTAGTAAGCATAGGCATTCTAGTTAGTAGGAGAAATGAGCAAGTATATCCATAATTGTAGTGAGTGTGATAAGGACCACGTAAGGTATGAGGATGGCGCTATGTCATTTCACGGGAATGAATGGAGGGCTGCCCAGTGAGCTGTGCTTGGTGGGGAGGGAGCATGAAGGGAATCGGGAGCCGGAGCCATCGTGGGGGAGCAAGCCTGGCCAAGGGAACAAAGTCGGGAGAGACAGGTGGAGGGCAGAGAGGGCACAGCCAGGGGGCTTGAACCCAGCTGAGGAGCTGCGATACTGTCGTGGAGGCAGTGGGGCCCCTGAAGGGCCTGATGCACAGGGACGTGGTGATAGGATTTGTGTTTCACAGGGACGGCCACATTGGTGAGCCCTAGGAAGAACTAAACGGCCATTGCCCTGCCGCTTACAGACCAGGGAGCACAGAAGCGGTGCGTGCGCGCGCTGCAGCATCTCCATTGAGCTCAGTTGAGGACTCGGCCCCGGGACACTGGGCCTTGACCTGTTAAAAGCCTGGTGTCACCCACACATTTGCCAGGATTTGTGGAATGAAACAGGGAAGACTAAAAGTACAAAACACACTGGATTTCAATCCAGCCAGGACTTGCGTGAAAACTTTAAAAAGAGGTAGAGCTCGTGCGACGTGAAGCTGATGCTGTTTTCTGAGCACCTGAAGAGGGGGGTTCCGAGGAGAGACTCCTGCAACTCGGTGGTGCTGGTAGGTTCTCATGCCAGTGAGTCAGAATGATCTGGAATGCACTTCTCTAATGATTTGTTTTTAAACTTTATTATATGCTTTTAATGACCCCCCCCCAGCCTTACTAACTTACGGTCCCAAGGTACAGGACCCAGGTGCATGGCGTTCTGTGAGCACTCACCCCAAGTGGTAGCCATTTAGGGAAAGGAAAATGCGTCGTCATCTTGAGGGATGTTAACCCTAAACATGGTACTAAGCGACTCCTAAATAAATGTCCCCCTCCCATGGCATAAGACCTCTCTCTGCTCCCACTTATCTGAGAAGATTAGTGTCAATACTTGGAGCATTTATCCCCACTGTAGAAGCTGAGGACTTTGAGCGGACTCTGTGACAGTAATGGCTGACATTTACTGAGCTCTCGCCCCGTGCCTGTGGAAGAGTTCCGAGTGCCTTGCATGTAGCATCTCGGGGAAGCCTTACAACAGCTTTTAAGGAAAGGGCAGTACTCTTCCCACCATTTAAAGATTGGAAAAACGGAAGCGGAGGGAGGGGAAGTAACTGGCCTGGAGCTATACAGCCTGGAGTGGCAGAGCCAGGCTTTCAACCCAGACATCCTGCTTCCAAGCCCAGTTCTGGTGTTGTCACTCAGGTTCTTACTCCCCACATACCATAAAATACACACACACACCACGGTTATGCGTCTTAAAAATCACCTTTCCCCTCCCCCTGCACTTCCCTCATAGACTGTAGCCAGGATCTGTCCTTCTCTTCAAGATCCCCGGAAAACCTTGCAGCTCTAAGCCAGATGGTTCTCCAAACCAGATGGCCCTCCGCTCAGTGCCTCTTGTGCCAGACCCCAGTGGGCCCCTAAGTCAGTCTCTCCCCTCAGCCCTGTCCTGCCAGATTGGTATTGTTGGCCCCTCAAAGGGCAGAACCAGCAGGGGGAGCAAGGCCCTGCACTTAACCGTGACTCCTTACTGAATCACCAGGCGGCCTTGGCTCCTCCCTGCAGGACACGAGGAAGACAGAAGAAGAGAAAAAACGGAGGCACAAGGTTGACCCCTATGGATGGGAAACTGCAAATACAGCCCAGGCCTGCTGACGGAACTCCTTGTGTGAATTCTGACAATATTCAGGAGGGCGTAGGCTTGCCTTGACCCTTGCTAATGGCAGGCTGTGCCCAAGAGAACCAACTGTCAGCTACAGAAAGCCCCAAGTTTCACACGAGTTGTGTTCCAACTTAGCTTGTGAGTCAGTTTTTTCTATGAAATAGTTGTGTAAGTTATAGAATTTAGAAAAGACTACTGTTAGTCTAGTTGGGGGTGTTATGATTGAATCATAAGCTAACTAATTTACCATTAAAACAGTGGAACAGCCCTAGCCAGTTTGGCTCAGTGGATAGAGCGTCAGCCTGCAGACTCAAGGGTCCCAGGTTCGATTCCGGTCAAGGGCATGTACCTTGGTTGCGGGCACATCCCCAGTAGGGGGTGTGCAGGAGGCAGCTGATCGATGTTGCTAACTCTCTATCCCTCTCCCTTCCTTTCTGTAAAAAATGAATAAAATATATAAAATAGTGGAACATAATGTTGTTATATGTTGACTTAAAATTATACCCATTTACCTATTTTTCGAACAGGTAAGATATGCACAGCCTCCTCCTTGATTTTTGTGTCTTTCCAGAAATAGTCCGCGTGGGCATTCTTTTTAGCCATGCGGTGGCATGCCAGAGCCACTGTTCCGTGCCTTCTGTGTCCACTTCACGTAACTTGACGGTTGTTCCTTGTCAGCACACGTCAGGCTGTCTCACGTCTGTGTGGCTGTGTTTGAGGGTGTACCAGCCTCAGTGGGCATTTGTGTCCTTTTCAATACTTGACTCTTACAAGCAGTGCCACGGGCTGCGCCTTGTTTGCACATAAGGCCGAGTGGCCTGTTGGTCAGCTCGAGCAGAACTGCTGGATCAGGGGCCACGTGCATTTGTGGCTGTGACCCTGCTCCCAGGTGCTCCCAGGGAGCCCACCCACCTGCACTCTGCCAGCAGTGTCGAGGAAGCGCCTGCTTACTGTCCCCTCACCAGCTCAGTGCGTTGGGTTTTATATTTGTCATTCCCCCCGGAAATTGGTTTTGTTGGAGAGCTCCGGAAATGAGCGGGGAGGAAGGGCTCCGTGGCAGCACTAACCTGGGACAGCCTCCGGTGGCTCTCTGGCTTCACCAGGGGCGGTGCGCCCGCTGTTGCCGGGCCACACCGGGCCTCGCAGCGGCGTCTCCTCTGCCTGGGGAGCCAGCCGGGACACAGCGGTGTCTCCTCTGCCTGGGGAGCCAGCCGGGACACAGCGGCGTCTCCTCTGCCTGGGGAGCCAGCCGGGACACAGCGGGACACAGCGGCGTCTCCTCTGCCTGGGGAGCCAGCCGGGACGCAGCGGCGTCTCCTCTGCCTGGGGAGCCAGCCGGGACGCAGCGGCGTCTCCTCTGCCTGGGGAGCCAGCCGGGACGCAGCGGCAGTGTGTGGGGCCAGAGCCCTGGGGCTTCCTCCGGGAGGTGGTTTCTTGTGGATGTTTTGCTTCGTTTCTGCCCCACCTTCCAGTGTATTAAACGTGTTGCCCCTGGTCCACCTGATGGGGAAGGATGGCACTCCCTGCGGTTGTAACCCTGCTCACCTACCGAACCTGAAATACGTGGAAACTGATCTCTCAGACGGGAGCCCTGGTCCAGGGCCCGGGTCCCCACTCAGCGAGGCAGTGAGAGCCCTAAAAGCTGCGCAGCCATTTTAAACTTGTTTTTTATGACGTAGAACACGTCCTCTTGGCGGTGAGCCAGCGAGCGCACCGATGCAGCTGGCAGAACATACCTGAGAGATGTTGCGTGGGAGAATGCATCTCTGAGAAAGACAGAAACCGTGTTCAAGAGCCAGCCTGTCTTAGATGCAAGCAGAGTATTCGGCCCACTTCTCAGGCCTGGAGACCAGCTGTCCTTACCCTCATGAGTTCCGCTGGCGGAGTGCGGACCGCGGCCTGGGCACCGCGCCGGGCACTCTGCCCGAGGGGACACTGCTCTTCTTTCCTCTTGTAGATGAGCGCGCGGCAGCTCGTGAGGGCCTCCGTGTTCCCTGTTCCGGGAGCCACGCACCGGGGTCCACAGTGGCAGAGCCTGGTCGGCAGAACTCGCCAGCCGTCTCTTAACCTCTCGGCCGTGCCAGCCGAAAGTTCACCCGCCCCTGGGCCGGGCCTGTCAGTCCCTGTGAAGAGAGGCCAGGTGACCCCTCTCCCTCCGCGACAGATGAGCCTGAAATTCACACCTTTACTTCCAGAGTGTTGCTTTCACCCCAGTTAATCTGAGCAGTTCGATTTTACTATGTAAATGGGAGGATTCTCTTCAGGGACATGGCGGGAAGTTTTTAAATAGAATTGAAAGAAAGTAAATGTAGCAGGGTAGCATCAGGGACCGTCCTAGTTTAACGGCGGCGTGCAGGGTGCTGTTCGCAGTTTACATTATAAGCTGAACCAAGTCTGGTTCCAGCAGAGGGAGCCAAGTTCACACTGACCACCCTCAAAGGCAAAAACAAGCCAGGGTTTAGTTGCACTGTCCACACAGGTGCAAGCGTGTGCTAGAATGAAGGCCGAGAGAAGGGCGGACAGAACGAGAGGAGGGTGCCTTTGAAAGTTGTGTTGTTCTCTTGTGCATGTCCAAGTCTCAGGATCTAGAACACGGTTCTTTTAGGGAAGAGCCCGTAGCTGTAAGAGCAAGTGATGTTTCTGAAATGACCTCACCGTGCGTGCATTTTTACATGGCGCTTTAAAATTAAAAAACGCCGCGTGTCTAGAAACCTTCATGGGAGAGCTACTTTTTGAGCAGATTGTTGGCCAAGCAAGATTCTTCAAGGCCCTGGTCTTACATGAGCAGCACTGGGTCTCCGGTTCTGGCAGGCGTCCGCGCTCTGACATTAGCCTGTCAGCTGGTAAATCCGAGCACTTCACCCCCGAACGGCACGGTCAGCTGAGCATGGAAAGGAGTAGAGCGGACTCAGAAGAATTAAACAGCTAATGGGGTGGCAGCAGGGATGAGGCCCTTTCCCCCAGATAGCTTGACACAGAGACTACCAACTACGTGTAATTGACATTTAGAGCAGCTCGCCATTCTTAAAGAGCAATAAATTGTTCGGAATTTCAGCCTCACCGCGGCCTAACTGAGCACAGTGATAATGGCTGACACAGAGCTCATTGGTCACGCTTCACTTGTGAGCACATAGATCAAAGCGAGGAAGGGCCGAGAGAGGTTGGCCCGTCCTCTGCGCGTCTTCCCTACGGAATGGTGCAGTCAGGTGAGGGCGGCAGCCCGATCCTCGTCTCCCAGAGGGGCGGGAGGCATCTAGTTTTCAAGAAGTCACCCCCATCTCCCGTGCACTTTCTCTTCAGTCCAACTCCAAGTCCATGTTGAAACTTGGGGGGTGGCGTCATTGGCCTTGATAGCCAGGTTCTCACAGCACACAGACCGTGTCACTTACCACCACCTGCTGCCTGGTTTCTGGACTGTGGGTTCTTGAAGTCAAAGAGAGGGTTACCCAACCGAAGCCCCAATAAGGCTCTTGTATAACAGGAGCCTTATTGGGGCTCCTGGCGCCGCAGCGCTCCACACTGGCGCCCAGAGCAGTGATTTCAACCCTTTTCATCTCACACACAAACTAATTACTGAATTCACACCAAAAAGCGTATGTTTCTGCCAGTCTGACCCAAAAAAAGGTATCATTCTGATTCATTCACACCAGACAGCTATTTTTGTATTGGTTATTGTCATTTTTTTATTTGACTAAGGGAAAAGAAGTCTGTGCCCTTGACTGAATAGTCAGGTATTGCATGTTTTAAGAATTCTTGCAGTGCACGGGTTGAAAATTGCCGGTAGACTCAGAATACGTGAGGAAATGCAGAAGTGTCTCTTCCATGTGCTCTGGGCATTTGCTGTATCTTTGCCTCCCCTCGGCGTGCGGATACTGCAAACTTGCTGGCCTGAGGATGGTTTAGAATCTGAGTAACGGACCTGGCAGAGCGAGCGGTGACTGCTTCATTAAGAGCCCCATGACACCACACCCTTTAACGGTGTCACGTGCTCTGTCTCTGCCGTATTTTGAGACAGAGTTCTTCTTTGGTAATCCGATATCGTTTGTATCACCAGCGTCTCTTCTCTTAAATCAAGGGCACATTTCAGATTTTTTTTTTTTACATTATGCGTGTTAGGACCCCTTGAAAACTCGCTCTTCCTTAGGGAACCGGTACCGTGTTTGTGGCATTTGCCTGTACACATCCCCCCCACCCCCTTCCCCCCCCCCCCTCCCCGCCACACACACGAACTCCACAAGGTGATGGACACCAGTATGGTCTCTGCCACCAGAAGCAAGTCACCAACATATACAGGCCAGCCCAGATGTGTTTCCCTGGGGGAAATCCAGAAGTTCAGCCCCGAGTGGGAACTTCTGGGTGCTGCTGAGGTGATCAGCGGCAGCGGAGCCTGTCCAGAGCAGAGTGGGCTTGAAACTGGCTGGCCAGAGGATTGTTCATCGAAGCTCTAGCTCCTGCTGACCATTCACGTCGCACTTTCCCACCTCCTTGCTGAAAGAATGTCACCGCTTTTTTTTCCTGCAGGAGGACACCATGGAGGTGGAAGAGTTCTTGAAAGAAGCCGCAGTAATGAAAGAGATCAAGCACCCTAATCTAGTGCAGTTACTTGGTGAGTGTGTGCAGTAAACCCTCGGGGTGGCGCAGGTGCTGTGAGAGCAGAGGCGAATGGCTGGCGAGCGTTTGGTTTGGACATCTGCTCCCTACCAGCATTCAGCCATTGGTAAAGGAGGCCTTTGTGGGATTGTGTGTGTTGGGGGGTTTGTGAGGGAGAGAGCGTTACTACTTTAAATTGACACCTAAAAGCATTCAAATCTCAAATTGGCTTCTGAAACTTAAGAATTTTTTTGAATTATATTTTTATTGATTTCAGAGGGGAATGGAGAAGGAGAGAGAGAGAGAATCATCAGTAATGAGAATCATTGCTCGGCTGTCTCCTGCATGCCCCCTATTGGGGATCTAGCCTGAAACCCGGGCATGTGCCCTGACCGGGAATCAAACCGTGACCTCCTGGTTCATAGGTTGACACTCAACCACTGAGCCACACTGATCTGGCAAAATTTAAGAATTTTTAACGTTTCTTCACTGACATGATTCTGTAAGTGGACACAGCCGTCAGACATAACCATTGAGGGTGAAGTAACAATGACTTTTAGACAGTTTGATGTGGGCCTGACCTTTGCTTCTGGACTCACTGATAGCCTCTTCCTGTGAGTTCACTGGCTTGAGAGGAGGACAAGAGCATGAGCGTGTCCCTCCCACAGGAGCCCGGTCTCAGGTCACAAGTGCTTGGAACCATGTTAGAAGTTGGAGCAGAGTCAGCATCCGTTTCAGAAGCACTTCCCTTCAGTGCCGGTCCCTTCTGACAGTCGTTCAGTTGGGAGTCGAGCAGCATCCTGAAGCCCTCACTGTCTCGTTGGCAGGGGTCTGCACCCGGGAGCCCCCGTTCTATATCATCACTGAGTTCATGACCTATGGGAACCTGTTGGATTACCTGAGAGAGTGTAACCGGCAGGAGGTGAATGCTGTGGTGCTGCTGTACATGGCCACTCAGATCTCCTCCGCCATGGAGTACCTGGAGAAGAAAAACTTCATCCACAGGTAGGAGCCTGGCCCGGCAGCCTCCCCCCAGAGCCGGGGAGTGAGCGGGGGCTGGGCATCCTCCTAGAAAAGCCCCAGCCTCTGAGGCCTTCTGGCCCAGCCCCTGATGTCAGTGCTGGCAACACAGTAGACCTTGAAACAGAGGCCCACACTGAGTCCTGACACTGCCGGCTTCGGTGTGCGCAAGGCCGGGCCTACGAAACACCTCACTTTGGAACCATTTTGGACTAAATAGAATATTAAATGATTCATAAAAGGCGTCCTTCCGAGTAACCACAGCGCCCTCCGAAGTGGAGGCTCGTTCCTCCAGGCCCGCATGCGTCCTCATGACCTGCCCCTGAGGCAGTGGGCGTTGCTTTTACACACATTTGCCGAAATGGCCAGTGTGTGGGTTTTGTTTCCGCTTGGGGTTGGTTTTCCCCCTCCCGTCTCCTTATTATCACTTGATTCTCCACTTAAGTTGCTGTCATCTGGGTCAGCGACGTTCCCCCAATTGTCAGAATTGTGTGTCTGTGGCTCTAAACGAAGCACCGTGGCTGTTTTAAAGCCTGGAGTGTTTTGACCTTCAAGTGTGCCACAATGATGTCGGTCGTCGCATTCTTTGGTGGTGGAAATGGCTTCCTAGCAAAGTGACAGCCAGTGCCGGACAGAGCCTGACGGGCTTTGCCGGAGTCTTTTATGCAGGATGTTCTCCACGCCACCGTGGTGACCTTTCCTACCAATTAACTGGAGTGTGAAACCTGCACATGAGATTTCCCAGCGAGGAACAAGGGTGCCCTGTGTGAGGTGCTGCGCTTCCTTGTACGGCAGATTGTCTGTGCTCCACAAGACCCTGATTCTCAAGAATGTGAACCCTCTGAGGCTGCAAATTGAGATTTCCTGACTCTGGTTTGCCTTGCACCGCAGGTCCATTCCCTCTTCATTCAAGCAAACTTGGAATCCTTTACCAAAATCCTGCTAGGCGCAACTCTGCTGTACTTAATTTCCCTCTGGTTGCTGATGATGACGCTGTCCCATGCAGCCATGGCCTTAGCTGCTGCCTCGGCTCATTGCTCCATGCCTGTTTGCCTTGTGACTTCATGGCTAAGGTCCTTGACCCACAGATTAGACTCCTACTCCCTAGTACGATCAGGAGGCAAGAGGAAGCTGGGTGTACAGGAGAGAAATTTCAGGGTACGTTTGGATAAGCATCAGGAAGAAAGAGGAAAGTAGGGAACACCGTCCGGGCAAAGGATGCCCTGGGCTTTATTTCGTTCTGTCCCACCAGGTCTGGATAGTACACGCGGAGACTCGCTCTGCTGTACGTTTCTCGAGGCCTGGCCTGTGTGTTTGTTCCTGGCACAGGGCAGTGGCAACCAGACAGACACTTAGGTGACACTCACTATTCTCTAGGCACCAGTTGAAGCACTTTACGTAGAATGAATGATCACAACAACCCTAAGGAGTAGGCGCTGTGATTCCCCTTTTCATTTATGAATGGCCTTGCTCCAGGTCACAGGGCCGGGCCCGCTCCAGTCCCCCTGCTGCCTCTCACCATGTTGGGAGCCCAGGTGGTGCTGAGGGCCGGGCACTGCTCCCCGGTGGAAGTTAATGTGAGTTTCCGGGGACCAGACTCCCTTTTTCCATTGTCGGTGGTGGATGGGTGAGGCTGGAAAGCCAGCCAGGACCTCTCATGGGTGAACTCTGTCCTTTCCCAGAGATCTTGCTGCCCGAAACTGCCTGGTAGGGGAAAACCACTTGGTGAAGGTGGCTGATTTCGGCCTGAGCCGGTTAATGACGGGGGACACGTACACAGCCCACGCCGGGGCCAAATTCCCCATCAAGTGGACCGCGCCTGAAAGCTTGGCCTACAACAAATTCTCCATCAAGTCCGACGTCTGGGGTAAGGGCCCCTCAGCTCCCCCTCCGGCCCCGGGTGTGGCTTCTTTCCTGGTTTTATTGTTTGTTGGTTTTGTGAAACTGCCTCTTTCTTGCTCTTTTGCCCCTCCCCCCATTATTCTCTTTTTTGCTTGTTTCTTTTTCATTTAAAAGGCGTTTTCCCCTGTTCTCTCTTCAAAATGAAGTAAAATGAGCTTTTTCTTCCAAAGTAATTGAGGTTAACTTACCCTTTATCTTCACTCTAAGTTGGCTGCTTCGTTTTGGGGCACCTAGCCAGCCCTGCAGGGAATGCTCTGTGGTTTGGTTTGGGCTTTCAGCAGGCGCTGACCCTCTGACGCCCCAGGTGACAGTACTGTATTTTTACTTCTTTAAAGAACTCCTTGTGGCAGATGGTAAGCATGCCCTAAAGAAGACAGAGCTGCCTAATGAGCGCGTTGCCCCCATCCCCCAGCTTACTGGTCACCACCTCTTGGTGCTCTTGCATCCTCTGTGCCTCACTCACTTCCTTATTTTGAAGCAAATTCCAGGCATCATATTACTTTGTCCGTAAGTATTTCAGTATGAGCCTCCTAAAGATGGCATTTTCATTCTCATAACTACAGTGTCCCCTCCAAAAATTGACAGTAATTTCCAAATATTATCAAATACCCAGTTAGTGTACAACTTTCCCATTAAATCATAAAGGTCATACTTTTTGCCCTGGCCAGTGTTCCTCAGTGGTTAGAGCGTTGGCCTGTGCACCAAAGGTCTCGAGTTAGATTTCTGGTCAAGGGCAAGTCCCTGGGTTGCGGGTTTGCAGTTCTTTTCCTTATTGATAGTCAGGCTGGTGGGAACGTCACATTGCTCCTGGTCCCTTCGACAAGACCCTTGTAGCTTTCGAGAGCACCTGTGATCGTTCCACTTGGTTCCCTGCCCTAGACCTGAGCCACCCATTTCTCTGGGGAGGAGTCAGCTCTGCTTCCTTTAATGGGATTGGAATGTCAAGGCTGTGCTCAGGGCCTGCAAAACTTCCAAAGATTTTGAATATATTTCTATTGGTTTCAGAGAGCAAGGGAGAGAGAGAAACATCAGTGATGAGAGAGAATCACTGATCGGCTGCCTCCCGCACGCCCCTCACTAGGGATCGAGCCCATAACCCAGGCATGTGCCCTGACCGGGAATCGAACCTTGACCTCCTGGTTCATAGGTCGATACTCAACCACGGAGCCATGCTGGCCGGGCAAAGATTTTGTAAGATTCTTGTGAAGCGTTGGAAGGGACCTTAGAGATACCTCATACTCCAGAAGGGGAGGCGGCCTGGCTTAAGCACACAGCTAGCTGTCACAGAGCTGGAGTAGAAATGGCCTCCAGACATCTGGCCCTAGATTCCTTCCACACGTATCCCCACAAGGTGGTCACGTTACCTACAAGACCCTGGAGGGGCTTGTCGCCGCAGCCCTCTCTCTCCTCCGGTGTGTTCTGGTCTGTGGGGGCGAGTGAACTGAAGGCTTCATTCTGTCCGGGCAGTTAGTAATTCAGAGCCTGGTAAAATGTCAGTGCCTGGCCTGTTTCTGAAGGTGTAGCTTCTGCCTTCTACACAGGCGACCAATTTTAAATGTGGAATACTTAAGTTCTGCCCGTTTCAAGTGACCTTTCTTACTCTTTCCCCCTAGCATTTGGAGTGCTGCTGTGGGAGATTGCTACCTATGGCATGTCGCCCTACCCGGGAATTGACCTGTCCCAGGTGTATGAGCTGCTAGAGAAAGACTACCGCATGGAGCGCCCGGAAGGCTGCCCAGAGAAGGTCTACGAACTCATGCGAGCATGTGAGCCTTCCCCTGCCCGTTCTAAAGACCACACGTGGGCTTTGCAAAGAATCCCACTGCGGGAGGATGTATGGAAAGCAGTGAACAGGCTAATTTAATACATATTTTTGCAGACTTTTTTTTTCTTTTCAGTTTTTCTCTATCCCTTTATGTGTGAGGGTTTTTTGCTCTTGTTTTAATGCAAAATTGGGATTGATGCATACCAAACTTGGATTTCTTTTTAATAAATACCAACTCCTGGGCCTACCTTCACACATCTGTTGTAGTAGGTAGACATTTATCTGGTTGGTTTTGTTAGATATATAAAACCATTCCTGCAATGTTCTTTGCACTTAGCAGCGTAACAGACAAAAATCTTTCCATGTCCATAATTTGGAGATGTCTCTCCTCTCCTCCTCCCCCCACTTAATTTTATCCAGCTGTTTAGCATCCCATTAGGTGACTTATTCAGTCCTCTTTTCATGAACATGTGGTTGTTTGACACATTTGTTTGGGATTTTGCCATAAGCAAGGCGGGAGTGAGCACCCCCACACACGTACTGGTTTTGCTAAACATTGAACTGTTGGCTCAGAGGGCTGTGTGCCTTTTAAGTTTTGATAGATTTTGCCAAATTGTTTTTCAAAAAAAGTTGTACCAACTTATACTCCCACCAGACGTGTATGTGAGTGACTGCATCCTCACCTTGATCAATCCTTCATCCTCATTTGAATCTCGTTGACTAGCATTTCTTTACTAATGAGGGGTTTGGACTTCGATAACGTGAAGTAAGGGTAAAGTAGAAGGCGGCCTATTTGGTTTGTCATTCTGTGCACTTGCTAGAATGGGGTTGGGAGAAAAATATTTGTAAATGCAGTTTTGGCTGTCAACATCTCTCTGGGGTTTTACAATCCATATGCCTGCCAGTATCTACAGTCTTTGTAAATTCTTTTTATATATATTATTGATTTTTTACAGAGAGGAAGGGAGAGGGAGAGAGAGTTAGGAACATCGATGAGAGAGAAACATCAATCAGCTGCCTCCTGCACACCCCCCACTGGGGATGTGCCCGCAACCAAGGTACATGCCCTTGACCGGAATCAAACCCGGGACCCTTGAGTCCGCAGGCCGACGCTCTATCCACTGAGCCAAACCAGTTAGGGCAGTCTTTTTAAATTCTTAATGTCTAATAGGACATAATGGCCTTCACTTGTCACACCAAAAAATGGGTAGCAGGAGTGGAATACTTCTTTCGATTCTAGACCTTTCCTTGAGAATTGCTAGCCACACACTTGTTATTGTTAGCAAGGCCTCCTGGGTGATCTGATTCTGTCTCCTCTGTCCAGGTTGGCAGTGGAATCCCTCTGACCGGCCCTCCTTTGCTGAAATCCACCAAGCCTTTGAAACAATGTTTCAGGAGTCCAGCATATCCGATGGTAAAGTGCCCGACCTTGGGGTGCCTGCCGTGGGTGAAAGGTTGGGGTAGGAGGGATGGTTGTAGGGGACTCCAGCCCTGGTCCTTTAGTTCACTTCCAGGGAGAAGTGCGCGGGCCAACAAGTTATCTGAGACCAGAAAGCTGGACAGAAGTGTTGAGTGTGGAGCTCTGTCCTTCGTAGCCATGCAGAATTCTGAAAACTAAGTGTTGTTTCCTTATCATTTTTGTCTTTTCTGTAAATGTGTGTAGATGACCACTGTTACTTTAAAAAGAAAAAAAACCAACACACCAAAAATGACACATACTAATGGCTTCTGGTGTGTGTGTTGTTTTTTTGGTGGTTCCTAGAAGTGGAAAAGGAACTGGGGAAAAAAGGCATGCGAGGGGTTGCAGGTACTTTGCTGCAGGCCCCAGAGCTGCCCACCAAGACAAGAACCTCCCGGAGAGCCACGGAACACAAAGACTTCACCGACCTGCCCGAGACGCCCCACTCCAAGGGCCCGGGAGAGCCTGGTATGTCGTCCCTGCCCCCTCCCCACTGGAGGCCCAGGCCAGGGGGGTGGGCACACGGGACGCAGTGAGTGGAACCTGCACAGAAGGGCAGGCAAGTCCCACGTTAGTAATCCGGCGATGAAAGGCGGGTTCTCCTCTCCCAAAGCGGCCCGCCCCCGCGAGCCTCAGCAGCCATTGGCTTCAGCAGTTAGGGCAGTCAGCTGGGCGGAGGCGCTATGAGCCCGGGGAAGAAGCCCACCTTTTCATGTGTCACTCCTGCTGTGGCCCAGAGCCAGCGTGCTGTCTGGACTCTGAGAAGCGAGAGGGAGGTGGGGGTGGTTCAGGAGGACTCTCAGTATTGTCAGGGGCTGATCTGGTGCCTCCTGTGTGCCAGGCTCTATTCGGAGCCAGGCTGCTCTGATGTCGCAGTTGTCCCCCTGCCCCCCAGCCCTAGAAGTCTGGGTCCTCCTGCAGACGGCGGAACCAAAGTGCCGGAGGTGGGCCAGCGTCTGGTTTGGAAGGGATGCTCTGAGGGATCACAGACTAGGTGGGAAGGGACGGGGCAAGCTGGCAATATGGGATGTTGTGCCACAGCAGGACCTATAGAACCATGATTCCCCAGTTTTGTGTGTGTTGTTTTTGGGGCTTTTTTAGTGTTTCTGTTGATTCTGGAGAAGAGAGGAAAGGAGAGGGAAAGAGAGGAACATCTATATAAGAGAGACACATCGATTGGTTGCCTCCCGCATGCACCCCGACTGGGGCCAGGGATCAAACCTGCAACCCAGGTACGTGCCCTTGACCGGAATCGAGCCTGCAACCCTTTGGTGCGCAGGCTGATGCTCTAACCACTGAGAATGCCAGCCAGGGCACAGCCTCTGTTCTGCAGACGAGAAAGCTGAGGAGGAGCACAAAGAAGTAACTCGCGAGGCCTTTCTGAGCCCAGAACCCAGAGCTCTCAGAGAGTAGGAGGCGAGCTCGGGAGTTGTTAGTTGGGACTTGTTGAACCTTCCCCATGTGTTGCAGACCCTCTGGACCACGAGCCTGCTGTGTCTCCATTGCTCCCTCGAAAAGAACGAGGTCCCCAGGATGGTTGCCTAAATGAAGATGAACGCCTTCTCCCCAAAGACAAAAAGACCAATTTGTTCAGCGCCTTGATCAAGAAGAAGAAGAAAACGGCCCCAACCCCTCCCAAACGCAGCAGCTCCTTCCGGGAGATGGACGGCCAGCCAGAGCGCAAGGGGGCCGGGGAGGAAGAGGGCCGTGAAGTCAGCAACGGGGCGCCTGCTCTCACGCCCTCAGACACAGCCGAGCCAGCCAAATCCCCAAAGCCCAGCAGTGGGGCTGGTGTCCCCAATGGAGCCTTCCGGGAGTCGGGAGGCGCAGGCTTCCGGTCTCCTCACCTGTGGAAGTCCAGCACGCTGACCAGCAGCCGATTAGCAGCCAGCGAAGAGGAGAGTGGCAGCAGCGCCAGCAAGCGCTTCCTGAGGTCCTGCTCTGCCTCCTGCGTGCCCCACGGGGCCAAGGACACAGAGTGGAGGTCAGTCACACTGCCTCGGGACCTGCAGTCCACAGGAAGACAGTTTGACTCGTCCACTTTTGGAGGGCACAAAAGCGAGAAGCCAGCTCTGCCCCGGAAGCGGGCAAGTGAGACCAGGTCTGACCAGGTGACCAGAGGCACGGTGACGCCCCCACCAAGGCTGGTGAAAAAGATGGAGGAGCTGGCTGATGAGGTTTTCAAAGACACGGCGGAGTCCAGCCCGGGCTCCAGCCCTCCCAGCCTGACTCCAAAGCTGCTCCGCAGGCAGGGTGTGGTGGTTCCTTCCTCTGGTTTGCCCCACAAGGAAGAGGCCGGGAAGTCCAGTGCCTCGGGGACACCTGCCGCAGCTGAGCCAGTGCCCGCCACCAGCAGAGCAGGACCAGGTGCACCTGGAGGGACCAGCAAGGCCCCCGCAGAGGAATCTCGAATGAGGAGGCACAAGCCCTCCTGCGAGTCCCCTGGGAGAGACAAAGGGAAGTTATCCAAGCTCAAGCCTGCCCCGCCGCCCCCACTGCCGGCTTCTGCTGGCAAAGCCGGGAGGCCCTCCCCGAGCCCGAGCCAGGAAGCAGCCGGGGAGGCGGGCGCCAGCGGGAAAGCAAAATCCACGGCTGTGGTTGTGGACGCTGTAAACAGTGACGCTGCCAAACCCATCCAGCTGGGAGAGGGCGTCAAAAAGCCCGTGCTCCTGTCCATGCCAAAGCCTCAGTCATCCACCAAGCCAGCGGGGACCCCGACCAGCCCAGTCCCCACTCCTTCCACTTTGCCATCAGCGTCCTCCGCCCTGGCAGGGGACCAGCTGTCCTCCACCGCCTTCATCCCTCTCATATCGACCCGCGTGTCTCTTCGGAAAACCCGCCAACCTCCCGAGCGCATCGCCAGTGGCACCATCACCAAGGGTGTGGTCCTGGACAGCACCGAGGCCCTGTGCCTTGCCATCTCCAAGAACTCCGAGCAGATGGCCAGCCACAGCGCCGTGCTAGAAGCCGGCAAAAACCTCTACACGTTCTGTGTGAGCTACGTGGACTCCATCCAGCAAATGAGGAACAAATTCGCTTTCCGCGAGGCCATCAACAAACTGGAGAATAACCTCCGGGAGCTTCAGATCTGCCCGGCGACCGCGGGGAGTGGCCCGGCGGCCACTCAGGACTTCAGCAAACTCCTCAGCTCCGTGAAAGAGATCAGTGACATCGTGCAGAGGTAGCAGAAGCCAGGCGTCAGGCCAGCCAGAGCCGCCTGCAGTGTGTGAGGGCTCCCGTGCCCGTGAGGGTGGCTGACACAGGACCTGTGAGCGGGGACCTTGGCCCGGGAGCTGAGGGCCATCATGGAGTACCGCCCTACTACCTACATTGTGCACCCACTGTCCTCCTGCACTTCCTCCTCCTCAGCCCGCTCGCTGAGCCTCTGTCAGAGTTCTGTCTGTGGGTTCCCGCCTGGTGGACTGCAGCCGTGGCACGCCAGCCCTTCCCCACGGGGCTTCAGGACTGCCCTTCAGGCCAGCTGTGAAGGTGGGTGAACGCTTCCTCTCCGTTTTTCTTTCTGGGGGTTTCCTCTGGCTCTGCCTTCGCCTCCATTTTCCCCAAAAAGAAGTGCCCTGAACGGGAGCTCTGTCACCAGACCTTGGGAACTGTCGCCTTCACTCACCTGGTGGAGGGAGCCTGTACCCGCATCCTCCTCGTACCTCTGTGCTTCAGACGCGTTTCCAGCACTGCATCCTGGGAAGCTCTGCCAGCGGTCACGCGGCCTCCGCTGCTGCCGGGGCTGGGCCCTCACCATTTCCTCACGTGAAGGACAGCTCTTATTTGGGGGGTACAACAGGTGCTAACACAAGCCAGCCTCGGGGTCGCAGGAAGGAGGGGGACTGTCCTGCCACCCTGCTGCGTGTCCGCGAGCCCAGTCCCAGCTCTCTTGTGACATGCACTGCCAATTCCGGACGGAAAGCCCGAGTCTGAAGGGGAGCAGGGTCGCTGTCCAGCATGCAGGGGCAGGGGCAGGGCAGAGGGGGGCTTGTTGTGCAAACACTGGTGCTGAGATGGCCCGGGCCCGGCCTGGACCGGTCTGCGGTGGCCCAGTGGTACCTTCCTGTTGAACTTGCAGGTGCCCGAAAAAGGCACTTGACCTTGATTTCTGACTGCTCTCCATTCCCCCTTGTACTCCCTTAAGACAAAGTAGATTCTTGCAGGACCTTCTCCTTTGTGACAAGCCAGTCTTCAGTTTTCTGGAGTTCTTGAAGCATTTCAAAGCTCTGCTCTCAGCACCGCCGATACAGACGTGGGCACCGGCACCCAGATGGGAGGAGCCGGACCGGGCCACAAAGCCGCGGGAGTGTGGGCTGCACCCTCCTGGGCAAATGTCTTACTTCATGACCACGAGCAACACTTAGCCATCAGGGAGGAAGGAAGCCACAGAATCGACACCCTAGAGAGCGTCTCGAAGAGCAGGTGTGCTGTCGCCTCCCCCTGGGCTGCCCAGGACCAGGCTCGGGGCAGGGGCCCAGGTCTCCTTGACCGTGACTTCGGGCAGCTACTGAGGAGTGGGCAGGCACCTGCTGGGTCTTACTCCAGGCCAGAAGCAACCCTCGGAGAAACCAGGAGACACCCACCTTCTGCTCCCCACCCTTCTGCCCGTGACCTCACACAGGCCCTGTTTTTACACTAATCACCCAGACTTGTATTTTATTTCTCGGGATTGTTTGATACTGTTCTCACAGCGCATCACCTCTTTGCCCCCTCAGACTGCTGTCACACAGACTGAGGAGGTGCTAGCATACCGCCAGCGGCCTTGCGGACAAAGCAAACCGACCCACCAGGTCCCTCGCCTCCTGTTTCCGTGAGGTACTGGCCTCTCTCCTCACATGACGTGCCACTATATTTTGCATTTATCCTTCGGTATTACACTCTTGTAGACTCGCTCTTTTATAAATGACGTGTAAATAGTTTTCCACTCCCCTCCCTTCTCCAGTGCCTATGGGTTCTCTCTCTCTTGTGTTTTGGTCCAGTACATTTTGTTTCTGTATATGACTCTGTTTTTTGAATCCACATCTCTCCTCCGTAGTATTTTTTAAATAAATGTTTACATTAGAGTTTGCGTGTGTTGCTTTGGTCTGTAACTCTTCCCTGTTGTCCAGAGCTGCTGTGTGTCGGTGGGAGGGCGCCCTTGCTTTCTGGAAGGGCTGGAGGCTCCGTGTTGGTTTATATGGAGCAGAATAATGGCAGGATCACTGCAGGATCCTGCAGCCTGTGTCCCCCTCCGCCGCTCCCAGGCACTTTCCCTGCCCGCGCCTCCAGCCCTTCCTGCGCCCTTGACACTTCCTTGCCGGCAGCCCAGCTCTTGTCAGTGGCACTCGTTGTACGGGCCACTGCTGACGGGCATGGGCGAGGAAGACCAGCCCGAGGGCTGTGCCCACTGTCAGGCCGCCACAGCGTCGTGGAAATGGGAGGCTGTAATGTCTCCGGTCCTCGCTGGCCTGAGAGTTAATCCCTCTGCTGGTGCTCTCTCCCTTCGCCTTTGAACTCGCCCTCTGCCACTGCCCTCAGCCCCGAAACACCCCTGCCTGTGTTCACCATGCCAGGTGCCATTGCTCTGTGTGTCTGAGGCCAAGCAGGGCGTGCTGGCCTGCGAGGGCATGGAAGTACCACCCTGGGCCCTGCCTTGGCCTCTCCCAGCCCCCAGCCAGGGGCTGTGGGGGGCGGCGCTGGCTTTTCTCATCTGGGCCTCCATCTGACACCCGCTGACAGCCAGGAAGTGGGAGTCGGGGAAGTGAGCGGCGCCCTGTGGTAATGATACTTATTAAGCCAGCAGGCTTGTCAGGGGTGCGGATCCTGCTCACCCAGCACAGTGAGAGTGAACCTCTTCCCCCGAGGCCTTGGGCGCGGGACGGGTGGCGCGCCCCGTGGTGGGGGTGAAGATGCTGCCTGGCACGGGCTTGCTGGAAGCCACCCGCGCATGCGCAAGCTGAGGTCCGGCCTCCCCTCGCTTCACCGAGGCAAAGGCTGCGCCCCGGCTGCAGAACCATCACTGGGCGCCAGCTCGTCCAGTCCAGCTCCTCCGCGGCGTGAGTGACGGCTCTCAGGGCTGAGAGAGGGCGGGGTGTCCGACTGGGTGCAGAATCGGCACCGCCGCCTCTAGGACGGTGTGCTGGAAGACCCTTCTCCCAAATGAGATCCTCCCTTGTGTAGCACCTGCACTCAAACCTGGGTCTAAACCTGTTTGTGTCACAGAACCGCCTGAGAGCTACGCGCACACTGACTAGCACAAGAGGCATGCCCATGTGTGCGCACAGCAGTTTTCAGCTAGCTGTGAGCTCTGCCCCGAAGTCCAGAACCAAGGAGGACCCAGAGGCCAGCCCTGCCCATAGGGCCAACGCTGTTGCTGTGTAATAGCAAAATAGGAGCCTGACGCATCAATTTTAGGGTAGGCACGTGGTGGTGTGTTCCTGTAGCGGAATGTTCTGGAGCAGTGAGAATGAACGCAGCGCTGCCACCCCACAGACGTAATGCTGAGCCAGAGGCAGCCACTCGACTGGCGATGCCGGAGCTTTCATCTCTTAAAGGGGCACGGCTCACCTGTGGGATGGTGTTTGGTGTCAGGAGGGAGGGTTACCTTGAGGGAGGGGTCATGCCAGGCCTGAGCACAGGCAGCTCTGGGAGCAGGCGGGGCTCCGCTTAGAGGGGTGCTGGCTGCGGGGCGTCCCTAGTGCAAAGCCCTCCGGCTGGACACTGCCAGTTGGAGCATTCTCCACGTGTGGTGCTTCAGTGGAAGCTTCTTGACATTCCAGCCACAGGAGCACGGCAGCTGTTACAGGTGTGCCCTTCGTTACCACGTGGAGCCCTCACACCCTTTTTCCATGCGGGCGGTTCCGTCACTGCTCCTCTGATGGGTGCGGGAGCTGAGCCTCAGAGATGGGAAGCAGCTCGCCCAAGGTCACGCGGTATGTGCCAGGACTAACGTTCTGACGGTGCAGGTGGCCACAGCACGACGCGCAGAGACCCGTGCTCCGGGGCCAGGCCCCTCCCTCCCCCCCTCCCTCCCTCCCGCCCGCATGGAAGAGAAGTGCAGCAGTTAAGAATTAGCGCACCCAAGTCCTTGGGTTTCAAGGTATTTTAAAGGAGGTGTTCCCAAACTGGGTGCCCCAGTTTCCAGGTGTCTTGGCGTGGGAGACACGAGGTGGGACAAGCCTGCCCTCATCCCCGGTGCTCACCCGGCATCGTGGGCGGGCTCCAGCGCCCTGCGCGAGTGTCGCAGCGCCCCGTCTGCGTTGGGTCTTCGGTGGAACGTGTCACGCGGCGCCTTTGGCACTGGGGCCAGTTGGGACGAGGTGGCCCCTTGTCCACTTACAGCAGCTGCCTGATGGCTTCCTGCCCCCACGAGCCTCTGCTTCTCTTCAGCATTTTAATTACTATTTCAAACACGCAGGAAGATATAGACAGAAATATTCCCCACCCAGGTTTATAGCTCACTAAATGCCTTTAGATCTGCTCCCAAGAGGAAGACTTTCTTGTGTTTTAAGTAAACTTGGTGAACGGGGCCGACTGCTCGGGGAGCCTGCGCTGGAGAGGCTGCCGCCGGCTGCCCAGGGGAGCTCGCTCTGCTTCCAAAGCTGTTTGCCACGAGCCTGTCCGGCGCTCGCTCGTCTGGGGACCCTTCCCCACCAAGGAGAGAGCGGCGGGCGTGGGAGTAGCAGGGGAGGCCCCACACCTCGACAGCCCGTGGGGTCAGTGGGCTGGGTTAGAGAGGAGATGTAGCCAAATGGGTTGGGAGTGGCTGTGCCCTTAGCAGCTGGGCTGTGCTGATCTTCAGGGTGACGGGGCGCTAATGCCCCGGGCGGGAAGGGCAGCCCTGATTTCTGTGTCCGGATGAGAGCCTAGTGACAGGACACCCATACCCGTGAAGGGCTCCCTCCCCCCTTCACCTCAGCTCTCCTCATCGAGGTTCCTCTAATCTGACCCCGCAGGAGTGTCGCAGCCTTGGTGACCTCCAAGGCTAATCATTAGTGACCCCAGGGGTGGCTCTTCTTTGAAGGGGTGCATTTTCAGATTCTCAGGGTGGGAATTAGCACGCGAGGGCCAGCCAGGGGACCTTGCTGCCGCTGGCCTTGGGTCGGTCTCACCTGATCTCGGGAGCACGCTCCTGGTTCCTGTGTGTGTGTGAATGAGCTGATGGTCCAGGTTGCTGTCTCCCACCCCGCCTTGGCCAAGTGGGAACGCGCACCTGGGTGAGACGGCCTGGGCTGCCATGTGCTTGTCCCATCCGCCGCCCTGTGACAGCCTCTGCGCGCCGGAGCTGCCCTTCATGGACGGCTTGTGTCCTTGAGGTTTGTCTCCGTGGCTCAAGGGCTGAGTGTTTGCCGCTGTTACCAACAGACAGAGACCGTGTGTGTGTGTGTGTGTGTGTGTGTGTGTGTGTGTGTGTGTGTGTGTGCGCGCGCGCGCGCCATCCCCATCGGACAATTACATTAGCAGGAGGAATCCTGGATCGCCCCTTCGTGGACAGGGTGGGGGTGAGAGGACCATGGGCCTCCCATGCTCGGTCTGGTCCCTCACGGCCGCCCTGAGCCCCAGGGCACCTGTGCCGGGGCAGCGGGGAGAAGCACGAGCAGCGCCATGGGGAGGCCGCTCGCTGCGGCCTAAGGTGGCGTTCTGACAGCTGCGTGCCCATCCCATTTTACCACCCAGTTCGCCCCACGCGGCGCCGGTGGCTCAGAGCTGTGCGCCCCTCAGGGAAGGGCTCTCTAGCTGCCAAGGACGGAGCGCTGCTGCTGGGGAATGTAAGTCACTAACAGCCTGGAAAACACGGCGAAATGCGCCACGGCGCCAAGCTGGGTCCAGCCCAGCGTGGTTCTAAAAGGCTAATAAGAATCCACCAATTAACGGTGACAGCTCAACGGAAAATTATTCAGTTGCGAACAGGGGCAAGCAGCATCTCCAAAGGCGGAAGGGAGATGTTGCCATGGTAACATCAATACAGGTCTCAGCAGTTGAAGCAGCCCGGGAGTGAGAAGTGGGAGTGAGAAGCGTCAGACTGCGGAGTCTGACACCAGACAGGTGGGGTGGCGGGGGGGTGTGGGGGTGTGGGGGTGGGTAACACACCAGAGCAGCCTTCGGAGCGATGCTCCACCTCGCCCCAGGCCTGCCGCCCCTCCGGACCGAACAGGCTTCCCTCCCGGGCAGAGAGCTGTCTTCCAGAGCGCTCCTCACTTGGAGGAAACCAGGGAGGGGCAGCCAAGTGCAGGAGGAAATGCACCCCGCATGTGTTTCCCTCCCCCTCTGACCATTTTACCAACAGCCCATTGGGGGTGCTGGGAGCTGTGCCGTTCCCATCTCCCCAACGCGCGGGCACCGGTAGCCCAGGAAAGCCCAGTTCCCAGGGCCCAGAGGACCTGGAGGCGAGAGGCAGGCAAGCTTTCCCTCAGCGTTTGCAGTTACAGCTTTTGTTTCAGAAGGCCCCCACACCACAGTTCCTAGTCGGAGCATTTGCAATGCAGCCTTGCTGTAGCAAAATCGTTTATTTCTCGTTCATCTCCCACGAGACACTTGGCAAAGACGGTGCCACCGAGCAGGACGGTCCTCAGGAGGGCGCGCAGCGGGTTCTTGCCGGAGGGAACTTGTGTTAATGGGTGAAGAACAAGATTCTCATCTTTAACTTTCAGAGCCACACTCGACCCAGTGGAATGCACTCCTCCGTCACTGCACTTGGATGTCAGCTCCAGGCATCCCTATGGGGCCTGTCAAAACTTCGATTACCCCACTGTGATCACTGCCTGCCTGCAGCTCGGAGCCCGCGCCGCACGCTGCCCGTTCGTGTGCACGCCCACCAGGGCCCGAGGGCCCTCAGAACCGCCACCGGGAGGCGCCCAGACAGACCCCTGGCAGCGGCTGCAGGGGGCAGCTTGCTTTGGGTCACCTCCTTTTGGACACTATGCAGGTTTTTGCTTCAGCAAAGTTGGAAATCAAAAGCACCACCTAACCAGTCCTACGGCTAATCTTTCATGATAGTAATACACCTCTTTACAGGGTCTTTGAGGCGGGGGGAGGAGGGTGTGGGGGGAGGGGGGCGTGGGTGGCGGGGGGCGGGGGGGCTGAGGAGCACCCCTGGGCAGGCTGCCCTGGGCCCTTCACCGCCGGCCGAAGCGGAAGCTGAAGCCGCCTTTCTTCCTGCTATAGCCGCTGAGCTCCTCGGCCAGCATCCCTAACGGGCTACTAGCCTTCTCGCCATCAGCCAGGAAGAAGCCGGAGGCCTCACGGTCCTCATCCTGCCTCCTGAACCGGAGCTGGAAGGCGGCGCGCGCTCGGCCCGACATCTGCAGCTCCTTGGCCATGACCAGCAGGGAGTGTAGGTGGGGAGCTCTCGGCCACTGAGAGGGGCCCCACGGGACGTGGACCGCGCGTCCCCCGGCCAGGTCGGCCCTGCTCATCTCGCCTCCGGTGCCACCCAGGGTGTCCATGGGCGCTTCTGTGTCCAGGAGAGGAAAGCAGGCGCCCAGCGGCAGGAGGAGCAGGCAGGACAGGAAGTAAGGGCACACCATCTGGCCCAGAGGAAAGAGGGACAGTTAGAGGCTGCCCACGTGGACCCCGCACAGCGTTGGTCACCTACTTCCCAGGGCCCCGGCAGCCCGCAGAGGCGTCAGCTGGGGGCTCAGCTGAGTCCAGCTTGCGAGCAGCGGGAAGAAGTGTCACTGTGTGGGGGGACCAGGCCTGTATTCCATAGCAGGTGTGGGCGCTGGTTGCACCAACTGGCTGGCCTCCCTCTCTTGCCATCTCTGGGTTTGAGGGCAGTAACAGTGAGGGTCTAATCCCACCGCGGCTGGAGGGGCTCACAGCAGCACACAGGCCGCCCCCGGAGAGCTGCGCACATTTGGGTTCATTTTTCTCTTATAATAATTCTGGCTCTCGAGCCATATCATCTCAGCCTCACAATCTCTCAGTTTCAACTTGGTAATAAATGGGTCCAGCGAAACTGTCCAGCTGGGACACTGCTGATGCCTCACACTTGGAAACCAGTCGCTCCCAAAAGCAGGGAGCGGATTTGATGAACCTGGTCCGACTCAGATACCCACCTGAAGAGGGGCGTGTCAGGTGGCTGGGGCGCCAGTGGTCCCCACTTCATCTTCACAATAAACCTCACTTTTAGGCACTGACATTTCCATTTTCCACCAAGAAAACGGACAGAGAGGCTAGGAGATTGTGCCAGGTCACAGCCAGAAAATGAAGGGCTCGGAGTGTGGCCTGTGGGCTGTGGCCTGTGGGCGCTGCTTTCTGTCCACGGCTGAGACTGCCCTTACCAGCCCCCCCTCCTGGTTTTCCTTACCCCTTTTCCGGGAGGCAGCAGGCCCACACTGGTGACTGGCCCCAATCTCACAGCGTCACCTGTGACAGCGGGGCGGGGGGGGGTGAGGGGGGGCCAAGCCCACGTCTAACTGGGCTGGGCTGAGGAATTGCTGTATGGGTGGTGATACGAGGGGGGCTTGAACCCCGATTAGAACTTCCCCACATGCCCCTGCCTCAGCGTGATTGCTCGTTCCCTCACAAAGGAAGCCTTTTTGGTAATGACCGAGGGAGTCAGGTTGGCTGGCCCTCTGAGAACCGAGGCTGGAATAAAGAGCTGGATGGGGGAGGACACCCCACTCCCAGCACTCTCTCCAAGACATTCAGAGTGAACTCTGGCGAGCAAGCCTTGCAGAAGTCACAAAGCAGCCCTCCTCCACCCGAAGCCAGCCCTCTGGGCTTCTCCCCTGCCCGCCTGGGAGCCCCTCCCTCGGGCCTGGGTGGACCCCCGCTTCCCACAGGTGCCCCTCCCACAGGAAGCACTGTTACAGCTGCTTGAACTGGAGGCGCCCTGAATGGCGGATGGATCGGCTTGGGGATGGCCCGGGCCTCAGGAAGGAAGTGGCCCTTCTCAGCTTTGGGGGTCACGGACCCTTTTAAGAACCTGGTGGGAGGTTGGGACACTCGCCACCGAAAATTGGGCCCCAACTTCCAGGGTGTGGCAGGAAGAGCCTGGGGTGGGAGCCCCGGGCAAGTGTGTTCTGCTCTCTGGCTGCAGGGTGAGGGCCCATCCCCCTGCCTGGCCCGAGGGGGTCCTTCGGGAGCGGGCCTGTACTTACCCTGTGGGCTGCTCCAGGAGACTGCCGGCCGCTGGGGCGGTGTGCCTCCCTGCCTTATGTAGCCCCGGGCGCCTCGCTGCCCGCACTCTGAGTGCCGCACATTCCTGGCCCTGGGATTCCACTGGGGACGCTGGTGGGGCCGGGGGGGGCGGTGTCCACCGCATTGACGAAAGACCCGACACGGATGTGGTGACGAGCCCCCTCGTTTGGCGGAGAGTGGGCAGCAGCATTAACTGAATCAGGGCACAGGCCCTCGAGCCCCCTGCAGGAGGCGTTGGTGCCCCCCCCCAATGACGCCGGCCACCCCGCCTTGGTCAGCGCCTGGCTTTCCCGAGAAGCTGCCTGGGATTCAGGTGGTCTCGCTCCTTAGGTGAGAGTTGCTAGGTGCCACAGTTCACCTGCTCTGGAGCCCCGAGGGGTCGGTGCCCGGAGGCTGAGCCGGGAGGGGGAGCCCCATGAGAGGGAGCGCAAGGGGCCCGGAGCCCCAGCCCGGCAGCCCTCCCGGGACCCGGTGCCTGGCTCAGCACCTGCACCTTTGCGCCCGAGGGCTGCTGGGAGGGGCCAGCCCGGGTGTGTGCGTCCGTGTGTGCGTATGTGTGTGCGTCTGTGTGCGTATGTGTGTGCATCCGTGTGCGTATGTGTGTGCGTCTGTGTGCGTATGTGTGTGCGTCTGTGTGCGTATGTGTGTGCATCCGTGTGTGCGTATGTGTGTGCGTCTGTGTGCGTCCGTGTGTGCGTCCATGTGTGCGTCTGTGCGTGCGTCTGTGTGCGCACGGAGGGGGTAGTGCAGGGCCCTCACTTGATCTCCCTCGCTAGCGCTGGTTGGTCAGGACACTGGGTGCTGGTTAAAGATGGGGTGCAGCCTGTGGTGAGTCCCTAACCCGCTGTGAGGTCTTGGGCCAGACACTGTGCCCTCTCGGGGCTCACTTCCCCCAGCTGTGCTCTTCAGAGTCCTCGGGACAGCTGCGGAGGGCGGGGGAGTGTGGGGCCAGACCCCGAGGGCACCGCCCTGCCCAGGAGAAAAGCTCCCTGGGCTGTGAGACCCAGGGGCTCAGGGCGAGGTTCTGCAGTGAGAACGGCCGCTCGCTCGCCCGGGGTCCCTTCAGGACTGGGACCGGGAGCGGGAACTCGGGGATGTGGCCTCCGGAAGTCCAGAGTGTTGGGCACAGGTTTGGGGTGGGGCCAGTTTGGGGGAGACATGAGGAGGCCCCCATATGGCCCACTGATTCCTCAGCCCAGCCTCAGCCTCCACCCGGTAGAGGTGCCGGGAGCGAAGTCTGATGCTGGATTTGGTGCCAAACTTCACAGCTCCAGGGTCTTCCCGGGTACCCCCAGAGCACCTGGCCCAGAGGGTTTTCCAGTGCACTTCCTGGTCCTCAGAGCCGCGGGGGTCCCCCCCTGGAAATTAGCCCCCCACTCGAGCAGCTGGGGGGTGACAACGGTGACACTTTCTACCACCCCGAGACTCAGGGCCTCCAGCAGTGGGGCGGGGGGCAGGGTGGGGTCGCTCTTTCAGGCCGGCTTCCCGCAGCCAGGGCGCTTCTGGGCTCAGGGCAGAGGGGGCGCCGCAGCATTGGGAGAGGGGGCTCCTGGGAAGCCATCTGGAGGAGGGTCGGGCACGTCTCGGAGGTCCACCCTGACCCGCAGCTGTCCTCGCTCCCCAAAGTGCGGGCTGAGGCTGGGCCAGGTCAGGGCCTGGCGGGCGACAGCCTGGTGCTGCCAAGCCCAGGCCCTGCTCGGCTCTCAGATCACCCCCACTCTCAGCCCTACGTGAGCCCCGAGAACCGGGTCCACGCCTGCCCGGCCACGCACCAGCTGTGGCCTCAGCACCTCCGGTCACTTTCGGAGCCTCCGCTTCTCCCTGATGCAGTAACAGTGATGCCCACATCCTGAGGGTCGTGAGCTACGGCGGCTGCTGGTGGTCAGGAGCCTGGACGGTGCCCTCTCTGCGGCCCGGCCTTCCAGGGGTGCTGGCTCCTCCTGTCAGGGGCACCCCTCCCATCTGTGTTTGGCTCTGTGTGCGGCTAAACCGCACGCAGCCGTCAGCCCTGAGAACCTGTGACTGAATCACTGAATCTCCCCAGGTGGCCCCGCGAACCCAGCCAGAGCAGCAGCCTGACGGGGGAACAGCCGCCGGGAAGGGACCGAGCTGGGCAAGGCTGCCACCTGGGCCCGTGTGGCCTGTGGAGAGGCAGGTGGCCGCGGTCACCATGGTCACTGCCAGTGGCCTGGCTCATCCCCAGGTGTTCTGTGGGCGGAAACAGACAGCCTGAGCGGGCGGGACTGTTGCCCGTTGGCCGAGGACACTGGAGGGGCCTGTGTTCCTGCCACGGGGACGAGCAGACACACTGGGTGCGCGGGCGGCCCGGGGCCCGGACCCACTGGAGGCCTTCCACGCAGGCGCTCGGTAAGTCCTGGCTTTTATTTAATAAGCTCGGGGGACTGTTTTGTCTTTAAGCCTCAAATTGATGGATGAATAAATAGCCATGAGGGGCTGTTCTTAATGAAGACTCCCAGCTCCTCAGGACTCCAGCCCCAGCCACAAGGGACCCACAGGGATCATCTGTCACCCTGGGGACCCTGATGGGACGCGC
Organism: Corynorhinus townsendii; assembly: GCA_026230045.1. Taxonomy (NCBI): domain Eukaryota; kingdom Metazoa; phylum Chordata; class Mammalia; order Chiroptera; family Vespertilionidae; genus Corynorhinus; species Corynorhinus townsendii. Next base: position 173,953,719 of record JAPDVU010000005.1, read on the forward strand.
AGGGAGAGCAGCCTGGGTTCACCCCGAAGCCCACCCCCGGGGCCCACGCTGTCTGGGAAATGGTGCCGGCCCCACCTCGCACTCCCGTGTGGGCGCCAAGCAGGCTCAGAGGCGAGGCCCAGGCCAGGTCACCACAAGACTTTATGAGAGACAGGGGCACACACCACGCCAAGTGCGCTCGGCCCAGACCGGCGCCCGCCGCACCCCAGGCTTCGTCCATCAGCAGCTCTGCCGGCCCTCAGGCTCCCTCCCACCCAGCCAGCCACCTTGTGGTCAGGGGCAGGTCAGGGCCCACCCCCCGCTGCCCACCCCAAGTCCCACCAAGTCAGGCCTCAGCCCCAGGTTTGTCGGGTCCTGCCAGCTGCCTGGCCCACTGGGGAGCGGGAACGGCCCTCTCCCTGCAAGCAGATGAAGAAACTGAGGCCCGGGCGCCTCGGCCACTGGGACCGGGACTATGTCCTTTGTCCTGGGGTCAGTGTGTCCACTAACGTGTCCTCCTGCCAGCACGTTGCTCCTCAAACTCCACAGCACAGTTTGCGGGTCTCGTTCGCGTTCCCCTGGCACAGCAGATGCAAACGGCAGTTCCTGTTGACACTCCTCGCCGGTCCTCCAAACCCCGGGGGACAGGCCTCCCAGCTCCCGGCTCCCAGGTCTCTGGCCCCAGCCAGGCCAGCCAGAGGCCTGTGTGCTGAGGGAGGCAGTGCGGGTGGGGGGGCCAGGAAGAGGTGGGCGCTGGCGATACTTCTTCCCCAAGACGAACGTAAAGCCTATTTACACGCGGCTGCAGAGGGCAGAGACCTGCTCCCGGCGCTGTCCTCGTCGCCCGCTGACCGCTGAGGCCGCCAGGGTGGAACCGGGTCCGTCCGTCCTCGGGACTCGGAGTGCAGGCCAGCTGGTGGCTCGGGCTTAACTCAGGGGCACCCGAGTCCGGAAGGCGAGGCCCGAGGCCGCTGGCGACTCCCCAGAGCCTGTCTGAGCTCGTGGAGGAACGGGCAGAACCCGGGGTGGGGGGCTTGTGCGCACGGCCTCCAGGTCCCAGTGCGGACACCCCTTTCCTGCGGGCTCCTCTCATCGGAGGAGGAAGGGACGTGGCAGGTGACATGGGATAGCAGGGCCACAGGCTCCCCACCACCAAACTGGGGTTCTGACGCGGCGACCACAGTCCTAGGTGATCTGCACACGTCTGTGTGTCTGTCACCCTCAGGTCCCGGTGGAGCTGCCCCCTCCCCTGGCTCTCCCGGCGCCTGCCTTCTGTGTCACTCCTGGGTGCCACCTGCTGACGCCGCAGCGGGGGCTCCAGCTGGGCCCTGGCCGGCCTCGCTCACGGCAGCTCCTGGCCAAGTGGGTGAGCGGGGCCCGCCTGTGCTCAGCACAGCCTGAAGGGGTGCCCTCTGGGAAGGGGGGCGCTGGCCTGCTGTCCCCACTGCAATGGGTTTCATGCCCATTTAGCCAGCGCTTGGCCAGGCCATGCTCCCTGGCGGTGCCAGGCCTGGGCTGGGAGTGGGGCTGGTGCTCTTGAGCTGGGAGGGTGGGAGTCTCCAGGCTGGCCGCCCTCACCCATCCCTCTGCCAGGCCCTGGCGAGCCCCCAGCCTCCTGAACATCACTCACAGGCGTTGGTTTGACGACAGATCAGAAAGTGCCCGGCACTTTCTACATAGCGGCTGGCTCGGCGAGGCTGGCCGCGTGGCCTTGTCCAGCCTGGGGCTGCTGGGGAGGGGCTCCCGGCTCGAGCACTCGGGGTCCCCTCCCTCCACCTTTGTTCCTTGGCTGAGGCCCCACAGCCCGTGGTGGGAGGGGGGCGGGGGGGGGGCTGGCTCTCTTTATCCAGAGGATGGGAAAGGGGCCAGCAGAGGGTTCGCTTCAAGTCGAGTGTGGTCCTCCTGTCCCCCGTCCCTGGTCCTGCCTGTCTCTGAGCTGCTCTGTCAGTGGTCACACCGGCTGTCAGCCCGTTTCTGCTTTGAGCTGAGTGCCAAGGGGCGGGACTTGGTCTTGGCCAGCACCAGGGTGGGCCTTGCCACAGCAGATGTCCAACAGACCTTGGCTGACCTGAGGTGACAGCGTGAACAGTCACCAGCAGGGGGCGGCCCCACCCCCACCCCCCCCACCCCCCCCACCCCCCCCCCCCCCCCCCCGCCATGGCAGTCTCTGGGCAGATGAGGAAACTTCAGCCACCAAACTCCTCCAAGTCCCATTCCACCCTCCAGGCCTGGCCCTCCTGAGTCGGATCCGGGAGTCCCTGGAGGTTTGGGGTGGTGGCGCCCCTCCCCGTCCATGCCCAGACCAGTGGTTTGGGACCTGTCCCCTCCTCCCACCAGCAGGAGAAGGGAGTGGGGCAGGGCTCCCGCTTCCCCAGGAAGGCAAGAGGCTGGGCACAGCAGTGAAGGGCACTGGGGACCCCCCAGGCCTGCAGGGACATGGGGTGGCTGGGTGGGGACCTCAGGGCACCAGCCTTAGCCATCTTGGGGCTTGAGTTCTGGCAGGCACTGAGCCAGAGCCTGGCCTGGGGCACGGTGGGTGGCCGCCAGCACGTGGCCGTGGGCACCCTCAGCACCAGCTGCTCCCAGGGCTCCTGGGGGAGGGGGGGGGATCTCCAGGTACCATGGAAACGAGAGAGGGGGGTCGGGAGGATCAGCGGAGGCTGGCTCCGAACCCCATTCAGATCGAGCATTCCTCTGTCGGTTGGGGTGGGGGTGGGGGGCGGCTCCAGGGGTGCTGTCCCCTCCTTCCCGTGCCCCCCATACGCTGGGTGTTTGGACTGGCAAAGTGGAGGGGCTGCTGGGAGCGCATGGCCGGGGAAGACGGACAGCCCAGCAGCCAGTCTGGGCAGGTGGAATGGTGGGCCGTTCGCCCAGCCCTGCATCCAAGGCAAATGGGGCGTAGGGACGGGGTGCAGGTGACGTGCGATCTCACCTCCCAGGGGGCTTTGTGTCGGGGTTGGCCTGGTCCACCCCAAGGCAAGTGCGCTCAGCCGGTGCGGCGCCTACGGAGCAGGACCAGGACGGCGGAGGGTGGGGCGTGGAGGGGGAAGGGCGGGCGGCCGGCGGCCGGGCTAGCGGTCCTCCCGGACCGGCCGGATCTTCATCTCGGAGAACTTGAGCGAGTACTGCCAGCCGGTCCAGGAGGACCACTCGACGCCGTCGGCGTAGGAGGCGTGCGCGCCGCGCAGGTACTGCCCGTTGAGGTTGGACGTGTGGCAGTTGCGGTACCACCAGGCGCCGCGGTAGAAGGCGGCGCAGTTGTTCTCCGAGTGGTCGCTGTCGCGGTCCTTGGTGGTGAAGCGCATGCCGCTGTGCTTCAGGAGGGAGTCCCCTGTGCGGGGCCGGCGCGCTCAGGGGCGGGGGCCGGCGGGCCGGCTCCGTGTGCGCGATGGACCCCGGCATGCGCGTGCACACACGTACACACGTGCCCCCACGTTTACACGCCGTGTCCATGCAGCTCCCGGGAGCCTCTCCCTCCTCACACGCCCCTCCTTGCCCTCCTGCCTCTGCCTCAGAGGAGGACCCGCCCCGAGGACGAGGACCACGGCCACTGCTCTCGGGAGGCCAGCGGGGCCGCACCCCAGGTGCCCCTTGTCTGCACAGGGAGCACCCCAGCCTGCGATGCGGCCGGTGGGAGGTGGCCGGGAGGGAAGGGGAGGGCAGGGGAGGCGAGGGGAGGGGCCTTGCCTGCAGGACCTCCTTGTCCTCCCAGTGGGGACACTGGCGGGCTGCCGCTGCCCCCCACAACCCCCTCCCCCGCAGCCTGGAGCCCTACCTGCCGTGCCCGAGTAGTCGGCCACGGTGAGCGGGTACCCGTCCTCCTCGGGGTCCACGGAGAGCAGGCCCACGCCGAAGCGCCGGTAGCGGGCGTAGGCCGTGCCGTTGTCGAAGTCCTCCAGGTCCACGTGCAGCTCGTAGGCCGCCTGGGCCGTCAGCGTGTGGAGCCTCCTGAGCCCTGGCGTGGGGGAGGGAGTGCGGAAGGGGGGGCTCAGGCTGTGACCCCCCCCCCCTCAGGGAACCAGGGAGAAACAGGAGCTAGGCTCATGGCTGGTGACAGGAAGGGACAACCAGGGAGCTGCGGCTCCGTACACAGCAGGCGCGCAGTGAAGGGATGAGAGGAAGGAGGGGTGTCTGTGTCTCCTGCTGCCTCCAGGCCTGGCTTTGTACCCCCCCTCACACCACCTGGCCCACCTCCTCCTGCCTCTCTGTCCCTCCCCCTCCCCCTCCCCTCCACTCACACCGCCTGGCCCACCTCCTCCTGCCTCTCTGTCCCTCCCCCTCTCCCTCCCCTCCCCCCCAGTCACACCACCTGGCCCACCTCCTCCTGCCTCTCTGTCCCTCCCCCTCTCCCTCCCCTCCCCCCCACTCACACCGCCTGGCCCACCTCCTCCTGCCTCTCTGTCCCTCCCCCTCTCCCTCCCCTCCCCCCCAGTCACACCACCTGGCCCACCTCCTCCTGCCTCTCTGTCCCTCCCCCCTCCCCCCTCCCCCCCACTCATACCGCCTGGCCCACCTCCTCCTGCCTCTCTGTCCCTCCCCCCTCCCCCCTCCCCCCACTCACACCGCCTGGCCCACCTCCTCCTGCCTCTCTGTCCCTCCCCCTCCCCCTCCCCTCCCCCCCACTCACACCACCTGGCCCACCTCCTCCTGCTTCTCTGTCCCTCCCCCTCCCCTCCACTCACACCGCCTGGCCCACCTCCTCCTGCCTCTCTGTCCTTCCCGCCCTCCCCCCTTCCCCTTCCCCCTCCCCCAAACTCACACCACCTGGCCCACCTCCTCCTGCCTCTCTGTCCCTCCCCCTCCCCCTCCCCTCCCCCCCACTCACACCGCCTGGCCCACCTCCTCCTGCCTCTCTGTCCTTCCCGCCTCCCCCCCTCCCCCCCACTCACACCGCCTGGCCCACCTCCTCCTGCCTCTCTGTCCTTCCCGCCTCCCCCCCTCCCCCCACTCACACCGCCTGGCCCACCTCCTCCTGCCTCTCTGTCCTTCCCGCCTCCCCCACTCCCCTCCACTCACACCGCCTGGCCCACCTCCTCCTGCCTCTGTCCTTCCCTCCAATGCCCGCCCTGCGCTCAGGCTGCCTCCCCCTCCCTCCCCCCCACCACCACACACGCACTCAGGTGCTCCCCCACCTGTCCGATTAGCTCCTGATGAAAGGCCCTCGAGTTCAACACCTCGCCAGCTCCAGCGCCCAGTGACGGTCACCCCTCCTGCCGCCCTTCCTGGGGGCGGGCAGTGATGTGGCAACAGGGTCACCACCTGGCCACCCTCTCCCTACCTTTACACACCCAACTAGATGGGGGGCAGGGGGAAGGCCTCCCGCCTAGAAGCTTCTCTCCCAACCCCTGTCCTGCCCCTGCGTTCATTCCTTCAGTTCAGGGTACAATTCAGAGCTTGGGGGGCTCCAGCACGTGAACCCTGTCCAGGTCCCCAACCCGCTCCCCCCGGCCCCCCCTCCCCCGCCGCACACTTCGTGTCGCTGAGCCTCGGTTTTCCTCATCCACTCCGAGGGTGGGTGAGGTGCCAGGCCGGGCCCAGAGGAGGTGCGCCATGATGGGGCCTGGCCTCTCTGCGGGCTGCCTGTGCGCCGCCAGGGGCACAGCAGGGGCGGGGCAGCGAGTCCTGCCCGCGTGGATCCCAGGTCAAAGGAAACAGACATTGAGCAGATGGCAGCTGAAATCGCCACCCAGCACACGCAGGGGAGCGGGCACACACCTGGGCCCCGCCCACCAGGGCCCAGCGCTGGGTGCTCCCCACCAGCCACACCCTCACACCTGCCTCACACCTTTGCTGCCACCTCCTCCCCTCCTGGGAGGGTTCCCAGATGCCTGCGGGAGGCTGAGCGGGGCAGGTGTGCTGGGGGACGGGCGAGGGAGGTCACGGCGAGGATGGAGCGTGCTGTTCCGATGCCGTGCGCGTGTCACTATGTCCCGGTGCCCATGGCGGTGACTGCTCGGGGGCCGGGTGTCTTGTTGGAACTGGATGGTGGCGATGGCCTCACAACGCTGAGTACACACGAACTCTGACCTGTGCACTCTGACCCCGTTAACTGTATCTCAAAAAACACCCCGAACCGGGGGTCCTGCACCAAAGGGTCAGGGGTTTGATTCCTGGTCAGGGCACGTGCCTGGTTTCGGGGTTGATCCCCAGTAGGGGGCAAGCAGGAGGCAGCCATCTATGTTTCTCTCCCTCTCGCTCTAGAATCAATAAAAACATTTAAGAATTTTTTTTTAAATCTCACCTGTAGCCACAACCGCCCCCCGATATCTAGGGCCTCAGTTCTGTGATTTCAATGGATGTTACTCTTTAGAATCCAAATATGTTAGATATTCAAAACGTAAAATACCGAGTTTGACGGTAAAGAGTAAATAATCGTAATAACGGGAACCGAAGCTTTTGGAGCCAGCCGTGGGAGGCGGGTGGCTGCCCTGGGGGGCCAGGCCTGGAGCACCCTCCCGCTGGCTGCTCTGGGGGAGGTCACCTTGGCGGGCGGCAGGGGCTCACCTAGCCAGTGCTCCCCCGTGAGCCTGCCGAAGCCGTCGCGGTACGCCTCCCAGCCGCGGAAGAAGTTCACGGAGCCGTCCTGGCGCCGCTGGAACACCTGCAACGGGAGGCGGGGACGGAGCGCTGGCCCCGCCCACCCCGCCCCAGGTCTGGCCCCGCCCACCCCGGTCTGGCCCCGCCCCTGCCCCTCCCCCCCGCCCCCGCCGCCCTCCTCCTCTCATCCGTCTGCAGCCAGGCAGGGAGGGGTCAGCGGGGGCCTGGGGAACCGGAGAGAGCCCAGCACCTCGGGGGAGGATGGGGGTGCGCAGCCGCTGGGCTGTGCCTCGGTGCCCGATGAGCAGCCGGCGGCTTCTGTTCCTCATGTAATAGCATTCCTGGTCTGGGAGTCGCGAGTCCCATCGGCTAAATTGCTTTGAAATAAGTACCAGGCTGGTCCCGGCCAGAGCCGCCCGCGTGCGCACAGATCCGCTGACAGGCCCTTGCCGCCGCCCCCACGTCCACGTTTCTGTCTAACAAGCCTTTTGCGCCTCGTTTGCTGAGGCCGAGGCCTGGCCACGGGCCCCTCCATCCGGGGGTGAGGTTTGGCTGCGGAGCCAGCGACCTGCCAGGTTCGTTACTAAGCAGCCCGATTTCAGCCGCCGAAGGGGACTGCCAGGTGCCAAGGTGCCCACCGGTGCTCCTGTCTGTCCCTGGGGACCCCTGGGTCTCAGCATTTGGGCAGCTCTGCCGCCAGGCAGAGGGGGAGAGGGGACCCCTCCTTTTCTTTCTGCAGGACCTGAAACCTGGCCCAGCCCTGACATGTGAACGTGGTCAGAGGGGCCGGCTCTGCAGAAGGAAACCCACCAGGCTCCCAGGCTCTGCGGCGTGGAGGGGTATTGACAGCTGCAGATTTGCAACCCTGAGCACGCCTGCCCCGCCACTGAAAGGCCTAATCCAAGCAGCAGCTCAGGGGCTCCCGCCCCCCTCCCCCCTGTTCCCCCAGGAGGAGAAGACAGCCTGCTTCTGTGTGAGTGTGAGTGTGAGTGTGTGTGTGTGGGGGGGGGGGGGCGGGGGAGGGGAGTATCTTAAGGAGGAATGGGCATTGATTCCGGACCTGGGCTCCAGAGCACCAGGGAGGTACTCCCCTCCGGAGCCCCCGTTTCCTCATCTGTAGAACGGGACCCTAACAGCACCTCCCGCACAGGCTGTGGCGGTTCACTGGAAAAGCTCAGGGCCTGGCCCATCAGTCCTGAGGAAAGGCCCCTGGAGACAGCGGCCCCGCCACGGCGGGCCTCCTCTCCTCCCCCTGCCTCCCTCATGCTTTCCAGAGCTGGGCCCTGCACCCTCTCATCCCTGAGCTGTCCCGGGGGGCTGCCCCAGGCCCCTTCCATTCACTCAAATGTTCTGCCGTGCACCCCTGCACCAGGTGCCAGCTGGGGAAACTGAGTCAGGGCCCTTAGGGCAGAGGAACAGGGGAGAAGCCTAGGCTCTGGGGACCCCCAGGCAGGAAGCAGGACTGATCTGAGGGGTGAGGAAGGAGGGACTCCAGGATGGCCCTGGAGGAGGGACAGGCTGCTGGCCACGTTTCCTTGCTGTGTGGCTTAAGACATTTGTCCCCTCTGGGCCTCACTTCCTCACCCCCTGAGCAGCCTGCCTCCCAGGGCCTCAGCTGGGAGTTAATGGCACAGCGGCTGGTATTATTATTGCCGTTGTTATTGTTTCCCTGTTACTCCTGTTAGGAAGTAGGAATTGCAGAAGCGGCTTGACGTGTGGACCTGGGACGTGCACTCTGCATGTGACACGCGTTCCCTGGTGCTGCTGCCCGAAACAGCAGGGGCAGGTGCCTGGATGACACCTGCCCCTCCTGGGAGGAACGGGCTCCGTGTTCTCTGTCCTGTTCTACTCTACTCCACTCTCTGACTGACAAGGTGATGCTGGTCACAGCCCATTGCACGGGTTTCACCGCCTGCCAACGCATCCCGACCCGTTAACGCCCGTTGCCACGGGCCGTCCTCATCCCTTGATGCGATCACAGTGACCGAGCACGCCAGGCCGGGCTGGGCTCTGACCCAGAGCCTGGCCTCGCCCTGGAGCCGATTCCAGCGCATCATGCCGGCCAGTGCCAAGTGTGCCAGGCCGTCTGCTGGTCCCCCCGGGTTCCCAGGGGTGCTGGGAGGTTTTCTCAACGCTCAGGGCGGACCGCAGCGGTGGCTTCAGTCTCAGGGACCCTGGATGGCAGGGCATCACCGTGCCCAGGGCCTCCAGCGCAGAGCCCGGGTCAGCCACCAGGGCAGAACAGAGAGGGAAGTGGGCAAAGAATCGGGCTCCCTCCCGCTCCTCGGCTGCCCACAGGACATGGGTCCCGCTTAAGGAAAACAGAGGGGAAACGCAGGGAAACAAAATAATCATTCATCTTGAGGCAAAATATCCATCGGCCCAGCTCCCGGGCACCTCCGTTGCGGCCGGCGGCGAAGCGATGGATGGAGAGCGGCTGGCAGCGGCGGGGCCTCTTGGGCAGGCGCCACACGTGCGTGGGCAGACAGACAGCGCCGTTTCCTTGGTGCGGAGTCTCTGACGCCGCCACCGCCGGGGGACTCAGCCAAGGAGCGGCCCACGTGCTCCTGCAGATGGTGCTGCCGGTTCCAGAGGGAGGACTGCGCTGGGGCGGCGGGAGGACGCGAGGACGGAGCTGGCTGTCCCCGTTTGTCAGGCAGGCTCCGGGCACCCGGCTCTCGCTCCCCAGGTCCGGGTCCTGCCGGGGTCCCTCCCTCACCTGCTGGTTCTCCCCGGGGCCGGAGCAGGGTGGCGGCGGCCGGGGCGCTGGAGCCTGGCTCTGTGGTCACCCCGCCCGCACGGGCAGGGCCCACAGCCCTCCGCCCCTCAGGCGGGAGGGGGTTCGTGCTCCCATTTCCCGTCAGGCAGATAAGAAAATGAAGGGTTGGAGAGGGGAGGTGACCTCTGCAGAGTTGGGGTGCCTCGAGGCTGGAGTGCTGGACCCGCTGAGGCCGGAAGAGGGGGCTGATGTTGCACCAATACAGACCGAGGGGATGGGACATGGCACCCCCACCTGGGAGCCCACCCGGCCCTCATCACAGAACCGGGCCAGCCCGGTGGCACGTCTTGCCTGCTCCTTCCCCGACCTGGGCTGGCCTGGGAAGCCCCGTTTCTATCCGGACTCCAGTTAACGGGCGCGCAGTGTGGCCACCTAAGTCCCAGCTTGTGAGAGGGCTGCTGTCCCGGCCCCGTGCGGTGTCCCTGGGCTCACGGGTGACCCTGGCCCTCGGACAGCTCAGAGCCCAGGCGACATAGACGCACAAGCCAGCGGTTCAGGGAGAGCCATCTGGGTCGTGGCGGGTTCCCAACCTGGCAGGTTCCTTCCATCTTTGTGCCTCACTTTCCTCACCTGTAAAGTGGGGAGGCAGCAGCCCTGCTCACACGGGTCTGATGATGGTTAGCTGTGCTGGCTGATACACAGCGTCCCAGCATGGTAACACCTGGGGCTGAATCTGCTGGGAGCACAGAGGAGGACAAGTCCCAATTGGGGTTGGGAGGGGCCCAGGAGGGCTTCCTGGAGGAGGAGGTGCTCAGCTGAAAGGCTGATGAGCCGGTCTGGGCAGGTGGCCAGAGTTGCTGAGGCCCAATGGGTGGGCACTGGGCGGGTCCAAACCTTAGAGGACTGTGGGGCGGTCTCTGCCACCTTAGGAGGGTCCGCAGGAGGCACCATCCGGGATTTTCCTAGACTCTGAGGAAGCTGCTGTGGAAACCAAGTCCTGGCAGCACTGTGTTGGGGTGTCGCTGTGGCGGTCTCTGATTCGGTGGGGGGGGGGGGGCAGATGCACGAGTGAACGCAGCCCTTCAAAGGCGGCCCCTGGGGAGGCTCTGCCCGGGTTCCTGGGACGCAGCTGCTGCTTCCGTCCTGTCTGGACACCTGCGGGCCTTGCCAGCAAGAGCGTAGGTTCCCCAAACCCCGGCTCTGCCTCTCCCAGGACGTGTGACCTCAGAGAAGTCACGACCCTCTGAGCCTCAGTGTCCCTCTCTACAAAAGGCAGGGATGCAGGCGGCACACAGTAGGTCTAACTAGCATCTCCTCCCTCCCCTTCAGAACCAGCTGCCAAGCAGAGTCCGCCCGCCTTGTTTTTGACTGAAAATGGTCCCCTTCGGCTTGGCTCCCCTCCCTGCTTCCCAGGCTTGGCAGTCAGCGCCTGGCACACACCACTCCGCTGCCACTTATCAAGTGCCGAGGCACCCGCCAAGCCTCCGCGGGCACCACCCCAGCTACCTTAAAATCTGAAATACTCCAGCTGCTCTGGGTAGAGGTAGGTCGGTCAAGGGCAGGTGGGGGTGTTGTCACGGCCATGGTCAGGCTCCAGGACTCGCCGGAGCAATGTGCAGGGTGCATCCGGGGGACACAGGGGCGCACTGATGTCACAGCAGGTTCCCTGGGCCACAGCCTCCCGGACAAGGAGGACTGGCCACGGCCGCAGTCCGGCGGCAGCCCTGGAGGCTCAGGCTGGGCCGGGCCAGCACCACTGCGGCCACGGCCGGCCGGGAGCAGCTCATCTCTCCCCCAGCTGATCCCACTGCCAGCTGGACTGACTGATGGCTCCTTTGATGTTTTCTAAGCCCAGGAAGGATTGGCCTCCCAGCCCCCCGCCCGCCTGGGCAGCTCAGGCAGAAGGGAATGGGGCTCAGTGAGAGGGGAAGGGAGGGTTTCTCCCTCCGTGGAGCCGTTCGGGGGCTCTCTGAGCGACGGCCCCGCACAGCATAAAATGCCTGCGGAGAACAGGGTTTGGGCCACTGGCTCTGGCGCTGGGGACCCGCAGGGGCTGAGATGGGAGGTGTCTGCGGTGGGAGATGCTAGGCTGGACCCGCATGATTTCTGGGACCCCCGGCTGGTAATTTTGCAAAGACGAGGGCATAGCAGAGCCCGACAGGCAGACCTCCTTGAGGGCAGGCTGTGCCTTTCAACCCCCCAGAGCCCCCAAGCCCCAAGCATGGCCACTGGGCCCAGGCCTGTGAGGAGGCTGAGCAAGATGAGAGGGCCGCCCTGCTGGCCAGTGGGGAGGGGACGCCCCAAGAGGGGTGTGACCATTCCAGGCCCACACGGCGAGGGGCAGGGAGCTAGGAACCAGTTCTGTCCCATGCATCACCTTCCGAAAGAGGAAATTCAGCCTCTATTCATTCGCATCTTCCCTTCCGGTCCCTGGTCACCCCCCTCCGCCCCCTCACAGGTGAGCAGCCTGCAAAGGACTCTGTGTCTCTCCACCGTGAACCTCGCTATACCATCCCCACTTAACAGATGAGAAACGCGAGGCTGAGAGAGGTGACGCCACACTGCCGAAAGATGCCAGGAATCACTCATCTGGCAAGAACGGAGAGCGCGCTGACCGCAAGCAAGGACCACGCGGAGCCCTGAGCCACAGCGGCCACCAGATGATTGATGGGTGGGCCCAGACCGGAAACACGTGACGGGTGCCACGGAGCAGGAGGGCCGGACACGGTGGCTGAGCTGGGCCCAGGGTCACGGTTAGCGGGGGGCGGGGGGTCCTTCCTGCCTTCCCCCCTCTTTTTCTGGGGCAGGGCTGGGGGTGGACGCTCACACCAGGCACAGACGTGGCCTTGATGCTCAGCATGACCGTGTGTGGCCAGGGCCACTGTGGCCTTCCGTGGGGAGGAGGCTGGGACTCAGCCAGCGCAGCGGCCCCATCGGCTGAAAGGCCCCCCTGAGGCGTGTGCCCATCTGCCCCTGTGGCCCTCCCACCCCAAGGAGCCAGGCCTGGCCTCCTTCCCCCGTGGTGGCTCCCACTCTGCAGCAGGGACCCCGGGCCCACGGGATTCATGCTCCTGGAACTGCGCCCACCCCCAGAGGAAGCCCACCTCCCCCCACGCGTGCAGCCCATGCTCTCCCCCGCCCCCGCTTGCCTCCTGCCTCCTCTCATCTCCCCGGAAGCTCCATACTGCAGCCGAGCGGGCCACCGTGGTCCCAGAACAAGCCCCCCACTCCCTGCTGGCCCCCCACGTGTGCTCCCTTCGCCTGGGACACTGTGCCTGCCTCATCCCCCCATCCCGGAGCCTCTGCTGCCGCCCCAGGCTGGGCTCCCCCTGCCCCCAGCCCTGCAGCTGAGTGTCCAGCTCCCCCAGGCCAGGAGCTCGCTGCTGACCCCCTGGCCAGTGGCGGGGCCGCGATCAGTGCGCGCCGCTGTGTGACCGGCAGTCCCACAGCAGCGGGAGGTCTGGGTGGGCCAGGCTGGCTGCTCCTTGGCGGGGCGCCCTTGGACAAAGCCTTGCCCTCTCTGAGGCCGCCGGCCAGCTGTCCAGGGTTGGGGGCGGCGGGGCGGGGCCGCGGCACATACACCGTGAAGCGCCCCTTAGGCGGCCGGGCGGCTGAGCGCCCCTCGCTGCCCGGCTCCGGGAAGCAGGCTCGGTTGGCGTGTCCAGCCCCAGCGCCCTGCCCCCCGGGAGAGCCTCCAGGGTCGGCTGCTGGACACGGAACCTGATGAGGAGGGATGGTGTCGGCGGCCAGAGAGGCGGCAGCCAGCCCCCTCCCACCAACGATGGAGTTCGGAGCTCTTCCGCGTGGCCGGGGCGATCCTGACAGACGCCCAGAGGGACCGGGAAAGTGTTTCTGACAGAAGCCCAAATGGATATTAACGTTTATGGTGCAAGAGCATCCGGGTGTCTGAGTGGAGGCCGAGGCCCGCCTCATCCCCGCCCCTCTGAGGCCCCGAAGTGGCCCAGGAGCTGCCCCTCCCGCCCAGGAGCTGCCCCTCCCGCCCAGGAGCTGCCCCCTCCCGCCCAGGAGCTGCCCCCTCCCGCCCAGGAGCTGCCCCCTCCCGCCCAGGAGCTGCCCCTCCCGCCCAGGAGCTGCCCCCTCCCGCCCAGGAAATGCCCCCTCCCGCCCAGGAGCTGCCCCTCCCGCCCAGGAGCTGCCCCTCCCGCCCAGGAGCTGCCCCCTCCCGCCCAGGAAATGCCCCTCCCGCCCAGGAAATGCCCCCTCCCGCCCAGGAGCTGCCCCCTCCCGCCCAGGAGCTGCCCCCTCCCGCCCAGGAGCTGCCCCTCCCACCCAGGAACTGCCCCCTCCCGCCCAGGAAATGCCCCTCCCGCCCAGGAAATGCCCCCTCCCGCCCAGGAGCTGCCCCTTCCGGCCCCCTCCTGAGTGACCATCCGCCCCGTCCTGAGTGACCGCCGGGGGCCTGGCTCAGTGCAGGGAGTGAAGACACGGCGCGGCGGCCTCTGGTCTTTCATTAAGTCTGTCCTAACCTTAACTCTGATTTCCAGGCTCCGGCTGCAAGTTGGTGCGGCTCTTCCCGCCGAGGGTCCCAGAGGCAAACGCCGTAACTCAGGCGCTCCGAGTTCGGAAAGCAAAAGCGCTCTCAGCCCACGGGATCCAGCGCGTTTACTAGTAACCCTCTCCCCGGAGCTCGAGGAGGCGCCGAGGTCTGTCTGTCTGTCTGTCTCTGGGCCTCCGGGGAGCCTCAGCGCTCTCCCTCAGGTGCCGAATACCCCCCCCCTCCCCGACATGGCACCCCTGAGGCAGTGGGGTTCTTACCCCGTGACCCTGGCTGGGCCGGGGGCTCTGCTCCTGGCCGGGTGGCCCCAGCTGGTTTCCCGGGCCCGGCCTCTCTCCAGTGCATCCCTTCCTGCTTAATCAGCCTCTCTTGCTGCTTGTAGGTAAGGCCTCGCAGTGAGGCAGGCGGGTGTCCCCGCTTCACAGCCGAAGAAACAGAGGCGCAGAGAGCAGGCAGCTTGCCCACGATCCACAGCAGGACAGAGGCCCGCCAGGCCTGTGCGCGGATGTCGCAGCTCCGGGGCCAGGGCCACGCTCCCCGCCTCTGGCAACAGTCCCGGCCCTGCCCGCCTGGACCCTCATTCTCCCAGGTCCCACCCAGGCAGGACCCAGAGGCGCGAGGAAGGCAGGATGGCCCCTCGCCAGGGGACCCCAGTCTCTCTCCCAGCGGCCGCGTTCCCTTTAATCTCCTTCGCGCGCAAGGATGACGCGAAGGAAGGTCAGCGTCCACACACATTGCCCTGGACTCGTTAGCAACAGGCGCCGGGTTCGGGGCTCATCCGGGACCCAGCGCTGCCCACCCTGCTGGGACCCGCCGCTCTGGGCGGCTCCGCGGACAGGCGGCAGGTTAAGGGGTCTGTCGTCTGCCCCGAGTGGCCCCGAGGTCAGCGCACCACCTCCACGCGCAGGTGTCCACGGCGGGGAGCCCCTTGGTGAGCGTGCAGGCAGGGCTGTGGGGCCGGAAGGCACTGGGCAGGGCTGAGCCCAGGGTGGGAGGCCACTCAGAGCACGGAGGTTCAGGGCCTTGGTCAGCCCAGAGGCCCTGTCGGGAAGCCGGACACTCACCGTCCAGCCGCCGCCGTCCGTGCGCATGTCGCAGTAGACCTGGAAGCCGGCGGGGTCGTGCGTGGGGAACACGGAGTACACGCCGTCCTCCTGCCGCCCGCTCAGGAGGACGTCCAGGCAGTCGCGGGGCCGCGAGCCTGAGACAGGGAGTCGTCAAGGTGGCCGCCCACCCTCTGTCCCGGGGCCTCTGACTTGTCTGTCCCCCTGGTGTCAATTGGGCTCCAGAGCCCCAGCCTTGGGGTCAGGCCTTGGCTCGGCCACTCCCTGCGTGGGTTTGGGTGAGTGAGCCGCCTCTGAGCCTCGCTTTCCTCATCTGGAAAATGGGCACAATGGTCCTGGTGGGGCTGGGGGAGGGCTCAGCAGGGGTGTGGCTGGGGCTCCCGGTGCTGCCGGAAGCAGGAGGTCCTTGGCAAATGGAGCCTGTTTCCTTACCCGTGCGGCCAGTGGGGGATGAAGGGGGGGGCCGCGGGGGACAGAGCTGGGCACCAGGTCACCCAAGGAAGGCAGCCCCTCACCCCACTCACCGTTGGGGCAGCCCCGAGGCCGCGATCCCCGGGCAGGCGCCCTCTGAAGGTCGGCCTTGTCTCGGGGCCGGCTCAGCCCCCGGTCCCTGTGCAGGGCGTCCAGGACGTCACTGACCAAGTTCACCAGGTGGGCCAGGTGGCCTTGGCTCTCGGACAGCAGCTGTGGAGCACAGGGGTGATCGGAGGGGGCAGGGCTGGGGACACAAGGCCCCCCCACACACACACCTGCCGGCAGCTCTGCGCAGCCCTGGCCCGTCGGCGAGGGGCTGAATGAAGCCTGGGGAGCTGTGGAGGCAGCACCTGGCCTCGGGCGAAGCTGGGCTCAGACCCGACTCACCCATCTCCCAGCTGTGCGACTGGGACTGACTGCACCGAGCCTTGAAACGGGCTCCGAGGGCCTCCCTGGCCCAGACGCTACGGGACCGCTGACTGTGGGAATGCCCGGCCCAATGTGGGGCCCACGGCATGGGACTCAGGACTGGGCGCCACTTACGTGAATTCTTAAGCCACCTTCCAGGTCCCCAAATTCCCTCACCCCACATCTCCTCTGATCTCCCCAAGGCCTGGAAGGCAGAGGGCTGGATCCGCACACAATAGGGGGGACCCTGGATGCCCCCTCCGCCCCCCACTAGCCTTGCTTTAACTTCACGGCTCTCTGATGTCCAGCACCTCCCCTCACCTACAGCGCAGCCAGGAGGGTGGACTGGAGTTGTTACAAATGGGGAAACTGAGGTCCAGAGGAGAGGTCCCTGACTGAGAATGACCTCAGGCCACGTCCCCGTCACTGTGCGGGGCCCAGGGTGAGGGCAGTGCCTGGGCCCGGGCTCCGGGGCTGATTCTGGGTTTTGACTCAGGGCCTGGGAATGCAGCTGACCCTCCCCGACCTCAGCTTTCCCCTCTGCGAGGCAGAGTAACAGACCTGTGTCTCCGGGTTCCTGGCAGCCTGTGTCAGGGCCTGAGGCTCAGCTGGTGTTCTCCGTACGCTTCCCACTGCCCACGCCCCTGCCCACGCCCGAGGCCCAGGGGAGTGCAGCTCAGGGCAGGGCTGTGCCGGGACCTCAGCGGGGCCTGCTGCGCCAAGGGTCTGGGGTCTGTCGCCTACCCTTCCCGGGCTCCAGGAGGCTGCAGGGCCCGGGCAGGGCGGTCAGCGGCCAGCGGCCAGCCAGAGGGGAGGAGCCTGTCACCTGCCAGATTACAGCCGTTGGAGGAAGGGAACTAGAAGCACGCTGACCGGCAGTTTACGGAATGTGATCCCCCTTGTCGGGAAGCAGGGCCTGCAAAGCTTTCATTTGCTGTCAGTTTCTCCTCTGCAGAGCAGGTGATTCAGTGAGGGCCGAGGCCTGGGAGAGCGACGGGCAGGCGGGGCTGCGGGCAAGGTCTCTCCCCAGGCGTTAGTGCAGTGCAGACGGCTGGCGGCGGGTGGAACCCGCAGAGGGATGCGGCCAGCCCCTGGGGGCTGGGGGTGTTGAGCAGGGGGTGTGAGGGGCAGAGATCACCCGGCTCATTGGTTACGTCCCTAGGGTTCTGCCCATGTTTCTCAGACGATGCAAACTCATGAGAAACTCAGGCACGACCCACTCTTGCTAACAGGCAGGGAAGCCCTCGGTTTAGACCAGAAAATGATTCAAGTTAAAATGTCCATATAAACATGCCCCGAATTAATGGGGAGAGTGGGTCCCTGCTGGCTGAGCTGCGCGGATGCGTTAAGGAGGACTCGCCGCTTTTAGCGGCAGTGAAGTCAGAGTTGCTGGCAGCCCTTAGACAAGGCACTCGCCACGCGGAGCCTCAGTCTGCCCCTCCCTAGAATGGGGCTATGGGCCCTGCCTCCTGCCTATCAGCACATGGGCGGGCCTAGCGCGGTGGTCCGTCACTCCTGTATAAAGGGGTTTTCAGTAGGGGCTCCTGTGGCTGCAGCCTCAGCTATTCCCACCGTGACCATAAAGATGCTGATGCGCAGGCCCGGGGCCCGGAGGTGTGCCGTCAGGGGCTCTGGCGCCCTGCCGGGTGAGGACTGTGCTTCGCCATTTTACAGGCGAGGAGACCCACCCGGGGCGGGCACCCGACATGCCCAGGCCCCACAGCTGGGACTTGACCCTGAGAGCCGACCCTCCCGGGCCAGGGGCCTCCGTCGTGTGCGCGTGTCCCCTGGCGCGTCTGGGCTGTGGGGACCTGGGAGTTTGGGGTGCAGTCCCAGATGTGCCTTTTCACAAGCGGCTCTGGCAGGTCTGAGGGGCTGTGGGCCCTGCTTTGAGAAACCTGGGTGCGGGCTGACCGGCTGAGGTCCTGGGAGCGTGGGGAGGAGCTAGGAGCCAGGCCACGTGCTCCGCAGGGTGCACGGCCTCTGAACCTACCTGGGTCCTGGGAGATGCGTCACATTAAACGTGGCTTCAAGGACCTGTCAAAGGGGCCCAAGCCTCCTGCGCCCAGGAAAACCGCCAGTCTCCCAGGAGCGCTCTGGGCCTCTCAGGTGGGCCGGACACCCCAGGCCCCGCCCCCAGGCCCTCAGGTGGGCGGGACACCCCAGGCCCCGCCCCCAGCCCCAGGTGGGCGGGACACCCCAGGCCCCGCCCCCGGCCTGAAGGTGAGGCGTTGGTGGGCCAGGCCTGGCTGACCAGGGGCAAGCCACGTGGAGAGCACCCAGAATTCTGGAGGTCCCCTGAGCCCTGCTGATGGGGACAGTAGTGCAAGGCAGCTGAGCACCCCACCCCTCACCCGAGAGGCGAAGCCGCCTTCCCAACAGTCAGCCAGGCAGGGTGGCGAGGACTGTAAGCCTTGGAGGAGGAAGAGACCCAGTGCTCGGGTGCTGTGGGGTGACCACACGCCTGCTCAGCCTGGGGCTGGGGCTGTTGTCAGGGGCGGGGCTTGTCTCCTAGTCTCTAACGACCCGAGTCACAGGGCGACGGGGTGCAGGCGGAGGCTGGGCCAGGTGCCAGAGGTCAGAGGCCAGGACTGACCTGGCCACTGTACCTGGGGGAACCCGCACCCCATTCTGGGCCCGTTTTTCCCAATGAAAGTGGTGGGAGACCAATGAGAGGCTCCTAAACCCCGTCCCAGGCGGGAAGTCCTGCTGAGCTCCAGGCGGTCAGGTCAGCATGGGAAACCCTTCCCCCAGCTCTACCTGGTCGGTGCTGCTGGGGCCTGGTGTGGCCCGGGGGTGTGGTGGGCAGGCTGGGGGGATGCTGGGCCCCTCACTGGTCCCTCCTTCCCTGGTCATTTGGGCAGTGAATGGGGTAGATCTGGAGAGTGAGTGCAGCTCTCTCTGGCCATGTGGCACCACCGGGAGAGGGCTTGCCACTGACGGTCATGATCAGCCTCCCCAGCATCTTACCTGCACTGAGCCCCTGGGAGGCCCCACAAGCCCTGACTGCTGGGTGCCAGGGGGCCACATGAATATCTGGGACCGCTGTGTGGTCTTGGACAAGAGGCAAACCTCTCTGAGCCTTGTCTGCAGGAATAGCCACAGCCCCCGGTCCCAGGGCACTGGGGGAATCAGTGAGGCCATGGGCTTTCCGTGCCCAGCACAGGGCTGGCACACAGTAGCAAAAACCCCATCCTCCCGCCAAGCCCTCAAGCTGGGACCCTGCCCCTTACCTGGAGGAGGTGGGCCTGCTCGCTCTGCAGGGCACTGAGGCCCTGGCCTAGCGCGCCGTGGCTCTTCCGCAGCCCTGCGCACTCCGCCTGCAGCTCTGAGGCCCGGGCCAGCAGCCGGGGCAGCTGGTCAGCCAGTGTGTCCAGCAGCTCCCGGTCCTGTTCGCCCACCAGCTGCGGCTCGGCCTGGCGCTTGGTCAGCGCCTGCAGCACGGAGGCCTGGGCGCCCTCCAGGCGGGCGAAGCCGTCGGCAAGGTCGGGGCAGCGCGGGTCGATGAGGATGCTGAGGCGTGAGCTGTCTGCTCTCTCCACGGTGACCAGGGCGCTGTTGGCACCCGCCGGCCCCGTGCTGACCACGGGCGGGAGGGCCGTGCCAGGCGCGTGTGTGTGATTCAGGAAGAGCACGGCCCCGGTGACGGCCACGGCCAGCAGCACGGCCAGGGAGAGCAGCACCGTGCACAGCACGTAGCTACAGCTTGGCCGCTGCACAGGCACACGGACACAGGGACAGACAGACAGACGGACGGACAGGAGAGAGAAGAGGCAGCATCAGGGCAGACCTGGGCCTGCAGCTCCGCCCCGTGAGGAGGACCCGGCAGCCCCAGATCGGGGCCTCTGGACAAGGCTCAGGGGGTGCCCTGCTTGGGGAAGGGAGTCAGAGACAGAGATGAGAGACAGAGACAGGGACACCCAAAGACAGAGCAAGAGCGAGAGATGCCGGGGCACAGAGCTGGAGAGGATGGAAAGGGAAACTGAGGCAGAACCAATGCAGAGGGTGACCTTGCCCTGTCGCTGGCCCTGCCCTGCCCCACTCAGCCGGCTCAGGGCAGAACCATCCTCCCCAGCGAGCCCTCGGGGTCTGTACAGGCTGGAGGTGAGGGCTCCCACTCGGCAGCCAGCCAGGCTGGGCTCGGTCCCCACGCTGCCATTTCCTGGGGGGTGACCTTGGACAACGGACCTCACCTCACTGAGCCTCAGTGTCCCCACCTGTAAAATGGGGGCAATGATGCCATGGCCCGCCCCGCCCCTGGGCACCTGCCCTACATTCAGGAAGGGAGAGCTGTGACAGTGGCAGCAACTGGCGGAATGAGCAGGCACCCATCACTGAAGCTCCCTTTCAACCTGGGGCACCCAAGTCCCAAAGCCTGCGCAGGCCCGTGAAGCTGCCCTGAGTCCCAAGCACCCCCTTCCCCCACTCCCTGAGTCCTCCCTTCCCACCCCCCCACCCCACCCCATCCCTGCTCTCCACAGAGCAGGCCCCCAGCAGGATAAACAGAATAAACACCCCGGGGCAGAGAACCACTAAGGTGGGAAAGGGCCTCCCTCCTTCTTAGGAGGCGGGGGCTGGGCGACAGGGCAGCTGTGACTCCCAGACCACGAAAAGAACGGAGGCGGCGGGCCAGGGAAGAACTTGAACTGGGTTCTGGACGCGGGGTGGGGGTGGGGGGCCTGGCCTCAAAGGAAGCCGGGACCCAGGTGCAGCTGGCACTGACGGCAGCACCGAGGCGCGGTGGCAAACCCAGACTCACTGGACCGGATCTGTCACGGCCCAAAGGGAACTTGGAGAATGACACCGAGCATTTGACGCATGGGGAAACCGAGACCCCGAGAGGGCAAGGGGCTTTTGCCCAGGGTCACACAGCAAATTAGAAGCAGAGCTCGGACTAGACCCCCAGCCTCCTGTCTCCTGCCCCCGAGAGACTAGATTTCCCCCCATTTTCAGCTTTCTGGATTCGGTGCATCTTTGAATGAGTTAGTGCACTAGGCGCCTGGCCCGCTCCTGGCGCGATGCGACGCGCTTGGGCAGTGAATACCAGTGGCTTCTATTGCGTCCTGCTCCACGGGCACGGAGCAGCGGGAAGCGCCCGGTGTTTTATTTCCCACCAGAAGTGATATTTCTGTGTGTGGCTGGCGCCGGGCGCACCTTCTCTGTTTTCCACACTTTAACAGCTCTGACGTTGGGATGCATCTTACAACTGTAACTGACAGCTTGCTCGCTTGCTTAGTGACACGTGCGAGTGCGTCCTCTCACATCGCACAACAGAGCTCACTGTGAGAAGATGTGGTAGAGCAAACCGCCTCTTCCCCACAAATGCGCATACTGCACGGACTCCTGAGCGTGCTGCGGTCCCCGGAGCAGGCTGGGTCCGGGCGAGGGGCCGGTGGCACACAGCCCCCCAGGAATCCACCTGCGTTATTGGCGAGATGAGTGAGAGAATTCCCTCGCCCAGCGACTTTTGGCCGGTGTGCTGCAAGAATTTTTTTAAAAAATAAATCTTTATTGTTCAGATTCTTACAGGTGTTCCTCTTCCCTGCACCCCCATAGCTCCCCTCCACCTGATTCCCCACCCCACCCCATGCCCTTACCCCCCATCACTGTCTTCATCCATAGGTTTAAGATTTTTGTCCAATCTCTTCCCACACCCCTCACACCCCCTTGCCCCTGAGAATTGTCAGTCCACTCCCTTTCTATGCCCCTCATTCTATTATATGCACCAGTCCATTCTGTTCTTCAGATTTTTATTCACTTGATTTTTAGATTCACTTGATAGATATATATTTGTTGTTCATAATTTTTATCTTTACCTTTTTCTTCTTCCTCTTCTTAAAGAATACCCTTCAGCATTTCATGTAATCCTGGTTTGGTGGTGGTGAACTCCTTTAGCTTTTTCTTGTCTGTGAGGCTCTTTATCTGACCTTCAACTCTGAATGATAGCTTTGCTGGGTAGAGTAATCTTGGTTGTAGTTTCTTGCTGTTCATCACTTTGAATATTTCTTGCCACTCCCTTCTGGCCTGCATAGTTTCTGCCGAGAAATCAGCAGACAGTCGTAAGGGTGCTCTCTTGTAGGTAACTAACCGTTTTTCTCTTGCTGCTTTTAATATTCTCTCTTTGTCTTTTGCCCTTGGCATTTTAATTATGCTGTGTCTTGGTGTGGTCCTCTTTGGATTCCTCTTGTATGGGGTTCTGTGCGCTTCCTGAACTTGTACGTCTGTTTCTTTCACCAGGTAGGGAAAGTTTTCAGTCATTATTTCTTCTAATAGGTTTTCAATATTTGGCTCTCTCCCTTCTTCTGGCACCCCAAAAATTTGGATGTTGGTTCGCTTAAAGTTGTCCCGGAGGCTCCTTACGCTATCTTCATATTTTTGGATTCTTTTTTCTTTTTGTTTTTCCGGTTGGGTGTTTTTTGTTTCCTCATATTTCAGATCTTCGGTTTGATTCTTGGGGTACGTTGATCTACAGTTGGCAAGAATTCTTAAAACATGCAATACCTGGCTATTTAGTCGGGGGCACTGACCTTTCCCCCCTTGGACTGTCAGAAAAGAAAGAAAAAAGACAACAGCCAGCACAGCAGTAGGTGTCCGGTGTGAACGCCCTGTCTTGGCCCACACATATGTAGGTCATATAATAGAGTTGCATCTATTGGTCACGTCAAATAATAAGGTTGTGTGTGATTGGTTAATTCTTGGTACTAGAAATCCTTATATACAAGTACAGGCACCTGTTTTTTCTAAAAAGTCACTTTGGAGCAAAAAGGGTAGGTAATTACTGTACCATCGTTGTGTGTGTGTGTGTGTGTAAATCAATCAAAATTATACCTATTTTTTGTCAGATCAGCAAAACATGTATTTTTGGTGTGCTGCGTAATTTTAATAGTTTATGTGTGCTGTGAGATGAGAGGTTGAACGTCACTGCCCTAGCCCGAACCTGCAGGGATGGGGACACACTGCCCCCCAACTCGCTCCAGCCCTCCCTCTCCACGCCTGTCCAGGCCTCAGGGGCGCCATCCATGCCGGGCTCCACACATGAAAGATGGTTTACTGCGGCCGGACCCGCCACGGTGGCTCCCCTCCGGCAGCCCTGCACAAGCTGCCCGCTGGGCCTGACGCATCCACTTCGGCTCCTCATCCACGGGCCTCACTGGGTGCCGCCTCTTCCGGGGAGCCTCCCTTGGCTGTTTCCTCAGCCCTCCTCCCAGTTGAGGAGGGGTTCCTCCTCGTGTTTCCACAGCCCTTGCTCCCCGCTCAGTGGTACTTATAACCGAGTCATCGCTCTGACTTCATTCGCTCACTCATCCAAACATCCAGCCGGCGTTCACTGGCGTCCCCATGAGCCCGGCTCCAGCCAGGCCCCGAGGAGGCCGCCGTGGACAGCTGTCCTGGCCCTGCCCTGAGGGAGCGCTTGTCCCATAGGCTGAGAGTGTTAACCGTCTTTGGGGGCACGGATCCCTTCAGGGGGATAGAGGCTGCTGGCATTCGGGGGCCTCCAATCCCAGGCCCAGGAGACGTGCCCTGGACCAGGAGCCCCCCGAGGGCAGGAACCTGCTCGCTGTCGGGCACAGAGGGGCTGGCTGCTGGGTGGACGGAAGAGCAGGCGGGCTCACTCATTTCTCTGGCCACACTGGCGTGGGGAGCAGGGGGAGGCCCTGGGACCTTTAGAGCTTGGTAGGGCAGAGGCCGACGACATCTACACTAAACCCTGGACCCCGAGGCAGGGCACTTCTGACCCTGTGGCCACCTCCGACAGCCTGACACAGATGCGGCAACCCCTCAGTCACTGCGGTCAGCAGCCTCCGGACCGGTGGGCACCGCGGTGTCCCTGCCGTCCTCTGAGTCTGTCCCGTGTTCCTGCCACTGGAACCTGCAAACACCTCCCTGCTAGGGTGGGCTCATTTTGCAGATGGGAAAACTGAGGCCCAGAGAGCAGAAGACTTTGCCTAAGGTCACTCGGAAGGCAGATGGCCCAGCCAGCATTTGAACCCAGGGCCGGGTGATTGGAATCTCACCCTCGGTGCCCAGGCTCCTTGCTGAGCCACCCCACAGGGTTCTGCCCTCTGCCTGGGGTGTGACTGGGGTTTGAGAGACAAAGCTCTGTGTCACCAGCAGGTCTTGTCAGGCCCCTCCCCGGTCCCCCGGGACCCCCGCCCACATAGCTCAGAGCCATTCCTCCCACTGGAGAGCACCTACGTCCCAGCCGGGGAGGCAGAGTGGCCAAGTCTCCAGGACCCCGGCCCGCTCGGCACCCACTCCCAAGCCCCAGGTCCCTGGCCAGAAGGCAGGTTCGTGAGGAGAGGAGGGGCTCGGGAAAGCTGCAGGGGGGGGGGGTCCCCCGGGGCAGGGCAGCAATGGGACTTAGAGATGAAATGGGCCACTCAGCAGGGAGAATTAGATCACCGCAGACAGGAAGTGCTGCCAGCTTCATCGGCTGTGTTGACGTGCCTTGCCAAGGAATCTGCCCGATATAACTTGGGGGCTTTGGGCCTGAGCACCCAACCCAGTGTGCCGCGGGGTGCAGCCTGTGAGCCAGCCTTGGCCGTGGGCGAGCGGGCACGCACCCCGCCGGCTGCCAGGTGGGGGTCAGGGCATACAGGCCCCCCCTTCCAGTAGTGAGGAGCAGGAGGCCGGGAAGGTGTCCCCGGAAGTGGGCAGGAGAGGAGCCCCGGGTTCAAGGCTTCCTGCTGCCCCAGCTGGAGGGACATGGTTTTGTCCCCTGTGTGACCCCCAGTGCCAGCTGGCTCATGGCCAGGCGGCTCAGAGAGCCCCGGCGAAGGTGAGGATGAGATGGACTCACGCCAGGGGAGGCAGGGAGCCCCAGAGGTGCCTCAACTGCCGGTGGCACCTGTCCCGCTGCCTCCTCTGAGTCGCCAGCCTCCGGAAGTAGACATGGGGTCCGGCAGAGGGAGGAGGGCTCCAAGGAAGGGCCTCGCAGCCCAGCCTGTCCAGCCGCCGCCGCCGGCTTCCTTGTTACCGAAGGGAGCTGGTGACGGCTGCGCCTGGGGGACTGAGCCCAGGCTCCGGGTACCACGGGAGCAAGCAGGATGCCTCGCTCTGGGAGACGCGGGCAGGCCGAGACCAGGCCCAGCGCCCCCAGCCCTGTCTCCCAGGAGCAGCCCGGCCAAAGGCAGGTGGCTGTTCAGGACGGAGACACGCTGTGGGCCTTTCATTCAACTGGGAAAAAGCAGGGCGAACGGTATGTGGTCTGGGGCCCAGCAGGGGCTCTCTGGTGGGCTTATGGGTCTGGACCGTGTCCCCGCCGCTGGAACCTGCCAATAACCCCTGCAAGGGTGGGCTCCTTTGGCGGACGGGGAAACTGAGGCTCAAGGAGCAGAACACTCTGCCCAGGGTCTGGGAGTCCCCGTCACCTCCCCCAGAAGCCCACCCCTGGGCAAATGGTTCCTGATTCGGGTTGGACTCCGAGCCCCTGGCCCTGGAAGAGAAGGGGCTCAGATCCCTAGAGGGAGGGGCTGGTTATTCCGCTCGACATCCGGGTCCCAAAGATTCGGGAAGAGGGTCTGCGGCTGGTCTGGGAGCCCTTGGCCTAACCCTAGGGCACCTGCAGGCGATGCCCTCGGGCCCTGGCGGCCAGGTCCGTCACAAGGGCTGGCTAAGAGTGAGGGCTGAGGAGGGGCCAAGGGGGGGTGCAGGAAAGGACAGGAGGAGGTCTGCTCGTGCAGCCCCAGGGGCCTCTTTCTGCCTTTCACTCTCCCCCCTCCCAACGTCCTCTCCCCCCTCCCAACCTCCTCTCCCCCCTCCCAACCTCCTCTCCCCGCTCCCAACCTCCTCTCCCCCCTCCCAACCTCCTCTCCCCCCTCCCAACCTCCTCTCCCCCCCTCCCAACCTCCTCTCCCCCCTCCCAACCTCCTCTCCCCTCTCCCAACCGCGTGGCACAGGGACCTCAACCCAACCCCAGGGACCTGAGTGGGAAGAGGCGTCTTTTCCGGGTCCCGCCCACCCCGCTTTGTGATGACCCCTGTCTCGTGAGTTTGTTTTTCCCCAGAGACGGAGCTCCTGAGGCACAGGTCCCGGCTGCCTCTCCTGGTGAATGAAATGCAGCGGGTTTAGGTTAGACACCGGGAAGAACTTCTCAATGAGATTTTTTTTTTTCTTTCTGGAGTGTTTTTAGAAAACTTGGAAGTATTCAGAGAATGGCCTGCGCAGGTCAGAAGTGGATGCCCTGTGGGGTGGGGCTTGGCTGGGGGGTTACCCAGAAATAAGCCCCCCACCCCGGAGATGGCTCCATGGTGACTTGCTGGCCCCCACACCAGGGCGAAAAGAATCGTGCTACTTCTACATCCTTTCATCTGAGCAACCGAGCTGCTGGCAAATATTCCACCATCATCTCCTGCCTCGAGGCGAATGAAGTCGCATCTTGGCCAAGGTCACCCAGCAAAGCAGGAGCTGAGGCAGATGCGTGGACAGAGCTGGCAGCGGGTGCTGTGAGTCTGGGAATCACGAAGCCGGGACGCTGGAGCCGGCTCCCCGGGAATTACATGACACGGCCATGCAGGCTGAGCGAAGAAAGGACAGCCAGCCTCTCTTCCCTTCGTCTTCCCACCGAGGCTCGTGGGCGCCTGGGAGGACCCAGGTTTGGATCCTGGCTCCAGCTCTCTTAGC
Organism: Corynorhinus townsendii; assembly: GCA_026230045.1. Classification (NCBI taxonomy): domain Eukaryota; kingdom Metazoa; phylum Chordata; class Mammalia; order Chiroptera; family Vespertilionidae; genus Corynorhinus; species Corynorhinus townsendii. The sequence continues at coordinate 173,980,039 of JAPDVU010000005.1, forward strand.
CTCAGTTTCCTCATCTGTCAAATGGGTCAATAACCCTGCCACCAACCTGCCAGGGTGGCTGTGGAGAAGGGGCCGGCTGGTGCTCAGACCGTGGCACTGGCGTGACCTCTCCCAGAGAAAGGGCCGCATTACAGAAGCGCAGGCAGGCAGGCCCTGCTGCGGGGAGCTGGGAGGTCAGGTCACTTTCCCTGGTGGCAGAGGGGTGATCTGGACACTGACAGTTTGCCGAAGGCGACAGGCGGCTGTGAGAAGCACCCTCCTGGAGGGTGCACAATGCTTTACCGTTTGCAGAAACACACCACGGCTTCACGTGGCCCTCCCAGCAGCCCTCATGAAGCGAGGGGGACGCAGGGGTTGTGGGTCCATTTTGCAGATGGTCAAGTCCAGACCGGAGAGGGGGAGTCACTTACCCAGACTCACACAGCATGCCCATGGCTGAGAGGGACTACAGGGAGGGCCCCGGGGAACAGGCCTGGAGGGAAGCAGGGCCATAGAGGCTCTCTCTCTCTTTTTTAAAAAGATACTCTTACATTGATTTTAGAGAGAGGGGGAGGGAGGGATGGAAACATCCATGAGAGAGAAACATCGATCGGCTGCCTCCTGCACGCCCCCTACTGGGGATCCAGCCCGCCACCCGGGCATGTGCCCTGACTGGGATTCGAACCAGTGACCTCTTGGATCATGGGACGAAGCTCAACCATTAGGCCACCCTGGCCAGGCAAGGCTCTCCCTTTTAACAAAGGGCACAGGAAAGGCCTCGCCTCTTACCCGAAGCTTCAGACAAGCCTGGAGCGGGCACAGCGCACGGCCGTCTACGCTGGGGCGCGAAGGAGCTGAGGCGAGGCAGTGTTTGATACCGGCCCAGGCCCCCCGGGGCCACAGCCCGCAGCTGCCTCTGACGCCAAAGGCTGGACCCTGGCCTGGCGCAGCTGGAGGATGTGTCCCCAAGGAGCAGCAGAGGGAGGCGAGGCTGGCCCATGAGGCCCCAATGCCACATTTCAAACGGATACCTCAGAAGCCACCTCCCTTTGAGACCCAGCAGCCCTTGGCTGGCTCCTCTCCCACAGCTCCTCCTGGCCGAGGCTTCATGCCGTGCAATTCAACAAATATCCCTCAGCTCCCAACCTGAGCTGCCCAATGGGCAGGAGACTGGACCCAGGGGGAGTCCCCAGGCTGGGGGCCCAGAAGGACCATGTGTCCAAAGGGAGGTCCTGATAGAGGAGAGACTCAGAGCTAGGGCTCAAGGCAGTGAGGTAAAGGCAACTGAGCAGCACAGGCAAAATACCACTGGGCATCAGGGAAGGCTTCCTGGAGGAGGCGGCAGGTAGTAGGCTTTCCCCAAGGGAAGGGTTCTGTGTGTGTGTGTGTGTGTGTGTGTGTGTGTTGGGGAGCTAGTTGCAGCCAACAAGGTGAGACAACAAAGGTTTGAACATGGACAGCCTCGTGTGGGACCAGGGGTTGGCAAATGACAGGCAATCAGTACCTGTAAGGGGGCTACTAAAAAGGAAGAATGGGCCAGGCTGGGGGTGGCCTTGACTGACAAGTCTAGAAGGTAAGACTATTCTTGCTAAGAGGGGAGAGAGTCAGATTTCAGCAAGCCTGTGGGGTTGGCTGGGGTGTGGACCTGACCTAGCAGGGAACAGACCACCCAGGAGGCACGGGGAGCCTCGGGTCAGGCCTGGCTTCTCAGCCCTGCTCTCCCCCTAACATGCTCTATGATTTGCCTCTACTACTCTGAGCCACCAACCCCGTGTGACTGGGGAATGTGCATCCCTGCCGACTCCCCAGGCTGCTGTGGGGAGTGAGTTATGCAAACTGTAGAGGGCGGCCCCACGCCAGGGCAGTCACTCGGGACAGAATGAGCAGTTGCTGCTGCCCACAGTGAGGGGCCGTGGCAGCCGCCCCTGCCGCCCCCCTCCTGCCTCGCACACGCGAACTGTTCCTTCCCCAATGACATCTGTCTGGGAGAAATTTGAAATTTAAAACAAGCAGCCCCATTAATTCCTCTCCTTGGTGAGCTGGCTTCCTCTCCCTGTCCTGCCCCAGTCCCTTGGCAGCCTGGCCTGGGGCAGCCCCAGGGCTGTGCCTCCCCACAGCTCCCGTCTCCAGCCCCTCTCTGACCAGCCTGGAGCTCTGCCCTCACCCTCTCACAGTGCTCAGCCCCGGCCCCCTCCAGGCCTGCCCGCTGCCACTGCCTCTGAGGAGGCAGCAGGGAGGGGGGACTGGACAGACCTGGCGCGGACAGACCTGGCGCTGACAGGCCTGGTTGGAGTCCCAGCAGAGCTGTGTGGCTGCAGCAGGAGCAGCCTTCTCTGAGCCTTGCTGTCCCGCTGCAAAGCGGGGTGTGTGTGGGGGGGGGGGACCTCACCCGGCAGCGTTCCCATAGGAGGCAGATACTTACGGATCCCCTACTGTGTGTGCGGGGGAGGGGAGCTACGTGTGAGGATTCAGGGGAGATGGGTAGGGGGGTCAAGTCTTGGTCCTGAGGCTGAGGTTACCGTGCCAGGCACCTGGCACAGGGCGGTACCCAGCTTCCTTAAGTGGTTAAGATGTCCTTGTAGAAGCGATGAAACAGACTCAGTGAGAGGTCACTCAGCCAACTACAGGGCAGGTCCCATTGTGAACTTAAAGGTCCCCCAGACACACGCGCGCACACGGGGGACTCCGCTGGAGGCACAAGGGGGCCCTCCTGCAGGGGTACTGCCAACCCCAACTTCAGTCCTCCTCCGGAGGAGAAGGAGAGGAAGGCGAGTGCCCTTCCCCAGGCCTCCGAGCCTCGCGGGGATGCCCCCCAAACTCCACCCCGGGGTTGGGCGTCCATCATCCCGCCAGTCGGAGTGGCCACCGCCCGGGCCCGGGGATGTCTCCACGCCCCTGGCCCGCGCCTACCTGAGGCTTGTCGCGCGGCTGGTCCTCAAGTTGGGATGCACCGCCCATGGTCTTCCACCGCTCGTGGACCATCTCCCGGCAGGACCGGCTGCGCGGAGCGGCTGCCGAGCGCAAAGGACCCGAGGTGGGCGCGGGCTCGGGGCGCCTCCTGCCCGCCGGATCCCCGCCTCTGTGCCCGGGAGTGCGTTTGCAGGTGTGTGTGTGTGTGTGTGTGTGTGTGCACGGTGTGCGTGCACGGTGTGTGTTGCGGGTGAGAGCGGGAGCGCGAGAGCCGCCCGCCTGCCCGCAGCTCCGCGCCCGCACCTCCCCAGCGCGCTCCTCTGCCTCCGCCCTCCTCCTCCCTCCTCCCTCCTCCCTCCTCCTCCCTCCTCCTCAATCTCCGCGTGTTTTTTTTTTTTTTTTTTTGTCTCGGACTCTCTGCTTTTTATTGCTCCCCGGTCTCCCTCTCCCTCTCTCTCACACAGACACAGACACACTCACATACACACTCACACACCCCCCGCAGGCTGCGGTGGTTACATCCCACCCCATGAGGCCAGGGTAAAGGAGGCGGAACGGGCCCAGCGGGAGGGCAGCACACGCCGCAGGCACCCGCCGGCCCACGGGGGGACCTGAGCGCCCCGCGGCGTCCACTCGCAAACTTCCTTCCAGGCCGGACAGGAGCCAACTCGCCGTGCGCCCGGCGCGGTGCCGGGCTGGTCCCGTGGGCGCCCTCGCCCGGCCGTCGGGCGTCCCCCGGGAGCGCTCTCTAAGGGCGCGAGGCGCACCCCGAGGCCCGGGCTTGGGGGAGGAGGCGCGGCCACCCGGTTCCTCCCGCTGCGGGAATACGAGGTCTCGTTCCGGGCTCCGGGCTAGTGGGCCGGGCCTGGGAGTCTCTGGCCACCGGGGACCAGCCCTTGGGGACCCCGGCGCGCGCGCGGTCGGCCGTGGGAGCGTCTAGGCCGAGTCTCAGACCTGCGTCCGGTCGCTCGCGCGACCAGGGCCTCCCGACGCCTCCGAGCTCAGGCGCCTGCGGCCCGAGTGGGGGTCCCCGCCGCCACGACAGCAGCCCGTGCCGCGGTGGCGAGTGCGAGCCGCCCCGCGCTCTGCCCGCGCTCCCGGCCCATCGCCCGCGCTCCTCAGCGCGCCCCGCGCCGGCTCAGCCCCCGCCTCCTCCTCTGCGGGGCCGGGAGGGAGGGATTTGAGCCCGGAGGGGCCTTCCTAGTCGCCCCCTCGCGCCAGCAGCGCTTTTAAAAGCCTTGCATCCGCCGGGAGGTAATTGACAAGCCCTTAATTTGCCTCGTTAACGAGCTGCTATTGTGGCTTCTGACCGGGAGCCGCCCACGCAGCCAACGCCGGTCCGGCGCCCGTGGAGCCAGGCCAACTGCCCCTCCCCCGCCCCTCTCTGTGGCCCCTTCTCTTCTGCTCCCCCGATTGCAGAATAGACCCCCATCTCGCCCCCACTTCTCCCCAAAGTTGTTTTCCGGCTCCCGGGGCGTCTTGGCCCGCCACGCTGTTCGCTGGCACTGTCTTCGTCTCTCCCCCACTGGCTGCCAGTCTGTCGTCCCATCTTTGTCCCTCTCCACGGTCCTCTCCGCGCCCCACACTGGCGCACAGGCTGCCGGGGGGTGGGGGCTGCGCTCTGGGCCAGAGAGCTGGGGCGGAAGAGGGTACTGTGTGCCTCATGCCATCTGAGGAGCTGTCATTCACCCCCTAGAAGCTGCGTTCCCAACCCACCGGCTGTTGTCCGCAGCCGCCTGGTCCTTCGAAGGCTGCCCTGCGGCTCGCCTGCAGCCTTGCTGCCCTGCCCTGCGGCTCGCCTGCAGCCTTGCTGTCCTGCCCACGGGAGGCTGCCCAGCCAGCTGGCCAGGATCCCATCGCACTGGCTGGGTTAGGGGACCCGTGTGGAACCCTGGCTCCTGGCTCTTTCTGGGCCCTGTGCCTGTGGGTTAAAGGGGCTGGCAGGTGATGTAGAGGGTCATGAGGGCAGAGAAGTGTGGAGGGAAGCTCAAGTCCCTGGCTGTGTGGCCTGGGGCCAGCTACTCTGCCTCTCTGAGCCTCGGTTTCCCCATGTGACCAGAGGGTTAGCAGCACCCTCTTCAGAAGGGCTCCTGGGAAGTTCTGAGAGTGCATGGGGGCACCTGAGCAGAGTTCACACGCGCCCGCTGTGTCCTTGGGCAGCTTTCCTGTCCTCACCAGCCTCAGTTTCCTCATTGAACGGGAAATCGCAACCTCCCCCTTGTCGGTGAGGAACTGGGAGGTTGCAGGCACGCGGACTTCCTCTCGGTGATTCCAGTTTGAGGACAGGGCGTGAACTCCAGCCCTGACGGTGCACAGTCAGAAAAGCAGCCCGAGGGGGACCGGAACTGAGATTCTGAGGCGGGGAGAGTGGGAGCTGGGGGGGGGGGGGAGGACTGGAGGGGAGGGTCCTAGGGGCCAACGGAGGTTCTGAGCATGTGCTCCAGGGAAGGCATCCTGAAGAAGGGGCATGAGCCAGAACACGCACAACTTGGGACATCTGGATGTTAGGGAGGAAGGCATTGCGGGCGGGCGGTGAAGCCGCAGAGCAAAGGCTGAGAATGAAAAACAAACAAACAAACAAACAAAAACAAAGCCGAGACTGAGAGTGACAAAGGGATCGCCCAGGCCTGCAGAAGGGCCGTTGCACAGGTAAGTGGGGGCCACCTAGCGGCTCCTCCTGGCACTGTTTGCTGTCAGGGTGTCTCACCTGTTCAGCCTCAGGTTCCTCACTTTCCTGCCGGCGGAGTGCGTGAACGTGTGTCTGGGGCGGTCTTCACCCATTGCCTCCCCCCCCCCCCCGCCCCCAGCTCCGCACCCAGAAGAAGAGTCAGGCCTGGGGCAGCTTTAGCGTGAGCCCGCAGGCGTCTGGGCAGCGCTTTGCACGCGACACTTGTCTGACACTCTTAGGACATTTTCTGGGAAGAGGCACCCGCCACCCTGTCTGTTCATGGGCCCTGAGATCAGTGTGAGGAAAGGCTCAGCTGACTCCACAGAGGGAACAGGGTCCCGCCCTCTGACTTCTTTTTGCCAAAGCTGTTGGCCCAGAGCCCAGGGAAGGGCCCAGGTGTGCCCAGCTGGCCAGGAGGAACGGGACTCTCCAGCCAGCCCAAGACAAGGCATTCAGGGACCTGCCAGGACCTTGGGGCTGCATGGCATTAGACCCGAGGCTGCCCTGGCACCCCTGCCCACTCCCTGCACACCCACTGCCCCTCCTTCCCTGGCTCACCGGTTCTGTGTTCCCACTTTTCCTGCCGATGGCCACCTAGACAAACCCAGAGAGGTTTGCGATCCAGCCTGCTGATCCTTTAGAGCCAGGACATGTCCATCATCGGCCATCAGCTGGCCAGCAACGGCTGCCTTTGGACAGGTGCCCACCACAGTTTGGTGGAGGGCATAGCTGTGAGGGTCCTGGTGCAGGCATCTCCCTTGGCAGGGCAGGGGCACAGGGCGGGCAGTGAGGCATGCCAGCATTGGAGGGATAGAGAAGAAGAGAGCCAATGAAGGAGTTGGGAAGAGTGGCCAGGGGTGTCAAATGACAACATTTAGGGTGCCTCCCTTCGGCTGGCTGTGACCTGTTGAGCATCACCCCTACACTCAGCCCTGTGCGAGGCACCCTGCATCCTCCCAGCCACCTTTGTCAGTGGGAGGGATGGTTGTCCCCACTTCATGGATGAGAAACTGACTCGGACAGGTAAGTTACATAACTTGGGTGATGGTGCCATTAGTAAACTGATATAATTAATAGCTACCAATTTGGAAAGCATTTTCCATGTGCTGGTTACCTTTCATTAACGATATATCTGTTTCCTGCAGTCTTCGCTGAAAACCTGTGGGCGTTATTAATATCCTCATTTTATAGATGAGGCGACTGAAGCTCAGAGAGGTTAAGTAACTTGATCAAGGTCACACAGCAACGCGTGGGGCCAGAATTTGAACCCTGATCTCTGCATGGCCAGAGCCCGTGGCTCTTTCTCACTGGCCTCCTTCCTCCTGGCTGGCTGGAACTGGGCCTGAGCCACTCCGTGAGTGCTGCGGAGCAGGTGTGCAGGGGGGCTCGGCGAATGTTGAGTGTGCTTGTCTCGGGGGCACTGGGAGACAAGCTGGTCAGGAGGCGGGGACCCCTGGCCCTTGGCCACTCAGCCCCTGCCCTACACTGTGAGGGCCCTCGGCGCTCGCCGTAAAGCCGTCTCAACTTAACGCTGACAGACGCATTTATCATTAAAAATAAATTTGTCTGGCTTCCGTGGCGTGGAAAGCTACCGCGCCGTGATTCAATGGGCTTGTCAGCCTCGCTGTTAGGCACGGGGAGCCGAGCGACTGGACGGTCTCCAATGCCAGCGCCTCGTTTTCTGCAGCTGGAGCCAGACATGTGCAGTGGGCTGACATTTAATTTAGCATCCAGCATACCTTGACATAAACCCATAATACAAAGGCGGGGGTGGCTGGGGGGCTGCCAGGCCCAGCGCGGGGTGGGGGGAGTCCAAGTGGCAGGATGGATTTCTTTCCTTCTTGTTATTCTTCATTTTGCTTTGTCAACACTGAGTGGGGCTGACAGACGCGAGGCCTCGCTCCGAGGAGACTTAGCATGGCGTGAACGCATGTGTGTGAGCGTGTGAGCGCGCTTTCCGTGTTGACGCGCTGCGCATGGGCGGTGGGTCTGCGCCCCGGTCCACTGGGCTGCGGTGTGTGGCCTCTTGTGGCCCGTCCATCAGATGGTACCAGGGAAACACGGTCCAAGGCCGGGTCCAGCAGGCTAGGACTGGAACCCGGAGCCGGATAACTCACCCGGATGGTCAAGCCAGCACTGCCCATTGGTCTTTACGTCCCTGGCCTCCCCACGGCTCCCCCGACACTTAGCCGGTGCTCAATAAAACAGAGCAGAGGGAGCGAGCTATCGGAACAGCCGGCCTGCGGCTCCGGGTTTTAGTTCAGCAGCGCCGCGATGCGGTGGGCTTGTCAGCAGGCGGCCTAGTTGGGTGCGAAAGGCTGAGGCTCAAGGCTGGCTGAGGAGGGGAGGGCAGGACCCAGGAGGGAGGCAAGGAGCCCAGGGGCCAAGGAGGCAAAAGCAGCCGGAAGGGGTGGGGCTGAGGGGGGTGGGAGAGGAGCAGAGGGAGCGAGAGAGGGAGAGACAGAGCCTGCCAGCCCCGCCCTCCCATCCTGGCTGGGAGCCCAGGGTCAGCCCTGGCAGGGAATGCGGGGGCAGGTGACATGGGCTGGAGCGGGTTAGCCGTCATTTCACAGAAGCCTGCCGTGTGCCAGGCACCCTGCAGGCAACTTGGATTTTGTCATCGAAATGTTCAGGACGACCGAGAGGCAGCTGCTGTGATGATCCCATTTCACAGACAAAGAAACCATCAGGTATGTGAAGGTCAGCTCTCCTGCTCAAGGTTATCCGTCGCATAGACACAGCACGGGCGGTGGGCCTGCGCCCCGGGCCTCTGGGCAGAGAGCCACGTTTCTTGGCTCTGCTCAGGATCGGAATGGCTGGGTGATAGGTGGGGAATCAGCTACACTTTGCGAGAAGCCACCAAACTGCTTTCCAGTGTGGCAGGTGGCCTAGTTGGGTGTGAAAGGCTCACCCCGCTTGAAGGTGAGCCCCGCAATCTGATTGCTGAACCCACAGCTGCAGAATGGGGGGACCTCTACTCTGCGAACACTCAGGTTACCAGGGTTTGCTGTGAGTGGAAGAGACTGGGCGTAGAAAATAAAAGTCCTAAGTGTGGCCACACCCCAACCTCCACGTGGCCACACTTTCCAAACTGGCGTGTCTGCCCCCACCTCCCCCTGTGTTCTGTGCACTGGGCGGCACGCCCGCCGCCGGAGGTCCCCGGGTGCCAGCGCCGTCCGCCCGTACCTCCTAGGACTCTCACCCTCGGGCGGTTCCTCGAGGCTCGTCACTGCGGGTCCGGCATGTCCTCCCGGGAGGAGTGGCGTTCCTTTCCGCTAGGATCTGACGACGCTCTGCACGTGGGCCCCCCACGCCCTCCTGGGCTCATGGAACCCGTTCCAACCTGAGTGCTCAGAGGACAGGCCGTGGCTGTTCAGTGGTGGGCGTGGCTGTTCAGTGGTGGGCGTGGCTGTTCAGTGGTGGGCGTGGCTGTTCAGTGGTGGCCGTGGCTGTTCAGTGGTGGCCGAGACGGTGCCTCCTTTTCCCCCCGGCGGGGTTTCCCCCGTCCGCCTTCTCCACGCGGCTGCTCTGTCCCCTTTTCATTTCTGGACCCTGTGGAGTTCCCTCTTTTGTTTTCGTTTAACTATCACTGAAAAGGATGTTTGGCTCTAGCTGGTTTGGCTCAGTGGATAGAGCGTCGCCTGTGCACTGGAGGGCCCCGGGTTCGATTCCTGGTCACATGCCAGGTTGCAGGCTCGATCCCCGGTAGGGGGCCTGCAGGAGGCAGCTGATCAATGATCCTCTCGTCATTGATGTTTCTGTCCCTCTCTCTCCCCACCCCCGTCCCCATCCTTTCTGAAATCAATAAAAATCTATTTTTTTTTTAAAAAAAGAAAAGGATGTTTGTTATAGCATATTTAATTCTTGTAAGTTTTTGTTGGTATCTGGTCTACCGTATTATTGAAAACAGATCCTTATTCTCTCATGTCTATTTCCTTTTTTTTAACTTTAAGAAATAATGGAAGTCTAACTTATATACACTGAGTGGCCAGATTATTATGATCTCTGAACGCATAATAATCTGGCACTCAGTGTGTGTGTGTGTGTGTGTGTGTGTGTATGTTAGAGGCCCAGTGCATGGGTGGGGTCCGGCCAGCCTGGCCAGGGGGAGGGGACATGGGCAGTTGGCCGGCCTGCCTGCTGGGCGAACTCCTGGTCAAGGGGACAATTTGCATATTAGCCTTTTATTACATAGGATATACATGGAGCGGCCAGATGATTATGCGTTCAGAGATCATCATAACCTGGCCACTCCGTGTATAATCAAATTCACAGATCTTAAGGGTGGAGCTGGGTGAGTTTCAACCGCCACACACAGCCCCAGGGGTACCCACCGTTCTGATTCCTGTCACCACAACTCCCTTTGCCTTGTCTTGAACTTGACCTAACGCGGCGATGTGGTGTGTCCTCTTCTGGGTCTGACCTCTTCCCCTCAGCGTTAGGCTGCGGAGACTCACCCAGGTCGCGGTGAGTATGGGTAGTTGGTTCTTTTTCTCGTGTTCCAGTTCACGGCTGCGCACAGTTTGTTTAACCGTTCTCCTGTTGGTGGACGTTTGGGCTGTTTCTGCTGGGCTGTTAGAACAGTGTTGGTGTGAATGTTTGTACACACGGCCTGGTGCACACATGGACACGTTTCTTGGCTCTCTGCTCAGAACTGGAATTGCTGGGTGATAGGGTGGGAGTAAGTTAAACTTTACGAGACGCAACCAGACTGCTTTCCAGTGTGGCAGCACCGCTTGACACCCCACTCTCGTGCATGGGGTGCAGGTGGCGCGTGTCTCACACCTGGCTTTCTCCCAGTGCTCCTTTGGGTGCCGTGGAGTGTAATGGTGGCACTGGTGTGTCTTCCAGGAACCCCTGTCACTCACTCACTCACTCAGTTCATTCATTCATTCATTCATTCACTCACTCACTCATTCCACAAACACTCACTGCCTCCCTCCAGACCATCCGGGGCAGCCTGTCTGCAAGGGCAGCTCTACCCACAGCTGTGTCCTCCCTTCCCATCACACCTGCCAATCACCGTCAATCTATTTCCCAGTCCACCCTCCACTTTTCCAATTCCGACCTCCTGGCTCCCAACATCACGCCCGAAGGGCGGCGCTTTTATAAAAAGCAGACCACTTGCTTCCTGGGGCATTGCATCACCTGATCCCCTAACCCAGTGGTCGGCGAACTGCGGCTCGCGAGCCACATGCGGCTCTTTGGCCCCTTGAGTGTGGCTCTTCCACAAGATACCACGGCCTGGACGAGTCTATTTTGAAGAAGTGGCGTTAGAAGAAGTGGAAGTTTAAAAAATGTGGTTCTCCAAAGAAACTTCCATCGTTGTGCTGTTGCTGTTTGGCTCCGTGGACGAATGAGTTTGCCGACCCCTGGGCTCACCCCACCGGCAGTGAGGGACAGGAGAAACCCCGAGCCCAGCTCATCAGGAGAGCAAGCCTGCGTGTTCATTCGCAGGGAGGGTTTCCCCTCAGCATCTTCCTTCACCCGCCGGTGGGTTTCTTTTCCTCTTCTGCTTCTGCATCTGGCCCTGCCTTCCCGGAGGCACGGCCTTGAGGGCGGGCCTCCAGGTGCCTTCCATCTGAGCCCCTGTTCCTGGAGTGGCAGGTGAGGCTGGACAGGGCGGGCCCGGCAGGCAGACAGGCGTGGGTAGCGCCCACCTGGACTGAGCAAGACAAGCTCCCAGCCTCAGTGGGGATCCGCCCACCTCCCTCCCCCACCCCAGTGCCCAAGAACTGTGGCTCTTCAGAACCCGGGCCCCTCTGGACCTACCTGCAGGCTCCTCCAACCAGCCGGGCTCCCAGGAGGGCCCTCATCCTCCCACTCCTCCCTCACCTCCCACATCTCAAACACTGGTGAGTTCTTTCTTGGTCTTTTTTTGTTTGTTTGTTTAACTTTTTGTTTAACTTTACTGTTGTTATTGACACTATTACAGATGTCCCCATTTTTCCCCTTTGTCCATCTCCACCCAGCCCCCACCCCCCTCCCTCTGGCCATGACCACACTGGGTGGCCTGTGTCTATGGGTTGAGCATATATGTTCTTTGGCTGATCCCTCACCTTCTTTCATCCTCTCCGTCTGTTCCATACAGCGTGCCTCTGTTTCTGTTTTGTGAGTCAGTTTACTTTGTTAATTAGATTCCATATATCAGTGAGATCACATGATAGCAGTCTTTCCCAGACTGGCTTATCTCACCCAGCATAATGCTCTCCAGGTCCCACCAGGCTGTCGCAAAAGGTAAGAGTTCCTTCTTTTTTACTGCTATTTAGTACTCCATGGTGTAAATGTGCCACAGCTTTTTATCCACTCGTCTACTGATGGGCACGTGGGCTGTTTCCAGGTCATGGCTATTGTACCTAACGCGGCTAGGAACACAGGGGTCTTTAGAACTGGGTGAGTCAGGGTTCTTAGGATATGTCCCAGGAGTGGGATCAGTGGGTCCAAGGGCAGTTCCAGTTTTAATTTTTGAGGTAATTTCGTACTGCTTCCCACGGCGCCTGCTCCAGTCTGCGTTCCCACCAGCAGTGCACGAGGGTTCCCTTTTCTCCGCGTCCTCGCCAGCGCTTGCCCTTTGTTGGCTGATTGCTGGTAGCTGTTCGGACAGGTGTGAGGTGGTACCTCCCTGTGGTTTTCATTTGCATCTCTCTGATGATTCGTGACGCTGAGCGTGTTTCCATGTGTGTCTTGGCCTTCCGTATGTCCTCCTTGGAGAAGTGTCTCCCCGGGTCCTGTGCCCATTTTCTGAGCTGGATCGTGTGTCTTCCTGGTGCTGAGCTGTGTACGTTCTTCATGTGTTTCGGAGATTAACCCTTTCTCAGGTGTATCCTTGGCACGTATGCTGTCCCATGCAGTGGGCTCCCTGTTCATTTGGTTGATGGCTTCTCTGGCTGCGCAGAAGCTTTTTAGTCTCTTTTATTTATGCTTCTGTTGTTTCTCTCGCCCTAGGAGACGTATCGGCAAAAATATTGCTACGAGAAATGTCTGAGATTTTATTGCCTGTGTTTTTTTTCTAGGGTTTTTATGGTTTCGGGACTTACATTTAAGTCTTTTATCCATTTTGAGTTTATTCTTGTATATGGTGTAAGTTGATGGTCTAGTTTCGTTTTTTTTTTTTTGCATGTACCTGTCCAGTTTTCCCAGCACCGTTTACTGAAGAGACTGCTTTTACTTTACTCCATTGTATGGTCTTGTCTCCTTTGTCAACTATTAATTGACCGTAAAGGTGTGGGTTCATTTCTGGGCTCTCTGTTCTGTTCCATTCATCTGTGTGCGTTCTTATGCCAGTACAGGCTGCTTTGACTACAATGACCTTGTAGTATAGTTTGATATCAAGTACTACGATCCCTCCAACTTTATCTTGTTTTCTCAAGATTGCTGCGGCTATTCAGGGTTGTGTGTGTGTGTGTGTGGGGGGGGGGCGGTTGGTTCTGTATAAATTTTTGGAATATTTGTTCTAGGTCTATGAACTATGACGTTGGTACTTTAATTGGAATTGCGTTGAATGTATAGATTGCTTTGGATATCATGGACATTTTAATGTTGTTAATTCTTCCAATCCACGAACATGGTATATGCATCCACTTCTTTGTATCATCCTTAATTTACTTCTTCAATGTTTAGCAATTCCCAGGAAAGACGGTGAGACTCTAGGCATGCGTGTATCTGAGCGGTGGTGAGTGGTTGAGTTCAGCTCAGCAAGGGGAAGGGGCCTTCTCTCTGTGTCGGACTTAAATGTGATGCTGAGTCCAGCAGCCACCTGGATGTGGCTACCAGGGCCTGGTCCCCTCAGCAGCCACTGCCTCCTAATGGCTGAGGGAAGGGCCATGGCCAGGAGCCTGCTCAGGGGCTTGTGAGTAGGACCTGTAGGTATAAAACGGAGTCACCTGCCAAAGACTCCAGCAGTAACCAGAGAACTCTGAGTGAGGGCTGGGGCCACCCTGTGTGAGATCAACCTCTAGAAGCACCTGGTTTATCCTGGGAGCCCATACATAGCTGCTGTCCTCATCTTCATCCTCACCGTCACCGTCATCATCACCATCACCATCATATCACCATCACCATCATCATCACCATTACCACCATCACCACCATTATCATCATCACCACCACCACCATCACCACCATCACCATCATATCACCATCACCATCATCATCACCATTACCACCATCACCACCATTATCATCATCACCACCACCACCATCACCACCATCACCATCATATCACCATCATCATCATCACCATCCTCACCACCATTATCATCCTCACCATCACCACCATCACCACCATTACCAGCATATCACCATCATCATTATCATCATCTTCACCACCATTATCATCATCACCATCATCACCACCACCACCATCACCACCACAATCACCATCATCACTATCATCATCATCACCACTACCACCATCACCACCATCACCATCATATCACCATCACCATCATCATCACCATTACCACCATCACCACCATTATCATCATCACCACCACCACCATCACCACCATCACCATCATATCACCATCATCATCATCACCATCCTCACCACCATTATCATCCTCACCATCACCACCATCACCACCATTACCAGCATATCACCATCATCATTATCATCATCTTCACCACCATTATCATCATCACCATCATCACCACCACCACCATCACCACCACAATCACCATCATCACTATCATCATCATCACCACTACCACCATCACCATCATCACCATCATATCATCATCACCATCACCATCACCATTACCACCATCACCACCATTATCATCATCACCATCATCACCACCATTATCATCTTCACCTTCATCACTATCACCATCATCATCACCATCACCACCACCACCATCACCACCATGTTCTGGGGATAAAAGCTGCTCCTAGAACTATACCCCAAAGCAGGCGCCATCTATGCACCACAGGCCATGCAGTGTCGGGGAGGGTGGAGGCATAGCCCTGGGCTTACCACCCCTAGACCCCCAGCTCCTGGCCCTCCCCTTGGGAGCCTGCATGCCCACTGGCCTGAGCCTGTGAGTGGGTACCTGGAGCCTCCCAAGGAGCGCACCTCTTATAGAAGCTCGTGCTGCCGTCCCTGCCCACCTCTCACAGCCGACCTTGCCGAGGGATGTCACAAACCCCCTGGTCCCGGCAAGAAAAGGACGGCCTTGGCTGAGTCCCTGCTCCATGCCTGGTAGTGAAGGAGGCAGACTGTCCCTTCTCTCGGGTGCCTCGGTGATGGGGGAGAGCAAGGAGTGTGAGGGCCATGGGGGTGGACTCTGGGTGATGCAGGGGGGCCCAGAGGCCTCCCCGATGCCCCCAGCTCCTGGCACCAGCTTTGTTCCGCTCAGAGCCCCGTGACTGAGCTCTTGGCTCAGAGCAGACAGCCGAGCTAATCCTATCCCGGGCTGGTGGCCGCCCCTGGCCAGGAGGGGGAAGCGAGCCACCTGGAAGGCTGGTCTGGAGTCCCCGCTAGTTGTGGATGGCATCACAGTGCCGCCAGGGGATTATCCACAGCTGGCTGGCCCTGGAGGCAGCCCCAGCACCCCGGCGGCAGGCAGCAGGCCATTAAGGAGATTCATGGGAAGGGCAGGGCGGCGGGAAGGCTGATCAAGCCGTCCTGATTGTAATTGTCCGAAGGTGCTGGCCTCCCTCGTGAACGCTGCCTCTGCGTCTCCCGCGTGGCTTCTCCCTGCTGGGACCGTGCTGGGTAATGTTCTTTTGACACAACTCTATTTAAATTCACATTTCCATCATCCCCAGAGGAGCCGGCAGGAGAGCTGAGCTGCATGGCATAAGCCGGGAAAGGATTAGCTGGGGTGGGTGTGATTTTTCCCTTTCCCTCAGTGATGGAGATGGGGTGGTGTGGGTGTGGGGGGGGGGCGGGGGGGCTATTCCAGAAACCTTTACTATCGGAGTCCATTAGGGGTCATCTGTGTCCAGAGGGGAAGCTGAGGCCCAGAGTGCCCTCAGCACATGCCCCAGAGCCCCTTCCCCACTCCTTCCCTGGCTAGACCCCTGGGTAGTGGGCAAGGCAAGCCCGGGCACCAGGTCTTTGTCCTTTTGCTAGGCAGGTGGCGCAGCTTTCCTTCAAGCCCACAAGCGGCGTGAAGCCCCCCAGAGGCCCAGCCCTTCCCTGCTGCTCTGCTGAGCGTGGGGGGGTGGGCAGGGGGAGTCGGGGGGCCCAGCCTGTCATAAGTCACCTTCTCCACAGCACAGCTCATTTCCTCTGCAGCGGCCTCAGGGGGCTGGCCAAGGCCATGGCCTCGCAGGAACAGAGGGGGGGCTGGTGATGGGGCCATCAGACAGGGCCCAGGCCAGGCCGGAGCCGGGAACGTGGCTCTCGGGGGAGGCGAAGCCAGATGGGACTCCGTGGCCTGGGAGATGCAGCGTGGTGGGGGGTGGGGGGTGAGGGGTGAGGGGTGAGGGGTGAGGGTGAGGGTGAGGGATGGGGGTGAGGAGGGCTCAGGCTCTTGTGTTCTGATGTGGGGCCTGGAGTGGGGAGGCTGAGGGCAGGAGAGGAGGCAGCGGGCAGGGGGGAGGGGGGGTGAGTTAGGATGGAGCGCCTAGCCTCATAAACGCCAGAAATGTTCAAAGAGGCATCTGGTTTTGTTTTTTCCGACTCCCCCATTATCGACAGCTTGGGTGCTGTGGAAGGGGCTGCAGCCCAGCCTGGATGTCCCCTCTGCCAAGAGGCTTTGCTACCATGGTGACAGCGGTGTGTGCGTGCGTGTGTGCATGTGTGTGTGCGTGTGCATGTGAGCGTGTGTGAGCTCCTCCTCCTCCGAGCAGCCAGGCCCCCGTGGGACCCCCTGGCTCAGCCTGCATGCGAGGCTCCGGAGCCGCCCTTGTCTGAGACGGTGGGTAGGAGGGGCCTTGGCTTGTCTCCAAAGGGGCTCCAGCCCAGGGGGATGCACCGGACTCCCCTCCAGGGCGAGGACATCCCGTCACGGGCGGGGCTCCTGCTGGATCCCAAGGCTCTGGGCTGCTGCCGGGTGCTCACTGCAGTCCCTCTCCGGCTCCCAGGGACCAACGTTTTCTCACATGCCAGGGCCTGTGCCGAGTCCCGACCAAGGCCCAGAGAGGTTGAGACAGTTACCTGTGGTTGCACAGTCAAGAGGTGCTCACATCACTCCTTGTGCTGCCCCCCCCCATTGGGGTGCCCCCCACGACCAGCCTAGTGGCCCCAGAGAGGGTGGAGGGAGAACCCGGCTGAGAGCCGGGCATTCTGCAACCTCGGCCAGTCGCCGCCTCAGCTGTGCTCCGTGACCTGTACCCGTCATAGCCCCTCTGGCCTCAGTTTCCCCCCTGCTACTCGGCTCTGCCTCACAGGACCATGTCAGAGGTCACAGAAGACACTCCACAAAGCGGCTGCGCAGACTCGGATGCTGCTGGGCGGCGGGCGTGAGGCGGCCCTGGGAAGGTGGGCAGGAGGGCGGGGGCATGCAGCTCCGTGTCCCTACAACAGGGCAGATGAGGGGTCCTCACGGTGCAGCGCAGGCTGGCAGACGTGGGTCCTATCCTGGCCTTGCCACTTACCACCTGTGGACATGGCCGCCTCCAGGGCTCCTGCCCCCAGATGCCCGGGGAGCCCGGGCAGGTCCTCAGAGGGGGCCCAGGAGGCAAGGAAGGGGTGAGCCTGGGCTCTGTGAGCCCTGTTATCCTACCCTAGACCCCGCTCTCCCTCCAGGCCCCCCTGAGGGAGACTGGGTCCAGGGATGATGATGGGGAATGGGAAGTGAGGTGGGACTTGATTGTGCACCCAATTCCAGAAGGTTCCAGCTCAGGTCTAAGCTGCCCGGACCACAGTGGGCTGAGAGGCTGCTCATCTGACTCCCAGGTGCCCACCCCGAGTCTCTGCAGGACAGGTGGGGTCCCCGTCACCTCAGGCCCCAGAGGAGGGGCCAGAGAACCAGCCCAGGGTGGTTCCCACCGCCTAGACCGCCTCCCTCCCCCCGCCTTATGGGAATGGGGGACCCTGGAGCCCTGAGAAGAAAGGGGATGGAGCTGTGGCCGTGCGCGCTGATGGTTTCACAGAGCCCCCGCAGGACAGGTTCCTTGGCCCTCGGGGAGGCGGAGGCGAGGGGCCTGAGTGCCCCCCCAGAGGCCGGCAGCGGGACCTGCCCTGGAGCTGTCTGTGCTCATGACCGGCTGCAGGGCCAGAGCGGGAGGAGCAGGTGGCCGAGGCCAGGATGGGCTCTGCTGCCCACGCAGCTGAGCCCACAGACCTGCCTGTGCCCCCAGACGCAGAGCGAGGATCCCCAACTCCTGGGACCTGCCAACCACTGAGTCTCAAGAGCAGAGAATTGTGGGATCGCGCAGTCACGGGCTCCCAGGATGCTGGAGAGAATTCTTTTTCCAAAACAGAACAAATGGCAAAGGGATTTGGAAATGCTCCCCGATGCGCGGCTGGCTGGTTCCCTCGTGCCATCTTGGAGGGTGGGTGTGGGGCGTCTGGTAGGGGGTGGGAACGGGGGGGGGGGGGCTGGAGGGATGTCAACAGGCTGCCGGGACACCTGCTTCTTCCTGAGTGAGACCCAGTGAGGAGACACGCCCCCCCAGATGTCGCCAAGCTCGCTTCCTTCTCTCCTGCCAGCTCCTGGCCCTGCTGCGGGGTCCACGCTGGCCTGGGACTGGGCTGTGGCCAGAGAGTCCCCTTCCCGGCGACAGTGTCCCATCACTCAGAGGAGGCCTCGGGTCGCCATTTCAGCTGCAGTCCTCTGTTTAAATGAGCTGCCACGGAACTGCAGTCACATCAGAGCTGCTCCGGGTGTGGGGGCCTGAATGGCCCCGGGCCCCTGCTGGCCTCCCTGTGTCCTCCCTCAGCCCCTCCTGCCTTCAGCTCCCCAGAATGCAAGCACACCTTCAGCCTGTGTCCAAAATGGGTGCTCGGTCGGTGCAACACGCACACTTGCTCACGTTGGAGAGGCCTCAGGCAGCCTCGTCGTGTTAATAATGAAAGGCAGCGCCTTCGGGGCCCGCACGGCTCTGGCAGGAGCTGCCACGCCAAGCGGTCCCCGGGATGCCGCGCAGACAGATGAGGGAGCCCTGGCTGCCATGGGCGGGCTGGCTCTCTGGCAGCCTGTCCCCCCAGCCAGGGGCTCTCGGGGACATCTTCAGAGATGCTTTGTTAAGCCTCATGAAATATGCATGGCCACAGTTAAACTTTAATGTCCCGCTTTGAGGTGTCACATTTTTCACCTCCTGGGACAGCAGAGGGTTGAGCCGCCAAGAATGGATGTCGCACGAGGGACCCAGCCAGGGACTGGGGAGCCCCGTGTGCGTCCCTCGGGCAGTGCCAGGGCCTTGACAAGGCACCGCGTGGAGATGGTGCCCCATCCTCAGCTCTGTGCCCGGGCTGGAGGGCTCCACGTTAGACTCCCACCACTGGGCTCACCTTCCCCTGGAAAGGGCCCGGCAGTGTTTTAGGCTTTGCGTGTGCGGCTCTGATTTCCTTTCACAAGCCTTTGAAAATGCGAGCCCTGGGGTAAAGGGCAGAGATCAACCAAAGGACTTGTATGCATGCATATAAGCCTAAACAGTGGTCACGCACAACAGGGGGGTGGGGGCATGCGTGGGGAGGGGTTTGGGATGGGAATGGGGATGAAGACAAATATGTGATTCCTTAATCAATAAAGAAATTAATAATAATAATAATAATGCGAGCCCTGTGCCCAGCCCACAGGCTGAATGAGAGCAGGCTGGGTTGGACTTGGCCTGTGGGCCATTCGGGGCCACAGCATGGGCCTGGAGAAGGGGGAGTAAAAGCCTTTGGGATCAAGTAGACCAGGGCCAGGTGTGGAGACCTTTAAAACACTCCCCCACCTGTGCGCCTTCGTTCCACCAGCCAGAGCAGGTGCCGGCCGTGCACGGCGCGAGGAGACTGGCCAGCTGCCGGCTCTCCGGCTCTGCCGCTGTCTCCGTGTCGCTCGGAGAACCCACCTCCCTGGGCACCTGTGTCCTCTCTGTAAAGTGGATGCACAAGCAGGGCCTCGAAGTCTGTCGTGAGAATGAAATGGGATGAGGTGGGGAAGCGCAGCCTGGAGCAAGCCAGGAGCTTATCCCACAGGCTGCCCACCAGGATCGCCCAGGTCCTAAAAAGTGCCACCACCAGAGCGAAGGAGGAAGGCCAGCTGGTCTGCGGCACCACGTGGGTTGGGCACCGTGCTGAAGGCCTAGCCAGAGCAGTCGGGCAAGGAAAGGAATAAGAGGCATCCAAACTGGAATGGAAGAAGTAAAATTGCCTCGTTCACAGGTGACATGAAAACCTAAAAATTTCACCAAAAACCTGTTAGAAAAAGTAAACAAATTCAGCAAAGTAGCAGGATACAAGATGAGCAAACCAAAATCCATTGTGCTTCTATGCCCTAACAATCCTGTATAATAAAAGGCTAATATGCAAATAGACCGAATGGGAGAACAACCGAACAACCGGTCCCTATGACGTGCACTGACCACCAGGGGGCATGTGCAGAATATGGTGGGCGTTGGCCGTGGCAGGATGGTGGAGCAGGTGAGCAGGGGCACCAGACCAAGGCAGGGCGCCAGTCGGTCGCTGTCATCGGGGCGAGCCTCTGGTGGTTACCGAAAATTCTTTGCTCCCGTGTCGCAGTCCCGCCTAGCGCTTGCCTGCTGCAGGCGCCAGAGCCACCACTCACACCCGCTGCCAGCGCCCAGCACTGGTCCCGATCACTTGGCGCCATCAGCGGGTGTGAGCGGTGGCGGCCGTGGGCCCGATCGCCCTATGAGGGCTTCTCCACCTCCCCCTGCTCCTGAGGGGCGATGGGGGCCAGCGCCGTCAGCAGCCATGGCAGGAGTGGGGCTGCAAGCAGAAGGGACCAGGGGCTGCGGAGGGAGGGGCCGGGCAGGGGTGCGGAGGAGGGGCCGAGACCCGCCTCTGTGCCTACTGCAGCCTCGTGGCCCACAGTTCCTTTCAAGGTGCGTGCATTCGTGCACTGGGCCCTCAGTAAATAATTAAAAAAATTAAGAAAACAATTCCATTTACAGTAGTATTTACAAAGAATAAGTTGACCTAACCAAGAGGACGATAAAGAAACAAAACGTCGCTGAAAGGAACAGAAAGCACGCGTAAATGGGAAAGCGTCGCTGCTTATGGGCTGGAAGACTCCATGTTACGATCAATGCTACGGAGAGTGACCTACAGGTTCAATGCCATTCCTATCCAAGCCCCAACCAGGTTATTTTGAGAAATGGAAAAATCCACCCTAAAAGTCATATGAACCTCCAGGGACCCCGGGTAGCCAAAACCAGCTTGGAAAGGAAGCACGAAATTGGAGGACTCCCATCTCCTTCTTTCAAAACCTACGACTGTGTTACAGTCATCAAACCAGCATGGGACCGGCATCAGGACCAGCACAGCCAGCCCGCCACCAGCCCTCCCACAGGAGCAAAGAATGTCCACAATGCTGCCAAGGCCATTCGGTGAGGAGAGGACAGTCTCCAGCAAGTGGAGCTGTGGAAACTGGATATCCACAGGCAAAAAAAAAAAGAAAGTTGGACTCTTAACACCACACACAAAAATTAACTCAAGAAGTGTCAAAGCCCACACCTAGGACACTCTTAGGAGGAAACCTAGGGCAACGCCTTCAGGACATGGGACTTGGCAGTGGCTTCCTGGGTGTGACACCAGAGCACAGGCGACGACAACAAAATAGGCAAACTGGACTTCATGAAGAATTTTAAAATCTGCGCATCAAAGGCATCCCGTGTCCTGTGCGCTGGGGAGGAGAAGCGGGGTGGTGACCACACGCTCCCCTGCCTGAGGGCTGAGGACAAGGCCCGCGGCTCGGGGAGACAGAGGCCCAGCAGTCAGCGGCTTTAGCCAGCTTCCTGGGGACCCCACAGCTCTCCTCCTGGCCCCTCTGATTCTCTCCCCATGGCCCTCCTGGATCATGGAAATTCTTTGGGTGTCCGCCATGTCCCTGTCCCTGTGTGTCTGTTTCCGTGTTGGGGGCGTGCCCCTCAGTCTGTGTGTGTGAGAGTCTGTTATGTATTTATCTGCCTGTGTCTGTCTCCTTCCCTCTTTCTCTGTGCCTACCTGTATCTCTAGCTGTGTGAATATCTCCCTCCTTCCCTCTCCCTCCCCTCCAGTGCAGTATCGATCAGCCTGGCTTATTAAGCCCCATTATTTCTCAGAACATTTGCCTTTGAAATTCCAGCAGATGGGCCGAGGCCTGGGCCAGCGCCTGGGGCTGCCCAGGCCACACAGGCCGCCGGGGGCTCAGCCAGAGGGGCTGCCAGGTCCGCCGCCCACTCCCCATTTGTGCAGACTCCAGACCTGCCTTCCTGAAGTCTCTGCCAACCCCTCTCTCCCAGGCTGTGGGCAGCCCTGGCCTGCCACAGCGGAGGACAGGACAAAGCAGCCTGCCCGCTGGCTGGGAGGCACCCTGTAGGAGGAGGGGTGTGCGGGTAGAGTGGGCGGTCCCACCACGGCAGCCCGGGGCTGTGTACCATTTGCCCGTCTTTACCACCTGCAACCAGTGTGCGGACGTGCCCAAGGGCTCCAGGCCTGACTCGCGCAGGGGACTAGGCATCCGGCACGGACCTCAGAGCGCCCAGACCCCACGCACAGGCGTCAGGTGCAGCCAGGCCTCTGTGCGGGAAAGACCCTCAGTTCCCAGTGGTGCTGCCCTAGGAGGGGCAGTGGCTTGCTCGTGGAGGGTTTTGGCTTGGGTGTGGACCCCAGGACAGGGCAGCTTGGTCTGTGTCCTAGCTGTGATGGGCGGAGAAATGCAAACATGTCTTCCTTGACTTGGGGCCACTCCTGGTGTCGACCACAGCCAAGCATTCTTCATGGCTTCATTCACTCCACGACTGTTTACTTAATGCCTCCTTTGTGCCAGACCCCGGCCAGACGCTCAGAACCACAGTAACAGGGCAAAGGCCCCAGGGCCTGGAGCCAGGTCCCTGTGGGGCAGGTGGACAGTGCACATCCAATAGTGTGGCCTGAGGCCGGAGGGGCGGGGCCTGGCAGAGACTAGAGCATCTGCGGAAGGGTGTGAGGGAAGGCAGAGGTGCACACACACACATGCATGCATGTGTATGCACACACATGCACACTTGCATGCAATACACGTGAACATGCATGTGTGCACATGCACATTCACGCAGCATGTACGCGTACACATACAGATATACATGTGTGTACACACACATACACCCTGTTCCTGGGCTCTGGGCCCTCACACTTACTGCTTAGCACCTCTTAGATGTCTGAGATGAGGCCTGAGGAGGGTGGAAGGGAGGCGGGCTAAGGTCCCAGGGACCAGCGCTCCCGCATGGGAACCGGGTGCGGAGGCGGGCAGCAGGCGTGTGGCGTGCTGGGGACTGAGAGGTGCCCTCAGTGGAGCACCTGGCCCCGTGGGGAGAGGTGTGGAGAGGAGGGAGGCCCGGGGCCAGTGCCCAGGAGGCTCCGTCCTCGGGGCGCTGGAGAGCCAGCGTGGGCGGTGAGACTCAGTTCGGAGAGCGGCCTGGCTGCTGCGTGGGGGGCAGACTGGTAAGGAGCAGGCGGGGAAGAGCCCGGGAAGGCCAGGCAGCCACGGGGGCCCAGGGGCCCGGGCTGAGCGGCAGCAGACGAGAGGGCGGCAGGACCGGTGGCAGCGGGGTCTTCTGGAAAAATCAGTGTCCCAGGGAGGGAAGGGGGCTGGTGTGGGGGTGACGGGACCGGATTCGAGTCCTGGCGGCCCCACGTCCAGGCGGCACCACCTGAGGCAGAGGCCTCGGGCCTCCGGGCCTGTCTGCTTGTCTGTAACACCCCTGTGGGCATGGAGGCTGGGAACCAGCCCAGAACCCGGCGGCTGAAAGCACAAGGACTTCCTCACTCCCACCCCACCCACACCGGGGCCTCCGGGGCCCTCCGCCGCCCGGGGCCCTCCGCCGCCCGCGTTCAGTGCTCGGCAGAGCATCTCTCTGTGCGGGCTGGGCAGCGAGAGCCAGGGCTGCTCCCGGAATCTCACCTCCTGGAGGGGGAGGATGGCGGGGCGGTGCCGAGGTGCCGTGATGGCGTGATGCGTGGTGCTGCTGCTCGGTGCAGGCAGGAGTGACCCGCGCCTGTATCCTCCTCTTCCCCTGGGGCCACCCCCAGCCTCCCCATGTCCTGGGCCACGTGACATCCCTGGCAGAGCCCCTTCTCTACATCCGTGTGTGTGCATGCATGTGTGTGTGTGTCTGTGTGTGTGTGTGTGTGTGTGTGTGTGTGTGTGTGTGTGCTTGGCCTGCGAGGAGAGGGCCCCGCTCCAGGAGCGCCTAATCGCCTAACCCTCCCTCTGCACCTGGGAGTCTCCGTTTCCACGCTGCCCCCACGTGCCCACGTGCCCACGCCCGGGGGCCGCTGCGTGAGTGATACACGAGCCACTGGGGTATTTTCTGTGGTGAGACCGTATGTTGGAGCGTGAGACGGTTCACGGTGTAATACAGGCCTGCTGGTCACTACGGCCCTGGGCCCCCCAGCAAGAGCAGGGGGCTGGGGGGCTGATGGGGCTGGGGGGTCTGAGGGGGCTGGGGGGCTGGGGGACTGGGGGTTGAGGGAGCACTTCTGTGTGAAGCTCCCCAACAGGCATGAGGGCCCCGTCCAGAGCCCGGGGCCTGGTGTCCAGGGGCTGGAGGCCTGGCTCTGCCACAGCCCAGGTGTGTGGCTTAGAGCACGTGTGGCAGGAACCCGGGGTCCTGGCCAGTCCCCTCGAGTCCCCTTCCTGCTGTTGCCACGCCCATGACCACGGCCACAGGTGGGCTGTCCGCTGGAGCGAGGGCTTCACAGCGCCGTTCCGTTCAGCACCCCACGGGCTCCTGTAGCTGCACTGCGGGGGGAGGCCCTGGCCTGGGAGCTAACCACTGGGCGCTGTGCCTGCCTGGGAGCCTCCGCCCGCGCTGGGTCCTCTCCCTCTGCCCCGGGCGGGGAGGGCCTGTGGGACCCAGTGACTTGTCCAGGTTTCAGGGGAAACCCCCCCCCCGCCCCCCACAGGCCTGGCTTCCCTCCCACTGTCCCACTGGCCACTTCTCAAAGCTGCAGCTGAGGTTTCCTCAGAAAGTCAGCAGCCCACGGGAGGGGGTGTCTGCCTCCTCTCCTCGCTGCCCCTTCCATCCCAGGGGCACTCCCAGTAAGATGACTAACACCAGCTCAGCCCCAGTTACCAAGACAACCTTCCCTACTGGCGGGAAGAAAGGGGGGCTGGAGGGGCCCCTCACCAAGGCCACCCTCCCCAGCCCTCCCTCCGCTGGGGCCCCCAGGACAGGCCGGCTGCGGTAGCCGCTGCGGGCAGCCAGCCGGGTGGGGGTGCCAGCCTGGTCAAGGCTGCCTGCGCCTTTCCTCTGAGAGCCGCAGCCTTCACAGTGGATGGGATTCTCTCGGGTTCCCAGAGGTGAGATAATGGAGGAGGGAGTGACGAGACGGAACGGAATCCTCTCCGCTGTGGCAAAGCGCAGTCACGGCTGCCGCCGCCTCCTGCCGCCTCGGCAGCCCGGGCCCGGATCTGGGGCCGCCCCTGGGGAAGGACAGCACAGGGCTGAGACGAGGGGGCTGAGGAATCCGACCCGCGTGGCTCCACCTTTTCGAAGCTGTGTGACCTTGGGCAGGTTACTTAACCTCTCTGAGCCCCAGGACTGACAGGCTGATGGTGACTGCCTTCAGGGGGTCGTGGAGATGTCAAACAGGAGACTGCACACGCCCTGCAGACAGCCCTCCCGGGAGCCTGGCATCTAGGCAGTGCCCAGGGCGGAACGGTGATGCCATGAATGCCAGCCGTGCGCGCTGCCCTGGCCGCAGCCTCCTGGGGTGGAGCTCAGGAGGGAGCTGGTGCAGGGAGGGGACTGCCATTTGGGCAGAGCCCGCTGGGCACCAGGCCCGCTCGGTGCCCGCAGCCACGCTGCCCAGGAGGGAGCTCAGGACCCTGTTGGGCTTACCAGGCGAGGCTCTCAGACGGAGCCCCTGCCCACAGCTCAGCAGCGAGGTTCTGTTCCTGGCAGGTGGGACCCAAAGCCCAGGTCTCCCTCTGCCTCGGAGGGGCCCAACTCCCTGTGGTTCCTGACGGCAGGGGTGCAGGGCCTGCAGCTGGCACACGTGGGGAGACCGGGGCGGGGGGGGGGGGGGCGGCTCCTGTCGCCCTGCGCCCCGCGGAGAGGCCATGCCCCTTATAACCACTTGTCCTCTGGGACTGTACCTGGTGGTGTCCAGGCTTTCTACCCCTCTCGCATCCTTGCGGTGACCTCAGAACTGTGGCAAAGCCCGGGGAGACACGCAGAACCCAATCACCTGTCTAAAGTGTCCCCCACGTGGCAGCTCCGCCTGGGGGGGCGGGCAGGGAGGAAGAGTCAGGACAGAATGAATCAGTAAACAGATGAGCTGAACCCAATCAACTGCGGGTGGGGGGCGGGAGCCGTGGCAGGCGGGGGCGGGTCGGCGTCAGGTGGCGTGAGCAGACGTGAGCATGAGGGGCTGGGGAGCACAGCCTGGCCAGCCAGGGGCTCCCTGGAGTCCAGCATTGCAGGGTTGCATGCCCATGAGGTGGCGGGTAGGAATGTGGGCACCCCAGCCAGGCCATGCTTGTCCATAAGACATTCAGTTAGCTGAGACGGTAACCCCCAAATCTCTGGGTGTGGCGAAATCAGTTCTGTGCTAGGTTAGCACCTTTCAGCCCCAAGAAGGTTTAGAATTAAGAATAGACACATTCGCCCGGCTGGTGTAGCTCCATGGTTGAATGTCAACCTATGAACCAGGAGGTCACTGTTCAATTTCTGGTCAAGGCACACGCCCGGGTTGCAGGCTCAGTCCCCAGTAGGGGGCGTGCCAATCAGTGATTCTCTCTCCTCATTGATATTTCTATCCCATTCTCCCTCTCCCTTCCTCTCTAAAAATCAATAAAAACGTATTTTTAAAAAAGAGAAAAGGCTCTTTAAAAAAAGAACAGACATATGCAAGAGAATCAGAATGATAATATTGATAGCTGGTGATATTAATAAGTATGTGCGAGTTGGTAGCTCATGGATTCGTAACGTTCAGAGAATCTGGCTGATGGACGGAGCGGTCCGGCTTCATGACTTGAATTTAAACTGTGAAGTTGAGCCCTTGATTAGGAGGTGGGACTGCGAGGTGTGCGCTCAGGAGTGTGTAAGCAGTGCGGGGGTCAGCGCCCCTCAGCCAGTGTTCCACGCACGAATAATGGGCTGAAGTCTGCAGAGAGGCCGGCCTCGCGGTCAGACTGCCAAGTCCTTAAAGAGTAAATTCCATGTGTTTCCGCAGTTTAAATTGTTTGAAGGGGCTGGAGGAACTAGTTTTGGAAACGGGACCAATGAAATGGCCCTTAAAGGGATTCAACTGTGCTCCCTTTAGCTATAATAATAAAAGCGTAATAGGCTAATTAGACTGGACGTCCTTCCAGACGACCTTCCAAACGAAGCCAGGGCTGCGAGGGAAGCCCAGGTCCCAGGTGCCAGAGGGAAGCCGGTGCCGGCAGCCGGGGAGGGAAGGCCTACTCTTGCATGAATTTCGTGCATCGGGCTTCTAGTCCTGTATAATAAAGAGGTAGTATGCAAATTGACCATCACGCCCTTGCACAAGATGGCTGCCCCATGTGGTCACAAGATGGCTGCCACAAGATGGCCAGCAGGGGAGGGCAGTTAGGAGCGACCAGGCCAGCAGGGGAGGGCAGTTAGGGGTGACCAGGCTGGCAGGGGAGGGCAGTTGGAGGGGACTGGGCCTGCAGGGGAGGACAGCTGCAGGGACCAGGTCTGCAGGGGAGGGCAGTTGGGGGCAATTGGGCCAGCAGGAGAGCAGTTAGGCATCGATCAGGCTGGCAGGGGAGTGGTAAGGGGTGATCAGGCTGGCAGGCAGAAGCAGTTAGGGGCAATTAAGCAGGCAGGCAGGTGAGCAGTTGGGAGCCAGCAGTCCCAGATTATGAGAGGGATGTCCCAGATTGGAGAGGGTGTAGGCTGGGCTGAGGGGCACCCCCTCCCTCCCCCCCAGTTGTGCACTGGGCCTCTAGTAGACATATAAGTGGAAATAGAGCAGTCAGCTCTGGGGAGTGAATGCAGAAGGCTAGGAAAGAACAGCTTTTTTGAATATGTAACACTCACCAACGAAATGTTAATATTTAAAATCAAAGTCATTGTCTGAGCGATCTTTTCTGTGCCCCGAAGCCACCCCAGGGAAGTCTGTCCACTCACAAGGTTCACTCCTGTCTCCATTCAAAACGTATCCTTCTGTGCACCCCTGCCAGGTCCCCTCCCAGGAGGCGGGCTCTGGGGGCGGCAGACTCAGCTGCAGTCACGGGTTTGTGGGTAACAGGCCAGCGTCTGGCGTTGCTGGGAAACACTTGGTCCTCTAATGGTGGGGCTGCCGGAGGCCCTTCCCATTCAGTGGGGGGGCGGGTGGGGACGATTTGTCGAGTTCTGCCGATGTCCAGAAGTGCGGGGTACCGAACAAGCTGGCACTGCTGTGGTGCTTGTTACACACCAGGGCTGCAGATATTCGCTCGTGTAATCGCCTCAAAGACCCACTTCACAGATGAGAAAATTGAGACACAGAGCTGGTGACTGGCAGAGCTGGGACTTGCCCAGAAACGTCTGGCTGTGGCACCTGCCTCTCCTTCAGCACCTTTCCAGATCCTCCCACCACCTCTCGGAGGTCGACGTTGTCTCGTTGTGCAGAGCAGTGGACTGAGGCTCAGGCATCTAGCACCTTGCCCAAGGCCGCATGGCCGGCACAGGACAGAGAGGCGACAGCTTCGGCCTTCCCAACATCCAGGTGGGGAGGTGGAGCTGGAACAGACGGTACTGGGTGGCTTTTTACTCACAGTCAAGGCCAGTGTTTTGCAGGCGAAGGGCAGGGCCTCAGGGTGCACACAGCAGGGAGACCGGGGCTGGGGACGGAGGAGGCTGGGTGGGTGCAGGGACCAGGATGGGCGCACAGGGAGGTGTGTAGCCTGATCTTGAACTTTCTCCGAGGTGACTGAAGAGTTCCGAGCACAGAGGAGATGCAGGGTTGGACTCGTCACGGAAGGACAGGAGGGAGAGGTGGGAGACCACAGGGGGGCTGCGGCGGGTGTCCAGGCAAGGCCCGGGTCCTGGGCCAGCCCGGTGGCCCGCAGACGGAGCCTGGCGGGCGCATGGGGAGGCAGCCTGGACAGGGTTGGGCAAGAGTGAGTTGAGGGAGGCCGGGCATGTAGGACCCCTCTCCTCGGGGAGCCCGGGGCCTTTTCCACCAACCTGGAGGGCGGCTGCCTGAGGGACAGAGAAGTGTGTCCCCCGGGCCGACTGGCACCCCCGCCTGCCAGGCCCCCCGGCCTGGCCCGAGGTGCCCTCGCAGCGACCTGAGTGGCTTAACCGCCCGCAGAGGAGCCCGTAATTCAGTCTTTGTGTTTACTCCCCGGTGAGGCTTGAATCTTTCATCCTGACTGCTGACTGTATCAAAATTCCCGTGGTAATTGGATCAGGTGCAGCGCTTTCCATGGGATATTAAATCAGGCCTCTGCCCGCGTCCAGAACGATCCGCTTCAGAATATAAAGACGCGGGAGATGGCGTTACCCCAGGTATTTTTCCTCCTTTAAATCAGAGCAGCTCCTTATTTGTTGCCAAATAAATTGGGTCGCGCTCCCCTCCCCCGGTTATTAGCCAGAGGGGGGAGAGCCTGTGGGTGGGAGAGGCAGAGCAGGGCCCCAGGGAGACGGCAGGGCTGGGGCGGCAGAGCCCAGGCTGCCCAGGTCTGTCCCACCGCCGGGACCCGTGGGCTCAGGCGGAGCGGTCAACCGTGTGGGCCACTTCCCTTCCCCCAGTCTCTCCAGCGGGCCCCTGGAGGGCCGCGTGGTGCTGGGCGATCCGCTTGGATGGGGCCCCTCCGCCAGCCTCCAAGGTGGAGCATTTGACCGTCTACAAAGCACTAGAAGAGAAGCTTAAGGACACAGCCAGACTCTCCGCTGGGAGTGGGCAAGAAGCGCAGGGACATTTAGTTGTTAAAAAAAAAAAAAAGGCGGGGAGCCCGGCTGGCGGGGCTCAGTGGTTGTGCGTCGACCTAGGAACCAGGAGGTCGTGGTTCGATCCCCGGTCGGGGCACAGGCCCGGGTTGTGGGCTCGGTCCCCAGGGTGGGGAGTGCAGGAGGCAGCCGACCCATGATTCTCTCTCATCATTGATGTTTCCCTCTCTCTCCCCCTCCCTTCCTCTCTGAAATCAATAAAAATTTATTTAAAAAAAATAAAATACAAAAGGGAGGGGACAGTATTAAGGTCACCTGAGAGGCCAAGCCAAAATGGCTGCCACTGGGACAAGACAGGGGTGGTGGTTGCCTAGCAACGCAAAGGCACGCAATGCCGCGACGCGGATGTTTTAAATGGTAGCGTTTATGTGAATTGCACCTCCATTTTAAAAAGTGGCTCTGTCAGAATGCTGTGGGAGCCGCTGCTGACACGTTTCGGTCGTTCAGCCAACATTGACTGAGCCTCAGCTCGGTGCCAGGCACTGGCCTAGGCCCCAGGGGGTGGCTGCGAACAAAATGCAGGTCTCGCCCTCGGAGAGCTGATACCAGGGGTGCAGGGACGGACGACCCCATGGTGACAGTGCCGGGGAGAAACATGAAGCAGGGAAGGAGGTAAGCAATGGGGTCCTTGAAAAGATGACATCTGAGCAGCAACCGAAGGAGGAAGAGCACCCAGGGATCAGAGAGCTGAGGCGAGCAGTGGGGGGAGGCCCCAGGGCAGCAGGGCCCAGCACCATCTCCGCTTGTACTCTTAGCAAGCCAGGGGCGATCGGAGATTCAAGCAGGCTGCTGGGTGCAAGGGCAGGGGCCAGCCCAGGGGCCCCGAGTGGGTGGCCAGTGCAGTCCTTCAGTTAAGAGTTAGTGGTGGAAATGCACATTAAAACCACGGAGAGACCCAGTACACAGCCATGAGAATGGCTAAAATTAAGCACAGACACCGCCAAGTGTTGGCATGCCCTGGGAGCAACTGGAACTCTCACACAGTGCTCTGGGTGTTCACAATGGTCGGGCCACTTTGAAGACATGCTTGGAAGTTTCTGGTAAAATTAAATATACATCTACGCTATGACACCATAATCCCATTCCCAGCCACATCCCTGAGAAAAATGAGTGCTTATATTCACGCAAAGACGCATACAGGGACGTTCACAGCAGCTCTGTTCACAATACCCCCCAATTAGAAACAGCCCAGATGTCCATCCACGGGAGACTGGATGAGCAAATCGTGGTGTATTTACACAACGGAATATACTACACAGCAAGGAAAGGAGGGAACCCCGGACACACACAATCACGTGGATGGATCTCACATAGACGGATGTCAAACAAATAAGGAAACAGACACAAACGTTGCAGACTACAGGACGGTATTTCTCTGAAGTTCTGGAACCTGCAAAGCGACCTACATGACAGGCGGGCAGCTTCCTCTGGAAAGCTGGGAAGGACACGGGAGGGAACATCAAGAACTTTCTGTGGTGACAGATGTTCTTGGCCTTGATCCTGGCGGTGTTTGTACACGTGCATATACATGTAAAAAAGTCGTCCAGCTATATAGTTATCTGTGTGTTTCACTGAATGTAAATTATACCTTTAAAAAACTGGCAGAGAGAGAGAGAGAGAGAGGGAGGGAGGGAGAGAGGCAGGCAGGCAGGCAGGCGCCTGGGGGCTGGAGAAACTTTCTCTCTCTCTGGGCTCGCTGCACGCGGTCTGGGACCCTGTGATGCCAGCCACCTCCAGCCCTTTCTTGGGGACCCTGCCCCTCACTTCGGGTGGAGACAGCCGGGTGAGCAGATGCCTGCCTCCGTGGGGGCAGGTGGCCTGAGAAAGTTGGTTATTTCTTTGGGGGACCCAGCCTGTCTGTCTAATGGGGCGGGGCCGGCAGCAAGCATCGTGGGAGCAGATTCCTGATTATAACTTCATCACAGGCCCTGGCTATTCGGGACGCACTGATATTTATGGAATAAATACGGCGGGATTTATGGCCGTATCTCCCTCTGATGTCCCATCTGATATGCAATTCAATTTCTTTTATTGTCTTTGGGCCTTTGCCATGGAGGAGAATGCATAAATAAATAAATATACGGGCAAATGGCAGGCGGCAGGCCAGGCTGGGGCTGCCAGCCGGCCGTCTCTAGTCCCATATTAGGCACATCGATCACACATTATGAAGCCGGAGCCGGTCCCCCGGCTGGGACAGGGAGCAGACGAGCTGGTCACTCTCCAGTATTTAGGGGCCTCGATTGGCAGGCCGCCCTGCCTGTCCTCTGCCCACCAGCAGGCCGTGGCAGCCCAACTTGGGACGGAGCCTGCACCTCTCTGTCACTCACTTTCAGGAGCCCGCAGGCCCAGCATCCCCACTCCTGCAGGTGGCCTGTGCCCCTGCCCGCCTGTCCCACGGGGATCCCAGGCCAAGCGGCCAGGCCCTGCTTCTGCTTTGGAATCCCGCCACGTCTCCAGAGCCGAGCGCTGGCACCTGCAGGCCTGGGAGCCTGGGGAGGGCACCCTCCCGGGCCTCACGTCCTCATCTGAGAGCAGTGGAGGGAGGGGGGGGGCAGCCATTAACCTGAGGCCGCTTCGAATGTGGGGGAGTTCTGCACACAGCGCAGGGCACAGGGCTGGGCCCCACTCCCCACGCGAGTGACGGCTGGGCACCAACTGTGCACGGGGCTGAGGGAGTGACAGACTGTCCCTGTCCTTGGCGAGACCCCATTCTGGGAGGACAGAGGGCTCAGGGGCTGGGCCTGGGGTCTCACTGATCCCCAGGACTGACCCTGTCTCCTGCCGCCTGCTCCCTGCTGAGGGGCAGGACCCTAGCCCACGATTTTCAACCGGCTCCCACAGGAATTTTTAAAACATGCCGTACCTGGCTCTTTAGTCGGGGGCGCTGACCTCTTTCCCCTTAGGTCGTCAAAGTAGCAAATGACAGCTCCCACACAACAGTAGCCGTCCGGTGTGAATGCCGTCTGGAGCCATAAATGCATGTCCTGTAGCAGAGCCGCCTCTTACTGGTCATGCTGCGTAAGGTTGCACCTGACTGGTTAGTCCGTGGCACCAGAAACCCTTATACACAAGCACAGACACCTGTTTTTTTAAAAAGTCACTCTGGAGCAAAAAGTGTAGGGGATTACGATGATTATCATTTTTGTAAATCAATCAAAATTATACCTACTTTTCATCAGATCGGCAAAAAAATATGATAGGGTTTTTGGTGTGTCGCAGCGTTGTAGTAATTAGTTTATGTGCCACGCAATGCGAACGCTTGAAAATCGCTGCCCTTGCCTGTGGGGGGACAAAGCTGGGGGCCGTGGGGGCCAGCTCCCAGGCTGCCCTCCGTAGCCGCGCAGGGCCCCCCACTTCATGCAGATTCCTGTACCCCACCACTTGGACCCACAGCACCCCTCCCTGTGCCCCTTGGGGAATGTGCCTGAGAAGCTGGCTTCAAGCTCCTCCACCCCCACCCCCCCGTGCCTCCACAGTCTGTGTCTCCCCGTCCCAGGGCGGGCTGAGCCCGCAGGCCCCCAGCTGGGCCAGCCCATGGCACCTACGATGGCCCGTGTGTGTGCCCCCTCTGCCCCACCAAGGCTGCCTCGTCAGGCCCGGCCCCTGCACCGGCCTCCCTCAATCTCCAGTCTAAGGAGAGTTCTAGACCATGCCCAGCCTGGTTCTGCCACACATGCACACACCACACATGCACACACCACACATGCACACACCACATCCCACACACATGCACACACCACCCACATAACACATGCACATACCACACACCACATGCAGACACACATGCATGCATGGCGCATGCACACCACACACCACATGTGCATACACAAACACCACACACCTCACATACCACACAAGTACAACACCCACGCGCCACATACATCCAAACAGAAGCCTGACAGTGCCCAACACCCCTGATGACCCAGCATGCGTTGGAGGTGATCTGGGAGCCGATCCCCATTGCAGACACAGGGTCCCTGCTGGCCACGGGGACAGACAGTGAGCCGTGGCGCAGGCTGGTCTCTAGGTGTGCCGGGAAGGGTGTTCCCGCGCAGGGAACGTGTGTGCGTACATGTGCCACGGTGCGTGCTGCGCTCCCCGGGTGCTGGCAGAGGGAATGCCATGGACTGCCGTGGACGTCCCAAATGCGGTTTATCCAGGAAACGGGGTGGTGAGGGAGGGCGGGGCCAGGAGCTGCTAAGACAATCAGAGAAACTGGTTAAATCCTGCCTGGCCCCTCGCAGCCATGTCACCTTGGGCAGTTTACTTTGCTTCCCCCAGCCTCAGTTTCCCCATCTGTAGCATGGGGCTAACGCCCTCTTCCCAGGAGGATTGCCTTGAGGAGAAATCTGGATGACTTTGTAGTCAGAGGTAGGGACAGGGCCTGCCCCAATGTGGGGGAGCATGAGGGGTCACCCCTCCAAGGGAGCGGCAAAGGGGATCCTCCTGCCCACCCCATACCCCTGGCTCTCCACCTGTGGGGGTTCTCTCTCCACTTCCCTGTCCCCCGGGTGCCCCCACAGCACCCCCCACCCTCCTGGGGGAGGCATAGATTTGGCAGCCTCGCCGTTTTATTTTCTAGGCTCTCCCACCTGGGCCCCAGCAGGCGGCATAAATCTCCTCGGGCCAGGCAGAGCAGGCGCCCGAATGCTAATGGGCTCCACAGGGTCCCGGGCTGAGAAGCCCGCCTCTCCCTGACATTTGTAAAGTTCACGGTTTCCAACTGGAGCCCGTGAAGGGGAGGGCGCTCCCACTTGTCAGTTATCCCCATCTTGGGCTTGCCAGCTCCTTCCCTGCCCTTGACCGTCACCCCTTTAAAGAGCCAGCACCCTGAGAAGAGCCCACAGGAGCCGGATTCCCCCCTCCCCCTGGGAGAAGACGCTCTGATGAGTGACAGCAGAGGAGCCCCCTGTCAGTTCCCTCTCTGCCCAGCCTCCCATTCCATCTTACAAGCCTCCACTGAGCTGTCACCTCCTCTGAGAAGCCTCCCCTGATTGCCCAAACGTATCCACTTCCTTTGTGGCTCTTAGGATGATCCATCACCTCCTAATTCATCAGTTGGTTTCTTGGGTCACCGTCTGTCTCCCTGATTCTCTGGGTAGGCCCCATAAGGAGGTGGACTACCCACTGCCCACACCATGCCAACCCCCGTGCCCAGCACAGGGCCAGCCCACAGCAGATGCTCCCTAAAGGAAGGCAGGAAGGAGACAAGAGTGAAGCGGAAAAGGGCGTAGGCTCCGGGCCAGGCACCCTGGGGTTTGAATCCTGGATCTGTTGCTGACGAGCAGGTGGCCTTGGGCAAGAGCCTGCCTCTGGCTAAGCCTCAGTTTCCCCAACTGCATTTATTTGTGCAGGTGGTGCACTCAGCCCAGGCCTGGCCCCCAGCCAGCCTATGTGATGGCCACATTGTCCTTGATAGAGGTTCAGGATGGCACCCCGCAGGGCCGTCACAGAGCAGACCGAGGGGCTTGGGGCTAGCCGCAGGGTCCCGGGGGGCCATGGGTAGCCAGCCACTAGGTCCCCTCCTCCATAGTTCTCCACAACCTTGGAAGACTCCCAGATCTGACTTCCTCCTCTGCCTGCCTGTCTCTGAGCAGGTGGAGTCTCCCCACTTGACAGAAGGGAAGACTGAGGCCCAGGCATGCAAACTTACAGAGCTTTGGAGCCAGATAGGCATCACGAGGAACCACCTAGAAGAAACCTCATGCTATCCAGATGGGGAAAGCAAGGTGTCCCAGAGGGCAGGGCCCATGGGGCGTCAGCCGGGCTCCTTCCCAGGCCTCCAGGGCAGGGCCCCAAGCCTGGGGTGGGGGCTGCTTTCTCTTTGTGCTGGTGCCCCCACCGCGGGACTCCAAGGAGGCTGTGGAGCTGTCAGGGGGGATCAGCAGGGCCCTGGCCTGATCTCCCCAGATTTAATTAACAGGCCTTTCATCTCTGTCTTGAAAAAAATCCACTATCTTCTGTCTCCTTAATTACCGTTCACTAAGCAAATCAGCACAGGTTTCTCCCTGCTTTCTTCTCCAAGCAGGTTTTAACCCTCGGCGGGTGGACTGCAGGGGTGGGGAGAACGCCGTCTTGGCGTGCAGCCCCAAGCCGGAGGCCAAGCCTCCCAAGGAATCTCTGGTCCCAGTGTCGGCACAGGCCCCATCAGCCACTCCCAGACACCGGCCCCCTCCTCCCACGCCGCCTCCATGCTGGCCCCCCGGATTGTACCCCATCCCTCTTCCTGAAGGAAACTGACATGGGCTCTATTGCTCCAGCCTTCCCGGCCTCCCTGCCACCACAAGGACACTGGGTTAGGACAACTGGCAGGTTGTGAGGTCGGGCTTCAAAGCTACAGGGAAACGGAGGCCATATGGCCCTGCACAGACATGGGTTTCAGGTCCTAGGTGTGCAGAGGGAGCCTCTGGCTACAAGGCATACACACCTGGGCTGGGGTCATGGTGGGTCCTGCTGGGC
Source organism: Corynorhinus townsendii (assembly GCA_026230045.1). Taxonomy (NCBI): domain Eukaryota; kingdom Metazoa; phylum Chordata; class Mammalia; order Chiroptera; family Vespertilionidae; genus Corynorhinus; species Corynorhinus townsendii. The sequence continues at coordinate 174,016,047 of JAPDVU010000005.1, forward strand.
GGTGACGCTCAGAGCCAGCTCTTGCGAGAGAGCTGGCGGCATGCGTCTTCTTGCCAGGGTCCCCAGTGGGGACGGCCCGCTCTCCTGGCTCCTGCTGAGCCCCTTTCCTGCCGTTACAGACATGTTTGTTGTCCGTTGTCACCCAGATCTGGGAGTTCTGAGGCTTTGTGGGTGCACAGACACTCCCACGCCTACAGGCCACACTTTCCTTCCTGACGTTGATGGATCCTAGCCCCTCCTTGACGCCCTTCCTGGGAGGAGCTGACCACAGAGATGAGAGACACTTGTTCGTGTCCTGCTGTGGATGTGTCCTCAGCAAAGCACTTCCCCTCTCTGGGCCTCAGTTTCCCCATTGGTACAGCCACTGCCCTAGACCCAAAGACTCTTCTGGTCTCAGGTGCAGCAGCCGCGCTGGTTTGGCCAAGGTGTCCTTGGGCGTCAGGGGGCAGAAGGGCCAGTCCTGTAATGTGGCCAATGTCGCCACCTGGTGGTAGCTTCCGGGTGACCATTCACAGCTGGACTGGGCACGCCTGGAAGGAGATCTCCAGCAGATCCCCGACTATGCGGTGAGGGGGGCGGGGCGGGGCGGAGACAGCAGAGGCAGGATGGTCCCCTCCAGGGCTGCTGCCAGGAGCTGGGCAGGGTCGGCGAGCACCCAGCTGGCACCTCGTGAAGAGCCGTCATCTCTGGCCCAGCCCCCCGGATCAGCCTTGGCCAGCCATGTGGCTCCTGCCTATTCCCCAAACATTCCCCGAGTGAGCGACTCTCAGTGCAGGCCCTGGGGAGACCGGCATGAGACACACGAGGTCCCTGCCCCACCACGAACTCACAACCCTCAGCTCCTGCAGACCCCCTGCGGGACGCAGCCACAGCTCATCACCACGGTGCCCAGCACCCCATCACCCGGCCTCTGCACCCTGCTCCCACCTCACCCTCCAGGACCACGCCCCACCCAGAGTTGCACACACAACAGACCTGCTCACCCATTCTCAGCTCTGTATGCACCACACCTCCTGCCCGAGGGCCTTTCCCCTGCGCATCCTTGATGACTCAGTTTACTTGTCCCCTCTTCTGGGAAGCACCCTCCACTCAGGGCAGAACTGGCCACCCCGCGCTCCCTGCATCCCATTACCTCCCTGGACCACTTTCTGCTACATCCTGTCAGGCTCTTCATGGAAAGCTCTGCTAAATCCCATCTAGCGTCTTCTCTAGCATCTCTGGATAAGAACAGATGGCTTTTCTCCTTTGATTTACTAACTTTAATAACTGGAGAGAAGAAGAGGCATCGACTGGGAAGGCCTCTCAATGATGTTTGTGATGGACCAGGTACCTCCTTGGGTCACAAATATCAGGTTGGAATCTCTTTGTTTTGAGAGCAGAGAGGGACCAGCAGCAGAAGCACTTCTCAGAGTTGACGGAGCCGTGGGAGCGCGAGGAACCATCCCACTTCCTGCTAGAAAGAGGTGTGTGCAGGGGAAGACCCTGAGGTCCCCTTTTATCTCAGGAAAAAACAGGGACAGGTGAGCAGTTTCCCTTTAAGGACCCGCCATTGAAACTCACAACAGCGATAATGAAGCTGTATCATGACCAAGTTCGAGGCTAGGGACGCCCCCCCCCCCCCCCCCCCCCGCCTCCCCTCTGGGCCAGGGAAAGGCCACTGGGGCTGCTTCGAAGCCGGGCACTCCCGGGAGCGTCCGCCAGATGGGGTCAGCGCCAAGGGACTGAGCGGTGCTGTCCCAGCCGTCGGTCCCTCCCAACCCGGCCCTGGGTCCCGCCCGCCACGGGAGGAGGGCCCTGGCGCCCCGCTCGGTCTGCGCCCACCGGGCTGAGCCGCCAGAGAGCCAGGCGCGCACGGCCGGGAGCGCAGGGCGCAGGGCGTCGGTGCTGGGACCATGGCAGCCGCGCTCCTCCTGGGCCTGGCGCTGCTGGCGCCGCGGGCGGCCGGCGCGGGGATGGGCGCGTGTTACGACGGCGCGGGTCGCCCGCAGCGTTGCCTGCCCGAGTTCGAGAACGCGGCGTTCGGCCGGCTCGCCGAGGCCTCGCACACGTGCGGCCAGCCCCCCGAGGACTTCTGCCCGCATCTGGGTGCGCAGGGGGGTGCCGGGGCGCAGTGCCAGCGCTGCGACGCTGCGGACCCCCAGCACCACCACAACGCCTCCTACCTGACCGACTTCCACAGCCAGGACGACAGCACCTGGTGGCAGAGCCCGTCCATGGCTTTCGGGGTACAGTACCCCACCTCGGTCAACATCACTCTGCGCCTAGGTAAGCAGGGCTCGAGGCAGCACCGCCACCCACCTCTGTCCCCACCCCATCACGGGCCAGAGGCCCCGCTGCTGCGCCCCTGGGTTGGCTGTAAAACTCCGATATGGGTGGGGGCTGCTGAAATCTCACTTGAGTGGTGGCCCCAGACCCAGCTGGGGAGCCCCAGAGCTGGAAGGATAGGCGTGGGTGCTACCTGGGGCTGGAGGCCTTGACATGAGCTGTGGAGGGGCAGGAAGTCTCCCCGCAGCCCTTTCCAGAGGAGCACATCTGGGTGCCCGGTGATGGTTGTTGTGGGGGTGAACTGGTCTGCCCCCAAAGGCAGGAACCTCATCTTGGGGCTGCTCTCCCCTTTGGGGCCTGGGTGAGTCCTTGCGGCTGAGCAGCCCCGGGGTGTCCTGGGGAAGGAGCCGAGGCTTTCGTCCCCGGGAAGGTCCAGTCCTCTGTCAGGAGCCTGGCTTCATGCTGCTGGTGGTAGCTGGACCGGGTGGCATGGCTTCTCTGCTCTGCCGGGGCCCCTCCTCCCCACCCAGGCCCAGGTGCAGGAGCCTAGACCCCTGGGATTCAGGATCCAGAGTCTGGGCCCAGCCCTTCGCTCCGAGGCCTCCCTCACTGTGGGACTGGGAGTGCCCCTCCCCCCTCCAAGCCCAGCCCAATCCAGGACCTCCGGGCCCTGAGCGAGGTATGGGATCTGTTGCTGCTGCCCGCCCCCCCCCCCAGCCTTTTCAGGGAGGGGGTCTTCCCACTGCTCCCACTTCCTTATCTGTGGGTCCAGAACCTCCCTAAGCTTTGAAAACGCAAAGCATTTTTATGACTTCTTTTGGCTGCTCAGTGTGACCTGAAGCTATTTAAAGACCTTGTGTATTCTGCTTAGAGCGAATATTCGTACATTTTGCTGCTGAAATCTCCTTTGAGTGCAGCCTGTGGCCCCAGACCCCGCTGGGGTGTGAATAGAGTGCGGGCTTATCTCTCTAAACTCTGAAAAGTTTGGAATTGCAAAACACATCTGGACCCAAGCAGTTTGGAGAAGGGGTTGGTTATGGGATTGCATCCCCATTTTTCAGACGAAAAGAGTAAGGCTCAGAGAGGTTAAGTGATTTGCCCAGCAGCAGACAGCTGCCAAGCGCAGTCTGGATACGAACATCTGTGTGCAATATATCCAAGGTCAGAGCAAAATGTCCTTGACATGAGCTTTGTCAATGGAGCGGGTTCTTCCTAGCCCCGGGGGCAGTGCCTTGGGGCAGTGACATTCAAGTGAGGTGGGGGGCACTGGGCCCTTCAGCAGAGCATGGGGTGCTGGCTGCGACCCCCAAGAAGCTCAATTCTCTGGGCCTTGTCCCCTTCCCTTAGCCCAGTGGTCAGCAAACTCATTAGTCAACAGAGCCAAATAGCAACAGTACAACCATGGAAATTTCTTTGGAGAGCCAAATTTTTTAAACTTAAACTTCTTCTAATGCCACCTCTTCAAAATAGACTCGCCCAGGCTGTGGTATTTTGTGGAAGAGCCACACTCAAGGGGCCAAAGAGCCGCATGTGGCTCTCGAGCTGCAGTTTGCCTACCATGACCTTAGCCTGTCAGGACCTCGAGGTGGGACTTCTAGATGGGCGTGGTCTCTACCCAGACAGGGCGACAGGAAACCAATGGGGGAGGAAGGTTGGGGGGGGAGGGGTGGCTGGATGGGGCTGGCAGGACCCCAAGGCCGCAGGGGAAGGAATCTGGGACAGGACGGGAGGTGTGAGGGAGACAGGCTGTTCCATGACAGAGCATGCGGGTTTAGCTGACATGTTACATGTGTGGGCGGCATCCAGGGGTGGGCAGGAGGCTCAGCCCGGCACCACCAAGGTGGGAGGGGCGGGGCGGTGTCGGGATTTGGGGGCAATTCCCGGCTCCCCGGCGCTGGCGGTGGGCCGGGCCCTGTGCTTGGCAGTGTGGCCTCCCTCCTTGGACTCTGCCTAGAACGCTTAGCGGCGGGGAGTTCCAGCCCTTCGGAAGCAGGGGACCTGCGGCTGCGCCCCGCACGGAGCCACGGCCTTACACTCACTCAGCCTGGGTGCGCCCACGCCGGGGAACTCACTCGGCACCTGTGCTCTTGCTGTGTGTGCAGCATCGGCATGTGGAGGCCCCGCAGTGTGTGCACAGGGAACGAGAAGGAAGGAAGGAAGGGAGGGCAATGTCGCCTCCTCCCTCTGTGCTTCTGGGAGGCAGAACAGGGTGCAAATCACACAGCTCAGGCCCCGCACAGCCACTGGGGGGGGGCGGACAGCGCCCCTCCTGTGCCTCGGTCTCCTCTCTGTGAAATGGGGATAAGAGAGGCCGCCTCCCGGCAAGTACAGAGGCTCCGTGAGCTCAGGGCGGTTGGCCGGGCGCTCCCCGGAGCTGTGACAGTCCTTGCGTGTGGCCCACGTCACTGCCGAGAGCAGCTCGGGCTGAGGTTCCCTGGGGTGGCCCCTCGGAAGGGATTGAGACATACTCTCGGAGTTGGCCCGCTTTGGGTCCCGTTGGCCTTCCGTTTGCTCCAGGAGAAGCCATGGTTGCGTAATATCGGGGGAAGAAGCGGTCCGGGGATGTCGCCATGTTCCCAGTGGGTCCCTGTCATCAGGCGAGGTGGCCTCTCCCTGCCGGCTCTGCTGGGGGAGGGAGAGCGGGTGGCCGCTGGCCCTCTCCTTGGGGGGTGGGGGAGGGGCAGGGGAGGAGAGGCCGCTGCCAGCCCCCTGGTGGAGGTCGCTGCTTTCCCAGCCCCTCGAGCTCAGACATCTGTTCCAGATCGCGGCTGCCGGCTGAGCCTCCCTGTCGGGGATGAAAGGCAGCAGCGGGTCTGGCGGCTCCTAGCCCTTTGCTGAGGCCGTGGAAGAGGCGGCTGGGACCTGGTGGCGGGTGGGGATGTGGGGGGAAGGTGGATGGTCATCAGCGGCAACAGACATGAATCAGGGGGCTCTCCCTACATGCTAAGAACCCCGCTGAGCCGGCACCCCAAACCCAGCACAATTTGTCCTTTCGTAGCAGGGAAACTGAGGCGCTGAGGGCGAGTCTCCGTGCTCTGAGCAGATGAGTCCTGAGCCCCCAGAGAAGGGGGCGTTGCCGGAGGAAGGTGGGAGGTGGGGGGGTTCCTGCCTGCCTGCCCTCCAGCCGGTCCCCCCTGCCCGTGCACAGGTGGCTGCTCTGTGCACCCATTCAGGCCCGTCCATGGCCTTCGGGGTGCAGTCTCCGGAGGCTGTGGCGTCCGGCCCTCCAACGACGGGCTGGCCAGGCATGTGACGGCATTTATGCTCTGGGAACACGCCAGGGTGAAGGGCCCTGCTGGGATCTGAAGGATGGCAGGAGGGGACCTGAGCATGAAGGACATCTCAGGTCAGGGGACAGCCTGGAAGCCGGGAGGCTGATGAGGCAACAATGGGACCTGCTCGGTGGGGGCTGGACAGCGGGAGGCCCCTGAGGGGCCCGAGGCCAGCTGGGTCTCCTGAGCTTTGGCTCCACTGAGTCTTCCTGTCGAGTGGGTGGCCCTGTTTGAATTGGCTGAGCCCGGCGCTGGGGGGCCAAGTCCTCCTTCCTGCTCCCTGGGGTTCTGGCTGGAATGTGGGGCCCCAGGCAGGTCTGGAGGTCAGGACAGCGGTCCTGGTCAGCCTCCACCCTCAGAAGAAGCCCCGCCCTTGTCCCCAGGGCCCAGCCGGCTCTGGCCGCCAGGACTGACCCAGGCGTTGCAGGAGGTAGAGGGCCCAGGAAGGATGCAGACACCTCTGGACCCCCCTATCCACTCCCACCCTCACCCCCACTCTGGTTGCAGCCCGCTGCCCTTCATGGGGCTGTGAAGGGTCTCTCTCCTCCTGTTCTTTGCAGATGTGATCGCACTTTGCTGTATAGCGTCTCTTCCTGCTTTCTTCTGGATAACCCATATCCCCTTCGTAAGCAAGTGAGGCCTCCTGTGTGCCTGTCTCTGCACCAAGCCCTGGTGACGAAACTGTTGACTATGCTGTCTGCCCCACCCTGTTTAGGGGTGACCTCCTCCAGGAAGCCCCCCTGGATTGGGCAGAGGGCCAGCCTCTGCGTTCCTGCAGCCCCTCACCCTTCCCCGTCACAGTCGGGACTGTGCTGCATTGTGGTTTGGGTTTGTGTGTGTTGGTCACGCTCCGAGCTGCGGAGGGAATGCCTGTTTTCACGGCTGGACCCCAGCGCCCAGTGCCGGCCCCCTGTGCAGTGGTGCCCCGTGAATGTTGGCCGGGCCAACGAATGGTTTAACAGCTAACATTTGATCATGTGCATGCTACATGTCTGGGACTGTTCTACATGCTTTGCAGGCATGTACCTATTAAAGCCTGTTATTGTTATGCACGTTGTAGAAATGGGGAAACTGAGTCACTACTTTCAAGTCGCTTACCCAGTTAATCGGGGGGAGGTTAGGTATGTGGCCAAGGCCCCAGAGCTGGTCAGTGATGGAGCTGAGATGTGAACCCCAGCATGTCACCGTGGCACTCTCCCTGGGAACAGGGAGTGAGTGGACACACGTGTGAATGAACGGCTCCCGAGCCTTCCAGTACATCCACACTCCTAAGCCGTGGCCTCCCCGAGGGCCGCAGCCCTCCTCCTGGCCCTGCTGGCTCCTGCTCCCCCAGCTCCAGCCCTCCAGCCACTTCCCCTTCCTCCCTTCCCCTGCTCCCCCGTCTCCATGCCAGCCTGCCGCCAGCTGCCTCCTCCCCAGCCCGCGCCCCTGACTTGCCTGTTGGGATTGTGGTCGGCGTTCGGGACGCCGCCTGCACTTCTCGTCCAGTCTCCCACCTGAGCCCTCCACCAGGTGATCCGCGCATCCTTGGATGTCACACACAACCTCAAACTTCGGGTCCAAAAGTCCAGGCAGCCCTGTTCGTAGCAGCACTGTGCACAATAGCCAAAGAGTGGACGCACCCCAGTGTCCACTGGAGAATGGACACGCAAAGTGTGGGCTATTCATACAATGGACTGTCACTCAGCCTTACAGGGAAGGCGATCCTGATGCCTGCCCTGGCACGGACAGGATGCTGAGCGAAGTAAGCCAGGCACAGAAGGACAAATACGGTAGGATGGACTTATACTAGAGGCCCAGTGGACAACGTTCGTGCACGGGGGGAGGGGAGGAGGGTCCCTCAGCCCAGCCTGCGCCCTCTCGCAGTCCGGGACCCCTTGGGATGTAGCAGTGCGCCAAGCAGCAGGTGGCTGCGCAGCTCGCGCGCATCCCAGTCCACTGTGCCTCCTGCCGCCGCTAGGAGAGCCAGCCATGAGCCCGGCTTCTGGCTGAGCGGTGCTCCCCCTGTGCGAGCACACTGACCCCCTGGGGGGCAGCTCCTGGATTGAGCGTCTGCCCCCTGGTGGTCAGTGCGCGTCATAGCGACCGGTCGTTCTGGTTGTCCCGCCATAACGGTCGCTTAGGCCAGCGGTCGGCAAACTGCGGCTTGCGAGCCGCATGCGGCTCTGTTGACTAATGAGTTTGCCGACCACTGGCTTAGGCTATTATAGGTGATGTCCCTAGAAGAGTCCAAATCATAGACAGAGAAGGTAGACTGGGGGGGGGGGGGGCCAGGGCCTGGGGTCGGGGGCGTTGTCGTGAAGTTGGTAGTTTCATTTGGGGAAGATTAACGGCATTCTGGAGGCAGGTGGAGGCGCAACCGTGTGAATGTACTTAATGCCAGCGAACTGTGCACTTACAGTGGTTAACATGGCGACTGGTATGTTGGGCTTTGAAAATGAAAAAGCGCAGGCACCCCCCCTCCCCTCCCCTCTCCAGGTGCTGAAGTAAGAGCTCAGGGGTCACTGTGATTCTTTCTCTGCCCGTCGACTTCCTCACTGACCAGATCACTAGCTCACTTTCTGGAATGTTCTTTGTGTTGGCCCTCCTCTGCATTCCCCTCACCCCTCCTCAGTTCCCTGATTTATTGGAATGAAAGTCCTGCCACCTCTGTTTGCAAACTTGTCGTTGGTATATTTCAGTCACGACAGTTCAGACCGGACCCCAGAATCCTTCTTAACACAAAGCCCTGGGCAATAATCCTATCTAATGAAGAGGGAATATGCTCACTGACCATCACACCTTCGCAAAGATGGCGGCGCCCACAGCCAATAAGGAGGGAATATGCTATTTGACTGCCACGCCCTCAAAGATGGCAGTGCCCACAGCCACAAGATGGCGGAGCCCAGGCCCCTCAGCCCCACTGGGGTGGCAGGTGCATGGCATGACCAGGCCCGTGCCCAGGCGGGTCTGGCCGCATTGCACGCCTGCCTCCCGAGTCCCCCAGTCCTCTCAGCCCCCCAGCTGCCCAGGGCTGGCCCGAGACGCAGGCAAGCCTCGGATGGCCGCTGCCCAGCCGCCCAGGGCTGCCCGAGGCTCAGGTAACCAGGGCCGGCCAAGGCTTGTGCGGCCGGCAGTGGCAGCAGCAGAGGTGTGATGGGGGCGTTGCCTTCCCCTGATCGCCGGGTTGCCTCCCGCCCCTGAGGGCTCCCGGACTGTGAGAGGGGGCAGGCCGGGCTGAGGGATCCCCCTCCAGTGCATGAATGTTCATGCACCGGGCCTCTAGTGTCAGATAAAGTCGGTTCACTCTCTCCAGGTTAGGCAAGAGGCTTGAGGCTCTTGATCCACATTTGGGGTTTAGACCCTCAGTCCAAAGATGAGAGAAGTGTGATGGGCCCAGCAGCTCTGCTCCCGCCAGGGTCTCTGGTGCCTGGCACAGTGGTCATGGGGGTTCCCCATCCCCTAACCTGCCAAGAGCTAGGGCGGGAGAGGAGGACGGGAGCCGGGGCGGCAGATGGTAGAGCGGAGGGCCCTGCTGGGCCCACCCTGTAGGCTGGCGGCAGCTCTCTCCACCTGGTTCTAATGCCCGAGGTGGGCCGGGCAGCCTCACCCACGCACTCCCAGCTCGGCTCCCTGCCCTGCCCCCTCCGGCCCCACCCCCAGTCCATGCTCCCCAGATGGCTCCAATTAAAGGGCTTTGTTTTGTTTCCATTTTCCCAAAATAAGCCTCCCTGTGCCGAGCTCCTCTGCCTGGCCATGCCGGATGTGGGCCGGCCTGGCTTGATGACTGACTGCCCCGCTGTCACTCCTGGCGGGCCCTGTGTCCCAGCTGCTGGGAGAGGACACGGCTCAAGGAGCTGGCTTGGTGGCCGTCTTCGTGGACACCAGCACCCCCTTCCCGGGCAGCCCTTTCCTCTGAGCATCCACAGAGCCCTGGGCGGAGGGGCGCCGGGTCAGATCAGCGACGTCGGGGCCAGACAGGCCTGTGGTTGACTAGACTCAGCTGTTTTCTGCGTGACGTTGGGCAAGTCCCTCATTAGTAAAACGTGCACAACGTTGGGACTGTCTGGGGACGTCTCTAGATACAGTGTGCGTAAAGCACTGAGCAAGGTGCCTGGCGCATAGTAGGTGCTCACTAAATGCTGGCTGTTTGGGGTCAGGGCTTGCAGACACACTCGTGGCCGTGTCAGCCCTGTTGTTGGGCCTGCCTGTCTCAACGTGGTCACTGGACCATAAACTCCTTGAAAGTACAAATCATGCTTTGTCCTTCCTCACGCGTTCAGCAAGCATTTAGTGAGCACCTACTATGCGCCAGGCGCTGTGCTCAGCACGAAGGATTCACAGCCCTTCTCCCAAGGGGATCAAAGGCCAGTGGGAGAAAGAGGCAAGTGTTTACATAACACAGTGCGGGAGCCCAGGGGGGCACCCAGACTCCCCACTTCAAGGATGAGTAGCCATCAGCCGGGAAAGTACGTGGGAGGAGGGCGTTCTACCCCGGCGGAGGCGGAGGCTGGGGTGTGTGGTCGTTTTGCTAAACCAGTGGGAAGAGCAGGGATGTGTGGGAGCCAGCCAGGTGAGGAGTGGAGGGAACAGCATTCCGGGCAGCCAGGCGAGGTGAGGGGGGGGAGGGGGTGTATGCCAGATTCGTGCTCTGTCATGCAGTGTGGCCCCCATTTACATCTGGGGATGACATTTTGGTCCAGCTTTCCTGCTGGGAACATACCTGAATGGACCTCACCCTGAAGCGCCATCGGCCCCCGGGGCTTGGAAGGGTCTTTTTAATTAAATTTAATTCCTGTTGTTGCTTAGAAGACCTTGCGGGGGGAGGGGAGGTGTGGGGGGGGCAGGGGCGGGGGGAGCTCCCATCCTTCAGGTTGCCTTTGGCAGGAACCTCTTCATCACAAAGCAAGGATTACGTTGCTTTCTGGCCTCTTCTAAGGAACTCCTGCAACAAAAAGTGCCCGCTGAGTCTCTGCGATGTTCCGGCACCTTCTCTCACCTCCGGGCTGGGCACGGAGGCGGAAACGCAGCCCGATGTTTGCACGGAATCCCAGCGACTGTCTTTTTCCGATCACGATCACGCGTCTAGCTGCCAGCTACCTTTTAAGCGGCTCCGGCTGTTAGATGTTTCCCGGGGAGTCTGGCGGACCTGGCCCCCCCACATCCTTTCCGGGGCGTGAGCGCACATCTGGGACAAGTCCCCACCTGCTTCCCTGTGGAGCCGGCGCCGAAGCAGCCACCAGGCCGCCCGACCTTGGCTCCGACCTTGGCTCCGTTACCGCGCACGCGTCTTCCGGGGGACGGGCGTGGGCTTCCAGTGCCAAGCTGCGCGCAACGGAACTTTGCAAAACATCGAACGTGGCAAGCCGGCCGCTTTAAAAGTCTTTTTAAAAAAATGTGTTTTCTCCGGCTTTTAAATTAAAACAAGCTTCGTGAGAGAAAATCCGGGAACTGCGGGATTAAGGGAGGATGCCACTCTGCCCTGAGGCAGTCTCGCCTCCGGTTTGATGTTTCTCTCCTCTGCCCGTTCTTTCGCGGCCTTTCGGTATCGTTAGATGCTTCTGGAGGGTGAGTCTCGTGTCTCTCTCATTCCACGTTCTGGCTGACGCTTTGCACATTGGAGGCTGGTTGCCGGCTGTTCCGGTGGCGGCCGTCATCCCTGAGTTGGCACCCTAAGTCACGGAGCCCTGTGGTCCCAGGGCTCCCCTCGGTGACCCTGTTCATGCACTTAGGTTCCTTTCCGTGTGTGAATTCCCGGAGCGGGGACTCTGGTGCCAAAGGCCAGGAACATGGGTACGGCTCTTTCTCCGTGTCACCAAACTGCATTTCCAACGGGCTGGAATATACACACGCACGGGGGTAGACAGAGGAGCTTACAGACATTCAAATTCCTCTGTCACTGAGGTGAAACGTGTGTAACGTGAAATGTGCCGTCTTCACCAATTTTAGGCGTCCAGTTGGGCGCCATTAAGAAAAGAGCATTCATGCCCTAGCCCGTTTGGCTCGGTGGATAGAGCGTTGGCCTGCGGACTAAAGGGTCCCGGGTTCGATTCTGGTCAAGGGCACGTGGCTGGGCTGCAGGCTCAATCTCCAGTGGGGGCGTGCAGGAGGCAGCCGATCAATGAGTCCCTCTCATCACTGATGTTTCTATCTCCTTCTCCCTCTCCCTTCCTCTCTGAAATCAACAAAAATATATTTAAAAAAGAAAAAGAAAAGAGCATGCAGTCCTAGCCGGTTGACCCAGTGGATAGCGTGTCGGCCTGAGGACTGAAGGGTCCCGGGTTCGATTCCGGTCAAGGGCACGTGGCTCTGTTGCAGGCTCCATCCCTAGCCCTGGTCAGGGCACGCGTGGGAGGCAACCAGTGGATGTGTCTCTCTCACATCGATGTTTCTCTCTTTCTGTGTCTCCCCTCCCTTCCACGCTCTCTAAAAACCAATAGAAGAACAATCCTCGGGTGAGGATTAACAAAAAGCAAACTCACAAAAGCCAAGAAGGAAAGCATTCGCATGGTGTGCGCCGTCACCGCCGTCCATCCGCAGAACCTTCTCGTCCTCCCCAGCGGAGGCTCTGTCCCCTCCAAACACTCACGCCCAGGCCCTCCCCCAGCCCCGGGCACCACCGTCCCCTCCTGTCCCTGTGCATTGGGCTCCTCTGGGGACCGCAGGTAAATGGGTAGCGTGTGGCTTTTGGGGACTGGCTGATTTCCCTCGGCATCTTGTCCTCGGGGTTCATTCCTATGGAAGCGAGTGTCCGCATTTCCTTGCTTTTTAAAGCTGAGACGTGAACAGCCCATGGGGTGGCTGGACCCTATTCCGTGTGTCCGTCCTCTGTTGACGGACACTGGGGTTGAGCGTGTGAGCAATGCGGCTGTGAACGTGGGTGTGCCAGTAGCTCTTCAGGACCCGGCCTCCGGTCTTTTGGATGGAGACCCAGGAGGGGAATTGCGGGGTCATACGGTCTTGCTGTTTTAACATTTTTGAGAAACTACCAGACTCTTCTCTGCAAATGTACCATTTTACATTCCCCCCAACAGTACACAGGGTTCCAGTTTTTCCACATCCTCACCAACACTTACACCCTTTGTAAAACAAAATTATATCCATCCTAATGGACGTGCGGTCCAGTTTATAAAACTACGTAACAGCTTTATGGGGATATAGCGAATCCACCATATAACCCACCCACTTAAAAGGCTCAGTTCCGTGGCTCTGAGTATATCTGCAAGTGTGTACCCATCACCACAGCCAGGTTTTAAAAATTTCCATCACCCCGAAAAAAAAAAACCCTGGACCCACTAACATCACCGCCACCCCGGGACGCTCCCTCCCCCAGCACGTGACAACCACTGATCTACCTGCTGTCTTCATGGATTTGCCTACTTGAGACATTTAATATAAGTGGCATCATATGTAATATGTAGTCTTTCGTGATTAGCGTCTTTCACTTATAATATTGTCAAGGTTCATCCATGTTGTAGCGTGTGTCGGTACAGCTGGCCCCCAACTTTTGATGGTTTGACCCACAATCTGCCAGCTTCGCGATGGTGCGAACGAGATACGCGTTGAGTGGAAACCCTGCTGAGCTGCAATGGCAGGTGGGTTAGGGGTCGTAAACGCATTTTTTAAAAATATATTTTATTGATTTCAGAGAGGAAGGGAGAGGGAGAAGGAGATAGAAACATCAGTGATGAGAGAGAATCACGGATCGGCTGCCTCCTGTACGCCCCCCACTGGGCATGGAGCCCGCAACCTGGGCCTGGGCCCTGACCAGTGACCTCCTGCTTCCTAGGTCGGTGCTCAACCACTGAGCCACCCTGGCTGGGCGTAAATGCATTTTTGACTTACAGTCTTTTTGACTTGCGATGAGTTTACCTGGACGTAGCCCCCATCGTGAGTCGAGGAGCGTCTGTGCTTCGTTCCTTTTTATCCCCAAATACTGTCCCTCGGGATGACGCTGCCGGTGAGGGCTTCCAAGGTGCCGGGAGTGGTCAGGGGCCCAGGCGGGGAGCCAGGCGGGGTCCCTGGCTGGGGCGGCGAGGGGATGCTTGGAGGAGGTGCTTTGCAGGAGGGGCGTGTGCCGAGGCTCAGAGAAGCAGGACTGCAGGGCCAAGTTGGCAGACATGGGACGGACGGAGCGGCCCGGGGAGGCCTGTGTTGAGGCTGGGGGTGTCTTCCGCTGCAGGGAAAGCTTACGAGATCACCTACGTGCGCCTCAAGTTCCACACCAGCCGCCCCGAGAGCTTCGCCATCTACAAGCGCGGCCGAGCCGGCGGCCCGTGGGAGCCCTACCAGTTCTACAGCGCCTCCTGCCGCAGGACCTACGGCCGGCCCGAGGGCCACTACCTGCGGCCCGGCCAGGACGAACGCGTGGCCTTCTGCACTTCCGAGTTCAGCGACATCTCCCCGCTGAGCGGGGGCAACGTGGCCTTCTCCACCCTGGAGGGCCGGCCCAGCGCCTACAACTTCGAGGAGAGCCCCGCGCTGCAGGTCGGGGAGGAGCAGGGCGAGGAGGGGGGGCGGGGCTGGGGGAGGGGCGGCTGGGAGGCTGGGGGTCCAGGGTAGGAGGTTGGGACTGGGCTGCTGGCGGGACACGGCGTCCAGGGACCGCAGGAAAGTCTAAAGCAGCAGGACACAGGGAGACCCATGAGATCCCAGGGGGTTTCAGATTGTATTATTTATTTTTATTAAAATATATTTTTGTTGCTTTCAGAAAGGAAGGGAGAGGGGGAGAGAGAGAGAGAAACATCAATGATGAGAGAGAATCATGCATCGGCTGCCTCCTGCACGCCCCACACCGGGGATCAAGCCCACAACCCGGGCATGGGCCGTGACCGGGAATCGAACCGTGACCTCCTGGTTCATAGGTCAACGCTCAACCGCTGACCTCCCCCCCGCCCGGCTTTCAGATTTTAAACAACAGAAGCCTTTGTTGTGTCTAGACCTTTCGTGGGCACCTGATGACGAACTTGGGAGAAGAGGCGGCGCGTAGGCAGACAGATGGCCCTTCGTGGCCTCCCGTGTCAGAGCCTGTGGCTCCTGGGACCCGGGGGACAACCCCGCCTCACCTGACCCCTTCCTGTGGGGGTGGGGAAACTGAGGCCTGGGGAGGGGCTCGAGTGGTGGGAGGCCCAGCCCAGAACCTGAGTGTGCTGGCTCCTTCCAGGACCCCGGCTCAGGGCCTCGCATCCTCCCTCTGTGACCCCACAAGGCTGCCCGCCCCGGGTGCCTCCAAGGGCCTTTGCGAGGGTGAACGAGAGTGTGAGAGCAGAAGCTGTGGACTCGGAGCCCCGGGCGGGGTGCCCCACGGCGGCGCCTCCAGCAGAGCTCGTGCAGCCAGGGGAGTGGGTCTGCCGACCGTCCGCCCAGGCGACCACAGGCCTCCATGTCCACAGAACACTTGCAGTGTGACTCGCCCATCTGAGAAACGGAATTGTAAATTTTGTCTCCTTGTCATGAATTTTGACTTCGATAGCCACATGTGGCCGTGGCCGGCACAGGGTTCGGCATGTCAGAAGTGCTCGTCCATGCTTTGAAGCTAAAAGTCACAGTAGCTCACCATTCTTGACCTCCTCCACCCCGTACTCCCGACCAGGGTCTGTCCGGAGTCACCCGAGTTCCCGCTCCAACTGCGTCCCGACTCACAGTTGTAGCTGAAGTGATTGGAAGTGGCAAAAGCCCGTTGCCTGTGTACTTGGGGGCCAGTTTGCCCTAAAATGACCCTGGAGGCCTCAGGGAGGGCCCCGTGCAGTGGGGCTTGGGGATCAAGTCCTCTCTCTTTCCCAGCTCCTGCCCCAGGGTCTCGGGAGATTTGGACACGGTTCCTGTTATCTTAGCAGCCTGAGGGAGCAGGCCATGGGCCAAACGGCTGGAGATGGGGGTGGGGTGAGGGTGTGGGGGGGGGCAGGTCGTTGCCCTCTGGGAGGCCCGAGCCAAATGGTGTGATGCGGGCATTGGGGTAGATGCAAGAAGGCAGGCTGCCTCGTGGTTAACGCTGAGACCCAAACCCCAGCTCTGCTGTGTACCCTCTGTGCAACTTGGAGCAGAACACGTACCCTCTCTGAGCCTCAGTCTCCTCATCTGTAAAATGGGGGGACTAATGTCACCGGAAAGGGGGCAGGGCCCAGAGCGGTCTGCCTTGGGCCAGCCAGTATTGTGTGTGGGTCCTTGACTTCGTGCAGGGCAGATCTCACTGCCCGAGTCCTGTGATGTTGAGAGAACGTTTATTAAAGCCGGGGACAGCGAAACAAAGGAGCGCTTAGGGCAGAGGAAGCAACAGGAGAGCCTGGGGGTTGGGGGCTCTGCTTTGGCTCCCCAGAAATGTTTCAGGAAAGAAGTGAGCCAAGACGGGGCTGCTGTCAGCCACTGGGTAGTCAGAGAGAAGGGGGGCCTTGGAGGCAGGATCTGGGGTTTAGCCAGGGATGAGCTGCGCTGCCCGCTGCTCCCCTGGTTGCGAGTCTCGTGGGGGACCCTTAGCATTTAGGAGAAGAAGCATAAAAAGTTGGGGCCCGAGAAAAGGCATGGGCGTACTCTAGAGTGAGCCGGAGCTGGTACCCTTTGTCTTGAAGGTGTTTATCTCTGGTCTGTGGGTGAGACTCTTAGGGGAAGTTCTCAGCCGAATAGTCACCAGCTTTCCAGGCGCGTTTTTCACCTGCTGATGCATCGGCGTGAGCGTGGAGGGGCCTGTGGGCTTGTTCTCTGGTCGGCTTTCCGCTCAATCCCTGACCTTCGGCATGTGGTGCACCTATAGACCGAGGGCCTGCCCCGCTGCATCTGGGGTCCGTCTGGCTCTGTCGGGCTTTGTTACTCGTTCCCCGACGTCCTCCATCCTTGGGTTCGGCCGGCGGCGCCAGTGGCATTAACTGGGTCTCTGTTCTCTAGCTGCCGACCGGGGTGACGAAGTCTGTGCTCCCGGCTCAGGGAGGGCGGTGTAAACCACGTGCTCTCTGTGTCCTTGGCTGGGGAAGATAAGGTCTTGAGATTCACAAGGCGGCTGTCCACTGTTCAAATCCTTTGGCCTCGTTTGCTTATCTCGTCTCGGTTTCTCCGTTCCACGGGCCCAGGAATTTCCCCCGCTCCTTGCTCTCCTGCCTCTGGAACAGTCCCCACTCACAAGGTTCCTGGGAGGCCCGAGCCACATCCCCCGGGGCCTCGTTAGAAATGCGGAGTCTCAGCCCCTGAATCACCTTCTAACCAGACCCCTGAACGCACAGGGACATTGAGAAGTGATTTGGGAGACGGGGACGTGCACACTCCGCTGAGCTTCCCGGGGCTGGGCCCCTCCTCCCCGCTGAAGCATCCTTGGCTGCGGCCCTGGGTCCCAGGCGGCGGGCTCGCCGGTCGCTGAGCTCAGGGAGCCGCAGAGGCCCGCTGGCCTGAGCCCGGCTGGGGCGAGAAGACAGGCCTCGCCAGGAGTTCCTTTTCTGCCCCCAAGGGCCTGGCTGCAGCCCCAGGAGCTCCTGCGCCAGATTAAAATGCCAATTAAAATTCAGCCGAAGCGACCCGATTGTCACAAACAGCAGGCGGATGAAAATGTCAGCCTTCACGTGCTTCTCTCCCACCCGCTCTTCAGGGGGAGCGCGCATCCCGTGTTGATGGAGTGCTCGCTGAGTGGGCAGAGCCCGGGGCCGGGGCTGCAGCGAGTAAAGGGGCCCCCAGTCCCTGCTTCTGTGGGGGGGTGTTCGGTTGGGACAGACATCGCCTAGGACAGGTGCTTGTCTGCGGAAGCCTGATCTTTTTTTCTTTTTTTAAATATTTTTTATTGATTTTTTACAGAGAGGAAGAGAGAGGGATAGAGAGTTAGAAACATCGATGAGAGAGAAACACCAACCAGCTGCCTCCTGCACACCTCCCACTGGGGACGTGGCCGCAACCAAGGCACACGCCCTTGACCGGAATCAAACCTGGGACCCTTCAGTCCGCAGGCCGACGCTCTATCCACTGAGCCAAACCAGTCAGGGAAAGCCTGATCTTTGAAAAATATATATACACCGAGTGGCCAGATGATGATGATCTCTGAATGCATAATAATCTGGCCACTCAGTGTATATCCTCTAGAATAAAAAGCTAATATGCAAATTGTCCCCTCAACCAGGAGTTCGACCAGCAGGCAGGCCGGCCAACCGCCCATGTCCCCTCCCCCTGGCCAGGCTGGCCGGACCCCACCCATGCATGAATTCATGCACTGGGCCTCTAACATATATATATGCACGTCCCCATCTCCTGAATCACTTCTCAATGTCCCTGTGTGTTCATATATACATACATACATATATATGTATGTATGTATATATATATGTATACACACACACACACACACACACACACACACACACACACACACAATGAGTGGCCAGATTATTATGTGTTCAGAGATCATAATAATCTGGCCACTCAGTGTATTTTTATTGATTTTAGAGAGGAAGGGAGAGAGAGAAAGAGAGAAAAACATCAATAATGAGAGAGAATCATTGATCGGCTGCCTCCTACACGCTCTACACTGGGACTGAGCCCGCAACCCAGGCACATGCCCTGACCGGGAATCGAACTCTGACCTTCTGGTTCATAGATTGACGCTCAATCCCTGACCTTCGGCATGTGGTGCACCTATAGACCGAGGGCCTGCCCCATGCCAGGCCTCGCTGAGCAGGAGAGAAGGGCGCTGGGGCATGTCCTCCCCCAGCTGACCTCTAGAATGGGGGTGCAGGAGCCACTGGGAGGAGTCAGGTGACCAGACCCCACGCCCTGCTGCTGACATCGGCCATCCTCCCGACTCCCTCGCGGGCCCGGGGCTGTCCCTTGGCTAGTATCACAGACAGGGACATGGATGGGCCAGCACACCCAGCAACTTCCTCCAAGTTGCGCAGCCAGGCCGTGGCCTGGAACCAGGTTAGCAGGACCCCGCACGCAGGCTCCTGGCCTCGGCAGCATGCTTGGAATGCGTCTGAGCATGGCCTGTCCGTGTGTCCCGGAGACCCAGGGCGGCCAGCTGGGCCTCCCGCTGACGGTGGTCCTTCCCTGTGCCCCCAGGAGTGGGTCACCAGCACCGAGCTCCTCATCTCCCTCGACCGGCTCAACACGTTTGGGGATGACATCTTCAAGGACCCCAAGGTGCTGCAGTCCTACTACTACGCCGTGTCTGACTTCTCTGTGGGGGGCAGGTAGGTGGAAGGCGGAGCGAGCGGCAGGGTGGCTGCCACGTGGTGTCACCCCACGTGGGGGTGGGGGAAGAAGCCACTCTGGTGCCCCAGGGGAGAGACAGGGAGCGGATCCTGGTCCCCTGGGCCCGGCATTCGAGGCCGCCTGGCTGCCCCCCGCCTCCCAGCCCACCTCCTGCAACTTCTCCCATCAGCTGTGTCCATCACCCCAGGAGGGACACGCTGGCCTGGGCACCACCTTTGCCTCTGCCTCAAAGGTCCTTCCCCTCCCTCCCTTCCTCCCTCCCCCTCCCTCCTCCTTTCCCTCTCGCAGGCACTTTTATTCCTGCCATGAAGTGGCATTTTCACAGCACACAGCGCGGCTCCGAGGTCCCGGCTTGCATGCCCTCACATTGCAGCCGGCCTGAGCGCCTGTGCTGTGCCTGTGGCTGGTGGATGGTGACAGGAGCGGGCACGGGAGGCGCAGCTTTCAAAGCTTTCCTTCCTCCCCAGCGCCCTGACTTTGTAAGCAGCGCACCATCCACCCCACTGCCTCGCAGCGCTCCTGGCGGGCTGGGCATAGCCGGGCTCCTGGGCATAGCCGGGCTCCCTGCTGTTTAATGAGGGTTTGGGGCTCCTCAGTTCAGGCCGCTCCCAAGCCCCAGGGCAGGCCCAGCGCCTCGGAAGGGTCGCCACGCTCGCTGCAGCATCGGTAGGTAGTTTGTTTAGGCATCTCCCTCCCCAGGAACAGGGACTGACATCCCAGGCCGTCTCAAACGTGGCCGCCGTCCCGGGGTGCCAGGCGGCGGAGGAGACACGAGATCTTCAGCATAAACGCTCGTCAGGTTCCTCCTGGGAAAGGAGCCAGGAAGGCGGACGGGTTCCTGCTCCAGTCTCGGGGTGACAGCCAGTCGTCTGGCGGCAGCCTGCCCCAGGATGACAAGGACGGAGGCCCCCGACGGGGTGTGCGCGGCCAGGGGACCCGCCAAGGCTGGAGGAGGGGAGCATTGCAGCCCAGGGCCAGCCTGGGCCAGACCTGGGACTTGAGGACCCAGGAGGAGGCCCTGCGGCTGGAACGGAGGGCGCGGCGGCGCCTGGAGGCTCTCAGGGCCATGGTGTGGTTTATTTTTATCCCACCGTCAGGGCGGCTGTGTGGGGCTTTTTGGTGTGTGTTTTTAATGCATATGTTTTTATTGTTTTCAGAGAGGAAGGGAGAAGGGAGGGAGGGATAGAAACATCATGATGAGAGAGAATCACTGATCGGCTGCCTCCTGCACGCCCCTCACTGGGGATCGAGCCCGCACCCCGGGCATGTGCGTTGACCGGGAATTGAACCCTGACCTCCAGGTTCATAGGCCAACGCTCAACCACTGAGCTGGCCAGGCAGGGTTGGATTTTTTAAAATGCCCCCAACGTTTAGCAACGGCGTGGGGAAGGAGAAGAGAAACAGCCGGAATATTAGGTGGCGGTCGGTCGTGGGAGATGGCGTTAGGGCGGGGAAAGCGTGGGGCTCCGAAAGCTATTTGGGACGGGAAGTCAGCTCGACGTGGGAGTGATGGCCTGTGGGGCAGGGAGCGGGGGCTTCCCCGTGGTTCAGGGACGCTCGGGAGGCGTTGGAGAGGCGGAGAGGCCGGGAGGGACGTGGGGTCCAGCTGCCTGCGCTCAATGTGTCAGCGCCTTTCAGGAGAGGCTGGGGCCTGGGAATAAAGGGGAAATGGGGGTGTCTGAGAGGGCCCCTCCGCTCCCTTTCCCTGCCACCCCCACATCGATTCAGGTCAAACCTGGGAGGAGGTGTTCTCCAAGGGTGGCGGATGGTGGGGGCTCCGGCGCCTGCTGTCAGGGGTTTGCCCAGAGAACATCTGGGCCCCAGCTGCCAGAGCCGGACCACCTCCAGGCTGCAGCTGGCTGGCGCAGGTGGCCCCGCGGCCTCTGTCCGCCCACAGTGGCCCGAATTTCACTTCTTCCCTTGGGGTCACAGGGCTTCATGGGGAAGGGAGCTGTTCGCAGCAACCTCTGGGAACATGGGTGGTCTCTTGTCCCACGACCGCCTGGTGCCCCCTCACCTCTGCCAGAAACCCTGGGTGTTACCTGCCCACCCTGGACCCCCAGGGAGGCCTGACGAGGAAGCTGTGCCCTGTGCCCTTCCCAAGCCCCGTGTCCCTAAAGCAGAGAAAGCACCGTGGGCGTTGGCCATGCTCAGGCTTCTTCAATGCCCCCGGGGGGCCGAGTTCGGGACACAGCTTATGGGGAGCCACAAAGTGGCCCTAGCGAGCTGGCCAGGAACTCAGGGTCTGTGCAAAGTAGGAGAACCAGGTTCCGATACTAGCTCTGCCACTGAGCATCCGTCACTTCATGGCCTGAGCCTCCATTTGCCCATCTGTGAAATGGGGATGATTACGGTCCCTCCCGCCACAGTGGGGCTCCAGGGAGACCTGGGTCGGGAGCGGCGCAGAGGAAGGCTGGGAGCTGGACACCGTGGCTGTCCTCTAAGCAGCTTGGTTTGGCCGCTCGGGACAGCCCCGCAGGTTTGGCCCCCAGAGCACCTCTCTGTGCCTGCCCTGTTCCAGCTGTCTCCTGACCTGGGGGGACTGAAGCGGGGGCAGAGGGGGGGTGGTACAGGGGCCAGGGCTGCCCTCCAAGGCACAGACTCACTGGGGACTTGAGATGAGTTGGTGTGTGTGGGGGGGTGTCCTCTGCAAGGAGCAGCCTCTTTCTCATTGGGCAGCGTCAAAGGAGAAGGGCATGAGGCGCCTCCCACCCCCTGCACTGCCCTGTGAGCTGGCCCACCTCAACCCTGAGTCTCTCTCAGCCCCTGGGGGCTCCTCCTGGGCAGAAGCCTACAGGGGCAGCCTCACAGATGTTGCCATTACTAACTGGTGGCCTTGGGCAACCTCTCCGTGCCTCAGTTCCTCCATCTGTGAAATGGGCTAGAGCGTGTGACGTGCAATGGGATTATGTGTCAACAGAGCTCAGAACCGGCTGTCTGTTTCTGTTGTCCCGGGCACATAGTAGGTGCTCAATAAAACTCATCATTGAGCCATAGCCGTGGGCCCACCGGAATGCAGGGCTTCGGTGATTAACCCCGCCTCTGCCGACCCTGTGGGGCCGCCCCGAGCTGGTGCCCTCTCGGTGCTGAGCCCCCGTGCTCCACGTCCTTTCCCAGGTGCAAGTGTAACGGACACGCCAGCGAGTGTGGCCCCGACGCGGAGGGCCGGCTGGTCTGCCGATGCCAGCACAACACCACGGGCGCGGACTGTGAGCGCTGCCTGCCCTTCTTCCAGGACCGCCCGTGGGCGCGAGGCACGGCGGAGGCCGCCAACGAGTGTCTGCGTGAGTGTCCGGGGACTCTGGGGGCCCGGGGTGCAGGCCGGGGAACAAATCCCCGGGACCTGGCTATCGGGGCTGCTCCTGGGTGGGCCGTGGCAGCTGGGACTCAGCCGAGGCGCCGAAGCGGGGCAGGAGGTGGGCCTGGCATCGTCAGCGTTTCCCCCGCCGCAGCTCCCCCGGACCCAGTCCCCCACAGTGGAGGTGTTTGTTGTGGGAGGCCTGGGAAGGTCCCCTAACTTGTGCTTTTGTTTCCACTGCTGCGACCGCAGCTGCTGATGAAAACCAGGCCACCCCGGTCCCAGGGGGTGCTAGGCTGCCCACCCAGCCTGTCCCCCAGCCCCCAGCAGCCCTGTCTGGTCCTGCCCCTGTGATGTGGCTGGGACCACATGTGGAGAGGACGGGACTGTCCGCCCTGTTCCAGGGACGTGGGGCTGCGTATGCACGGGGTGGGTAGGAAGGCCCACCACCTTCCTCCCAGCCCGGTGCCCCAGCGCATCTCCCCGATAGTCGTCCGCGTGCTTCAGGCTCCAGTGCGTAGGGGGTGTCACCAGCACCGGTTCCCAGTGGGATTTGCTGCCGCTAGTGGGAGTTTGGGCCCTGGGTCCTCTGTCCTCTCGGGCTCGGTCACTGGCTGCTAGAGCTGGGACAGGGCGGGCACAGCCTGTTCCGTGGGCCGGTGCTGTCCGCAGGAGCTGCCAAGGGCCGCCGGGACCCTAATGGGTTCCTGCTGCCCTCGCTGGCCCGCCTCCACCAGGGAGTCCTCCCGCAGCCAAGGAAGCCGTGCTGACTGGCTCACTCGTTCCGAGCCTGGAGCCGTCTCCATGGTGAGGACACAGAAGGCCAGATGCTTCTCCAGCCACGTCCTCACCCCTGGGGTCACATCTTTGTCCTCCTAGTCACCAGCCTGGAAATGGGGGCTTCGTGCCTGATCCCCCCGCCGCTCCCAGTCCCAGCAGCCCCTGAGCCCTGAATCCAGCCTTGTCCACATCCCTCCAGCCCATCTGTGTCCGTCTCTGCAGCCAGTGCCCCCTCACCCCTCCCTGGGCGCCCAAGCCCCCTCTTCCCTGCTGGCCTGGCTTCCCTCCCGCCTCCTCTGCCTGCGGCCCTGGGGGCTCTTGAAAGTGGAAGTGTGATTGCATTCACCTGCTTAACCGTCCCACAGCCCCTCGCTCCAAGGAAGGGCTCACTGCCCAGCCTCCCGGGTCAAGCTCTGCCGACCTCTAGCCCTCTGGGCTGGCCCTGCACCCCTCCCTGTCCTGTCACACTGCACGGCGTCCCCACCCTCTTCCCTGCCCGTCATAGGACACACCCGCCCCCTGCACACACTGGGTGAATCTTGCTTCTCTGGTTCCACAGTTTATCTCTGCTCTCACCTCCTGCCTGGGACTCTCCCCTCCCTTCCGTCCCCTCCTGCACCGGCCAGCTCCTTCCTGCTCACCCCTCAGATGCCACTGTAGCTGTGACTCCCTCCAAGAAGGCTTGGCCCAGTCCCCAGGGGTCCCTCCTCAGCTCCCAGCGCCCTTCCCCTGCGGGGTGTCCACGGGTTGCTGCGCTGGCCTTCATCCGTGTGCAGTGTGCACGCGGGAGCGGGGATCATACTGCTCACTGGCTCCCCTGCCCCTGCCCTGGGCTTACCACAGGGGTCATCACAGAGCCCACCCTTAGCACGTAGGTTGTTTTAAATGAATCAGTGAGTGAGTGAAGGGTGACGTGGACTTTCCATGCTTCTGAGCTACCCCAGGATCACTGGGGACCAGGTTCACACAGATCCACAAGAGACCCTGCAGTGAGCCACACTGCCGCTCCGAGGCGGCCTGTCTGTGATTCATGACCACGTGACTGTCCATCCTCGATTGCCTCAGAGGGTCCTGTGTTTGGTATATTTATTAATGGTACCCCCTCTGCTCATAAAAGTACCCTGTTTTGGAAGATCTATCAATTGGTCTCCATATCCTTGATCAAGCCAGGCCTGAACTCCCTCTTTAACCTTCCCCGAGCTGCCTGCTCATTCCACAGAAGGAGGCTGATTGGCACGGACTCCCGTCCCGCCACGTGCCACGGCTGCTGACACCCCCACCTCCTGCCCACAGCTTGCAACTGCAGCGGCCACTCCGAGCAGTGCATGTTCGACCAGCAGCTCTTCCGCAGCACGGGCCACGGCGGGCGCTGCCTGCACTGCCGTGACCACACGGCCGGGCCGCACTGCCAGCTGTGCCAGGAGAACTTCTACCGCTGGAAGCCCTGGACGCCCTGCCAGCCCTGTGACTGCCACCCGGCAGGTGAGTGGGCCCTGCTGCCCCAGCCGCCCGAGCCGCTAGCCTCACCCCATTCCCGCCCCTGATGCCCTGTCCCCTCCCCCACCCCCCAGGCTCCCTGCGCCTGCAGTGTGACAGCTCGGGCACCTGCACCTGCAAGGCCACCGTGACGGGCTGGAAGTGTGACCGCTGCCTGCCCGGATTCCACTCGCTCAGTGAGGGAGGCTGCCGGTGAGGTGGCAGCGCCGTGGGTGTGGGCGGCCCAGCAGGGGCACGTGGCGGGGCATTTGGACTAGATGGGCGGTTGGATGGAAGGTGCATGGATGGGTGAGTGAATAGACGGGTGGATGGATGGGTACATGGACAGGTGAATGGGAGGATGCACAGATGGATGAGTGAGTGGATGGATGACTGGATGGACGGAGGAGTGGTGGGTAGGCAGATGGGTTGCTATTCAGGTGAGCGGATGGGTCACTTGCTTGGCAAGGTGGGAGCAGTGAATTGGGGGGATGCAGGCTCGTGGGCCAGCCTGCCTCCTGTCCTCTCAGGAATGGGGAAGGGTTGGGCGCTCCTTCCCAGGAGGATGGGCTGTTCCTTTTCTGGAGTCGCTCACCTTTCCCCATGTCCTGTCTCTTTGGCAGACCCTGCACCTGCAATCCCGCCGGCAGCCTGGGCACCTGTGACCCCCGCAGTGGGCGCTGCCCCTGCAAAGAGAATGTGGAAGGCAGCCTGTGTGACAGGTAGGTGAGTGCATCTGGTAATAAGCCTGTGAGAAGTGGCCTTGGGGCTGTGGTGGTGGGAGGAGCAGGGGGCATCGCAGATTTAGGCAACCCCCCCACCTGGCACCCTTCCTGGAGCCCATGCATCTGCCATCCAGGCAGTTATCTGAAGGTTTTATTACTCTGTTTAAGCTGTGGCCCAGCACACGGATGGTTCAGAGCCTTGAAAATACATCTTTATGTTTCTAGTTCATAATCCTGAAAAGAACTAGCTGGAAAGGATCGGAGAGATTATCTAATCCGGGGACAGCAAATATATGACACCTGTACCATAACCCTCCCATCCCACACCCAGGGCAGACATCACTAATGGAGCACTACCACACACACCCTCCTATCTCACTCCAGGGCAGATATCACTAATGGAGCACGACCATACACACCCTCCCATCTCACACCAGGGCAGACATCACTAATGGAGCACTATCACACCCTCCCATCTCACACCCAGGACAGACATCACTAATGGAGCACTACCACACACACCCTTCCATCTCACACCCAGGGCAGACATCACTAATGGAGCACTATCACACCCTCTCATCTCACACCAGGGCAGACATCACTAATGGAGCACTATCACACCCTCCCATCTCACACCCAGGACAGACATCACTAATGGAGCACTACCACACACACCCTCCCATCTCACACCAGGGCAGACATCACTAATGGAGCATGACCACACACACCCTCCCATCTCACACCCAGGACAGACATCACTAATGGAGCACTACCACACACACCCTCCCATCTCACACCAGGGCAGACATCACTAATGGAGCACTATCACACCCTCCCATCTCACACCCAGGACAGACATCACTAATGGAGCACTACCACACACACCCTCCCATCTCACACCCAGGGCAGACATCACTAATGGAGCACTGCCACACCCTCCCATCTCACACCCAGGGCAGACATCACTAATGGAACATTACCACCAACCCCCACCCCCACCCCCATCATCTCCCACCAGGGCGGATACCCTCACGGGCCAGCAGTCTTTATCCTGAGCCCTGTCGTAACCTCAGAATCCTTCTCTATGCCCTGCTCCACGAAGCTCCTACTGCGCTGAGGTTCACCTGTCTGCCATCCCATCACGGTACACGTGCAGCGTTTAAAGCTCAGCTAGGCAGAAGGACTTTGCGAAGTCTCCTCCTTCGTGTGTCCGGGGCTCCGCAGTGGGGCTGGCCCGCAGAGGCAGTTTTCGTCCCCAGGCGCACACTGTGTCCCTGGCTCTGTCTCTGAACTCTGAAACCCTCTGCAGCCAGCTCAGGGTCTGCCCGGGACCCAGCTTCTCTGGCCGCGGGCCCTGTGTGTGAAGGATCCGACACGGCCTGACACTGTGGACTGTCTGCTCCGGGCAGTCCGCGCTGGGCCCGTATTGGTTCAGGAAGAAGCCAGCGCCAAAGCCGCATGGCAGACCCTGGCTTTGATTCTGCCCGTAGCCAGCCTCAGGCTGCCCCCACCCCTCCCCGCCCACCTCGTCCACGCATGGCCTGTGGGTCCTGGGGTGGGAACTGGGCTCTCTGCTTCATCTCCCTCCCCCTGAGACCCCTCAAGTGAGGAAGCAGCATGGAGTCAGGGAACCAGACGCCACCCGGTTTCCCCACGGCTCTGCCCACCACCCGGCATCCCGGGCAGGTCCTCGCGCTGAGCTGCCTGCCCACGTGAGAGATGGGAGCCCTGCCCACGACGTGTGTTCTGCGGAGCCTGCGGGGCGTTGGGGCGGCCGCGGCTTGTCATGAACCAGATTCTGTGTCTGGGCGGCTCCGATGGGCCCCGGGCTGCAGACCAGGACTCTGTTAATCGCCTCTCAGGGCTCCTGGGAGAAATGGCTGACTCAGGGGCTGGAGTGGACAAAGGCAGATGAACTCGGGTGTCCTGTAGCGCCAGGAAAGAAAAACAGATTAAAAATAAAAAAAAGTGCTTAAAAACAAAAACAGGTCTAAAAAACAACCAAGAAAAACAAAAAAACAAAAACAAAACCCAGCCCAGATGGGGCCTGTGCCCAGAGGCCTGAAGGAGCTCCCGACGCTGGAACAATCTGAGCCGCAGAAATCCCCGCGGTGCTGGGTCCTAACCGGAGGCGAAATAAACCCCCGAGTCCGCCGCGGTGCAGAGAGATGAGGAAATAAATACACAGGACTACGGGCCGCGTCTTCCCTGCAGGAGAATTCCAAATTCTTATTTTAAAAAAATATATTTTTTGTTATTGATTTCACAGAGGAAGGGAGAGGGAGGGAGAGAGAGAAACCTCAGTGATGAGAGAGAATCACTGATCAGCTGCCACCTGCACGCTCCCTACTAGGGATCGAGCCCACAGCCCCGGCATGTGCCCTTGACCGGAATCGAACCCGGGACCCTTTAGTCCACAGGTCGACGCTCTATCCCAGGGGTCCTCAAACTTTTTAAACAGGGGGCCAGTTCACTGTCCCCCAGACCGTTGGAGGGCCGGACTATAGTTTTAAAAAAAAAAGTATGAACACATTCCTACGCGCACTGCGGGCCCGGGACGAGTCGGCTGCTGAGCAGGACAGGCAGCGGCACCCGGCGGGCCGGATAAATGTCCTCGGTGGGCCTTAGTTTGAGGACCCCTGCATCCACTGAGCCAAGCCAGCGAGGGCAGAATGCCAAATAATTCATGTGGAAGGAAGGAGGGAAATAGAAAGTCGTCCTTAGCAGTTGAGTGACGCTCCTGGGCAGGAGCTGCTGGCTGCTGGCTGCTGCAATGAGTGGGCGGGACTTTAAGGAGAAACAGGAGATTCCCGTTGCCCCCAAACATCCCCCTCAAAATGCATGTTAACTTTAGGGTGGTTTCAGCAATGTCCACCATTTTTTATTCACCCCGCCCCCTCCCGGAGGTGGAGCCTACCTGGACTTGACTGTGGGCGGGACCAGTGATAAGCTTCTAACAACTAGAGTCTGACCTTTTTGTAGCGGAAGGTCAGCGTGACCAGTGACGTCACAGGGGTAGCGTTTCCCACGACGTGTTGGGGCGAGAAGGCCCTTCGCCTCTAGTTCCTCCCAGTACCCATCGCCTCGGTCTAATCATGAGAAAACATCAGGCAAACCCACACCGAGGGGCGTGCTACAAGACAAACCTGGCCGGTGCTCTTCCAAAGTGTCACGGTGGTGGGAGCCCAGGGGAGACAGCGCGGCTGTAGGGACCGGGGAGACTGAGGACAGGGCTAAGTGCTACGCTGTGTCCCGATGGAATGTGGGAGCAGAGAAGACATTTGTGGGGAAAGGGGCGAAATCCAGTACCGTCTGGACTTTCGCAAGGAATGGGAGCCGGTGGGGATCCCTGGCCTTGATCGGTGTCCCGGGGAAGTGTTAGGTGTGGCCACCGGGGAAGCTGGGGGAGGAGACCACGGGACTCTGTACCAGCTTGGCAGATCTTCCGTAAATCTGGAAAACAGTGTTTTTTTTACGTTTCCCCGGGGATTCTGGACTCGCGTGAGTCCAGCTGGGACGCCCGAGCCTAGCCGTTCACTTGGCCCCGTGGACATGGCCTGCTTCCATTTCAGATGTCGCCCAGGGACCTTTAACCTTCAGCCCCACAACCCAGCCGGCTGCAGCAGCTGCTTTTGCTACGGCCACTCCAAGGTGTGTGCGGCCGCTGCCGGGTTCCGGGCCCACCACATCCTCTCCGACTTCTGCCTGGGTAAGAGGAGCCCCCAAGGCCGCCTCCCAGGGGCCTCTCCCAGCCCAGGTGGGGCCCATCCTGCTCTGGGCGATCCTGCAGTGGTGGGAGGGTGGAGAGGGATGAGGGGCAGCCTCTGGCCCCAGCCCAGACGCCCCTCACAGGCACCCATGCCAGCCATGCAAGATGGGTCTCCCCACCAGTGCCTCCCTGCACCCCTCAGCTCCCTCTCGGCCCTGCCTTTTCCTCAGCCTCCAGCATCCTTTATACTTGTGGGCAAGGTTGGGTATAAGGCAGCCTTCGGACCCTGTGGGGGAATTTCCAATCACTCAAGGTCAAGATTGGCCTGCCTTGATGTAGCTTAGTGCTGGGGGGTTAGCTCAAGCTCCTTGCCTGCATTTATTAAGCACCTGTTGTATGCCAGGCAGTGTGCTCTCTATATGCAGGGGACCTCACAGAGTCCCTGAGGTAGGTGCTCTCATTCCCATTTTGTAGATGAGGCACCTGAGGCCCAGAAAAGGTAGGTAACGGAACATAGTTGTTGGCACCAGGGTTTTCCAGCGTCTGAGTTTGTCTCTCAACCGCTGTGCAGCTGTTCTCTCTGGGCCCAGGGTCCAGGGTCCAGGGGTGCCCTAGGTCCCCAACTCCAGGTGGCACAGGTGCATCTTTGGAGCAGGAAAGCGTCGGAACTCTGAACTCTGCACTAAATCCCAGCCTGCATGGGCTCCTGCTGTGCCCCCCAGTGGAGGAGCCCAGAGGCGGGGGCGGTGGGAAGACCTACATCTCCCCCAGGGAGGAGGGGAGTGTCAGCCAGCAGCCAGAGACAGAAACTCCAGCACTAGCTCCAGGGCACCACGGGCGTGGGGGCAGTGCGCCCTCTGCTGGACACCGCGTGGAGAGCAGGACAGAGAGGGGCTTGGAATGGGTCGCCTCAGCCGGGACCCCTGGTTTAGCTCCTAAGAACAGTCACCATCTGTCTGTCCTCACTTTGAGCGAGGCCCTGGTTTCATCTCCTTACCTCACCGTCACCTCGGACAGAAGTTCTCAACCTTTTTGGTCTCCGAATGCCTTTACGCTCTTGAACATTACTGAGGCCCTCAAAGCACTTTTATTCAGGTGGGCTGTGTATGCGGATATTTCCTGTATTAGAAATTAAAGCGGTAATTTGAAAATATCTATTATTAAAAACAATGATAGTAAACGTACAATAAAAAATGGCATCCACCTGGGAGAAGTCACTTTTTCAGAAATACACTTTTATTGATTTCAGAGAGGAAGGGGGAGGGAGAGAGAAGCATCAATGATGAGAGGGAATCATTGATCACCTGCCTCCTGCACGCCCCCTACTGGGGGATCGAGCCTGCAACTCAGGTATGCGCCTTTGAACGGAATCGAACCCAGGACCCTTCAGTCCACAGGCCGACGCTCTATCCACTGAGCCAAGCCGGCGAGGGCAGAAGTAACTCTTTAAAAGACTAACTTTGTGAGAAGAGCGCCCTCGTTCTCCATTTCTGCGCATGGCCCTACGGTCTGGCTTCACAGAAGTTGGCTGGTTCTCACCACGGCTTCTGCCATTGTCGGTTGTGATGTCACACGCCTTGTGGCTTCTGGAAAACTCCACTCTGCTTGTGTGTGAGAGAGAGAGAATGGAGAACACAAATGCATCTTAGTGTTACTTAGAAGACAGTTTGACCTCATGGACCCCCTCAGAGTCTCAGGGATCTCCCAGGGTATTCATACAAACGCTGAGAAATGCTGCCGGGACCATAAGTACGTCCTTGCTCCCAATTTGCAGACGAGGAAATGACTTCAGAGAGGTTAAGTCACTTGCCCAGGGTCACACAGCCAGGGAGGAGCAGAATCTAGTTTGGGACCAAGGGGACCCAGGCCTCCCCTTTCTGACTTCTCTCCCTTTCTTCATCCCTCCCTCCTCACCCTTCAGGTGCCCCAGGTGTGGGCCTCCACCCCATCCCCCCTCCCCCGGTCTCCCTGGGGTCACTTGCTCTATGCTAGACTGTGTGTGGTGTGATGGCTACACTGCCGTCACCAGGGCGAGTGTGGGCTGGACTGGGCCGGGGCCGGAGGCTGGGTTCCCATTCACGCTTGACTGCTTCCTAATCAGGTAGCCTCCCTGGGTGCAGGGGCTCCTGACACACACCCTGCAAAGGACAGGGCCCCTGAGGGTGCAGGCCAGGAAGTTCTCTGGAGTCCCAACCCCCCACGTCGGGGTCGGCGGGCTGTGTCTTCATGTTTGCTCAAATCCCACCGAGGGGCAGTGCAGGCCCAGAGGTCTGACCCCACCCCAAACAGGGCCAGGTCCCTGGGCTTTCTAGCATCTTCTGGGGCTGCCTCCCAGCCTAAGAGCCAGCCCTGGCTCTGGGATGGGGAGGTGAGCCGCCCGCTGTGGGCACCAAGCCGTCGCCGGCACCAGCTCTCATCCACCCCGGGCCTGTCGCCAGCTCTGCCTCCCCGTGGAGCGCAGGCCTCCGGGCAGCATCCTTAGGGCCCGGGAAAGCTGCGAGGTGGAGGCCACCCTCCAGCGTCTCACGGGGCCTGCGTGTGTGTTGCTGTCCAGGAGCCGATGGCTGGCGGGCCGGCAGCGCGGGCAACCCGGAGCAGCCCGCACGATGGAGCCCCAGGGGGCTCCTCCTGAACCCCGAAGCCGAGGAGGAGCTCACAGCACCAGGTACCTCCAGCCACAGGCAGCAAGGGCCGCTGGGCGTGTTCCCTGGCGCTGCGCAGACACGTGGCCACCAGCGCAGTGGCTGAACACAGCACAAAAGTGCCTCTTGGTGTCCTGGAGCGCGAGTCTGGAGGGGTCCCTCCGGACTGACATCGGGGTGTGGGCAGACCCGCGTCCCCAGAAGCCCTCCGAGGGAATCTGCTCCCGCCTCCAGCCTCCGGCTTCCCAGGCCACTGCGTTCCTTGGCGTGGCCTCCGCCTCCGCCTGCAGAGCTGGTCTGCTTCCTCGTTCCCCGTCGCTCTGACGCCAACCCCTCTGCCTTCCTCTTCCGTCTTTTAAGGACCCTGTGGCCATGGGGGGCCCAGCTGGGTAATCCATGTTCATCTCTACTTTCAGGCCACTGATGAGCAACCTGATTTCCACCTGCCACCTTAATTGCACCTTCCCCCAGCCCACTCCCACCCGTGCAGACACCCTGAGGGGTCGTTTTCTGCCGACCACATGCCCTACAGCATCGGCTGGAGCCCCCCGCTTCCCGGTCACAGCAGTGCCTCCCAGGGCAACTTCAGGCCACTGTCGCACCCCAGGCAGTCCCTGCGCTCTTCCCATCAGCCCCTCACCCCCCAGGCACTGCACCCCATGCCAGAGCCGTGGGATTCCTGCAGAAGCAGGATGTTCTGGACTGCTTTGAATCCTAACCCCTGTCCTTCCGTGACTCCAGCCCCAGCTCACCCAGAGCGCTGGCCGGGGAAGGAGGGCAGCGCGGGGGTCCCGGCCCTCTGTGTGTGTTGCGATGCCACTGCCTCTTTCCGCTGGAAGCGCCTGCTGACTCCAGTGGGAAGCGTGGCCTCTGGGGCCGTCGGCACCTGCTCAGTCCCCCACGTGACACACGTCCCTGGTCCTCGCTCTGCGTCTCACTCCATCTGACACGTGGTCCACGTGGCTCTGCCTGGGGGCGGGCGGCAGGCGCCTCTGCGTGTGTCCTCTGCTCCCACACACACTGCTCTGTCCCACGGGCTCACCTACGAGACCCCCGGTCAGACGTGACAGCAGGGAGGTCAGGACAGGGACCGCAGGGCACTAGCCAAGGTGTGACGGAGGTTGTGGCCGAGCCCCTGAGCACCTGCTGTGCAGGGGCCTCTGCTTTCCTACTTTGCTGTCTTTCTATCTTGCTGGGGTGTTTCGTTGCCAGGAAAAGCAGCAGCCATTTAAATCAGGCGAATTCCCTGAAGACAGTCACAGCCTTCCCCTCTCGTCCTCAGAGAAGTTCCTGGGCGACCAGCGGTTCAGCTATGGGCAGCCCCTCACCCTGACCTTCCGGGTCCCTCCTGGGGGCTCCCCCGTTCCTGTGCAGCTGAGGCTGGAAGGGGCCGGCCTGGCCCTGACCCTGTCCTACCTGCGCCTGTCGGGCCCCCAGGACGCCGCGCAGCCCGGGGAGGTGCAGCTCGAGTTCCAGTGAGTGTCCCGCTCCGTCCTGAGAGGGGGCGGGGTGGTCAGGGGACCCTGCGGTCCAGGCACGCTGGGAGCCCCCCCAGCCTGCCTCAGGTTCTGGTTTCACCCCCGCTCCTCCCCCAGGCTGCAGGAGACCTCGGAGGACGCCAGCCCCCCGCTGCCCCCCTTCCACTTCCAGCGGCTGCTCGCCAACCTGACGGCCCTGCGCGTGCAGACCCGCCCCAGCCCGTCCGGTCAGTGACGACAAGGACCCGTGGTGGCAGGGTCCCCGCTGCGAGGAGCCCACTGCGTGAGAGAGCCCCCAGACTTGCTCCCAGGGGCTGATGGGCTCCTTCGAGGCCAGCCCTCCCTCCTCTCTGAGTCTGGGGCTTGGGGGTGGAACCCAGCCTGTTCCAGTTCCTTCTCTTTGACAGCTGTGGTTGGCTTGCCTTCACCCCCAGAAACCCCCAAAGCTCCCCTGCTCCCAGGTCACTCCCAGGCCCCCTCGCTGAGGCTCCTGGCAGGAAGTTCATTGTCACCCTTCCCAGCGCTTCCAGCGCTTCCTCGTTCACTCAGCCTCCAGTCACCAGATGCTGACAGGCACCCCCTTAGCCAGCCCATGCTGGTGCTGGGGGCGAACTGGAGAGGCAGGGGGACACACTGACCCTCCCTCCACCCGCCCTCGAATCCCCCTCCCCTTCCCATGGATAACGTTCTGGGCGCATCTCTCTGGGCGCATTCCTCTGTGTGCGTGACTGATGTCTGCACCTTTTAAATAGAGAAATAGGGTCGCACCGCCCAGTGCCCGGCAGCTTGCTCTTTTCAGCTCTCGCCGTGTCTTGCGGGTTGATCTCTGTCATCGCCCGCGGGAAAGCCTGCCCGTCTGTGGGCACGTGGACCGTTCCGTGGCCTAGATGCTCCACGAAGTGCAAGCAGCCCCGTTCGTAGACGAGGAGGGGTTTCCGGTTTTCCGCCCCGCACGCGGCAGGCCTGCAGGACCAGGACAGAGCTGCCCGTCGGGGGCTCCGTGTCCTCGCCCAAGTGTGTCCTCAGGACGGACCCCTCGAAGCGGAAATGTGAGGCCGAAGGGGGCACGTTTTACATGTTGACGCGTGCGCCACATCAGAGAGGCTGTGCCCCCACGTTCCAAAGACAAGTGTCCTGCACGCTCCGCCCTCCGTGGGTTCGCCAGCCTTCCCGGGGCCCTGTGTTCATATTCGGCCCGCAGATTCCGGTTGTTTCCGTAGGAAGGATGGTCTGATGGGAGCTCCTAGCGCCTCTGATTTACGTTCACACGCGCACGTGTGCGCGTTCCCCGCCGCCCGCTCCTCGCCACGTTGATTTTTACATACCTGACGACCTGCGGGCGGTGAGCGGCATCGGCCTTGTTTAACGTGCCTCTTTCGTGACCTCCGAGAGAGGACGTCCTCCCGAAACGTTTCCAGTTGTACCTACTGCTCGTCCTGAAAACGGCCCCGTTTTCCTTTGCTCTTTATTTGACTGCTTTTAAGAAATGATAAAGGACGCATGGGCTGCCTCTATATATGTGGGCCGGTAACCAAGGGCTTGGGGGAGAAACATTTCTCTCTCTCTCTCTCTCTCTCTCTCTCTCTCTCTCTCTCTTCCCCCCCTCCCTTTGCTCCCAGGCCAAGTGCTCCTGAGTGAGGTTCGGCTCGTGTCGGCCCAGCGGGGCCTCTCCCCACCAGCCTCCTGGGTAGAGACTTGCTCCTGTCCCAAGGGATACGTGGGCCAGTTCTGTGAAGCCTGTGCCCCGGGGTACAAGAGGGAGACACCCCTGGGGGGTCCCTATGCCAGCTGCGTCCCCTGCACCTGCAATCAGCATGGCACCTGTGACCCTGACACCGGTGAGTGTCCTGGCGCCCCATCGGGGCTGCACCCAGAACAGGGTCGGCCGTGGGCTTGTGCCAATCAAGTGAGTCTTCGAGGTCCTCCATGCCCTGGGCGCCTTGTTAGCCACATCATTGAATCCTGCAAGATTCCCCAGGGATGCCAGGACCATTCCGGTCACCTCTACCTGGGGAGGGGCCTAAAGCGCAGAGAGGCCACATGGCCAGTAGGTGGCAGAGCTGCTCCTCCTGCAAGTTCATTACCTGCGGTTCCTCCCCATGGACCGGAGAGGAAACCCAGAAGGACCTCCCTGGAGGTCACTGGGCTGGAGGTACTGGACGGGGCTGGGCCCCGGTCTCTCACGCAGGTCGTGGGGGGTCAGCACCCTGCTGCTGTCTGGGAGCGGGCAGGGTCTCAGAAGGGAAGCCCCTGCTCAGCTTTCCGCAGGCCTCATAGGGAGCTGACAGGGGACAGGCACCTGGGAATCAGCAGACTGGCCAGGAGGACGCACACGCAGCATAGGCGGCTCCGCCTGGCTTGTGCCGTGGCAGGCATCACCAGTCGAGCCCAGATGGGGGGCTCGTAATCCTACCCTGCAATGCTCCAGGCAGCCCCGACCGAGGAAGCAGAGCCCACTCGTGAGATGGGACCAATCTGTCATCCCTCAGATCCCCTGGCCATGCCACACCTTCCTGCTCAGCAAGTCCTCATGTGCCCAGTGGGCGGGGCCATTGCTACGCACCCTGGACAGAAGGAGGAGTCATGAGTGTGAGGGTGCTACACCAAGGCAGGGACTGGTGGAGAGCAGGCCAGGCGTGACGGTTCCCCTTAGAAGCCCCCCCTCCACTGCCACCCGGTTCCCTCTTTCCCCTGTGGCAGGCTTGCCAACCAGGCTCCTGACCCAGTCCCTGGCCGGGGCCTCCAGGTGCTGTGCGCTGGAGAAGGAGGTTGCAGAATCCCCCACCACCACAAACCTGTGGGCAGGGGGCCACTGAGAACCCAGAGACCCCATAAACGGAGCCTCAGGTCACACCCAGAATTCTGGGTCTGTCACTGTCCCATGGGGCCCTGCCGTTGGGAGGACCCAGAGGAAGGGGAAAAGGAGCGGAGGCGTTAGCAGCGCCGCCTGCTGGTTCGAGTAGAGGTGTGGGAATAGAATACGAGAGGGATAGCTGACAGTAATTCTGCGCGCCAGGGACTGTGCAGAGCACTCCGGCTGCACTAAATCCTGGTGGGAGCCTTGGCGGTCGGAGCCCAGTTGAGGTTGTCGTACCCGTTTTGCAGGTGAGGACACTGAGGTGCAGGGTGTTCAGCTGTTTGCCCAGGTTCACACAGCGGGCGTGAACCCGAGGTGGACTCTTCATCCCGGGGCCCTGCGGCCCCACCTTGGAAGGCTCCCCCCTGTTCTGCTGGCACGTGCTCTGTGACCCCCACCACCAGGAGCCCGCTCGCTGTCTCTGGAGTTTTCTTGGCTCAGACAGTGCTAAACGTGCCTCTCTTGTCCCTCAGGGATCTGCCAGTGCGGCCACCACACCGAGGGCCCGTCCTGTGAGCGCTGCTTGCCAGGTTTCTATGGCAACCCCTTCGCGGGCCGAGCCGATGACTGTCAGCCTTGCCCGTGCCCTGGACAGTCGTCCTGCACGACCATCCCAGAAAGCAGGGAGGTGGTGTGTACCCACTGTCCCCCGGGCCAGAGAGGTGAGTGGCTCGTGCCCTGGGTCCTGCCCCTGCCTGGGCTCCAGGAGTGGGGTCCTGGGTGTGGAGTGGGGCAGATGCGGGAGGGCCGGCTTAGGGGTGACAGGCTTGACCTCTGGGGACACGGGGTCCCATGTATGGCACCTTAGTCAGGGTCCGGCTGCTGTGGGTTCCCAGCAGAACTTGGGCCATTGAGCATTATCCAGGCGAGACTGTGAAAATCCCCAGGTCTGGGCCCAGGCCCCACAGAGCCTGGCTTAGCGAGGGATGCAGCTCAGGAGTGTGTATCCCTGAGTTCCCTGGCAGATGCACCAAGGCAGACAACCTCTGATTATGCTTGCAGCTTTTAGCCCTGGTTGGTAGCTCAGTGGTTAGAGCGCCTGCCTGAGAACCATAAGGTCTCCGGTTTCATTCCCGGTCAAAGGCACGTACCTGGCTTGTGGGTTCAATCCCTGGCCCTGGGCAGGGCTGGTGCGGGAAGCAACCGATCGATGTGTCTCTCTCACATCCAAGTCTCTCTCTCTCTCTCTCTCTCTCTCTCTCTCTCCCCCTCCCCCTCCCTCCCTTCCTCCTTTCCAATCTCTCTGAAAAAATCAATGGGAAAAAATATGCTCGGATGAGGATTAACAAAACGAAAAGAATGCTCGGCTTTTAGAAAATGCCAGCCTCCCCCATCCTCATTCCCACGTGGACACAGCCCGCCCTGCACATCTGCGTTTTTAAACAGCTTTGCTGAGTTAGCACGCGTGTGCCCTGCGATTCACCCGCTTCAGTGTACAACGCAAGACCTTTTTGGTTTATTCTGTTATTAATTCTTTCCAATTATGGCAAGATGTGTAGCACAAAATTTGCCATGTGAAGCATTTTTTAAAAATATGTTTTTATTAGTTTTATTTTAGCGAGAGAGGAAGGGAGAGGGAGAGCGAGGTAGAAACATCCATGATGAGAGAGAATGATGGATCGCCTGCCTCCTGCACGCCCCCTACTGGGGATCAAGCCCGCAACCCGGGCATGTGCCCTGACCGGGATTCGAACCGTGACCTCCTGGTTCATAGGTCGATGCTCAACCACTGAGTGACACCAGCCGGGCTTAAGCATTTTCAAGTGGACAGTTCAGTGGCATTAGCTACTCTCATATTGCTGTCCAACCACCACCACCTTCCTTCTCCAGAACTTCTTTTACTTCTTTTTGGGTTTTCATCCCGACCCCCCGGCAGCCCTTCCGGGGCCTCACAGCGGCCTCCTGCCCTGGGAGCCGTTCCTCTCCCAGGTCCAAGCGCGTGGCCGGTTACCTGCGGGGCCTCAGCCTTCATCACGGCTCCTGTCTCCTCCTGCCCGTCTTAGTTCACGTCTGTTTCAGAGTCCCGGGGCCAGGCACCGGCGTCTCCCCTGAGCTCCCCTCAGACCCTTCTCTTCCCATTTTTGTCTTTTCTTGCTTATTCTTCCTCCATTCCATTTTCAAGGTTGCCTGCCTTAGTAATGTTAACTTGACTCCACCCGAACGATGAGCACTGAGGACCCGGAGCGCTCTTTCATGGTGACAGTGGCTGTTAATTAAATCATAAAACGAGTGATAGGCATTGTAACGATTGAAACCACCCGTAAACGCGTAAAGAGCAACATAGCGTGCCGGTGGCAGGAAGAGCGCGCGCGTGTCGTCCCGCCACCCCCAGGCCCTGAGGGACTGTGAGGTCTGTGGGTCCCCAGCCGTCTGTCTCCTGCAGACATATATATACAAGAGGGGGACGTGGATGTTCTTTTATGTCCCATCTGTGTCCAGAGGGGACCTCCCAAAAGCCTCCTCGGCACCACTTTTTCTGAGACTCCCAGGGACCCCGAGGGCTGGGAGGTGGGGCAGCTTCAAACCCAGGAGGCAGGGCAGGCGTCGGAAATGAACAGTCCCGAGGAAGTTCAGGGCCCTGGGAAGCAGGAGAGGTAGAGGGAGCAGGAACCGCAACGAGGAAGCAGCCACAGCTCAGGTGGGCCATGCCGGAGAGGAGGACGAGGAAGAGGGTGGCAGCAACACAGAAGATGGCGACAAGGAAGATGGTGCTGGGAGTGACAGGGAAGACAGTGATGAAGATGAAGATGACGAAGAAGACAGTGATCAAGGATGACGATGATGCGGGCGATGGATGATGATGACAACGGTGATGACTGAGGTGAAATGGTGACAGTGAAGTGTCTGAGGGTCAAGATGGTGACGAAGATGATGATGTGATGAAGGGGACACGACCGTGATGAAGAAGATGATGATGATGAAGGGGCAAGACGGTGATGAAGATGCTGCTGCTGAGGAGGGGACGGTGATGCTGGTCAAGATGAAGTTCATGGGTGATGATGAAGATGCTGATCAAGATGGTGGTGGTGGTGGTGATGATGACCAAGGTGCTGATGAGGAGGACGGTGATGATGACATGGGTGATGGGGATAGGAGATGTCAGCCACTGCTATTGACCGTTTGCCGTGCCAGGCCCTGTGCTAGCAGCTTTGCACAAATGATCTCCCCAGACCTCTCGATAGTCCTGCCGCACTTTGCAGACGGGGACCCCGAGTTCAGAGACGCACAGTGACTTGCCCAAGACCGCACAGCCAGCTGACGGCTGAGCGAGGCCCCGCCCCAGGTCAGCTGACCCCGGAGCCAGTGCTCTGCCCACAAAGAGGCTAGGGCGCTTGCTTAGGTTCACGCCAACCCGGGCCCCCGTGGACCCGGCAGGCTGGCCTTCCGCATGCCTGCTTCTCCACACGGGCCTTTTCCTCCCCCAGGACGGCGCTGTGAGACCTGTGACGATGGCTTCTTTGGGGACCCGCTGGGGCTCTCTGGGGACCCCCAGCCCTGTCGGCGGTGCCAGTGCAGCGGGAACGTGGACCCCAACGCCGTGGGCAACTGCGACCCCCTGTCTGGCCACTGCCTGCGCTGCCTGTTCAACACGACAGGTGCTCGCTGCGAGCGCTGTCAGGAAGGCTTCTACGGGAGCGCGCTGGCCCCGCGGCCCGCGGACAAGTGTGTGTGTGAGTTCCCACCTCCTGGCCAGCCGCCGCCCCGAGGCTGTGCAGCTTCGGCCGGTTCCTCGCCTTCTCTGGTTCTTGTCCAGAAAGTGACAGGGTTTGCCCTTCTCCACGCTCTCCCTTGGGATCTGATGGGCTCTGCCCTGCGATTCTCCTCCTGCCTTGGTTGTGAGCGCTCAGCTCTCTCTCCACAGGGAGCGCAGGGGACTGTCCCAGGGGCCTCGGCACCTGTCACCTGTGCCTCCCGGCCAAGGCGTGCTTCCTTCCCTCCCTACCTCCTGGTTAGCACCCAGCCCGGTGCCCCCCGCTCAGAGGGCCGAGGTGCTCACCCCCTGGGGTAGGCTCCAGAGCGCTGCAGGGAGTTGCTCAGCGTTTGCTGCGAACTTGCTCCTGGGCCCTTTCTCCATGTGGCACTCGTCCGCTCTCTACTGGCCTCTTGTTCTTTGGGGCCCAGGAGAGCTGGGTTGAGAGTCCCAAACAGTGCATCCAGGGGTGTGTCTGCCTGTGACCCGCGTCTGAGCCTCTGGCCTTCTCTCTAGCCTGCGGGGCCAGGGCAGGCTCACAGGGCCTTCTCCAAGGGGATATAGCAAATGGGCCGAGCTGGGAGCCTGGCCCTCGAGCTTCCTATCAGAGTGTGTGGGAGTCTGGGCCAGCTGAGCCATCTCCGCGGGCTGCCCATCTTCCCTGCATCTCCTGGACCCCGGAGCCTGGGCAGATGATCTACATGGTTTCCCGACTCCCTCTCCTGCTCCCACCCCCAGCCTGCAGCTGCGACCCCCGGGGCTCAGTCAGTGCGCGGAGACCCTGCGACCCGGTGAGCGGCCAGTGCGCCTGCCTGCCTCATGTAACCGGACGGGACTGCGGCCGCTGCAGCCCAGGCTTCTACGACCTCCAGCCCGGGAGGGGCTGCCGGAGGTGGGTGGGGTGAGGCTGTGGGTGCACTGCCCCTGGGGTCCTCCCGCAGTGGAAGGAAGCACCAGGGGGCCTCCAGAGAGGGGCCTGGCTTGGAATGTGCGTCCCAGGCCCATTGCCAGGCACACAGTGTCCTACCCTGAAGGGGGACAAAGGGACAGTCCCTTGGGGGTCAGACTCACGGCCCAGCCAGCCCAGGAGGCAGGCCAGGAGCAGCCCCAAGGGATGTCCAGGTGGGCAGGGGGCCGGCTTGGTGTCGGATTCCCTCCTCAGTGACGCTGTCACTCGGTGACATTTTGGCCGCAGCAGCACCTTAGGCAGTGCCTTCAGGGCGCAGTGGGCTCCCCGGAAATGCCGGTGCGGCAAACAGGTTTCTGCTTTGCATGACTTCTCAGAGCCTTTGCTCTGCTGAGTGCATCCTGACTTTCCGTAGGGACATAGTCTCCCAGAGGCCCGTGTCCCCACAGCCACTGCGTATGTGTGGGGCCTGCTTCCCAGGGCGCAGCTCAGGGGAAGCTGTTGGACATGGACTGACATGGAGATGGGACCTTGTGGGCAGAGGGCGAGGTCTGAAGGCCCCTCCCCAGCGGCCGCAGTGGCCGCTGGGCTGGGAGTGGCCCAGAGCTCACTCACACCGGTCCTTCCCTGTCACAGCTGTATGTGCCACCCGCTGGGCTCCCAGGAGAACCAGTGCCACCCTGAGACTGGGCAGTGCCCCTGCCGCCCGGGCGTCGAGGGCCAGGCCTGCGACAGGTGCCAGCTGGGTTTCTTCGGCTTCTCCATCAAGGGCTGCCGGGGTAAGGAAGCCGGGTCCTTCCTGGCTGCCTGGAGGGTGTGGCCTGGGGTTTCTGGGCAAAGGGGCCCAGGGGAAGGCGGCTGTGCAGCAGGAGAGAGAGGTCAGACCCAGGCAGGTCTCCGAGCAGATGCGCAGGCGCGCCGTGCGCGAGCAGAGGTGCCGAGGGGCCGGGAATGGAGTCCCAGATGCCGCTGCTCCTTCCTGGGGACCGGCCCGTGCGCCACCTCTCTGGGCCTCGGCTTCCATGCTCGTGCAGTTAGATTGCGTGGCAGGGCCTCAGGTGCGGGAACTCGGAAACAAGCCAGCAGCTCAGGCATCACCTGTGACCTCTGACCTCTGACCTCTGACCCGGTCTCCGGGGAAGGACCCAGGAGTGCACTCGAGCTGCCCAGGGAGGTCTGGAGCAGCCAGGTGTAAGGCTGCAGGGGCTGGGGCTCCGGTGTGGATGGCTCTCCGGGCACTCAGCGCCATCTGCCTGTCCTCCCTCCCCTCCCTGCGTGCCCCCTCCCCAACGCAGCCTGCAGGTGCTCCCCGCTGGGCTCTGCCTCGCCCCAATGCCACGAGAACAGCACGTGCGTGTGCAGGCCCGGCTTCGTGGGCTACAAGTGTGACCGCTGCCAGGACAACTTCTTCCTCACGGCCGACAGGGCGCGATGCCAGGAGTGCCCGTCCTGCTACACCCTGGTGAAGGCGGAGGTGAGCCCGCTCCGCCCAGGCCCGCCCACCTCCTGTTCGTCCCAGCCAGCACCAGCTCCGGGCTGGGCACTGGGAACTGCCCGCTCATCCACAGTTCTCAGGGTTTCCAGGGCCACCAGCTGCCTCCTCCCCGTGCCCACCCAGCCCCCTGGCGCATGCCAACCTGGGCCAGCCCCCCTCTGCCCTTCTCCTGCTCCTCAGTGCACAGCAGCTCTTGCCCCATTTTCTTGCTGACCACCCAGGTCTCACACTTTCTCAAGTTCAACGGGAATGAAGCCACAGACGGCCCTTGGTGGGTCGGGTCAGGAGGGTGCGCCCATGCTGGGCACAAGGAGAACTTCCAGCAGGGCGGCGGTGTGGTGCGGGGGCCGGGAGCATGAGCTCGGGGCCCCTCCCCGCCCTGACCGCTGTCACGTGCCCAGGCAGCTGGCAGCCCTGCTTCAGTGTCTCTCTCCTCCAAAACGGAGCGAGTTCAGGCCTGCGACCCCTCACCTGAAACCAGGGAGGCCAGCTTTTGGAAGATGGTACCGTGGGCAGAATTAGGTACCACCCCCGGCGCCTGGGCCAGCCCCTCACCAAAAATCCAGTGGCGCACCCGCAGGAAAACAGCCGAATGTGCACACCGAGGGGGCAGTAACGCCCACCGGCGCCTCCTTCAGCGCCGTTTTGCTTCCAAATGAATTCACGGTTATTTAACCCGATTTTGCCATCAAATCAGAAATGGGAGGCCTCATGGTTTTTCAGAGCCGTTTGGACTGTGGAGTTGAGGAGGGGCTGGGGCCTTGCCACCCCTGCCCCTTAGGGTGGTTACAGGGTGAACGTGAGCCGGTGTGTGGCCACCAGTCGCCCCCAGCTGGCTCCCAGCAAGTGCTCTGTGAATGCATACAGTCCGGATGATTGAAAGAGCGGTGCCGGGAGACGCTGCTTAGCATCCTCGTGCAGCAAGCAACTTCCCAGGCGCCCCTGCTCTGTGCCAAGTCCTGGGCATACAGCAGGCCAGGCAGGAAGTCTCCTGGGCTCCCCTTCCCAGGCCCCCTCCTTCGGCAGGACAGAGGTGTGGCGGGCTGAATGCCTGCAGGTGCTGTGGTGCTGTGGGTGGCGGGAGGGAAGGGGCAGCTCCGAGCATAGGGTGGGCAAGGCTGGTTCTCAGAGGTCTAGTGTGTGCTTAGCTGTGAGGCCCAGGGACCCTCAGGGAGGGCATCCCGGGCACAAGTCAGGGGAGGGGGGGGAGCAGTGTTCAGGCAGTGTCTCCTTCCTGTCCCCTCCAGGCTGCCAAGCTGAAGGCCAGGCTGACCCTGATGGAAGGGCGGCTGCAGGGGTCTGATTGTGGAAGGCCCTGGGCACCAATGGACTTTCTGCAGGGAGAGGCCCCTCGCGGGGACAGCTACCAGGGCCACTACCTACTGCGAGGTATAATGGGAGGCCGGGAGGCAAGGGGAGTGCTGGCTGGTCAGATGCCCCCTTTACTCTGGTCTCAGATGCTTTGAGGGCTCCCAGCTCAGCCCCAGGAGAACCCACTTGCTGGGAGAGCCTGCCTGACACCCCTGCTACTGGGGGCTCCTCCCACGACGCAGTCCTGCCTCCCCATGGACGCCTCCTGCAAGGTCCCTTGCCCAGTTGTAACTTTATTAATATCAGCCTCTTCGCTGTAGCATTGGATCAGCCCCCGTGCCCCACCCAGACTGTCTGTCGCTCAGTACGTCTGGGTTCATTCTCTAACGCTCTCACTCCACCAGTTAAGCACAAGGCGCTGTCCCCGGTGCTGAACAGGTATCCCCCTGGCGTAGAAAACGAGAGAGTAGATAATGAAAAAAAGACTTAGGAACACCAGGTGGAGTTTGGCCTGACACACTGGAATGTGGGGAGCCTTGAAGGCAAATTGACGATTTTGTCATGTTGACAAATACCCATACTCCTTTAGCAGCCAGACATCGGTGAGCTGAGCACGGTTAGTAAAACTAATGACCGGGACAGGGAGCTGCGTGCTGCACCGCCCATTCTGAGCCCTGCTGACTCGAGGCGCTTTTACTGCTGCCCCAGGTTGGGGGATTTCTTGTGGCTCCAGAAGGTCTGGGTCCTGCCGGTTCCCTGTCTGCGGCTGACTTCCTGTGTGTGGGACCTTGGGTGCCTGGGCCTCAGCCTTTGCATCTGTAAAATGGGGAGGCTCTTCCTTGGGAGCTGACTGGTGGTGCTCAGGCCTGGTGCTAGCAGTAAGCTGTGCTCAGGAAGAGTAGAGGGCACAGATGGGGTCCCCCAAGGGTGGGGGCTTCAGTGTGAAATCTTGATCGCTCTGTGAACCCCTGGATTGCGGGCTTTCTGCAGGGTTCCGGGACGCCTTCCTGGTGCAGGTGACAGGCCTCGAGGGTGCTGTGAAGGCTGCCCGGGAGCAGCTGCAGGCGCTGAGCAGGAGTGCCCGCTGTGCCCAGGCCGGAGCCGACAAGACCTGCATCCAG
The DNA here is from genome assembly GCA_026230045.1 of Corynorhinus townsendii. Classification (NCBI taxonomy): domain Eukaryota; kingdom Metazoa; phylum Chordata; class Mammalia; order Chiroptera; family Vespertilionidae; genus Corynorhinus; species Corynorhinus townsendii. The sequence continues at coordinate 174,060,232 of JAPDVU010000005.1, forward strand.
CTGGCAGACCTGCAAGTGGCATTGGAGTCCTCGGAGGAAGAGATCCTGCATGCAGCCACCGTCCTGGCATCTCTGGTACCCCAGGGAGCGCCCTCCCCACACTGAGCCTGGGCTCAGTGCCTGGTGACCCCGGGCATGCCTCCTTTCCCTTTGGGGGTCTCGGTTTCCCCTTCGGCCAAATGGTAGGCACAGAGAGCCTCCTCCGCTGGCCCAGTGAGATAACGTGCCAGGACCAAGGCATAGCCGGGCAGACAGGGAGTGCCCGCAGGTGGTCGGTGTCATGACACACTGCCACGTTCGAGGGCTCTGCTCCCCGGATGCTGGCTTCGAGCAACATTTCTGAAGGAACTGGTGCTGCCCGGTGCTGCCCGGTAACTCAGCCGGGCGTGGCCCTTGTTCTCTCTGGGCCATCAGTTCTCTGTTCCTCTTTTCTCTGCAGGTGGTTCCTCAGGAAGTCCCCGGCCAGCTCACCAACTGGAGCCACCTGGCCACAGAGGCCCGTGTCCTCACCAGGAGGTGAGCCCCGGGCGCTGGGGACTTGGTGAGGTCCTGCCCACACTTTATGAAGGGAGCCCAGCCCCCCTTCTTCTAAGGGGGCCAGGGCCAGGGCCAGCCCCACAGCTGTCCCCACTAGGAGGTGGAGTCAGACAAGGACCAGAGCTGCCTGCTGGGGGGAAAGTCACCCCCATGGGAAAGATCGGTGTGAGCCCCTCCGAGATGCCAGGGACGGGGTGAAAGGTACCTTGGACGACCGAAGGCACCCGAGCACCCACTGTCTTTTTGAAAATAACAGCTTTATTCCAACACAGTTTGCACGCCCTAACATTCACCCGTGTGAAGTGCACCATCCAGTGGTTTTGAGTGTATTCTCAGAGTTGTGCAACCCTCCGCACCATCATTTAAAACGTCTCATCACCCCAAAACACACCTGTGCCCTCGCGATCACTCCCCATTTCTCATCACCTCCCCAGCCCCTGGCAACCACCAACCTGCTTTCTGTCTCCATAGTTTCCCTCTTCTACACATTTCCCCCAAGGGGGATCCCCTAAGGGGGGATCACACAATCCATGGCCTTGGGCTTACGGTTTCTTCCCGTTAGCAGAATGCTCTCAAGGATCGCGCAGGTGTAGCGTGCGCAGTACTTCATTCCTTTTCGCAACCAAGTAAGGCTAGCGTATGGCTATGGCACATTTCGTTTACCAGTCGCCCATCGACGGACACTGGGGCTGTGTCATCCACTGCCTTTGGGAAGCAGCTTAAGGTCCTAAAAACCCAGAATCTGCCGCAGTCTTCCCCTTTGGCTGTGCTCTAGGGACCTTAGACCCATTTCACAGATAAGGAAACAGACTCAGAGACGTTAAGAGACTTGCTTAAGGACACACAGCTTGCAAGCGAGAGAGTCGGGATGCAAACCCAGGCTCTCTTGACCACCCTCCTCTATGCTGCCTTCATTAGGGTGACCATGTAACTTACTGTCCAAGGTGAGATTTTAGGGGTGATACAGGGTGCTATTCCTCATTCTTCCAGGACCACCGGTATAAACGCTATGTAACAGGGACAGGGCTGTGCCTCCCCTTCCTGTCAGTCTTTGTCACGTGTCAGGCAGAGAGGGCACTGTACTCTGGGATGGCAGGAGGCCCAAGCCGTGGGGGCTATGGGTTGGGGCTCAGGCCCGCTTCTTTGTGAGCCCGGGGCCATGGTTGCTGGGTATTTTCATGCAGCCACAAGGACACAGCTGCCAAGATCACGGCCACTGCTCAGAGGGCTCTGCATGCCTCCAACGCCAGTTACACGCTTCTCTGGAGGCTGGTGGAGGGCAGCGTGGCTCTGGAGGCCCAGCGGGAGCTGGAGGACAGGTGAGCCCTCCCAGGAGTGGGTGGGGGTTTGGTTTGCCTCCTGGAATCGACGGGGCCTGGGCAGAGGCTGTGGGCTTCCTTTCCCTGACAGGCTGTGGGGTGCGTCAGGAGATGTAGGGTCTTGGGCCCAATGGCTGTGTCACAGGGACCCAGGCATGCGTGGGGGTGCAGCTCAGCCTCTGGAGGGAAGGGCAACAACCTGAACAAGGAGGACCCCCTCGCGCCTGCAGTAACCCCAGCACCACCCCGTGTCCCCCAGATAGCTCCTTCTCCGCCACCAGCTTCCGTCTTGGCCTCTACTTCCCTGCTGGGGTGGCCTCTTTATATCGCTCTTGGTCAAAGGGTCCATGGAGACCCACCAAGATCTGCCCGAGCCCCAAGGGGACTTCCTAGATGGGAGAATGTAATTGGTCCAGCTCAGATCAGGTAGCCAGCGCTGAGCCAATCAGCATGGCTGGGGTGACCCACTCCTGTGGGGGCTCCTGGCTCTCTGAGAAGGGGTGAGGGATGGGAGGGAGCCAGGTGGGGGCATCCACCCTAGCAGTGCCCATGGTGGGGGGGGTGGGGGGGTGGACAGCTGGACAGAACAGGAGAGCTGCTCTAACTGGTTGTTTATAGCAGCTCAGGCTAAAAGGCCACAGAGCGGTCCTGCAGCCCAGGGGTCTCCATGTCCAAGGTCACCCAAGGGCACAGCTGAGCCAAAACGCAGCCTGGGCCGCTGCCCCTTTCCCAGCACCAGGCCTTTTCCTCTGTACGATTCACCCCGAGGAGCCAAACATTTGCAAAACGTGTGATTCTCAAGTGGACACCAAGCGTGAGCCCTTCAGAAAAGCGCGATTGACTCGAGTGAATGAAGGGACAAGAATGCGGTCCTTCTACTGCCATTTCCATTCATTCCAAATCGGCAGAGTGGCGGCCAGTTTCTGAGGCCAGCTGCTGGTCCCCATCCACAGAGGGAGGGGAAGCGAGGAGAGGCCTCTGAACATCCAGGGCTGGGGCAGGGGCACGGGGCAGTGATGGGGAAGGGAGGTCCTGCGCCCTGTTCCTCGGGCCGTCTTGACTCTGTCTCCTCTCAGGTACCAGGAGGTCCAGGTGGCCCGGAAGGCTCTGGGCACAGCTGTGGCAGAGGCGCTGCCCGAAGCGGAGAGGGTGCTGGCCGCCGTGCAGCAAGTTGGCGCAGACGCAACCCCGCACCTGACCTCGCTGGCCGCCCCTGCAGCGCTGGTCAGCTCGGCCGTGCTCCGAGTTCTGCACGGGGTGGGACAGGGGAGAGCATGGCCGCTGGGAGACCAGCGGGGGCCCAGGGAGAGGAGAGGCCGAGGCTTATTTTTAACCGTCGATAAAAAACAAGATAGTCCTCCTGCGCGCTTGGCAGAGCGCCCACCTGGCAGAACGCGAGAGCTCGGCCCATCGTGGCTGCTGATTACAATACTAATAGCAATGCGGGCTCTTCCCCGTCACGGCACCAGGCAGACTGGGATTGATCCCAGCGCCGCCGCTCCAGCCGTGACCTTGGCCTGGCCCGTCTCTGGGCCTCAGTTACTTGTCTGTCAGGTGGAGCTCACCCGTGGGGTCATCCGAGGGCTGCATGTCCACGGGGAGTTGGGGGGATTGGTCAGTCATGCACAGGTGACCCTCAGTGGGTGTCGGCCTCATCCCCTCTGTGCCTGCCACCCCACACTTCTCACCTCTGGATAAATGAGCTCCATTGCATCTTCTCAGTAACCCGGTCATCCCTGAACTCAGGAACTGAACTTTGGAAAAAAAAAAAAAAGCTAAGCTTATAGACATGCATTTGGGGTGAACCATGGGCAAGATGGACCGGCCTCGGCTGCTTACGGGGTCTTTGCTTCTCTTCCCCGCGTGTGAAGGGAGATAGATGCCAGTAGTGATGCCTGTGTGGAGAGAGACGCAGCTAGTGACGCCTCTGGCCCTGCGCGCTGGTTCCCCAGTGCTGCTGAGGCTGTTAGATAACAAGATACTCCTCTAGACCCAGAAAGTCTCGAGCTGAGTGGCTATGGACGTGGGGAAGGAGCTGCAGGTCAGGGAGGTTAGCTGGTTTGCCTGAGGCAGCGAATCCGGCCTCCAGAGACAGGGCTGACCCTCCCCTCGCCCCCCTGCTTCCCTGTGTCCACATGCCCCTGCTCCCACCCTCCCTGCCCCTGGTGCCTCTCACCCAGGAGAGGATCTGGCCCGAGGCCCTTCCTGCCAGGTCCTGCCTGAGCCTCCATCTCCCTGCAGCCTCAGAATTCTCGGACCCGGGACCTGAACCGGAAGGTGCAGGCCCTGGAGAAGGCGGTCACGTCCAGGGAGCTCGTGATCACTGAGGCTGCCCGGGCCCTGCAGGAGACAGCCCGCACCGCGCTGCACAAGGCGGAGCCCCTCACGCAGGTGGGTGTGACCTTTGGGCCAGGCACCTGGGGGAGGTCGGGGCAGCCGAGGGGTGTTCTGGGAGCCGGGTTGCAGGGGAGGGAGGGGCAAAAACCAGAGTCCCTCCAGTGCCTCCCCCAAAACTCCAGAGAACTCACAGCCAGCCAGGGCAGGAGACAGGATGGACAGACAGACAGAGAGCAGGATGGACAGACCACGGCAGCACCCAAGGCCACGCCCACCACCCTTATCCAGCATTAGTGACAGCTGGGATGGGTTCTATTCATTGGTTCTTTCATTCACCAGTTCACCTGCCCAATATTTCTAGAGCAATATATTAGCATTTGCAGCCCAGAAAGGGGACAGTTAGATGAGGGAATTCATCCATCAAATCCATATTCTTTTTTTAAAAAATATATATTTTTATCGATTGCAGAGAGGAAGGGAGAGGGAGAGAGACGGAAACATCAGTGATGAGAGAGAATCATGGATGGGCTGCCTCCTGCACGCTACCCACTGGGGATCCAGCCAGCAACCCGGGCATGGGCCCTTGACCGGGAATCGAACCCTGACCTCCTGGTTCCCAGGTGGACGCTCAACCACTGAGCCACGCCAGCCGGGCCAAACCCATTTCTTTACCTGGCCTTGTTTAGTGGCGGGGGGGGGGGGGCAGGGGGGGAGGACACTGGTTTCTGTGGGGAAAGTTGTATGACACACAGATTTGCTCCGGAGGCACAGCGGCATTCTGAAAAGAACTCGCTTGTCCTTCCTGCCCTTGCGGTCCCTTTGTTTTCCTTCAGGCTTCCCAGGGCAGGTAGCTTCTTGGGAGAGCTATTCCAGGGTTAACATTTGTGTAATGAACCAGACCAGGTATTCTTGGTACACGTCGTAGCTGTCAGAGTTTAGGTGATGTTTTGGGACCGAGTCCAGGGGGGTTTGGTGCCCAGCTGGCCCGACTCCAGGTAGCGTGCCTGCGCGCCACCTGCCGGCCTCTCTCTTCCCCTTCCCAGCTGCAGCACGAGGCCGGAGCCGCCCTGACCCGGGCTTCCTCGTCCGTCCAGGCGGCCACAGTGACCGTCATGGGAGCGAGGACCCTGCTGGCTGACCTGGAAGGTACGCACGCCTTGCTGAGCCCTAGCTTCGTGGCTGCACTCATGCCCGTGACAGCCACCTGAACGGGCGTGGCTGCAGGGGATAGGAGTCCAGTCACGTGGGCATCAACCCAGCGGACAACGGCCTCTGTCAGGACCTCTCCCGGGGCTGTTTGTCTCTCCCCATCTCCCATGTTACTCACCAGGGACTCGCCCACGTGGCCGTCCATCACCAGACCCACATGCTGAGCCTCCGAACCAGGTGGGGAGAGAATCTGACGCCATCAGTCCTGGTCTGGTCCACTCTGGCCAGGGCTCCCGTTACCTGGGACACATGTGACTGCTGTGTGGGGTTGGGGCTGTGGGGAGGGACACAGTTCTGTAGAAGGGGGTGTGGGTTGATGCCAGTCCAGGCCTCTCTTGGAGCCTTAGGAAAGTGAGGCTACGTGCTCCCGTTTTGCAGATGGATAGACTGAGGAGAGGAAGGGCTGTCTGTCCCTGAAGCAGAGCTGAGCTGAATAGAAACCAGCCCGTATTACAGCGCTTCCCCTCGGTGTCCCCCTGCATCGTGGGCTGCTGTGATGTCCTCCTTGCTCCGCCCCCTCACCCTTCATTTGTGAGCTGGATAAGGCGGGAATGTACTCCGGGCCCCTGATGCCTCTTAGGGTCTGAGACCAGAAGTCAGGCCTCTGCCATCATCTTGGTTCCTCGGCCTCCCTCCCCGGCCCCGCCCTCTACCCATAACCAGTGGGCCCAGACGCTCTGGGCAGAGGGTGACCCGGGCAGCGCCTCCTGTTCTCTGGGCTCCTGTGTGCGCTGACATCCCATGGGTCAGGAGGCTTCCCTTGGGAAAGGCATGGCCGTGTGTGCTCGTCTCGCATTCGTGTTTAGGAGGATGTAAATTGGATGATAAATAATGAGGGAATATTGAGAGTTCAGAACATTATAAGGGTGTTGCAACCCTCTCACCAGACAGGAGACTCATCTACCCTTAGCTAGGCTTGCCTCTGGTGAGGGTGTGTCCCCGCCTCACAAGGCATCGTCTTCTCATTGTTGGGTGGTCCTGAGAGTAAGGAGGTTCTTGCAGGCACTAAATGGAAATGCGCCTCCTGGCCCTGCGCCGTCATCCTCCCCCCACACACACACACACTCAGACCTCTCCCCCCAGCTTCTCTTCCCCACTCACTCCCACCCCTTTTCGGAGACGCCCTCTCTTATCACCAGTTGGCTGGGCTCAGCTGGCACTCAGGCTGAAAGGGAACTTTGCCGAATGAAACGGGGAGCAGCCTTCCCCAGGGCGTGCTCAGGGCCCCTCGGTGAGAGGGTTTGTGTTCGAACGGGTTTCGGAAATGCCCTGTGCCACGGCTCCCTCGGAGGCCTTACGGGGCACGCCTTAGACTCTCAAAGGCTCTGAGAAGTCCTGCACTGGAGAAACCTGCTTCACTTTATTTTATCTTCACTGACATTGATGAGCACCCTGAGTAGGTCACACCATCGCATGCATCTCTGCCTCTACTCGTGTTGTCTGAGGGTCCTGGCTGGTCAGGCATCTGCAGGCTCTCACGCCGTGAGCCGGGCCCTCCTGACAGCCGTGGCTGGGTTTGCAGGAATGAAGCTGCGGTTTCCTGGGCCCAAGGACCAGGCTGTGCTGAGGCGGAAGGCCGGCATCGTCCGGGGCAGGCTCCTGGCGGATGCGAAAAAGAAGACCAAGCAGGCGGAGCGGATGCTGGGAAACGCGGCATCTGTCTCCTCCAGTGCCGAGAAGAAGGGCGAGGAAGCCGAGCTGCTGGCCAAGAACAGTGCCAAGGTCAGGGACACCGATCTGATGACGAGGGTGTCCCCGTGGGAGAGCCGCCCCTGCAGACCCGCCCCATCCCTGGATGCAATGCTGAACATGCCACACGCCCTAAGGGTCAGGGAGTCCCGGCTCTGAGCTCTGGAGCGCCACAGGGTGATTCCTCAAGAAATAGCTGTCGCTGCTGTCCCAGCGTAGGGAGCCCGGGGCCCAGTGGGATCCCAGCAGAGGACCCGAGGCCCAGCTGGTTCCGTAATTTAAATCCCATAACCGGGACTCCCACGCAGGTCTGTTTGGCCTTATTCCCTGCACCTCCAGGCTGGTCCTTTTGCAATGGGGCCCCAGTCTGGCTGGCTCTGTTACACCTGTTGGCGTGATCCCCATAGTGGTCTTACCTCTAAAAGGATGGACTCTCTTCACCCTCTTGCCGCCCTGTCGCCCCCCTATAGCTCGCCAAAGCCTTGCTGAAGGAGGGGGAGAAGGCACGCGGCCGTGCCAGCCGGCTTTCCAGCCAGGCGCGGGCAACGCTCCGACAGGCCTCCCAGCAGGTGCTGGCCTCGGGAGCACGGAGGCAGGAGCTGGAGGAAACGGAGCAGGTATGTGTGCCCAGGCCTTCACCTGTCCTCCTGGCCCGGAGCCAGCAGGCGCCCGCAAACGCTTCCGCCTTCCTCCTCCTGCAGGTGGGCGCCGGGCTGAGCGAGATGGAGCGGCAGATCCGGGAATCACGCACCTCCCTGGAGAAGGATGCCAAGGCCTTGTCACAGCTGCTTGCCAGGCTGGGTAAGGAGGGCCCTGGGGCCCCTCTAGGATCTTCCTGTGAGCTCTACGAGGGTAGGCTGCTCCGGCTATTGTCCTTGTCATTCATTCATTCATGCTGGCATGATGCTTGACCTGGGGATGCAGAAGTAAGCAGCACCACCTGGACACTGCCCTGCCCCCGCCCCTGCCCCTGCCCTGCCCCTGCCCTGCCCCTGGGTGTCTCAGATAAGCAGGGAGAATGGAGGCTATAACCCAATTCTGCTTCTCCTCAAAGGCCAGGCTCCTTAGACCTCCCTGAGGACAGGGGGCCTCTCCAGGTCTTTGCTGAGAGCAGGACCTGCCCAGCAGCAGAGCTCAGCCCCCTCGGCCTCTCCCTTCCCCTGGCTCAGCGCCTGCGCGGCCTGCCCTTCCACAAAGCCTTCCTGCCCCAGAAACTGAAGGCATAGGGAACCCGGGGCCCAGTGGGACCCTGAGATGCCATCTAGGCCTTAGCTCCTCATCACCGGGCTAAGCCCTGTCTTCCTGGTGACTGTCACCCCTAATGACAAGGGCCAAGCGGGTCAGGCAGCCTGTGGACGCCATCACCACCCAGTTCAAATGTGAGCAGCTGGCCCCACCCCCTTGTCTTAGTCTTGGGGAGGCTCCAGGAATTAGAGCTAACCCATGCCGGGCCAGGGCTAGGCGCCTGCTGCCTGCCGCCCAGGTCTGTGGCCCCACCCGCCCCACTGCCCGCCCCACTGCCCGCCCCACTGCCCGCCTGGCCCTGCACCCTCCCGCACCCCGCACGTGGTCTCTGTAAGTGTGCGCTCTTGGTGGGTGGACGTGGCGGGTTGGAGCCAGCCGGCATCATGGGACCTCACACACCCCGCTGCTTTATAGGTGAGGAGACAGGCTCAGCTTCACCCAAGGCCCCTCTTTCTAAACAATAGTAATGATATACCGACAACAAAAATCCACATGTGCCCACCTATCTGGGGACGTTCCAGAGTCTGCACGTGAGCTTGATGGGGTCCCCAGACCAGGCTGTCACCACAGGGCCCTCTCAGGCCCTCGCCTTCCTGGTGGATGATGGGCAGACAGAATCCTGGGAGGCTCGGGCTGGGCAGGGTCTGGAAGGCTCGGATTGGGCAGGGTCTCTGCACTGGGGCCCAGCAGGCCCCTGGGGCTGCCGGGAGCCGGCCAGGCACTGAGGCTCTGCCCCTCCACAGAGATGCTGGACACCCATCGAGCCCCAGCCCGCGCCCTGACTGAGACCCAGCAGGCCCTGGGGCGCCTGAGGCTGCGGCTGGGCCCGCCCGGGGCCCTGCAGGGGAAGTTGAGGCTGCTGGAGCAGGAGTCTGAGCGGCAAGAGCTGCAGATCCAGAGCTTCGAGAGCGACCTCGCTGAGGTCCGAACCGACAAGCAGAACTTGGAGGCCATTCTACGGAGTCTGCCCGAGAGCTGCGCCAGCTGGCAGTGAGCGCTCCGGGCCAGGGCACGCACCACACCCGCAGGGGTGCCCAGAGCCTGCTGCTGCGACCCCTCCCTGAGGGAACACCTCGAGTCCATGCACAGCCCTGCTCCAGCGGAGTCAGGGTGCATTCCGGTTCCCCTGGCATGTACACTCAGCATCACCACGGTGTACACCCCCCATGCACACACAAGCACGCACACCTCAGCATTAATAACACGGACATACATGCACACGTACATGTGTGGACACATACCTGCGTGTGTGGTGCACACATGTACACAAGTCCATCTGTGCACATACACGTGTTACAGTCAATCCACAGTTGCGTATTGAGCGCCACTGTGTGCTGCACACCCTGTGGATGCTGGGCGTTGTGTTATGTTAAGGACGCTGTGGCTTTAACAGGCCACTCCCGCTCCAGGTGGGTACCTGGGAGGCCGAGATCTGAGGTGGGTTCAGCAAGAGCCAAAGCCCCAGTCCCAGAGTCACCCTCTGTCCCACTGCAACCCTCCACCCCCACCCCTACACACACACACACACACACAAAACTCTGCACAACCAAGGGACAGGTGGGCCAAGAAACACAGGATCCTAGGGGGTTCTCAGCAGTGGAGCCTGAGGCCGGGACTCCTGGGGCCATGGTGCAGCTGCTGGGCCTGGGGGGCGGGGGGGGGGCAGCCCTGTGGGGATCATTGCTTCATGGAACACTTCGTTCTCAGGCTCCACGAGCCCCCCTCAGCCTGAGGCTGCCCAAAGAGCTGGGCCTCAAGGGCCAGAGGGGGCCTGGGTCAGGGGGCTCCCCTTTGTGACCTCACTGACCCCAGATGCCCTTTGACCGATCGACACTTCCCAAACCGGCCTTGTGACTCTGTGGCCCCACCTGCCAGGAGGGAGGCCCTGCTGGGTGTGACGCCCTGGCTGCCTTTCCAGTCTATCCTGCTGGGGAATCCCCCTGTGGCCAGGCCCCTGCCCGCCTCTGTCCAGGATTCCCTGGCATTTCCTCCTGGCGCTCCTCCCCTTTCCCGGGGCCCTCTTCCAACAGATGGCAGGGCCGTGGCACCGGGTGCCCACAGGGGGCCCAGGCCCCTCCCACAGCTCTTCCTGCCTCCAGCAGGGGACAGGTGGCTGCACTCCAATTCTGTGTAACGTGGAAATAAAGGACCTCTTATTAGCCGTGGTGCTGGCTGTGGGTACACACACACACACACACACACACACACACACACACGTGTGTGGCACTCCCAGTGCCCAGGGAGTGGCAGGAAGAATGTGCATGGACCCTTCCCGGCCCACACACAGCAGGAAGGTGGCAAAAGCTGAGCCCACAGGCTTGGCCAGGGTCTTCCCACTGGGGGCATTTTGCTGGGACCACAGGCATCTGCCCTCTCCCCTCTGTTCCAGGGGGCTTATCAGGCAATGTTGAGGGGCTGGGAGTTTGAAGGGTGGGGTACAGAGAGCCCTCAGCGGACCTCTGGTTCCGTCTAAAGACACCAAGGGAGGAAATGAACTCCAAACCAAGTGTCCAGCAGCAGAGAGGCTAGTGAGGGGGAGGGCCTCGGGGCAGCTCCCAGGGGGTCGGGGGAGAGAGGGGAACTTGCCAGGCAGGAGGGTGGGCAACAGCCCAGGGTTGGCAAGGTGAGGGCTTGGCCGCCCCGGGTCCCTCCGGAAACAGGCCGCGTGGGCAGGACCCTGCCGCGCTCAGGGCTCCTGGCCAACGAGGCCTGAGCGGAGCTGGTTTAAGCAGAAAGGAGGAGTTCAAGTTCGAAGGACATGGGAGGGTCCCCTGGAATCCCGGGGGGGGAAAGAGCTGCCAAGCCTTGAGGCAGCTGGAGCCCGAGCGGCCTGCCGGGCTGCTGACGGGAGGCGTTCCTCTCCCGGGTCTCTGCCTCCGCTCGCACGTCTTTGCTTCGCCTTTCCTCTCTGCGGAGCAGCTTCTCTGCTTGTCCTGCACTTGATGGCAGAAACCAGCTCCCGCCACCTCCATGGCACCAAGCTTACACGTGACCAGGTCAAATCCTTGGCAGAAACCAGCTGCAAACTGCCCTGCTTCCACCTTCCTAGGAAAGGCCGACCCAGCTCGGCCAGGTCCCCCTCCCCCTGCTCAGAACAAGGGTCTCTGTATCCACGGGCCGCTGTGTAGGGAGGGCTGGGCCCTGCCCACTCCAAACCTGCTGCGGGGAGGGCGTTCAGAGAAGAGGTGTGCTCCTCCACAGAGAACCTGCAAACCACCGAGGCTGGGCGGGGGAGGGGGCCTGGGGGTGTGGTGGGCATCAGTGACCTGGCAGTGACTTGGTAGATTTGAGAGGGAGACGGGGCAGGGAGGTCAAAACAGGAAGCTGTTGCTCTACAGTGAGTTTGATGATTGGCGTCTGGTGTTAGGTGGTGCCAGTGAGATGGGGGTTCTCTGAAGACCTCTGGGACAGGGGCTGATGCCCCCAGGCCTCTCTCCCTCCCATCCCCTCCGGCTTCTCTGCTGATAGCCTTCTGGTGCCTGCTGTTGGCATTAAACCTTTATCTGCCAAGCCCAGTCCCAGCATCCCCAACGGGTGGAGAGCAGGCCGCCTCTCCGTTCCACAGGGATGTTCCCCGGGCCTGGTATCTCGTGACTCATGCGGTCCGCTCATGCTTGCTGTTCTAGACATGCTCTAGCCCCAGAGGTGGGGCTGCCCTTGGTGGAATGTGGCAGCTGTTGAACATCTGGCGAGCAATGCAGCCCAGCAACTGAGCAGTGGAAGGTGGGGTGGCCCCGGCCCTGCAGAATGTCTGACCCGGGGCCAACCAGCCCAACTGGCCCCCTGAGCCCGGCCCAGGGAGTGAGTCCCGGGGCTTTGCTCTGAGTGGTCTGCAGGTGGAACCTCTCCCATCAGCCAAGGGAGGGGACTCCTAAGCCTGCGTCCCTCCCAGCTCTGCTCCCTGCTTGAAACCCTGATGGTCCTGTTCTCACAGCCCCTGCTGGGTGAGAGGGGCTTGCTTCCTCCATTCTGCAGCCAGGAAACAGGCTCAGACATGTCAGGTGCCTCGTCCAAGGTCACACGGTTTGGCCAGATCCAAACCCTAGAGGTGGATTAGGAAGGAGAATTCCTGGAACCAAGCCCCCGGGACATGCTCCGAGCGAGTATGTGCATGGGGGGAGGGGGGAAGGGGGCGGGGAGACATCACTGGTGACCAGGTGTGCTGTTTGCCCAGGGCAGTCCCCGTCTATGCCTGTGACGCCAGGTACCTGTGACACCAGCATCATTGTTAGGAGGGCCACCTCTCATTCTCAGAAATGACCCGCTTTGGACAGGAAACTCCAGGGTCACCCTGTCACTCCTGCATTCCTGCACGGTCTCCACCCCGAGTGCAACCCTTCCCGAGCTCGAGGCTCAGGTACCGTCCAGGTGGACTTGCGCTGCAGACATCCGCTTCCTGGCTCTGCTCTTCTGTAAAATGGGAGTGTGAGTCCCATTTCAGAGAGTTTTTAGAATCAATGGCTTACATAGATCCGGTATTGATCCTGTGCACAGTGAGTGCTCAAGACAAGCGGTTATATTAACAAAACACAAACTCATTCTAATTTTTAAAAAAATATATATATATTTTATTGATTTCAGATAAGAAGGGAGAGGGAGAGATAGAAACGTCAATGATGAGAGAGAATCATCAATCAGCTGCCTCCTGCACGCCCCACACTGGGGATGGAGCCAGCAACCCGGTCCTGTGCCTCACGGGGGGCGGGGGGCGGGGGGGGTGGAGATTGAGCCAGGACCTCCCGGTTCGCAAGTCGATGCTCAACTACCGAGCCACCCCAGCCGGGCTTGTTTTAATTGATTTCGTGTCGCTGATGTCCCAACGGCGCTTTGTCATTATGCATCTCCCCTCACCCCCAACACAACTAAACGATTTTATAGTTTTCTTCAAGAGTTAGAAACGAGGACTGGGGGCGCGCACCTCCCGTCTAGAAGTGCACACTCGCGTCGGGCGCATTGGGCGAGTAACGTAACGGCCCGGTGGGTGGCGCAATCACTCCCCGCCGCTGCTCCCGCATTTGCTTCCAGCAGCTACTCCAAGTGTGCGAACTGAGACCGTCCCCGTTTACTTTACGGGGAACCGCGGCCCGGACGGGAAAGGGACTTGCGAAGAAGGTCCCGGGAAGAGCAGGGAGGGAGGCGCCCACGGGCGGCCCCGCGCGTGCATTTTCCGCGTCCTCCAGCAGAGGGGCGGGCGGCGGGCTGGGCGTCCCGCATAATAGCCGCTTTGATGCCGGCGGCCGGGCGGCGGGAGGGGAGGGAGGCGGGCCAGAGGGGAGGCCGGGAGAGGTGTGTCCGGCCGCCCGCGCCTTCCCTCCGCCCCTCGGTGCTGCCGCCACACGCCGCGGGAGCTCGAACCGGGCGCCAGTCCCTCCTGCTTGTTCCTCGCCGCGGCCGCGAAGCCCCAAGCCGGCGGGAGCCCCGCGTTCACCATGTCGGTCGCGCCCAGCAACAGGTTTCAAGGTAGGCGCCGCTCTCCCCGCTCTCCCCGCTCTCCCCGCTCTCCCGCACCCCTCCCCGCCCGGCGCGCTGTCCCGGGTCTCCCGGCCGCGCACGTTGTGCCCCCGCCCGCCCGCCACCTGTGCGCACCGGCGGGCCGCGGGCTGCAGCGCGCAGGAAGTGGGCCCCGGGAGACCCCCGCTTCCCGGGCTGCTCTTTGTCTCCTCCAGGAGGGAAGGCGTTCGGCATGCTCAAAGCCCGGCAGGAGCGGCGGCTGGCCGAGATCAACCGGGTAAGTGCGAGCCGCCGCCTTCGCTTTGCGAGCCCCGCCGCGAGGGCAGCTTGCGGGTCGCCGGAGCCGCGCGCCGCTGGTCCCCCAAAGCTCCCAGCGCCCCGCGGGGCCCACCTCCATCTGCGAGGCTGTGTCCTCCTTCCTCTTCCCCCCCGTGCCGGGCTCCCCCCAATTTCCTCCCTCCTCCCCTGCCCCTGTGCCTCCAGGTAGGTTCCCCCTCACCCCCTCCACTCCGCTCTGGACCTGGCGTCTCGGGTTGCAAGTTGTTACTCTTAGACTAGGAGGTAGGGCCGGGCGGGGAGCTTGGATACCAGCCTGCCCGCACCCCCCCCTCCACGCCCCCCAAGCCCACCTGGGACCCGCCGCAGGAATGTCTGGTTACACAGCCGGGAGAGGCTCAGAGAGGCTACGCGCGGCTGCCCAGCAAGTGTGGGTCAGGCTGGCGTTAGCTCCCCGGGCTCCAGACTGGCAGGCCAGTGCCCTCTCCACCACAGAAAATGCTGGTCTCCCACCTGCCCTCACGCCCACCCTCGCAACTCTTTCCCACTCCCACGTGTAGGGAAGGCTCCCCTAGAGCCTCCATGCTTTCCTTGCCGCTCCTGGTGGGTTTCTATAAAGAAAGGCATCCGCGTTGCCAGGCACACGGTGTAGTGAGCGGGCAGATTCTGGAAGATAAGGAAAAGTGTCACAGCCTGCCGGGATTGGCCAGACCAGAGGCCCCGTAGCCAGCTCTGGGTCTCCACCGAGGAGTTGCCCTGGGGTCAGCAGGGGAAGGCCTGCCGTGGGCTTGGTCCAGCACCAGCCCGAGGGAAGACCTCCGTGGAAGGTGCTAGAATTATTCCCTGGGGAGGACGTCTCCCAAGCTCCTTCTAACTGGCTGTGGAGGCATGCCCACTGAAACGAGGCTGGGCACTCCCCCTGGCTGGTTTCTTAGGGCCGCTGAGCACCCAGGGTCCCAGCCCAGCTCTGAGTCCCAAAGTGGGAAGCTGGTGGGGTCAGCGGGGTCCTGGGGGAGGCTGTGGGGCGCTGCGGGGGCGGGGGGGAGGCAGGCACTGCATGGTTGCAGTATTTCAGTGGCGGTCGGGGGGGGGGGGGGGGGGGGCGGGGCTTGCAGTCTGGACTCCCTCTTTGGTCTTCTTGGATTGTCTAGAACTAGGCAGCCTGTCTGATTTCATCCCACTGGCTGTAGGAATTTCGGGGAGGACTCTGGGGACCCCAGGGTGCCTCATTGCCATCCCTACCCTGCCTGTTGCTGTGGTCGTGAGCACAGCCGGAAGGGAGCCTGGGTGTCTGGCTGGGATCTCAGGGGTCTAGGGCTAGGCTGTTGGGCCCCCTCCCAGGCCAGTCTGCAGCCTGCAGGCCTTGGCTGTGCTTGTCCTCTGGACAGGCGCCTGGAACCCTGACCTCATACAGCCCCCTGGGCCACTGGGCCGGGTGGGTTCCAAGCTGGCCGAGTCCACCCACAGCCGGCAGGACCTTGAGCCAGAGACAGCTGGGGATGGGGAGAGGTGAACTGCCGTTGGACAAGCCAGAGGAGCTGCAAGTGTGGGACTTCCGTGCCAGCCCCACCCACGGAGGGGGCAGACTGTGGGGAAGCTACAGGGTTGTTTTGGGAGGGCGACGGGGTTGGCTCAGAAAGGGGGGCTGGGCTGGGCAGCGCTGGACTGGAGAGGGTGAGCAGGAAGCTGTGTCTACCCCGCTTGGGATGCCCAGAAAGGGCAAGCATAAGGCCAATGCCACACAGAAGCCCGAGGCAGAGCTTGCAGTCTAGCACCCTTTCGCTGCCCAGATGCTATTCTGCAGCTGCTGTGTGAGCCAGGCCGCTGGGGCGCGGGGCTCTGGGCCCCCGGAGGAAGGAGGCTCCAGGACCAAACCCGAAACTTGAGCTGCTTCCCACCGCAGTGGGTGGAGGTGGCCCCGCCAAGGCTTGGGAGGGGAGGGAAGGGGAGGGGAGGGGAGGGGAAGGGTGTTGTTGGCTCTCTGACCTTGAACCAGGCATCTGAGATAATGGCAGTCAGGGTTGTTGTGATTTTGCAGCGATATAATCTATGTAAGGCACATAAGGAGAGCTGGCTGCTGTCACGATTGTTATCGTGGGTTTGTTTAGGACTTAAAGGCGCAGGGAGTGGAAACCAAGGCTGAGATCGGCCCCTGCCCCTGCCCCTGCCCCTGCCCCTGCCCCTGCCCCTGCCGGCCGCGCAGCCTTGGCCTGGAAGAGCCTTCGTCTTCCCCGCCTGAAATGGGAGCAGTGGTCCCTGCCCTGCTCCAGGCCCCAACAATCCGGGCCCCAACAATCAGTGGAGGTGAGCGGATGAAGCTCTTCGCAGACTCGGAGGGAGTCACTCTGGGGGTCTGGGCCCGTTTCACCCATGGCCATGGCCATAGTGGGGGCTCCCTGGAGTGGACAGGTTCTAGAGGGAACCATGTGGGCAGCCACTGGCCTTCCTTTGGGGTTCAGCTTCACTGCCCCCCTGGAGTGGGGGGCTGGACTGAGCCGCTGCCCGGCAACATCGAGGAAGTCGGAAGCTGTGAAGGACAGGGCTTCGTGCCCACTGCGTGAGCTCGGGCACCTCTGTGGCTGCTGCTGGGGCAGAGCCTAGCGGGCTGGCAGCTCTGGGGGCATCTAGGATCAACATCCCAGTTCCTTTGGGGGCTTTTATCCCCCCACTCCTCAGGGTGGGCCAGCTTCCGAAGGGCGGCAGGGCAGCTCAGTCTTAGCTGTTGTTACTGTAAGGGATTCAGGAGTGGAAATAGACTTGGGTGGACCCGGACGTCCTGGCCGCGCTGGATGGAAAGGTACTCTTTGGGTTTCACTGTAGCTTTTGCTATCGTTTTCTGAGCACTTGGCGTGTGCCAGGCAGTGTGCCAGGCGTGCTTGGGGCATCATCGCGTTGATGGCGTGCTCTGACCCTCTGAGTGTGGATTCCCGTGTTACAGAAAACAAGGCTCGGAGGAGGTTGAGTCCGTTGCCTGGGTTTAAACAGCGGCGCGTGCAGCCAGCCTGCTCTCTGTCTCCGCACCATGGAGCAGGCAGGCTGGGCGCACACCTCCTACTCCCCCCACATAGCTGACATTCTCCCAGCCCTGATGGCATGGCAGGTGACCCCAGGCCAGCAGGCCCAACCTTATATGGCAACAGAACACATTCCCTCCAGCTTTGCATGGGAAGAGAGAGAAGTGGTGGGGCTGGTGGGTGCCCTTATCCTTGGGACCTCGGAGGGGCGGGGGTGGGAGGGTGGGGGGAGCCTGCAGGCCTTGGGGGTAGGGAGGCTGCCGCTTGAGCCGGCCAGAGACCAGGATCTGTAACCAAACAGGAGGTGGGCCTGGCGCTGACCTGCATCATCTCCCTGACTCCTGTCAAAGGAACGTTGGATGACAAACATGCGCCCTGAGAACGTGTGTAAACATCGCCAGGGGACACGGCTTAACGGGGCCGCCCATTTTAGAGATGAGGAAACAGAGGCTGTCAGGTGAAGTCACCTGCCCGAGGCCCTCCAAGCCAGGAAGTGAGAGTCAAGGAGTCTGGCTTCAGACGCCGCCCATGGCCTGGCCTGGCCCCTGTCCACCAGGTGGCCATGGCCTAGCTGTGACACAGGCCTCTCTTGCTTACCTGGATAAAGATCTCTGGCCACCGTCCCGCCCTCCCAGCCCTCCTGGGTCGAATGAAGGGCACTCAGCGTTCCCTGTAGCATTTACATGCCTCGTGGCTATTTCAGGGCCCACGTGCCATCTGTGCTGGGAAGAGCTGGGCACGACAGGCTGTGTCTCTCTGCCCAGAGGGGTATCTGTCCCCAGCGCCTCCCGAGCAGTGGGGGACCTCTGAGACCTGACCCAGGTACTACGCAGGTGTGTCTTTTCCTGTGTACTGGCAGTGCCACTGTGTCCCTGCCCAGGTGAATGTGCCCAGCTGGCATCACCGGGCACCCGTCTCTCTTGCTCTTCCTTAATATATTATAAAGGAGGTGGTGATAAGCGGCCACGTGAGCCTCCGAGGATTCAGTGTCCCCACAGGTCCAGCCAGTCACGACCTCAGTGTGGCCATGTCACAGGAAGCGAGAGATGGAATTTCTGCAGGGTCTGCGGTATTGGTGTAGTCGATGGGGTGTTTTTCTTCAGCTGCCCCATCTGTTGGCGAGGACACAGCGTCCGGATGAGGCCCCAGAGCTGCTGTGGGGAATGTGAGCCTGCTGTCCTTGCGGGTGCATGTTACAAGCTCCGTCTACGTGCCAGGCACCAGGCTGGGCATTGGTGGCCTGGTCCTGGCCCTTTAAGAACCTGTGTTCTGCGTCAGAGGCCTGACGGCCTGGTATGGTACCACCTGGCCTTGGGGTTTTCGCCCAGGGTTTCAGCCACCAGCCCCTTGGATGGCCTCCAAGTTGGTGATATCCGCCCGTCCCAAAATTCTGCTGCAGCTCATACATAAAGACGAGCCTGGAGGGCCAGGAGCAAGCATCCGGGAGCAGGTGCTAGAGGTACCGGCCCAGAAAGAGAGTGAAGTGTGGGGGAATCAGGCAGGTGGCAGGGGTCCGGGCGGCCCGCCTCTGCTGGTGTTGGAAACGGCCCTCCCCGGCATGAGCGCTGGGATGGGACTCCTGGAGGCGGGGGAGATTCTGATGGGCTCAGGGGTTATAGAGGACCAAGGGGAGCCGCAGTGGCAGGCGTGGCTGCGGGCGCTGACCCCC
Organism: Corynorhinus townsendii; assembly: GCA_026230045.1. Lineage (NCBI taxonomy): Eukaryota > Metazoa > Chordata > Mammalia > Chiroptera > Vespertilionidae > Corynorhinus > Corynorhinus townsendii. The sequence goes on from JAPDVU010000005.1 coordinate 174,078,978, forward strand.
AGGCCTGAGAGGGGCGCGCTCGGCCCCGTGTGGGTGGACTGTCACTGCTAGGTCAGCCAGGTGTCCAAAGTAGAGCTTGCTCTTGCGGAGGGATGGCCATCCCAAGACTCGCCAGCGGGACTTGGTGGCACAGTGTAGGACAGGGAGTTGTGGCTGGGTCCCCTCCTTGCCCTTCTCCTGCTCACAGTTCTCTCTCTGGGTGATCCAAACGCAGAATGATAATTGCTAGCCCTTAGGAAGGGTCTGTGTAGTTCGCTCACTTCACCCAACCCAACGAGGAGACGCTGTTATTATGACCCCATTTCACAGATGGGGAAACCGAGGCCCAGAGCGGTAAAGCGAGTTGCCCAGGGCTACAGAGCTCCGAAGTGCTGGGTCTGGGATTTGAACCCTGGCACCCTGATTCAACTGCCCTCCTCGCCCCGTTGACCCCCAACACCCTGCACTCGGAGATTATGTGAGGCTTCCGACCACGTGGCTTTAGGCGAGACCCTTCCCACCTGAGGCCTCCGTTTCCCCAGACACTGAACAAAGAGGCCCAGCCGGATGCTCCACATTCTGTGGCCGGGTGGATGTTTTAATAGCTCTGTCACCATCCAGAGCCTTGCCTGTGGACACCCCGGCTTGGGGAGTGACTGCTCAGCTCACGGCTTCCTGTTTCCGACCCCAGGCTGCTGCCCGCTTGCTTTTCCTGGCTCTTTGCCAGGGACTGCCCAGGCCACCAGGCCTCTGAGCCTGCCCCTCTGCATAGTAACGGTCACTCTCAGAGCCCCTCACACCTGGAGGCCTGACAGCAGTTCCTGCAGCTGGAAACACGTGTCACTGGGGACAGTGGGCTGGAGTGGGAGGGGGAGTGGGGGTAGCGTACACACCCCTCCCCCACCCCATCCCCTGGAGGGTTCCGGGTGGGCCCTGGCTCTGGAATAACCTCCTCCTGCAGCTGCCCGGGAGGAAATAGCTCCTGGTGTTGACTTTCTTTGCGCAGGCCACCGTCTCCGTGTTCAGGGCAGCGAGGGAGCTGGGGCGGTGAAGGGAGATAGCTCCAGGACTGGTGAAACGTCATCATCTGGAGCAGCTGAGCAGCCTCCCTGGCCTCAGTTGTCCCATCTGTCAAGTGGGGAGGCGCCGAGAGGGGAAAGGGACATCGTGAGCAGCCTACGTCGGGGAAGGAGGCGTGCTTCCGGTCTTTTCACTGGGCCACGTGGTCTGGGTGATGCGCTGAGGTTGCAGTGGCGCGTGCGGGTAGAAATGGAAGTTAGAAGACGGCAGGCTGCAGCTCACACTGATTCAGCGCTTACAGGTGCCAGGCGCTGTGCCGAGCACGTCACAGGAATTTCCTTACATACTGTCCCTCTCAGAACAAGCCCGTGAGATGTTTGCAGCCTCCCTACAGAGGGGGAAACTGAGGCACAGGCCAGCGAAGGACTTTCCACACAGCTGCCAAGTGGCTCACACCCAGCCGTTCTGGCTCCAGCGTGCCCTCTTTGCGTTTCGGCTTTTGCTTTTCTTCCGAAGGGGGCTGACCTCTCTCTCTGTCTCCTCTGCCTGGGGACCCAGAGTCAGGGCAGCCAGGGGTCCTGGAGTCTGCACAGACAGGACGCCTGCCCACTGGGCATGGCTGGGCCCGGAGGATGGGCAAGGATGTGGGGGGGCAGACCACCTGAAGGCGAGGAGGCCGCGGGCTGCGCATGAGCAGGAACCAAGACTCCGAAGCTTGGAGGTGGGGAGGGGAGCTGGCAGCCCAGCCAGTGGCTCCCGCTTCTGCCGCCCGCCTTCCCCGGCCCCTGCCAAAGGCAAGTCCTCACAGCTGCCCACGCCCAGGGCCAGCAAGGGCTGCCTACCCGCCCACAGTGGGCCAGCTGCTTTTCCCACCCCTGGTCACTCTGTGGCTCAAGCATTTGTCACTTTTGGCTCTAAGAAAAAAATGTGATTCTAATCTCTGAGTCACCCCCCCCCCCCCCCCCGTCTCTGTCCCACACTGCACGTGCTTTTGCAAAGCTGCCTTACCATTTCAGGGGGGAGAGTGGAAAAAGTCATTCTGGCTAAATGGCAGGCTTCTCCATTCATTCAACAGATGTTTAGGAAGGGCCTACGACTAGGTGCTGGGTGCTAAGTACCTGGGAGGCGCAAGACAATAAACAGGTGCTTCTAGAACTTGTGGCTGCAGGCTGGCCTCCTCCCATCATCCTCCCGACACCCACTTCCTCGGGGCACTCACCTTTCCAGCTCTGCAGGCGGAGCCCACACGCCTCCTCTGTGGGCTGTAAGCCCAGCTCGGCCACTTGTTGGCTGTGCTGCTTTGAGCTTGTTACTTATCCTCTCTGAGTCTGGAGTCAGGCACTCATCCTGCAGATATTTATTGAGCACCTACTATGCGGAACCTACCTTCTCACAGCGGGAGACGGGCGATGAACAATACCTTTTAATGAGCAATTACATTGCGTTAGGAGGGGATTCAGCCCATGGGAGAGAAGGCAATGCCCCGGAAGGTAAGGCGGTTGGAAGTGGAGGCAGGGGCTGCAGTGGGGTGCGTGGGGATCGGCCTCATTCAGAAGGTGACAATTAAGCAAAGGCTTGAAGAGGGCGAGGGAGAGAGCCGTGTAGAAATGTGGAGGTGCCCGGCAAGTGTGGCTCAGTGGTTGAGCATCGACCTATGAACCAGGAGGGCACGGTCTGATTCCTGGTCAGGGCACATGCCCAGGTTGTGGGCTTGATCCCCAGTAGGGGGCGTGCAGGAGGCAGCCAATCAATGATTCTCTCTCATCAGCGATGTTTCTCTCTCCCTCTCCCTTCCTTGCTGAAATAATAAAAATATATGAAGAAAAAGAAAAAGAAACGTGGAGATGAGAGGTGCAGGCAGGAGGCCCCGTAGAGCGAAGTCCCAGTGGGAGCTAGCCGGCCGGCCGATCCAGCCAAGGGCAGTGGTTCTCACACACCGCTGTGCCCGCCGCACTCTTGTCCTTGCTCTCGCTCGCTGCCTGGCTGTTCCATGTTCATCTCTGTGTGATTTGCCTCCAACACCCAAGCCCATGCCCTACGCCTTGAGCCCCGTCGGCCTGGATTCTGAGAGGTGGCCAGGACACATTCCTAAGGGCTCCGGCCGGGGCAGGATTTCTGGTCAACCAGGACGTGGGAGCTGGGAGAGCCCCAGAAGCCGGGCCTTGCCTGTGCCTCCCGCCGCCCCGAAGGTGTCCCTGTCCCTTACCCCCAAGGCTGGGAGCGACTCCCATTCGTCCCTCTGCGGGACAGGTTTGGGGTCTGTGACCCCGGGAGGTGCCTGGTTTGCACAGGGTCACAGACAGGAGTTCATTTCCTACTTTGGGTCCGCGGTGGAAAGAGCAGAGAGGCAGCCGAGGGGAAGGGGAGTCCTGGCCGGGGCAGCCGGAGAAGGTTCCAGCTCCAGCTGAGTGGAGGCGGGGCTGTGCGCCGTGCATGTAGCGAGGCCCCGGGCCGCCCTCCACCAGGCTGCTGGGGGCACAGGTCCTGGCATCTGGTAGGCCCAGGTGCCAGCCCAACCTGCGTTTCCCCAGCTGCCCAGACGGACTTGAGACGTGTTCCTCGAGCTCTGTGGTCCTCCTGTTCTTCCCTGCAAAACCAGTATAATAGGGTTCTGATGGCTCCCACGGCAAGCGAGTCGTGTTGGCAGGTGGGTTTCTCCTTCTGTCAGAGGGCGCTGGGTTCCCACGCAGACACTTGGGCCCTGGAACGGGTCAGGTTCTGCCTCAGCCTAAGTCACCCCGTGGCTTAGTGAGCACGGACGGACCAGCTTGGTCCCCAACGAAGGACAGGTGCCTGAAGAGGTGGGCACACTTGTGCCACTTACAGTGGGTAAGGAGGGGACTGAGATCCGAACCCGGAGTGCTTTCGCATCCATTAGGCTTTTTGTCATTCTCTTGTTCCACTTGAAGCCTCTAGGGCAGCGGTTCTCAACCTTCCTGATGCCGCGACCCTTTCATGCAGGTCCTCATGTTGTGGTGACCCCCAACCATAAAATTATTTTCGTTGCTACTTCATAACTGTAACTTTGCTACTGTAATCAATCGTCATGTAAAGATCTGTGTTTTCCGATGGTCTTAGGCTCTACAACAGCGGTTCTCAACCTGTGGGTCGCCTAAGACCATCGGAAAACACAGATATGTACATGACGATTCATAACAGTAGCAAAATGACAGTTATGAAGTAGCAGCGAAAGTAATGTTATGGTTGGGGGGTCCCCACAACATGAGGAACTGCATGAAAGGGTCGCAGCCTCAGGAAGGTTGAGAACCGCTGCGCTAGGAGGTTTACACGACAGGCTGGGGAGGTAGTGAGTTCCCTGTCCTAGGAGATGTGTAAGTACAGGCACAGCTTAGCGGGAAGTAGCAGCAGGAATTTAGAAACAGATTGAGTGTCTGACTGAGGCCACTGACCACCACTTTGCACACTCCCTGTCATCTTAGGACAAGGACTCGTTCTTACTTGCCTTGGTCTCCCCTGCTCCCTTGCTGCCTGGCACACAGCAGGGCACCCTGTGGTCCCTCCAAAACTGGTGAATGAATGAGTGAGTGAGTGAATGAGGGGTGACGCCCATGTCCAGTCGGCTCAGTAATGAGGAAAGTGCGGTCCAGAGAAGAGAGGGCATTTGCGGTGTCCGGCGCTAGGGTGGGCATACACCCTCTGCTTCCCCGCCTGCACGCGGGTTCTAGGGTGGCTGGAAGGTTAGCGACGACCCCCTGTGCTGGCGGATCAGGGGCTTACGAATGGGCAGCTTTTGTTTTAAAGCCAGGTGCATGCCCGCCATCTGCCCATCTTCAAGGGTCGAGGTCAAGGGTATAGACTTCGACCGAGATGGAGCTGAGTTGGAGCTCCGGCTGTGTGAGCCTCAGTTTTCTCATCTGTAAAATGGGCAACTGTTGGGTCCACTGGCGGATCCCAAGAGAGCATGCGGGTGACTGCTTCACGCTGAGTGCTCTAGTTGGTGGCCCCGACCCTCCCTGTCTGGTTCGGAAAGGACTCATTGGAATCTCTCCCAGCACCTGTTTTACAGGTGCGGGCGCGGAGGACAGGGGTAAGTGACCTCCCAAGCAACGCAGTCACTTTCTGGCGGGAGCAGAGAGAATAACGCGGCGGGTGCTCTTTATTGAGCGCTTGCTGTGTGCCAAGAGTCATACACGCACTCTCCTGGATTCTCAGACAGCCTCCGGAAGTAGCTGTGATGGCAATACCCGCTCGGGGAGAAAGCACTGGAAAACCGAGAGGAATTGGTGTGCTAGGGTCACATACCTAAGAAGTTCGTGCTGGAGCCAGGCGGCTTGTCTTGGGGCTCATTGCTCCCGGGACCCCAGAGCGGGGTGCCCGGGGGGAGGCAGGTCCCTGCACCGGCCGTTCCGTTTGATTGAAGGTGTTTCATCTTCTGGAGCAGACCCTCGGGGCCCCGCCCCAGCCTCGGAGCCCACTTGCTGCGCGCGGGCTGGCGCGTCTGGCCTGGCGGGAGAGGAGGCCGGCGCTGGGCCTCCCGCAGGCGAGCCCTGCCTGCTGCCCCCGGCTCAGCCCTGTCCTCTCGCCTCTCTAGGAGTTTCTCTGTGACCAGAAGTACAGCGATGAAGAGGACCTGCCAGAAAAGCTCTCAGCCTTCAAAGGTGAGCGGGGCTGGCTGCCCCACCCCCCAACCCCCCACATGTAGGATTCCTTACCCCCGCAGGGCCAGGCTGCACCCGTTTCATCCAGAATGCCCCTGCTCCTGGTGGGCTGCAGAGCACGGTGCCCAGTGAGAGGGGGCCAGGCCCCTCCACGGCCTCCAGGCCCCCCCCCCCCGGCCCCTTCACCCTCTCCTGGAGGCCTCAGTCTGCCCCTGCCCCTCTCCCCACAGCTGCCCCACAGGCTCAGGTTGGCTCCTGCCACCGCTGCCCAGGCCCTGCTCGCTCCGGGGCCCCAGCACACAATCAGGTCTTTGTAGCCGCCCTGGCCTCTCCCCCTCCAGCTCTCCCCTCCAGCGGGAGCGCCGGGAGCCCCTGTGGAGAATGGACGTTTGTGTCTGCGCAGTGGGCCAGGGGCAGAGTCTCTGCCCATTGAATCCCAGCAGCGCGGCATGAAAAGCAAACAGGGCTGGGAGCCCGCGCGCACGTGGGGAGGGGGCGCATAAAGGTCCCTCTGTTCCGTGGGCCGGGCCGCGGCTGGAGACAGGAGAGGAGCCCTGCGCGCAGGAGCAGGCGGAGCCACCTTTCCTGCGGGGGGGGGGGGGGTGGGGATTGCGCACACGGGGCGCCCTGCAGGACCACGTGAGGCTGCATCCCCCCAAAGCCGAGGCACCTGCCCAGTCTCCTCGCATTCCTACACTGTGGTTGTCCGGGGCAGGACACCAAGGGCTAAGCACGTGCAGTTGACCTGGGGGTTGTGGGCGCCCTGAATCATCCCCGTCAGCCAGGAGGGAGGGGGTGCCATCTTTCACTTACGGAGAAAGTCAGCTCAGAGAGGGAGGGTCACGTGCCTGGGCTCCCGCAGCTCGCCCTGGGCAGAGTTGGGCCTTGGACCTGACCTCAAAACCCCCGCTCTTAACCACTACGCCATGGTGTTTTTTACACTAAAAACACAAAAGAGCTAGAACCGAGATAGCCCTCCCCCTGCCAATCATCCACAGGAGAGCCTGGCGAGGGAGGAGCAGCCCTTCCTCCCTCTAGTCTCTGATGGGTCACTCTTCAAAGGTGGCCCTGGGAAAAGGGACAGGTCTCTGCGTAGTAGGTGCTTTGTGGGGGGGGAGGGGGTGCCCAATTAGAAAGGCTGGGAACTCTGAAGCCTGAGGAGCCCTGTGACTACCTGGGAGGGCATTCCAGGCAGAGGGTGGCAAGCCCAGTGGGAGCCAGTGGAGACGGGCCAGGCACGGCAGGCCAGTGGGTGGAGCGGAGGGGACAGAGGGCGAGGCAGCCTGAGAGGCTGGAGCACAGGTGCTCCTGCAGGGCACGGGGCCTCGAGGACCCTGGGAGGACCTGGCTCTTTCGCTGGCTGCTCCATGCAGAGGCGACCGGAGGGCCCTGCTCTCCTGGGCCGGGTGCCCTGCCCGCGGCCATGGGGCTTGTGTGCACACACCGGCCCTGACAGAAGGTGCCAAGGTGCTCACGTCACTCTCGCTTGTTACTGGGGTTCCCTGGACCCCTGGATCGGGGACGCTTGGTTCAGTCTGTAGGTGAGCTTGGTGGGGAGGGTAGGCCACGGGCATTCCTCTGGGAAGAGCGTTGGCTTCTCGGTGTTGCCCACGACCAAAAGGTTCCGGACCACAGGGGATCCTTACCGGCGGTGCCCACACCTGGCTGCCCGTTAGAACCTCCAAGGCACCCCGCAAGCGTGCAGTTCCCGCTCCTGCCCCGCCCTTCTCCCCGCCCCCCCATCAGCCTCTTCAGGGCCAGAATCTATTGTAGTCACTGCAGCCGATTGAACGCAGCCAGCCGTCACTGGTGGGACCTGGAAGGAAACAGCTGTCTTGCGTGGGAGAGGGTCAGAGTGACCCCTGCACGCCTCTCCCCCTGGCGCCCATCGCGGAGGAGTGCAGGCGGGACGAGCTCAGCTAAGATGATGGAGCTCGTGCTGAGACCCCCACGTGGATGAGGAGTTAGGTGTGGGCTCCCCAAGGACCTGGCCAGTTCCCTCAGGGGGGTCAGTGGGACCCACAGGGGCCACCCTTCTTCGAAGCTAATGCCAGTTTTTGCTCTGATTTCCAGAGAAGTACATGGAGTTTGACCTGAACAATGAAGGCGAGATTGGTGAGTGAGGCCTGAGTGTTGGGGGACCAGGGTGCGTGGTGGGTGGCCGGTGGGAAGGTCCAGAGCCGCACAGACTCGCCTGATGGGTGAGGTGTCAGGAGCGAGACGCGCACACACCGGAGCCTTCCGGGTGGGCTGGGCCAGCTGAGCCCGGGTGCCTTCACCCTGATCCATCGCCCCCAAGCTTCTCTTCCCACGTTTCCCTCCCCGATCCCTCGCTGCCCACACCTCGGCCTCCCACCCCAGGGGACCCAGCGCAGAGTGCCACCCCCGCCACCGGGGCTGGAGGCGCTCAAGCTTTGGACGCCCTACCGAGGGGGCTGGCCTTTCCTTGGTCCCCGAGCCTCCTCCCATCTGTCCACTGTTCTGCACTTGACAAAGTGCCTCGTGTCATTGGGTCCCTCCTCCAGCAGACCCTCATCCTGTCCCACCATCCAGATGCCGCGGGTGACAAACACCTGTCCCCTGGCACTTACACTCAAGACCATGTCTTGACCTTCACCAGTAGCGAGGCTGGCTTAATCATCCCCATTTCACAGCTGAGGAAACAGAGGCTCAGAGAGATTAGACGACTTGCTCCGGGCGTGGGGTTGGTAGGGGGCAGGCCCGGGTTCCCGTCCCTCCTCTGGTTCACCCTGAACTCCAGTGTTGCCGCGTTTCTACTCCTCTGTCTGCTCTCTTTCTTCCCCCTTTCGAATATTTTTATTTTTCTTCTTCAGAAAAAAAAATGTATCAAGCTCATACATTTTCGAGAGAAAAAATGTTGGAAAGCCCAGCAAAGCACAAAGACAGATAGGCGTCACCCCAGCCCACCGCCCAGAAGTAACTGCTCTGTGCGATTGATGTCCTTCCACTCTTTGTTCTACTCACAAATGCTGTTCTATAGCGTTTTTAGAACCTCCTTTATTTTAAAAAGTAACGTATTGTGAGTATTTTGACATATGACTTACTTTCCTTTTGAAATATAATCAGTGGCTGCGTAATATTCCTTTGTGGGGATGGCCCATAATTCATTCGGCCAACGCCCTCGTGCCATTGATAATCCCGCGAAGACCATCTTTGTATGTGAATCTTTGTCCACATGATTTCTTCAATCTCAGGAATTAAACATGCCGGTCAAAGGTTTTTGAAGCATCCTGCCAAATGGCCTTCCAGAAAGTTCTTGCCAGCTTCAAGTCTGGCCAGTAGCTGTGGGAGCCCTTTCACTCCTTCCTGCAGAGGCTGCCCAGCTTTCTTTGAAATGCCCTGGACATCCTGGCACCTAGGGGCCTGGCACGGGTTCTGCCTGCCCTGCCTCTCGGGTGAGCTGGCTACACGGCCGGCCCTAAACCTGCCTGCCGCACCCCCTCTCCCGCCACCCTCTGCTGACCATTGTTCACGGAACAATCCCAAGGAAATTGCCTCAGATCTTGGGAGCCGGGTGGTCAGAGGCAGGGCTCCTCGGGGCGCAGTGATTTTCTGGTGCCTCCCTTGTTTTTCTGGAATTTTGTTCTTTTGTTGGCTTTCCTGCTCGGCAGGGTATTTTTGGATCCTCTCCCTTCTGGCCAAAGTGGTGCCCGAGGACTGCAGGGGGGCGTGGCAGGTGGGAGAAGCTGCCCCCTGGCCCCGGGAGATGATGGCCATGTCTGGGGTCGGGCCAAGTCCCTGACCCCACCTCTCTGGGCAGCGGCCTCCTGGCTCCCTGGGCAGCATGCCCAGGGCTCCCCCTGACCACGGGGAGCAGCTGCGATCACAGTAAAGAATAGCTGCTCCATCTCTGTGCCTGCCTCCTGCAGGTCCCATCAACCCGTTTTGTGTTTTTTTTTTTAATACGTTTTTATTGATTTCGGAGAGGAAGGGAGAGGGAGAGAGAGAGAAACATCAATGGCGAGAGAGAATCATTGGTCGGCTGCCTCCTGCATGCCCCCCACTGGGGATCGGGCCCACAACCCGGGCATGTGCCCTGACTGGGAATCGAACTGTGACCTCCTGGTTCATAGGTTGATGCTCAACCACTGAGCCATGCTGGCCGGCCCCATTGACCCATTCCACTGATGGGAGCAAGGGTTCAGAGAGGTTAAGTAGCTTCCCCCGGGTCCCACAGCCAGAAAACCCAGAGCTGGGTTCCAACCCAAGTCTCTGTGACACTACAAGCGCAGGTCCCTAACCACTAGTCTACCTTGCCTCCGGAGGAGACGGGGAGGGAGTGATAGGTCCCTAGAGGAGCCAGGCCATGGACTGCCGTCTCCAGGGAAGGGCCGTCCGGCCAGCGTCCCCACTCGCCCCGCCGCCTGCCTCCACTTCACGGGCCTGCTTTTCCTCCCGCAGACCTGATGTCTTTAAAGAGGATGATGGAGAAGCTTGGGGTCCCCAAGACCCACCTGGAGATAAGGAAGATGATCTCGGAGGTGACAGGTGGGGTCGGCACCACCATCTCCTACCGAGACTTTGTGAACATGATGCTGGGCAAACGGTCGGCCGTCCTCAAGCTGTGAGTACCTCCCGCCTCTCCGGGGGCCTCTGAAGGCCCAGCCACTGTGTGTGGAGAGGCCCCTGGCTCGTGTGGCCGCTGGGCAAGGCTTTTCACTTCTCTGAACCTGCCTGCCTTATCTGTCGAATGTCACGCTAGCATGTACCTCACAGGTGACAATAGCCTGTAGCAGAGGCCTGGTAGAATCGTCACTCAGTAAGTGACAGCTGTGATGACAGTGGCAATGATGGTGACAGAGCTACTGGCAAAACTTTCTGAACCTCGGTATTCTCGTTTGTAAAGTGGCTCTACCACCCAGAGGGTGTGGTGAGCATGGTAGAGTTCCACACCGCTCTAGAGGGCAGTCGGGTTGGCATGCTCTTCATCTGTAAGATAGAGATGTAATAAACATCTTTCACGAAGCGTTGTCCTGAGGATTCATGAGAAAACACACTGAGAGGCTAGCCCGGTACCTGGCTGATGGCACCGAGACCTGTGGTGGCTAAAATCACACTCCATATGCAGGGTCTTGCCCACGAGGAGCTGCAGAAAAATTCCCTGCAGAGTCTCGAGGTGTTTGAGCTGAAAAGGACCTCTCGTGGCTTTCATCAGATAAGATGAAGTCTTTTTTCAAATGTCACATATACTTGTCTCGTTTTACAGAAGGGGAAGTTGAGGGTCCAGGAGGCCGAGTAACCGGCTCATGAGCCCACAGTTGGAGCTGGTCAGAGCTTGGCACGTGGGTGGGACGGCGTAGGAGATGTGGTGGGAAAAGCACCAAGGTCAGATGGCCCTGGACGGGGCAGGGGGCAGCGATCAGTGACGATGCCCGTAAAAGGACAGCGAAGGTTTAGTGCACATTTATTGTGTCAGGCACTTGACACTTTAGACTTACCATTTGTTAATTCAGCAAATATTTATTGAGCACCAACTCTATGCAAGGAATCAGTCTAGGTCCTGGGGACACACGAGTTGCTGGCCTCCTCATGGAGCTTAATTTCTAACGGCAGGAGACAAATAAAAACACCAGGCTGTCGTGGTGTAGTCCGAAAATCACAAAGTGGGAAGAGCAACAGAGACAATGCGATGCGGGAGGAAGAGGGAGAGCAGGGAGGATCTCACTGAGAAGGCGACATCTGACCAGAGCCCTGAGTGAGGAAGATGGGAAGCGAAGAGCCATGTGAAGCTCTGGGGGAAGCTTTCCGGGCAGAGGACGTTGCGTGTGCAAAGGCCCTGTGGCAGAACGTGCTCTCATTGTTAAGGAACAGCACGGAGGCCAGGGGGTCTGGGCCGTTAGTAAGGACACTGAGTGAAGGGTAGTCTGCAGAGGTGGGCAGGGGTCAGGGGATACGGGGCCTTGTAGGCCCCAGTCAGATGAAGCATTTTGTCCTAATGTGGAGGGATGCGACTGGGGTGCTCTCAGCTAGGGGCCGACTTTAAAAGGCCCCCTCTGGCTGCGGCAGGGCTGAGAGGCAGCGGGGGGAGCCTGTGCGGCGAGAGATGCAGATGCGGCTTGGAGAGGCGGCAGTGCAGTGGGCAGGAGCTGCTGGCATGGAGAGTGATTCTGGAGGAAGAGCCGGAAGCATGCTTACTTGCCCACATGTGGGGTGGAGAGGAAAACAGGGAGTCCGAGGAGTCTGGGGTCTGAGTAACTGAGTGAGCGACTGTGCTGTTTGCTGGGCAGCAAGAGCAGGTGGGGAAGGTGGGAATCAAGGACTCAGGTTTGATGTGTCCAAGGGACGTGCCCTTCAGACAGCCAAGGGGAGAGGCGGAGGAGGGGGCTGGCGGTGCGGGGCTGGAGCTCAAAGACAAGCTGTTTGTGGACGGTCGCCCTTTGGATGGGATTTAGAGCCAGGGGGACGGGAAGAGCCCAACCGGGGAATGACAGGTGCCTGGACCAGCTCCAGGATGTGAGCACTCGGGCACCCTCCCTTCCAGCTGGGAACACTGACATCAGCGGGCCGAGTGCCTCGCTGGAGCCCCCAGCTGGGAAGCAGTAGCCTGGGACTCGAATCCAGCTGTTTTTCCCCCCAAGACTCCACCCTACCTCAACGCGCCAGACGTGCCTCTCAGAGCGGTGGGAGGTTTTTGGAGATCAGAAGGGGTTCCCGTGGCCCAGCCTAGCTCCACCGCCTCCAGGCAGCGTGGTGAGTGGAAGGTGCGTGGCCCAGGAGTCGGAGAGCCTGAGTCTTGTCCGGCTTGGACTCGCCTGTGTGGCTCTGAGGCGTCACACTGCCACCTTGCCCCTCAGCTTTCTCCCCGTGTGAGATGGGACTGGGAGCCCCGCGCATGTGGCTGCCGTCCTGGGCTCTGAGAAGACCCCGCTGGAAGATGGCTGAAGGGCGCTCTGCTGAGGACGCCGCCGAGGGAAGGCTGGAGGAGCTGTCCCTGGACGGGAGGGTCCTAATCCTGTTGTTTTCTCTTTTCTCCATCTCCGAACCAGAGTCATGATGTTTGAAGGAAAAGCCAAAGAGAGCAGCCCCAAGCCGGGTGGCCCCCCTCCAGAGAGAGACATTGCCAGCCTGCCCTGAGGACCCCGCCGGGACCTGCCCCTGCCTTCCCCGCCCGTCCCTCCCTCCTTATCTCGCTGCCCTCTGGACTCATGTTTTGTCTCATTTGGGTTTTTTGGTCGCTGGGCATGTTTGTTTTTTCCATCTGCAGAATCAGCAATCTCATTGTAAAGCGCAAATTATCTGCCTTAAAGAGGATCTGGGGCCCCTCCCTCTCTTCTTCCACCCTTCTCCCCACCCCTCCACACAAGCAGAAGGGCTGACATCAAACCAAAAACGGGAGAGGGCGAGGCCAAGGCAGAGAGGCTGGAAGCCTGTGAGCCTCCCCTTTCCCCCTCCCTTGGAGCCATTCTTCCCAGAGGCCTCTGCACTTAGCCCAGGCTTGCTGGCCTGGCCCTGGTGAGGAGACCCTGGAGTTCCAGGAACAAGGCTGCAGGGCCTCGCTAGGGATTCCTCGGACACTCTGAGGTTTCAGTGCTCTCAGTGGTCCAGGATGTGGCCACTCCCTGTCCTACCACCCACGTGACGCCCCCTCAGGCCATGCTGCTTCTCATCCTCAATGAGCTGGCAGAAGGAGGAAGGAAGCAATCTGAGCCCTTCAAGAAGGTTCCGGAAGAAATCCTCCAGCCTTGCCCCCCTGGCCACACTTTACAGGCAGCTCAGAAGGCGTCCTGTCCCTTGCTGGGCAGCAAAGGGCTTTGGAGAGAGAGGGGAGGCCATCTGGATAGGGAGAGGGGTCATCTCAGTCTAGTCCTACCTTTTAGGGAGGATGCTGAGGGCAACAGGCTAGGAGAATGCAGAATAAGATGCCTGTGGCAAACAGAGCACAACTTGGCTAGGCCAACCAAGATGGGAGAAACAGGAGGGTGCCTTTCCGATCTGTCTGCTTGAAAATGACTACTTCCCCGCTCGCCTCCCACCTTACACCACTGTACTCAGTCGTGCAACAGGTACTTAGCGACCTATTATAAGCTTTAAGTCTCCCCACCTTGTGCTGACATGTGCTGTGTCCACTTCTCTGTAACTCATCTCGCCCTTTCCAGATCGCCCCCAACCTGAGCTTGGGCGTTGGATCGGGGTCTCCTGTGTCCTCTATTATGGACTCACAGGGCTTTGCAGCCCCGATCCACCCTGTAGGTTAGCTGAGCCAGTCCTCTCGCGTGACAGGTGAGGAAACTGGGGGGGCCCACAGGGGTTAGGTGCCTTGCCCGAGGCCAGGGGTTCATCAGGAGACGGAAGAGTCTGGCCTGGAGCCCAGGTGTTCAGATGCCTTGCCCGTGCTGCTTCTGGGCTGCCCCCGATGAAAACAAGGCCAGGGGCAGGCTCATAGGTCAGCCCCGGGCCAGGATTCCCCTTCCCTCTGAGTCAGCACCGGGGTTTGGGTAAGGGCCAGGCCCGCCTCTGTAATTCCACACTCGCTAGAGCTTTTCCCCTAAGCCGCGTCTCAGAACGCACACAGGTGTCACACTCGGCCCCATGATGGCTGAGCGGGAAATCAGCCTTGGCCCCCACCTGTGTTCTGGAGTCCCTTACTCTGCCCTCTCAGGACTTAGATGCACTCATCCATTGAATATATTTATTAAGCATCTGCTGTGGGCCAAGAGCTAAGAACCCAGTAGGGAAATAGACTCATATTTAGGGTCTAAATGGGGAAGTCAGACCCAGACAGGGAAAAGTGAGATGAATGTTAGGAAAGGGGGGGCTCTGGGGTGACTGCACTGCAATCCTGGGGGAGCCAAGCTGGGCCCAAGAATCTTGGAGAAGCCTTTGTCCCAAAGGTGCTGTTGGAGCTGGAGCCAGCGTGGGTTCCTGTGGCTCCTCGGTGACCCCCAATCAGGGGCCCGAGGCGCTGCCCCTACAGCAGCAGGAGGGAGTGGAGCAGGCTAGGGAATGGGGAAAGGCTAGGCCAGGTGCATTGGCTGGTCTCAACCAGTTCAGCAGCAAGATTACTCGGCCATGGCTGGCTGAGCTTCAAGCTAAGGAGCTGCTCAAATGCCCGGGCCTAGTTGAAGTTTAAACCCAGCAAAAACAGTTCTCCCTGTAAATGTAAAACCTCACCCCACCCCCTTCCCAGTCTTGGCTCCCCCCCTGCAAGATCATTAGATGAGCAACTGCCTATTCCCACCCCTCCCTTCTACTTCTCCTCGCTGGGACAGGATACCTTGGAGTAAGGTAGAGCTTTCCTTGACTACCCACCAGAGTTAGTGCACCTGATCCTCACTCAGAGAGGAGGGCAGAGCCAACCAGGCTTATTTCAATAGGCCCCCCAGTTTACAAGACCACAGGAAAGGCTCCTCAAGGGAGGAGAGCCAGGGATGTGTCCGCAGCTCTGGGAAGGGCAGGCAGGAGCTCTCTCCTGGAGGGACAGGGGCTCAAGAACGGCCCCTGGAAAGGGGGGGTCTGCATGTATTTCAGGTTGTGGCTATTGGCTCCTGCACGCTGCTCTGACCAAGGGCTCAGCTTCTTAGCTCTCCAGCTGTCTTGTCTTCTTTCTGAAAGACCAAATCTAACTAACGGAACCAGAAACTTGGGGACTGCCAATTGTGGCTTTGTCCCCGCGACTCAAAAGGAAGGAGTGTCCGGCAAGTTCAGGTGGATGCAATGTGTGTGCGGCGTGCATGGGAGTGTGTGTGTGGTGCCGGATGTCATCTCTGCATACTGGAAATAAAACGGACAAATTTACCAATGTCTTGATTGGTGTATTCTGGGGGCGGGTTCCAGGGCTCAACACATTCTGAAGAGCTAGCTAATACTGAATGAGTGTGTCTTGTGTGCCAGGCTCTGCTAAACACGGAACTTCCTTACATAACAACCTAAGGAGACCGGTTCTGTTTGTCATCCTTGTCTTATAAATGAGAGCTGGCGCGGAGCAGATCCGCAATTTGCTGAAAACCGGACCATTCCCCCCCCCCGCCCCGCGCGCACACACACACGCTCCAAGTTAAGAACCTCTGTCCTACCGCATTTTTCACATAATTCCACTACAGAGTTGTCTCCGGAATAGCCGTCAAGCAGATCCAGAGGAACTGAATTCCAATCCCGCCTCCACCGCTTTGTGACCTTGGGGCCCTGGGTGACTTTAACTTATATGTGCTTCCAGTAACCTCATCAACTAAACGGCAAGGACGGATGGGTGACTAGGAGGTCTTGAAGATTAAATACACACCTAAGGTGTTTTTGCGGCCTCCAGGCTTTTGCTTCGTAAATGATTACCTTGAAAGGAGCAAACAAAACTGACGTTTGGTGCCCTTTAACCTCCTCCTCGTCTCCCGTGGTGAGGCCCTGCTGCACCCACTTTATGGACGTCATTTCTTTCCCACACGCCCCCCTCCGAAGACCCTCTCAAGAGCGGCCCTGTAAATGTTTGTCAAGTTCCTAACTTCCTTGAATCGGGAACCATGAATAACCACCCACAACCAAGTGTTACTGAAGGGGTTTCCACTGAATCCTGAGCGTCGAGAGTTCAGACACGCGGCATCCGAAGTTAGAAACCAACACCGCCCGCTCCAGCGGCTGCGAAAGCGGGGGCGGCACCTGGACGCTCCCGGGCGCAGGCACGAGGGCCCCAGAGCTCCGCCCCCTGCTGCTCGAGCCAGCCAATGGGAGGGGGCGGCCGGGAGAGCGCGAGAGTTCAGACAGTCCCTCAGTCTTCCTGGACGGAAACGCGTGACGCCATCAAAGCGCGCCGGAAGTGCGCGTGCCGCTAGCCCAGAGCGTAGGAAGTTGGCCTCGGAGCGGCCTGGGCTGTGCGAGCGAGGCCGCGCGGGGCAGCGGCGGCTGCTTCGACCACCTGAGGGCGGCGCGATGGGAGACGAGATGGATGCTATGATCCCTGAGCGGGAGATGAAGGTCAGACACTGGCCACGGCCTCCCTCCCTCCCTTAGTTCCGGCGTTGCCTTGGAGCCCGGCTGAACTGCGAAGCGCGGGTGCCGGCTGCCCCGCCTCCTGCTTGAATATTTGCCGCGTTCAGAGTTTTCACCTGCCTGTCCTGGGGCACTGTGATGGTCCTGCCCAGTGCAGTTTCCTCTTCCCTGAGGAGGGAAGCCACCTGAGTTACTCTAGCTACTTACAGGTGGTGGTCGGAGTAGTGATAATAAGCTGTTTATTGAGTGTTTACTGTGTGCTACGCCCTGAGTTCATCATGCAGCCACCGTACGAAATAGCTGTTAACATAGAGGAGCAAATCAAAGTTTGGGAAGTAACTTTCCCAAAGTCACATTTGACAAGGAGGCTGAAATCTAGGTGGTGGTTGTACTTCTTTTTTTTTTTCTTTTTTTTTGACACCCTCTCCTGTTCACTCTCACTGTACTACTTCTGTAAGGTGGTCCAGGCTTGCCTAAGGCAGAGCCAGGGTTCATTACCGGCCCCACAAAACACCTTGAGTTAATTGGAATAGAAGGACTATTTTGGTACTGGAAACGTGCCCAGGTCAGAAAACTGCAGAGAGCGGCAGGTGATGCCAGTGGTGGCTGTGACACCTGAGAGGGAGTCAGTTGCAGGGAGATTTTAGGCGTTTGGAACTCTGAAGGCTGACAAAAGCTGTCTTTGGCTCTTAACACGTTTGAGATGTAAGCGAAAGGGAAGTCACATTCCTTTCACCAAAACCTCCACTTAAAGATACAAGTTTAGAATAGAAGGACAAGAAACCCTTTTGCTAGTACAATACAACTTAACATAGTGACTGGTAAATTTATGGAGCTCTTTTTGCCAAGAAATCAATAAAAAAATATTTTTGAAAAAGAAGTGGTGCACACCGAAAATGGTCTTTGAATGCATATAGGTACATTTCACCGAAGACTAGGCGAGTCAGGCGTTGACAGGAGATTGGGGAAGGCTCCCAGGCCCTGAGGTGCTAAGGAGCATGAAAATGGAAGGAAGTGAAAACTTGACCGAGGTGGGGGCCAGAGGCGGCGCCGCAGGTGGCAGAGGTGATGGCGCCCTTGTGTCAGGGAGGCAGTGTTGCGAGGGAAGGCTCCACAGTGAATGGGTCGAGCCATGCCTGGCCTCAGAGCCTGTGTTAAAGGTGTTGGACTTTTGATTGTAGGTCTTGAGCATGTAGGTCTTGACACCATACACTTTTTTTTTTTTTTGGTGGGATTTGGTTTAGCATTTGATCCAGGTAAGTCAGTTCTTGGGATTTGGTTATCTTTCTGCGGTCATTATTTCCATATGTGTTTGTTGGGGACTACCCTGGATATTCGAGCTTGCAGTGTAGTTAGGCGATGCTTTCCATATTTAACAATTTATTAAGCACTACTCGGGGTCATGAGTCAATACCGACTACAAAATAGGACAAGATTATAAATAATAATAGATAATGACACCAGCTTGTGTGGAGGTTAAGACGATAAATAAACTAGACATTCAGAAAAGGAAAAGTTCAGTGTGAGCTGGATTAGTCAAGGAAGGCTTCGTTAAAGAATTTTTTAAAATTTACTTCATTGGCACCGTCCAGGGGGCTCAGTCATCCATACACCAAAAGGTTGTGGGTTCGATCACCAGTCAGGGCACATACGGGAGACAACTAATCAGTGTTTCTTTCCCTTTCTCTCTCTAAAATCAACCAAAAAAAAAATAATAATAAATTTCATTTCATTGAATAAATATTAATAAACACTGCCACGTACCACAATATGTACAGGAAGCTTGAAAATGACTGAGCCACACAGTCCTTGGCCTCAGGGTAATACGTATTTTTGTTTTACTGCAATTGAGTCTCCTGGATTATCACAGACATGATTTAATTTCCCATTTTCCCTGAAGTGATCTCGTTTTGATGTTTCCCAACAGGATTTTCAGTTTAGAGCCCTGAAGAAGGTGAGGATCTTTGACTCCCCTGAGGAGCTGCCCAGGGAACGCTCAAGTCTGCTTGCCGTGTCCAACAAGTATGGCCTGGTCTTCGCTGGTGGAGCCAGTGGGTTGCACATTTTTCCTACTAAAAATCTTCTTATTCAAAATAAACCTGGAGACGATCCCAATAAGATAGGTAAGTCACTTGCTTTGTGTTGCGTAGTAGGGAGGAGTGTAGTGAAGTCCTAATCCAGTTTCCTGCCCAAGAACCGTTCTCAGATTAAAGTGAAAACTGCCGTTGGTCCTCAGGTTGAGCCCAAGAATAAGTTCTAGGTTATATGGTGGGAGCCTGTCCGGTTCTCTTTGGTCCGTTGTTTCTCTCTCTCGATGAGGTGTTCCTCTGAGCTCAGAGCAGAGAAGAACTTACCGTTCTGCCCTGCATTGGTTTTTGCTCAGCTGACCCTGGCTTCTGGCTCTCTTGGAGAAGGGTGTTGCTGCATGGCTTTTTAGTTGGCACAACAGTGCCATCCAAACAAGTGGGAATGTGTACTAATTAGAGCAGGGGTCCTCAAACTACGGCCCGCGGGCCACATGCGGCCCGCCGAGGACATTTCTCCGGCCCGCCGGGTGCCGCTGCCTGTCCTGCTTAGCAGCCGACTCGTCCCGGGCTCGCAGTGCGCATAGGAATTTGTTCATAGTTTTTTTTTTTAAACTCTAGTCCGGCCCTCCAACGGTCTGAGGGACAGTGAACTGGCCCCCTGTTAAAAAGTTTGAGGACCCCTGAATTAGAGCATTGATGCAAAAATATGGGTACAGATTGGCAATATTGTGACTTATGAGAAATACATTTTTTAAAAGTTTAAATACGCGCGCGCGCGCACACACACGTATGTATGTTTGGTCTTCCTCCACAATTTCTGGCTCCCAGGTCCCGCAGCTCTTGGAATTTCCTAAGTGTTGGGGGGTTGGGGACTTGGGGGGAAGTTTGTTATGTTAGCGACATACTTTTGGAAAGCACCGAAGGATGGCGGTTGGTTGCCAGTTAAACCAACCTTGTGATTAGAGGACTGGAACTTTTGGTATGTCTCCCCACCCCTCCCCCACTACTCCCTCCCCCGACCAGGTTGAACTAATCACCAACGGCCAATGATTTGATATCCTGCCGATGTCCTGAAACCCTCGTAAAAAGCCAGGAGGGTGGTCTGGAGAGTTTCTGAGTTGGTGACCATGTGGAGGTGCAGGGAGAGCTGCAAGCCTGGGGAGGGCACGGAGCTCCACACCTTCCCACAGACCTTGCCCCGCGTAGCCTCCCATCTGGCTGTTCTGAGCTACACCCTTTTGTAATGGACCACTGATCCAGTCAGTGACATACAGTACTTCTCTGCGTTCTTTGAACGGTTTTAGCAAATTATTTGAACCTACAGAAAAGGGTTTGAAACCTCCGGTTTATAGCCAGTCGGTTAGAAGTGCAGGTAGCAACCTGGACTTGCAACTGGCCTTCTGAGAAGTTGGAGGGGGTTGTTGAAGTCTTCAGTTTGTAGCCAGCTGGGCAGAAGCAGAGACACTGGGCTTGTGGCAGGCCTGATGTGTGTGTAGAGGTGGACAGTCTTGTAGGACTGAACTCTTAACCTGGAATCTGACACTGTTTCTGGGTAGACGATGTCAGAATTGAGGTGAATTCCAGACGCCTGAGAATTGTTTGTTAGTGTGGGGGCGTGGGGGAATAGGGTCCAGGAACCCCGTTTAAGAACACTGTTCTCAACAAGGGTGACAGCCGCAGTTCATTTCCCCGGGTCGCATAAAGAAGAATTCCTGGAATACTTCATGCATCATTGCAAATCTGTAAGAAAGCTGAGATTTATCTGCATGACTAGACACCAGGGCATGTGCATGGGTTTATGACCATTCCATTTCCTGCTTTGTCTTTCTTTATGTTTTCATAGTTGATAAAGTTCAAGGCTTGCTAGTGCCTATGAAATTCCCCATACATCACCTGGCCCTGAGCTGTGATAACCTCACACTCTCTGCGTGCATGATGTCCAGTGAATACGGTTCCATTATCGCTTTTTTTGATGTTCGCACATTCTCAAATGAGGTAAGCTCCGGGCAGACTCCAGTGTCAAACGGGACCTAAGGTTTCCTGGTATTGAACCATAGCCTAGAGGTTCTTGGTTGACCCTTGAAGTCTTTTCTAGTTTAAATATGGATTTTTTTAAGGTCCTTAATCATAGAACCATAGATGTTTGAAGTAGAAAGGACTTCAAGAAATTACTTCATAATAGCACCTGTCCCAAATTATTTCCTATTTTATTTATATAGGAGGCAGCGAAAGCCTAGGGGGTCTTCGGAGCTTTGGGTGACTTGCCCAAGACCGTAGAGTTAACGGGTAATGTCGGAGTGACACAAGCTTGGTCTCTGGCCTCCTGATGCAGTGTCTTCCATTCCCAGCGGTTTAGTAATGGTAGCACTCAGTGGTATTGTGTGCTTGTGCTAACTGTGCCAGAGCCGTACTAGTGCTTTACATGCCTTATCCTTGTTCATGCTACTAGGGCCGGACACAGTAGGTATGTTGTCTTCATTTTATCGATGGAGAAACAGCCCAGAGAGTTTAAGTAACTGTCCACGGGCCCGATGCTGTTAAGAAGCAGAGCCCAGATTTTAATCTAGTGTCTGCTGTTTTTCAATGATTTTGCATTCGTGTATTCCCTGCTGGGGGTCCCTCCAGTGTGCTAGAATAATTCACTGCCATTTTCAACGTTGTGTTGACATTGTAACAAAGCGGTTGTTGTGTAGAGCTAATTGTTTTTCATGTTCATTGAGAAAAGCAAACTGTAATTTGAGAAAACTTACATATTCGAAAATGTTCATCCATGCATTTATTAATTTATTTTTGCTCTGGGCATTTGTTTTAAAAGGCCAAGCAGCAGAAACGCCCATTTGCCTATCATAAGCTTTTGAAAGATGCAGGAGGCATGGTGATCGACATGAAGTGGAACCCCACTGTGCCCTCCATGGTGGCAGTGTGTCTGGCCGATGGCAGCATCGCGGTCCTGCAAGTCACAGAAACAGTGAAAGTGTGCGCGACGCTTCCTTCCTCGGTCGCAGTAACGTCTGGTGGGTGATGAAGGCTTCACTCTAACATACAGTAGTGCTGATGTCTGAAAGTTAATTGCTGGGATTAAAAGCAAATGTGTCTTTTGTTATATTTGCTGTTATTTGGTAGAAGTGGAGACAGCCTTCTTTATTTCCACAACTAACCTCCTTGAAGCCAAACAGCAGCCATGATTTCACTTGAATGTGCTAGGGTTTTCTGGAGAAGGAAATGTTTTGGCACAGTTGGTTTAGAACTGTGTTTTTGAGAGTAATTGTTTCTGGATCTGAAATAGTTGTGCTATGAATATCATTTGTACCCTTCGGGGGAAGCATCAGAAATATCAAATAGGAGCAAGACAGCAATTTATTGACATTTGGAACCCTCTGGTCCCTTGCCTTATCTAAAGACTGCGGTTTTGTGTACTTTCCAGCTTCCTGGGCAGTCCTCCATTGAAAAAGCATTCTTACCAGTCGATTCGGTGGCCCAGTGAGAAGTCAGAATTGTATCGTCCTAGTGATTTTTCTTTTTCTTACTTTGCCGAGTAAGGATGGTCCTACAGTCTTCCGTGGACTGAGAACGAGAGCTAGTGATTCTGTCGCCGTTCGGCACAGACCTCGCTGGTTCGCTGCGTTTTCTCCCGTTGTAACTGGTGGCATTCTCTTCTTTGCTCAGTGTGCTGGAGCCCCAAAGGAAAGCAGCTGGCCGTGGGGAAGCAGAACGGAACTGTGGTCCAGTACCTCCCTGTGAGTCTTGCCTTGGATTTCCAAACCGTTCTTACGGAAGCTGCCTCCTGGTTGGAGGGTGGGTTGGGGTATCTGGTGTTTCTTTCAACTGAAATGTTATTTATGCTCATGGCAACAGAGTCCTCAGTACACAAGTGAATGCAGGAAAGTGGGGAGTGCCCCTTCCCTCCCGTCCAGGGCACCTTTCTTCTGCCTAGTCATAGGACTTTTCCGGATGCTCATATAGATAGTCTACATGTGCGTGCATTACTTTTGTTCTGCTTTTTAAATAAAATGTAATCATATTTACACAAAGTTCCCCAACTTGATATTCCCAAGTCACTCCACAAAAACAGAGCTGCAGGGGAAGGAGCTGGGGAAAGGCTGCAGCTGTAGTGCAGGAGCATTTGGGGTTAAAGCACAGTGTTCGTCTCCTGGCTGCGTCCATCTGAAAGGCTCCGCTTCTCTAACTGCAGGCAACAAAGACAGAGTGCTGTGTAGTCGCATGCGCACTGTCTCATCCTGTCCCTGTGGGTTTTCGGAGATAATGCTCACCATTGTTGGTTCGGGGATTATTTCATTTGACGCTTATTTTTTTCAAATCTCTTTCAGACTTTGCAGGAAAAAAAAGTCATTCCTTGTCCTCCATTTTATGAGTCCGATCATCCTGTCAGAGGTAACTCGCCTGCTTTTGGGGGGCTGACCTTCAATAAGGTGCTGTCTGCACTGCAGACATTGAAATCACGTGTTGTATACATGCCTACTCAGGAGAGCGTCGGTGCCTCCTCTCTGCACACTCCTCCTGTCAGTCGGTGTAGCAGTCATCTGGTGGACACTTGTGTCTCACGGTAGCTGGCTTAACTGGATCCTGATTTTTCACATTAGAATTGTTCACCATTTTCCCTGATATAATCCACCAGGGGGGGGAAAATACCACTTTGGGATGAATTTGGGCTCCGGATCAATGAAATCTAGACCTTAAAGCTATAGTAGTTGGATTTTTTATCCATAAGATGTAACTCGGTAACATACAGAGCTTCTCAAACAAGGAGCTTTATTGGAGTGTGTGTCTCAGTTCTAGACGTGCTGTGGATTGGGACCTACGTCTTCACAATAGTGTATGCCGCTGCGGATGGGACCCTGGAGACGTCTCCGGATGTGGTGCTGGCCCTGCTCCCGGTGCGTATGTGGAAGGCTGTCTGTCCTTTGAGAGTTATAGGAGTCTTGTGATAAAGTGTGAGGCTCAGGCTTCAGTTTTTTTTTATTACTTGTGATGGTGCACCTTCAGGTAATAAAAAAAACCTTCAGGTGCACCATCGGCCTGGAGACCAAAGTTATGTTACTGATGTGAATGAGGATCAGCTCCCCCGATGCGCAGCAGAGCCAAATACTGAATGAACATGGAGGTTTCCAGTGGAGAAACGAAAGCCATTTTATTTGCCTGCAAGGAGAATGGGGAGCTACCGCTTAAAACCTGAACTCCCTGATGGCTTTTAATCAAGGATTTTTAAAGGCAAAGGTTGTGAGGGATAGAGCTTAGGGGAGCAGAAGTGCTGGCTGTGTGGGTTCTGACTGGAGGGCCGTGGAACTTGGCCATTTACGACATGATAAGGGCTTCCTGCACAGCGGGCCCCTCGCTTCTGGAAGGGTCCGGTCTCCAAGGTCTGGTGTTCAAGTTCCGGTCCTTTGGTTCCTTGAGGAGGGAAAGCTTTGGCTCCAGGTGCAGCCCGAGGTGGTGTTCCCTCCGCGCTGTTTTGGCTGCGTGACTTGCAGTGTTGGTCTGTCTGCTCTGAAAGGCGACTCAGTGTCTTGTCAGAAACAGGACAAGACCGTTTTGAGCTGGTTCTTCAGCTACAGTATGGTTTCTGCTTTGAGCACGCACTATTGTGATCAGACTGTGAAAAAGACTGTAAAACTTGCTTTTGTTTAAGCTGTAAACTGAGTCTCAGTAGATGTTAACTTGATAAGACATTTTAGAAGAGCAAGAAAATAGCCTGGCTTTTAAAATGCTTTCACTTACTTATTCATCAGCCTTGTGTCCAATGCCTGCAGTGTGCTGGGCGGTGCTTTAAGGCTGAGAATACAGCGTCCTTGCTCTTGTGGATCTGACATTCTAGTGAATGTGCCAGTCCAAAGATAAGCGTGGCGTGGGGAAGGATGAGGGGGATGGAGGAAATAAAGCAGGCAAGTGAAGGGGCCAGTGACGACCTGGTGCAGGGAGATGGCGTGGTCAAGGAGGGCCTCTGAGGAGGGGCCGTTGGAGCAGGGAACCAATGAAATGAGGGAGGGAGTCGTGTTGAAGAAAGAAAAGAACGCTAGTATCTACACAGTCTTACTAAATTGCAGTAGCATTGAAACAAAGCCTAATGAGGCTGGACTTCCATTTCCAAATCATGCTTGCTTTAAAAGTCCAGAAAAACATTTGAAAATACAGAAATAAATGTCTAAATGCAATAAAAGTGAGAGTTACACTTTCATCCTGTTTCGCAGTCTTGCTTTAACTTAGTAGTCAATTGCAGGCAAATTTCTATGTCAAAGGAAATGTGATTTGGCTTTCAACAGATTTCTGTAACTCTGCTTGGAACTTGGGTTCCTGATACAGTGGAATTTCTAAAATAGGTTTACGGTTACACCTCGCCTGACTACAGGTCTGTGTCCTGAGCACTGCACCGTGCGACATCAGCATAGAGTCTGCACTGGAACAAATGCAGGGGTCTGCCTGCTGCACGCCTTGCTGTACGGTACAGCCCGTGGCTCTGTCGGGAAGGGAGAGAACCCTTATGCCAAGGAGACGTTTTGGGGTGGCAGATTCTGTTCCCCTATAGCTCCTAGGTTACGAACTTGTTTAGCGTGTCACTGTACTGCACACTGTAGGCAGCCGTGACACAGTGGTAAGTATTTGTGTTACCGTTATGATGGCTAAGGGGTTCTGGCTACAGTGTCACTGGCCCATGGGAGTTTTTCAGCTTTAGTGTAATCTCATGGGACCACCATCGTCACGTGTGGCCTGTTGTTGTTCGAAATGTCGTTATGCAAATGAACGGATTAAATGTATTCCTTATTGCAAGATATCATTAAGGTTTCTATTTCCGGGGATAATATTAACACTAGCATGCGTTTATTGAGGGCTCACTTTCCTTGTACTGGACTAAACTTTCCGTGTATCATTTCGTTTCACGTTTACAACAGCCTTTGATGTCGTTCAGTAGGTGCGTTGTATGTGTGAGAAGACCGAGAAGCAGAGGTTGAGTAATCTGTCCCTGTTCGTCCACCAGCCAGAAAGGGACAGGCAGTTTGAGTTCGGTTTGGTTGGCGGCCATCACTCCCGTTCCGTTTATGACACGGTGCTGCCTTTATATCGTGTCTGTGCATTTGGACATAGGTTTCTGAGCAAATTTTCTCATAAAGCTTACATGGTTTTCTCATTTGGGAGCCATTCCCTGTGTAGGACGAAGGGGAAGTTGCACCTGAGATTTTTCCTCATTCTGTTCGTTGTAGAAAAAAGAGGAAAAGCACCCAGAGGTGTTCGTGAACTTCATGGAGCCCTGCTACGGCTGCTGCACTGAGAGGCAGCACCACTACTACCTCAGTCACGTGGAGGAATGGTGAGCCGCCCGCCAGGAAGCGCTCCCCCCACCCCCACCCCCCACCAGCTCTCACCGACGCACTTCCACGGCTCTGCAGTTGTTTGTGTAAGAGGAAAGCAGAGGCTGAGGGGCCGATGCTAGTTAATGCCTTTCCGGCTACTCCTCTAGTTTCCCAGCCTTGAATTCTTTAGCTCAGATATGTGCTAATCCTAAAAATCCCCTTTTCTTAACAGCCCAGTGACAATTTGTGAAAATACTGATATTCAAGGTGCATATTAAAAGTTGCCCTTGAGCCCAGGCCAGTGTTGCTCAGTGGGTAGAGTGTCAGCCAGCGCACCGAAGGGTCTCAGGTTCAGTACCCAGTCAAGGCCATCAGCCATAGAAAATGTGCTTTCCCCCTTGACACCGCCAGACGACCCTCACAGACGTGTCCACGGGCTCCGGTTGGGCTAGAATCGCTGTTTTAATGGCATGGTCTTCTGGTTTTGTTCTCTCCAGGGATTTAGTGCTGGCAGCATCTGCGGCTTCCACAGAAGTTAGCATCCTTGCCCGACAGAGCGACCAGGTAAATTCCTCTCGTTTGTCACTTCGGGGGGAACTTCTGAGAAAGGTGGTGGAGGGAATTAATTCCGCGGGTAAGAATTAGATGAGGGCACATCCCTTTTAATGAGCATCCCTTTAAATGACCAAGTGCCCTTGGATAGTGCACTGGGCAAGCACAGATGTCGGAATTAGTTCTTTGGTGTCACAGAAAGCGCTCTGTTCTCCTAGGATCCATCCGTGGTGTGTGGGTCAAACGTCCTATATGATCAACCTCCAACAGGAGTGTACCTGGTGTGCAGGAGGGTTCTCCTGCCTTGTTCTCTTTCACCAGCGTTATTCCCTTCCTGTCACTGGAACCTGCCCCTTCTCTTCAGTGACTGTAACCCATCCTTGGTAAAGCCGGAGGAACATGCAGGTCCTACCAAACTCACTCACCCAAAAGCTGAGAATGCTGTGCACAGGAGAACCCACCTTCCTCCTCTCACTTGCCCTCCTGGCGGGCAGGAGCTGGGCTGGTGGTAGCTGAGGAAGAGGCACCACAGAGGAGACGTGATGAAAGGGAAACTCTCTTTTTCAAACTCTGCCTTGAGCTTTAAAATGTTTTGTGCACCCCACACGCACTTACTTCTGGCTCTTCCCCCACGCAGCATCTGTCTGTCACTGGGTGGCACGGCTCTCGTTGTAAGTGCATGGTTGTCAAGAGTGTCAAGATGGGCCACTTTGGGGTCATAGGTCAGAGTTCAGTCCCGTTTACTCTTGGATTGACTTCAATAATGATTTCCTGATAGGTAAATATTTTGTGTATTCACACATTAAAAATACACTATTTTCTTTGCTTTTTATGAAAATAATTTATGTGCATGGAGCAGGGCTTATAAATGACAAAATCGCCCCTGCCTCTCCCCATCTGGGTCCAGTTTTGTTCTCTAGAGGGGACCATTTTTAACCTGTGAGTTTTTCCTTCTAATGATTACCTCCTTGTTCCTAAGCAATGACTTGCCTTCTCACAGGTTATTCATGATTCGTTTTAGACCTTACTGGCTGTTAAGGCAGATGAGGGTTTAGCTCACGTGCAACTTTCAGACCCTCTCTTCCTCTCAGCAGGGTTACAGCACCATTTTAGCTTCTTCTGTTGGTTACCTTTGTCACTTGCAATTTACCCTCATTTCTGATGCTGCCACCACACACTGTACCTCCTGATCTTCCACTTTGTGAGAGGAGTGTCTCAGCAGCCCCACCCTTGCCTTGAGCTCCCCTCTCTGACCCCACCTTCCGGTTGTTACCGTGGGTCTTTCATAGTACCGCGCTGTCACTGTGCTTTGTGGTCTGTAACGATTAGGTCTTCATTTTGTCTACAGATTGTTTTTCAAAGTTGAAGTCAGTTTTGTTTACATTATTATGAATGCGAGCGTTGTTCATGCCATAGCTAAGTCATGGAACGTGATTATATTCCCTTGCCTGGACAGCTTCTTGTTTTTCTCGGTTACTCATTGAGCACTGTTCCCTTTGATTCGTGTTGCCAGTTTTGGTCAATGCTGAAAGTCAGACAAAATGTTAGTGATTTTTAAAAGTCAGAAATCATTTGTTGGAAGGAACAGAGCCCACTCAAGCAAACGTAAGGAAAGAGGGAGAGTTTGGAAAGTATTAGTGGTTTCTCAGAGGCAGGAGGATGGACCCATGTGGGGCACTCACACCGGAACTGGGAAGATGAGAACTAAGATTACCTTGTCTGTGGGCCAGTGAGCATAGTAGCATCTGCCCAGCTGTATAGTTTTCCTACGCGAGACTGCAGGAGGGTCAGCGGGGGTCCCGGTCGCAATCCCAGCTCCAGGAGCAGGCGTGACTGGCTGGTGCAGTGATTGGGTTTACCCGGCCAGCTCAGGGTTCTGCCTGGCTGGGGTGGGCAGTAGGCTCTATTTATGCACAGGTGGGGACTTGGTGCCCCAGAAGCAGGGGGAAGGGTTGATTTGGAAAATTAACCTCTTGCTTCGTGGGATAGTCATGACTTTTAGACTCTCTTTCCCCCGGATTCCGGTCTCGGTCCACACCTAAGTCTACCCAAGTGAGTTGTCCTTTCTCTCACGTCTGCACAGTGCTGGGAGGAGCCAGCGCAGAGCTCTGACCGCCGTGCATTTTCTCTGCTTCCCTTTTTCAGATTAATTGGGAATCGTGGCTCCTAGAGGATTCTAGTCGAGCTGAACTGCCCGTGACAGACAAGAATGATGACTCCTTGCCCATGGGAGTGGCCATAGACTATACTAACCAGGTGGAAATTGCCATCAGTAAGTATAGCCTGATGTCGCTCAGCACATCATTTCTGACACTGGTTAACATTTAAGTCCAGTTCTCCATGTTCCTGGCGGAATCTGCTCTGCTGGGCACCGTGAACTGGTAGCACATTGCTCCTTGAAGCACATGTGACAGCACTGAGCACTTATGTCATGGACACTTATGGGAGAGACCGAGGCCAGACGCACTCGCATCTGCCTGTATCTTTAAACTTCAGAACATGGTGGAAGTCTAGTACACCCAGGAGTTTCAGTTTAGTTTCTCTGCCCATTCCAGTTCCCCAGTGACCTGCCCAGGGAGCAATGCCCTGGGTGGTTCTGTGTAGCAGCACTTGGTTTGAAGGCACAGACTGGTAAATGGAGACCTCAGGCGCCTGGCCTCTGAACTGGGCCTGAGTGTGTGCTCTGCGTGGAGCTGCTCCCAGCTGGAGCTGGGCAGAGCTGCAGCCCCTGGACCGTGCAAGCACAGCAAAGCCATGTTCTTTGGTGCTTCAGTTACAGAGGGTCCCCATCGGGCACCGCGATGTTCCTCATCCTTTCCTGGGTCAGGTTATTGGTGTGATTAGCTCTTTTTTTTTTTTTTTTTAATATATTTTATTGATTTTTTACAGAGAGGAAGGGAGAGGGATAGTTAGAAACATCGATGAGAGAGAAACATCCATCAGCTGCCTCCTGCATACTTCCCACTGGGGATATGCCTGCAACCAAGGTACATGCCCTTCACCGGAATCGAACCTGGGACCCTTCAGTCCGCAGGCCGACGCTCTATCCACTGAGCCAAACGGGTTAGGTCATGATTAGCTCTTTTACTCCAAATCTCTTGAAATCTTACTTGACAAAACCCGTGCTTGTGATTCAGCTGTGAGTGAGTATAGACCTTTGTGCCTACTCTATGTTTCCTAAAGAGTCTAGTCTCATTTTTCTACCTAACCAGCCACTTCCTGGAGACTCCTGTGTTGGTCAGGGGAGCGCTGACCCTCCTCCCAACACCGAGGCCCTCAGGAAAATCCAGGGAGCTTTAGGAGAGCCCGAGCTGCTAGCAGACGGCTGGGCCTCCATGCGGGCCTAGCGGACGGTGGCCATCGATGAGGAGCCTCCGTGCGGGCCTGGCAGACGGTGGCCATCCGACCCAGGCCGCGGCTCTGGGAAGGGTGATTGGGAGGCAGCTGTTGAGACTTGGACCCAGGGAGCTGCTGGAGCTGTGGGCAGTCAGCCCCTTCGGCTCAGGCAGTCTTTCCCTCTGTCTTCACTTTTGTCTTCTGTTTTAACAGCTGATGAGAAGACTCTCCCTCCGGCCCCGGTTCTTCTGTTACTCTCGACCGATGGTGTGCTCTGTCCATTTTACATGATCAACCAGAATCCCGGGGTGAGGTCCCTCATCAAGACACCAGAGCCGCTCCCATTGGAGGGAGAGCGCCAGCCCCGGTCGTCAGGTATGTCTCCCCTTTGCCAGAAAGGGGTGCCACGAGCCAGTAGGGCTCTTCCCAAGGAGGGAAATATGTGAGAATATGGTTATCTCGGGACAGTCATTCTTCCTGCATCGGGGACTCATTTTTTCTTAGAATAAACATGCACACACTTGCCTTCCCTCACTCACGAGCTGTATGCTCCAACCTGTACTTCACTTTAGAGGAAAAGGAAGCTCGGCCAGATGGGCCCCATCAGGTAGTTTACCAACAATACCCTATTGTAGGCTGAACAGTATATGGTCAGAATCCTAAGGACAGGTTTAATCGAGAGAGAGTGTTTAAGTAAATATTGCACATTCCTACACTGAGTGCCTTGTAACTATTGGGAGTGATATGTATGGACAAGGAAAGTTAGTGGAATAGATCATAAAAAGCACTATATGCTGTATGACTCCTTTTTTATGAGAAAAATATGTACATAAAAATACCTAAAAGATTGATTTTTAAAATAAAAATAGTGGTTATTTCTGGTGGTGGGAACATGGGCATTTTATTTTCTTTTGTTTATATTTCATTTTCTTCAGGTTTGTTTTTTTGCTCTTCAAAAATCCTACTTAACTGATACACATTTATTGGAGAAAAATTAGAAAACATAGAAGCAGGATAACGGAAGAGCCCATCATCAAGCAGTAGCCACAGCCAGCATTTGGTACATGTTCTTCATGAGCATAAATGCACACATATAGATGCTCATTTGTATTTTCAAATTTTTCACAGTGCAGTTGTATCACTTCTGAGAACAAAATGTAAAACATTCTCAAAGGGGATTGTTTCCTATTTTGAAATTTCACTAATATTTCTCTTTTTGGATTCTGTGACTATATGACTTTTAAGAATTTCTCTTCAAGTGTGTCTAAAAATGCTTATAATGTAACCAGTTTCGTATCTAAGGAGAAGTGCATTGACCAGATGGGTTGGGTAAGGTTGACAGTACTTCGGGTGTATTCCCTTGCGGCTTCCATACGCAGGCTGAGTTGTGCATCGTCAGTGGAGCCAGATGCGTGGCTCCTACCCGTCGGCAGGGAGACCCCGAGTAATAACCCCGCTGGCCCGCATAGACTGTGCCAGCCTTGTCGTGTTGGGACACGTCATGGGCTGCAGTGTGTGTACTGAGTTGTTCCCTGTAAGTGGTCCCGGGTACCATGAACTGCCTGCACCCGCTTGCCTGGTCTGCCTGTAACACGCAGTGCGCCCTGTGAAGGCAGGAGCTGTGGGGTAAGGTTTGTTTCTGAACACAGTTCAGCGTGAAGGACTTGGCTACTAGCCCATTAAACCCTGGGCACAAGCAGAGGCCAGAAACTCCCTCTTCCCTTGCGCTTGGTCCAGAGGTAACGTGTTCAGGTGGTGGAAGGGAGCCCCGGCAGGGAGGCAGGGCCCGCCAGCTCCAGCCGCAGCCTGTTGTGGGCTCAGAAGACAGTAGTGGTCCCACCTGCCCCAGGGATGCTGGGCTGAATGGTCAGCGGGAGCAGTGTGCGGTTTTCAAAGGCTCCGTTTTATTTCCTGCGGAATAGACTTCTCACGGCCTACCGAATGTGCATAGAAGTGACTAACATTTACGTGTCTTCGAAGAAGCGAGCTGGCTGTGCTGGTTCCATAGTTATTGTGTAAAAGAAGTATTAACAGGCTAGATGTGCTTGCACGATTATACCTTCATAGAAGTGATCGTTCTGAAAACAGTGTTTTCATGCTTGCATCCCAAGTATTTCATTGCTTTAGACATAGTGGGTGAACCGTCTCAACAATTTGGAAGACCAAGACCCATTAATATAAAAGTATCGACAAAAAATATTGCTTTCTTATCTAGTTAGTTAATTTAGACAGTTAACATGTTTACTTTACAGGAAGCTCAAAAAGTGGACATCATTTTAAACCTGCCTTTTGGGGTATTCTCTTTCAGTGTGTTTTCATAAACATCTTTCTTCATAGTTGTATTCATACTGTGTATATCATTGGGATGCAAGTTTATAACTTAAATTATAAGCATTTTCCAGACTCTTACATAATCTTATGATTCATTTAAAAGAGTGACTGTTTAATATTCCATTGAATATTTTTTGCATTTGGGTTGTGTTAAATGTCTTTTATTTTTAAAAATTATTTTCATAGGCTTTATTCTTAGAAGTGAGCTTACTGGGTCCATTCTTTCATGATTTTTGAGACATAATGCTAAAATACTTTCTAAGGGACTGCTAAATTAGGTACATATTAGTAATAAAAGATTTCAGGTTCATTTTACCCTTCCTAACATAGGGTTATAGATATTTAATTTTTAGTGATTTAGAGGACAGTGATGGGCCTCATTTAAATTTACATTTCTTCTATTAGAGAGATTAAGTACTAGTATATTTACTTTTTGTGAATTAGTTTCCCAGCTTTTGTCTATTAGAGTCTTAAAATGTTCAAATCTCAATTTGTATTCATTCTTGCTGCAGATTTTTTTAAATTTACCATTTAGTTATGTAACTATCTTTTTATATAGTCAAATCTTAATCCTTTGTGGTTCTTTTTTTTTTTTTTAATGTGTTTTATTGATTTTTTTACATAGAGGAAGGGAGAGCAATAAAGAGCTAGAAACATCGATGAGAGAGAAACATCAATCAGCTGCCTCCTGCACACCTCCTACTGGGGATGTGCCCGCAACCAAGGTACATGCCCTTGACCGAAATCGAACCTGGGACCTTTCAGTCCGCAGGCCAACGCTCTAACCACTGAGCCAAACCGGTTAGGGCTGTGGTTCTTTTTTAAAAAATATTTTTATTGATTTCAGAGAGGGAGGGAGAAATAGAAACATCAATGATGAGAGAGAATTATTGATTAGTTGCCTCCTGCACACCTTCTGCTGGGGATCGAGCCTGCAACCTGGGCGTGTGCCCTGACGGAATAAACCATGACCTCCTGGTTCATGGGTGATGCTCAACCACTGAGCAACAGCAGCCGGGCCTTTTTGTCATTTCTGAGTTGATTAAGTCAACCTCTCAGAGACTCAACTCATTTTTGCCTCCTTTGTTTGAGATACAGTGTGTCTGTGCTTGTGTGTATTGTTGTTCACCTGAACTTGCTTTCAGTGACGTACAGGTAGAGAGCTGAATTACAGGCCTTCCTGATTGGGATGAAATGTCGCAGGATGACCTGCTTTTCACACTGAGAAGTGGACTTTTCTCTCTTACTCAGCGGGCGTCCCTGAAGTGCTGTCCCTGTGACGCCTTTCCCCGTTTCCTTTTCCGTCCAAGTTCGGAAATCTGCGGAGCGTTGGCTGTGGAACGTGGACCAGCACCTCCGCCTCCTGTTTCTTCCTCCTTCACGCAGCAGGACCTTTATTTCTGGCTTCCTCCTGCCACAGCCCTTTCCGCTGGCCTTCTGTCACGTGGCCCTCTGCCGTGACCGTGCTAACTCTAACGCGTCCTTCCTTTCCCCCGTCTCCCCACTGCAGGAAGTATTCCCACGACCCCAACCTCGCCAGTCCCGCAGAAACCCGAGGCGTCAGCAGCTGCAGCGCCTGCCTCCGTCCCACCTTCCCTGCCGGCTGCTCCCGCCGCCACCTTCTCTCTGCCCTCAGTTGCGGGGGCCTCTGCCGTCTTCTCCTTTGGTTCTCCGTCCTTGAAATCATCGGGGTCTGCTGCTGGGGAGCCCCCTCCGTACCCCAGTGGTTC
Source organism: Corynorhinus townsendii (assembly GCA_026230045.1). Taxonomy (NCBI): domain Eukaryota; kingdom Metazoa; phylum Chordata; class Mammalia; order Chiroptera; family Vespertilionidae; genus Corynorhinus; species Corynorhinus townsendii. The sequence goes on from JAPDVU010000005.1 coordinate 174,112,814, forward strand.
TGACGCTTCCAAAGCAGCGGTGGGCTCCGGTGCAGCCACCTTTTCATTCGCTCCTCCTCAAGCCCCCCTGGCGCCCACCCCCGCGGCCTCTCCGATGGCACCCGCAGCTGCTACGTTCTCCTTTGGATCCTCGGGTTTTAAGCCTGCCTTGGAAAGCACACCAATGCCAAGTGCGTCCACTCCCGGCATTGGATTGAAGCCCTCCTTCCCGCCCTCAGCCGTCAAGCTCAACCTCGGCGACAAGTGAGTGGCACTTGAGTTTGATTTTTCCGTAGGGTGGGTGGAAGTGCCCGTGTGAGTCACCGAAAACAGCTGCTACTCGGTGATTTTCCATGGGGTTTCTTTTTGTTTGTTTTTCATTTTTCTCAGAAGTAACACTAGCAAATGGCAAAAATCCAAATAACAAAAGGTTTGCATTTCATTTGTGTCCAGAAGGGTCTCTGAGATCTTTTTTTTATTATTAGAGGTTTATATTTAAATACTTTTTTGCTTCTGCAGGTTTCAAATGTAGGAGGTACCCCTGACTTAAAAAATGTAGCCATACAAAGTCTGTATTCTGTAGCAGAAGTGAATCTCTTGTCCACCCTTGACTCTGCACTGTTTTCTCTGTGGCCACCAGTGGCTGGGTGAAATCGTATTCACTTCGGATACAGTGACTCCTGCCTGGCAGCCCTGTGGCTTCTCACTGCTCTCCCAGTACAGCCCAAACTTCGTAACTAGGTATCCCAGTTCCCTCCAGCTCTGGCTCTACCAGCTCACTCGTCTTACCTTTTCCTTCTTTATCTGCTGGTGGTGTTCTCCCCACTGGACCGTAAGCCTCTTGGACGAAGTGATTCCTTAGACCTCGTAGCCCTTCCCAAGACAGCCATCTGGTGGAAACACTCCCACACTCATCTGGACTCTCTGGTGGCTGTGGGGGTGGTGTTACCGCTGTTGTCACTGCTGCCACCGTTGTCATTGCTGATGACATTTTAATTGATTGTCCCAGTCATCTGATGCTGGATGTTAGATTGCTTACAGACGTTTGCTCTTTAGGTGAAACTTCCCTGACATTTCCCCGTAGACTGAACATCCCAAAGAGGGTGCCCTGCTCCCCTCTTCCTCCTTCACTCCTCAGAGGCTGTGATCACCCACAGCGAGTTCTCAGTAATGTTGTTGGGAAAAGAGGGTACTGAACTCTCCTAAGCATAATTGAGTCCCACCCTTTTTGCTCTACTGAGCTTGATAGAATAGAAAATATTGCATGTCATGATAGACTTAGTTTCGTTTTCTTGTTAAGTATTTATTTGATATTTTTATTGACTAACTCCTAAATAAGCAGAAGATCAGATCAGTGTTTCTTGCAGCTTTCACCTTTTATAAAATGTGGCTAAACATTTACATTTCTCGAAGGCTAAAAGGTGTGGATAGTAGGTTATCCTTTGATGACTGCTCATGAGCAGCGTGGAAGAGTCTTCAGCAGGCTGTTCTGATGCGTTCGGGCTGCCGTTCTCAGGTTCACTGCCGTGGCTGCCTCTGCTCCTAACAGCTCACCGAGCACACCCCCGATGCTGCCCTTCTCCGCCTCCAAGCCAGCTTCTTCCGGACCTCTCAGCCACCCCACGCCCCTCTCAGCGTCATCCGGCTCCGTGTCAGCCAAGTCCTCAGCCTCCCCCTCAGCATCAGGTAGGGTTTGAATACACTGCGTTAGAGCTCAGTCCTGAATTCTCAAATTAGCACCTCTCAGTAGTTAAGAAGCCCAGCTAAGGTAGTTGGACTTGGTTGTTTTTTCATGCCTCCTGTACCTCACACTGACGTGGCATACACTCTGCTCTCTGCGTCGGGAGGGTTTGCCCTGGCCTCAGGGCTGTCACACCTTCTCTGACATTCCTCCTGCGCACTTGACACTTGATGATGCGAGTTGGTGTCCAGCCTTGATCTTCCCTGGGAGCCTGCCCCCTGTGAAGGGCCAGAACAGAACAATTCTTTAAGCCGTGGTGGCTGTCACACTATTGCTTCTAGTGGCTGTCTTGAATTTTCACACTCAGCCCTATTGTAAGCAGATTTATTAAATAAAGGTCATAGTGGAAATAATTATTATAGCCAGGTTGAATTGAAGTGCATTATGAAACTCCATGAGCAAATTACCGTTTTTTTCCTATCAAACCTGCAGAAAGGTTGCAAAAATTACATAAGGAATACTATAACCTTCACCAGAATTCAACACTTGCTAACATTGTGCACCATTCGTTTCAATCATTTTTTCCTAAAACCTTGAGAGTTCCTTACAACGTGAAACACTTCACATCTAAGCACTTCAGTGTATCTGCTAAAACAAGGGCACACAATCCATTGTCACTGCAGGAAATGTAACAACAGTCTACCCCCATATGCACATTTCCACAGTTATTCCCATAATGGAGCCAATCAGGGATCACAATATATTCCAGCGGGCCTCAGGCTCAGTCTCATACATTTGCCACCTTTTTGTCTTCACGGCACTGACATTTTGGAAGAGGTCAGGCCAGTAGGTTTGCGGACGGTCCCTCACTTTGGGCCTAGCTGTCCTGCATGATGAGGTTCAGGTTAAGCGTTTTGAGCAGAAGCACCACATAGGTGACGCGCATCACAACCGCATGATTTGGTTTGTCCTGACATAGTGATGTTCTTTGGTCCATTGGTTAAGGTGGTGTTTGCCAGACCTGTCTCAGTTTTTAACTTGGTTAGTGTCATGAATGCCAGTGGTAATGCCTAGCCAGACATTTAGGTAACCATATGGTGTTTGTGTGATGGGAATAATTTTATTTTGGTAAATATCAAGCAGGCATTGAGCTATGAAATGCCTGAAATCATCTCTCTCTACCTGCTGCTCAGTATAAAGGGCTGCATTGCGGAGTTTGCCAGTCGCCTCATGCTAGGACTTTTCCTGAGGTTCTGAAGGCATCATATAAGACCCAAACGTTCAGGAGCCTTGCCTTAGTCTTTTCCCGTCACTGGTTTGGGAGCGAAAACTGGAATCTTAGTGCACATTTACTTTATCGCTTTCTGCTGCTCACCACCCAGATCTGCCCCACCCTGTGCCATTATTTAATTCTTAAAGTTTGGGGGGGGGCGGTCCTAGTTTATTGGCTCTCAGTCCCAGTTGCACACTAGACTCATGGGGGATCCATCCCCTAGTAGTGCCATCAGACTCTCTGGAGTGACACTTGGGGTTTTGGTGTGTTTGTATTTTTATTTTTAGTATTTTATTTTTATCCTCACCTGAGGACATGCTTAGAGAGAGGGAAGGAGGATGGAGGAGAGAGAGGAAAAAAATCAGTGTGAGGGAGAAACATCAATAGATAGCCTTCTGCATACTCCCCAACTGCATCAGACTCGGAACCCAGGTATGTACCCTGACTGGGAATTGAACTGCCAGCCTTTCGGTGCACACGCAGGCCAGATGGTGGTTGTTTTCCTTAAAAGTTCCCCTGATGATTCTAACGCGCAGCGGCTGAGCCTTGTGAGGGTCCGGCGACCCTGTGAGTTCCTACAAGGTGATGGGATCATTGGTCTCATCTGATGGTTTAAACTGTCCCCAGCTCCCTGAGGTGCACCGGAGCCTCTGTCAGGAGGAAGGAGGGGCCAGGTGACTGGCCTGGGCCTGCCCACAAGTACTCCTGCCTGTGATCAGGGACATGCTAGTTCTATCTGCTTTACGAAAGAATTTCCCATCTAAAAATGTAAGGCGTGCTTTTTAGTTATCTTGGAACAGGGGCTAACACAACTGTGGACATCACTCTTGCTAACCAAGATCGTGAAAGGGGCCAGGGACAATGAGAAGCTTGACTATTGTGTGGTGGGAGGAGTAGCGGGAGTAAATCCTGGCTGTCTGTTTTAACTGACTTCTTGTTCTGGCAGGGCGATCTGCTCATGGCGGCCCAGGCCCAGCATCCTCACTGGGGCAGAAATCGCCCAGGATAACCGCTCCGGTGGCCAAGACGGGCTCTCCCCAGGTACTTGAACCTCACTCACAATCCTGTGCTTGTTCAGTTACCTCCCCTGCAGACATTTATAAAATGGGTTTTTGTGTTTTAGAATTTATGCCTTTGCAGTAGTTCTTAGGACTGTGGTGGGAAACATGTGAGTTTTGAATATTTGTAATGTGTGCTCTGTGCTCACATTACAAATGTATCTCAGCTCCAGAGTCTGCGTTGTTTCCTCTGCTGGTTCCTGAGCTTATGCAGGAACTGGTGCTCTAAGTTGTAGTCTCTTGTCTGAAAATACTGTGGCATCTGATTTTTCTCTTATTCTCAGAGTAATCAAATCTAGCCAGTGCCCCTCTTCCTCACCATCTCAGTTGATCAGCTTTTTTCCTTCTGTGTATCATATGTCAATAAAAGTTAAATAAGTGTACACATAGGGAAAAAGTACTCATGCGAGACACACACGCTTGAGTGAATTGTCACCAGCTGGATACACCTGGGTAACCAACACTCAGACTGAGAAATGGAACATGACCAGGACCCCAGATGCCCCTCGTCTGTGCCCTTCTGCTTACCACCTTGCCAAAGAGGCTCAGCTGTCACAATTCCTGACAGTGCAGCTTAGCTTAGCCTGTCTGTACCTTCTATAAATGGAGTCACACGGCATGTATTCTTGTATCTGGCTGTTTTGCTCAACATTATGTTGGTGAGGTTTATCCATATCATATGGGGTGGCTATCCTACATGTGTTCATTCCATCTCAGTGGGCATTCAGTAGCCCCCAGGTTTGAGTTACTGTGAAGAGTGTTGCAGTGACCTTGCCAGGTGATGTTTTTGGATGAACAAACGTGTGCATTTCTGTTGAATAAATATCCACGTGTGGAATTCCTGGTCCTAGACGATGCCTTTATTTCTCGTAATTCCCAGGCATGTATGCGAGTTCAGCTGTTCCACGTCCTCCCCAATCTTGGTATTTTTCATCATTTATTGTTGGTGTGTTTTGTGGTTTCAACTTGTATTTCCCTGATGACCAGTAAAATTGAGTTTTTCCATATGATTATTGGCCATGTGAATATGGGTGACTGTTCAAGTTTTTTTTACTCATTTTTCTATTGGGTTTTCTGTCTTTTTCTTAATGATTTGTAAGAATTAGTTCACACACACACACATATATATATATGTGTGTGTGTGTACATATATACACACACGCACACGCACACATGTAATATAACTACTTTCTTAGTCTGTGAATTGCCTTTTCATTCTTTTTATGGTTTCTTTTGATGACTGATAGTTCTTAATTTTAACATAGTTTCACATATCAGTTTTTATTGTGTGATTAGTGCTTTCTGTGTTCTATTTTAGAAATCATTTCCTATTCCAAGGTAAAAAAGATACTTCCCTATTTTTTTATTATTTTATTTTTCAATTACAGTTTACGTTCAGTATTATTTTGTGTTAGTTTTAGGTGTACAGCATCGTGGTTAGATAGTCATGTACTTTACAAAGTGTTCCCTTCCTATGTTTATCTAAAAGCTTTATTATCTTTTCTTTTTTTTAATATATATTATTTGATTCTTCACAGAGAGGAAGAGAGAGGGATAGAGAGCTAGAAACATCGATGAGAGAAAAACATCGATCAGCTGCCTCCTGCACACCTCCCACTGGGGATGTGCCCGCAACCAAGGTGCATGCCCTTGGCGGGAATCGAACCCGGGACCCTTCAGTCCGCAGGCCGACGCTCTATCCACTGAGCCACACCGGTCAGGGCCATCTTTTCATGTTTAGACCTACAGCCTGTCATCTCAGCTTATTTTTGTGGTTTAACTTAAAGATGACTAGGTCAGTTTCCCACCAGATTATTTCAGTCTCCTCAGAACAGGAGTCGTGCCTTTCCTTCTGTCTCTCTCCCAGCCGACCCCCGCCTGCCCTCAGCACCGCACGGCCCACAGCAAATAGTTCACACGCCTGGCTTTTGGCACTATGCAGGACACACAGCGTTCGTTAAGTGAGCGCTTGCTGTTCTAATGAGTACGTAAACATTTTATTAAAAGCTCCGCTAACTGCTATAGGTATTACGTCATTGAGACGTCATCTCAAATTACAGCATTTCTGGTGCAGGATTCCTGATTCCTCTCTCCCAGAACGCATTCCTCTCCTAGTATTCCATCTCAGTCAGTAGGAAACCAGGTGTTTGTCCAGCCCCAAACCCAGAGTCCCTCCCCCGTCAGTTCTAGCAAGTCTCTCTCAGCTCTACACGGACGTGTAGGTCATAAATCCACAGCTCCCGCCCCCCCTGCTAACATCACGAGTCAGGCCGTTATCGTCTCTTACCTGGTCGGCCTCCTGCTTATGCTCCTCCCTCTCACTGCTTAGCAGCAGGAGGGATCTTTTATAATCATAAATGAAAGAGTAGCTTACACTCTCCTCAAACTCCACCATCGCTTTCCACCACACTTAGAATAAAGCCCAGACTTGGTGGGGTAGCCTCGCATGATCTGCCCCTGCCCTTTCCAGCTCCCACGCTGACCTCACTGGGTCGCACTGACTCCCTCTCGTCCCTGCGTCCTGCGCGTCTTGCAGGCCTCAGCTTCTTTGCACGCGCGCTTTTCGCTGCCTGGAAGGAGCTTCCCCAGGCCTTCCCGTCGCTTCCTCCTCCACTCCGGGTCTCAGGTCATAGGCGGCGCTCTGGGCCATCTCACCTCAGGTAGTCCCCCTTTTATTCTCTTTATGTGTCCCTGTTTCCTATTGCATATCACTGTCACCAGCTGAAATTTATCTGATTCCTTTACTTTCTGTTATTCGTTTTATCCCAGTGGAAGAGACGTGCCCTGAGCGGAGGGGTCTCATTTATCTTGTTAAGCTCTTCTCTGCTGTCCAAGCATGCCTTCTACCAAGCAGATACCCGGTGAATAGGGGCTCACAGGGATGCATGACGGAACGATGGCTGTTACAGGAGTGGCGCCACCTGTGATAGGCGTGGAACGCGCTGCTTCACGAAGCCGTGCTGGGAGCATTGGGTACATTTTAAATAGTTTGCCTTCCATTTCAGGCGAAATCACTTCCGACTCCTGGGACAGAAAAGCAGGGACATCAGTGGAAAGAGTCAGACCCTGTAATAGTTGGAATTGGCGAGGAGGTAAAATTGCTCCTGCATGTTTTTCCCAAAGCAGTGCAGGCTCCCACGTGGCTGTTCCATTCTGGCTCTGAGCCTTGGAGTGTCCCAAGAGTCTGTGCTGTCAGTGGGCCCCGTAGCAGTGACATTACTGCTGTGCCATTCGCCCTAAGAGGTCTCCTTGTGTGTGGCTTCTGCAGATCGCGCACTTTCAGAAGGAGCTGGAGGAGCTGAAAGCTCGAACTGCGAAAGCCTGTTTCCAGGTGGGCAGCCCTGAGGAGATGAAGATGCTGCGGACAGAATCGGACGACCTGCACGGCTTTCTTCTGGAGATCAAAGAGACCACAGAGGTTCGTGTTGAGCATGGTCTTCCGAAGTTGATTGCACCGTTAACATTGTGCTCCTGGCACTCCAGGGGCGTGTATGCTTCTTTCTTCAAGGACCACCCGTGTTGTTTCTGCCGTGTGTGAGTCGTTCACGGAGGAATGCCCAAGTTCAGAGTCTACCTTTAGCACTGCGTAAACTAGATGACTTTGGGCAAGTTACTCTAGCTGCTCTGTTGTAGTTTTCTCGTGGGAAGTGGAATGCTAATAGTTTCTACCTTATTGACACATACAAGGCACTCCGTAAAGGTTGCCTGTTGTTAGTTTAGGTAGTATTTGAAACTTGACTTTGAAGTGTTTGAGAGGGGAATTTCTCCAGGTGTTCGCAGTGACTGTCTTCAGTAAGATTACAGCTACTGTTAATACTTATTCTCTGACTTTACAATCGTCAGAAACGGTTTCTTTCTTTTTTAAAAAAAATAGATTTTTATTGATTTCAGAGAGGAAGGGAGAGTGAGAGAGAGAAATACCAATAAGAATTATTGATTAGCTGCCTCGTGCACGCCCCCTACTGGGGATCAAACTGTGACCTCCTGGTTCATAGGTCTGTGTTCAACCACTGAGCCACGGCAGCCAAGCAGAAATGGTTTCTTAACGAGAAGAAAAGTAATTTTTTAAATGCATACTGATTGGTGGACTAGAAAAGAGAAAAAAGAAAAAAAAATTGCCCTCGCCAGTCTGGATCAGTGTTTGGAGCATCAGCCCATGGACTGAAGGGTCCCGGGTTTGATTCTGGTCAAGGGCGCATACTTCTGTTACAGGCGCCATCCCTCGCCCCGGTCAGGGCACATGCGGGAGGCAACTAATCAATATGTCTCTTTCACATCGATGTTTCTCTCTCCCCCTCACTCTCTAAAAATCAATGGAGAAAATATCCTCGGATGAAGATTAACAACAACACAAAATTACAAGGAACAAAAGAACATTGGTATCTTGCTCTAAGCAGTGAAATGCTTTTTTTGCATGACTGTTAACTGTATTCAGCTGTTCACCGTGTTAACTATTTGAGCAGCACCACCTTCCTTGATCCAGAACAGAAAGGTTAATTTCTTAGAAATAGCACTTTCTGTGTCAGTACATCCTTGTTCCTCTCCTAGTCTCTTCATGGAGATATAAGTACCCTGAAAACAACTCTGCTTGAGGGCTTTGCTGGTGTTGAAGAAGCCAGAGAACAGAGTGAGCGGAACCATGACTCAGGATACTTGCACCTGCTCTACAGGAGACCCCTGGACCCCAGGAGTGAGGCGCAGCTCCAGGTACTCTGCGGGGTCTTTTTTACACATTATTTCTAGTCTTTCAAACCAGCTGCTCTGTACGACTCGAGCTTCCCATCCCAGTGTACAGGTGAGGCAGGTGAGCCTCAGAGGCAAAGGGGCCTGCCCGGGGCAGGGGTGGTGGTAGGAGTGGGACCGGAATCAAGACCTCCTCCTGCCCGGCTGCTTCCCTGTGCGCCGTAATTTGGCAACGCTACTTTTCTCATTAATGGTTCATTCATTATTCTTATTCTCTGTCTTCGTGAAATCTGGTTTTTGTTTTCAACTTTAAATTTAGTCCAAACTGCTGTACCGTGAGCTTGGTGGGGGTCATCCCCACTTCCTTGCATTTGCCTACAATCCCTGTAAAAGTGGGGCACAGAAGGCAGTGCTGGTTATGCTCACCCAGCACGTGAGGGTCTGTGAGTGTGAGGAACCCCCTCCTGCCCAGAAAACCTGCCGCCCGCGTGCCTCACCTGATACGCTTTCTGACAGTAGGAAAAGGAAAGGCATAGTCCCACCGCCCGGAAAGGTGGGAGCCTGGCTGTGTCCACCGCCCTGTGGGATCCCTCGATGCTCCTCCACTAGGGACGCTAACCCTCCTCGCGAGGCAGTGCTAACCGTGGCCGGCACTCTTCATCTGGTTGCTCTTGCTTCCTCCTGCCATCTCACCTCTTGCTCTGTGTCCAAGCTAAAAGAGAAGCATAGGCTGCTGGGCAACACTCGCCCATTCAGAAAGAAGTCAGTTTCTCTTCCCACAGTGCTAAAGAGGTCCTGGTAGCTAGCATGTATTAGTTCATGCCCTGGGCAAAAGAAATGTCCTGCAAGTACCCAGGTCTCGCCACTAATAGGCGCAGGCCCCTTGAGCCCGGATAGTCTGGCTCAGAGCCTGTGCTCTTGACCATGACACTACAACGTGCAGCCCCCACAGCTGGCTGAGTGGCAGTGGGGAAGGTGAACACACGAATGCCGTGTGGAATATGTTCCTGTGGGATCACAGACGGGGAGCGGCTAAGCCCCAGGGCAGTGTTTGTGATGGGCCTCAAGAGAAGGTGGGTGTCCTGGAAGATGAAGTCAGGAGAGCACTGGGGAGCTTATCACGGAGGTCTCGCTGCGCCTGGGCGCTCAGAGAGAGGGCCTCCCGTAGCCAGCTGTTGGCTGACATTTGTATTGGATGCTGAGGTTACTGCTGCTTCCTGGAACCAGCTTGACTCTCTTTAAGCGACATTTCAGTTGGGACATACACCTCACCCAAGAATAACTTTAAGCTACGTTTAAGCACAGTAGGATCGTTGTGCAGATGCAGAGCCTGCCCGGTGCGTGCACATCGTCTTCCTTTGCTTACACATTTAATGGACTGCTTCATCTTTATTGTTCATTTTTGAAAAGTCAAATTGTACAGCATGAAGGTTAACACTGGATCAAAATGTAAAGAAAAGGCCCTAACCGGTTTGGCTCAGTGGATAGAGTGTCGGCCTGCAGACTGAAAGGTCCCAGGTTCTATTCCGGTCAAGGGCATGTACCTTGGTTGCGGGCACATTCCCAGTAGGAGGTGTGCAGGAGGCAGCTGATCGATGTTTCTCTCTCATCGATGTTTCTTAACTCTCTGTCCCTCTCCCTTCCTCTCTGTAAAAAAATCAATAAAAATATATTTTTAAAAAAATGTAAAGAAAAGTATTGCAGACCTAAAATATTTTAATAGATAAGAATTTTAATACACTTTCTAGTGTTAGTGCTATTTTTTTGTTTTGGAGAAGAAATGAAATTTTCTCAATAGGTGAGATGACTTCTGTGTTCTGAATAAATTGGTTCAGAATTACTTTCAGCACTGTTGTGTAGGATAATTTTGTGTCTAATGCAGTTAATTTCATGGGTGGGAGAGCAAAAACGAAATGGATGCTGTGTTGGAGTACCAGAGCACAGCGGAAAATTCCTAGGCCAGGCTGAGATACTTCCGAGGAACTGAAAGATGAGAACTAAGCCAGAACTTCTGTTCCCTGGAGGCCCTGGGCCCACACCCATTCTGTTTCTGTTTCTTTACCCCACCTCTCCGTCACACCCTCACAAAGGTTGAGTTTCTGGATTTCATTTGGATTATAATGTTCCAATGATTATGTTAAAACCCAGTGTGTTTTCTTTGTTCATTTTGGTTCTCAATATAAAAATAATTGAAAATTATTTTGATTGTTTTAATACATCTTTCTCCAAGCTACTGGAAAACGGAGTCCTTTTCTTTTCTTGTAGGAAATTCGGCGCCTTCATCAATATGTGAAGTTTGCTGTTCAAGATGTGAATGATGTCCTGGACTTGGAGTGGGATCAGCATCTGGAACAAAAGAGAAAACAAAAGTGAGTGAGGTCCCATCCCCCACTGGTGGCAGGGGATAGTGCTGCCGCCTTTTCAAAAGATTTAGGAACATGGATAAAACCCCGAAATGTTAATTCTCATCGACCCCGGCCTTCTGCTTCCAGGTATTTGTTCTGCAGACACAATAGCAGTGCTCACAACAGTGTGCATCAGAGAATTTATATCGTGGCTCAGCTAACTCGTGATGCAGACAAACTGGATTAACCCTGCTTGCCCACGGCTTAGAGGAGGGGCTCAGAGTCTGGTCTCTTTCTCTTAATACAGACGTAACCATGGACTAGCATGTTCTCCAAATAGCACACTAAAGATACGTTACAGGGAGTGTACGAGATGGTGATCATATAACTACTAGAGGCCTGGTGCATGGATTGGTGCACCTCTGGGGTCCCTCGGCCTGGTCTGCGCCCTCTCCCAATCCAGGACCCCTCAGGGGTTGTCGGAGAGCCGCTTTCAGTCCCATGCCCGCAGGCCAGGCCAAGGGACCCCACCGGTGCACCAAGCCATGCCCCAGGCCTCTAGTATGCATATAAAACCTTTGGTTAATCTCTCCCCACCCTCCCCCTCCCCTCTTCCCTCTGAGATCCATCAGTTTGTTCCATGTTTCCATACCCATGGTTTCCGCTCCTGCCTTAAGTGCCTGCCCCTTGGTGGTCATTGCGCCTTATAGCTACTGCTGGTCAGCTGGTCGATTAGGCTTTTATATATATAGATTATTAGATACCATATATGTAATATGAAAAAGGTAAGACAAGACAAAATACTGGGTGATCTCAACATGGAGAACTAAACATTGAAAAGTGGCTGGAAATCAATATGACACTATAATCACAGATACAGCTGCAAGATAGAGTTAACAGGAATTTTTTCTTTATACTCTTTTGTATATTCCAAGTTTTCTTTCTAAGGAAACATTACTGATTAGTGTGGCTAATTAGAAGGACAAGAGGAGTGATGACAAAGGTATGACAAGGAACAGAATGCAGTACCTTGTAAGAACAGTCGAGGGCCAACAAGAAATTGGAAAAACAGATGAGCCCTTCACGCACTCCATATTGAAACACCTACACTTGGTCAGTGGATTAGCCATGTGGGGAAACAAACCAGGAAATGATCTGTTGACCTGTTTATAAAGCTGTGGGATCACAGAACTTTTAAGTGGGGCAACCTGGGCGGGATGTCAGGGGCAGGGCCAGAATGTGCTTAAAATTCAGTGAGTAGAATTGAATGCATTATATTGTACCACCTGGAGAATGGCTTTGTGCCCAACCTGAGGAATCTGCTTGGAGCATAGGTAGGGGAGATAGAGGTGAGTGTTGGTCCCTCGGGCACTGTGGGGAGGATTCCTCACCTGTGGCCTGGACCACCTGGCCCCGGGGCAGCGGGGACCCAGTAGAGATCTCACAGCTCACTCCCTAGTTCTGAGTTCCGTTCAGCCACATGGAGAGGACGGCGTGACCAGCAGTGTGCGTGTCCTGCTCTGTCTGACAGTTAGATTTCTCTCTCAGAACAGGGAAGCCGGGCTCGCTTCTCCTTTATGACAGCTCTGTGCTATCTAATGTGCTTTATTTTTAATTCCCCTTATGCAGAGTTCAGCTTCTTAAGTCTATATAGTTTTCTAGCGTTTCTGCTTACGTCTTTCTATAAGTATTACTTTGTACCCTGTTGAAATGTGTTTTGAAACATTTATCTTGATCCCAGCTGTGTGACTCAGTGGTTGAGGGTCGACCTATGTACCAGGAGGTCACAACACAGTTTGATTCCTGGTCAAGGCACATGCCCAGGTTGCAGACTCAATCCCCAGTGAGGGGTATGCAGGAGGCAGCCAATCAATGATTCTCTCTCATCATTGATGATTCTATCTCTCCCCCCCCCCTTCCTCTTTGAAATAAAAAATATATTTTAAAATAAAAAATAATTTTTTTTTTTTTTAACTAACCTGTCAACCGAAGGTAAGGGAGCCGGCCCTTCCTTGTTGCAGTTCCTGGGGTGGGAGCTCCCCGCTGCTCCGGCGTGTGCTCTCTGCCCCCCTGATTCTTGGCAGCATGTGAAGAGATGGCTGACTCCCACCGGCTGTCCTGGGCCTTTTCTTTTTATTGAATGTGGTTTACACACAGGAAGTAGCACATGTCCTAAGTATGTTGCTGAATGAATCTCCCCGTTGTGGACACGTCTCCCACCCTGTTCTACCCAGGGCCTCTGGTTGTGCCCGTGGTGCCTGCAGGCCTGGCCTTCCTCGTTCTGTTGTGTCCTCGCTAGGCTTTCGTCCCGTTTTTATGTTCTAGTACTTCCTGATGCCCCCTGTGAGTCTCTGTTTTAGTCTTCGCACTGCTGTGGTTGTGTCTTTTCTTCTTCTGGGGGAGGTTTCTTTACTGGAACCGCTCGCGTTGAATTCTCTTCTCATTGCCGTCAACAGGCGCCTGCTTGTACCAGAGCGAGAGACGCTGTTTAACACCCTGGCCAACAACCGGGAGATCATCAGCCAGCAGAGGAAGAGGCTGCACTGCCTGGTGGACAGTCTGCAGCAGCTGCGACTTTACAGCCACACTTCCCAGTGGCGCCTTCCCTCGGGAGCGCCCTCCCAGAGCAGCACTCAGAGGTGTGCGGGAGGCGGGGCACTTCGCTGCTCGCACGCAGTAAATGTGGCTGAGTGAATGGGTACATACTGGGGAGTACGGTGGAATAGCCTTCAAGTGGTTCACATGTGGGTTTGAAAGTGACTGCTGTCTGTCACCTGGGTGACCCTGGTCAGGTTCCTCACCCTCTGATCCTCTGTTCCTTTGCTTAAAAGATGGGGATAACAACATATGCCTCTCAGGGTTGTTGGGGAGTTAAGTCTAGAAAGCTTCCAGTAGTGCGTGTGATGAAACAGGTGCTCAATAGATGATGGTAGATGCTACGGTAACAGTATTGTTTTATTGAAAATTCACTGATAGGATTAGGTTGACTGACTTGTTTCAGAGTTTAGGTTTGGCATTTTGCTCGAGTGGGGGAACTTCCAGACCCTAGCATTTAGGCAGTCTACCCTTGACGTTGCCCGGGTGGTTTTGTGTTTCGCCTTTAAGCCAGATGTGCAGGTGTTCATTGCCCCTTCTGCTGAAGCTCTCTCAGTGCGTGTGCCAGGGTGGGGCGGGGGTATGATGTTAAGGTTGCCATTTCTTTCCTTTGGAATGATCACATCGATGGGTCAGATGGCCTGTTTCTGAGTGGGGGATGCTCTCATTTCTTGCGCTTGTATTTAGGACCATGCACGCCACCCCTCAGATTTCTCTGGTCGTAGCTGGTTTCTGTATGACCTATCCCATTTCAGTTTTGACAGTGACCTGGAAAGCCTGCGCAATGCTTTGTTGAAAACCACCATAGAGTCTCACACCAAACCCTTGCCGAAGGTACCAGGTAAGTACGTTCTTCCCAGTCCTTTAACCGTTAGTTTTCTTTCTTCTACTGACCAGGTTTTAAGCATTTACGGGCTCATGAATTTCTTGCAGCTAAACTGTCCCCTGTGAAACAGGCACAGCTGAGAAACTTCCTGGCCAAGAGGAAGACCCCACCAGTGAGATCCACTGCTCCAGGTACAGGAGCGGGGCCTGGACTTTTAGCGCAAACCAAGCAGCACATGGTGTGTGTGTGTGTGTGTTGGGGGGCGGGGAGGTCTGTCTGTGTCTGCGTTTTCCTTTGGTTGTGAGTAGGAGCTGGAGAAAATGTCCCTGGCACCTGTGTGGTCTGAATGCTGGAGCAGGGGCTGCTCGGCCAAGCAGCCCGCGCGGTGGTTGTGGCTTCCTCCCTGTTCTCTGCAGCCCTCGGACCGAGTGCCAGTGCTTCCCAAGGGTTTGGGTTGCTGAGCCTCTGCTCTAGAAAGTTGACTTCCCTGATGTGTGTGGGGTTTGAGGACGATGGTATTTGAAAAAAGGCTTATTTTTTTTTAAGAAGATAGAGAAAAACCCACTGGTTAGGGGATGATGGCCAAAACACTTGCTGAAAAGAAGCCATATAACCAGTGAATAAAACCTGTTTTTGCTATTAAATTACCTAGATAACCGTGTTATACACAGCTTCAGGCGTAGTGGTGCTTTGCTTTTGTGCTTGTATCTGCTTTTCTTTTTTGAAATTCCGTTTTGAGTTGAAACTGGTTTTTTTATACCAACAGCAAATTATTTTTTTAATTAAATAGGACAGAAATGTAATCTTACTGTACCGCCATTTATTAATTTTTCTGTAATCATAAAGCTAAATTAGGTAAGGTAATCGTCACAGGCAAGTCAAATCTTTTTAACAGTCATTTCCATTATCTAAACTACCTTCTCTTAGTAGATAATTGGAAAAATAGAACGAAGAATAAAAGTTACTCTTATCCCTCAACCCAAATATGTCATCAACTATGTCATTTTGGTTTACTCTTAAAATTTTTTCTTTGTATATATAAATTTGATTTTTTTTAAATGAGACTGGGACTCTGACATTTATAATTTTGAACTTTCATATTTCTTAAGTAGAAACTTACAGACCTTTACTGTAAAGCAGAAAATGACAAGTGGTGGTGAGGATGTGGACAGGTTGGGCTCCTTGCGCACTGTTAGCAGGAATGTAAACTGGTGCCGTACTATAGGACGCAGTTGGTGGTCCCTCAAAAAACTAAACAATTACCATAGGGCCCAACAATCCCACTCGTGGGTATATGCCCCAAAGACTGGGGAGTAGGGACCCAAACAGGTACTCTGTACATTCGTGCTCATGGCAGCATTATTCACAATAGCTGAAACTAAAAGCAAGACGAACATCCAATGGATTGGATAGATATGCAAAATGGGGCACCTGCTTCTTAAAGAGGAAGGAAATTCTGACATGCTACCCTCGGGATGAAACTTCAGGATATTATGCTAAGGAAAAAGTCAGTCAACAAAATGGCAAATACTGTCTGAGTCTACGTCTGTGAGTAAGCAGAGCAGTCAGAGTCAGTGACAAAATAGAACGGTGGTCGCCAGAGGCTGAGGGGAGAGCAGAACGGGGAGGTGGTGTTTAATGGGGACAGTATCTTTAGACATGACTGATTCAAAAGAATCATTACATTTAGCTGGAAATGTCTAAGGCGGTCAGGACTGAGGCCCTTCTGTTTGACCAGTTTGCATTAGGCCTTTTCTTAGGAATTATTGTTGGAAAAGGGACGGCAGTGGTGAGACTGTTCCCCGTGGTGTGGAAGCGTCTGTTACTTTTCTGACACGCTATCACTCTGCCTGGGAGGTCCGCTGAGGGCACCAGCTCCCCCCTTTCACACCAGCATTCATTCCGCCTCTCACTTCACCTGTTTCTGTCTCACAAAGTGTTCTCGTCCTACGTGGCTCGGTATTTCAAAGCCCCATCTGAGCAGAGACCTAAAACCATCTTTATTCACATTCGACAATAGCTGATTCCACTTAAAATAAGTAATAATTAAGTCATTTTGCAGATCGGCTATTTGTCTGTCCACAGTGGAAATTACATAGCCCTTGGGCTGCTTCGTTACTAACTTGGGTTTTGTTTGGGGCTTTGTAGCCAGCCTGTCGCGGTCAGCCTTCCTGTCTCAGAGATACTACGAAGACTTGGATGAAGCCAGCTCAACGTCATCCATCTCCCAGTCTTTGGAGAATGAGGACACACGGGCACCCTGTAAAGATGACGATGCCGGGACCCAGGTCCCTCGCCATGCCCCCGTGGTGCGCACTCCCTCCATCCAGCCCGGTCTCTTACCCCAGGCGACGGCTCCTTTTGCTAAATCTCACCTGAGTCATGGTCCACCCGGCGTGCTGGGAGCTTCAGGTAAGGAAACAAGGAGACGGGAAACTCTCAACCCCCACCCCCCGTTAGGCTTGAACTTAGGAAGGAACTGGAGCTGGGTTTTATACTATCACCCCACCGAGTCATTGGTTCTACCCCATTCCTGCTAATAGTCCAGAAATTTGAAGACAGTCCAGAGAGGTGTGTGTTCTTAGAAGCAGTTGGTGGGACATTGTGAGGAAGAGAGACCGGGGCTGACACTGTCACAGCTTTGCTGTTGCGTCCAGTGTGCGCTTATTTAGACTGTCTTTTCAGGAGGAACAGCAGGAGCTGTTTGCCTCGGTGCAAAGAAGCAGCGCCCACCCCGTGCCCTGCACATCCCAGCTCATTTCACTCCCTGCTCCTGCCGCGTTCTGCCCCGCTCTCCAGCACGTCCGGGCTCCCGGTCCGTGTCGGCTCACTGCGGTGACCGGCGTCAGTGTCGGGGCTGTGCACTGAAGTGGCTTCTGACAGAGCAAACGGGCAGCATGTGATAGGGATGGGAGGTCTTAGGAGAGGAGCGTGGAAATCGGTCAGATGGATCTGTGTTGGCATAAAGGTTCCTTTTCTTTCGGTGTCTGGGAAGTGGTCGTGTAGAGCAGCGATTTTCTACCTGTGTTCCGCAAGAGTTTGTAAAACGTGGCATACCTGGGCTATGACAACAGACAACACAACAGTAGCTGCCTGGTGTGAATGAATCAAAATTATAGCTATTTCTTGTCAGCTTGGCAAAAAACATGCATTTTGGTGTGCCACGGTCTTTTAGGAATTAGTTTATGTGCGCCGTGAGATGAAACAGGCTGAAAATCGCTAATGTGAAGTATCTTAGTTAGTAGAGGCTGGCAGGCAAATTGCATTGGCATCTTTGAAAGATGTGGATGCCAGCCTGTGTTTACTGGTACTTTCCTACGTTTTTAATCTTAGCATTTTCCCTGCAACCTAACATGGAGGATTGGCCATTTTAACTTTGGTGTTTTCCTCTTCTCGGACCTACTTTCTTTCCCTTAGCGTCTCCGTCTGCCAGCAAAGTCATTCCTCAAGGGGCCGACAGCACAATGCTCGCAACCAAGACCGTGAAGCACGGTGCACCTGGTCCCTCCCACACCATCCCAGCTCCGCAGGCGGCCGCTGCGGCAGCACTGAGACGCCAGATGGCCAGTCAGGCGCCAGGTGAGAGCGGAGCCCACACCTGTGCAGGAGCTGGGGGTGAGCTGTCTGCGTCCCGGGCTGGGGTGGCAGGTGCCAGCTAGCACCTGGCTCTGCTGCCGTTCGAAACGAAGACTGCTGTGCAGCCTCTCTCCTGGTGGAAAGGGTTCCCAGGAAGCAGAGACTTCCTTGTGGGGGAGGTGCTAGGTCTGTCGCATTCAGGTAGGCAGGAAATCCGGTTTTTTGGTGAAGTGTTAATCCCTGCCTTGCAACAATGTCTGTTTTAAGCCCACAATCTTTGCAGTTAGATCACCTGGGCACATTCAGATTGTCTTGTGGTATCTCAGGACTCTCGCTGCCCTGGGAGGTGGGTATTAGTGTGCCCGTTTTGCTTTTGAGTGATGTGACATTCAGAGAGGGAAGGTGACCCGTCTCATGAGAGGCAGAACCAGTTCCCAACCCGAGGGCTTCCCCTTGCGATACAGCGGCTGCTCGGGCTGGCAGCGGTGGCTGTTACAGGCGGGAACTCGAGTGAGCCCAGCATTTGGTCAGTGTTCGTGGCTGTCCGCTTTTTCGGCACCGGGACTTCGGGTTGCTGGCCTCAAGGACTTCACTGTTCTCCATCTGTACAAGCCAGTGGCTTTGCGCACCGCCCCCCCCTCCCCCCGCCCAGACACACACCCCCCTTGCTCCCCAGCAGTTGGCAGTGTTGGTGGTAGAGCCCAGGAGTGCTGCAAAAAAATCTTTTTTTAAAATTTATTACTTTTTTTTTTTTTGCACATCATGGGTCACTTTTACTAAAAGTATCATTACTGTAATTGGCAGCAATTTACATTTTATCTTACACGGTAGCTGTTTTCAAAGAAAAAGGGCAAGAACGTCACAACAGAGGAAAGTAACACATTCACAGCCATCTAAACGTCAAGGCCAGTTTAGAGTGAGGTCCTACTGCTGAGCTTCGTGACTTAAAGCAACGAAGTCCTTTAACTTTAAAAGGTACCCAGTTCCCTACTCTGCTCTTTCTTTCTTCATCTCCTTACTTTGTTTACACCAGCGCACTACAAGACCACGAGGCAGTGAGACTGCAGCTCTGTCAGGCAAGAACCCTCCGAGTAGGTTAGTTTCCCAAGGGACCCTCACATGTTACTGCTGAGCCTCGGGCCAGAGCCAGTCACACTAACGTGAAGGTTGTCCGAGCGCCTGGATGTGTGCGTGCAAGTGTGGGAGCCCATACAGTCAGAAAGGGAAAGAATGACCAGGTACGACAGGTGCGGTGAATTTCATCTTGACCTTCACAGCCAGTACATTAAATACATGACGTCACTCTTCCTTGGAGCACCTCTTCCTTCCCTCAGAGCCCCTGAGTGACAAATGGCTCTTCGGTACAATACCAGTGGCACTGGGAGGAAAGGGGGAAGAGCATGGTGTAAGTTTCCTTCCAAAGACATGGTCACCTCCTGCATTCCGTCTCCCCTGGGGAGAATAACGAATGCACTGCGCACCCTTCGTGACCGAGACCCCTTTTGAGACACCTGTGTAACATGGCTTGGACTTTAAGGCACAGGACACCCCCACAACAGAGGATTATCGAGCCCCAAAATTTCAGTACTGCCGAAGTCGAGAAATAAATAGTTTTGCTTTAGCTGAATAAAATTATTTCTTCGTTTTATCACTGCTTGGAACACATCCCAATGTAGACAGGTTTGTGTGTGTTTTAAAGACTAAAAAGACATGGTGGTTTGATGTAGACAAAAGAGAATTACCATTATACAGTGATAAAAAATTTCTAAGGAAAGTTCAAATATTAAAACCCTTTTCAAGGCATCTAAACTAGATGTGAAAGAGCATAAATAAGATAACTTCAAGGTACCTTTGAGCCTTCTGAAAGAATAGAATCCTTTGATGTTTCCTTTAGATATTACTTGGACCAAGCAGAATCCTGGCCTTGTGCTGAACAGGCCCCAAATCACGCTGATAGAGTTGATTATTTATAAACTGAAAATCTGCCAGGATTTCAGATTATCCCACTGTCAGCAGGAGGGCGTGTGATTCTATTATCATTTGGAAGCAGAAATTTCTAAGGTGTAGGCACCTTTGAATGTGCAAGATGAGGAATGTGCCGGCGTAGGCAGGAAGTCCCGGCTGCTTCCCTGACGGAGCGGGGAGAGCGAGCTGCCACAGGCCCACGTCCCACCGGGGCTGCCGCTTTCAGTTTTGCCAAATACGTAGTTAGAAGAGATCCAAGAGCTTTGCCCGGGCCTTCCTAACCGTTAGTTTTAAAATATCCCTGAGTTCTGGAATACAGTTTAAGCTGTGAGACACAGAGGGAGAGAGAGAGAGAGAAAGAGAGAGAGAGGTGAAAGCTGACAAGCCTGAGGTGGGTGAGTAGGTCGTCAGATCAATCCCAGTTGCCATTCCGTAATTCAGGCCTCGCAGCCCCCCCATTCTTGTCTAAGCTCCATTTCCCCCATTTTATTCACCATGTCTGGCTCACCAAGCTGTGAGCCCCTTTAGAGAAGAAACTGTATGTTAGACATGTTTTGGAATTCCCAGCACCTAACAGCCTGGCAATAAAAAGCCCATGTGAAAGAATGTTTGGGAGAGTGGGGGTGGAAAAATCCTTAGTGGGAACTATGCTAATGCTCTAGCTCTTTCTGCCCTTTTCCAAGGTGAGCAGACAACATGGCAGGCAATCTCCGCTCCGCTCTCTAAAATCTGCCCAGGGAATTCTTTCTCCCTGAACTAGGGCGGTTGATTAAATTACATGCATCTTCATCTCATAATCTTTATGAATGGAGGCCAGGTGTTCACTGAACACAGCGCTGCAGAGCTGCCTAGCGTAGCTGTGCTTTCTCTAATAGGGTTGCAATCTGCTTGGGTTTCTGTCCTGGTGGTTTACGTAGGGCTAGACTTTTTGATCCCTTATTGCGATTAATCTGCCTCTCTGTTCTCTGTTTCAATAGCTGTAAGTACTTTGACCGAATCAACTTTGAAGACTGTCCCTCAAGTGGTAAACGTACAGGAATTGAAGAATAACCCTTCACCTACAGCGATGGGGTATGTTAAGCCTTGGTAGCTGTATACATCAGCCAGTGAATTACTTGTAATAGCGAGGGACTGCCTGCAGGGAGCAGCATTGCTGCCAGCACGGGGAGGCTGTTTTTCCTGTAGAGCTTCAGGTTCTAAGAGGGGTGGACATCTAATCTTAGATACCCGATTGGGTTTTCAGGAGATTGTCACCTTCAGCTTGCCAGTGACAGGGACTTCCTGAGCCTCTAAAGCCTGTGCGTGTGTCCGTCCATGTGTGCTGCGCAGGAGGGCTACGTAGTCGGGGTGGGACCGGATTTTTTTACATGTGTATTTTTTATATTCTCGGGGTTCCAGAGTTGATCCTTCAGTTCTCACGGAGACTTGATCCTGCAAACTCAGTGGTGATCTTGAGATTAACAGTCTCCTCCCTCGTCTCCTCTCTCAGGCACTGCTGTTCTTTCAAGTTTCTTGTGCCTTCTGTATGAAAAGAACAAAAAACGAAGCAGTCTTAAAAGGCACAGCTCTGCTGGGAGCCTCGCAGCTTCCCTCTGCTGTGCCTGAGGGCTGGGCGTGGCTGCTGCTGGAGCTGGCTTCTCCGTTGTCTGGATCTCTGTTTAGAATTCACGGCGCTGGCTCCCGCTCCCAGTTCGGCAGCTCAGCTCAGAGTCTGCCTTCTGCCGTTGCTCTGCGCGTATTGTAGCTGTGAACTCGGTGGTCCCGCCCAGCCTCCCCGGTGGCACAGGAGAGAGGCGAGGGACTTTCCTCGGGTTGAGTGTAGGGATCGTGGTGATCAGTGCCATTCAGGGAATTAGTGTCTGGTGCCCTGGTCAGTCCAGCAGCAAGAAGAGCAGCCACGGACCCTGTGTCTCTCCCACATGGTGCCCGCTCTCTCCCGCACCGGCTCTGCTCCCCGCTCTGCTTTGGTTTGCCCGAGTGGCCCTGCCTCCCTAGTCCACTGCCTTCTCTTTTTCCACGTTGGTCCACTTATCGACACAGTCTGTTCCAGGAATTTCTTCATTATCTCGGGCGTACTAAAGCCAAAAACAAGCCTACCCACATTGTATCTTGTAGTGACCTTGACGCTTTGGTATGCTGTTTAGGCCAAGATGGCATTTGTGGTTGTTGAGAAGGGAAGAAACTGCGTGGAGTTTGGGAATTGCAGCCAGATTCCTCGGAGAAGAAAAGCCGCTGAGCGGCCAAGTGGCTTCTTGGGGAAAGCCAGGAAGTGGGGGTTCGAGACATTGTCGCCGCTAGCCAGGGATGGGAACTGGCTCCTGGTGATGTCGCCTGCCTTTTCTCAGGCTCTTTCCCTCGGATGGGCCGGCTGGGCTGATCTGAGAGGAGGGCTTTGTTGGAAGAGCAGTTCTGAGTTTGCCTTTTTCTGATTTAAGAAAAAGAGACACAGGAGTTCAGAAGGAATCTTGAAGAAACTTTTCCTTTCTTTGCCCACAGAGTTGGACTCTGGCACAGTGATTTAACTTGTCTGCCCCGCATGGTGCCCGGAGTGTAGCTCCTTTTTAATAACCACCTATCAGGTAACAAGTAAACTCCAAGCATGATCTATAAGTGGACATTGGTATTTACCGCCTCCCCCAATAAAAAAGCTTCAGAGGGAAATGCATTCATTATCGGATTCTGTAAAGCAGTAGTTCTTAGCTGTATTTTAAATACTTAATGTTGCATTTAACTTTCTTAGAGTAGTATCATAGAAAATTAACCGGAAGATGAGCTTACCTATTTCTGCCCTTGGCATATCTTACGCTCATCGGCTTCATTCACTTCTACTCATTAACTAACCGCCCTGCGTTAAGGGAGAGGGTTTACCTGGAGCAGACCCGGGGCTGCCGGCCTCCGGTGCGGAGCTCAGTCACCTGGTTCAGCAGAGTCTGGGTAACTGCGATGCTGCCCTGGGTGTTCAGGGCACAGCAGGGAGTAAGTCACACCAATCCCTGCTTTCGTGGCACTCACTTTAGCAGTGAGACAGCCGCTACACCACCAGTGGCACGGCGGCATTTAACTGCCGTGTCGTGAGCTCAGGGGGAGGGGACCAGCTGCTGAGAAAGCACAGAATGCGCCGCTGGGGGCGTCGGGGTGACAGGCTGGTGGGGAAACGCTGTTTTAGTTAAACAGGGCCGGAAGCTTCCAGGCGGAGACTGCAGAGGAGTGCTGAACCGGGGGCTGGAGTGTGTGACGGCAGATCTGGGCAAGGACACGCTGGAAGGGAAGTTGGAAGAAGGCCCCCGGTGGCCAGAGGCCTGGCAGGAAGTGGGGAGGGAAGAACGGGGGGCTGGATGAGGTGGGAGGTTTGGCTGGTTGGTTTGTTTTCACTAACACACACCAGACACATCATTCCTTCCAGGAAGTTTGTTGTTCATGTGCTCATTTGTTACTCCCAAGCAGTGAGTGTGTTCTGCATGCCGCACACTGGCCTAGGTGCCGGGGATAAAGCAGCTCGCTCACCGGACCACACACACCCAGCCTGCCGTGGTCACAGAAAGACTGAGAAGTGAAATAAATCAGCTGTGTCGTGTTTCAGAGGGCGATCCGTCTGGTGGGGAGAGCGGCAGGAGAAAGGGGTTTAGGGCTGTTGTCTGAGCTGGGCTGCAGCTTTAAACAGCGTGGCCCCGGCAGGCGGGCGTGTCTGCCCCGGTTAATGTCTGCGATGTCTCAGAAACACCAGACCCCGTTTCTTTCACCTCGGGCTGGATTTTTTCGTATTATGTAATCTCTTACCTTCCGGAGGCTTTTGACACTTGACATTTGGATAAAGATCAAAGGCCAGAGAGCAGGTCTCATGGATATCCTAAGGCAGCGGTCGGCAAACTCATTACTCACCAGAGCCAAATATCCACAGGACAACGATTGGAATTTCTTTTGAGAACCAAATTTTTTAAACTTAAACTTCTTCTAACGCCACTTCTTCAAAATAGACTCGCCCAGGCCGTGGTATTTTGTGGAAGAGCCACACTCAAGGGGCCAAAGAGCCGCATGTGGCTCGCGAGCCGCAGTTTGCCGACCACGGTCCTAAGGAAACAGTTCCAGGCACAGGCCTGTGGTGGGAGTGTGTCTGGCGGGCTCAGGAAAGAGCCAGGTGGCCAGAGGGAGGAAGGAGCCCTGGAGATGGGGTCGGGGTCGGGGTCGGGGTCGGGGTCAGGGTCAGGGTCAGGGTCAGGGTCAGGGCGGGCGGGTGGGGCTCAGGACCTGGTTCAGCTTGCAAGCTGGGTCAGGACCTGGTTGACATTGGATGTTTTTGAGCAGTTGAGAGATCTGATTTGGTTTTTGGTTTATTTTTTAACTTCAGTTTTATAATCCCTGTTGCTGAGAGTATTACATATGTCCCTTTTTTCTCCCAGTGACCTCTCCCCTCTCCGCCCTCCCCCCACTAGGCCTGCACCACCCTCTTGTCTGTGTCTATGGGTTATGCATGTACTCATATGAGTTCATTGGTTGACCTCTCCCCTGCACCCTCCCCTGCCTTCCCTGTGAGGTTTGACAGCACATAGACTAAAACTGGAACGATACAGGGAAGATTAGCATGGCCCCTGCGCAACCGTGACAGCTTTAGCAGTGTTTTAATATTGAGGCATAATTTACAAACAGTAACATTCACCTTTTTCTAATTGTAAAATTCTTATGAGCTTTGATAAGTGCAAATAGTTGTATATGACCTATGGTTTTAGCAGGAAGCGCTGGTTCTTATCTTGAGACTAGACCAAAGGGGCTGGGGCGGGGGATGGTAGAAACTAGGAGACCTTTTTCCTTTTTTATAGTGGTCAAACATACACAGAACAGAAGTGACACCTTAACCGTTTTTAAGTGTATAATCAGTGACATTAAGCACAAATCGTGTTTATTTCCAGAGCTTTGTATCCAGCCCTACCTGAAACTGTCTCTCCATTAAACAACCACTGTTCACTCTCCTCCCTCCAATCCCTGGTAGCCTCTTTTCTACTTTCTGTCTAATAATCGGCCTATTGTAGGAACCTCGGATAATTTGTGTCTGGCTCATTTCACTTGAATTTTCAAGATTCCTTCATGTTGCGGCATATGTCAGAATTGCATGCCTTTATCACTGGATAATGCTCCGTGTGTGCATATTCCCGTTCCTCTGTTGGTGATCACTTGGGTGCTCCCCCTTGGCTACTGTGAGTAATGCCACAGTGAACATCGGTGTACGAGTATCCTATCCGTTTAAGCCCCTGCTTTTAGTTATTTTGGATAATGTTTTAGGAGTGCAAGTGCTAGATCACCCAGTACTTCTTTTTAGCTTTTTGAGCTAGATGTAGTTCAGACTGTTTCACAAAGCGGCTGCACCTTTTCACCTTCCCAACAGCAATGGGTGAGGGTTCCGATTTCCCTACTTCCTCCCCAGCATTTATCATTTTTATGATGGCCATCTGAGTGCATGTGAAATGTTATCATTGTGGGGTTTTATTATTTATTTCTTCTAATCCTCACTGGGGGGTTAAATGTTTTTATTGATTTTAGAGAGAGGAAGGAGAGGAAGAAACATTGGTCAATGCCTTACTTCATGGGAATCGAACCCACAACCTTTTGGTGTGACAGATGCTGCTCCAACAAACTGAGCGACCTGGCAGGGCTCATTGTGGTTTTGATACGCATTTCCTAGTCATTAGTCATTAGTCGGTCACCTATTTGTGTGCTCATTGGTCATTGGTATCTTCTTTGGAGAAATGTCTGTTTAGATCCTATGCACATTTTTTTAATTAATGAGGACTCAAGGATATATATCTTTCTTGATTTGAGAGAGAGAACCATTTATTGGTTGCTTCCTGTACACACCCCAATGGGGGATCGAACCTGCAACCTAGGTATGTGCCCTGACCGAAAATCAAACCTGCAACCTGGTGTCCAGGACAGTGCTCCAGCCAGCTGAGCCACCCAGCAGGGCACTTGCCCATTTTTTGCTGGGGCTTTTTTTCTCAGTTGTTAAGATAGTCTAGATTCAGGTCCCTTGGATATATAGATTGCAAATATTGTTCACCCATTCTTTGGCTGTTTTTTTTTCTTGATAGTGTCCTAGAAACGTTAAGTTTTTAATTTTGATGAAATTTAGGTGTGGTTTATTTTATGGTTTTAGCTCATGCGCTGAGTCTTTGATCCGTTTTGAATTAATTTTCGTCAGTAGTGTGTTGTGTTCCGCTTGCTCTTGGATCATGGTGGATCGACTTAGCTGGTTTGTTAGCTGGCTGCACTGAACTGCGTTTCTCTGCGGGGCTGTCACACGGCCCGGTGTGCAGGGCACTTAGGATACTCACGAGAGGCATAGCATTTTCACAAGCAAACAGAACAGTGATGACACTCGGTCTGTTTCGTGTCTGATTTAATAGACCATCGTGTCATAACGGGACTGGGGGTGGAAAACATGTTCCAGACTTGGGTGAACTTGCTGCTTCTGTTTTTTATTTCCAGTTTGTTTTCTGCTTTTCTCTGCGTTCGCGTGGCAGATTCTCATTTCCCTGGTGGTTCTCCTGAGCCCAGCCCACTTCTCTGCCCCAGTCGGCTGTGTCTGCTCCGGGATCTCAGTCCCAGCGGCTCACTCTCACATTCCCTTTCTCTGCTGGAGAGGGCGGAGGGGAGGGAGCGCTGCAGCTGTGCGCCTGACTGTGAGGCTGATCGGGGGGCAGGAAGGTGTTTCTGCAGAGAGACACCGCTCTAGCTTTTGTCTTCAGTGGGAAAACAAAGGGAGTTGCGTTGCATCGAAAATAACTCCATTATCTCTTCTCTGTCAGTCTGAAAAGGTGGTGCAGGAAGGTTCCTGTGATTCCAGCAGAGACTCTCGAGGTGCTTGTGAGATTGTTGATTTTTTCTGCGAGGCATGGGCTTTTTCTCTCTCTCCTCTGCCAAGTTAAATTTTTATTTATTTTTATCGACTTGAGAGAGAGAGAGATAAAAACATTGATTTGTTGTTCAACTTATTTTTGCCTTCATTAATTGATTCTTGTATGTGCCCTGGAGCAGTGGCACATTCAGCTCTCTTGTGTGCCGACCTGGTGAGCACTGGGCTCTCGGGTGCTTCTGTGAGAAAATGAGCTCTCTCTTCTTAGAGTAACTCCTTTGAGCCACTGCAGACCCACAGATCCCGTGCAGACCCACAGATCCCATGCAGTCCACAGATCCCGTGCAGACCCACAGATCCCGTGCAGTCCACAGATCCCGTGCAGACCCACAGATCCCGTGCAGTCCACAGATCCCGTGCAGTCCACAGATCCCGTGCAGACCCACAGATCCCGTGCAGACCCACAGATCCCGTGCAGTCCACAGATCCCGTGCAGTCCACAGATCCCGTGCAGACCCACAGATCCCGTGCAGACCCACAGATCCCGTGCAGTCCACAGATCCCGTGCAGTCCACAGATCCCGTGCAGACCCACAGATCCCGTGCAGACCCACAGATCCCGTGCAGACCCACAGATCCCGTGCAGTCCACAGATCCCGTGCAGACCCACAGATCCCGTGCAGACCCACAGATCCCGTGCAGTCCACAGATCCCGTGCAGTCCACAGATCCCGTGCAGACCCACAGATCCCGTGCAGACCCACAGATCCCGTGCAGTCCACAGATCCCGTGCAGTCCACAGATCCCGTGCAGACCCACAGATCCCGTGCAGACCCACAGATCCCGTGCAGTCCACGGATCCCGTGCAGTCCACGGATCCCGTGCAGACCCACAGATCCCGTGCAGACCCACAGATCCCGTGCAGACCCACAGATCCCGTGCAGTCCACAGATCCCCTGCACGTGTTCTCAGGCTTGGAAACTAGCAGGAGTTGCCCACATGGTCTGCAGCTGGGGCCGGGGTGGTGGGGTGGGTGGAGAGGGCGTACACTCCAGGTAAGAAAAAGACCTACTTCTGACCAGTCAGAACTTTTTTTAGGATTGCAGGAAGAAAGTAAGTGTTAAGTGTGCCGCTTCGACTTTCATGGTAAAGACCCAGATTTCATTTAAAGATTCATTCTTCAATCTGAAAAATGTCAAATGCCTTCGGTTAGGGTCCAGACATCCAGACTGTGACATGAAAGAATTTATATTATTTGCTGGACTGGAGGTCGCCTCAAGGGTGAATGTCGTTTCCCCAGTCATGCCTTTCCCTTGAGTGTTTGCTTATGTTTTTCAGTTCTCCGGTGTCACACTCCACAGCCAAAGCTCCTCACCCAGTGCTGACTCCCGGGCCTGCGAATAACCAAGCCAAGCAGGTAAGTCGCTGGTTTTCCTTGTTAACAGCCGCGCAAGGTAACTGAGACAGTCCTGTCAGGAGTCCTCCCTTTGTGTCACATGAACCATAACTCCTTGCCCCACAGTTTAGCCAGTCTTGATGTAGCAGGCTGGCCAGGACCCGACATTATCTCATAGGCCACTTGCCAGTCTGCATCTAGCAATCGTGGGTCATAGGTTAATGCTTTACATTTATATGGAGTATTGGGGTTTGCAGTTACTTTCATTTAACATTGCCTTAGTTAACCCACGCAACGGCCGTGTGCAGTAGACAGGGGAGGGCTTTAGATGTGCCTCAAATGGAGAGGCCGGGGCTCACGTGACTGACGCAGGCGCACACCGCTAGGAAATGGTGAACCAGAGCTGGGACCCAAGCCTTCCCACTCCTTCCCGTCACGCTTTTCTCGTTACACCTTGCAGGGTTCGTGCCTTAGGAGAGGTTCTCTTGCTTTCTCCTGCGTGCTGGCCTTCAGAGCTCGCCTATTCTGTGATGTTTGTTATGTCTACTTCCAGGCTTCCGCCTGGTAAACATTGTCCCTTAAAAAGTAGGTTATGTTGTCAGCAGTTAAATACTAGGAGATGGCGGAAAGGTAGGTCAAGCTGCCGGCTGCTCTGCCACCCATCTCGGAGGCGGTGGTCTAGGTTGTGTTAGAGACTGAACACCAGAACTTGCCGACTGTGAGTTCTCAGGCATGGCTCTGTCCCTTCTTCGCTGTGACTTAAATGGCATTTAAGCATTCAGCATTTGGTCCCTCTTCTGGAAGGCTCCACGTTCACCTTGGAGGACACAGGGCAAGGCATCGCTCGTAACAGACAAGAGTAGAGAAACGTTGCCTGGAGGCGGGTCCCAGTCCAAACAGTGGGCTTTTTCACTTCATTGTAAATGTTTTGAGAACTAGAACCCATTTAACTCATTTACTGCTGCTTTCACTCGTCTACCAAGTATTCCCGTGTCTCCTATGTGCCGGGCACTGTGCCGGGCACTGAGAAGATAGCCACAGACAGACGGCATGGCCCTGCTTCCTGGTTACTTGCAGAATGAATATTCCATGCTCTGATATGATCTCACATGTGGCAGACAGTTAAAATAATGACTTACCTTGGAACTAAAAAAAAATGTTAAACTAAGTAAATGGGTTTATGCTTGTTTATTATGAGCTGTGTTATCATTTACATGTTCCTTTCTTCCAAGGGATGGTTAGCAGTTTCACGCGTCGTTTTGCTTGTGTTCTCTTGTAGGGATCGCTAATAAATTCCCTAAAGCTGTCTGGGCCCACATCAGCCTCCGGTCAGTTGTCATCCGGTGATAAAGCTTCAGGTCAGTTTGCATTTTTGTTTTAGTTAAAATAAAGGGGAAAGAACTGCTCTAGCTTAGGTAACTCTTCTGGATCACAAAGACAGTCAGCACAGGAAGCCAAGTGCAGAGACACTCGAAAGGCCTTGGCCGGTGAAGAATCTCCGGGACATTAGTGGCCCTTCCACAGCTGCTCACGTCTAAAATTGGAGAGCCGTAGGCGAAACTTTCCTGTAAAAGTTTTTCTTAAAAAGGGGCCGTAGCATTGTCACCACCTGCTTATGGATGATCAGTTCAGAGAGCAGTGGATTGGAACATTGGACTCAGTTTCTTCTAAAGGAATAAAAAACTCTTCGTTCACAATGGCAACTCAAAAGCCAGTTAAAGAAAAGTAAAATGACCTCTTACAATGTGAGAGTTCAAAGTAGATGTAATGTCAATATCAAAAGATGTTTTGACTTCGTGTACTTTCAACACTCACTCAAGCATAATTATTTACGGAAATTAGTGTTACCGTAGTTCTTGGACCCGGCATCCACTTGCCCAGGGAAACTTGAGGCAGGAGTATGCTTTGGTGTACACTGAACTTTAATGCGGGATCTTCCTCAGCGCCCCCTTCTGTTGGCTGCTTTTCTGTCGCCCGCTTGCTGTGGCTGTGTGACTTCTGCTCCAGAGATTTATGCTGCCCGCAGTCCGGCATTGTCATCACTTGCAACTCTGGCCTTGCTTTTGATCCGTGGTTCCCCGTGCGTCTTCAGGCTGATTCTGGTGGAGATGCTGAGCTGCACACGCCAGCAGGCTGCTTTCCAGTCCCCTCAGTCAGACACCCACCCAGCTTTCTCCGTCATCATGCTTTCTGTTGGGAATTGGGTTTATCGTCACTAAATGTTCCTCACGCTCAGCAGAAAAACCATGATCGGGTAACCAAAGTTGTATTCTGGAATGGGGATTAAGGCAGGCCACAGTTGTTACAGTCTGCCTCTATGAGAGGCGGGTGTGCAGCACTTCTTGGCCAGGATCTAAAGCCTTACATTAGAGGAGAGTTTTAGTAGAATTGTCAAAGACTTCTGAATCAAATTAAGAAATTTCTTTCTATTTCTGTCTAATATCTTAGAAAAATATTTTGAAAGATCATTTATCCTAACTTCTTTCAAGAACTTCATGGAGAGCTTTTTTACTCCTCCAGTGAAGAGTGAAGGGACTCGAAGGGCCCTTGCTTCGTGCAAGTCTTACGCCGTTCGCATGACTTGCGAAGGGGCTTTGGAGAGGGGTCACTGAGTGGTGACTGTGAGACACCCTTTCCTTGCTAGGTGTTTGCTTCTGCATCTACTTGGGGATAATCAAACAAATAGGACTTTTTTTTGAGGGTGAGGGGGTCCCTAAGAAATACTATTTAAGAATTTGCCCAAAATTTCCTTTAAAAAAAAAAAAGCATATCTGAAACCTCAGTAGAAGAGTTCTCTTCCTATATAGTAAAAGGCTAATATGCAAATCGACCTAATGGCGGAACGGCCAGTCGCTATAACACGTACTGACCACCAGGGGGGCAGACGCTCAACTCGGGGAGCACTGCTCAGCCAGAAGCTGGGCTCACGGCTGGCAAGCGCAGCTGCAAATGGCCCTGCCTTGTGGCAGCGCTAAGGATGTCCAACTGCTGGCTCTCAGTCAGATATCCCCTGCTCCCAGGCTGCAAGATGGTGCAGGCCGGGCTAGTCTATTGGAGATAGATAGTGTGGCAAGTGAGAGCTGCCCGCTAAGCTCCACATTCCAGAGGTGGTAACCCTCAATGATGTGATATGTATCCCCTGAGGTTACTTCATTGTTGGTTTTTTAAACAAAATTAGGCATACCCTGTCTGTATTCATTCACGCCCCCTGCCCCCCCAGTCAGCATCCTGGGCATGTTCACAGAGCTGCCGCAGCTCCCCCTCCTGCCGTGGTCACCAGCTCTGCTGGTAGTTAGGTTCTTCCTAAGGCTTCTGATTAGAAGCAGCGCTGCACGGAGTGTCCTTGTCCACAGCACATTGTCTTACATTGTGATATTTACCCCATCGGGACTCAGAAAGCATTACATTTTTATGGTTTGGTTTGGGCTTTGTTAAATGTGGTTTTCTCCTTCCCTTCCCCCTCTGAAAGTAGAGTAATTGGGAACGACTGAAGATAATACCCCAACTGTTAACAGGTAGTTGCAGTGCGAGTGAATGTGGGGAGGACGGCGGGTCGCATTAACTTTCTGCGCTTCCCTGTAGTACAGCCGCTTACTACCTCCATAATTCTGAAAAAGGAAGCTGCGGTTTGTTAAATGCAAAAGTACTGCTTTGGAAAATACGGAAACGGAGGGAGAACACAAGTAACGTGAAGTCACTCCTCAGAGACATCTAGCAGCTCTCACCCATTTCCTTTGGACTTCTTCCCTTCAGGGTGTATTACTTTTCAGTAACCATCAAGCTGCTTTTAAAGCTTTACACGTTAACTGCACTACAATTACTGTGATCTCTTCCCTGGGAAGGCGATTGTGGCGGTCTTGGTTTGGAATTAACGTGACACAGCCCAAGGGCAAGGTCTGAGACCTTGAGTGTGACTTAAGCCACGTGCCCCCCCTTGGTTGTATGGGATGCGCGTTGGGCCCGCAGGCCTGGGGCCCGCTCTCCGTGCACCACACAGCTGGCACGGCAGGGATTATAAACTGGAACCATATTCCTAACCAGCTTTTGTAATGTTCTTCTTTTTTTTTTCCTGATTTCAGGGCCAGGGACAACCAAGGTAGAAACTGCTGTGACTTCTACTCCATCTTCTGTCGGGCAGTTCAGCAAGCCTTTCTCGTTTTCTTCATCAGGGTCAGTAATAAACTACGTTTTGTGGGAAGTCACTTACTAGATAGCTTCCCCGAATCTCACGGTCAGTAAGATGCTTATCAAATGTACATGAGCCCAGGCTTCTTATCACTGCAGTAATACATCTGATGATATTAGCTTCATGTCCTGATAGGAGTCTATTTCCCCTTTCCGGTTCAAGTTTATACATGTGTTATTACAGGATGAGCCTCATTTTCTTTGGGTGTGGGTTTGGGCCAATTTCCATGGTTGGCCTAGTCCAGTGGTCGGCAAACCACGGCTCGCGAGCCACATGTGGCTCTTTGGCCCCTTGAGTGTGGCTCTTCCACAAAATACCACGGCCTGGGCGAGTCTATTTTGAAGAAGTGGCGTTAGAAGAAGTTTAAGTTTAAAAAATTTGGCTCCCAAAAGAAATTTCAATCGTTGTCCTGTGGATATTTGGCTCTGTTGACTCATGAGTTTGCCGACCACTGGCCTGGTCTGTCATGCTGAGCTGTTTTCATTCTGGCACCGTTTGGAGACTAGATTGACGCTGGGATTGGCTTTACTGATCTGAGAGGTGAACGCGCTAAAATTCTGAGAGGCGGCAAGACTTCAGCTTGGGGAAGGGTGCTCACGCTGAAGCCCTGTAAGCCGCCTCACATCCTCCCCGCCACGGAGGTGGGGCAGACTGAGCGGCTGAAGTGAAACCTGCCATCCTTAGTTTCTCGTCGTGGCGAAGCATGTTTTACACTTCCCAGTGGTGGTTGGGAGCAGATTTTAAAAAGTAGGTTGGTGCCAGGAGCTAGTGCATCTTTTAAACGCTAATTACTCACCTTTACCTCGTGAACTGACACTCTTCTTCCCATTTTGAAAATAAGCTGAAAAGGTTGGGTCATTGGCTCAGTGGCTTATCTCTTCATATAAAGTTTCTTCAAGGTTGAGACAGAGAAAAAGGGTTTTTCTTAAATATGATACAATGTTTAACACAACATTTTAGATGGTCTTTGTCCATTAGGCAAAGGCCATGATGGGTTAAAAAAAATCTAAATTCTTACATTGTTTACTACATTTGATATGCTTGGTCCCTTATATTTTCATATTTTTTAATATACTTTTATTGCTTTCAGAGAGAGAGAGAGAGAAACATCACTGATGAGAAAGAATCATTGATCGGCTGCCTCCTGCACGCCCCACACTGATGATTGAGCCTGCAACCCAGGCATGTGCGCTGACCTGGAATCAAACTGTGACTTCCTGGTTCATGGGTCCGTGCTCACCCACTGAGCCACACTGGCCGGGAGGTCCCTTCTATTTTAAAACTAGACTGATTTAAAGTTGCTATTTGAGCTTTCATCACAGTGAAGAGTCTGTTCTGGCTCACTCTTGGACCGCCTTTTCTTTGGCGATGGTGTCTTTACTCACAGTATAGGGGAGAAGTACAGACAGAGAGAGGACATGAAAGGAGTCGGAAAAGTTTCTGAACCGAGTTTTCCCCGCCCGGGTCCAAGGGCTGTGTCAGAACTGCAGAGACAGTGGCTTCTATGTCAGGCTCCCCATGGTGTCCCCTGGTAACGCGGCACTGTCCTGACGCGTTCTGTGATACTGGGGTGGCTTAGGAGAGGTTCTCCCTAGCCAGCCTGTCTTGTCTCCCTCACCAGGCGGCCCACTGCTCTCGCCACCATTCCCCACACACATTCCTCTGCGTTTCCCCTCCTCCGTTGTCTTCCATTGTCGAACCTCTGCCTGGGGAAGCCCAGCCCTCCCTCCAGGCTTCCCAACTGCTGCTCCCTCTGCCTCCCCCACAGATTGCCTCTCCCAGCTTAGGTCTTGGGGTGGCTCACTGCTCTGCAGATACGTGCTTTTCCTCTGTTACGTACCCGGGAGATTGTAAGTTCCTGGAGAGAGATTGTGTGAGTGCATTACAGAATGTAAGACTTGGGGGGGGTGCCTTGGGCTGTTCCTTGTTAACCTCTCTTCTCCCACTCCCCAGGGCTGGCTTTAATTTTGGGATAATCACGCCGACACCGTCCTCCACTTTCGCTGCCGCACAAGGTACCGTCTCTGCTGCACAGCATGACCTCTGTGCTCCCCTGGGCACAGGCAGGCGTTCTGACAGATGGGTTGACCTTCTGCGTGCTCCTGAGTCCCGCCTGGAGCATTTGCAGTGAATGTGGTGGTGTTGTCCATTAGAGCCGGCTGGTCCTTAGCTAGCTCTGCCAGGGATGTTCCCGGGGGAAGCACACGTGGGAAAGGAAGGGGAGACGCCTTTTTCTTTTTCTTTTGGGAGAACGTGTTAATTTCTGGTATTCTAGGTATCATGTATTTGTTGTGACTTAATAGTCATGAAAAGATTAGTTGTGCTTTTCACCCCAGTGAGTTGGCTCAGACGGAGGGATCCGTTCTGTCCTCCCCACTCAAGGAGGCTGCTGTCGGAACCAGCCGTCCCTGACTGCATCGAGGGGGAGAGAGACTGGCTTAGAAATAGTCAGCGGAGATGCGCCGGGTCATTTTCTGCTAAATCCCACTCATCTCCTAATTTCTTTGTCTTAATAGGGGCAACACCTGCTGCTAAAGAATCCAGCCAGCCGGACACGTTCCCGTTTGGTGGGGGAGGCAAACCTTTATCTGAGGCCACCCCCGAAAGCTCGTCTCCCTCCACAGCGACAGCAGCGCCCACCGCCACCGGAGCCGCCGGCGCTCCCGCAGGAGAGTCGGCTCCGCCGGGCAGCCGGCCTGCGGCCCCTCCCGGAATTACTCTCTCCGCCTCTCCCAGCAAGTTGGAAGCTGCGCCGTCTAAGGCGGGGGAGCTCCTCTTTCCAAGTTCTCTGGCTGGCGAAACTCTGGGGAGTTTCTCAGGACTGCGGGTCGGCCAGGCAGATGACTCCACAAAGCCAGCCTCTAAGGCTCCCTCCACCAGCCTGAGTGGCGCGCAACCAGCCAAGACTTCCCTCGGCTCCTCGGGCTTTAACTTTGGTGGCCCTCCCGCGCTGGGGAAGCCCGCGGAGCCTCCCTCGACCCCCTCTGTGACCGTCACCACGGTGGCACCAGCAGCCAGCACCAGCACCAGCAGTGCCTCCACTGGTGTCTTTGGCAGTCTGCCCCTCGCCAGCGCAGGGGCCCCTGGGGTCCTCGGTTTGGGCGGGATATCGCTGAGTGGCAGCAAGACTGGGTTTTCCTTTGGAAGTCAGCCCACGAGCGGTACAGCACCCCCACCTGCCCCGCCACCGGCCACCACTGCCACTCCCCTTCCCACGTCATTCTCCACCTTGTCCTTCGGTGGCCTCCTCAGTTCAGCATCTGCTCCCACCCTGCCCGTGCCCTCTGCGAAAAGCACAGAGGAGGCGACGTCCCCCTCTTTGTCCGAGAAGCTCGGCACCACTGAGGCCTCAGCATCAGCAGCAGCCTCGCTTCTGGGGCCACAGCTGTCGGCGCCGCTTCCCCAGGCTCCTCTGCAAACCCCCGACCCCGTGAAGAAGGAGCCTGCTCCTGCCCAGCCCACAGGCAGCAGCCCGGACGCCGCGGCACCGACTTCCAGCCTCCCGGCACCTTCTGCGGAGGCCCCGGCGGCAGCCACCGGGGTCCCTGACGTCAAGACGGAACCAGCTTCTCCTCCCTCGCTCTCAGCGCCGGGGCAGCCGGCTGTCACCGCGGCTCCAACCCCGAGTGCAGGCCCCGTGACCGCAGAAGCACCAAGTGCCCCCCCCACCGCCAGTGCTGCTTCCAGCGCTGCTCCAAGCCCCGCTGCGGACTCGGTGGCGTTTGGCACTGTCACCTCTGGTTCCTCTGTCTTCACTCAGCCACCTGCTGCGAGTTCTAGCTCCGCTTTCAGCCAGCTCCCCGGCAGCACGGCCTCCACCCCCTCGGCCACCCCCGTGTTTGGGCAGGCGGCAGCCAGCACCGCACCGAGCCTGTTTGGCCAGCAGACGGGCAGCACAGCCAGCACGGCCACCGCCACGCCGCCGGCCAGCAGCTCGGGGTTCGGCAGCCCAGCTTTTGGCACCTCGGCCACAGGGGTCTTCGGGCAGACGGCCTTTGGGCAGGCCCCGGCCTTCGGGCAGTCGACAAGCAGCCCCGCAAGCAGCTTCTCCTTCAGCCAGCCTGGCTTCAGCTCCGGCTCCGCCTTTGGGCAGTCTGTGTCCTCCCCTTCCACGTCCACCAGCGGGAACGTCTTCGGTGCCTCTTCGAGCGCCAGCAGCTCCATCTCTTTCTCATTCGGCCAGTCTTCTGCCAACACCGGCGCGGGGGTGTTCGGCCAGAGCAGCCCGCCTGCGTTTGGGCAGAGCCCGGGCTTTGGACAGGGAAACTCTGTGTTTGGTGGCACCTCAGCCACCACCACGACAGCAGCATCCTCTGGGTTCAGCTTCTGTCAAGCGTCAGGTAAGAACTGATGGAAGGTTTTTATCTTAACTCTCCTCTGCAGTATTTGAAACCTTTGCAGCAAACCCGTACTACCTTTGTATTAAAGGGAAAATGAAAAAAACCGAAGTCCAGAAGGGAGTAAGGGTGCTGGGGTCTGGGAGACGCCTTTGGCGGAATCACTGTCGGTCCAGTTCTGCTCAGGAAGTTCTCCCCTCTCCCAGCCACCAGGGTGCCAATTTCATGGGGGGGAAAAAAAAGCTTAAGATCAAGTAATGAGTGACTCAGAAATAGGAAATTTTTAAGTCAGAAGGTACTTCGGAGGTCATTATGCCCAAACTGTCAGGCCGGAGGCGGACCGATCCCTGCGGTGAGTCCTTGCAGAACCAGCACTGCACCGCTCCTCCCAGGCCACGCCCTGCCAGCCCCTCTGCTTCCTCCACACCGTCTCCCCGCCAGAGGGCAGATGCCGACATTTGAAAAGTTTGCTTTTTTTTTATTTTCAATGTTGTAATTTTTTTTTAAAAAACCCAAATCTTAAAATATTTAAAAGTAAAACGTAATCCTCCCTATTGCTTATCTAATTTTAGCAGCTCCTTTTACTTGTAAAAGTTAGTAATAGGTGGACCAATTTGAAAATCTTTTCCTAAGCCTCTCTCTGATAGTTATCTTATGAAAGGCATTTCTTCCTCGAGTAGGCTCTGGGGAAAACAAGGATTGTTGATTTCTTGGTAGGCAGGAACTGCTAACTCATTCCTTTGGTGGTAATTTATTTGAAAATGGTTCATAGTTTTTTAGAAAGGAGATCTTTCCTTTCTTCAACAAATGTCTGTTCATCTCCCACTGCATTTGGCTGCAAGGACACAGTGGGAAAGACAGTTTTAAAACCCACTTGATGGCCTGTGAAGAGGCCAGGTGGCCAATGAGAGTGATGGG
Source organism: Corynorhinus townsendii (assembly GCA_026230045.1). Lineage (NCBI taxonomy): Eukaryota > Metazoa > Chordata > Mammalia > Chiroptera > Vespertilionidae > Corynorhinus > Corynorhinus townsendii. The sequence goes on from JAPDVU010000005.1 coordinate 174,150,474, forward strand.
AAATGTGATCATGTGGCCTAGAGAATGGGCAGGGAAGAGGCCCTGTGAGTCTCAGAGGGAGTCGGTGTTACACCATCTCCAGTGCATCCTTTGTTCAGTTAACACTTGAGAGTCCCTCATACACACGTGTGATCAAACTACCTCATCATGATCACAAGCCTCTGAAGAAATCCTTCACACAGTAGCTATGGATTGGTCCCTGGGCAGTCCCTCCACCCCCGGCAGGAGTGGAGACTACCTGAGCTCCCCGCCACAACCAAGGAAAGAAATGACAATGGAACGCCTGCTTTCTACTCCTTACAGGGCGCTTGTGATAACATATAGCACTGCCTGGTCTCCCCAGGCCCTGCTCAGCCCAGCCCCTCGGCCATGTTGTGCCACGCCGAAGAAAGATAAACTGCCCTACATGAATCTGGTCTTTGAGGCTGGAGGAAACCAGGGAGTAGAAATGTTCATGACATGACGTTCAGTCATTGGGAAGACTTGCTGGCAGTGAAGTCTAGGGAACAGCTGCTCTGAGTGTACCCTCTTGGTGCCTACCCCCTGGGGTCCGGTGGGAGGCGGGATTCAGTCCCTGAGACTTTGGAGTTTATTATACTATTATAAATACGATTATGCTGACCAGGGGTCAGCAAACTTCTGTGAAGAGCCAGGTAGTAAATATCTAAGTATTATATATTTATGATACTATTATAAATACTGTTATTCTCCTTCCTGCATGAGTTATAGTCAGTTTGTGTTGCCCACCTAACCCAAGAAGGAGCCTGTGTGCTTCTCAAGCCCCGCCTTCTTAGCTCTCTTAGGGACATGGAAGTCTCAGCCTATAATTATAAAGTGTTAGCAATGCAAAAAGATCCTTATTTACAAACTAGAGGCCCAATGCACGAAGATTCGTGCAAAAATGGGCCTTCCTTCCCCTGGCTGCCGGCACCGCCTTCACTCCAGTTGGAGCTGCCTTCCCGCCTTCCCATGCTGCCCAGGGGCCCTGAGCAGCTGGGGTGGTGTGGAACACCCCCAGCCACTTGGCACCTGCATATACAAATCAGCCCGCCGTCTTTGTTGGGTTAATTTGCATACTCACTCCTAATTGGCTGGTGGGCGTCGTGAAGGTACAGTCAATTTGCATCTTACTCTTTTATTAGTGTAGATCGTTTTCTTCATTTCATAGATAGGAAGCCAGATTTTATTCATGGGCTGATTTATTGTTGGTTATATTAGCATACCAAAAAGCCATTCTAAAAAAAAAAACTCCACTTCGATGTTGTAAAAGACTTCCAATTTAAACTTTGTTCTTTTTATTTTATAGGTTTTGGGTCCGGTAATGCTGGTTCTTTGTTTGGTCAAGCAGCCAATACTAGTGGGACAGTGTTTGGCCAGGTAAGTATGTATGTTCGCCTCTTTCATGTCCGCTCCACCCATCCCATCCTCCTTCCTGCATGTACTATAGTCAGTTTGTGTTGCCCACCTAACCCAAGAAGCAGCCTGTGTGCTTCTCAAGCCCCGCCTTCTTAGCTCACTTAGGGACACGGAAGTCTCAGCCTCTAATTCGAGAGAATCACTACAGTTTTCATCCTTCTCTGAAAGCACATTGCCTAATTTCCATCTCTCTTCCGCCTGTTCCGTTAGGCCAGGGGTTGGCAAACAAGGGCCCCGGATTAAACCTGCTCCTCGGCCTTGATTTTTGTTTTTTTGTGTGTATTTTTTAAGGTCATTGACCTAAGAACAGTTGTTACCTTTCCAAATGGTTACTTAAACAAAAAGAAGAAAAATAGGCTTCTTTTGGTGACCTTAGCTGTTTCAGTTTGTCCAGCACCTTCTGCGCCTGGGCAGAAGCAGATGACTGCTTCTAGTGGTTATCTGTACTGGGCGTGGTGGCAGGGCTTTATACAATTGACTCCTGTAATCGTTAGTACTTCTGAAGGCACATGCTGTTACTGTCCTCAGTGACAGGTGAGGACACTGGGGACCCAGCGAGGCTACTGCTTTTAGACCACTGTACCCGCATCAGGAGGCCTTCTGAGGAAAGGCACTCGGACCTGTTGGCAATGACTGTGACTTTCTGAAGGGGCTGTATTGTCCATCGTCATCAGGTGGTAGGCACGTTCTTTGTTTTTGTACGTCTTCAGTACGAGATTTTCTCTATCATCTTCTTCCTTTGAGGACGGAGTCCTTGCTCTAATCAGGGATCCTTGGCAGAGAGAAGTGAAACCTCTCAGCTCCGGTTTCTGGTGATGGCGGTTCGAGCATTCCATTCACGCTCCCACGGAAAACAGCTAAAATGCTAGGTGAAACGCAAACACCACAGTTTCTAAAGCACTGAGAAGCTGACAGGGTGTTTTGCCACATTAAAAGGAAAAGGGAACCTCTGGAAGTGAGTGGAACACAGAACCCAGTTTTGCCCTGAGAGCATTTACTACTATAATTTGAATTTCCTATTTTAATAACTGGGAAGGGCAAAGGAGCAGAAATCACTAACGAAGCTCTGCACAAAGTGAGAGATCCTCCCCACAATGAGCTGGGACTCAAGATTTGCCGGCCGCAGCATGCGGGTGGCCTGGCGTGGTCCTGGGAAGTGGTGTCTGCAGGTGCGTGGCAGAGCAGCAGACACTGAAGAAAAATAACTTTACTCTCGGCTTCAAATCATTCAATTTTTTTTTCTTTTAGGAAAACTGATTTCTTTTAAATCGTTAGATTTATTAAAGCACAGTTGGCATACGGTATTATATTAGTTTCAGGCACACTTACAACATAGTGATTCGGCGTTTGTCTATCTTACAATGTGCTCACCACACTGAGTCTAGAAACCATCTGTTACCACATAAACTTGTCACACTATTATGGGTTATATTCTTCTCATATCAAATAACTTCTAAGGACACTGATTTCCAGGCCTAAATTAGTCATAAAGGGAAACAAGTAATTATGATCCAGAATAAACGTCAGACATACATTTGCAAAGACTTCCTAGACTGTAAAACAGCTGTGTTTCACACGTTTAAAAGAAATGAAAAACCAACTTGAAAATACCAATAAAGAATAGGAAATTGCAAGAAGTGTCATAGCAGCTTTGAAAAAGAACCAAATGGAACTTGTAGAAAAATATAACAAGTAAAATTTCATACCAACAGATGAGACCCAGGTGAAGAGAACAGGCATATACCAGACCAGGGGTCAGCAAACTTCTTGAAGAGCCAGGTAGTAAACATTTAGACTTGGAGGGCATGATATGTTCCCGTGAAGCTTCATTTACAAAAGCACAGCAGATTGGATTTGGCCTGTGGACTATATATAGTTGGCTGACCCTTGAACTAGAAGGTAGGTCAGATTAAGTTATCTGGTCTGCTTCATGGAGAACAAAGAAAAATGGAAGATGCAAAAGAAAGTAAAAATGCTAAAAGAGGAAATCCCACATACATTTAATCTGAAGGAAGAGGGAAAAAATGTGTGGTGATATTAGAAAAAGACAGAAATTTCCAAAACCAATAGAAAACAGCCACAGATTCAGAAGTCGGACAAATGCCAAGCAGAATATATAAAGAAAATTGATTCCAAGAGCTATCATAGTTAAGCTACAGAATTACGGAAATAAAATGTTAAAAATACTCAGAGACAAAAAGGTTACTTTCAAAGGAGTTGGACTGACAGCTCGCTTCTCGGCCGTGACAAAGCCAGAGACAGTCTACCTAGCAAAAAATGCCTTCATGGGCTGTAATGGAATCAAAGCATTTTTTCAGACAGATACCGAGAGAATCTGCGCCTAGAAGGCTTCAAGGAAATTCTAAAGAAAAGTACTCAGGCAGAAGGAAAATTTGACCTCATTAAAATGACAGCTTTCTTAATTTTAGCGTAAAGCAAGCCATGTAGGACCAAAAGAATAATTGATTTCAGAATATATAAACAGTACAAGTCAAAAAGAAGACAATTATAACGGCCACCAGCATGGCTGAGATGGCCAGGGCTGGCAACACCCAGTGTTGGGGAAGGCAGAGACTGAGCAAGAGCACCCCGTGTTGCTGATGTGGGCTGAATTCCCCCTTGAAACCGCCTGGTGGTATCAAGACCAGATACACGAAATCCCTTTGGACCAGCAAGCCCACCGCTGGGTGTGGAGCCCGCGGGAATGAGGACCTGTGTTCAGAGCATGTGGGCAGAGTGTTCAGAGTGTACTCATAAAGAAAAATGGTATAGGACTTGACTTATATGACATATTTAGGATAGGTTAAATAAAAAGTAATCACTTAGAAATGACCACACACACGGAGAATTATTGGTAGGAGTATAGAATTTCTGTTTGAAATGATGAAAAGTTCTAGAAATGGATAGTGGTGATGGTTGCACAACAGTGATTGTACTTAATGCCAGGGAATTGTGCTCTGAATTCATAGTGGGAAGTTTATAATAGCTGTGTTTACCACAATAAAAAATAAAGAAGCTAAAAATTATTTTCAAAACAGAAAAAGAGTAGTACATTCATAGAGCCAAAAATTAGACTAGAGAGGACCGACGGGCAGGGGAGAAGAGGGTGGGGCGTTGTTACTTAATGGTACAGAATTTTGGTGTGGTGATGAGAAGACGTTGGAACTAAGTCATGGTGATGGGCGTACAGCATGGTGACTGTAATTAAAACCACTGCGTTGTATGTTTAACATGGTTAAAATGGCAAGTTTTATGTTGCATGTATTTTTTGCCAAAAGCATTGAATTACGTACTTTGAATCGGTGAGTTTTGAGGTACATGAATTATATCCCAATAATTGTTTTGTTTTAAAGAAACAAATTGGGGTCTGGAAGACGTGCAGGGACAACAGCAATTTGTTGGCTGTAAAATCTCCCTGTCCGCCCTCCCCCACTTCTGCTAAGAAAAAGGAAGTCAGGGCAGGACTGAAAAAGGAAAGAGCTTGCCCCACCCATGCGTAAAGAGCTATAAGTCAAAAATAAAAGGACAGCTCGGCTTTAAAAATAAGCAGAATACTTGGACAGATACTTTCCAAAAGAGGATATGGTAGCCCTAACCAGTGTGGCTCAGTGGGTAGAGCATCCGTCTGTGGACTGAAAGGTCCCAGGTTCGACTCCGGTCAGGGGCATGTACCCTGGTTGCGGGCACATCCCCAGTGGGAGGTGTGCAGGAGGCGGCTGATTGATGTTTCTCTCTCATCGATGTTTCTAACTCTCTATCCCTCTGCCTTCCTCTCTGTAAAAAAATCAATAAAATACATTTAAAAAAAAAAAAAAAGAGGATATGTGAGTGGCCCATAAGCACATGAACACTAGCTCAGCATTGTTAGTCATCAGCTAAATGCAAATTAAAACCACAGTGAGACACTCACACCCGCTAGAATTGAAATTTAAGAACGGACTGTCGCATGTGGGAGAGCTCTAGAGCAGCTGGCTCTCCGAGGGCATTGCTGTGAGAGCGTGAAGCCGTGTGGTCACTCTGGAGAGTCATCGGCAGGTCCTTCAGTGAAGTATACACTGATTTTATGGTTTAGCCAGCCGGTCCTAGGTATTCACCCAAAAGAAAAGAAAATACATGTTCACAAAAAGCCTTGTGTAAGAATGTCCGTGGCAGCTTTGTTTACGATGATGATCGTGGCCCACACCCAGAGATAGCCCAGCTGTTCCTCCCCCGGAGGCCGTAAGCACTGCGTCCTCACAGGGGAGTGCTCAGCTGCAGAGCGGGAAGGACGGTGCGTGCAGCAGCGTGGGTGAACCTCAGGAGAACATGCTGATTCCAGCCAGGTCGGCTGGGCAAGAAAATGAAATCGCAGGCATCCAAATTGGAAAGGCAGCGGTAGAACTATCTGCAGATAATGCGCTGGGGAAAATCCTAAGGAACTCAGTGAAAAACTATTCGGACTAATAAATGGGCTCGGTGCGTTTGTAGGACACAAGTTCAATATATAAAAATCAATTATTTTCCATTTACTTGCATAGGATCATCTAAAAAGGAAGAAAATTCCATTTCTAATAGCATCAAAAATTAAAATACTTAAAAATTAACAAAGGAAGTGCAAAACCTATTCTGAATATTATAAGACGTTGTTTAAAGGAATTCACGATGATCTAAGTGAAGGGAAGAACATCCCGTGATCACAGATCAGAAGAGTTAGTATTGTTAATGACGATGCTTAGCGAGTAGGTTAAGATTGACCATTCACCAGGAATTCCGTGTAAGGCAGACCCAGGTGCCTGTTTCAGAGAGGGAATCAGCCTTTCTTTATTAACACTTTAATTCGGGTTGCTTTAAAGTCTAAGAAAAGAATAAGGCAGGGCAGCCAATCAGGAAAGACGATTTAGGAAATGCCTTCCTGAAGAATTCTCATGACGTCTCTTAACATTTGTTTCTTCAAATGAGGGTCACACCGTGTTCACGCCATGAGATTGGTTGATAGGTCTCGTAAGTCTCTTTCCCTTGGATGTTTCCTCATAATTCAGTGGTTGAACGAAGCAGCCTGTGTCCTGGAGTCCCCTGTGGCCCGGTTGCTGCTGCTTCCCCAAGCAGAGCCTCCAGCCTCCCCTGCTCCCCTGCCCTCAGCTGCGGCCTGTGGAGTGGTGCTGGGTCTGGGGCCCGATGAGATCAGGCTGGGTTCTTTTTCTCTTCTTTTTCTTTTCCTCCTTCTTTTTCTTTTTCTTTTCTTTTTTTTTTTTTAAATAAATCTTTATTGTTCAGATTATTACAGGTGTTCCTCTTTTTTTTTTTTTCCCCCATAGCTCCCCTCCACCTGATTCCCCACCCCACCCTACCCCATGCCCTTACCCCCCGCCACTGTCTTCATCCCTAGGAGTAAGATTTTTGTCCAATCTCTTCCCGCACCCCTCCCACCTGCTTCCTCTGAGAATTGTCAGTCCACTCCCTTTCTATGTCCCTGATTCTATTATATTTACCAGTCCATTCTGTTCTTCAGATTTTTTATTCCCTTGATTTTTAGATTCACTTGTTGGTAGGTATGTATTTGATGTCCTTTTGTTGTTCATAATTTTTATATTTACCTTTTTCTTCTTCCTCTTCTTAAAGAATATCCTTCAGCATTTCATATAATACTGGTTTGGTGGTGATGAACTCCTTTAGCTTTTTCTTGTCTGTGAAGCTCTTTATCTGATCTTCAACTCTGAATGATAGCTTTGCTGGGTAGAGTAATCTTGGTTGTAGGTTCTTGCTGTTCATCACTTTGAATGCTTCTTGCCACTCCCTTCTGGCCTGCATAGTTTCTGTTGAGAAATCATCTGACAGTCATATGGGTACTCCCTTGTAGGTAATTAACGGTTTTTCTCTTGCTGCTTTTAATATTCTCTTTGTCTTTTGCCCTTGGCATTTTAATTATGATGTGTCTTGGTGTGGTCCTCTTTGGATTCCTCTTGTATAGGGTTCTGTGTGCTTCCTGAACTTGTAAGTCTATTTCTTTCACCAGGTAGGGAAAGTTTTCTGTCATTATTTCTTCTAATAGGTTTTCAATATTTTGCTCTCTCCCTTCTTCTGGCACCCCAAAAATTCGGATGTTGGTTTCCTTAAAGTTGTCCCAGAAGCTCCTTACACTATCTTCATATTTTTGGATTCTTTTTTCTTTTTGTATTTCTGGTTGGATGTTTTTTATTTCCACATATTTCAGATCTTTGGTTTGATTCTTGGGGTACGTTGATCTACAGTTGAGTTTCTGTATATTCTTTATTTCAGACAGTGTATGCTTCATTTCTGACTGATCCTTTTCCATTTTTTTGGCATTCTCATTAAGGTCCTTGAAGGTCTCACTAAGCTCCTCAGAAGTGTCATCAAGTTTCTCGGCGGTTTTTAGAAGATTCTCGAGTAGCCTTATAAATGTGGTTCTGAACTCTATGTCATCCAGTAGTTTGCTTTCCTCCGTTTCTTTCATTCGTGACATGTTTCTTTGTCTCCACATTTTGGCTGCTTCCCTATGTTGATGAAGTGGCTTTGTGTGGTAGGTGATCTATAGGGGGCAGTAACTCAGCCTCCTCAATCATTTGAGGTGGATGCTCTTGGTACACCCCTTTGTGTGCTGTGTGCAAAGTCTTGGTGTAGTTAAGCCTTAATTGCTGTTGGTACACTGGGAGGAATTGACCTCCAGGCCAATTAGCTGTGAGCACTCGCTGTGTCTATAATGGAAGAACTACTGCGCTGAAGACATGCTTATGGTGCAGGACTTGTTTCAGTGGGGCTTTGGTGCTCACTGAGTCTGCCTCTTGAATGTGTCACTTATGGATGTGAGGAGTTGAAATCTGGTGTCTCACACTGACCACTAGGTACACTGGCTTCTGGATCTCCAATGGGGTGCAGGTCAGCTACTGTCTGAGGCCACCCAGCAGGGACTACAGTGAGAGCTACAGTTTTCTCCTCTTTGCTTGGGGTTTGGAGGTTTTGGAGCTGTCTGACCCAGGCTGCAAGTTTGCTAGGTTAAGCTGCAATAGGGCAGGCCTTTCTTACGCTAAATCCGCTGCTTGGAGCTTGGATGGGTTTGTAGGTTGTGCAGGGCGGGGCCTCAGGGTGTCACTAGGCTAGGGCGTGGCAAACAGCAATGGCTGCTAGTTAGCCGGCTCTGTGTCCCCAATGGCATCCGTGAGTCCCTAGCCCCAGTGCAGTAAACAATTATTCCTGCGCGCAGCTCTGCAAGCAAGCCACCCTCAATGGCAGACAGTCCAGCTTTTCCCTGTAGGAGTTTGGGTCCCCCGTGTCTCCCCAAAGACTGGATTTCAGAGTAATCGGGGGCTTGTCTCCCTTCAGGTTGAAAAAAGCAATGCCTGCTGCCAGCCCGGATCACGCACCTCCTTACCTCAGCTTTTCAGCGCTCGTTCACGTCTCAATGCTCTTTTTTTCTTTCCTTCTAGTTGTAGAACTTCCACTCAGCCAGCTTTCCCGTGGTTCTGGGTGATACACGTTTTGTCTTTTAGTTGTAGTTTTGAAATTGTTGTGCGAGGCAGCAGTTTAGGTGTTTACCTACGCCGCCATCTTGGATTCCTCTTCTTTTTCTTTTTCTTTTCTTTTGGCAATATGAGGCTGGATCTTGAACACTAACTCCCTTCTTCACCATATAAAGGAATTGTTCACTTTTTAGACATGATAATGGTATTGTGGTTAGGGTTTATGTTTTAGAGATTATGTAGGAAAATCAGTGGATGAAATGACACTGGTTTGCTTCATACTAATAAAGGCTGAGGGGAAGTAAAAGGAGGTATAGGGGAAACTCGGTGGCTCTGAGTTAACCGTTGAAGCTGGGTGATGGGTACAGAGTGTTCATTATACTCTTCAGTCTGATTTTTGTATATGTTCGAGAGTTTCCATAATTTAAAGTTTTAAAAGCAATTATTTTTAGCAACTAAAATCAATTGTACTCTCTCTAACCCAATTATAAGGGTGTAGTAACTGTCCATTCACTCGAAATGCCGAGGGAATGAATGAGCGGGAAGAGTCGTTTATTCTCCTTATTTCGTGAGGGGGACTGCACCACTTCACCCTGCTTTGGAGGCCCGAAAGGTTCTGAGACAAGCAGCCCAGTTCTAAAAGCCCATCGCATTCTACATCATCAGCCAAGGGGGTCATCTCACCCTTAGCTCTACTGTTAACGGTCCCTCCGATCTGGCGCTGGTCCTTCTAGAACCAATTTCCAGGCAGAAATGAAGCGCGGTGCCTGACACAGCTTTGAGTCAGCGCACCCTAAGTTAGCAGTGTCCTCGCGTGCAGGATCTGCACACTTGGACAGAAGTCAGCTGTGGTCGTCTTTCAACAATGGAGCTAATTTAAGCCTGTCTCTGCGGCCCTGGGAACGTCATTATGACATACAAGTGCTCGTACTGGGAGAAAAGGCCGCACAGTCACTGAGCAGCCGCTGCTGATGAGTTCAGCCAAACACGAGAGGAATCGGAATAAGAGGTGCCCAGGATAGCCTAGGAATGTTCCTGCACCTTTCCACGTGGAGGACCTCTCGAGGGGGTGGCGTTCCTGCCTCTGGCATCGTGTCAGCGGAGACCGCAGGCAGCAGGGCAGAGACCTTTAAAGTTCCCACTAGCCCAGCCGGCGTGGCTCAGTGGCTGCGTGTCGACCTATGAACCCAGAGGTTACAGTTTGATTCCCGGTCAGGGCACAGGGCACATGCCCAGGTTGTGGGCCTGCAGGAGGCAGCCGATCAGTGGTTCTCTGATCACTGATGTTTTTGTCTCTCTCTCCCTCTTCCTTCCTCTCTCTGAAATCAACCAGTAAATATACATGTGTATATATATGGAGTTCCCACCCAGCGTAAGTCATGTTTTCAGGGGCCGCGACTCTGGGCTGGCCGAGCACTTTGATGTGCAGGAAGGCCCTGTGCCAGAGCCCGGCTTCTCTGTGGCGGCGAGAGCATCCACACCAGAACTAATCAGACTCTGCTGCTTTTCCGTTCGTGCCAGCTGTGAGCACCTCCTGTCCGGGATGTGGCCTGCCGCTCAGTGACCTCTCACCCTGCTGCTTCCTGCCCCTTTTCTTTTTCAGCAGTCACCGTCCGCCAGTGGCAGCGTGTTTGGGTCTGGCAGCGCTGGAAGAGGGGGAGGTTTCTTCAGTGGCCTCGGAGGGAAACCCAGCCAGGATGCAGCCAACAAAAACCCATTCAGCTCGGCCAGCGGGGGCTTCGGATCCACAGCCACCCCAAGTAAGTGGAGAAAGTTCTCCCAACCCCTCCATCCCGAATGCCACTGCCATCCTCATGGTTATCAATGCTTCGCTGACAAGTATAGAACGGAAAGGTCTAAAGGACCGTTTAAAATACCTACCCCCCATCGCTTCTCGGCCTTTTGCCTAAGATCAAGTGTAAAATATCTACCCCAAGGCAGTGTGATCTGTTGGGTTTTGGTTTTTATTTTTAGTTTCTTAATGCCACGTCCTATATAATCACGGAAAGACATCAGAGCTGCAGGGAGAGGGTTGAAATGAATTAGGTTGAAATGACCTGGGATGGATGCGGGCAGACAGGCCTAAGTGCGAGCGGCCGAGCACGCTGGGTGCGCTGGGGGCGGGGCACGTCTGGGTCTCCATTTGTGTCACACTCTGAATTGGCTCTAAACCCAGCTGCTGTCAGAAGTGTCGCCCGACGGTGGAGCCTTCGTTACTTCTTGGTCTTATTTCAAGTGAAGCCGCATCCTCTGCTGGCGCTTTCTTCTCCGGCTCATTGTTAAAGCCCTTTATTGATCTGTCTCTTCGTGGCTGGAAAGGAAAGAAACTTATTGTTTAAATCTTTAAATACATATATATATCCCGCTGCTGATGGGGCTGAGGGGAGGTTGGGACCCTGTCCTCTTGGTCTTCGCTTCGCTCATGCAATATGCTACACAGAAGGCTCCTCTGTGAACCGAGAGCGCATGCCCCACGGACAGAACAGATACTTCCTCCGTGCTATCAGCTCCTGAAGCTGAAACAGAACTCCCGAGTCCCCGGATTCCCAGATCTGTCCAACTGGGAGTATGAAGAGAGGTCATGGTCAAGGACACGGGCCTCTTCACTGTAACATTGTGTCATTGGAGGTTTGGGCCTGCAGCCTGCAGCCTGCCAGGAAGAAGGCAGAATCCTAGAATGATCGAGTCTAGTAGTTTTCAAAGACTGGTTCTGCAGATGAACTCGTACGCAGAACCCTGACCGACGAGAAAGATACAGCGAGCTTGCTCAGAAGCGGGGGTCAGAGCCAGGGCCGCACCTGGGTGTTCCCCCCGTTCCCCAGCTGTCGGCAGAGCTCAGGGCTCCCTGCACAGGCCGAAAGCACGGTCCTTGCACAGCTCTCTCCCTTTCCCAATCAGAACAGGCTCAGAGTGGTTCAGTGATTTCTTTGTTTGGGGTTTTGGTTTTTAAACACATTTCCATTGATTTCCCAGAGGAAGGGAGAGGGAGACAGAAATATCAGTGATGAGAGAGAATCATTGATTGGCTGCTTCCTGCACGCTCCCCACTGGGGATCAAGCCCTCAGCCCGGGCATGTGCCCTGACCAGGAATTGAACCGTGACCTCCTGGTTCATAGGTCGACACTCAAGCACTGAGCCACACTTGCCAGGTTTATTTTGTCACAAAGCCAGAAAGTGGCAGGTCTGGAATTCAGCTACATCTTACACAATGTGCCAAACAGCCTCTGGCACAGAACAGGGCTTGGTAACATGCTAGTTAGAAATGTGGGTTTACCCTCCAGGTAGGTTATCTCCTGCAGAGATTGTTGCTAGCCTATTTTGTTAAAATGTAGGCGGGGCATATCCTTGTAAAAATTCCTTTCCTTCTGGCTGATTCATCTCTCAGCGCCACAGCTCTTACCTGTCAAAGGATTGCCTTCTCCCTGGGGGCTGGGCAACCTCTCCCCAGCTCCACGCTCAGCGACAGCAGGAGTGTTTGTTTACAGTGCACACTGCGTGGTGGCTCCCCGAGCCTGTTGTTCACTGGCACGCCGTGTTTCTAATTCTGGAATTCTGGTTTAAAATCAGCGCATCTATTCTTGGTACCAGACACCTGCTGGTCTTCATCTCCTGGACGCGGGCAGTTGTCCCCAGCAGTTGACTTGCACGCCTCGGGGAAATTGGAGTGCCTCTGAAAGGGTACAGGAACGACTTAACATTTTTTTATTTTTTTTAAAAACGAAGTGTGGTAGTTGATGGTGATAGAGGCAGGAGCCTCTGTCGCCTACAGGATAAGGGGCCCCAGAACTGAGAAAGCTGGGCAGCCTCTCTCCTTGGGTGACTGCTACACTAGACACTGCTGAGCACCATGCAGTGCAGCTCCTCCCTGCCTCTCCAACAGCCTTTTCCCTTCTCTCCGGTCTCTGCCACTGTGGGATGTGTTCCCCATCGGCCTGGCTATTACAGGAGTCTCCCAGCTCCCCTGCTTCCAGTCTCCCCCACTGGGGTCTGGAAATCCTTACCAGAGAGAGTGGCTTAAGATTCTGCTTTTGTTTTGCCACTGTCCCTCCTCAAACCCCTTGGCGGATCCCGCCGGCGACAGCATAGAACCTTAGGCTACTTCAGGGCTCCTTGAGCTGGCCCCAACGTGCTTTGCTTTTTTCTTAAACACAGTTTTTTAATTGATTTTTTTTGAGAGAGAGAGATTGGTTGTTCCACTTATTCATGCATCCATTGGTTGCTTCTCGTATGTGCCCTGACGGGGGGTCAAACCCATAACCTTGGTGTATCAGGATGATGCTCTAATTAGCTGAGCTATCCGGCCAGAGCCCCAACACACTTCTCTGACCTGGATTCAGTTCCCCCACCACATCCTCCCTGCCACTCGCTCCACGCACCTGAACCTGCCCTCCTTTAAGGGTGAATGTAAGTCTCTTCCTGTGGGCAGTGTGGCCTCAGGGTCACAGGAGCCCACAGTGACTCCCTGTCGGAATCCTGGGGCCCTCGTGTTCTGTTCCTTGACGAGACGTGGAGCCGAAGGGAAGTGACCTTTACTGATCGCCTACCGTGTCTCTGGTCTGATCACTTCTTACAACAGTACTCTTAGAGGTGGCCGCCCCATTCTGGATGCGGACTTAGGGAGGTAACAGTGGCATAGCCAGAGTTCGGTCTAGATGTGTTTCCAAGGCTCTCCGCCATCACGTTGCCTCCTGGGATCTTACTGGCCTGGCAGTGTGACGTCAGCCCTGCCAGGTGTGCTCGTTGCTCCTGGCATTGCACATTCCCTTTGCAGACACGTTATCCGAGCTCACATCGAGCTTCCAGCAGTTCCCTCTGTGACACTGAGGGTCAGCCCTCAGGAGAGACTGGAACTATGCGATGACTGAGAAAGACGAGCTGTGAGCACCGCATGCAGAGGCCCGCGTGCTGTACGGGTTTCTTCCTGTCTTCCCCGGAGATAGTACCAAGGCACGCTGCACCCCCGGGGTCGTTTCCATCCACACCACAGCGGCTTGTTGCCTGTAAGGACCTACTGCTTCCCGAGTATGTCTGAGGACATGGATGGCGCCGTCCTCAGCACCTTCCTTTCTGTCCGGGGCCTGGGGGACTGCTGTGAGGATGAAGAAGCCAGCTGATGAGAATCTGTTGGTCTCACAAGGCTCCCTGCACAACGGTCTCTTAAGCAGACGTCCTGAAAAGTGTCCTGGGCAGGTGCTTCTTCAGTCCCTTCCTCATCTCAGTGTGGGCTGTCCTCGTGAGGGCCTGGAGCCCTGCAGCGTGGACATGACCACCATGCGATGATATTTACATGGTGATGTTAGGTGATGCTAGTATTTTTGCCAAATCAAAGACCATTGAGGATCGGTGTGCCCGCAGTGGGGGGCGGGGCTCAGAGCAGACGCCCGTGTCACCTACACTGCCTTCCCCTCGCCTGCCTCCCCTCGTCGCCCAGTGGCTCCATGGAGACCAGTTTTCTTCTTACTGGCTAGCTTACTCACAGGAATCTTAGAGTGAAATGCTGTTCCAACAGCCAAGAGTCTCTACCACATTTCCAAGAACTAGAGACTCTAATTTGGGCGCCATAGGGACCGCGGAGAGACACGCAGGCCACAGAAACAGCAGCAGACGTGGGTCCCGCCACTTTGCTTCAGAGCAGCTTCAGTGACTTCCCTGCGCTGGGCTCCTTTTGAGACTGCAAATGGCCACTGCTACACCATTCACAGTCGCGTCCTCGCTACCTTCGCAAAATGGGAAGGCTTTCATGTTCTGCAGCTTAGCTGTCTGTCTTACTGTATTGACTACGATGGGGGGTGGCCGGAGGAAGCGTTAGAGACGGGAAGGGGTATTTCCGGAGGACCTCGCACGTGCTGGACAAGGTGCCCTACGCACACCACCTCATTCACTCCTCGCCGCAGCTCGGCGTGTTCACAGCTGCTGTCCCCGTTTTCTGTGTGCGGGACGGGGGCTCAGGAAGAGTCAGTCCCTGCCCAGCATCATGCCTCTGAGGTACTCTCAGCCAGAGCTGAATGCGGAACGCGCGCTTGGTCCAGTGCAATGTGCTATGAACAACCGAAAGACAGAGGATTCTAGAGGAGATAGAGGGATACAGAAGCCCAGACACGTCTGAATGCTCTCTGGCCTCTCGGGAGTTTGTCTCCCAGCACTGTCGCAGTGAAGTCATTTCACCTCTGTATTTTGAGTTTCTCTAAGAGGAGATCTAGCCCCTAATCTTGCATGTGTATTTGTTTGCTGTTTGAAATTTTGATCGTTAGCACGAAGGCGGGAAATGGCAGTCCCCTGTTCTTGAAACGCCAAGTTAGAGGAAAGACAGATGCCCGTTTTCGTCTGCAGTGTCAAATGGACTGCCATTGAAGGATTCAGAGGTGACCTCCCGTTAGCTCATCGCAGGAAGGGTGAGACTGTTCGAGGGGACTTACGCAGGGACAACTAACCCTAATGCCCCATGCCAGGGTCAGCCACTCTCACTGTCAGGGCCCAGCTCTCAAACGGTCCCAGCCGTTCTAGAGAGCCAGTGACCATGTGGTCTGAGGCTCTGTTATTGGTGCCTGGAACTTTGAGGTGGCCGTGTCCCTGAGGTCAGGCTGCTCACTTCCTTACAGTTGAAGCATTAACAGTCGCATCTCACACGGTGGGATCGACAGCAGAGCGGGATAGGGGCCTTGGATTGACAGGTTAGTGGTGGACTGCCTCCTTAGGCAGCTGACTGAGTGGATGACTCCTCTCCACCCCTCCCTTCCATCACCTTCACTGAGCACCTGACAGGGAAGCCTGGTGGCGTGCAGCTGTTTGTAGTCTCACGTGGCGGCATAGACGCGGCTCTCCTGTAGCACCCAGAACTTGTCATTGCAGCCTGTTTATGCCTCTGCCTGTGGGCATCGACCCCACTTCAGGAGAGCTTCTTGCCTTCTGCGGGTACAAACTCATTCTATTTTTTACTAGAGACCTGGTGCATGAATTTGTGCACAGTGGGGTCTGGCCATCCCATCCCCTGGGGGCCAATTGGGGCCTGGCTGTCAGGGGGAGGGGACACGGGGAGTGGGCCAACAGTAGGGGCGGGGGGGGGGGAGCATGGGAGTTGGGGGGTGCCAGTCGACCCCATCCAGCTGGTTGGCCACCACAGTGTGCGTCACAGTAACCGGTTGTAGCACCGTTCTGGTCGCTTGCCTTTTATATATGTAGTTGTTTTTTTAATCCTCACCTGAGGATATATTTCCCATTGATCGAGAAAAACACATTGATTGGTTGCCTCCTGCACGAGTTCCAACCAGGGCCCAAGCAGGGGAGGAGCCTGTAACCGAGGTGCATGCCCTTGACAGGAATAGAACCCAGGACCCTTTGGTCTGCAGGTCAGTGCTCTGTTCACTGAGCCAAACCGGCTAGGGCTACAAACTCATTTTAATGAACACCCGTCTATATGTGGTGGGGAATAGAACAAATACCTCTCACCCATCTTGGTTTTAGTAGTTAGTTTCCTTTCATTGTTGGAGCAGACTCGTGTGTTTGAAGGAGTGACCCACTAGATATGCATCTGGAGCTTAGTTGAACTTCTGAAAAAGAGGAAATCAGACTGGAAGTCTGCGGGCCTCTTTTCCGGTCTCAGAACATCCCCGGCTCCCGTCAGATCAGAGGTCGGAGCCCCGGGGGTTTTGTTTGTCCGCCGTTCTCTGAGCGGACTGGGCAGCAGCCAGCGTGCCAGACTTGACTGTAAAAGCTGCGCTGGAGCCATGTGCTTGGTTTGGATTTGCTCAGATGGCATTCTGGCGTGAGAATGCACTGTTGGTCCCTGTGGGTGACGGGCCAGGACCTGCGGGAGCGCAGATGAGTTTCTGGGCTGGAGAACTGCCTCGGGAAATCCTGAGCCTGGACACCCTGTAATTAAGTCTGGCCTTCAAGACCCGTGCAAATTGGAGAAGGCATCCATTGCTCTTCAGCTCAGCTCCCTGAATCCCAGTCACTTCCTCCCTTCTCCCAAAACACCCAGCTGAGGTTCCTGCCATCTCTGTTGAGAAGTAATTGAGGACATTCTCCTCCCTCTGACCTCCCTCACATGTGTCTTTCATTTCATCAGACACCTCTAGCCTGTTCGGAAACAGCGGGGCCAAGACGTTTGGTGGCTTTGCCAGCTCGTCGTTTGGAGAGCAGAAACCTGCTGGCACCTTCAGCGCTGGAGGAGGAAGCGTGGCATCCCAAGGCTTCGGGTTCTCCTCTCCGAATAAGACAGGTACTGCGGTCCTGCCCGCTGAGGTGGGGTGGAGGGAGCTCTCTCTAGAGCGGTTCCTGAGGGAGTAGGATGGGAGCATGGATGAAGTGACTCGCACTTTATTTTTACTTTTACTGAGCATCCACTGTGTTCCTCACACTGTTCTAGGTCTCCTGAGAAATGTTAAAAAGCACAGAATGCATGTTACGTAACCCATAAGAGAACTTAGAGTCTTCCTAGGGAAGAAAACGTAAACATGTAGCAAGTGCAGGATGACCAGAGTAAGGGAACGTAAAAGAAAGCGATCACTAAAATGTAAACATGAAAGTGTCCCAAGTCGCGCATTTGCTCGGAGCCCATGGCCTGTCGCAGGCCAAGCAGACTATTATTGAACTTCTGTCTGTATCATTTTGCCTTTCCCAAGTCACTTGTTTTTTTGTTTTTACTTGAGTGTAATAAACAAATACATTAGATATACTAGTACAGTACATGTACATATATAACTTCAAATATTCACATATTATAAGTTAATTTTCACAGTTGGAAAATACCCATGTAATTGAGAATAAAGAACATTGCTAGCACTACTTCTTACCCCAGCATTACTTTTACAGTATACTTTTGTGAATGGTGACTTTTTATAATCATACATTTCATTTAGAATTAAAATTTTTAAAGAACATTGTATATGTAGACGCAAAAACATACTTCGTTTCTGTCAGCTGCCTCTTCTGTCCTATTTCTATCTCTGGGTTCTGCATGGGTCTGCTTTCCTGCCCCTGTTGCATGGACAGTTGTGTGAAAGGATTTGTTTTAAGGCACAAAGCAGAGGAGGGATATCTGCTGAGAAAGTGACTCCCGGGGTGAGCACCAAGACACTCCCTTGCTTGGATGTGTGGGAGACTGCAATTCTGCTGATGCCAAGGGAAGGTCCCCCTTGCGGACCGGATGCGTAGATGGCTCTGGATCCCCCCTGAGGACCGGATGCATAGTGGCTCTGGATCCCCCCTGGGGACCGGATGCATAGGTGGCTCTGGATCCCCCCTGGGGACCGGATGCATAGTGGCTCTGGATCCCCCCTGGGGACCGGATGCATAGGTGGCTCTGGATCCCCCCTGAGGACCGGATGCATAGTGGCTCTGGATCCCCCCTGGGGACCGGATGCATAGGTGGCTCTGGATCCCCCCTGGGGACCGGATGCGTAGATGGCTCTGGATCCCCCCTGAGGACCGGATGCATAGTGGCTCTGGATCCCACCTGGGGACCGGATGCTTAGTGGCTCTGGATCCCCCCTGGGGACCGGATGCATAGGTGGCTCTGGATCCCCCCTGGGGACCGGATGTGTAGGTGGCTCTGGATCCCCCCTGAGGACCGGAGGCATAGGTGGCTCTGGATCCCCCCTGGGGACCGGATGCTTAGTGGCTCTGGATCCCCCCTGGGGACCGGATGCTTAGTGGCTCTGGATCCCCCCTGGGGACCGGATGCGTAGGTGGCTCTGGATCCCCCCTGGGGACCGGATGCTTAGTGGCTCTGGATCCCCCCTGGGGACCGGATGCTTAGTGGCTCAGGATCCCCCCTGGGGACCGGATGCGTAGTGGCTCTGGATCCCCCCTGGGGACCGGATGCGTAGGTGGCTCTGGATCCCCCCTGAGGACCGGAGGCATAGGTGGCTCTGGATCCCCCCTGAGGACCGGAGGCATAGGTGGCTCAGGATCCCCCCTGGGGACCGGATGCGTAGTGGCTCTGGATCCCCCCTGGGGACCGGATGCGTAGTGGCTCTGGATCCCCCCTGGGGACCGGATGCATAGGTGGCTCTGGATCCCCCCTGGGGACCGGATGTGTAGGTGGCTCTGGATCCCCCCTGAGGACCGGAGGCATAGGTGGCTCTGGATCCCCCCTGGGGACCGGATGCTTAGTGGCTCTGGATCCCCCCTGGGGACCGGATGCTTAGTGGCTCTGGATCCCCCCTGGGGACCGGATGCGTAGGTGGCTCTGGATCCCCCCTGGGGACCGGATGCGTAGGTGGCTCTGGATCCCCCCTGGGGACCGGATGCTTAGTGGCTCAGGATCCCACCTGGGGACCGGATGCGTAGGTGGCTCTGACGCAGGACTGCCCCCATTAGCATCTGGAATCCGCCGTGTGGAGCTCAGTTGCTGTGGTTCCCATATGCACTGCGCACCTTTCCTCAGGCCTGTGGCCGGCAGGTTTGCCTCTGGGGGCCAGTTGGGGTGCTCTTTTCCTGGAATCTGAAATGGACGAGAAATGGGCATCGCAGCTCTCTTTGCCCCAACCTTCCCGGCAGTGAATGATTTTAAAATGAAAGGGCTACGGACTCGTTCCTCGTTAATCAGGCAAACACTGACTACGGTATTTTAGTTCATTAATTATCAAGACTTTTTAAGGAACCCGATAATGTTCTCTTTGCCTGGTGTGTTTTCTTACTATTGTGCCTTATCCTGGGATCAGGTTGTTGATTGGAAAATCTGATGCTTTTAATTTTTCAATCTTAAAGATAATGTACCTCCTTTTCAGAATACTTTTTCTACTTGATTTTTTGCCCCATGAAACCACCTAGTTCGAGGACTGGAACAGAGAAAGCCACCTGGCAAATACCGGAGATGAACGAGCGCGTGGCCAGGAAGGGCAAGTGCGAAGGGGAAAGCCTGCTCTCCTGCTTGGGACTTGGGGAGCTCGCGTCCGTTTCAGGGAGCTGCTTCTGTAGGTGCGGTGCCTCCGAGCATCAGCAAGGCTGCTTTCTGCCAAGGAGCCAGCCTTCCTCTCTAAGAGGGACTTGATGCTGGTTTGCAGGCATGTCTGAAAAATCCCAAAAGTGCCCATCCTCCCTCAGAACGATTGCATTAGGAAGTACACTGCTGGAGATACGTGGGGGGAGAGGGGAGGATAGGAGGAGGGACAGGCTGAAAATGGCGGGGCTGCCGGGTCCAGGGGGCTCACCCCGCTGCTCCCCTGCCAGGGTTGCTGGGAGAGTGGCAGTGCGGGGAGGGGCTCACGTGCTGGCTAGACGCTGCGTGGTCTTGGAGTCGCTCAGCCTTGTTCTAGGCCGAGCTGCACCATTTACCTGCCGGCTGGACCCAGACCTGGGACATACCTTCACAGCCTCAGTCCGCTCCCCTGGGAAGTAGGGATTCCAGGCTTTGGGGGTGGATTAAAGCAGACTGGTCTGCAGCAGCTGGCACGTGAAGGGCCCCCAGTAAGCCAGAGAGTTCAGTGTCATTGATGATGAGCACATTCCTGGTTCCTCAGGGGAAGAAAATGGTAGAAATAAGGCAACTAACACAATCACACCCCGCGAGTCGATCTTGAGAAATCAGACCAGAATGACTGTGCTCTTCCTGTCTCCCTTAGCGCTGACCCAGGCGTGGGGAAGCTGTGCGCTTGTGTTGGTGTGTGGTGTGTGTTTCCATCTCCTCCTCTCCCCCTACAGTTTACTTTGTGTATCGTTGTGACTTCTCATTTTTCACTCACCTTCCACCAAGAAGCCGGCATAATGTGGAGTGCAAGGCACTAGCCCCAGCCCCAGCGGTGTCTAGGAAGAGCGTGTAACTGGAGCTGTGGTCAGTCCTGAATAATTCAGCGGCAGGTTTTAGCGCTTTTTCTTTTCCAGCCCGTTATATGTGTAACCCAGCAGCGCCCATTAGCATCGCTTGGAATTTCACTCAAGGTTTTAAAGTTCAGGGTGCTAACCCAAACGTGAGCCTTAGCAAAACGTCTCTTCTCTGGTGCAGCCACTGCAAAGGGCCCACCAGCGAACAACGGGTCGGACAGAAGAGCGAGCTCGACCTGCCGCTGGCCAGTCCTCCCGGTCAGGGGGCAGAGGCTGCGGGGGGTTCAGGCCAGGCTGCCCTCTCGGCCGGTGCGCTGTGGGCTTCACTGTCGGAAAGAGCGGGAAGAAGCCCGCTCCCCGCAGGCCGGTCGCGCCTTGCTTGCGCTTGGGCCGCCATCGTTCCCTTCAGCGTGTGACTCCGGGCCAATACTCGTTTTGAGGAGTAGTCCCCCTTAGGGCACACTTCTTGTACTGTTTTGTTCATTTCATTCAACAGACTCTCACCGAGGGTCTCTGGATAGCCAAGAAGGATTTCGACAGTGTCTCGGGGCTTGGGGACCCTGCTCGGGCAAAAAGGACAGTCAGGAAGGACAGTCCTCTTCCCGCCTGCTGGGCATCTCGGCCAGTCCAGCGGCTCCGGGCACGCCTGACCCTCTTGTGTGCGGTGGCCGCCGCCAGTCTGTGCTCCGAGCAGCGGCCCGGGACCTGCGAAGGGAGCCCTGCACGGACGCTCGCTCTGCTGGGCCGGCCGGCCGTGTGAGCACAGCTGCCCACTGTGTGAGCACAGCTGTGCGGCAGCCCCCCTCCCGGGAAGAAGTGCGGGTGCTGCTTTACGGAGGAGCAGTCCCTGACCGCAGAGGGGAAGCATTTAAAAAATTCTTCTGGACACACAGAGAGAAAAAGACAGTGGTGAGAGATGGGAGAGCCATTAGCTATAAATAAATAAAAAGGCCTGGCTGAGCGCCAGCGCCAAGCCGCTCACCTTGCCTGTCGCCCATTCCTTCTCCCCGAGAAGGACTCGGGCATCGGAGGCTGTGCCCTGCCTGCAGTGCTGAGTAATAAATAACCTGTCCGTCATCTCCGACCGCGGGCAGGCATTGGAGCTTTTGAGAATGGCTTTCCCATGAGGAGTCTCTCAGTGCAGCCAGGCAGGAAGGGACCGGAATGCACCAAGTTGGTTCCGGGGGGCGATCTGATTTGACAAGACTTGGAGCTGACAGGCCCAGCTTACCTCTGGGAGGGGTTGGGGAGCTCAAGACAAATATGGGGTCTGCAGGGTTCTGAGAATTCCGGGGAGCTGTCCCGAGTGGACCCCAGACCTCTGCTCGAGTCGGAGGGAGGTGGCTTGGTGGCTGGGTTTGCTTTGGGTTTAATTGGTATTTTGCTGCTAGAAGGGGTGCTGCCCTTTGCTGGAGTTCTTTATGTTTGGGTTCTAATGTATTTTCCCTTTTTCTTCCTCTTTTGCTTTGGTTTCTCACTGCTCATTGTCTCCTCTTCCTGTCTCCTTCTTTCTCCCTGTTCTGTTTGTTTGCCTCTGTTTTGCTCAGGTGGCTTCGGTGCTGCTCCAGTGTTTGGCAGCCCTCCTACTTTTGGGGGATCCCCTGGGTTTGGAGGGGTGCCAGCATTCGGTTCAGCCCCAGCCTTTACAAGCCCTCTGGGCTCGACGGGAGGCAAAGTGTTCGGAGAGGGTACTGCGGCTGCCAGCGCAGGAGGATTCGGGTAAGCCCCCAGGGAGGGGACCCAGGGACCCCACAAGCTCAGGCCGAGCCACTGTGTGGAGCAGGGATAACGGGGGCCGGCTGAAGGTTTCCAGGGTGACATCCCCGAGGAGCCATTGCCGTCCCCTATGTGCGGGCCCTGGTCTCTGGCCCCACAGACATCGGAGGAGCTGTCCGTGGCGGGAGTGGGCAGCGAGGACAGGGCCACGCTGCTCGTGCGTGTGGCTGACACCTCACCTCGGTGTGAGAAGTAGACAGGGTCAAGGTCCAGGGAGTAGGCAAATAAAGGGCAGGGGGGTGTCGATAAATGAGGAATGCTGAAATGGTGGAATAAAATTGAAGAATTACTAAAGACAGAGCAGAAAAGGTAGTACTGCTTCATTTCCAAGTGACCTGCAGTGTCCAGACAGTGGTACAGGACACGCTGGACAAGCTGGATTGCGTCTCGTGGGCCTGTTACTGTTCCCCAAAGCAGAGGTGGTTGCTCTGGGCTCTGGCTGCTGGTGCAAACCAAGCATGCGCCCTCGATTCGTGTGCCGTGCAGCCTGAGACCACGGGGCTGCCTGAGGCTCGGCCACGGGGGCAGCCGGCGCTAATTGTGGGTTCCTCCCTGGGCCAGGTTTGGCAGCAGCAGCAGCACCACATCCTTTGGCACCCTCGCTGGTCAGAACGCGCCCACCTTCGGGTCACTGTCCCAGCAGACTTCGGGCTTCGGGACCCAGAGCGGGGGCTTCTCCGGCTTCGGATCGGGCACAGGAGGTAGGTCGACAGCAGATAGCCCTCGCCAGAGATGAGTGGTTTGCCCAGCCTTCGGCGTAGCGTTGTAAAAGCTGAAAGGGCTTGAAGGGCAGGGTGTGCGGGTTTTGGTTTTCAGAACGTGGTTTCTAGGTTCAAAGTAGACTTGTAACATTGTGCCATTTTTTACCAAATACTTCTCACGATTTGAGAACGCCAGATAACCATCTCACTAGATACTGGTGCAAAAAGCCAAGCCAGCAAACACAAACTAAGGAGTAGAGACCTCCCGGCGCCTTTCATTCCGTGAGCGCCTGCTGCTGCAGGAGTGGAGCGCCAGGCTCTGCTCTGTGAGGCTCACTGTGCGGCTCACGCCGGCGGCGTGACTGTTGGGCAGAGGAAGACACAAAACTCCGGGGCCGTTTGCCCACAGCGGGCAGCAGAGCCAGGCCCAAACCCCGGTCCTGCTTCTCCGGCCGCACGGAGTTAGGAAGCAAGTGGGTGGGAACGTAGAGAAAGCACGCTTTCCTAACGAAATGGGCCTGCGTGTCACGGTGGGGCTACGTGAGGGGGCCCGACCGGAGACCCTCTGCCCACCCTGGTGGGGAGGAGGGAGGAGCCCTAGGGAAACGAGCCAGCCCACCTCCCGGCCCGGCCTGCAGGAGGCGTTCCGTGGGAATGCAGCGAGGGGCCTGGCCGAGGGCCCGCCTTTGTCCTGCAGGTGTATGTGTGTTCTAACTCCCCCCTTTCCGTCTTCCCAGGGTTCAGCTTTGGATCATCAAACTCGTAAGTATCTCCGGTTTTTAGTCATTAAATAGATGGAAGGGTGTGGCCTGGGGAAACACTGGACCACCAGTGTTTGCTCTGTGTGTGCACGCTCACCAGTGTTTGCTCTGTGTGTGCACGCTCACCAGTGTTTGCTCTGTGTGTGCACGCTCACCAGTGTTTGCTCTGTGTGTGCACGCTTCCTGTGTAAAAGCTCATCCTGGAAGCATGGGGCTGTGCAGCAGATCGGGGCTTTTGTGAATTTGCCCGTCGTGGCAGGGATTCGGCAGGAGGTGCCAGGTCGCACCTCGTCCAGGGCCATGTGCGAGAGGGGAGGGCGCTTCCGGCCAGCAGAGCCTGGAGGCAGGACTGGGTTCCAGGCCCATTCGCCTCATTTTGCGATCACCCCTCTGCTTCTGGGGAGAACTGGAAGGCGGCGAAAACGCAGGGCCCGGACGTGGCGCCAGGCCGTCGCGTGCCGGAAGCTGACCCGCCTCCCCGGCGCTTCCTCGCAGGTCCGTCCCGGGCTTCGGTGGCTGGAGAAGCTGAGGGGGCATCCTGCCCCTTTCGGTTCGGTGACCATCGGCGTTCTCGGCTCCTCGTCACTCGAGCAGCCGGAAGCGGCCCTTAGAGCGGACATTCTCGTCGGCACACCAGGCAGACAGACGCAGCTCGGCAGACGGGCTTGGTGGTTCTTTCGTGTGGCTTGTTCCCCCTCTGCTCCTGTTATTAAACTGTTCGGTCTGATTGCATACAAAATGGAAGCGGGGGTTTTTGTTTTCATTTTCTAAAACGTATCTTCATTGATTTCAAAGAGGAAGGGAGAGGGAAAGGTAGAAACATCAACGATGAGAGAGCCATGGATCAGCTGCCTCCTGCCCGCCCCCCCACCCCCCCCGCACTGGGGATCCAGGCCACAACCTGGGCATGTGCCGTGACCTCCTGGATCATAAGTTCACCCGCAACCACCGAGCCACGCCCACGGGTCCGTAAGTGGGTCTTTCAGGTCACAGCCAAGGACAGAGGTCTCCTCGTTCCTGTGGCTCTGCGACACCGGTGCGCCTTCCCTTAGCCAGCAGGATGTCTTCAATGGCAAGCATGGTTGTCGGCCAATCTCCTTGTCTGCTCAGCCCCAGGGCTCCGCTCAGGGAAGAGACTGGCGGCCGCTCGTCACCTGCCGAGGCAATAACTCGTATCCTCTCTGTCCTTTTTGCTGGTGGGTATCGGGACCCTCGGTGCCACCTTTTTGACGGGCGGCAGGGAAGAAACTCATCGCACAGGCGTCAGCGGAGTTTTGGACGAGGTCGTAGCCCCTTAGAGGTTAGGTAGCCGGGAGGCAAACCTGGAACAGACCAGTGGCGCTGATGCCGGCCGCTGTCCTTGGAGCGGGCCCAGCTCATCTCCTTGGCCCTTAGCGCATGTGTCCCACAGCTGACGTCTTCTGCTCCGGAGAAGAGGCAGGCGGGTGATTGAGAAGACAGCCCTTCTCTTCATGACGGTGACATTGGTACACATGCTGGCCCACTGTTAACCACAGTGCGGTGACCCTGCGCAGGCCCGGGGTCGAGAAGACGTGCTACTTCCTGTCACCGCAGAGTGTTGGTGAGGCCGGCCCGGAGGTTGGCCTTCAGTGTCTGCAGTGCCTGGGCGGGGCTCAGGTCTGTGCTGTTTCCTTTCTTAGACGGCGATCGTGCAGCGGCTGACAAGGGCCCCTCACGGCCCGAGTGAGGGTGGGGTTCCGTTATCTGTCCGCCCAGAGCATGGCTGCGCTTCAGCTGCCGTCGTTAGCAGGGTCGTTAGCCGGGAACGTTGGAAAGGACCGTTGTTTCATCTCGCGCTGGGAAACTAAAGCGCTGAAATGTTTTACTGACACTGTGCACGTTGGGGAAGGAGGGCCTCGCCGAGACCCGTGAGCCGCAGCCTGGCTGCTGTCCTGCTCTGCTGTGCCGTGGTCTGACCCCATGATGGCACCGGGCGCCAAGTGCAGGCTGCTCCCGACGCAGAGGAGTGCGGTGCGCCCACGGCCCCGGGGGGACACAGCCACGAGTGTGGTCTGTCCCTTCCCCCCCTTCTCACGAGGCCCCGCAGCCACGGAGCCGGGGCAGTGCCGGGTCGCGCACAGCCAGACACGGGCTGTCCCTGCACGTGGACCGCCCTAGTCGACACGAGCCGTCCTGAGACAAAGGGACTTGAATTTTGACGGGCAGTTCGTGATGAGGCCTCGCTTGAAAGGGCGCGTGTGTCATCCTGTCGACCGACACGCAGACCAAGCCAGTCTCCTGCCCATCTGTCCCCCCCGGAGGCGCTTTTTTATAAATAGAAGCTGGTTCGGCCTAAACCCTTGACCTCAAATTCTCTGCCTTAATCCTCCATCGAGGAGGCATGTGGCAGTGCTCCACAGGCCATATCAGCTGTGCGCGGCCGATAACGCCCAGCACGCACCGGCGGCGGGGAATGCGGTGCTGGCGTGGGAGCCCTCTCCGTTCCTTTTTTGGGGTCGATTCCACTGGCAGGTGGCAGAGGTCATCTCAGCACAGCCAGCGGGCAGCCCCTGACACCCAGCTTCCGGGGTTGGGCTGGGAGTGCTGTGGCTCCAGCCTGCCCTGGGAGAAGCCAGTGGGGCGGGAGCCTTTTGGGGGGGGTGGGCCATGGTGAGTGGGGGCTGGGCCTAAGTGAGGAGAAGGGACCACAGCTGCTCAGGAGGCTGCCCCACCCCAGCTCTCAGGGCCGCAGTCACAGTTGGCTTCGCTATGTCCCTTGAGTAACTTGGGAAAGGCAGGAAGGAAGGGGGTGGTTTAATGAGCTGGTGGTCTTGCTTGGCTTTTCCAGATGTAAACGTTGTGTTCATAATCAGTGCCTCTGGTAGCAGCAGTGACAGGCCAGGAATCAGGTTTCCCAGGCACAGAAAGAGCCCACATGACACATGGGTGTGGCCACGTCCCCTTCCTGCTGATGCACCTGAGGGCGGTCCCCTTGGCCCGGCCCCGCCCACCCGGATTGGCCTGCTGCAAGCCTTCAGTTCTGCTTTCTGCGTCTGGCCACCTCCAGAGGCGTTTCAGGTCCGGCTCTCTGGAAAGGGCGTGCAGCTGCCCGGACCCTACCCTCAGTAGCTCTGAGACCAGAAGCAGGCACTGGGCCTCCTGTAAGGGCTTTTCCCTCGGGTGAAATAGAGACTGGAACACGGCCCTGCAGGGTGAGGGTGAGGATGGGCAAGGTGAGCATCTGGCTCCACGTGTGTGGGTTCTCACCTTACTGGACCTTGCCCTGCATCCGGGGTAAACAGCCCTTGGGGGGCATCTTCCACCTGGTGGTGGGCCCCTTGTCCAACACAGAGCCCGGTGGTGAGGGGTCAGCACTGCTGCAGGAGCGCTCACGTCTGGGATTCTGATTCAGCAGCACTGGGTGGGGCCCTCGAATCTGTGTGTGTGACCAGCTTTGCAGATGGTCCAGAGCCACACTGTGACTGTGACTCTGTCCCCCGCATCTGAGGGTCAGACGCCCAGGGACATACACTAACCCAGGGAAGGGCCTTCCTGAAACTGTAAGTGGGACACAGTCTCCCTTCAGCTGCTCTTCGGGCACCTGCTCATGAACAGGTGAAGGCCCAGGTGGGCTGTCCCCTGCTGCCCTTCAGACAGCTCTGCAGGCCTGGGAAGGGCTCCCCCCCAGCTCCCCCCCCCCCGCCCCCGTCAGCCTCGTCCTTTGGGACAGGACTGTGGGGGAGGAGTGACCCTGAGTCCACCAGCCTGGCTCCCAGTCCTTTCTCCTGCCGCCGCCCCCCCCGCCCCCCAGTTTCGTTAGCTCGTGGGCTCCCGTCCACAGTTCCCCACGGACACTGCCTGGTGCTGTCAGTGTCTGCTGGTTCT
This sequence comes from Corynorhinus townsendii, assembly GCA_026230045.1. Taxonomy (NCBI): domain Eukaryota; kingdom Metazoa; phylum Chordata; class Mammalia; order Chiroptera; family Vespertilionidae; genus Corynorhinus; species Corynorhinus townsendii. The sequence continues at coordinate 174,178,195 of JAPDVU010000005.1, forward strand.
TACACCCCTTGTTCCTGCTGCGCAGAGAGCAGGGGTGCTGCGCTCGCTCCTGTCCTCACCCCGGTGTTCCTTCATCGCTCACGCGTGGACAAAGCAGTTGGCCTGAGGTGGTTTTAGCCCTGACCCCGGCTATCTTCAGTGTTTCCCACGGGACTTTATTCTGAGCCAGAACTAATGGGCTCCCTGGTCACATAAGTTGGGAAAGAAAGGACAGAACAAAAATGAATGGCTCTTTCCTGAAGACTCCTTAGAGTCTTTAATATTCGTGTGTGCCTCGTAAGTCAGTGAAGGGAAGGTGCTGCTGTTTCCAGGAGCTCTGACCTTGGAACCGTCCTGCTGGCACCCGGTTCCTCGGGACGCATCCTGGGAATGGCTCGTCGCTGGGGTCGCTGCGCAGAAGCACCGCGTGCTCCCACCGCGTACTCCCCGCAGGCTGTGTCGAGCACGTCCTCCCTGTCCCGTCCACCCTTGGGCAGCGCGGGTCCATGCACACGCGGATTCCGGTGGCCCACGCAACTCCGACCGTGGACAGGTCAGCCATGTTGGTTTGTTTTTTATATATTTTTATTGATTTCAGAGAGGAAAGGAAAGGGATAGAGGAACATCAATGATGAGAGAGAACCACCATTGGCTGCCTCCTGCACACCATTGGGGATCGAGCCCACAACCCAGGCATGTACCTCTGGCTGGAATCAAACCTGGGACCCTTCCGTCTGCAGGCGGACACTCTATCCACTGAGCCACACCGGCCAGGGCTAGGTCAGCCGTGTTTTTGGCCCTCCGTTGGGAATCTGCGTGTCTGGGGGCTGTCAGTCACGGCCGTGGTCACACCCCTGGCCTGCGCGTTGGGTTACAATAGTGGTGGTTCATCGGGTCACCCTTTGTGCCAGATACTGCCCATCCTAAGGGCTTCTCGGACGTTTTCACATTCAACCTACAAGCGAGATGCATGACCACGCCTTCCCGTGAGAACGGGAGGCTGAGAGAAGGAGCGGTTTGCTGAGGCTCCAGCCAGGTAGTGGTGGAGCCAGAGGGAGCCCGGGCTGTGCCACACCCCTGCCCTCAGCTAGGCTGCCCCCCCCACTTCCCCAAGGTCCTCATTCGACTTAGAAGAAATGCCAGGCCACTGGCACAGGGACCCTGCTGAGCCCTCACCACAGCTGTCCCGTCTCCCCCGTGAAAGTGAGCCGACCTTGGACATGGACCACAGCAAACGTTCCGCCCACTGTGTATCTTTGCCCCCACCCTGCTGGCTCCAGCCTTGTACGTGGTCATCGTCTGTCTAAACCGCAACCCCAGGAGGGAGGGGCAGAGGCTGAGTCTGTGTGGCGACGTGGGGTGGGCACGCCCCACGCACAGATGGGCCTGCCAGCTTTCCGGTGAGGGGATGAGGCCTGGAGGAAGCAGCTGGCGGCATGCCCTCGGCCGTCTAATCCCCTCCTTCCTCTGCTCGCTCTTCCCGGGTCTGGCTTGAGGTTTGCCAGTCCCACAGGAGGTCGGGCCCACTGCGCCATTGTTCAGCCCCTCTGCTTATAAATAGAAGCTGTCCATTCCGCAGCCCTGGCCGGAGATTCTCCACATTGTTGTCAGCCCCGGACCGCCAGCTGCGAAGAAAGGGCCTCCGTGGGGGAGGGGCGGCAGGCGGGGCCGGCAGCACGCTGCAGTGGTGGCGCCCAGCTCCCCAGCTCCCCAGCTCCCCGCGCACGTCCCTCCAGCACTGGCCGCCCCGTCTCCTTGTGGCCGGATGCAGAAGCAGACGTGCTTCCCGACCCTCCGAGGCTGGGCCAGCTGTGCCTAGGCTGGGCCGTCCACCTGGGAATCCCCATCATGGCCTGCGGGTCACGTGCTGTCCCCCTGCCTCTCCTGCTCCTTCTCACCGCACTCTCCAGTCCCTGGGCACTTGCTCTGCTCCTCCGGTGGCCCGTCCGGCCTCGGCCCAGTGCCCCATACGCACCCCTGCTCATCCTGCAGTCTGTGTAGATCACTCCCTTGCCCGCCGCCTCCCTGGGTTGCCTGCCCTGCTCCACTCCAGCAGCTCCGGTCCCGTTCTCCCGCCCACAGCGCTGCTACTGAGGCCTGTGTCCCAACTCGTCATGTGTGTGCCTGGTGGTTTGATTTGTTTGTCTGATCTGCCCCTCCCCCCAAACAGCTCTATGAGGGCAGGGACCACGTCAGCCTTGTCTCAGCCCTGGTGGCGCCAGGACAGCCAGAGGCAGGACCTGTAGGATAAATGCCCCCATAGAATGACTGCCCAGACCCCCGCCCTGGCTGGAGTTGCTCAGTGGTTAGTGTTGGCCCATGCACAGGAGGGTAATGGGTTCAATTCCCGGTCAAACGCACATGTCTGGGTTGCAGGTTCAATCCCCGCCCCTAATCTGGGCCATCCATCAGTGTGTCTCTCTCACATTGATGTTTCTCTCTCTCTCCCCCTCCCACGCCCCTCCCTTCCACTCTTTGTAAAAATCAATGGAAAAAATCTCCCTTCCTTGGTGGAAGATTTTTATATATATATTTTTTTTATTGATTTCAGAGAGGAAGAGAAAGGGAGAGGAGATAGAAACATCAGTGATGATGCCTCCTGCACGCCCCCCACTGGGGATCGAGCCCGCAACCCCGCCTGTGCCCTTGACCGGAATCGAGCCTGGGACGCTTCAGTTTGCAGGCTGATGCTCTATCCGCTGAGCCAAACCAGTTAGGGCGGTGGAAGGTTTAAAAAAAAAAAAGCCAGACACCAGCAGGAGATGGGGGGATGGGGAGAGGCTTTTACAGAAGGTTCAAGGGCATGGGGCCAGCCCGTCACACCAGGGCCACAGCAAGGCCAGCGTCAGAGCCCGGCCCCGGGCTGGCCGAGACCTCCTGGCAGTGGCCTCTGGTTCTCCCCAGCTCGGGGAGGCGCTAGCTTGCAGCAGAGCAGCTGTCCGCGGCTCACAGTGGGTGATGATGAGCACAAACTGGACACAGACCCAGGGACAAGGCTGTCCTCCGCCGCTTACCAGCTGGAACAGGTGCCACGTGGCCCGAGCTAAAGCAGGGCCGATGCCACGGCTCAGGGCAGGTATGTGCAGGGCGTGGGCTAGTGCCCGGCACAGGCATGGCCAGCTCACAGGTGGCTTCCCTGGCCCGAGCGGACAAGCCCCAGTGCCCTTGCCCTGAGTACACACCCACAGTATTTTCACCCAGCAGCACTCATTCCAGGGCCCGGCCACCCCCTTCCCAGAGGGACGTCCTCTGGCAGAGCTAGTGCAGGGAGAGGACTCCCTACACCCCTGCCCTGTCTGCAGGTTTCTCTCCCTACAGGCGAGAACGGCCACGCGTGGCTCACTGCCCCTGCTCGTCTTGCCATCCCCCAGCTCTCCAGCTGGACAAGGGTGCCCAGCGAGGAGCAGGAAGGGCCGCATGCTGGGTTGTGAATCACTGGCTGCAGCTGACAGAGGGGCTGTGTGAGCGGATGGAGCAGCTTGAATTGTCAGCAGCCAATATTGTCAGAGCATTTAGAATCCTCAAGTCTTGGATGTTTGCTTTTCAGTTTCATTCCCTGAGTTTTAGGGAACCAGGATTTGTCCTGCGAAGGTAAATGAAACTTAGAATCTTGTTGCAAGGCTCTGCATGTGGTAATTTGAGGGTGCAGCCTGGGTTCCTCCCCCGGACCCTCTTGCCAGGGCCCAGCGGGGAGCTCCTCTCTTTCTCACGTGGCAGCAATTGCTCTGAGCTGAATCCCGGCCTGGACTCCGGCTTCAGGCAGCTGACCTGGCTCTGGGACCTCTTTTTCATTTTGAGCCGTTCTGGACACGAATAAACATCGTCTCTGAGACGTCCAAGCCAAGTGGTGCTCGGACTCTGCTGTGTGGTGGCCAGCGTCACAGATGGTGGGGCCAGTGTCCTTATCCAGAAGCACTTACCAACGTGCCGTGCTTCCTGCGTGCGGCCCCCATGCCGGCCCGCAGTGCACCCAGGCCCCCTCCTCACCACGTGTGTGGGCTGTGAGCTGTGTGTTCAGGGAGGCAAAGCTGGCCCGGGCGAGAATTAAAGAAGCCTAGCGTTTTAGGGCTGAAGGTTATCTTGTTGGATTTCCTCCTTAAATATAGACAGGAACTGAGACTCAAAGAGGGGAAGAAATTGACTCCACCCAGCAAATGGTTTATTGGTTAAGACCGTGGATGTGCCTTGGTTTGGGTCCTGGCCTAGCTGTGTGATCTCAGGCAAGTCACTTAACCTCTCTGAGGCCCAGTTTCATTTCTATAAAAAGGGGGAATGGTACTACGTTCATCTAGATCTGTTTGTTGTTGCCGAGAGTCCTGGGTAAGCAGGTCCTGTGGTCTGGACGTCGTGGTGGCGTTAGGCCTGAGAAGCCTAGTCCGATGTAAACACCGGCCCAGCGCCCTCCCTCTCGGGCAGCCCGTACGTGGTTGACACCGAGCACAAACCCTACATTTCTCCGAGTCCCACAGGCGGATGGGCCAGGTGTGCGTGTCCTGGCTTCGGGTCGGGAAACCAGCGTGCGAGGTCAGGCGGCCGGCCGGGCCTCACTCCGCAGGTCAAGTGGCAGCCAAGAATAGCACGGGGCCACTAACCGCGCCACTGGCGGTAAACACCCAGCGTGCCGCCCTGTGTCAGATTTGAAAGGGACCATAAATGTGAAGCAACGCCAGGCCAGTGGAGGAACTGACCGTCTGCGTCTCCCTCGCAGGGACACGGGCAGGCCCTGCCTGGGCGGAGCAGGCAGCGGCGCCAGGACCCGTGTCAGTCGTGTGGGTCTGCCTCTCCGGACACAGGCTCTGGGATGGAGCTCATGTGCTCGGGGGGGTGTGCTTGCATTTAGTAGTTTCCATCAGCCAGTGCCAGCAGGCTGGGCGACTGTTAGCTTCCCACTCGGGGGCCTGCTGCCCCGCAGGTAGCTGGGAGAATCGGGGTGTGGACGGGCCGGTGGTCTCAGAAAAAGCAGTGACTGAGCGGGACACACGATGGCTGTTGGAAGCCAACACAGCTCTGCAGCTTCCCAGCTGCGTGACCTCTAGCAAGTCCTTTGACCTTTCCTGAGATCCCATTTCCTGGTCCATGACGGGCCGCGCACCGAGCGATGTGATGGATGGTGACCCGAGAGGGCCGTGGCCGCGCCGGCACTCCCTGTTTAGAAGGCAGGCCGGGGCTGGCTCCCGGTGCACCTGCTGCTCCCAGACGTCCCGGGGCAGGTGGGCGGCCCTGCCCAGACAGCAGGCTCCCCGGTCCCGGCTCCTGCGACAGCTGGCTGGGTCTGGTGTCTGCCTCGTCCCAGCCTGGGATTTCTAAATTTAACCTGCTGTCAGCCTGAGAGGCTGGAGGGCTTCCACCGTGACTAATGGCCACTCGGAATCCACTTGACTCGCATCCCCCTCCCTGCACAGGCCCTCCCTCCCAAACGGCACCCCATGTGCAGCTGCCGTCCTGGCGCCCTCGCGCAGCGGCGTGGCTGCAAGAAGGTGGGGTGCCCAGGCTACTGGGGCTTGTCCCGCTGTGACCCAGCTCGGCTTTCTCCGGCCATCCGCTAGCCTGCACCCGTTCCCTGCTCACACGTGCGTGCGTGTGCACACCCCCCCACGCTCTCGCGGGCAGAGCTCAGGAGCCGACTCCACAACCGAAAGCCAAACTGTGACTGCACCACCCATGAGCCTTCTGGGCGGAGGGCGGCCAGCGGGGCCTGTTACGCAGCTTCCTGCTGCGGTGGCTCCGACCCGGAGGCGGGAGGCCGCTGGGCCCCTGCAGCGTGGGACCCCAGAGGAGAAACCCGATCCCCGATGCCCAGTGAACGGGCAATGCCCAGCGGGCGAGCCTGTGGTCTGCAGCAGCCGGGCAGCCCCTCAGAGGGCATGCGCCCAGCTCACCGTGGGCAAGAACTGACTGCACCCGGGGCAGGAGGGGGGGAAAGGCATTTCCTGCCCGGGAGCCTGGGAGCCCAGGAGGGAGCGAGCCAAAGGCCGGGCCTGCTGGTAGCAGTCACTGGGACTGAGCACCCAACGCATGCGCCACGGTGCCTGGGCTCTGGGGCCCAGGTTCCAATCCGGGGCCTACTCCTCCCCCAGGCACAGCCTGGGGCAGCTTCTCCCCTTTGCTCTCCCTCAGTTTCCTCATCTTTGAAACGGGGATCCTGGTGAGCCCGGGTGGTCGTGAGGACTCAGTGAGTTAATACCTAGACACCAACAGCGAGGTATTCTGGCCCACCAGCTAGGAGGCGGCTGCTTGGAGAGCCCGGTGTCCCATGCAAGGTAGGGGGCGCTCGGCAGGGCTCAGTTCCCACCCAGACTCACAGATGGCTCCAATCCACGGCCCCCCTCAGAGCCCACCCCCACTCCAGGACCCCCAAGCCCCCCGCCTCCACCCTTTCCTAGGAAAGTCTCATTAGAAGACAGGATGAACTGCAAGGCTCAGCGTCCATGCAGCCCCCGCCCACCCCCCCGCACACACACACATCATACACACATCATACACACTCATCCCCCACATCGGCTGCCGGCTGAGGGCCGGGCAGAGCCACCTTCTGGATCTATGGCCCCAGCAGCTCCCTCCTTACGAAGGCAGGTCTACAGGTCTGTACGCTCACGCCCTTAATGTGGGGTTCTACTGTTTGCCAAAAAGCCAAGCCGCCCCCCAGTCCTGGCCCCACCCCCAATCCTGCCCCCTCCTCCCACAGGGACCAGCCAGGACTGGTGAGGACCGAGGTCCAGGATGGCAGAGGTGGCATCGAGTGGCCTGCCCCTCCCAGGGTCCCCCTGGCCCCGAGCACAAGCCCCTCAGGCGTCCCCTGATTACGCAGCCAGCAACCCCACCATGACCCGCCACTTCAGAAACATCCAGACCCTGGCCAGCCCTACTTTAAAATTACACTTTATTTCTCTTTGTGAATATTTTTGTTTGTTTTTTTTTAAGGTTCGTTTTACATTTTCTTCAAGAGTCTGTGCCTCCTGGTAAGTGCACTGGTTTGCTTCACAGTAGTCTCCACGGTCCTTATTGCTAGCCAGTGTCCACACGGGGGACACCAAGGGACTGGGGACCCGGCCAGAAGCCCGGCCTGTGCTCCCGACAGGAGGGGGAGCATCCTTGGCCGGCCCTGCAGCCTCTCAGGGTCTTCGGAAAGGCCAGCTGGCAGGGAGGGGTCGGGAGTGGGTGAGCGGGGGCCAGACATGCAGGGGCCCAGGCAGAGGCAGGGGGGCCCGGCCTTCGCTCCACGGGCACAGGCTGTGGCCCCAGCCGACAGGCTTGCTCCCCTCGTCCAAGTCCGAGGTGGAGGGATTGTGCCCTGTTCTTTCCACCTCCACCCTCTACCCCAGGACCCCGCCAGGGCCCATTCTCCATTGTAGTACAAGAAAGACCTGAGTGCAGAGAAGGGCCCTCCACCAGGAGGCCAGGCAGCACCCCGGTCCCTCCCGGTCCACCCCACGGGGAGCTGGGACCCAGCACCCCTCGCCCTCACCTCGAGGCAGGACTCACACCCACCCAGGGGGACCAGCAGCTCTGGGAAGGCTCCCCAAGCACCAAGCTGTTTGCAATCCAGTTTGTCCCAGGATAGCTGTGTGCCTGTCAGGAGCGGGGCTCGGGAGAGGGACTGGACGGACGGTAAGCACCCCTGAATAAATACACTGTCACGTGGGTAACAGGGACCGAGGACTAGGTGACCGATGCCTCCTGTGTGGTCACTGGGGCTCCTACAAGTGGCTCGTGTGCAGAAATGGATCATTTTCCTCCTCTGATGGTTTTCTGTGCTTGATTATTAGTTTGAATGCGGGGCCTGGGTGATGGAGCTGTGGGCTTGGCAAGCTTGGAGGAAGGGGGCTTTAGCGGGGTACCCCCCACAGCTCCCGCAAGCAGCCTTCAAGGCAGACATCGCTAAGAAAGCTTGGTGTCACTGGGGACCGAGTCCTGGGACTCCCGGCGCCCAGGACGCGAGGGAGAGTGGCCCTCATGCCGCTCAACCCTGGCCCTGGCTTACTCCTGGGACAGGCTGCAGGGGACCCAGGAAGCCTGTGCTCCCTCCGAGGCCGCCCCCCTCCAGCGCTCTGTGTTCAGATGTCCCCTGAGAAGGAGCCTGGAGGGAAAGGTGCGCCTTTCCTCTTACCTGCCAACTAGAGCTAAGCCTGGGCCCACGTGGCCGCCCCCCCCCCCCCCGCCCCCCGGCATTTGGGACCAGCGTGGATGGGAAGGAAAAGGCTCACTGAGTGAGATGTGGGTGCAGACCCCCGGCGATGGTGCCGGGCGCACACACAGAGGGCAGAAATGCCCGGGGCTCCACCTGCAACCCCCAGGACCCTCCCTCTCTCCACGACCCACGAGCAAGGCAAGGCTGCGGGGAAGAGAGGCGAGGGCAGCCCTGGCGGAGCCACCTGGACCGGGGACGGGGGCGGTGGGGTTCCACCTGGGGCTCTTTAGGCAGCGTCTGCCTGCGGTTTTGTTTCTGCTGAGACAATAAGCCGCTGGTTTTAGTCCTGTGTCCCTGCCCTGTCCCAGGACGCCCGGGAGTCTCTCTCCTCCGGACCCAACTCCTCCCCGGCCCCCGGCAGGAGGTGACAAGTCCAGCAGAAGAGAGGCCCTGCTTTAGATCTGTTTCGGTGTTTTTCCTTTAAATTCAGCTTAAGGCAAACGTTTGGCAAAGCAAGTCTACATAAGGCCGCGTGAGGGAGGGCGAGGGGGGGGCGCGTGGGAGGGCCCGGCACCCACGGGTCAGTAAGCGCGGGCCTGTCACTCATCAGCTCCCCCTCCTCCCGCCCGAACCTCCTAGAGAGGCGTCTAAAAAAAAAAAAAAAAAGGACTGAAAGCAGTTGTGTGGGGGCGTCTGTTGCAAGTGAATGAAATTGTGAGGAAAGGAAACCCCAGTGAAGGGAGGACGCACCTGGGATTCATCCTAATCTGTGCCGCTGGTCTCCCCCCGCCCCGCAGGCAGCGGCTCCGTCGGAGAGGGCAGAGGCCGTCCGGGCGCACGCACAGTGAGACCCCGCTGGACAAGGTAGAATGGTTGTATTTTGCTGGATGACGGGCGTCCTCAGGGGGTGTGTTGGAGTGGTCTCGTCGTCGGAGTCGGAGCTGGCAGGCACCCCGGCCAGCTGCTACCGGTGCTTGGGCGGGATCACCACCAGCGGCTGCCCGTACTTGGGCCGCCACATGAGGACCTGAGCGTCGTTGGCATTGGGCTTGACCAGGGCGCTGGGCGGGATGGGCTCGTTCCTGCTCAGGATCTTGGGCTGGTCCTGGGCAATGGGCTCCCGCAGGCGGGCCCGCTGGCCCAGGGGCCGGCTGGGGTTCACCTCGATGCTGAGCTGCATGCGCCAGTGCAGCGTCTGCAGGATGATCATGTCGTTGGTCGAGGTGTTGGCGGCCACCAGCCACGTGGTGAAGCTTTGGTCCCGGTAGATGTTGGTCAGCCGGGCCACGTTGCTCTCGCTGACGGGCACGGCCCACGTGACGCTGGGGTAGAAGTTGTCGTTCATGCTGATGATGAACTTGGAGTCCCGCTTGGTGGGGCCCACGATGGTGCACGTCTCTGTGGTGTTGCCGTACCAGGGGTAATTCACCCCGTCCGAGTCACTGATGGCCTCGATCTTGCCCTCCAGGAGGTCCGGGAGCTCCCAGCTGGACCTGAGGGGGGAAGGCAGTTTGCTCAGACAGCCGCCCACAGGCCCCCTGCCGCTCCCTGCCCGGGGGGGGGGGGGCTCACCTCCCAGGGGGCCAGACCGTAAAGAGACATCCGACATCATGGCAGTGAACGGAGGCTCCCCCGCCATCACGCCCCCTCAAAACCCACCCCGTTCTCTTGCATCGTCTCAAATCGGTCTCCTCCTGAAACCGCTGCCGTCCCGCTGGCTCCCAGCTGGGCTTCCAAAGGCCCTGGCTGCCCAGCCCGAGGGGATGGGGCACCGGAAGGAGAGCCCTGCGCCCTGTGCCAGCTGCTGTTGGGGCAGCCACGTGGGACCGTGGCTGAGGCGGAGGCCATAGGCACCGAGAGGCTGGACCACTTAGCACGTGGTGCGGGGGGAGGGGGGCCTGCAGGGAAATGCAGGCTGCCCGCCCCTCTTCCATGACTTTCTCTTGCTTCCAAGGCCACACTCCAGAGCCCAGTGGCCACGGGGGCAGCACGTCTGAGATGAATCCTGGCCCCTCCACTGAGCAGTGCATGACCTGGGGCAGTGCCTGCCCCTGAGCTTCAGTGCCCTCACCCGAGAAAGGGGGAGCTTCCGGCCCCTCTTCCTAGCACGGGCCTCGAGTGTGGGAACCAGCACCCCAGGGCCCTCTGCTTAAGGGCTGGCCTCTCAACCTCCTTGTCTCTCTCCCTCATGGGAGTCAGGGCTCCCAGGCCCTCCCCCAGGCCACAGCAAGCACCTGAGGCTTCTGGGGCCCAGATGCCCCTTCCCACCCTCCCCCTTCCTTTCTGCTCATGCCTGCCTAGAAGAGGAAGCGCCATGCAGCCGGAATCGCCCCCGCCTGCCTGGCCCGTCCCTGGAGCCGTAGGATCACGAAAACCTAACCAGCCCCGCCTCAGCGCACTCAGTCCCGCGGGGGGCCAGCTCTGGGGCACACCCGTGCTTTGCTGCAGAGCGGCCCCCCACTGGGCTTCCGCTGCTAGAGGCCTAGGGGCTCCGCCTTCCTGGGGCGGGAGCAGGCGGCCGGGGTGCCCAGAGCTCACACTCTGGAACCCCACAGGCCTTCCTGTAAGTCTCAGCTGCCCCCTCTCTGGTGGGAGACCCCGTGCAGACACATGTCCTTGCTGGGATCACTGAGGAAGACAAGAATGTGCCAGCCCAGGGCAGAGCACAAGGTAAATGCCCGTAGTTGGTCACTGCTGGCACCACTACCGTCACTACTGTTGCTATAACAACGCTCAGCCCATCCGCGCTGCTCCGAGGACACAGCAGTGTCTGGGAGCCCCGCTTAGCGATGCATCAGCAATCACGTGCCCCACTGCACAGGTGAGGAGAGCACAGCCGGGGCCGGGCTATTCCCAAGGTGACCGGCTCAGTGATGGCACTCGGACCCGGGCAGCCGGGCGTGGTCCAGGGCTGGCTCCGCCTGGGCCCATGATGCCAGCTCAGGACGCTTGGCATGCAGAGTGCTGAACACCCACACTCGCCACAGCTGCCCTCGGGACCCCTGCTCGGCCCGAGCGCTCTTGCTCACAGTGGCAGCCCCGAGGCGGGACGCTAGTGCCCAGGGGCAGGTGAGGGACAAGCAGGCCCATCCACACGATGGGGCATCATTCAGCCTTCAAAGGAGGGACGTTGTGACACCTGCTGCAACACGGATGAGCCCCGAGGACATGGTGCTGTGGAGTACGCAGACGCAGGACAGACACGGTGCGATGCCACACCCACGGGGTCCCCGGAGAAGTCCGTTCACGGGGACAGGGAGCAGAATGGTCACGGGGCTGAGGGTTCGTGTTTCATGGGGACAGAGTTCCCGTTTGGGATGAAAGTGCTGGAGATGAGCGCGTGGCCATGAGCATGTGCTTAATGCCACTGAACTTAAAAATGGCCCACATGGAACTTACGTATATCGGATCACAATTTTTAAAAAAATGCGTTCCTCTATGGAGCTACACCATGTAATGTTAGCAGTTAGCAGCGCTGGGGACACGCAGGAGGAATGATTCCCAATGTGACTTTGCTAACTTTTTTCCTTTGGTTTTCTGTTTATTTTATGGAAAGTCGCCTGCCTGGGGAGCCACCTCCTGCCCAGGGCCTTGAGCTCATCTCTCAGAGGCAACCTGGGCAGCAGCTCAAACCACCTCGCATTTCTCAAGTGCCCACCGGTCCCCCGGTCTCGCCGCTCTGCTCTCCCCGCCCCGCCCGCTGCAGAGGCCCGCTTCCAAGGCACCGCTCCGTCCGCTCACGGCTGTGAGTTTGCTTGCAAAAACATTTTAGAAGGCAGAAAGCCATCTTGCAAAAGGGACTTGGCGCTTCCTTGGGCCCCTCACACTTCCTGAGAGCTGGCTTGTTTGGGGAATGGGGACTTCCCAGTACCGCGACGGCTTCCCTCTCTCTGCCTCTGGCCCCCAATTCCAAGATGCCTTTCCTCCCCAGCCCCTGCTCAGTCAGACAGGTGACGGTCCTCATGAGCTGGCCGACAGCCGTGTCTCGTGGGCTGTTACTCAGAACCAGGGCCAAGGGCATCTGTTTTAAAGTCATCGCCAGCCAGCACGGCCTGGATCGGGTCCCGTGGCCTGTGTGCCCGTCGAGGAGGTGGGAGGGAGTGCGGTTAAGGGCACGGCTTCTGGGGGCCACAGGCCAGCCCTGGATCCAGTCTCAGTCCGGCTCGGATCAAGTCCCAAATCTCTGAGTTAGGGGTCACCATCGGTCAACTGTGGGTAGCCCCGCCCACCTTGCAAGGTCTGGGGGTGACTGCATGCACTGACGTACATTACCTGGTACACAGTAAGCAGCAACCTGTGAAACTCCTGGGACCGCTGGAGGGAGGTGTCAGCGCTCAGGCTCTGCCGGCCCTGATTTGACCGCACTGTGGTTTCAGACGCCACGTGCTCTGCGAGGAGTGGACTCTACGCAGCCGGGCCTCCTCTGAGATTTCCTGTTGGTTCTGGAATGACCTTGGACGTCGAGGCCGACCTTCAGTGCTTTGCCCACAGGGCGGAGTGGGGGCTCGGACCCCGGCCCCACACACACGGAGCCACACAGTGTCTGACTCGCAGATGCCACCGAAAGGGGTAAGTGCCGCAAGCGGGGCTCCCAGCGGCGTGCCTGCGCACAAGCGCGCAACGGACGGGTTGGGGGCCTTGGAATACGTGGGAACACGCGTGTTCCTGCCCCAGGTCCACAGGCCTCGGTCCACCTGCCCCACCACCTTCTCTCCAGACCCCCGCTGTGCTGGGTCCTCGTAGGTGTAGGAAGGCCAAGGACCGCAGGGAGTCCAGGCTTGGCGCCAGACCTCACACGCCTTCTGGACACCCCCCCCCCCCCGGTATCACGTCAGAACGGGACCCCTCAGCTTCCCTCAACACCCAGCTCCATCTGCAGTTCCCACCAGCACCCCCTCAACGGGAGTTTGCAGAGCACCCGTCACTGACGCTGGCCACAAGCTGGGAGAGAAATGGACAGGGTGCCGCCTGGTCCACAGAGATGGTGGGGGGCCCCGTGCCCTCCAGCCCCCACCATCCCTGACTCTCCCTCCTGCCTTGAGACGGTCCCCCTTCTCCCTGACCTCACCCCAGCCAGCACACCTCCCCCCCCCCCCAGGCCTCCCAGCCTCCCCTCCCGCCTCCTGCAGAAGCCTGGGTGATCTTTTAAAAACACAGTAATCGCACCGTCCCTCCCTTCAACCCTGTCAAACCTGCCATGACTCCCCATGACTCTTAAAGCCACTATCATTGAAGCCCAGGTCCCATGCACACACGTGTGCACACAAAACACACACACACACACACACACTCTCTCTCTCTCTCTCTCTCATTTTTCCTCCCCAGGCTGCAGACCCTCTAACCATTCTCAGTTCCTCTAACGGGCCCCCCCCACAGGGCCTCTGCCTGGAGCAGCGCCCGCCTGGCCTCCCCGTGCTCCTGGGTGGTGCTCCTAGCTCAGCTCTGTGGTCCCCAGGGAAGCGCACCCTTGCCCTCCCACGAGGCCGATGCTACTCAGTGCTCCTGCCGATGCTTCCTGGCACTTCGCGGGTGATTAAATAATCATACGATCATTGTTGAGGATCTCAGGAGGGCAGGGGCCAGACCTCAGCATTTATGCTGGTGCTGGACCAGTGCCTGTGGGCAGGGCCGGAGCCCATGGGACCCTCCCCGAAGCTGCACTGCTGAGCACTGTGGCTGGCAGTGCCAGTCCCGACGGGGCGTCCCCACAGCAGCAGCACGTCAGCCATGCTACACTGGGCATCCTACGCACAGTCTCCCGCCCTCAGCCTGGGCCGGGGCTGCGGGCGCCTTTCATAGGGGACCCCTGGAGATGTCAGAGGCCTGGCCCAAGGTCACATAACCAGGGAGACGCTGGACCGGGACCCACAGCCTGAGCAACCCTCCAATGGACCCTCGCTCAACACACGCACACATACAGGCACACAGAGACACATACAGAAACACAGACACACAGATATACACACAGACGTACACACACACAATCACATGTATACACACACACGCACACATGTGCGCGCGCACACAGCTCTGAGCAGCACGCCTGACTGAGAAGGCGCGTCTGAAGGGGTTACAGTAGGACCGTCCCTGGAGCTGGAGAAGGGGTTGAGGCTGCTGAGGGCCACGAGGGCTGGGACGGTCACCCTGGGGCTCCAGGCCCAGTGCGAAGGCCTCTCAGTAGAGGGCGAAGGAAACCAGGGAGGTCCTCCTGGCATCACGGGGGCACACCCCTGGCTCCTTGAGACCGAGCCAGGCAGGGGGGTGAGCCTGGGCCTGGGCTCTCCCAGGCATGGATGGCCTGACGCACCCCTGGGGGCCCCTCCCCGTGGGTGTGGGCGTGGCTCTCTGACTGTGGGCCCGCCCCCTTAGGCCTCAGCACTGAGCCGACTTCCTGTCTCTTCACTGGGCTCCTGTGCACACACCTCCTGTGTTTTCCTTCAAATCAACCACTTTTTAAAAACTCAACTAAACTTAACTTTGCCTAAGAAATACCTTTGAAATAACAAACATGCTAAGTACATAGAGATACATTTGTTCTCATATATATTAAAGTAAATGTGTTGCTTTAAATTCGAGTGACCCTAAGCTGACACCAGTCCCACGGCGCCCACTGGGCACCGAGAAACAGTCCCGGGGAGGACCAAGGCCGCGGGCCCAGGGCCGCCCGGGCTCCTGCCGGCTGGTTTCCGGGCCCTGGCTCGGCCCAGCGGGATGATCTCGCCTCGTCCTCAAGGAAACAGTTTTGACAATTCACAGAAAGTTCGAATTCTGCACATTTTTGCAATTTTACAGAAACTGATGCCCAAAAGCCCCCCTGCAGCCAGAGTGGGGTCCCGGTTTCCTGACTTCGCCCCAGGCGGGTGGGCACCCCCCAGGCTGGGCCCCACCAAGCGGGTCACCGGGCACCTGCTCTCTGGGGGAGGGGCTGCAGTGTCCCCCTCTTCCTACCGGCCCTGGGTCCCCCAAACACCAGCCCCACGCGGCCCTGCGCCCCTCTCCACCCTGGCCACGCGGGCCCTGGGCCCGTCGGGAAGGGACAGACCAACGGTGATGTTTCACTTCAGTTCTCAGTCGTACAAGCTGTGTTTTTAGCGGCAGCCGCAGGCAAGTGCACTAAGTGAGAAACGAAAGTGTCTCTTCCGCGCTGCCCTCCCCCGCTGCGGCAGGTTCCCCGCTGGTAAACATCCTTCTAGACCTTTCCCTCACACACGCGCAGTATACGTTCCCATTGTCACGAGGACTTCTTAATGAAAAATGGCTTCCGAGGTCTTTTACCCCTTATCTCCACTGCCATCTCGAACCTGATCCTTTTCCCTCGTGGCAGCCACCATAGGCCACTTAGGGATCTTTCTCATCCTACCCAGGTCCGAGCCGCAAAAACACGGACGTGTGTTTCATTTATTTCCCTGATTATGGCGCCGCCTTGGCGCCCGTCCCCAGGATCAGCCAGCCTTTGTCTGGGGCGCTCGGAGGTGAGCTCGGGGTGATCCCTTGGCTGGGCCGGTGGGAGGGAGTTCTCTTTGGCCAGGCAGTCCCCGCCACTTCCTCCCCCCACTCCGCCCGCCCTCTGCCGGGCCCAGCAGCTGGGGAGGCCACCTTCCGGTCGGCCGCAGAGAGGAAGCAGCGTCCTCGATTGTTCTGTGCGGGGGCCCGGCTCGGCCCGGGCTGCAGGAAGAGGCCATGTGGTCACCGGCCGTTCCTCTGGCCTGTCCCGGACCCCCTGGAGCAGCAGGCTTCCTCGGGCAGGGGCTTCAGGCCTTGGGCTGGTTCCTCCTCCTCAGAGGGGGCCCTTGGGGAGTCACAGAGAGGAGAGGGAGCCGGCCCCTCTGCACCCCAGCCGCTCCAGCACCCCAGTCCCAGGCCGCAGGCCCCTCCAACCTGCCCGGCCTTCCTACCAGCTCGCCCCGAGCCAGCCCAGGGCGCTCCATCTCCTGGCTGGAAAGACCCTCAGCAGCCGCACCGGCCCGGGCGCTCACACTGTAGACGGGTGCGTGAAACCCAACCCCGAGAGGAGGCAGCCACCGCGACAACACAATACAGCCCTCTTTATGCTGACGCGGCCCGCGTTGCTCATTAATAACTAATCAGCAGCAGTTATGACATTGACAGCTACCGCGGATCCGGCCTTCAGATGCCCCAGGTGCTGTGCTAGGGTCTCACCATACCGCCCCTCACGTAACCCTCACCACCCCTGCGTGAGGGAAGGACTGTTCTCCCCACTTCACGGATGGGAGCAGTGAGGCTCGGAAAGGTTGAGACTGGCCCAAGGTCGCAGCACCAGTGAATGGCGGAGCCGGGGCTCGCCTCCCCTCCCCCCAGGTCTGCCCTTTGGCAGAACCCAGAGCCAGAAACGAACCAGGCCCTGGGCCAGATTCCCATGGGGGCTCCAGAGAGGGGCAAACTGGGGACACCGTGAAGCGTCTCCCACGCAGGCGAGAAACGGTGACTTGTCACTCAGAAGGCGGTGCCGGCTGACAGGTGGCGGGTGAGGAATGCGGAGGACGGGCTGTGGAGGCAGGTGTCTCCAACAGTGTGTGTGTGTGGGGGGGGAATGTGGCTTTGAAAGTAATGTGGGTTGGACCCAAAACCATATTAGCTTCCTCTTAAGCTGGCTCGGAGAAGCTCACCGTTGAATGGCTGGCTGTGGGAGTCACATTATTGTCCCCCTGGAAATATTTCAGACCCAGAATGTCATCCCAACGTTCCACTGGGTTAGAGATTAATCTCAGGCAGGGATAATGTTTGGGGGTATTAATAGGTTTTGGTTACGTTTCTGGAATTAATATTTTGAGTACAAGCCCATTTGTAAAGCACGGAAGCCCTAACCTTTGCCACCTGTGCCCGCCTCGGGCCACTGAAGCCCAGCGCGTGCGTTTCATTTGAATGATTCAAACTGTCTCGTCCAGTGGTTCTCAACCAGCAGTGGCTTCACACCCCTCCCGGGGACAGCCGGCAGTGTCTGGAGACACTCTTGGTTGTCACAGCAGGGTTTTGGGGGGCTGTTGGCATCGAGCGGGTCGAGACCAGGGGCTCTGGTCCACGTCCTACGATGCACAGCCTCTGGTCCGGGCGAAGCCAGGGGGCAGTCCTGGGCAGCGGGAGGTCCCTGGTCAGTCCCGCCGGCTCCTCCCTCCTCACTCTCATGTCACAGGGCCTAAAGACATTGGGGGTCAGGGAGATGGATGGGAAGGGTGTTGCCGTCACACTCACACTCAGGCCTCCTCTAAGCCAGCCAGCACCCCTCCCCCCTCCCCCCGCCGCCCAGGCCTCCCAGCCTCCCCTCCCGCCCCCTGCAGAAGCCTGGGTGATCTTTTAAAAACACAATAATCGCACCCTCCCTCCCTCCGACACTGTCAGCCCTGCCATGACTCCCCATGACCCTTCCCGTTCCCAGCGGCACCGGCTCAGAACAGCTGTGCTGTTCGGGGATTCTTACAACGATTTTGTTGATTAATTGTAAGCCGAGCAGCTTCCAACTCAGCATTTCAGCCCCAGGGGCGTCACCTACATCTGTCCTCACGAATCCTCACGGCGGCATGCCGATGGCAGCGCCGACGCTCCGGGCGCCCCGCGTCACCACTGGTCAGTCATTCCGACCCCAGGGTCTGAGCCCATGAAGGACACGACCCCCCCGGGGAGCCTCAAACTCTGCCCTTCCTCTGGGGCTGGGCCCCTCCACCGGGATCAGGAGCCCAGGAGGATGGGACGCCGACACAGGGGGCCCTGAGCCGACAGAGGGGTCCCAGGGAGGGGCCAGGCCCGGGGAGGCAGGTGGACAGCCAGGAAGCTGGCCATCGGCCCCTGGGAAACGCCAGTGGCTCACGACTATTTCAAAATCGGCAGAAGTCAGGGAGCGGCCCTGGGTGAAAAGAGGAAGGCCGGGCGAGGGAGAAGACGCCTTTACGAGGGTCATGTCGGTCGGCCTTCTGAAGTTTCAGCCACGATTCTCAGCTCCTTACAGATGCGGTCGCTGCCTCCCCGGCAGGAAATCACCAAACGCCATCACAATAATCACGTTCCAGGCGAGAGCCGCTGGCACTGAGCATTGTGCCGGGGGCTCGGCGCGGCGCCTGACTGCTTGCCAAACGTCTCCCATCGTTCTCGCAATCAGCCGTGGCGCAAGGGCTAGGGCGCCCCAGTTTGCAGAGGAAGAAACCACGGTCAGGGTGGCTCAGGACGCCCTGGGAAGCGGCGGGGCCTGGACTGCCGCCCAGGGCTGCGTGACTGCAGCTGAGGTGTGCCCTGGGCTCCCCGCCCCCAGGAGGCAAGGACTGGCACCGAAAGAGAAAGGTCGTCTCCGGTCTCCCGGCGCGGGCCTGCCTCCAGCCAGTGCCTGGACGTCGCCAGAGCCACGGCACAGAGGGCACGGCCTCGAGGACTGGAAACCCTGTGCGCAGATGGGATGGCTGAGGCTCCGAGCCAGGCCCGTGCCCTCCCGCCACACCTCACATCCACCTCATCACATCACATCCCTTCCTCCCTCCCGGCACCCACACCCTCCAAGTGCCGAAGGGCCCCCTGCCTACCCGACCCCGGGCCTCACCCTCTCCGTCCTGCCCGTTGTCCGGATGCCTTGCAAAGCCCCAGAAGGCTTCGAGCTTATGGCTTCTCAGGAAAGATTCGCAGCAAAGAGCTGAGACTCACGTTTCCCTTTGGCATGGGAAGGCAGCCCCCAGCCCGGACGAAGGAAGGGCCGCTTTCGGGAATTAAAGGGCTTGGGCATGGGAACAGGTTGGTGGGGGAGCGGTGAGTGTCCGTGTAGGTGGGCCGCGCACGCACCTCCTCGGGCGACCGCGGTTACAGCCTCGTTTTAAGTTTTACTGTGACCCCCGTTTCCCTTACAACCCGGTCAGTGGTGGAGCAGCCGTGACATTTGATGTCCCCCCAGCCCCATGCCCTCCTTGCCCCCCTCTAATTTCAGGCAGCCCAGGATGTTCCAAACAGCGCAAAGCCGTGCGCCTGGGGCGTCTCTCGTCCTCACTGCAGACCCGGACGCTGCAGGGGATGGACGCTGAGAGAGGGGCTGCAGGAGGGTGGCCGGGCAGCTCCCTCGGAGAGGCCCCCCGGCCCCGAAACGGCTATCGGCACCGCCCGCCTGAGGCTGGCTCTTCAGGCGAAGTCCACCACTGCCCTTCCACACCCAGGACGACCACCCTGGGATCAGGGAACATGCCAGGAAAGCAGCACAGGCTCAGGGTCCTGCACTGAGGTTTACATTGTCCTGGAGGCCAGGCTGGGGAGAGGCCAGAGGGCTCCTCTCAGCTGCCAGGGCCCCTGGAGCCTGAAACCGACGTCCACTGAAGTGACCTCCCGTCTTGGAGAGAAAAAATGCGACCCCACGAAGCAGACCTGGTCTCTAAAACCGGCCGTCCCCTCAAACACACCACGGGTAACAGTGAAGCACCCCCCCACCCCACCCCCAAGCTGAGGCGCATCTGACGACCCCGGAGCCAGTTCCGACCCAGCCACACGGCTCTGGGCAGACAACAGGCGGCTCCAGGCACCCAGTTCCTGCCCCGAGCGTCCGCCACGTGGGCTCGCGGGGCCGGAGCCGGGGCCCAGCCGGGGCCTCTGCTGATCCACACAGCGTGCTTGCTTTGTCAAAGAGGCGCCTGACGGGATTTCCTCTGCTTTTGATTGATTGGTTGATTTTAAAGAGAGAGAGGAAGGAAGAGAGAGAGAAATCAATTGGTTCCAATTATTTATGCGGGAATCAAACCCACAACCTTGGCGTATCAGGATGACTCTCTAACCCAGTGGTTCTCAACCTTCCTGAGGCCGCGACCCTTTCATGCAGTTCCTCATGTGGTGGGGACCCCCCAACCATAAAATCACTTTCGTTGCTACTTCATAACTGTCATTTTGCTACTGTTAATGAGTCGTCATGTAAATATCTGTGTTTTCCGATGGTCTTAGGCGACCCACAGGTTGAGAACCGCTGTTGTAGAGCCTAAGACCATCGGAAAACACAGATCTTTACATGACGATTCATTAACAGTAGCAAAGTTACAGTGATGAAGTAGCAACGAAAGTGATTTTATGGTTGGGGGTCCCCACCACATGAGGAACGGTATGAAAGGGTCGCGGCATTAGCAAGGTTGAGAACCACTGCTCTAACCCCTGAGCTACCCAGCCAGGGCTCCTCTGCTTTCTCAGCAACCTCGGGGACGGGGGAAGGAGGTCCTAGAGCCATGAGCCCAATCTGAGTCAACAGGCAAACCCTCTAGGGCAGGGGTCCTCACACTTTTTAAACGGGGCCAGGTCACTGTCCCTCAGACCGCTGGAGGGCCAGACTATAATTTAAAACAAAAACTATGAACAAATCCCTATGCGCACTGCGGGCCCGGGACGAGTCGGCTGCTAAGCAGGACAGGCAGCGGCACCTGGCGGGCCACCGTTTGAGGACCCCTGCTCTAGGGGGTCACGTGGCCAAGGAGGACTCAAAGAGGCCACTTCCGGACGTGCCTAAAGCTCCCTTCTGGCCCAGACCATCAAGCTCCACACCCCAAGCAGCCCCCCAAAGCTTGCTCCTGAGCGGTACTCACATGCCCTGCTCCCCGTACTGGTTGTAGAATTCCATGTGGCTGCACGCCTGGATCCAGCCAACTACCCAGGTCTCCTTCCTGGGGATGGGCGGCATGACCACCTGGGCCGAGGCCCGGAAGTGGGGCGTCCGGTAGCGGAGCACCACGCTGGAGGACTCATCGATGCTGGTGGGGACCGGGTCGATAGAGGCTTTCACATCAATCACCGTGATTCCTTCTCGGAAGATCCTGGCTTTGCCCCCGATGCTCTGGATACAGCCCATGGCACACAGCACCGCTCTGATCTCTAGGGAAGGCCAGCAGTCCCAGAGGAAACTGGGCATTGGAAGGACGGAGGCCGCGGGACCCAGTGCAAAGGAGACTGCTCTCCGACTTCAAGTCTCTGTCAATTCTCCAGGCCGATATCCATAGGATAGACAGCTCAAGGGGGTGGCGGCGCGCGGGTATCACACCTCAGGCCTGTTTATAAATAAAGGCTTTGCCGCATTTCAAGGGTCCTGGGTTCTTCTGCTCGCAGTGGACAAAAACCACCGATATTCTTTGGGTTAACAGAAGAGACGTTTGGATATTAGTGGATCATCATGTTGTTCTGACATCCAGCCCTTCCGGACCCCCACGCGGGGAACGCAGCTCCGAGACGCTCTCTGAAGTCTTCGGGGAAGAAGGCGACACGGGGACACATAAATAAGGCAGGCTCGTCCCGTCCGCCCGGCGCGGCCGCCACCACCTCGCTGCACAAGCCCGACTTCCTGCCCTCTGCCTTCCGCACGCGCTCGGGGCACTCGCCCGGCCTCTCGCCCAACGGGGCCGAATCAATGGAAGGGCAGTTTCTGTTCAGTCGCCGGAGGTGCCGGCTCCCTCGAGGGCGAGCGCCGACCCGCGGCTTCCTGGAGGCGAGCGCCGGACTCCGGCCGCCCGCGAGGTCCCCGCCGAGCGCGGCGCAGCGCGGGTCCCGGTCGGCGCCCACGGGAGGCGCGAGCCGCCGCCCCCAGGCGGGCGCGCCGCTTTCCCTCGTCGCTGTCGCCGCCCGCCGTTTGGGGCTCCCAGGCTGCGCTTGAGCCGCCGCCTCGGTCGCCGCAGGACCTGGTGGGAAGTGGAAGGGACAGGGCGTCAAGGCCCGCCTCGAAGTTGAGCCTAACTTTGCCGCGGGGGGCGCGCGGGGCAACGACGCGTGTGCACAGGGCGCGGGCTCGGAGCTGACAGCGCAGCTCTGGGCGGTCTCCCCGGAGGAGGCGCCCCGCCGCCGCCCGCCCCGTCAGTGGCAGCCGCACGACCGCGCGCTCCAGCGAATAATCGCCGCCCGTGACATCTCCGCTGACACCATCCCGGCCCGAGGACGGGGCGGGGGGGCAAGGGGGCCGGCCAGCACTGCAGTGGGCCGCGTGGACTTGCCGGCCCTGGCACCGCGCCCACCGCCTCGCCGCCCGCTCCCCTTCCCCAGCCAGTCCCTCCGGCCCCCTGAGGGCGCAGTGCCACCCCGCAGGCCACTCTGATCGGGCGCGCGCCCCTTCCCGGGCCGGGATCCCCCGACCCTTGGAGGGCACAGCGCCCTAGCCCCGCCGCATCTGTCCCCCCTCGTCAGCCGCGACTGGCCCCGAATCCCCGCGCGCTGGGCACACTCGCAGCCGCGGGGGAACTCAGACGCGCACGCCCCCACCCGGGCGGCGCCGGCGACTCACCTGCCCCTCGGGCCAATCCGCGAGCCCCGGCCGCCGCCCTCCGGCCGCCCCTGACCCCGCCGCGGGCACGTCCTCCGGGCGCCCCTACCCCCTGCCCCGGGCAGTGTCCTTTGGCTCTACTGGGGTCTGGGGCTGGCGTGAGCGCCCCTGGCCCCCACGTCCTCCTATCTCAGGGGTCCTGGGGGGCGAGGGGGTGGAGGGCTGAGGCTCGGGGCGCTCTCGCCCCCACCCCGCGCGCCTCCCTTATTTTATGATCATCGTGAGCCTGCAGTCGCCACTCAGCCCCGCCGCCGCGCCGCAACGCCCGGCGCGCCCCGCGCTGCCTCGCTCCGCTGCAGCATCGGAAAGGCAACCAGGTCAAACTTTGCAGAAACTCAGCCCTTCGCCGGCCTGGCCCCGCGTCCGCCTGCAGCCGCCGGCAGGAGCGCCGCGCACGCAGGCACCGCCGCCTGCTTGCCGGCCCCGCGGGGATGCAGGTCCGCAGGCGGCGGCGGCGGCGAGCGCCGCCTCCTCCTCGCCGCCCGCCCTGCTCTCCACCCTCGCGCCCCACACGCCTCCCGCCTTCCCTCTGGTAATCCTCTACCCCTCTCCCGCCTCTCCCCCCTCTGCAGCTGCTAGGAGAGCTGAGCCTCTCCTTGCATAAACGACATTTCCTTTTTGGCAAGCCCAGGGAATTGTGGGTAGTGTAGTTCGGCTTGTGTCTCGGGTCCTGGTAGCTGCTCCCTATGCCCTTTGAACTCTCAGGCTTTGGGGGCTCAGGGCACACAGAGAAGAGTCGCGCTGCCCTGATATTCCTGGCCTGGTAGGGCCGCGGCTGGTTGGAGACAGGGCCGGGGCTGTGGGAGGCTCCAGGGCTGGGCAGGTCGAGGTGGATACAGCTAGGGAAAGGGTCCCTGTGTCCCTCCCTCTGAGCTGGGCCTCTGGGCACCTGACAGGCGGTCAGGCCTGTTGGACCCCAATTGTGACAGGTGCTGTACCCCATCAGCATCTGTGCAGGAGACCTCTTCTGTGCATTTCACAGAGCAGGCATCCATGCCAAGCGTCCCAGCTGAGACTGGGGCCTGGTGGTCTGGGTACAGAGGTTCAACAGGGCGTTTGAACCTGGACGTGGGAGGGCGGTGGGGAGAAAGCGTTGGGGACAACTGTGATCCTCTCTAAGCACCCTCACACCATTAGCCTCAGCCTCACCTTGCAGCCACCCTAGGGAGAGCGGGTGGTTTGTGACATCAGAAAACCTTGCAGCCACATCAGAGCTGTTTCCTCCCCCCATGACTCTGACTCCCAAAGGTGCCCGCAGCCGGGCCCAGGGCAGGCGGTTCTGGCATTCCTGGTGAGTGCCAGTGAGGGCAGGGGCCAGAGGGGTGGGACTTCCGCCACGCCGAGGTCTCTTTGGTGACTGATCGGCCAGGCTGAGTGGTCCATCCAATAGCAGCAGCAGCAGCTCAGGCCACAGGAAGTGTCTGGCTATACCCAGCCGCACCCGGCTCTCACCTGCTCACTGCCATGGGCCCTCTCCCAGCCTAGCGAGGGGTGGGCCCTCTGCAGTTCAGCTCATCCCACCGCTGAGACCAAGGCGGGTGTCTCTCATGACCTGCTTCCTGCCAGAGGGCAGCGCCCCGACAGCAGAGGTCTCCTAAGGACTGTGTACATTTCCGTTTCCCGGAAGAAGCTTCCCTGGCTGCATGACCCACAGCAGCCTCTCCGTGCCCTGCACTCGTGGCCTCCACAGAACATTCTACCCCGGGGACTCACTACAGCCATGCACGCCTCTTTTCTCATCACATCGTTCTCATGCTGTTTCGTTTACATATATTAGCCTTTGGGGTATCCATCTCATCTCCCACACCATCGGCCCCAGGGCCTGGAGCAGAGCACACCTCACTAGCCAGGAAGCCCCTCGTGGCAGGGACTGTCCTGGTAACAAGGAGGTGAGTGCTCTGTGAACACGTGCTGAGCTGCATGTCTTTCTGGTTTGACATAAGAAGGACAGAGGCTGGGGCCCTGACCTGCTCCCTAAGTGGTCAGGGCCCCAAAGACGATTTTCTGGGGACCCGCCCGTTGGAAGTGATGTTACTCCCTGTGGCCCTGGTCTTGGCCTGGGCTTGTGATGGTAATGATAAAGTCCCCACTGTGTGTTAGGTGCTGCCTGAGCGAGCATTGTCTCCTGTATCCTTCACCTTGACCCCAGGAGGTGGGCTATACAGACAGACAGACCTAGGGGTCCGGGGACAGGGGCATTTTCAAGTCTGAATCCCCACCCAGATCTGGCCAAGCCTAAAGCCTGCTCCTCCCCTCCTCCCGGCGCCACCTCCGCCCCCTGAGCCAGGAAGGAACTGATTCTGGAAAGCTTTGTCTCTGAGAGGCGCACGGGAAGAGAGTGAGGACAAAATCAAAGACCCCTTGGCCTCGGCCCCAGAGCCTCCCCTTTCTCATCACCCATTAGAGCTCTGCAGGGAGGTGGCTCAGGGTTGTCTGTGGGCCCGTCGGCCTGGCTCTGAGCTACCGACAGGCTCCCCCAGAGCCAGCTCTGACAGCTAGAGGGTCTGAAAGGCTCAGCTCACACGTGCATCCCCTGGCCCAGCTCCTGAGGGGCCCTCCAAGGTTCTGGCTGCTTCCCCAATCCCCTACCACCTCCCCCTCCCCCTCGCCTCCCCACACAGCCCTTCTTCCTGCTCAGCACTTCCTGGAGCTCTGTGGGTGTTGGGCACAGACCCGCGCCTGTCTCAGCATCTGCGGAAGGCCCAGGAGGCATCCACACGAGCGTGAACTGCTGGCATCTGCAGAAAAGGACGGGGACCTTTGTCCGAGAGGTGCCCAACGCCACAGGGACACTCACAGTGCCCCCTGGACCCCTCCCCCTCCTCTAGCCCCAGGCCCCCCAGACTCCTCTGTGGTGACATCACCAGTGCAAGGGGAAGAGGAGGGGTCAGAAGGCACAGCCCAGCCCCTCCCAGAGATGGTGAACTCCGTGTGGCACCTCGGAGTCAGCGTGTTGTCAGTGGCAAGGTCCCTCAGCTCCCGGCATTTGCCCAGTGTTGCTGGATGCCTGCTGTGTGCTGGGCCCTCAGAAGACACGGGACACCTGCAGGGCCAGGACAGGTGACGAGAGTGGTCCCTGGGCGCTTGCATCCCCGTGGGCCAGAGAGACATCGGGGCGTGATGAATAGGGTGCTCATTAACATAATCAACAAAAAGGCGCAAACTCGTGCTCGAACAGTTACGGGTCAGTGTCAATTGCTTACACGTGGGACGCAGAGTGCAGGCGTCTGTTGTTTGGATGTGCGTGTGTCCAGTGTTGAGCTCGGGGGGAGGTGGGTGATGACGGATGCCTGGTCCAGGGGTTGAGGGGGGCAGGGAGTGAGTGAGCGGTTAGAGGAGGTTAGAGTGAATGCATGTGTGTGAGTGAATGATGGTGTGAGAGTGTGAGTGAGTGTGTCAGGGTTTATGTGACAGTTGACAGTTGTGTGTAACTGTGTGGAGTGTGTCTAAGTAAGTGTAAGTGCCCATGAGTGTGTGTGTCTGTGTGTGTCTATGACGGCATATGTATGTGTGTCCGTGTGTGGGGGTGTGAAGTGTGCAGGGGTGTGAGTGACCAGACGTGGCGTGAGTGACCAGATGTGGCGTGAGTGTAGATGTGTGAGTGGGGGCATGTTGTGTATGACTGTGCATGTGTGAGGGTCTGTATGCGTGTGTGAGAGAGTTATGTGAGAGTTATGTGAGTGAGAGTGTGGGTGTGGGTATGAGTGAGCAGGCGGTGTGTGCCCATGTGTGTGTCCGTGAGGGTGTATGTGCGTGTGTGTGTCTGGGGAAGGGTGAGTTTGTGTCCATGTGGATGTGCGGATGTGTGTGGTGGTGAGTGTAGGTGAGCACGTTTGTGGGTGTGAGCAGGTGTGATATGTGGGTGTGTATGTGAAGAGTGTGTGCGTCCGTGCAGGCAGGTGTGTGGGTGGTGGTTTCAGGCTGGGGGTCTTCAAGGCGCCTGCTGGATGGAGAGTCCCAGGCAGGTTGGAGCCGGTGAGGGGTGGCTTGTCTGGCCTGGCAGGCAGTCCCCTGGGAACCCTCCCCTCCGACCTCAGGACTCTCTGTCCCTCCGGCCCGGCTACCCCATCGGAATCTCCAGAGCTACCGTTCTGAGCGTGAAGCGCCCTCTCCTCCCACGATCTCGTGTCCCCAGAGGAGGAGCTGACCCAGCGGCGCCCCAAGGTCAGGCGGCAGGAGCTGGAGTGTGCACGGGAGCAGCCTGCTCTTCAGGCCGTCCCTCCGTGCCGCCTCCCCCAAACCCAGCCTCGTGGGGCCCTCCAAGGGGGGCCCGTGTGCAGACCGCGTGGGAGGACACGGTCGCCCCCCACACACACACACACCCTGCGCGCTCCGCACCCCGCCACCCAGGAAGAGTGAAGGCAAGTGGGCAGGCTCGGTGCCCGCCTCGGTGCGGGTGCGGCCCTGGGAGTTCTCCAAGGTGCTAAAATAAACCCAGCGAAGGATCAGGTTTCCCGACCAAAATAACTCCGGAGCAACCTTAGAAACGCAGCTGAGAAAGCCACGGGGCGGGAGCGCCTGGGGTGGGAGGCGGTGATGAAAAATGCTTTTCAGGGGGCTCCCTCCCCACCTGGCAGGGGACCCTGCTCGGTCCTCCCTCCCTCCCACCAGGTGTGCGTGACCCCAGGCCTCTGCCCAGAGGGGAGCGGCTCACCCACTCCCCTCCCTTTCCCTTCTGGGACGTCCCCCAAGTGGCCGGCCTCCTGGTGGCCCACCAAGGTCTGTCCAAGACCTCGACTCCAGAATCAAACAGCCATTCGTTCAATACATGTTTATTGAGCACCTGCTGGGCCCCAGGGCCCCTGAGCCCCAGACGCACAAGTGACCACATAGACAGCGGTCCCTGCTCTCCGGTTGCCACGCCGCTGGGAAGACGCAGGCCATGACAGAGGGTGAGAGCAGAGCATGTTAGGAAGGACGCAGGCCGAGGAAGAGAGCAGAGGAGCTCGCCCGACTGCCCGGAGAGAATCCCTTTGCCTCTGAGCTCCGATGTCTGTGCAACCGGACGTCACGCCCCCCCGGGGAGGTTGGTGGTGGCTCAGGGACACGCAGCAGCTCCGGGGCTGGCGCAGAGCACGTGCCAAGTTCAAGTGAGCGATCCGTGTGCTGAGCAGTAGCAGTAAATCTGTCTCACACACTTAAAGACAACAAGTAACACGTGTCGGCAACGTACAGCCTGCTCTGGGTCCCAGAAGCCCCCAGGAAACCGCTCCTGCTCTCAAGGAGGAGGCAGGGTACCCACGTGGTCAGGGACAAGGGCTCTGGGCTGAGACCGGAGCCTGACTCCCGGTCTCTCACCTGGCAGGTCACTCCTCTCTGGCGATGGACTGCACAGGGACAGGGAGGCGGTGTGGGCCGGCGGCAGGTGGCGCAGTGATGGGGCACAGGCCGGCTGCAGGCATAGGGCCACCTCAGTCACCTGCGCACGTCCCGCGGGTCCTTGCACGGGGCTTGGCACACAGCAGGCCTCAAAAAGTGTTCCGTGAGCGAGCGAGCGAGTGACAGGTGAGCGACAAGCAGGCAGGGACCAGCCAGCCCAGGCCCCCCGCTCTGACCTCCACCAGCGGTGTGGCCTCACAGGTGATGTCACCACCCTCGGGTGCTCTTGGTCATCTCTGACATGGGACACGTGTGGCTGGACTTGGCCGGTCAGCCCGAAGTATCGACAACCCGGCCACGTGCTCCCAAATCAGGGCGGTGCGGTGTCAGGTCTCAGTGGGAAGCATCTGAGCACACTGTTTTGTTTTTAAACATATTTTCATTGATTTCAGAGAGGAAGGGACAGGGAGAGAGAAAAACATCAATGATGAGAGAGAAGCATTGATTGGCTGCCTCCTGCACGCCCCCTACTGGGAATCGAGCCTGCAACCCGGGCATGTGCCCTGACCGGGGAATTGAACTTGGACCCTTCGGTCCGCAGGCCGGCGCTCTATCCACTGAGCCACACCAGCCGGGGCTGAGCACAGGTTGATTTTGCACTTGCCACGCGAACTGCTTCTTCATGTTCTGCTCCCGTGCACAGGGACGTATGCATGAGCGTGGCCGTGCCAGAACAGCATTGAATAGTCACAAAATGGAAACAGCCTACATGTCCAATAACAGAGGGTTGCCTACGTAAACCACGGCCGATCCTCATGACGAACGGCCATGGAAAGATGATCGGTTGTCATGGAAACATGGCCAGGTTTACATTTGTGA
Organism: Corynorhinus townsendii; assembly: GCA_026230045.1. Taxonomy (NCBI): domain Eukaryota; kingdom Metazoa; phylum Chordata; class Mammalia; order Chiroptera; family Vespertilionidae; genus Corynorhinus; species Corynorhinus townsendii. The sequence goes on from JAPDVU010000005.1 coordinate 174,206,763, forward strand.
AGTGGAAATGGGAGGTTATGTTCTTAAGGGCATATAACACATTTTTAAATGCATATTTATGTGTGTGTGTGTGTGTGTGTGTTTATATGATATACATAGATGCCGTTTGTTTAAAGTGTTGTTTCTGGTTGTTAACGTCATACGTGGTGGTTGTAAATGTTTCCGTAATTGGAAATGAGACGGGTGAGAACCCCTTGACCCCCTGACCACAAAACGCAGGGCAATGGAGGCAACCTCCCCGGGCAGATCCATCCCCAGACATGAACTACGCCTCTCTCACGTGGAAACCAAGCCTCATTGCCATTCCACCGCACTGAAGCCAGATCCAAGACCGATTTTAAAATAAATAAATAAATAAATAAATAAATAAAAGGCCTGCCTGCCCACTTAATGAGCTGCTGCCACAGAGGGGAGGGCCGGGCCTGGCCCCAGCGGCCCGCGATGATGCTTCCGTGACGTCACTCACTCCATCTGGTGCCCGGACAGGCCTTCAGCCTGCGCTCCGCTGTCCAGTCCGTGGGACCAGGTCCAAGCTGCCCGGGCCAGTGGGACGGCAAGCCTGGCTCGCAGGGACCTGGACGGCTCAGAGGGAAGCTGGTAAAGGCGGGGCTTAGACCGAGCCCACGCTGGGGCCTCTGGCCTGGACAGCTGAGGCCAGGGCAGCAGGAGGACTACATTTCCCAGAGTCCCCCAAAGCCTGGGGAGCGAGCCATTGGGAGATTTAAATAGCCCAGGCCGGAGGCAGGGCCGCCGCTGTGGACTCCTCCGCCTCCCTGGCGGCTCGATTGGCGCCCGCCGGCTTTGGTGGGCTCGATTGGCTGCCCAGCTGGCCCTGACGTCCCTGGAGCCGGGTGGCAGCCGGAGGTAAACAGCCATGTGCAATCCTCCGCTCTATATTTAACCGTGGAGACGGCAGGCGGGGAGGTGGCCGCTCTGAGGGCAGCTCTCGCCTTGGGGAGAAGGCCCTCGCAGCAGGCCTGGCACCGGCCCTCACCGTGCCAGCGTCACCATGCCAGGCTCCCAGAGCCGGGCCCGTGCCCGGGACCGCAACAACATCCTCAACCGGGCCGAGTTCCTGTCCCTGAACCAGCCCCCCAAGGGGGTCCCAGAGCCCCGCAGCTCGGGTAGGAAGGCCTCGGGCCCCTCGGCGCAGCCCCCACCCCCCGGCGATGGGGCCCGGGAGCGGCGCCAGTCCCAGCAGCTACCCGAGGAGGACTGCATGCAGCTGAACCCCTCCTTCAAGGGCATCGCCTTCAACTCCCTGCTGGCCATCGACATCTGCATGTCCAAGCGGCTGGGGGTGTGCGCCGGCCGGGCCACGTCCTGGGCCAGTGCCCGCTCCATGATCAAGCTCATTGGCATCACGGGCCACGGCATCCCCTGGATCGGGGGCACCATCCTCTGCCTGGTGAAGAGCAGCACGCTGGCCGGCCAGGAGGTGCTCATGAACCTGCTTCTGGGTGAGTGTGCCCGCCCTCCGCCACCCGCCTGCCCCACCCACCCTGCCAGGACCGCCGGGGACCTCGGCAGCAGGAATGGTCTAATGAGGTTAGGCAGGAAGGGCGCCCCAGAAACAGGCGAGCTCCGGCCTGGGGGAGAGAGAGCCAGGGGTGCGCAGATGAGGGCCCTGCAAGGGGGGGGCCACTGGGAACCACTGCCCGGAGGCAGCTGGGGGGCGGGCTCTGGAGGCTGCGGCCTCCAGGCAGGTAGCCGGGCTGGTGGGGGTCTTGGATGGAGCGTCTCATCTTGTAACTCCCACCCACAGGTGGGATCCCTGAGCTTCTGGGCTGCTTGCAGGCAGTGCTTGTGAGCTGCCCCCCTACCCCCCTGCCAGGTCCTGGGACCCTACTAGCTGCCTGAGAGGACCCCATAGGGACTAGGAGTGCAGGGGGTTCAGGGTGCTTCCCCAGGGGAGGGGCCAAGGGAGGGGCCTGTGAGCTGGTCTTTGGTTTGTTTTAACAGCGTCTTTGTCGCCACGTCTTTCTGTTCGGCCCTGCTCTGTGCCAGGTGCCCCGGAGGGGGGGGGGGGCCCATGTGGAAGGCAGGCCCTCCCCTCCAGCTGGCCACCCTCCCAGCACCTCCAGGTCCCAAGGTGCCGGGGGAACCTGTGCTTCCACCCCCCATGTTGAGCCATGTCCATCCCTCGCTCTTCCCAGCGTGGCCACCGTGTGGGCCCCAGGTTAAACAAACACTGACGAGGGTCCCAGTCTCCAAAGGGGATGGGTCAGACCCTGAGAACTGGTCCCCGAGGAAGTTAGGATGAAAACGTGTATCTCCTCGCCGAGGCCTCAGAGTCTGGGATGGGCGCGCTGTGGGTGGGACATGGGGCAGATGCTTCGCGAAGGAGACGGTGGGTGTGGCATCCTCAATGTTTTCTCGTTCTTATGACTAAATCATTTACATTGCTCGCTGTTTGTCCCGAATACACAGTCCCATGTGACTGGCGCTAGGATCATCCCCACTTCACAGATTAGGAAACTGAGGCCCATATAAATAAAGCCTGGCTCAGGCTTCAGAGCTGGGGTTTGCACCAGGTCCGCCTGCGTCCAGGCCTGTGCTCTTTCCAGGCGCCGGGCCATGGGCTGGGGAGGGAGGGTGCAGGGCAAGGTGGCCGAGGCGCCACGCGGGGGCTTCTGGGGCAGAACCCTGCTCTCTTTATCCGTGGCCTCCCCAGGGCCCACCGCAGCCTGGCATAGGGTGGGGGGCTAGGTGCCTGGTGTCAGGACGGGAGTGCAGAGCGTGCTGGAGCCCGCTCCCTGGACCAGCCTGCACGGTCCCGCCCCGGATGGTGGTGGTAAAATCCGTCATGTGTTTAGTGTCTGCTGTCTGTCCACTTCTCCGTAAACCACGCCATCACGTAGCCTCCCACAGCCCCATGCGGGAGAAGCCGTTAGTATTTTCCATTTAAAGAGGGGGAAACAGAGGCACTGGGAGATGCCACTAGTCGGCCACGGGCCAGGGTGAGAACTGGGAGCAATTCTCTCCAGTTAGGAGGTTTCTGGCCCATCCCAGCAACCAGCTGCCGGGGCACAAGGTGTTGGCTTGGAAGAACAAGACTCCATTGGAGAAGAATGGCAGTCTTTTTCAAGTTCTTCAGACTTCGCTTATTGAGCTTCCTGTGTACCCATCCCATGCCCTGGGCGTCCGATAGCTCACGATTTAAAAATCTGTGCAATGACCTTTAAGGGAAATAGGAAGACACCCACTTGACAGGTGAGTTCCCTGAGGCTCAGAGGGGTTAAGGGACTTGCCCACTCCACACAGCCAGCCGTACGTGGCAGGTTGGGGACTCAAACCCAGGTCCTCCAAACAGCAAACCCTCGCCATGCCCTCACCGTCGACCTGCAGGGTTGTGCTATCTTTTGGCGGGGGGGGGGGGGGTGCCTTGGGGTCTCTCAACTCCAGAGCAGAGGCTCTGAGTGGGACTGGGCGAGGTCCAGGCCCCGCCCGACCCCGACTTGCTCTGTGACCTTGGTCAGGTCAGTTCCCGTCTCAGAGCCTCGGCTTCCTGACCTCCGTGGGGCTCAGGGCTGTGGGGGGCCTCAGGGGTAGAGTACTTGGCCAGGGGGTGGCTCTCCGATGTGCCCAGTGGATGGCCGATGCACTGTTACGTGCGGCAGGGCCCAGAGGCGTGGGGGAGCCCTGCCCAGCTCGCCCCCTCCAACACCAGGGCACCCAGTACATTAATGGTGCTACCTGTACAGTTGGGACCTGGGGTCCCCTTGGCCCCTGGGGAGGGGGGGCTGAGGGGCCTTCGGGCCTGGGCAGAGTCCCAGTGGGGCTGCGGGGCGTTCTCTGCACCTCCCCTGCGGTACTTCCCTCAGGGCATGCTGCCCACACTTAGGCAAGTGACTTAGCCTCTCTGAGCCTCATTGTCCGCATCTGTGAAATGGGCTGCTGGGACCCTTCACGGAAGAATGACACACAAGGCGCCCAGCACCCAGGAATGCTAGCGTGGCCGTGATTGTCACCATCATCACCACACCACTGTAACCAAAGGAAGTACGGGGTCCCCTGCAAGCTCTAGACCTGTGAGATCCCCCCTCCTTTGTCTGACCCCGGCCGCACCTGGCCTGATGATCCCAAAGGGAGCCAGGTGACCTGTAACCCGGGCCCGTCCCAGTTCACCATCCTGGCTCCTCACTGGCCTGCAGGAAACCAGGCCTGGCTCCCCGCGTCTCCCTTCTGTCTCTAGGAAGTGACTGCTCTAGGGACCGCATGGACATGGCATCCCCTAGTTCTGTGTCCCTTCTGCCACCGGCTTCTTTTATTCAGCAGTGTCCTCAGGGTCCACCTTTCCCGCGTGTCCGCGTTTCCCGCGTGTCCGCGTTTCCCGCCTTCTAAGGCGCGTGACATTCCATCGTGTGGCTGGACCACATTTGCGCGTACCCACCCTCTGTCGGTGGCCTCTGGTTGCCCTGCCTTTTGGCCACTGTGAACATGGCTGCTGTGGACACGGGGTCTCTCGGAGAGCCTGCCTCGCCTTCTGCAGGGTGCAGACCCCGAAGCGGGACCAATCTAACTGGACGTCTAGCTTGTGGAGGGGACGCCCCAGGGTTCCCGCGGCAGCTGCCCCAGGGTGCACCCCTGCCCGCCCTGCATGCGGCTCCAGTGTCTGCACACCCTCGCCGGCACCTGTCATCCCCATCTTCTAGAACAGCCGTCCTGATGGGCCCGAACGGGCGTGGTTTTGATTAGCGCTTCCTTCATGAGCCGTGACGTGGGGCCCCTTTCCGTGATGCGTTGTCATGGCCAGAAAATGCACAAAATGACACAAGTGGATGGTGAGAGAGTGTGCATGGTCCTTGGCCCCTCACCCAGGAATGGCGTCCACTGCAGGCTGGCCCACGGGCCTCTGGGTTCTGCTCTGTGCACAGGTCACATGGCCCGCAGATGCTCCCCGGCCTGCTCTGCCCAGCTCGGCCTCGTCCTCACAGCCCGGGATGGGCCTGCGGTGATGACCTCGGCCCCCACGTCCCTTCACGCTTGAGGGGCTCGGGACCCAGATCAGATTCCTCACCCCTGCAGCAGTCCCCCCTCCCAGCACCCCCTCCCAGTCCCCCTTCCCGTTGGCAGGCCCGCCGCCGCCCACCTGCCCTGTTTCCCAGACAGCTTAGGTGACGGCCCTCCACAGGCCGTACGTACTGTGGTGACCAGGAAGATGACACGTAGAGCATGCTTCCTGCCTGCCCCAGTCCACTTCTCACCATCTCAGGGCAGCCCTTGGGCACCGCCCCGCCCCGCCCCCCGCCCAGGTCAGGGCCCCCAGCAGCTGCCCTTGCAGCTGACCCAGAGGTGAAGGGAGGAGGGAGCCATGGGCAGGCCCCCGGGCCACAGTGTCCCTGCTCTAAAGCCACGCCCAGCAGCCTGGCACTGAGCTGAGGAAGAAACGTGCCCTCCACCTGCTGTGCTCATGATTTTGACACCCCTGCACCCCGACAGTGTGCAGAGACAGAGCCAGCTTCTTCGGGTGAGAAAACCGAAACCTGCAAAGCTATGGAATTAATTCCTCAGACTCTCAGGCTGGGGGACAAGACAGACCCTGGGGACCTCCTCCAGCCACCGCTGTGCTCCCCGCAGGCCTCCCCGGGGCTCGGCTTCCTGGAGCGGCCTGGTGTAAGAGAACGTTTGTATGTGCGCTGCCACGCACAGCACCTCAAAGCCGCCGCCTGGACCCCGGGTCAGCTCAGTACATTCACCACCATCACCCCCAGACCTTCCTCATCTCCCCAACTGAAGCTCTGCCCATGGAACACCCCCTCCCCCGTCCCCCAGCCCTGGTAACCTCTGACCTACTTCCAGGGACGTTGCTACGAATTCCCTTCTTCCAGGCGCCTCTTAGAAGCGGAGTCTTGCCATGCTTGTTCTTTGTGAAATAACTTTGAAAATGTGTACAAGGTGGTGAGAAAACACTTGCAATGCGGAATGACAGAAAGACAATACAAATCGTGCTGTCTTCCCTCCCAGCCAGAGGCGCTGCTAACATTTAGTGCGGGGCGCCTGCCTTCCGGGGCGGGCGTCTTTCTCTGCAGATAAGCACATTTGCATCTTCTTTTTGCAAAAATAGCCCCTACTGTAAGTCCTGCTGGGTGATTGGCCTTTCCCCCTGACCAACCCCCAGCTCTCCTCCGCTGGCTATATATAAATACCACGCTGCATCTTCCCCATGGCCCCAGTGCGCCTTGTCTAGACTTGGCCACAGCGTCCCATGGGCCGCCACTCAAGGGCACTGGGTGGCCATCCTGGACCCTGAGCCGTGCAGATCCCTCCTTATTTCCCCCGAGGACATTCCTGCAAATGCGGCAGACCTCTCTCAGCGCCTGTGCCAGATTCCTGCCCAGAGCTGAGGGAGTTCACCCTGCCCCACAGCACCATGGCTGGTCCCCACCCCTCCAGCAGCCAGCGGGGGAGGGGGTAGAGGCAGGGTCAGTCCTCAGGCGGGAAGAGCCAGCCCCAGCCCCAGCCCCAGCCAGCCCCCGAACCTGCCCCCTCACCAGCAAGGAACCTCATCTTTGCTCCCTCCCCAGGGACAGGTGTCAGGTGTCAGGATTCCTGCCTGGGGGTTCAGGCATCTCAGCCCCTCCCGTACCCACCCCCACCCCTGCTCAGTGAGAGGACCTGAGAGGGAATTGTGGGGCCAAGCCCTGCTCCCAGGTACCATTTACGGAGCCTGCCCATGAGCCCTCAGAGTCACCTCTGGGATGATCCTCATGTTATCAATGAGGGAGGGAGGCTCCCAGGGATGGCCCTGCCAAGGTCATGCCATCTGCAAGCAGCTGACCTTGAAGTGGGCTCTGATTCTGGAGCCCCGGTGCAGCAGCTCCGCCCTCCTTGACTGCAGGGAGCGGAGGCCCAGAGAGGTTGAGTGACCTGCCCGGGTCACACAGCATGTCGGAGGCAGGGGATAGCAGCCACATTCCTGACCCTGGCCCCTGGTCCCTGAGCTTCCTCCAGGCACACCTTACCCAGGGGCCACGGGCTCCCTCAGAATCCAGGAGGGAATGTAGGCCAGGGGACTCCACTGGGCCCTGTGAGTGGCATTCACGGAGGCCTTGAGTGATGGCACCATTTGCTTCTATTTCTGGGTCCCAGATTATGTGCTGACAGTGTCAGAATCACGGTCACAGTGCCTGGCTGCCGTGCTGGAGGAGGGGAGAGTGCCCGGCGGGGGGGGGGGGGGGGGCGGGGGGGGCGGGGGGGGACTGGGAGGCCATGGGATCTGCTGGAGAGCCGGTCTGCAGGCTGAGGTCTCCCCTGCAACAGCCCTCTGCCCCAAGGCAGCGTGGCGAGGGCCACAGGTGTGCCCCACCTGGGAAGGAGCTCCATATAACTGCTGCTTGCTCCCCGTCTCTTCTCAGCACAAGGCATCCTGCCAGCTGTTCACCAGCACAGGCTGGGCCCACACCTGACACCCCCAAGAACCTCGATGCCCCAAAACTGGAGGTCAAGTGAATGAATGCGCCAGGCACAGGAGGGGTTGGGCCAGCAGACAGCCAGGCTGGCCCCAAGGTCCCCCAGGGCCACATGGCAAAGGGACAGAGGCCTGGGTGGAGAGAGCTGTCGCTCAGGGGAGGGAAGGGCCTCGCTGGAGAGGGCGGCTGGCTCCCCTCGGCCTGGCCTTTGCCTCCACTGCTCCATCAAGCCCAGAGGACCGGGGTCGGGTGCAGCCCCCTCCCTCCAGCCCAGGTCCCCTGCTGGTCCCTCTCTCCTGCTGGAACTGTGACCTCCCAAAGGCTCCATGTGGCTCCCCGCCCAGCCTGGCCTCTGCCTGGGAGGCCTGGGCTCCTGAGAACAAGTCGCCATGGCCATTCGTGGCCAGGCAGCCCCTCCCTCCCCTGCTTCCTGCTCTGTCAGACATGCGGTGGAGGGGTGAGCAGGGGGGCATGGGCCAGCCCTGTGGCTAATGAGAAGGGCAGGCTCAGAGGAAACCAGGGGTTCAGACCCTAAACAAGAGCCCGGGGAGTGGGGGAGGTGGGCGGGGGAGGGGGGAGCGGGGGAGGTGGGCGGGGGAGGGAGGAGCGGGGGAGGGGGGCGGGGGAGGGGGGAGCGGGGGAGGTGGTTGGGGGGGGGTGGAGCAGAACATGAGGAAGGCAGACAAGGTCTGCAGTAACGGGGAGCGCAGTTATCCGGGCAACGGGAGGTCCAGGTCACCACAGCGCGTTCCTGAACGCTGCGCGGTGGGAACAGCGGCGGCCTCTGGGTGGCTTCAGCTCTTCTGTGAATGTTCTCGGGGAGCACCTACCGCAGGGCAGTTTCTTCTGAGGGGCAGCAGCCCCTCCAAGTTCCTGGGCAAGCACCCGGCGCCTTGGTGACCGTCCATCTCGGGCCTCCCTGTGTGCCAGGCACATGGGGACCCACTCCCTTCATAGGAGCGTCCAGAGAGACGGAGAGCGGGCTGGGGGGCCGAGGGGCGGGCGGAGGGGGACGAGGGGTGACTGCGGAATGGATGCGGGCTCCACTTTGGGGATGGAGTGCGTTGGAACCGGGGAGAGGCGGCGCTCGCACCTGTGAACGTGCTGAATGCCACCGCACTGGGCACTGAGCGGCTTTGTGTGTCCCATGAGTTTCACCTCCGCTTTAAAGACATGGGGACGGTCCAAACAGCGTGGCTCAGCGGATAGAGCATTGGCCTGCGGACTGAAGGGTCCCGGGTTCGATTCCGGTCAAGGGCATGTACCTTGGTTGCGGGTACATCCCTGGTGGGGGGCGTGCAGGAGGCAGCTGATCGATGTTTCTAACTCTCTATCTCTCTCTCTTCCTCTCTGTAAAAATCAATAAAAATATATATTTTTTTAAATAAAAGACATGGGGACGGTCTGAACAGCGTGGCTCAGCGGTTGAGCATCAACCTATGAACCAGGAGGTCCCGGTTCGATTCCGGTCAGGGCACAGCCTGGCTTTCGGGCTCGATCCCCAGTGTGGGGCGTGCAGGAGGCAGCCGATCCACGATTCTCTCTCATCACTGATGTTTCTCTCTCTCCCCCTCTCCCTTTCTCTCTGAGATCGATAAAATATACTTAAAGAGAAGGGGCTGGTAATGTCCTCTTCTCGGGATTGGCGGGGGCTTCCGTGAGGCCCTTGGAGAAAAATCACCAGCCCGGGGTCCCATTTGTCAAAACTCCGGTCCTCCCTCCGCGGAGCCCAGGAGACCCGATGCCACTCTCCCAAGCAGCGGCTTTAGCGACCGCCTCCAGCCGGGAGCGCATCCTGTCCTATCTTGGGGAGCCCACACTGGGTGGGAGAGATGAGAGGAGCTCATGAGACAATGGGTGGCGTGCCAGGCGGGGAGGGATGCCGCAAAGGAAAATCAAGCAGGGAGAAGGGGGCAGGGAGCAGGAGGCGGGGACCTGGGGGTAGGGGGCAGGGGTGGAGGTTGGGGCTTTGGTAAACGGATGGTCAGGAGAGGCCCGTCTTCGGGAAGAAGTGAACATCCCAGGGCAGGGCATTCAGGTGGAGGGAACAGCACAGGCGAAGGCCCCAGGTGGGAGCGTGCTGGCCTAGTACCCAGGTAGCTGGTGTGAGGAAGGGAGGCGGGGAGGCGGGACCCCCGGCAGGCAGGCGGCGGGGCACTGACAGGCCCGGGGCCCCTGTCTCCCCCGCAGCCCTGCTTCTGGACATCATGACGGTGGCCGGCATGCAGAAGCTCATCAAGCGGCGTGGCCCGTTCGAGACGAGCCCCAGCCTCCTGGACTACCTCACCATGGACGTGTACGCCTTCCCCGCCGGGCATGCCAGCCGCGCGGCCATGGTGTCCAAGTTCTTCCTCAGCCACCTGGTGCTGGCCGTGCCCCTGCGCGTGCTGCTGGTGCTCTGGGCCTTCTGCGTGGGGCTGTCCCGCGTGATGATCGGGCGGCACCACATCACCGACGTCGTCTCGGGCTTCGTCCTGGGCTACCTCCAGTTCCGCCTGGTGGAGCTGGTCTGGATGTCCTCCAACACCTGCCAGATGCTCATCTCCGCCTGGTGAGCCTGCCCGCCCCGGCGGGGGCCAGCGGGGGGACCGTGCAGCCCCAGCTCCCGGCGGGGGGCTGGCGACCTGCCCCTTTGCCAGGCCCCGCTGGGGACTGCCTGCCCCTTTGCCAGGCCCCGCTGGGGACAGCCCTGCTTGGCTTCTGCTCAGCAGGTAACAGGTGAGAACCAAGAAGGCAGGAGCGGGACCGAGTCTTGTCTTGTCCTTTCATCATCGTGACTGTTGAGTTCTTGGCTGTGCCCCATCAGGCCTCACCGTGCACTACCTGGCAAATACCCCCAACCCGCCACCCAACACAGGTGCCACTCACGGTCATCGATGGCTTAGGGCCGCACCTGCCGAAGGTGCCCGCTGGACACCAGCCTGGGAAGCAAAAGGGTTCTGTGGTCAAATCAACGTGGGAAATGCTGCATTCTCTGCTCCCGGGCGGACAGCCACCAGGTGTTAGTGTCCTAAAGGCTCTGACGAGGCCTGCAGAAAGCTTCCTGTGGAACCTCGTGTACCATGTTTCCTTCGCTGATTTGACCACAGAGCCCTTTTCTCTCGGGAGAGCTGCGAACCCCCAGAAACCGCCGTGTCCTCGAGCGCGTTGTGGGAGATGCGGCCCGGAGCTGAAGGACGGAGGTGTAACCTGGCCTCTCCCAGCCAGCGCCGGCAAGCGCCACACCTGCGGAACGCCCACGGCCCGCGGGCATCCGTGCCACTTTGGCCCCCAGGGGCCGGACTCCGTGTGACCTAATAGGTCGTTTCCAAGTCAACCGTCATGTATGTGCATTTCATGTGACAATACAGATGGCATTCAAGGGGACCCTCTCCCGCGTGGTTTTTCTTTGTGTGGTTTGGGTTTCCAGGCAGGAGAGTCTCTGTTAATATAGGGAGGCGGGGTGGAGGAGGCGTCTCTGTTAACACGGGGGAGGGGTCTCTATTAACACGGGGGAGGGGATCTCTGTTAACACGGGGGAGGGGTCTCTGTTAACACGGGGGGAGGGGTCTCTGTTAACACGGGGGAGGGGTCTCTATTAACACGGGGGAGGGGATCTCTGTTAACACGGGGGAGGGGTCTCTGTTAACACGGGGGAGGGGATCTCTGTTAACACGGGGGAGGGGTCTCTGTTAACACGGGGGAGGGGTCTCTGTTAACAGGGGGGAGGGGTCTCTGTTAACAGGGGGGAAGGGTCTCTGTTAACACGGGGGAGGGGTCTCTGTTAACAGGGGGGAGGGGGTCTCTGTTAACACGGGGGAGGGGTCTCTGTTAACACGGGGGAGGGGTCTCTGTTAACACGGGGGAGGGGTCTCTGTTAACACGGGGGAGGGGTCTCTGTTAACAGGGGGGAGGGGTCTCTGTTAACACGGGGGAGGGGTCTCTGTTAACACGGGGGAGGGGATCTCTGTTAACACGGGGGAGGGGTCTCTGTTAACACGGGGGAGGGGTCTCTGTTAACACGGGGGAGGGGTCTCTGTTAACACGGGGGAGGGGTCTCTGTTAACATGGGGGAGGGGTCTCTGTTAACAGGGGGGAGGGGGTCTCTGTTAACACGGGGGAGGGGTCTCTGTTAACAGGGGGGAGGGGTCTCTGTTAACACGGGGGAGGGGTCTCTGTTAACACGGGGGAGGGGTCTCTGTTAACACGGGGGAGGGGATCTCTGTTAACACGGGGGAGGGGTCTCTGTTAACACGGGGGAGGGGTCTCTGTTAACACGGGGGAGGGGTCTCTGTTAACACGGGGGGAGGGGTCTCTGTTAACACGGGGAACTGATTTCTTCCTTTCCAGGTGGGTCATGGTGTCAGCTGATCAAGGAAAGTGGGCTCCTGGGCTTTCCCAGCTGGTTGTCCCTCTCCCTGAGGAGCCTGGGAGGGCCATGGCCCATGGGGAGGTCCCCATCAGCATCACAGTGAGACTGGCCAGAGCAGGAGGGTGCCGGAACACGGGCCTCAGGGACAGGGACAACCAGCCTGGGCTCCGCCTCTGCGTGGTGGACTACGGGAGAGGCGGGGAGGAGCGGGCACAGTGTGGACACACGGGGGTTGGTGTCCCCGGCTGCCGCTGCCAGTAGCTTGAAGCAGCAGGAAGGTCTTCCTGAAGTTCTAGAGGTTTGCGTCCAGAATCGGGGTGCAGGCAGGGCCCCGGCGCCTGAGACCCGGGGAGGGTTCGTCTTGCCATCCAGCTTCTGGTGGCGCTGGCAACCGTGGCGTTGCCTTTGCTTTTCTGACAGATACTGTTTACTGTTGACGGTATTACAGTGTCCCCCAGACCCGGGTGCTCCTTGGCTGCGTCTGTTTCCCCCCACAAAGCATAGCGGTCGTGTTGGACGGGGCCCCCTACTTCCGCCTGACCACTTCCTAACTTACGTCTTCATCACACCTGCCGAGACCCTGTTTTCAAAGAAGGTCACATCCGTAGGTTCTGGGAGTTCAGACTTCATACATTCTGGGGGGACACATTTTTACCCCGATCACACAGGATCCGTCCGGGGAAGAAAAGAGCTTGCCCACGGGGACCAGGCAGTACCCTCACATCCCGGGGACCCGCTGATGCTGGTGAAGGCGGTGGGGTTTCCCCAGCAAGGAGCCCCCACCAGGCCCAGCCCCCAGGCCTGACGACCTCCCCTCCTGCCACATCCTCGCAGGTCCCGGTGCCCCAGGGCTGATGCCCCTGCAAACAGGGCCCAGGCCCCCCCTCCCACGACCCCCGGCTTCTCTGTTGAGCCTCCAGGTGCCGGCCCCGCTGTGTCCACCTTGTCTTCGTCCTGAAGGAGCTCAAACCTCCACGAGGAAAAGCCCCGACTTCCAGATCTTTCATTCCTTCTGCTCGTTCCCACAGACGCTGGCGCCGCGATTAGGAGGTGCACGTGGAGCAGAAGGGGCGAGGCCCTGGGGAATCTGTCCTCCAGGAGGACGGGCCTCCAGCTCCGGGCTGGGACAGCTGCCCGCTGGGGCCTGGCACACGGAAGGATTGTGAAAGGAAGAAAGAGATGTTGGCACCCTCCTCCCCCCAAAAAAACCACCCGCCTCCCCCGGGCACTTCTGGACTGGGCAGGATGCTTTGGAGCTTGGATGGGCCGGGGTCAGTGTGGAGTGGGGATTGAGAAGGGGGGTTCTTCCCCAGCTGCTGCTGTTTCCCGCATATTTTATTGATTTTTTACAGAGAGGAAGGGAGAGAGATAGAGAATTAGAAACATCGATCAGCTGCCTCCTGCACGCCCCCTACTGGAGATGTGCCCGCAACCCAGGTACATGCCCTTGACCGGATTCTAACCTGGGACCTTTCAGTCCGCAGGCTGACACTCTATCCACTGAGCCAAACCGGTTTCGGCATCCATCCTGGGCCCCTCTTGTCCCACCTCCTCTATGGTCTGTCCCAGCCCCAGGGAGGGAGGAAGGAGGAGGCAGAAAGGACTGAGGCTGAGTCCTCCCTGGACCCTTGGGTCTCACGCAGGGTCTTAGCCGCCCTGCCTGCAGGTCAAGGTGTATCACTAGCACAGCCCCCAGCCAAGTGCCAAAACCTGGCAAGGCCGGAAGTCTGCGATGGGAGGGAGGACGGGAGGGAGGGAGGGCGGGAGGGAGGGAGGGAGGGAGGGCAGGAGCCCAGGTGGAGTCGGTGGGGCTGTGAGCCAGGCCTCCTAGCTGGGCAGCTGTGGCCTGGAAACCGTGCTCCACCAAGCCGGGGTCGCCAGCTACAGGTAAATCAAGAGGACAGTGACCGCCCCCCTCCCCACAGACGGGGAGGAACCGATGCCCAACGGGCGGGCTGTGGTAGATGGAAAACTGGCCCCCAAAGACGCCCCCGTCCTTATCCCTGGAGCTTGCGGCTGGGAGTCCTCAGCCGGCACCGGGAAGGAAGGCAGCAGGTAGAGTGAAGGCTGCGGATCAGCTGACCTCCCGTCGGAGCCCAGCGGGCGGCCAGGTGGGCCCAATCGTCACCGCCTTCACGGCAGAGGGGCAGCGCCGCGAGGCGAGACTCTGCTGGCTCTGACGCTGGAGGAAGAGGCCACGGACCAAGAGGTGCAGGCGCCTCCAGACGCAGGGAAAGGCCGCAGCCCGATCCCCCGACCCCAGCCGCGGAAGGAGCCAGAGCCTCACCCCGCGAGACTGGCGTGGCCTCCCCGGCCCAGACGGCAGGTAAGACCACACATTGGTGAGGTTTGGAGCCGCTGGGTTTGTGGCGATGCGTTCGTGATGACCAGACACCAGCTCCGGTGCCCGGCACAATCCGCCCGCCCGCCGCTGTGGCCACGACCTCCACCCCCCACCCCCAACCCAGAACAAACACCAAGCATCCAACCTGGGGCGCTGGAATCATCCCGCCCAGCAGCCTCTAGTCACCAATGGGGACACAGGCCCAGAGAGGGTGTTGGGACCGCACCAAGCACCCAGGAACTGGGGAGCCTTCCCCAAACTGCAGGTTCCAGGGATAAGGGGGGGGGGGGGCGCAGAGCAGCAGGGGCCGGGAACGGCCCCTCCTGTCCAAAGCGAGTCTCCAAGTGGGGGGAAGGGGCCTGACGAGGCCCCCCACCTGGATCTCCACAGCGCGTCTCCATTGGGCCTCCAGGAAAGGTCTCATTTGTCAGAATAAACAGCAGGAAGTCGGGGTTCTGGTGATGGTGGCGGAGTGGGAGAAGCCCTCGCCCAGCCCATCATGGGTGTTAGGGGTAAATTGGGTCTCCCTCCCCAAATCCGGACCTCAGAATTGGTCTGTATTTGCAACTGGGGCCTTTCACAGGGTGATTCGTGAAAATGAGGTCCTGGGGTGGGCCCTGAGCCAATAGGACAGGTGTCCCGAGAGGAGAAGGCTGGGCTCCGGCTCACAGAGGGGGCCAGTGAGGGCCAGGAGCAGGCGGCCGCCCACAGCCGAGGACGCCCAGCCTCCAGGCCTGAGGAAGCGCGCTCCTGCGTGGAAGTCACCAGCCCGTGCCCTCGGCTCCGTGGCCCCGGGAGCACGCACGGCGGGTGTATCGGGCCGGCTGGCTGTCACCTGCCACAGCAGAAAGAGCAAGGCTCAGGCGACTGGGGCACACGGGGGAGTGAGGGCACACCCGGGGCACCAGGCTGCCGCCCGGCCAAGCGGCTTCTGGGCAGCGTGGGGAGAGCACTGTACAAGGAGCCCCGGGCGCTGGTGTCTGCACTGACCCCTCCCGGGGGCCTGACCCCCGGCCAGGGGAAGCCACTTCCCAGCCCAGGCCATGGGTCCGGGACACAGTCCTCGAGCCCCAGCCCATTCCCTCTTGGGGAAACGTCCGGAAGGGGCAGGGGAAGGGACAGCAGGAGCTAAAACCTGCAGGAACCCCGGGACCCGCGCCATCTGGCTCTGGGGAGGAGGCGGGGGGCGGAGGGAAGGAGAGCAACATCTGGCCCGCGCTGCGGCCAGCTTTTCTGTAACTCACGTGGGAGCGCACGCGGCTCTGCACAGCCGGGCAAGGCGGTGCCCTGGCCTCGCTCCACTCCTTTCCCGCGTGTGAGAGGGGCCTCCCGACAGAGGGCTGTGGTGGGACGCGATGTGTGTGGCCAGGGTGCCTGGCACGAGGTGGAGCTGGTGCACACGTATGCGCACACACACCCAGCCTCTTGAGGGCCGGCCTCGGGCTCCCCACAGGGGGGCTGGCTTCCCCCAGCTCTCAGACTCTGTAGCATGCGCACACACAGACACTCCTGCACGTAACACTTCATGTGCTCGGCACAAACACACGTAGATGCACGCCTGTTTATATCCACACCGGTACCGTTATACATACACCTACAGATAAAATGGGACCAAAACTGGGGCTCACACCCACCCTAAAACCGCCACCTGCAGCCGGTGCACACACCTCCCAGGTGTATGTGTGCACAGGTTCATGCACACATACATATGTGTGCTCTTACACAGCGTGCACGCGCACACACCTGCATGCACCTTTCCATGCATCAGGCCTGCCAGGGTTAGCTAAACATGCAGGACGCAGTATTGGCGACATACTTATACGGAAAAGCTATTCATTTATCTGAAATTCAAGTGTATGTGTGTCCTGGATTTTATCTGACAGCTCTAATATGTTCACATGTACATGTGTTCACACACACACACACACACACACACACACACACATACACACTCGTGAAGCCAGCAGGTCCCTGGCCCAGCCCGGACATGCCGTCTCCCTGGGAGAATTCCCAAGACCTTCCCTCTGGTCATTGGCGCACAACCCACACTGAGGCCTCAGTTAGCGGCCTGGCTGGTGGGGAAGGGAGGGCGTCCAGCCAAGCCCGGTCGGTCGGGGCTCGGGGCTTGCTGGGGCCCTGAGAGAGCGCCTCCCACCAGCAGCCCAGCTGTGAGGTCTGGCAGCAGCGTGAGCCTTGAACCCCACCCGAGAGCCAAAGCCTGGAGCCGGCCTCAGGAGGGATGTCCAGCTGGGGTCAGAGATGCACTCTGAGGCCCGAGGCCCGGCGTGGCCTCTTCTCCATCCGGTGCTGCTCTGCTGGTGGAGACCCGTGGGACGAGGTTGTCCCCAAACCCTGATTGCCCGGCCTGCAGCCTCACAGAGAGCTTGCAGAGGGCCAGCGGCCAGCGGGGTCCTAGCCCAGGGGTCGGCAAACTCCTTAGTCAGCAGAGCCAAACCTCAACAGGCCAACGATGGAAATTCCTTTTGAGAGCCAAATTTTTTAAACTTAAACTTCCTCTAACGCCACGTCTTCCAAATAGACTCGTCCAGGCCGTGGTATTTTGTGGAAGAGCCACACTCAAGGGGCCAAAGAGCCGCACGTGGCTCGCGAGCCGCGGTTTGCTGACCACTGTCCTAGGGGACCTTAGCTCAGAGGCGGTGGTGGGAGAGACACGGACTGGCCCTTCCCGTGGGCCTGGCCGCCTCCCCGCCCCCTCAGAAGAGTGGAATTCGTCCTGAGCGGGGAGGGGGGGAGGGAGGCGGGGAGGGGCAGCACATGTGTGATGACTCCTGAGAACAGGGTGGATTTTTTGAAGAAAGTATTTCTTTCCGATTCCTATGGTTTTCGGTTACATAACCATGTGTTTTCTCTAATAAAAAACGAGCACACACAGGAAAAGCAAAACTGTTTTGGTTATTCCTTCCGATGCTTTTCTGCGCATCCATAAAGATACAGGTATATTTCGACCCCAAAAAGTGGTTCCACGCCGTAGTTCTGTGACCTGCGCTTTCCGGTCACTGAAGCGGCCTGACCATCTCTGCGTCCGCGTCTTGGCCGCCACCGCGCACGGCCGTCCCCCTGTGTGCAAGGCCCGTCACTCCTTCTTTTCAACAGCTGAGTGGCTCCTAGTTTGTTCTAAGTCGTGGTGGCGTTCACGTGACGTAGAAGGAACCGATGGAAAGCGCGACTGAGTATTCAGTACGTTCGTCCACAAGGTCTCTAAGTCCTCGGACCACAAAAAGCGAGTCCCCTCGGTATCCTTCTCCGGGCGCATCCCGGGCCTGTGCTCCCGGCAGAAGCACGAGAACCGCTGGTCGGACCTTACGAAACGGTGCTTGGGACGGCTCTGAGGCGGGGGTCGGCGTGTGGCGGCCTGACCTCTCTGTGCTGTCAGGCCTCCCTGTCCGCACGCGCGAGGTGTCCTTTCTGTCTTCTTGAACGCCCTTCAGGAGCCCCCACGATCCTCTGCCTGATTCTTACCTGTTTCATCAGCCTTATTCGTAGATGCTTAGAACGTGCGTGCTCCTGGGAATGGCGCCTCCCTTCCCCCCGACACACACACACTTTTTTTTTTTTTAAACCCTCCCCCGAGGAGTGAAGCTATTTTTTTTCCCATTGATTTTATTTTTTTTTTTGAGCGAGTGGAAGGGGAGAGACAGAGAGAGAGAGAGAAACGGCATGTGAGAGAGATACAGTGTTTGGTTGCCTCCCACACGAGCCCTGACTGACGGGGCCAGAGATGGAAGCGGCACCCCAGGCATGTGCCCTTGACCAGGAACTGAACCCTTCAATGTGCTGGAGGCGGGGGAGGTGAGAGGGTACTCCAACCACTGAGCACACTGGTCAGGGCAACACACACACACACACACACACACACACACACACACACACACACACAGTTATTTCAAGTCCATGTTCAAATTGCCCCCGGCGTAGAAAAATGCAATTGCCTTTCGTATGTCAGGTTTCTACGTGGGCACCTTGCTCGGCTCTCCTCTCTGGTTTTCAATATAGCGGACCCTATCTGAAAGAATGCGTTTCCCCTTCTCTTCTCCTACCCCGGCTGTTTCATTCCTTTATTTCTTCTAATCTCACTGCCCCAGGCGGACCTGCAGCCCTCCCGGCTGAACAGGCGAGGCCTGGGGAGCACAGCCCTTCTTCTGTCTCCGCTCGGGGGACGCGAGGAAGGCGGACGCTGTCGCGAAGTGTGTACGTGAGTTGAGATGTGAAACTTGGAAAAAGGCTTCTTCAGCACCGACCGATCAAAATGAGGTTGCAGTGTTTCCTCCTCTAACCAGCGACTGCGGGAAGTGGCGCTGGTATTTCTCACCTGAAACCACCCTTGCGACCTTGGGGTAGCGCTAACTCCACCCTGCATGTGGCGCTTCCTTGGTGCTTGTGGCTCTCACCTGAGCATGTTTTTCCCGTTGGCGTTTTAGAGAGGAGAAGGGAGGGCGGGGAGAGCCACAGAGAGAAACAGTGATGTGAGAGAGAGACATGGATCGGTTGCCTCCTGCACATGCCACCACTGAGACCCAAACCTGCAAGCCAGGTATGTGCCCTGGACCGGGCCCTGGACCAGGAAGGGAACCCACGACCCTTCGGTCTGCAGGACCTGGGAAAGGATCCGTGCGAAGGTCAGAGGGGCCCGGCTGGGTCTGGCAGGACCTGGGATCAAGGCACCCACCAGCGTCTGCACTGACTGGGACATTGCCCGGCACAGACCTGACCTTGGCCGCGGCTGGGGTAGCTGAGGCCTCCGGCGTGATGACATCAGCCATGTGGGCAGGCGATGGGGAGGTGCCTCTGAAGGCCCCGGATGTGGTGGAACATCATCTATGCGGAGGTCAGACAGATGGGAGGATCATCCGCTCAGAGCCGTGTGACCCCGACACCGATCCCATCCCTCCGCGCCCCATGCCTGCATCCTCACAATGGGAATGCCAGTCGTATCTCCTTCCCAGGGCACTGGTGACATGGAGGCCGGCGGCCACCTGCTGCCACGGCGGGGTGACAGCAGTGCCAGTGTGGCCAGCACAGAGCCCCTGCTGCACACACAGCCGGACTTCCCCACACGCTGGGAGGCCAAGCGCTGCCAGTATCTGCCATTTAAGGACAAAATCGAGGCTTAGCTGTACACAGGCAGGTGCTGAGCAGCCCGGCTGGCCCGCGGGGAAGGCAGGGCAGCCCCCAGGCTCCGGCTGAAGCCCTGGAGCAAGCACCGGCCTGCAGTCCCTCCCCACCCCACCCCGCGGGGGTCACATCCTGGGAGGGTCCCGTCCAGGTCAGCCCGGGTTTCTCAGGCTGCCCGAAGAAACAAGCCCAAGGCTGGGTCTGCCTGTGGCCATAGCCCCCTTCCTGCCCCCAGAGAGCCCCTCCCCACTTGGGAAAACTCTCAAGAGGGGCCGGAGGTGACAGGCTTCCCTTCCGGTCCTTGTGACGGAGGCCTGCTGGGAATGTGTCCCCTGATAGGGGCTTCGAGGGGTGGGGGAGGGCAGGCTGCCTGGCCTGGGCTCTCTGGGGCCTGTGGGGTGACTGATAAGGCCTCTAGAGGGCCATGGAGCCAAAGCCCCTCAGACAAGTGTGGGCAGGGTCTGGGGAGAAGCCGGTGTCCAGGGATCACAGCGCGGGGTGCGGGGTGGGGCGCGGGGTGGGGTGCGGGGTAGGGCGCGGGCCAGTGCAGGGGCCTGAGGGTGAGGCTGTGGGAAGAGGCATTCTCGCGAGCATTGGTTTGCCGCTCTGTTGGCTAATGAGTTTGCCGACCGCTGCTCTGGGGATAAAATTCTCTTATTCCTGCCTCCACGCGTCCAGCCAATGCTGTAGACGCCGGACTGCATGAACGAGCGCAGAATCAAGGCTGGGCCCTGGGCCGGGTGGCTCAGGAGGCTGGCATCGTCCGTGCACCAGGAGGTCGCTGCTTTGCTTTCTGGTCAGAGCACATGCCCAAGCTGCGGGCTCAGTCCCCAGGAGGGGGCTCGCAGGAGGCAGCCGGTCGATGTGTCTCTCTCTCTCTCCCCCTCCCCCTTCCTCTCTCTCTCTACAAATCCCTAAACTATTCCAGAGATGACGTGCGTATTTCACTCAGGCCCGGCGTGAATCGTTTTTAAACCATTTGCAGGGCACTTCCGAGAGCCGGGAGGGCGGGCGGGCGTGCATGACCCTACCGCCACCTGCCTGTGACGAGAGTGCAGCCGGGGACGCAGGGCAGCCTCCTGGAGCCTGGGGTGGGCAGGAGCGGCCTCTCTCCTGGGGCTCCTCTACTGTCATGGCCGCCCCCACGTGGATCCCTCGCTCCCCAAGTCCAGCTGTTCCTCCCTCCAGCCCACCCCACAGGACCGGATCCCCAAGACCCAATTCCAAATGTCCCGGAGAGCTTGTTGGCCAGCTGATGACCGTAGCTGTGGCTGCTGGCTGGGGCCCCATGTGGGCAGACGGTGAACACTGGACTGTGAGCCCCCTTTGCACCCCCCCCCCCACCACCGGGGCAGGACCCCCAGCAACCAGGACAGGGCTGGGAGCATAGCAGGCCCTCCAGGCAGCATGTTCTGGAAGCCCAGCTCTTGCTTCTTAGCCCCTCCCGTGCCCCAGGCCACTGGGGAGTCCAGTCAGGTGAAGAGTCTGCCCTGGGCCACATGGCAACTCAGAGGCTGGGGGGATGGGGGAGGGGGCGCGGGTGGGAGACGGGGCACCGGAGTCAGGAATAGCCCTGCTGCGCTCAGCCCCTGGGTCTTGTGATGCTGACACTCAAGAGCCCCCTGACTCAGCAGGATATTAATACACCTGGCCGGCTCCCAGGGCGGCTCTGCCAGGGGCCGGGGCAGATCTCCCCGCCCTGTGGCCGGGACCTCGCTCCCCACGTCCGCGGCTCCTTACCCAGCCGCTGGCACCCCCACAACCAAGCCTCTCCCGCGGCCATCCATGCAGCCCTGCTGAGCAGGCCTGGGCAAACCGCTCTGACCTTAAGGGGACCATCTAGAAGGGAGCCAGGAGGAAAGATGGCCAGGCAGCACAGGGGGTCCTGTGACCAACCGTTTGGGCTCCGGGGTCAGAGGGGAGCCGAAGCTCGACTCTCCCACCTCTCACCGGGTGACTTGGGACCAACCATTTACAACCCTGAGCCGTGGCTTCCCAGTCTGTGAAGCAGGGGTTCTTGCAGTGCCTGGTCCTGGGTTTGCTGTGAGGATCCAATGATGTCGTTGTCACAAAGGGTAAGTTTTGGGCATGACAGTCCCTTCTCACCTGTCATCACCGGCTCCTCACCTGTCATCGCCGTATCCCTGGCTGGTCTCCGCTGACTGGCCAGTCGGTCCGCTCTGGTCTGGGCTTCTGTCCCACAGCGCTCTCTCGTGGTCAAAGGTGGTTATTGCAGGGGCTTCCTACCCACGTGGGTTAGGCCGCGCTGCTCTGAAAGGGTAAATTGTTTCTTTTCTGATCAACTGAAGTCCACAGCTCTTACTGAGAAGGCTAAAAAGAGCCAATTCCAAGGTAGCCCTGATATTTAGGGGGGGGGGGGGGCTAGCAATCTAAAGCTGTGTCAGCAAGCCCAGTGTGCATTCCTGATAACCTATAATTAAGTCACTGCCTCTTTCCCAGAAACCAGTCCTGCAGAGCCTGTTATCTAAATAAAAGCTCACATTTCAGAGGCCATAAACGATGCACAGTGCACAGCCCCGGAGCGGGGGGTTAGTAACGCTGGCGCAGGCCAGACCATCAGCTATGGTCTCAAGACCCCCAACACCTGGGGCCTTTTGCAAAACCCGGGAAAAGACCGGAAGCATAATCCATACTTGCGGGACAAAGACCCCAGAAAGATATAAAAGAGAAGCCCCATGCATGTTACTTTCCTCAGACTTGGGAAGTTATTCTGCTGAGTCCGCAGGCGTATTAAACAGTGTAACTCCTGTTCTCTAAAAGCGTGGCTTCGTTTTTCTCTGGTCTTCTGCAACATTATTACGAAGTAAGAAGACCCACTCCCTCCCCTTGGAAGCTCACAGGACAGGACAGCCTGGCCTTTCTCGTCCACCTCAGCCTCAGCCAACCCAGGCCCAGCCCTCACTCACACATTATCTTCAGACAAACCCCAGACACTGTATCACTTTACCCACATCGGATTCTGTACAGAACTCTAAAAAATAAAGGCCCTTTAGCCCTCGCTGGTGTGGCTCCATTGAACGTCATCCCGTGCACTGAAAGTTGCCAGTTCGATTCCCGGTCAGGGCACACGCCCAGGTTGCAGGCTTGATCCCTGGTTGGGGTGCGTGTGGGAGGCAGCCATCAATATTTCTCTCTCTCTCTCTCTCTCTCCTCCTTCCTCCCTTCCACTCTCTCTAAAAATTAATGGAAAAAATATACTCAGGTGAGATTTAAAAAATATAGGTATGGGACGCTTCATGAACTGGCGTGTATGTCATCCTTGTGCAGGGACCAGGCTAATCTCTGTATCGTTCCAATGTTAGTGTATGTGCTGCTGAAGCAAACACTGAAAATGTCATTTATAACAAAGGCATTTGGTTTCTTAACGCAAAGCATTTTAGCAGCCACATGTTGGGGTGAGGGCGGGCAGAGTAGAATTGGAGGAAGGTATTATCGAGGCAGACCATGGCCAACAAGGATGTTTGGACTGGCAGCCAGGTGAGGCAGAATTCTATCACAGCACAGGATACTGCATAGTAATGGTGCTGAGCTATCGAAAAAAGTTTAACCACGTCCCAAATCCTCTATTTGAGATAGTGTTTAAAAAACTAAGGTTGCTATTTAAAACACAAAACGTTAGAATGTAAAGGGTGCCCTTTGGTTGTCTGGGAAGTTAACTTGGAATAATTAGTATCCTATATCATAAAAGGTAAATATGCAAATTGACTGAATAGCGAATGACCGGTCGCTATGACACTCACTGACTACCAGGGGGCAGATGCTCAATGCAGGAGTTGCCCCTGGTGGTCCGTGCACTCCCACAGAGAATCCCTGAGCCAGGCTCACGGCTGGCAAGCACAGCGGCGGTGGTGGGAGCCTCTCCTGCCTCCACGGCAGTGCTAAGGATGTCCGACTGACCGCGTAGGCCTGCTCCCCGGGGCGGGGGGGGGGGGTGGGGAACAGGCCAAAGCCATCAGTCAGACATCCCCTGAGGGCTCCCAGACTGCGAGAGGGCACAGGCCAGGCAGAGGGACACCCCCAACCACGTGCACAAATTTCGTGCGCCGGGCCTCTAGTTATTAAGATTTTGCTTTGAGACCTGGTTGGTTTGCTCCGGGGTTAGAGCGTCGGCCCAGAGACTGAAGGATCACGGGTTGTGTTCCCAGTCAAGGGTGTGAACCATGATTGCAGGCTTGATGCCTGGCCCGTTTGGGATGTGTGTGGGAGGCAACCAATCACTGTGTCTCTCTCACAGCCATGTTTCTCTCTCTGTGTCTCCCGCCCACTCACTCTAAAAAATAGTGGGGAAAAATATCCTCAGGTGAGGATGAACAACAACAAAAATGAGATGGTTTTGAAAAGGCCTGTCATATTCACAAACTGTATTTTAACTTATCGGCTAACTGGTCAGGACAGAGCCCATATGAGCTCACCCTTATATTTTATAGGTTGTCATTCATTACTGTTAACGACGACTTGCCCTGGCCAAGTGGCTCAGTTGGTTGAGTGTCGTGCTGTGCCAATCCCATCAGGGTCGCCAACCCAATCAGAGCACATACCCAGGTTTCAGGTTCAAAACGTGGTCGGGCTGCGTGCAGGAGGCAACCGGTTAATAGTTCTCTCTCTCAAATCAATAAAGACATCTTTTAAAAATCCACCTCCTTGTTGGATCCATTCTGAGAAGGCAAAGATTGACATTTTAATATTGCTCTGTCTCCTAACAAAAGTCTACAAAACGTGCCCCGGTATCCCTGTCACACCAGGTCCGTGTGTCCTCGGGAGGTGGGGGAGCACGATGATCGAAAGTCGAGGACCTGTGGTCAGTTGTCTCGGTGCAGACCCTGGCTCTGTCACGGACTAGCTGGGAATATTGCTTACCTTCTCCGGCCCTCCGTTTCTGCATTTCTAAAATGGGGCTGTAATAACAGTAGCTGCTTCATAGGGTTGTAAGGATTATTTTTTTTTTTATGTATTTTTATTGATTTCAGAGAGGAAGGAAGAGGGAGATAGAAACATCAATGATGAGAATCATTGATCAGCTGCCTCCAGCACACCCCTTACCGGGGATCAAGCCCACAACCCGGGCATGTGCCCTTGACTGGAATTGAACCTGGAACACTTCAGTCTGCAGGCCGATGCTCTATCCACCTAGCCAAACCAGCGAGGGCTGTAAGGATTTATTAAACTAATTAATTCATGTAACTTTTTTTGCACAATGCCCGGACACAAACCGATAGCATTGGCTATTCATGTAGTATTTGTTATTATAATTTCAGCCTGCATGCCCCCTGCTGGTTTTGAAGAATACAACCAACATTTTTTTTTTTTAATCCTCATGGGAAAATTTTTTTCCATTGATGTTTAGAGAGAGTGGAAGGGAGGGAGGACCGGGTGGGGAAAAGAGAGAGATCCATGGGAGAGATCCACCAATTGGTTGCCTCCCTCACCTACCCTGACCAGGGCCAGGGATCAAACCACAACCTAAGTAAGTGCCCTTGACCTGGAATTGAACCCGTGACCCTTTCAGTCTGAGGGCCGACGTTCTAAGCCCTGAGAAAAACCGGCCAGGACTCAGTGAACATTTGTGCTTAGCAGTTTAACCCAAGTAAGAATGCTAGGGTCATTTTGGGGGTAGTCCGATCTGATGGAACGATCTCGTGTGTTTTGATCTCCCCGGATAAAATGTCAGTGCTCTGGAATGCTCTTCATGACATGACTTGGGAATAGGCAGGGTGCTGTGCAAGGCACCTTACTTCTTCCTCTGCTGTGCCCCTTTGCTGGCATTAGCCTCACCGCCCGTGGCCCCTGGGAGACCCTATCCTGGGGGTGACTGTGAGTAGCCTTCACCCTTTGGCGGCATCACGGCCTTTGGCGGTGTGTGACCCCGTTCAGCACGCCCAGCGCGTGCCTGTGGCAGGGCCCGTCCCCCACAGACAGGAATGTCCGCTTCGGTTCAGGAACCGGACGACGTGGCGGTACAGGCAGGGTCTACCATCCTCTCTTCTGTGGCTTCACCTCTGAGAGCAAGGACATCCCGCGCAATTTTCTGGCTGTTGCCATTCTCGCCGCTGTCTGCCTGTACCCCACGGGCAGTACTGTGAGAGCTTAGAGCAAGCCCGTGGGCAGCCCCTTAGAACGTGAATTGGATCTTTCCCGGGCCTCAGACTTCTCACATGTAACAGAAGCTTTTTTTTTTTTTTTTAATATATAAATATGTTTTTATTGATTTCAGAGAGAGGACGGGAGAGGGAGGGAGAGAGAGAGAGAGAAACATCAATGATGAGAGAGAATCATCGATGGACTGCTTCCTGCATGGCCCCTCCTGGGGATGGAGCCTGCATCCCGGACACGTGCTCCACCTCTCCTGGTTCGTGGTCGACACTCAAGCACTGAGCCACACTGCAGGGCACACCTAACATCTCCTGACCCAGAAAAGCCTTCGGCTGTCTGTCGTGCTGGATTTCTCATGTGTCCTCCGCTGAACTTTCTCCCCCAACTTCATGACCATCTCTGTGGATTAGGTCATTCCCACCGATGACTGTCTTCCGCTAGAAGGACAGGGTTTATCTGCCCACAGGTCGCAGGGCTTCAGACCTCAGGAGCTGGGCCCGGGTTCCTGCAGCTCCCGCTTCTCCTGGACCCTTCTTCCTGGGCCACGTCTTCAAATTCCCCCGCGTGGTTCTGGAGATGAGTTTGCAGGCTGAGAGGCCTCCGGTTGTCAGCAAGTAGCATTTTGATTGTTCTAATGTGTGTGTGTGTGTGTGTGTGTGTGTGTGTGTGTTTAATTGATTTGAGAGAGAGAGGAACATCCATCCGTCGTCTCCTGCAAGTGCCCAACCTGGGTACGCACCCTGACCCAGAATTGAACTGGCGACTTTTCCGTGCACTGGAGGACCCCCCCCCCCTCCCTCCACCCCACCCCCCACCCCCACTGAGCACAGCGGCCAGGGCAGCATTCTGATTGGCTTTTTCCAGCTCCCTCGCTCATAAACCCCTGCAGGTGGGTCATCCCTCTGCGGCAGAAGCTGCACCTGCTGGGTCAGCCTCCGTTTCCTGTACCTGCTCCCGACCGGTAGTGTCCATCTGCTTGAGCAGAAGCCTCCAGTCCAGGGTTCCGAACCAGCCCTGTCTTTCCGGGCGCCGGCAAGCTGGGGATATTGCTGGGGGTCTTGCTTCATCTCAATCCGGTCCCCCAAGGTTCCCGCCGGCACCTCTGCTGGTCCTTCCCGGGGCAGCAGCTGCGATCCCCGTGGCCTGCGGCCCGTGACCCTCCAGCCCTCCCCCAGCCCCGCCTCGGGCTGCACTGTCTGTCCTACCAGCTCCTGGTGCTCCAGCCTATTTCTCTTATCGCTGCCTGATGGACTGTGAAGATTGGCAGCACTTCAGCCAATCGAAGCTGGTCATCGGGTGAGAGGCAGCGATTTCGTCCAATCGCGTCCCTCCAACAACTAGCAGTTCGCCCAATCGCAAGGTGACGTAGCCAATGATGCTTCTGGAAGAAACAAGGAAGGTGGGGAAAAGATAAGGGGTGTGGCCACAGGCCCCATCTTCCGTGGGGGTGGGGGGCAATGTAGAGCTTCTGGGCATGCGTGAGGGAGTCTGCGGTTTTTAGGGCAGTGGTACCTATGTGGGTGTCCATTCTTTGCATACACAGTATCTTTTAAAACTACTTGTCCACGCGGTGAGAGCCAGCTCAATCAAAACTAAAATATCTCGCTGAAACCGGTTTGGCTCAGTGGATGGAGCG
The DNA here is from genome assembly GCA_026230045.1 of Corynorhinus townsendii. Lineage (NCBI taxonomy): Eukaryota > Metazoa > Chordata > Mammalia > Chiroptera > Vespertilionidae > Corynorhinus > Corynorhinus townsendii. The sequence goes on from JAPDVU010000005.1 coordinate 174,233,750, forward strand.
TCGGCCTGCGGGCTAAGTGGTCCCAGGTTCGATTCTGGTCAAGGGCATGTACCTGTGTTGTGGGCGCATCCCCAGTGGGGGGCGTGCAGGAGGCAGCTGTTCGATGTTTCTCATTGATGTTTCTGACTCTCTCTCCCTTGCTCTCTGTAAAAAATCAATAAAATATATATAAAAAAAACTTAAAATATCCCACACTGATCCACTTTTACAAGCACTGCAGGTGACACCTTCTATTTATGTTTATTTGTTAAAAGAAGAGCATATTAAATTTTACTAATTTAATTTGTATTTAATATACCGATTTATCCTCAGTTGAGGGAAGGCGCCAGGGTCAATCTGCATAAAACATACATATTAGTTAATTTTAATATTGCTCTGAGTTTTTTTTCAAAAGGAGAAGCATAAATAGAAGGATACTATTTCCCTCTCACATCCCAACCCCCAGTTTGCATCCTCCCCAGGGTACCAACCCTTCTCTTTGGAGATTCTGCCCTACAATTATTCCTTCTGTTGTCTGTAGAGAAGCAGGAGTGGGGGCAAATATACCTGTAGACTCTGGAGACAGACTGCCTGGGTTTGAGTTCTGTCTCTGCCGTGTACTTGCTGAGTGATCTCAGCCAAGTCACTTAACCTCTCTGTGCAATTTCCTTGGCTTTAAAATAAGGGTATTAACAGTATCTCTTTCATCGGGTTTTGTGAAAGTGCTTAGAAAAATCCTAGCCCAACTTAGCACTGAATGATGATGACGTTGGGTGTGTGGCTCCCTAGTATTATGTGTCCTTACTTCTTTTCATTGGCAGGCTTTGAGTGGAAAAGTTAGGGTTCCACATTGGTTCGCCAAGCACGAATCTTTCCCCTCATGAAATTTACTTAAGCTTTCTGAGCCCCAGTTTCCTCCTCTGCAAACGAGAGCCGACGTGAGGGTGAAGTGACCCCCTGCCTGTAACTTACTTAGTAGGGTGCCTGACATTAGGAGGTGCTCAGTAGATAAAAGCCTGTGACTGCATTCAGCAATCCCCACTTCCTTGTCCTCCAGGGCACACCGCTAGACTACAATTCCCAGCCTCCCCTGCAGCTAGGCAGGGACACCAGTGGTGGCCAATGGAATGTGGGCAGGAGTGATGACCGCATTCCAGGCCCCCCTTCCTGCCAGCTTCCTTGCCTGTACAGCTGGCAGTGATAGTGGACCCAGAGATGGGAGGTTCCTGGATCCCTGCAACACTGCTTAGAACAGAGCCACTCAACCAGAAAAACCCTCTTGGGAGGGGAATAAAAAAGAAACTTCTATTGCGATGCATCACCGAGATGCTGGGGTTGTTTGTCGCAGCTGTCAGCCAACCTAACACATCACCACGTCTATTATTACTGAACATCTTTACTTACTTAGTTTTTATCCCTTGACACTTTGGGCTCGGTTGGCACAGACTAATCGTACCTTTCAAGGGTGTGTTGTTTGTGATGGCATTTCAAGCCGCTCTTTACGCTCTGCGTCTTTGGTGTGCCCTCCCACCAGCCCTCCGTCCCCCAGCCACAGAGCCCAGCTCCTCCTGCAAATGCCCATGGAAGGCGGCTTCGTGTCCCCACTGTTTCCTGCTTCATCGCATTCCTATCCCACTTGCTTTTCCCCTCTCCTCTCTTTTCTATGGGTTCCTTTGTTCACTCATTCACTCATTGTTTCAGCAAATATTTATTGAGCTCCTACTCGGCGCTAGGCATTACGTGAGACTCGGGACATAGCAGGAGACATGCAGACACCACCCCCGGTCCCGAGTCTAATGGGAAGTAAGATAGTCTAACTGCCCACAACATCTGTAAGCATCATCTCTGCCTGAAGCCGTGCCATCCTGGCCCTGGTGTTGAATGAGTGATCAGGATAAGAAGACTTGTGCTATGGCAATTGGGAGGTGGGCACCAATAGAGAAGGGTTCTTTTTTAAAAAAAAAAAATTTATTGCTTTTTAAAGAGAAAGGGGGAGAGAGAGAGAGAGAGAGAAACATCGATCAGCTGCCTCCTGCAAGCCCTGCACCGGGGATGGAGCCCATAACCTGGGCATGTGCCTTGACTGGGAATTGAACCACCAACCTTTTGGTGCCCAGGACAAAGCCCAACCAACTGAGCTACCTGGCCAGTGGGAGAAGGATTCTTAAAGGAGGCGAGCTGAGGGCTGAGTAGGATTCACCCAGGCAGAGGGTGTTGTGGGGGGCTGGTGGGGGTATTCCAGCCAGAGGGAACAGGTGGTTCCAAGCCTGGCGGTGAGAGAAAGCTGTGACCCTGGAAAGGGGGGAGGTGAGAGATGAGGCTGGAGAGGGCAGGAGGGGCCAGATCTTCTTCCAGAACAGCGGGCAGCTCGGCCTGAGGCATCAGCAAAGACCTGGCGAGATTGGCAGCTGGCACTTCACTGGTTAATTCCCCCCCTGAAAAGGATGGAAGAATCAAGGGGAGTAATGAGCACCTGGGAAAGCTGCTGCTTGCTGCTCCGACCTGCGGGGACACAGCCCAGGGAAGCCTGGTTGTCTCGGTATTCTCGCTGCATTTTAGATTCTACGCCTGAGCCCTGCTGGTGTGTGGTGCCCCGGCCCGCTCTCGTTTGTCTCTGTCCCTCCATGGGGATGATGAAAACCTGGACTCCCAAGCCTTGTGAGAAGTGGCTTGCCAGGATCACAGCTGTCATCCTTCATATACCCTCTTTCGACAAGGTACAAAATTTCCTTTAATTGTTTTTCCCTCCTTTTTTTTTTCTTTTTCTTGGTCATCAAACCTTTGACATCAAACAGAGTCCGTATGGCAGAGTGGTTTGAAGTCACACAAAACTGTTTGACTCCTGGATCTGGTTGTCACTAGTCCGGGCCACTTCCTTATCCTCTCCGAGCCGTGCTTTTCCTGTCTGTAAAATGGGGGTGCTAGATTCCATGAGACGATGTCTACCACATGTTCAGCACAAAGCCTGGAGCGTAGTATGCCTGGTCAGTGGGAGACGTTATTCCAGGTTCAACGAATGTTTATTGAGCACCTACTGTGAGTCACGTGCTCAGTAAATAACTCTCAGTGAGCCTGCTTCTGGGCGAGCTTACTCGTTCTGCTTTCAAATAGCCATAAGGGAATCAAGCTTCGTTTTCCAAGCGTGGACCGCAGACCCCTGGCAGGGAGGGAGTGGGTGGATGGGGGAGGTCCCCCAGGTCCTCTCAGGGACCTGCAAGGGTCTCAACCGTTTTCCTAACAGCACTAAGACATGATTCTCCTTCTCCACTGGGTGGACATTTGTACGGATCGTGCAGAAGCAGTGGTGGGTGAAACGGCTGGACCGTGCATCAAGGCAGGGCCTCCAAACTGGACGAGGGCCGGTGCCTCTTATGGCCATGCTCGTGCAGAAAAAGCTAAACGCAGGTCTACCTTAGAACGCCTCTGATGAAGCAGCAATGAGCATTTTATCAAATCTCCGCCCTGGAGGACATACCTTGTTAGTATCTTGTCTGATAAAATGGCAAGAATGCAACAGGCACTTTCTGAGGCAACCAAGAGGGCGTCTCCAAGAATAGCACTTGTGCACTGGAGCTGCCAGCTGAACGAGCGAGCGAGCTGCGTGTGGCGGGGCCAGGTTTTCAGGCACAACAAACTCCGGTTATTTAGCTGGGAGGACCAAGCAGATCAGCCATCCGCCTGCCGGCCTCGTGGTGGGGAGCTAGACCCAGCGCTGACCCCGAGCCTCCTCGGGTGCCAGGGGAAAGAGCCCTTGACTTCACACCCTTGTCTCCCCGGGAGCTTAGATGAGTGTGCTTTTTTGGAAAAAGGCAGATAGCTCTGGCCGGTTTGGCTCAGTGCACAGAGCGTTGGCCTGCAGACTGTAGGATCGTAGGTTCGATTCTGGTCAAGGGCACGTACCTCGATCTCCTGCCCTGGTCCCCTACCCTGGTCAGGGTGTGTGGAGGAGGCAATCAATCGGTGTGTCTCTCTCACATCGATGTTTCTCTCTCTGTCTCCTTTCCACTGTCTCTAAATATCAATGGAAAAATAAATCCTCAGGTGACGATTAACAAAAAAAGAAAGAAAAAAGCAAATAGAAAGTGGTATATCTTCCTCCTTAAAATTTAAATATCACCTGGAATGTTAGAAATCTAAATGATATGTGAACAAATGATGTTAATATCACTGACCAAGACCCCAGCAAAAGCATTGTTCAAAATTAGATTATTTTTTTGTTGTGGTAAAATAGACATAACATAAAACTTACCATTTTAACAAATTTTTGAAAAAAAAGTAGTGATTTGAGAGAGAGAAAGAGAGAGAGAGAGAGAGAGACATTGATGTGTTGTTCCATTGATGTGTGCAGACATTCGTTGCTTCTCATATGTGCTCCGATGGGAGATGGAACCACAACCTTGGCGTATCGAGATAGGCTTAACCAACTGAGGGCCAGGGTCCCCTTTTCACTCCTTTGAAAGTGTGACATTAGTACATGCACAGTGTTGTACAATCATGGCCTCTGCCTAGTTCCAGAATGATTTCATCATCCCGTAAGGAAATCCCATATCCATTAAACAGACTCCCCCTCCCCGCTCCCAGCCCCTGGCAGACACTGGTCTGCTCTGCCTATTCTGGACATTCCGTGCAAATGGAATCAGACAACATATGGCCTTTTGTATCTGGCTTCTCTCAGCATAATGATTTCAAGGTCCATCCATGCTGTAACGTGTAACAGAACTTCATTCCTTAAAGCACAGCCTAGAGAATATAGCCAATGATCGTGGGATAACTATATTACAGGCGGGAACTGGAAATGTCAGGGGAACACTTTGCAGAGTATATGATGGTCTAACCACTATGCTGTACGCCTGAAACTAACACAAAATAACATTGAATGTCAACTGTAATTGAAAAATAAACATTTAAAAATGGTTAAAAAAAAAAAAAAGAAGAACCTCATTCCTTTTAGTGGCTGAATGAGGTATTACAAACACTGCAGGATGGAGGGTTAGAAACACATTCTGTTTATCCCTCCTCAGTGGTGGACATGTGGGCTGTCTCCCCCTCTTGGCTGCTGTGAATGCTGCTGCTCTGAGCATTCACGTGTAAGGTTTTGTTTGGGCATCTGCTTTCAGTTCTTTTAGGTGCAAACCTACGAGTGGAATTGCTGGGTCATACGGTGATTCTATGCTTAACTTTTTGAGAGACCACTAAACTATTTCCCACAGCAGCTGCACCCTTCTGCACTCCCACCAGCAATGTACAAGGCTCCTAACGCCTCTCCACCCTTACCAACACCTGTTGTCATTTTTCTATTCCAGCCATCCTAGTGAGAATAAAGTTGTATTTCACTGTGTTTTTAAAATATATATATTTTCTATTGATCTCAAAGAGGGAGAGGGAGAGAGAAACATCAATAATGAGAATCATTGATTGGCTGCCCCACCCCCCACCCCCCATACTGGGGATCGAGTCCGCAACCTGGGCATGTGCCCTTGACCAGAATCGAACCCGGGACCCTTCAGTCCTCAGGCTGAGGCTCTATCCATTAAGCCACACCGGCCAGGGCTCTCACTGTGGTTTTGACGGGCATTTCCCTGATGGCTAATGATGGTGAGCATCTTTCCATGTGCTTGGCGGCCATGTGTGTTCCTTCTTTGGGGAAATGTCTAGTTAACTCCTTTGTCCGCTTTTTCTTGGGTTGTCTGTCTTGTTTGCGGTTGACTCGTGAGAGTTCTTTATATATTCTGGGTGCTAGACCTGATCAGACATAGGGTTTGCAATTGTTTTCTCCTATTCTGTGGGTTGTCTTATCACTTTCTAGATATTGAGATATTTCTTTTTTTAAAATATATTTTTGTTGATTTCAGAGATGAAGGGAGAGGGCGAGAGAAACATCCATGATGAAAGAGAATCACGCCCCTACTGGGGATCGAGCCCACAACCTGGGCATGTGTCCTGACTGGGAATCGAACCCTGACCTCCTGGTTCATAGGTTGACGCTCAACCACTGAGCTACGCCAGGCGAGCAAGATGTTTTGCTTCGTCAGGACCTAAAGGTCTGAGATACTTACTGGCCACAGAGGTAGGACCAGATTCCTAAACTCTCCTGCCAATGACCCTCCTCATCCCACCTGCGCCTCCTCACAGGTGAGTCCCGTCAGAGGGTGTGGCTTCCGGGGTCCCTCTTGAGGGAGACTCTTGAAGTGCTCATCGGGAAGGAGGACCTTGACTCAGAGATGCTGCCCTTGGCAAGAAAGGGAGCGGGTAGGATGGCCTCCCCAACTTCCAATATTTTTTGCTACCTTTTCTTAGCCGAAATTGCCAAGTTTTACATCTTGCCCTCTCTCTCCCTCTCTCTCTCTCTCTCTCTCTCTCTATATATATATATATATATATATTGATTTCAGAGAGGAAGGGAGAGAGAGGCAGAAACGTCAATGATGAGAGAGAATCATTGATCGGCTGCCTCCTGCACGCCCCCACACTGGGGATCCAGCTGCCACACCTGGACGTGTGCCCTGACTGGGAATTGAACCTTGACTTCCTGGTTCATAGGTCAACGCTCAACCACTGAGCCAACGTGGCTGGGCATCTCACTCTTCTTTTACTCCCCAGTCCAGCTGTCCCTCCTCCCCACCCTGGGTCTTTCCCTTGGTGGAAAATGGAGCTCGAGTTCAAATCACTAAGAATCGTGTGTGCTGGGGAAAGAAACTGCCATACTCCCTGCCCGGGGCAGGCGCTGCCTTTAGCTCCTGTGTCAGTTGTTGAAGCTCGGGTGCTGCGCCCCAAACCCTGGTGTGAGCGCCAGAGTCTGCTCAGGGCCCCTGCTGCCTGTTCACACCCAAGTATTGTATTTTTAGCTGCAGGCTCCCACCCTCCTGGAATGCACATTCCCTGGGACGGGGCCACCAGCCAGCCTGCGGGGCCCCCCCAGGCCCAAACACGCCTTGGTCCAAGCTGGTCCCTCCATCCAGACTGCTCTTCCTCAGTCTCTTCTGATCACACGCTCCACTCTGCCTCCAAAGCCTGGTGGCAATGGCACAGGCACCCAGAGGCGCCACCTCTCCCCAGCGGGTGCCACCTCTCCCCAGCGGGTGCCACCTCTCCCCAGCTGGAACCAACGTCTCCCGGGGCTCTTCTTTGCCCCGCCCCCCGGTTAATACGACCACATCTTCTGAGATGAAATGGGGACTCACTCCCCTCTCATTAGCACAGTTGCACAGTGGAGAACAGGTGCAGAGAGCAGGAAAGCAGGCCCGTCCCAAGAATCCTGGGCCGTGTGATCACTACCCGCCGTGTAGGCCTCACACTCCTGGATCCTATTGCAAGTGAGCTGTGGGCACGTCACCCACTGTCCTCAGCAGGAGGGAGCAGGGCACCAGGCCGGCACCTGAAAGTGCTCAATAAATGCAACTGGTACTGAGGGAGGGATGAAGGAAGTCCAGCAAAATCTCAGGATCTCCAGGCAATGAAAGCGCGGAAGCTTTGGGGGCCAGGGCTGGACATGGTACCAGCAGGAGTCAAATTCCTTCCCTGAGTCCCAAGATTCTCTCTCCCTTTATCTGTTTTCTCTTTCATCCTGGAACCTCTCATTAACCTATTACGTGCCACAGATTGTGTGGAACTGGGGAATTAAAAAGGAAGGATTCAGCACTAGCCGGTTTGGTTCAGTGGTTAGAGCATTGGCCCGCAGACTGAAGGGTCCTGGGTTTGATTCTGGTCAAGGGCCCGTACCTCGGTTGCTGGCTTGATCCCCAGTAGGGGGCGTGCAGGAGGCAGCCCATCGAAGTTTCTCTCTCATTGATGTTTCTCTCTCTCCCTCTCCCTCCCTCTTTCTCTAAAATCAATAAAAAAAAATCTATATATCTAGCTAGCTACATATTTTAAAAGAATGATTCAGTGCATCTGGGTGAGGCCTTGTCTTTAGCGGACAGGGGAAGACTGGGACTGTGATAGTGAGTGTCGGGGTGTGGCGTGGCGTGACGGGACTTAGGTGACAAGAAGCCTGGGTAAAGGAAAGAGAACGAAGAGAGAGCACAAGGAGGCAACTTCCTAGGTGAGTTTGTTTTTCTAAAGCTGGTCAGCGGCAGGCTTTCCACATTCCACGTGAAACCAACGCAAAGGAGATCCATCACTAGCTCTACCGTTGTTTTAACAAGGAAATCAGGGGTAAAGAAAGACAGTTATGCCCTAGCCTCCTGGTCGGCAAACTGTGGCTCGCGAGCCACACGCGGCTCTTGGGCCCCTTGAGTGCGGCTCTTCCACAAAATACCACGGCCTGGGCGAGTCTATTTTGAAGAAGTGGCGTGAGAAGAAGTTGAAGTTTGAAAAAATGTGGCTCTCCAAAGAACTTTCCATCGTTGTCCTGTGGATATTTGGCTCTGTTGATTTATGAGTTTGCCGACCACGGGCCTAGCCGGGTCAGCTCAGTGGATAGAGTGTCAGCCTGAGGGCTCAAGGGCACATACCTCGGTTGCAGGTTCAATCCCTGGCTCCGGTCAGGACTTAGGAGGGAGGCAACCAGTTGATGTGTCTCACGTCAACGTCTCTCTCTCTGTCTCTCCCCTCCCTTCCACTCTCTCTAAAAATCAATGGAAAAATATCCTCCGTGAGTATTAACAACAACAAAAAAAAAAGGAAAAGAAATACAGTTATAAGCATTTTACAAAAACATTAAGTTTCAATGATCACATTTTGGGGGGGAAAGCATGTTTCTATAAAATCGGCATGAGGCGGAGAGGGATGGGTGGGATTCCCCTTCTGGCTCAGTTTGGGAGTCTGAAAAGCTTTCTCCACCCATCAGCAGAGCTGCAAGTTTCCTCATATTTAAGAGGGAAAAAGTGACAACAAAATCAACGCTTGCTCATTGGCTCACGCCGACTCTCCCCGGCTTTGGACGGCGTGGTCCCCTCATTCCTCACATTCCTTCCGCGTCCAGCTCTGGAGAGGAGCTGTTTCCTGGGGTCTCGTCTCCTTGGATGTCTCCCACACTCGTGGAGAGTCTCTTGGGACTACATAACCTCCAGATCCAGCACCCATGCTCTGCTCTCTCCTTCCCCCTTCCTCCCTCTGTGATCTCGGTGTCCTCATTCTGGGATGCTTTGGAGGGGGGCCTTCAGACCCTGGAGAGCCAGCCCTGGCTGACAGCCTCAGACCACAATCGAAGGCCCCCCCCCCCCCCCCCCCCCCCCGGGCATCCTGGCCCTGCCTCTCTCTAGGAAAGGCTCAAACCTCTGAGGCTGTCAAATCCTTGCTCCACCACCCAGGTCCTATGTGACCTTCTGACCTCAACGTCCTCATCCACTGAGTGAGGACAGTAACAACCATCTCCCACGCGTGCAGTTACCTCTGTAAAGAGCTGAGCACGCTGCCCGGAAGAGGTGCTCAGTAAGAGGCCCCTGTCGTGGCTGTCACCCCACTGAAGTGCAGGAAGAAAAAGGATGTCCTGAGCCCGGGACAAAAACCCTAGGGTTTTGGGGTGCAACTGGGGCACCTGCTGTTATTTCACTCCCAGGGCCTAGCAGCCCTTGCTGTCCCCAGAGGAGCAGAGCGCTGGCTGACCCGGCTCCCCTGCCTCTGTTATCCGTCCTCCCGTCTCCCAGAGCACCAGGGTGTGCGGGCCTTTCTCACGTTCCCTCTTGCCACAGAAAGTGAGCGAGTCCCAGGGTCCTTACCGCACAGCCGGGAGGGTCAAGGGCCAGACACTCTTTCCTCCATGCAACAAACCAACCAACATGCATGGAGGGCCTGGCGCGTGCCAGGCAGTGTGCTCGGCTGCCCCTAACGCGGTTACCGAGGCTGAAGCAGGTTAGCCAGCCTCCCAGCTCGAGCTGTGTGGCTTGGGCAAGTGACTTGACCTCTCAGTCTCCATTTTCTCAAAGGTTGCAACGAAATGAGACAGGCCACTCCAGGCCACTCCGCAGGGTGCACGGGCAAGTGATGACTTGCTCCAGCAACCTTCCGTTTTGTTCTTGCCGCCTTCTTTTAAAAAAAGTTTTTTTTAATTGATTTCTGAGAGGAAAGAAGAGGGAGAGAGAGACACATCAATGATGAGAGAGCATTCATCAGCTGCCTCCTGCACGCCCCCTACTGGGGATCGAGCCCGGAACCGGGCATGTGTTCTGACCTGGAATCCAACCCTGACCTCCTGGTTCACAGGTCCACGCCCAACCATTGAGCCACACCGGCCGGGCTCTTTGTCTTTGCCTTTTCAGATTACCGTGCTAGTTGCCAATTTATCTAGAATAGGAAGCCAGACCCCAGGTAGCTCTCCGGGCCTCCGACCGACCCCTGACGGCCAAGGCGACAGAGCGGAGCGCCCTCCCAGCCCTTTTGTTTGGCTGTCACACCGACACGCACGCTCCGAGGAGGACGGGCCTGATGTTTCCCTCGCTCGGAGGGGACGGAGCACCCACAGTGCGTGCAACCACCTTGCTTCGGACTGAGCAGTGCAGCATCTGTTTCCTTCCGCGCAGAATCCGGGCGGGTCTGTCGGGGGCGCTGCGGTTCGGAGGGGGGAGGGGCGGAGATCCGGGCTCTCGCCCCCCTGCCCCCCACCCCCCGCCGGCCCCCCGCCCCGGCTCCCCCGCTTCCGGCCCGCCCCTCCCCCTCCCCTTCCCGGCCTCTGCCCCCCTCGCTCCGCGCGCCCCTTCCCGAAGCCCCAGCGCCCTTCTCCCGCCTCCCTCCCCTCGCCTCCCGAACCCCTCCACTTGCAGGGGCCCCCCTTGACCCTCCCAGCCCCTCCTCTCGCCCCCTCCCCTCGGCTCCGGCCCCCGCCCTCAACCCCCGCCCAGGACCCCAGCCCCTCAGGCCGGGGGGCGCCGGCGATCCCGGGGGGCGCGGCAGGGGGCGCTGCGCGGGCGGCGGCGGCGGGCGGGGGAGCGGGGGAGGCGGGGGCGGGGGCGGCGGGGGGCGGGGAGCGGAGCGCGAGAGGGAGAGGGAGAGGGAGAGGGAGGCGGCGGCGAGACACAGGCTCGGAGGCTCCAGCGAGCGACGAGCGAGCGGGAGGGAGGGAGCGAGGGAGCGAGGGAGCAGGCACCGCGCCGCCGCCGCGCCATCCGCCGCCATCCCGCCGCTTCCGCGCCCGATCGCCGCCCGACCGCCATCGCCCGGCCCCGTCGCGCCCGCGGAACCAGACCAGGTGGGCCCGGGGCGGGCGCGGGGCCGGGGCGGCGGCGGCGCTAAGATGGAGGCGCGGCCCGGCTTTGTCTCGGCGGCGCTGACTGACAGCGGGGCCCGGGCCCGGCGACCTTTGTCCGCGAGCGCGCGGGCCTCGGCCCGCCCCGCGCTGTCGCCGTTGGGCCGCCGGCGGGGCCGGGGCTGCGGGCGGAGGCCGGGCCTGGGCGGGCGCCGGGCCCTCGCCATTGTTGTGGCGGCGCCGCGCGGCCTGGGCTTGGCGGCGGGTCGGAGGCCGGGAGACCGGGCCCGGGCGCCGCGCGGCGGGGTCCCCGGGGTCGGGGCCGGTGTGCGGGGCGGCCCGGGGTCCGGCGGCCGAGAAGGCCGTGTGGTCCGGGGACGTCGGGCGGCTCTCCGGCCCCCACCCCACCCGCCGAGGTGGGGTTCGGGGGGGCGGGCGGCCCTCTGGGCCGAGGGCCGGGGGCGGCGGCCGCTGGGCGGTTTCGGGGCGCGGGGTCGGCCGTCCCCCCGAGTGTCACCGCGGTTGGTGGCCGGGGCTGCTGGCCTGTGTGCGGGGTCACCGCCGCCGACGCGGCTGGAGTGCGGGCACAAGGGGTCATTGGGAAAAGGCTGCGCCTCGGCCGCCGAGATGTTGACTAATAAACAGGATGTCGCTGCTCGGGGTCTGCCAGGCGGCTCTGCGCTGGGTTTCCTCCCTGCCCTCCCCTCCCCCTCCCCTCCTCTCCCCTGCCCTCCCCCTCCCCCTCCCCTGCCCTCCCCCTCCCCTCCTCTCCCCTGCCCTCCCCCTCCCCCTCCCCTGCCCTCCCCTCCTCTCCCCTCCTCTCCCCTGCCCTCCTTGCCCTCCCGGGCGAGGAGCGGCGGCTGGAAACCGAGGGCCGCAGGAGCGGACCTGCCCGCAGCGCCGGGAGGCCCCTTCTTTCTCGCTCGCTCTTTGTAAATACCGTGGGAGGTCCGAGCCCGCCTTGCGGCTGGAGGCTGGAGGAGGAGGAGGTGTTTTTCCAGGGAAGGGTCCGCCCGAAGGAGTGGGCGCGGGGGGCTGGGAGGCGCCCTGAGTGTGTCATTTGCTTCAGTGGCTGCCTGGGAGAAACCTTTGGAAGCCTTGGGTTTACAGGATCGCTCACCGAGCCTGCGATTTTCGTTTTCCTTCAGGGTTTTACGAGCGTTTTTATGTGGCTTTATGCGTGACCATCCAGTTGGGTTTCTGTAACCATCCACTCGCAGCCCTAGCAGGCTTTCTCCACAGCCATTTAGGCTTGTCTGTGCACGGCGCTGTGGTGTCAGGTGGGACTGGGGAGGCCCAGGTTCTGGGGTGCCAATCCTCCTCTGTCAGGGAACTCGGGGGTGTGCTCTCAGTCGTCAGTGAGGTACGGAGGGACATTGCATTCTCCACCTCGGAGGGTCTGGTGGGGAAGATGGTGAAGGGCCTGGCACGCAGTTGGGGTTCAGCCGTTGTTCCTCCTCCGCTGTGTGTATGATGGCCATCAAGTCCCAGGATGGAAGTTAGCCCCCTGAGGTGCCGTCCACAGGGCCCAGCCGCCCTGCAGCCACAGGTGCTGGGCTGAGGCCTGGTCAAGGGAGAAGGCATTTGGGGCACAAAATAGCAATGGCCACTTGATGATTCAGTGCTGGGCCTCTGTGGGGAGGCCAGGACGGGGAATGGCACTGGGGAGCCCTCAAGAAGGAACTAGGTAGACCGGGGTGATGTGGTCCTAGGTCCCTGTGTGGGGGTGGGGGTGGGGGTGGGGGGCATGGGGGGGGCTGTCCCTTCTGAGCTGTTGTCACCCTTGGGTTTAAGGCAGAGCTGGAAGAGAACAAGGAACCCAGGACAACAAGCAGAGACCCAGGGGCTCTGCCTTGGAGGGTGACTGCTTTCCTCGGGGAGTGGCGGAGGCTCATTGGGGACCCTCTGCTTGTTTGGGGAAGGCTGTCTCTTGGAGCCTGGATTCTGGGCCGCATTGGGTCAGCTCCTGCCTCTGTAAAATGGGGATAATTAGGCCTCGTCGTAATGAATCTGCTGGGGCTCTCGGGAGCCTCTCATCCTATTTGTGGCAAAGCGCTTCTATCCATAGGGGTGATGAAAATGTTTGTTGTGTTTGTGGTTACCTAGTTTTCCGGTTCTTTTTCCCCCTCACTCCTGGTCTTTTTCTCCACTTCTCGTTGGCCCTTGTGACTTTCCCACCCCGAATCCTGGCCCCGTCTAATGTTTGGCTGTGATGACCATTCCCCGGCCTGGAAGCCCCGAATGGCTTAGGAGAGCGATACTGCCCATCCAGACGTGGGTGCCTGCTGTTTACTGGAGGCCCTAGGAAGGACTGATAGGGGGGACTGACCCCAGTCTTGGCTGCAGGTGAAGGTTGAGACCCGGCTACCCCTGGGCCAAACCTGTAGCTTGTTTGTAAATGGGACTGCTTGGGTTCCAGTGGTTCTGCAGACGGATGGGAAATTTGTGTTGGTGCTTTTGGCATTCCCACAGCATCTTGGTTTTGTCCAGGCGTTGTTGTTTTTAATGTCCTGTAACCCCCTTCAGGCCCCTGGCTGGCTGTGGGGCTGAAGAAGTGGCAGCAGGGTCATGTCCACCCCTTCCTGCCTCTTCTGTCTGCTTTCCTTCGGCCCAGTCAGGGCTGGCTGTGGGCTGTTGGTGAGGGAAGGAGATGGACCAGCTGTCGCTCCCAGCAAGCTTTGGACTACCTGGGAATTGGGAATGCACTGTGGAGGAGGGGGAGGGGGGGACCAGACGGACCTTGTCTGCGCTTTGTGGGGGCCAACCACCTCCTACAGCTCCCAGGCTCCTTCAGGCCCAAATGGGTAAAGAAAAAGCCTGGAGAAGGAAGAGCCAGAAAACCCTGGGAGAGTGGAATTTCAGGAATGGCAAGTCAGAGCTAATTCCAGCTCCGTCTGGGGCCTGGGGCCTGGGGCCTGGGGCCTGGCTGATATAGTTTGTTTTGTTTTGTTGGGTTTTTTTGGTGATGCCTTTTGGTTCGCCTGTTCACACCACCACCTTTTAAAATCTCAGTCCTCTTTTTTCCTGAAGGGTTAATTTATTGTACTTTTGAGTTTTTTTTTTTTTTTTTTGCACCTTGCACAAAGTACTGACTCATGTTGCTAATGACTGTGTGCTGGATATATGTCTCCTTACTCTACCGTTTAAGATTGATCATTTCTATATTGGTTTCTATTTCAAACCGTAATAGGCCACGTGGGCCAGAACATGTGTTTCTAAATTTGATAATGAGGCTTCTCTACTGTCAAAAGTACGGATCTTGTTATGGGTGGGCAGGCATTAAACAGGGCCCATCTATATTGGATTTTTGAGCTGTGTATTTCCCTCTGAAAAAGGGAGTTTTCCTGAGACGTGTGTAGCCTTAGGAACCTTGGTTCTGTCCTTGTGGACCAGAAGCTAAGGCATTGCCTGCAGTGCTGGAGGTCAGACAGAGGTGAGCTTGCTGGTGAAGCAAAACCCTCACGACTCGCTTTTAGGTTCGAAAGGTGCCATCTGGGCCTGACCGCCACCTCCTTACCTGGGAGCTCGAAGCCTGGGCTTTGCTGCCCGTGGTATCCCTCACCCGTCTGTGGTGGCACCTGGGAGGTGCCTGCTCCCGAGGGACGGGAGCCAGAAGCCCTGGTTGAGTGTTGTCCACTGGACTTGTGGCTTTGCCTGTGGCCGGAGCCAGGGGCTGGGGTGCTCCGGGCAGCCTTGGTTTGTAAGGCGCCGCGTGCAGCACGGGGTGTCTGAGGGCAGGATGAAGTCTGGGTTGCTGGCCCTCCCGCACATGCTCACTGCTTCCTCCCGCTCCGGGGCAGCGGGCTCGGCAGCTCTGCTCTGGACCCCCTCCCGCCTGCCAAGGGAACCAACAGCCTTTCCTCTCGGTGGTGTTGCTTTTTAATTCGCTGTCGTGCAGCAGATACTCCTTGACCATCTATTATTTGCCAGGCATTTTGCAAGGCCTTTTAATTACATTTCCCCCCATTTGTAAAAGTAACATTTTCACTGGGAAAAAAAATCATCAAAATACTGCAAAGAATAAAGACGAGAATAACAATACAAACCACCTGTAAACCTCACCATACAGTAAGGATTGGTGTATTTCCTTTGATTACGTGCTGGGTTTTTCAAAATTAGAAAAAAACACTATATACACGATTGACAGTATATAGTTCCTCTTAATGTTATAATGTATTTCCCTAAATGATTGAAAGGTGGTTGGTAATAATTGCATACTTGCCGTGATAAGGACGTGACGTGATTTATTTCACCCTCTGTTGTTAGACAGTGAGACTGCTCCCATTTCCCTTCTTAGAAACAAAGCCTGAGGACGCATCCTTGCCTGTGAGCCTCGGTGCGGGCTGCTGGTTGTTCCCACCGTGGCGTTCCTGGCGGAGCGCGGTGGCCCCTCAGCTCTGGCTCAGGACCCGCTCCTCTGCCAGCCCTGCCACTCCCTCAACCTCGTGCACAGCTGGCTTCCCTCACGGCCGCTAAGTTCTGGTCTCCGTCCTGGCGGAGCCCTTGGGTGATGTGAGTCTGGCCAAGTGCATTGACTTAAACGTTTATTGTTCTGGGGACACAGATGTGGACGCCCCACTTGTGCTCCTCGGGAGCTCATGATCCAGTGGGGGGGGGGGGAAGGCAGGTGCCTCCTTAAAGAGGCCTGTGGGACCCCTCAACCTGGGAACCCCTCACCCTAACTTTGTCATCACCGTCCTGTGATTCTTCCCTAGCCCCTGTAGCTTTTCTTTATAGCTCTTTTCACGTTAGTTTTTTTTTTAAACATTTAATCACCTTTATTTATTTATTTTTTGTTTGTTTTTGTTAATCCTCGCCCAAGGATATTTTTCCATTGATTTTTAGAGAGTGGAAGAGAGAGGGAAAGGCAGAGAGAAACATCGATGTGGGAGAAACACATGGATTGGTTGCCTCCTGCAGGAGGCCTGACCAGGGTCCCAGGCCGGGGAGGAGCCTGCAACCAAGGCACATGCCCTGGGACCCTTTGTTCCGCAGGCCGGTGCTCTATCCACTGAGCCACACGGGCTAGGGCTGCAGTTTTTTTTAAAACGATTATTTTATTGTGCTAAAAGATACATAACAAAAGCTAACGTTTTAACCGTGTTTAAGTGTACAATCCAATGGCGTTAGTACATTCACATTGTGCAACCACCATCATTCTCTAGCCCTTTGTCATCTTCCCAAAGGGAAGCTCTATCTCCATTAAGAGCTAGCTCCATCCCCCGCCCCTCCCCCAGCCCCTGGCCACCACCTTCCGCTCTGTCTGTGTGAGGTTGACTACTCTGGGTATCTCCTGTCAGTGGTACCATCCAGTATTTGTCCTGTGACTGCCTTATTTCACTCAGCATTAGTTTCTCACGATTTATCCAATTTGTGGCACAGCAGAATTCCATTCCTTTTTAAGGCTGAACAATGTTTCATTATTTTATTTATCCACATCTCTCTATCATAATAAAAGTGTAACATGCTAATTAGACCAGACGGCCTTCCAGGATGAAGGGAGGGATCCAGGCAGCCGCTGCAGCGGCGAAGGCCTACTCTTGCACCGGGCCTCTGGTATATACATAAATAAGATGATGGAGTATCACGTGCTCACGCGTTTTGCTTGCCCATTCGTGTATTGGTGGGCAACAATTTAGGAATCTGGTTTTGCTTTTATTTACTGAATGGACCGCCCCCAGCGGAGGGAGTGAGTAGGGGCACATGGAGTGGACTGTTTGCTCCCTGTTCCTCCCGGTGCTCTGTGTCGCTCACACACTTCTACAGGTGTGTGGGTGAGCAGGGAGCTGCATACCAGGCTCTCATGGGGGCCATCGAGCAGGCAGGCCCAGCTCAGCCGGTGCGGGGGGGAGGGGGTGAAGGACGCCTTCTGGAAGGTGTAGCTGACTTGAAATAGCACCTCTGGAAAACCGTGTGCCAAGCCTCAGTATCTATAATAATAAAAGTGTAATGTGCTAATTAGACTGGACGTCCTTCTGGACGACCTTCCTGACGAAGCCGGGGCTGCGAAGCCCGGGTCCCGGGTGCCAGAGGGAAGCCGGTGCTGGCAGCCGGGGGAGGGAAGGCCTACTCTTGCACGAATTTTGTGCATCGGGCCCCTAGTTAAAAATACGTTTCTAAGTTGAAATAAAAAATATATGGGCCCCAGAGAGCCTGTGGGTCAGCCTGCTTTCCCGAGCGCTGGAACCCTTGGGATGTGAGCCGATGATGCAAGTGGTCCAGAGTGGCCAGTGGCGGCCCGGCGGAGGGCAGCGAGGCCGTGGGCCCGGGATGCTCCAGCTGACCATCTCTTTGTTAAGAAAGATGGGATGGATCAGCGCGGGGCCAGCAGGAAAAAGGAGGGCATCTGGCGCTTTCCATGGTTCCTTTGTGTCTTCAGAGCTTTTTCAGGCAGGTGTTGTTTACATACAGCTCAGGGCTTAAAAGCCCAGCTCTGTTCCAGGTAGTGCAGGAGCCAGGCTGCCTGGGAGGGGCCGCACTGCTGCCGGCCCGGCCTGTCTGTGTGCCTGAATGGGCTGAGTGTTCAGAAATAGCTGTGGCGGGTGGCGCGATGTCCTGAAGCATAACTGGGAACTTTCCCCCTGATGGATGATTAATTACAAAAGCATACACACTCGTGCCTGGCCGGTGGCTCAGTGGTTAGAGCACCACCCTGCGCTCCAAAGGGGCGTAGGTTCGATTCCTGGTCAGGGCACCTGCCCAGGTTTGGAGTCCAATCTCTGCCTGGGGTGGGGGTGGGGGGGTGTAGGAGGCAGTCAATCCATGTTTCTCTCTCTCCTCTCTCGAATCAATTAGAAGCATATCCTCGGGTGAGGATTAGAAAAGAAAGCGTATACATACTCGGAACAAAGAAAGGAAAAGCCAGCGCATGCAGAAAAAGCCCTTTTCCCTCCAGCTTCCCAGGCAGTAACCACTGTTTACAGCTGGTGTGTGTTTCCTTCTCGACTCGGAGCCTACACAAATATGGCCCTTGGTAGGGAGGTTTTTTAAAAAGCAAGAATAGAACGAGACTGTTCTTTCTCGTACTGCAACTTCCCTTTTCAAACATCTATCGAACATTTCCATATTAGTAAGGATAGATGCACCACACTCTCCGTGTTTTAAAAATAAATGTTTATTAGGTTTTAAAAAATACACAAGTGTGTGAAGAAAACAAAAATAGCTCACAATCCCGTGGCCCGTGTATTCCCAGCTGATTTTTTTTTTTTGAAGTAGGAAGTTCAGGCTGTGTTAAAAGGTACGGGCTCTTACCCAGTCTCCGGAACCAAGTCGCCGCAAGTAGCTTCTTGTGGTTCCACCAGGAGGCATGCTCCGTGCCATGCCCACGTGGGCTCTGGTTTGAGGCGTGCTGCCCCTTCCCCCAGTAAAACGCCTGGGCGTCCGGCCGCCAGCCCGCGGCCCTTGCATCACCCGCTGTAGCAACTGCAGAGGCCGACTTGTGGATATCCTTGGTTTTTACCCGCTTCCTGTTGGACTTTTTGGATGTCACCCGACTTTGGTAAAATTCTGCCCAATTTCTCTCCGAAATTACAATTTGTGCATAAGCCTGTTGAGATTACAATTTGTGCATAAGCCTGTTGAGAGCGTCTGCAGTGTTGGCTTTTCTGGTTGGATGTTGTTTCGGGGAGAGTTCTGCTAAATTCCTCCTCAAAAAATGGTGTCCGTTTATGTGCCACTGTATGTGAGTGGGTGTTTCTGCCCGGACCTTGCTCAGCGAAGAGCCTTCGGGGGGGCATTTTGGGTGTCCGTGTTTCCTAGCTCTTGCTGCAGTTGGTGGAGAATGTTAGGTTCTGGTCCGTGTGGACACATGTGTCCCAGACTTCACCGGGGTCTTCCCTGCCGAGTGGCCGGGGCAGGAGTTGCCCTCTGCACCTCACCAGGTGACGGCTGATGTGGGAACCAGAGGGGGCTTGTGGAGGGAGGCACAGGAAGCCAGTCTGAGTTTGATTTTCAGTGTCACCTACAACGATGGCATTTGTCACTGGTGTTTTCCTCCAGATTTTATACACCAGAGCCTGGCAGAGAACACTCCGCCTCCGCGGAGTTGCCATAGATCCCATCCCCTCTGAGAGTCCGAGGTGCGCGTCCCCGGCCCCTTCCTGGTGGAGAGCAGCCCTGGCTTTGAGGCCCGCTGCCTGGAAGTCCACTTCTGCCCCTGGCGAGCGGGGTGATGACGATGACATGCTAGTATTCTTTTGGAGCCGCCTCCTCCTCGCACTAGGTGCTACTAACCCTTCCTCCTGGAGGTGGGGGTGGTGCCTGGCGCCGGCAAGGGCTGGGGAAAACCGTGCCTATTAACGGTTCTGGACTCAGCCCCAGCTGAGGGCCTGGGGGTTTGCCGTAGGCAGGCGTATGCACTTGGGGCCGCTTGTTTACTAGATGTTGGTGTTCCTAATTGTGTGCTGAGCTCAGTGCTAAATGCTAAGGATTTCGACCCAAAGCCCCTCCAGGAGCTCAGACACCTTAACGGAGGGCCTCCCTGCCTCCAAGGTCCATTCCCCCTGGCAAGGGCTTTGCTCTTCGGCTGCCCCCTGCACTGCGTCTGCGCTGCTCCTGGAGAGTTGTAGGTGAGGTCTTGGGAGGTAGATGTGACGGCAGCTGGTGGGTGCAAGGGCTCTGCAGTGTGGCGGCTGCAGCCAGTCGGGCGCGCAGCATTCATTTTACGCAGCGGGACCTTGAACAAGTCTTGCCTACCCCTTTGAGCCTGTCTCAGGCAGTGAGGTTGGGACCTGCTCAGCGATGCTCTGCTGTTGACACAGTGCCAGTGGACAAGCGCGGGGCCGCCGGTCCACGCGGGAACGGCCTAAGGTGTTGATTCCATGTGGCTCAGTGTAGCAAGACTCGAAACACAGTGCAGCGGCGGCAGTGCGGGCTTGGTACAGAAAACCCGTTACTCAGGCCCGCAGAGCCGGAAATGGAAGTCCTTCCTTCCTTCCTGCCTGCAGGGCCTTTTTTCAGCTCAAGAGTTAGCACCGTCTTGAAAAGTTTCGTTTTCTACTAATGGGGATGTTTTCACTGTGCATGCGAGTTTTAAAGACCTGAAGTGACACTGGAAAACAGGTGTGTTTCTAGGTGTACGTGAAGGACATCTTACATACGGGTCTCCAGCATCACTTTGGTCCTTTCCTGTCCTCTTCGGGGGAAAGAGACCATTGTAATTCTGTGCCCACCCGGAAATACCGACCTCCTATTGGTGATGCTCAGCCGTGGCGAAGGCACATTTAACCAGCAAGGGCTGCTCTCCAAGGATCTGGAAGCTAACCATTTGGTGTTGACACGGGAGCTGGGGTGCAGGGCAAGGTGGGCTGTGTGCTCTGTGATGTGAGCTTGGGAGGGTGAAGGGAGGCAGCCAGTCTATGATCGTCTAGGAATGGGGGGGAGACCGGAGTAGGGGGGCCACGGAGCCCTGAGAAGAGGAGCTCTGTTCGCATGAGGAAGGTCTCGGTGCTGCTGGTTCAGAGAGAAGCATGTGAAGAAAGGTGGTGTGTTGGCAGCGAGGCCGCGCACTCCTGACCCGCCCTTGCTGCAGGGGCGGTCGGCATGCTTGTGAAGGTCTGTGGGCACACCTGGCCCTTATTTCTGGGTTCTTTTTTGTTACGTAAGCGCTGGTCTTGCCTGACTGACGGGTGGCCCAGTGACCCGTGTCTTCCTGGTGTCCCTCTGCGCCTGAGGCGTGGAGAATAAAGAGCCGCAGGCTTGCTCTCCGGGAGATGGTTTAAACCACCTCAGCCCATGGCACCTCCGTCTTCAGTCTGCTGGGCTTCATTTTCAGCAGAGAATGTGGATTGTGGGGCTGCGTTGCTGAGGAACCATCTCTGTGTAAGCAAACAGCCTGTGCACAGGCCTCCGCTCGGAGAGGATGTGACTGAGCGAGGCGGAGTGGAGTGACCTTGGCCTGTTGCGCGCCCTCTGGGCCTCCATGGCCTCAGCTGGAAGTGGGGGTGACAGGAAGGACAGCCCCTGGCAGTGGCTAGCAGGAAGGAGCCTCTGCGCAGCTGTGCGCGCCTCCGCAGCCTGGGAGTTCCTCGCCGAGCGCAGGGAGGCGCCGCCCAGGTGGGACCTGTTGGTTACCAAGGAGGCTCCTTTGGGGCTTCCCGGGAGCCACTGTGGCCTCTCTCCTGCCTCAGGGCCGGAGTCAGCGGTTGGAGGAGGGCTGGCGCAGAAGCGGCTTTTGCTCCTTGTTCGGTGGGCTGTGCTGTGTCCCCCCAGCATTTGCCCCTGCCTCCTGGTAACTGACCTGATGAAAGGCTGGGGGTCCCTGGGAGGGTTCCTCTCCTCGCCTCTTCTCTTGCCTTTCCTCCTGCCTTCCGGTTCTCTGCGCACAAACTACCAATGTGCTTCATGGAAATACTGGTCCAAGTGTAACATACGGGGACCGGGGTGTGGGTGGTGGCATCACCTGACACAGTGCACACCGGAAGTAATTTGCACGACTGCAGAGGGAGTACTGTGATGCTAAGAAGAAGGAGGCCGATCAGCGTGTGTTTTCCTGGAAAGACGGCCATGGTTATGTGAGGAGGAGAAAGCATTGCGTGCCATCATGCAAGTACAACATAGTTTGCTATTTAACAGTTCAGTGTAACAGCTGCAGCATAGTGGTAACCTCCACATTTATAGAATAAAAATTGAAGACCACAAACTACCAACTACCGACAGGTTTATGCAAGCTGAGGAAGGGGCAGAGGTTATCCACCAAGGTAACAGTGACTTTTTGAGTTGGATTGACTTGTTTGTATCACTTGAATTGTTACAGCGAATGTGTGTTGGTGTTATGTGTTAGTTACAAAGATAACTACCATATAAATTAAAGAACAGACACGCCCGTGGGGAGTGTTCGGGGCCAGGACTGGGTGTGGTGCATTATTGGCTCTCCTGGCAAGAGCTTCCCCCTGCCAGGAGCCATCCCGAGTGCCCGGTGCTGGTGCCGGGCCCAGTGGTTCACATGAATCTGCCGATTTAATCACCTGGCGCTGACTCTGGGTCAGTTGCCCTCAGAAAACGCTCTGTTGATTTGGTTACAAGGAACAGACCATTACAAATGCCATCTCCAATTTCTGTTCTCTACCAAATCAGATTTTACAATACAGACAGGTTTTGGTGGCATTGCAAAGTACTTCTCACTTGCAAATTCACCATTATTTGGAGGTAGAAAAGGACGCAGAAACTGAAATAGAGCTTTGTGCCATATATTGCTTTTCATTTGCCATTTCCTGGGTAAATTTTGTTTTTTGCTATGTTAACCCTCACCCAAGGGTATTTTCCCATGATTTTTAAGAGCGTGGGAGTGAGAGGGAGACAGAAACACTGATGTGAGAGAGACACATTGAATCATTGCCTCCAGGGCCGGGGATTGAGCCTACAACCTAACCTTTTGTGTCTTTGTTAAAAAATATATGTTTTTATTGATTTCAGAGAGGAAGGGAGAGACAGAAACATCAGTGATGAGAGAGAATCATTGATTGGCTGCCTCCTGGCTTATGGAGCGGGAGTTGGGGGGGGGGAGGGGAGGATTTGGGGAATTGAGCCTACAACCCGGGCATGTGCCCTTGACTGGACTTGAACCAGGGACCCATCAGTCCGCTGATGCTACATCCATAGAACCAAACCAGCCAGGGCTGTGCCTAGTTCTTTTTTTTTTTTTTTTTTTTTTATTGATTTTTTTACAAAGAGGAAGGGAGAAGGATGGTGAGTTAGAAACATCGATGAGAGAGAAACATGCATCAGCTGCCTCCTGCACACTCCCCACTGGGGATGTGCCCGCAACCAAGGTACATGCCCTTGACCGGAATCGAACCTGGGACCCTTGAGTCCACAGGCCGACGCTCTATCCACTGAGCCACACCGGTTAGGGCTGTGCCTGGTTCTTTATGAAATGTTATATTTGTGAGTTTCACCCCTGTAGTTGTATGTAAATTTATTTGATCTTGAATAGTATTCCCTTATGCGCATACAGTATTTATTCCTTGTGGCTGGTGGTAGATTAGTAGCTTGTTTCCATTTTGAGCTGTTCATTCTTGCACCTGGCCCCGGATGCATGCACGCACATGTTGTGTTGGGTATATTGGGTGTAAGTGTAGAAATGGAATTCCTGGGTCACAGGTCACTGCAGCTGCCAGTTTTCCAGTGATTGTACCAGGTGACATGGCCACCTGTAGTGCACGCGACGTGTCCTTGCTCCACATACTCGCTGGCACTTGGCTTTGTAAAGATGGTGGTTTCCCCCAGAAATGATCTCCAGAGCCCTTGCGATTTCAGTCAAACTCCCAGCAGGCTTTTTCTTCTGTTGTTGTTTTGTTCGGAAATTGACAAACTGCTTCTGAAATTGGAGTGAATTGAAAGGGCCAAGGACAGCCGAGGCGTTGCCAGGGGAAGAGCAAAGCTGCAGGACGTGTCCTCCTGGATGTCAAGGTTTCACAGCAGCCACAGGCGTTGGTGCAGCACAGCGCTGGCCGCAGGCCTGCCGCGGAGGCCGAGAGAAAGGAGTGCAGGTCTCTGCACATAAGTAGTCACTTAATTTATGACAAAGGTATCACATGACGAAGGGAAAAGGTGGTCTTTGCAAACAAGTCCTGGGGATATTACATTCTCCACGTGGGGGGAACATCTGCCTCCTGTTCACACGCACTTCGAGCGTATAGAGCCCAACAGGAAAGATAAAAACAACAAAGCGGCTCGAAGGAAACATCGGAGAATCTCGTTACGATCTTGGGGAAGACAGAATTCCTTAAATAGGACACTACCAAAATAGAAAAGATGGATGAATTCAACCGCATGAAACTTGTGTCCTCTACATTGTACGTACGCTCCGATAAAATTCAGCCAGCGCCGTTTTCTCCCTGCGCAGCTCTCTGATTGCTGGAGCCCTCCCCTTGGCTCTCCTGCCTGTGGTGCTTCCGAGGTTGTCATTCTGGGACTTGTGTTCCTCCCCCTGCTGGACCCCTTGTTTCCTGGATGCCGCGTGTGTCAGTTGGGAGATGGGAGTATCAGGCATCGGCAACTATTTCAAGCTGCCTTAAACAGCAGCCCACTCGTCACTTCCGCTCGGTTAAGTCCAGTCCGGAGGTGCGCAGGTTGCAGGTGGGTTGGCCGGCCCAGTGTTCCATGTTGTCGCTAAGGAACAGGGCGGGTGTTACTTGCCTGGGTGGGTCAGACCCCTTCCCAGCCAATCCTAACAGTCAGGGTGCTTTTCTCTTAGCCCAGGCGTGTTCCCCTCCACCCCAGCTGGGGGTGGGTCGGCCCCTGAGGCCCGAGGGCTGCCTGGGGCGGGCAGGACAAGGTGCCTTCTCTCGGGAAGGAGAAAGGCAGGAGTGGCCTCTGTGACATGGGCCTCTGTCTTGCTTTGCCCTCGTGTTCTTTGAGTCCTTGTATGAGTCTGGAAAAGTCTTTTTCTGTCCCCATAGTGGATCTGGTCAGCCGAGTATTGGGTTCTAGATGGAAAGTCATTTCCCCGGAAGGGGAATGCTGCTGGGAGCAACACCCTGCTGCTGCCCGAGCAGGAGGCTCTTCCCTGGACCTTTTGGCAGGGGGTGGGGGCGGGGGGGATTTCAGAGGCTGCACGCTCGCTCCTCAGCCGTAATGTAATGAAATTTCACGTTGTACCTGGTGTTCTTTTCACATCCGTTATTCTGAGCACTTGTGATCTTGAGGACTTCTTGGACTCTGGAAATTTTTCTTGTGATTTTTATTTGATAATTTCCTCCCCTCTGTTTTTTCTCCGCGCTTCTGGAACTCCTAGTGAAATTCCAACTCCTGGATCAGTCCTTTCATTTTGAGTGGAGGAGAGACTGGCATTCATCTCCTTGTTAATTTTCCTGAGGTTTCGTTGACTTTGTTCTTCCATTTGTTCTATCGACTTAGAACAGTCTGGATTTACAGGCAGTGGAGTTCCTGTGTACCTGCTCCCGGTCTCCCCATCATGCAGATGTTACGTTAGTGAGTACGTTTGTCCCTGCTAACCAGCCAACCCGATACGTCGTCATGAGCTAACGTCTGCGCTTCATTCGGATTTCCTTCCTTTTCCCCGTGCCCTTCCTTGTTCCAGGGGCCCCGTTAGTCGCCAGGTCTCCGGTCTCCGCAGTTGCTCCGGACTGTGAGTTGTCAGATTTCCCTGGTTTCTCATGACCCTGCTTTCGGGAGCACCGCGGTGTTCATAGCATGCCCCGCGGCTGGGCTCTGGCTGGCGTTTTGCTTATGATCCACCTGAGATTCCAGGGCTTCGGCTCACGTGTGTACCCTTCCCGAGCTTCCTGTTTTCGGATCGTCCCTCCAGGGAAAAATCCCGTTTTGGGTGCCCGGATGCAGTATCTCCTCTGGATTTTCTGCGGATACTGATTTATATTATTTATTCTGTGAACTTGTTTCTGGCGTTGTGTATTTCCTCGAGGCTCTTTGTTTACTTGGTCGGTCTTCTAGTTGAAGTCTCAGATGTCTGTGGTCTTGGGCACACACAGCTGACTGGAAACTGGGAGCCCGGCCTTTTTTCTTGAGCCTCAAGTGTCTGTAAAGGTTTTCAAGAGAAGACCCCTGCTTTGCCCTGGGCGTGGCGGGACAGAGGGACGAGCTATGTCTGTCTGCCGCCTTCCTGTGAGGCCAGCAGCAGAGGGGCCTGCGGTGGCTGTGACTGGTTACTCCAGTTTTACTTCACTTCTCTTTTTAGCTTCTTTCCTCACCCCATCCACTTTGACCCTGGTGTTCTCCAGCCCAGACTTCTGATTAGTATATCCAGAAGGAGAGGCGGGAGGTGGGAGGCTGGAGGCCAGATGGGCAGGTGCAGCCCCTCCCCAACCCCCACCTCTCGGCTTACAGCTCTCTTGTCTGCAGGGCCCTCCAGTCTGCCACACCTACTGCCACTCCTGCCTGTTCTTTATCTGCCCCGCCCACATTGGCCCTGTCTTTTGGGTTCTCTTTATTGTTTACTAGAGGCCCGGTGCACAAAATTCGTGGGGGGGTGGGACATGCGGGAGGGAGGGTGTCCCTCAGCCCAACCTGCACCCTCTCCAATTTGGGACCCCTCGAGGGATGTCCAACTGCCCATTTAGGCCTGATCCTACCGGACAGTCGGACATCTCTCTCACAGTCCAGAACTGCTGGCTCCCAACTGCTCGCCTGCCTGCCTTCCTGATTGCCCTTAACCGCTTCTGCCTGCCAGCCTGATCACCCCCTAACCACTCCCCTGCCAGCCTGATTGATGCCTAACTGCTCCCCTGCCAGCCTGTTTGCCCCTAACTGCCTTCTCTTGCCAGCCTGTTTGCCCCTAACTGCCTTCCCCTGCAGGCCTGGTCACCCCTATCTGCCCTCCCTTGCAGGCCTGGTCACCCCCAACTGCTCTCCCCTGCAGGCCTGGGTTCCCCCAACTGTCCTTCCCTGCAGGCCTGGTCACCCTCAACTTACCTCCTCTGCCGGCCTGGTCACCCCCAACTTACCTCCCCTGCAGGCTTGATCGTCCCCAACTGCCCTCCCTTGCAGGCCTGGTCCCTCCCAACTGCCTTTCCCTGCTGGCCATCTTGTGACAGCCATCTTGTGTCCACATGGGGGCAGTCATCTTTGACCACGTGGGGGCAGCCATCTTGTGTGTTGGAGTGACGGTCAATTTGCATATTACTCTTTTATTAGATAGGATAAGATATGATAGAGGCCTGGTGCATGGGTGGGGACCAGCTGGTTTGCCCTGAAGGGTGTCCCGGATCAGGGTGGGGGTTCCCTAAGGGCGTGGGGAGGCACCTGTGGTGGTTTGCAGGCTGGCCACGCTCCCCAGCGACCCTACCGGAGGCCCTGGTATCTAGGATTTATCTCCCATAATTGCAACTTCGTAGCCTTCAGCGGAGCCAAGCCTCCTGCTCCCTCCATGGCTGCTGCCATTTTTGTTGGGATTTGTTTATCTTATATAATTGAAACTTTGTAGCCTTAAGCAGAGGCCAGGGCAGGCAGAAAGATTGGCTTCCTCCATTGCTGGGGAAACCCAAGCCTCCTGCTCTCTCCATGGCTGCAGCCAGCTTGGTTGGGTTAATTTGCATACCTGCTCCTGATTGGCTGGTGGGCGTGGCATTGTGTGGCGGAGGTACAGTCAATTTGCATGTTACTCTTTTATTAGATAGGATTTTCATTTAAAAAAAATTTTTTTTTATTGATTTCAGAGAGGAAGGAAGAGGGAGAGATGGAAACATCAATGGTGACAGAGAATCATTGGTCAGCTGCCTCCTGCATGCCTCCTACTGGGGATCGAGCCTGCAACCCAAGCTTGTGCCCTTGACTGGAATCGAACCCGGGACCCTTCAGTCCGCAGGCTGACACTCTATCCACTGAGCCAAACTGGCTAGGGCTTATTTTCATTTTAGGGGTTTGGAAGGGTGAGCCATAGATGCCTGTGATCCTGCTTTGCTTAATCAGGACCCTCTGTATTCTAAATAGTGTTTTGTGAACCGAATGGAATTGAATTCAGGGCCATTTCTTGGATGTGTGTACACATTTATGCACATGTGTCTGAGCAATTGTGTTGTATGTGTTGATTACGCCGCTCTGCTGCTTTTCTCACGTGATCAGGCACGCTCGTTTCTTGTGTCAGCTAGAGCTACCATTTGCTGGGGAGGCAGCAGAGGTGCCAGGGCGGGCGGGACGTCTGGTCATTTGCCCCCTGCTCCTTACATATACCAGGGTACTAGAGGCGCCGGAGCAGGCCTTCCTTCCCCGGCTGCCTGCACCTGCTTCCCTCGCAGCCCTGTCCGGTCTAATTAGCATATTGCACTTTTATTATTCTAGAGCCGTGGTCGGCAAACTGCGGCTCGTGAGCCACATGCGGCTCTTTGGCCCCTTGAGTGTGGCTCTTCCACAAAATACCACGGCCTGGGCGAGTCTATTTTGAAGAAGTGGCTTTAGAAGAAGTTTAAGTTTAAAAAACTTGGCTCTCAAAAGAAATTCCAGTCGTTGTCCTGTTGATATTTGGCTCTGTGGACTAATGAGTTTGCCGACCACTGGAGAGAGATGGAGAGTGACTCCCTCCTTCCCCTCAGCAGCGCTTGAGAAGGGAGGGGCCTGCAGGTGCAGAGAGTGCGGCCTGAAGGGCAGGAGCAGCCTCTGGAATCCCTTCTCTGGGCTGTGGTGTGCTGTCACACGTGTGGCCACGGTCTCTGTCCTCCCAGCAGCCTCTGCACACGTCCTGTCCCCATGGAGTAAGACAGCCAACCAGTGGGCTGAGGCCGTGGGATCCCCTGGCTCCTCCCGTCACCTGTGCGAGGCTGGTTGGCTCGAGGCGGTTTGTGTGTAGGTGGGCAGCAGTGGCTGTCACTTGGTGGAGGGAGGGCAGAACCGCCCTGTCTCTCCTGTTCTGCGGCAGCCCGTCCGTGAGGACGTGAGCTTGGGAAGGTGGAGGGAAGACTGGCTCCTCTCGGAACGAAAGGCTGCCCACCAGGTTGTCCTCTGGTGCCCAGAGCCCCGCTGCTCCTGGTGACATCATTCCTGTGGGCAGGTCGCTGCCACCGGGCACCCGCGTGGTGCCTCCTCCTCTGCCTCTGCCCGCCTGCTGCCCGCCGTCTCCTCTAAGCTCTCCTGAGAGCCATCTTCGTGATTTTAAAAACAAGTAGCAAATCCATTTAGAAGCTACGTCCCTGTTGTCTGACCTTCATTGCTGAAGTCCTTTGAAACGGGAAGCAAGCACCGCAGAGCAGCGAGTACAGGAGGCCGACAGTGAGCCTGCGGCCCCAGGCCTGCGGTGGGACTGCCCTGGTGCGGGAGCCCTGTGTGGCCGGGCGTGGTTACGGTGGCATTCCCTGGGTTTTTGTGAAGCTTTGCAGCTTTTCTCTATCAAGCAGTTGTTCCTTTGTAACTGAAACCTTTTGTTGGGGATACCCAGGGAGCAGGCCGGGTCCCCCACCTCCATGAGGCCGCCTGGTGTGGAACGCCAGTGGGATTGCTGGGAGAGCCGTGCTGCTGGAGCTGAGGCGGGAGCCCTGAAACGGGGCAGCTTGGTGGTGGTGAAAATGCAGCCGCAGGGAGAGCTTATCTCAGGAGGGTTTTCTGAGAATTCCAGGGCATGTCTCTCCTGGGAATTAATTAAGGGGTCCACCGACGGATCCTCAGCATCCCCGAATGGATCCTTCTGGTCTGCGCTCTGCATCGTCGCCCTGAAGCTTGAGACGCCCAAGTGGGGCCTGGAGCACAGAAGGCAGAAGCAGAGGCACCAGGTGCTCCGCAGCCCGGGCGGGGGAGCCCAGGGGTGTGCGGGCACCGGAGGCCTCCCTGCTGGCGCAGGAGTCTGGCGGGATGCGCTGCTGTAAGGGCGACAGTGGGACGGGCAGCTGAGGGGCGAACAGCGCAGGGCCAGGGTAACCGCTGCCACTGTTAGAGAGCCTTCTGGGGGCGGGCGGGCACCGGTCACCGCTGTCACATTTGTCCTCTCCTTTATTCCCAATTACCCCGTGAGGCGACTAATGGTGTCCGTCTGTTTAACCCCCGAGGACACAGGCCTAAAGTCTGTGGGGCAGAGGTGGGATGCACACTGTGTTTTGGAGAGCGGAGGTGGCGGGGGTGGGCATGAGACTGGGTGGCGGCTTGGGGCCATTGTGTTCGGCCAGAGGGTTGGGACTTGCCGCCGGAGCAGCGGGAGGACGTGGATGGTGTGTGGCAGGGGCTCGTGCTGTGGCTTGGTTCGGGCAGAGGAGGACTGAGGACGGGGCAGGGAGAGCTGACTGGTCAGGGAGGCAAGGATGGGCTTGCAGGAGGTTGGGGGTGAGGAGTGCTTTGGTAACCCCCGTAGCACAGGCCTTGTTTCTGATTTTGAATTTCTGTTGCTTCCCCAAGGTGCTGTCTCCTCAGGGGGCGTGGCCTGGCCTGGTGGTGGCTGGTGGCTGCCACAAGGAGCACCGAGTTACCAGGAGCCCCACGTCCACCCCTTTGTCCCGGCATGCCTTGTTTTCAGGCAGCTGATTCTTGGACGGGTTGCGGCTGTCTGGAATCCGCGGGGCACCACATACCTTGCCTAAGGAGCCCCCCTCCCCCAGGGGCTTCTGCAGGTAGAAGGGTGCCTTGTGCCGCAAACCGAGCCGGGCCCAGCTCTCCAGCTGGCCCGCGCCTGGCTGCCAGGCCGTGGGGGACGGTGGGCGCTCGGCTTCTCCAAAGGCAGCCCTGCTTTCTGACTGGTGCCTGTAGGGAGCCTCGGACAGCTCGAGTGTGGGTGCGCGTGTGGAGGGGCGGGTGTGTGCTGCTGCTGCTGCTGAGTGAGGCTTCAGTCCCCCTGCAAGACCCAGCTAGGGTTCCCCACCCGGCCCTACTCCCGCCCCCTCTGGTGCCCAGGGGAACCCTTTCTGTGGCAGTCATGTCGTGGTAATGCATTCCTTCCCACACCCGCTTCTCCTTCAGACTAGAGGTCAGCAAGCTGCCGCCCAAATCCGCCGGCCTCCGTCCGTGTAGGGGAGGTTGTGTAGGGCACAGCCATGCCTGTGTCTGTGTTGTCCGCGGCAGCAGCACGGGCAGACTGGAGTCGTGGCCAGGGAGGCCCTGTGGCCAGCAGTGCCACACGTACCCCCTGGCCCTTTGCGGAAAGCGTTTGTGGAGCCCACGACAAGGACTGGTGCTCGGTGTCTCCGCACCCCAGCACCGAGCAGCACGGCGTCTGGCGTGCCTCGTGGTCCGTGGACGTCTGAGCGTGTGGAGTGTGTGTGGCGCCTGCCTTACGTTCAGGCTCTTGTTTGCCGGACCTGGGCATGCTGGGGAAGGAGGGACTTGGTGATTGATCCTGCACCTGGGCCTCCTGCTGACGGTCCTTTACATTTCGAGTGAGACCTAGCGAGTGCGCCGTCTAACGAGCACATCTTCCCGACCCCCTGGCTGCTCCCGGGCCTGGCCAGCCTGCTGCCTCACCTTCCATTGCGTTGCTCGGGCTTCTCGGCGTGCAGTCTAGTGGCAGGATCTCTCCATTCCTTCTGTGCACACACACCGCCTGCCTTGCTCCCGCGCTCAGGCCGGGGCTTCTGCTCGCGCCTCAGCCGTTGCACACGTGCTGAACTCAGTTGTGGCGGACGGTGGGTCTTCCCCCAGTGACTGTCTGTGCCCTGGAAGGCAGCCTTGGGCTGGAGCACGCAGTGGGTCCTTGGTCAGCATTGGTGACTGAAGGAAAGGGCCGCGTGGTGATGTGTCCGGGTGTCCTGAGCGTTGGGGGGTAATTGAGAAACCAGGAGACGTTTTTGGCCAGCGTTACTGGGACCGGGGAGACCTGTGGAGAGCTGGATTTGCCTTGCATGTGGAGCTGGCTGCTGGCAGCATCGGGATAAAGAAAATGCTATGATTGGAGACTTTGTCCAGTGCCATCTTCTGTGCAGGTGGCCAGAGGCTGCCTTCGGCCTGGGGTGACTTATTTCAGAACCCGTGCATCTCTTTCCTGCCTGTCACTTGCCCTCCCGCAGCTAAGCAGCAGCGGCCTGGAGTCGGGTGCTCTGGGCACAAGGTCTGGGCCTGGTCATGTCCTCCCTGGGCTTAAAGCCCAACACTAGGTAGTCCCGTGACCTTGGACGAGTTACTTCTATATTTTGACTGCATCTTAGTGTCCTTCTCGGTAAAGCAGGCTGATGACAGTAGTATTTTCTAGAAAGAACTGTTGTGAGGGGTCCTCAGGGAGGCCTGGGTGCTCAGCAGGGTGCCTGGCTCTCAGGAATGCTGGAGGCCACTTTCCATAGCCCTGAATGGGTAGCTGCAGTGGCTCCCCAGGGAATTACAGCCATCCCAGTGCCGTCCGAAATTGCCTGTCTGGCTGGGTGGCTGACACTGGCTGGTACCCAAGTGCAGAGTGAAATTAATCCTGTACCCGGAAATGGCTTTCGATAAGGTGGAGTGCAGGGCGATTTTCTCGGGGGTGGGGAGGAGGGACAGCGAGCTGGCAGTCCCACAACCTGTTTGACGGGTGGGACTGCTGTCTGGGGAGGCGGGCTTGGTGTTAAGTGCCTTTGTTTGGAGTTGTCTCGTTCCAGGGAAGCCTGTCCCTCTCAGAGCAGGTCTTTAGATGACTGGCCAAAGCACGCAGACGTGAAATTGTTCTTAAATGTCCTCTTCTCCAGTCCCCAAAGCTCCCTGCACTGGGTTTTAGGCCCCGTTTCCTCTGCCGAACGGCAGCATTTTCTTCCAGGCCAGCCATTTCAGAATGCTCTTGGCCCCCCGGCAGTGCCTCGGGAAGGAGGGGTTACGAGGAGGGTTGGCACGCAGGCGGGACTCCCCCAGGCCGGGCACATGTGGCTCACATCTGTTTTTATGTGACACTGAGGATCCCAATTGGATTTTGTTTGGAGGGAAACCAAAAACGAGTTCTGGTGCCTACGATAGAGAGGGAAAGCAGCATGAACGCGGAGGCCAGGCCGGGCCTGTGCCTGCCCGGGAGGACTGGTGCCTCCCAGCCAGTTCTCGTCCCCCGGGTCCGGGGTCCGGGCGTGAGTCATGCTGGAGAGAGCTCGCCTCTGACCCGCGGAGAAAGCAGAGAAATGCCTTCTCTCACCTCAGCCCGCTCATGAGTCACGCCCAGCTGCCCAGCTGTTTGCTGCACTTCTTTCTGCCCTGGGACCTTTCTGCCCTGGGACGTGGCGAGTGGAGTGTGTGTGTGTGAGAGAGAGAGAGAGAGAGAGAGACAGACAGACAGACGAGACAGACAGAAACTGAGCAGGTCTTTGGAAGCTGTTTAAATCCCTACTGACAGTTATTGCTCCTGCCTGATGTTTGTGGAAACCAGCCGGGCAAGCAGAGTAGCCCGACGGGTGTGGGGCTGGGCTAGGCCCCACATGTGACACTGCGTACCATTGGGGGAAACTGAAGGATGGTATCTGTATTTTGAATTTGGGTCCAGCGAAACCTGGCTTCGGAAAGAACCCTCGCATGCTCCGAGGCCGGCGTGTGAGTCTCTGAAGCTTGGTTTATGCTTTGTGGGCCCTGCGGGCCCCTGTTGCGTGTTCCTCTGGGGCCTGATTTGCCAAGCCCTGCTCCAAGGGGGAGCCGGGGCAGGACGACCTCCGTCGGTACAGCCTGACTGAGGAAGGTTAAGATGAACAAGTATCAGCTCCTTCCGCACGGGCGCCGTTGCCATAGCAATGGTGACTCAGTGGCACTGTCTGGCAGCACCAGGGTTGAGGAATGTAAGATCCAGGCCCAGCAGTGCTAAGAGACGCTGCTTTGACAGTGAAGCATTCACAGTTCTATGGCTGTGGGTTACCAGCATTTGGAACTGGCTGGCACGTTTGGAATCTAGTCTTAGATGGGGAAACTGAGGTCCAGAGAAGCCAGGCGTGTGCCCAACTCGTGCAGAACTCGGTTAAGAAATGGGGCGGGGGGGGGGGTGTCTCTCTAAGAAAATCGTGCGTGCAGGTTTAGTGCAGACCTTAGTGCAGTGTGTTCCCGTCTGGTTTCCCGAGTCTCTCTGGTTGAGCCTCTTGACGGGAAGCATTTCATCTGAACACAGTAGGTGCTCGGTTGCCACTTGGTGAATGGTTCGTTTGCTGAGAGGACAAGGTTCACGCATCTAACACCTCACAGACACAACCCTACCTTCCCAGGGGGTGGCTCATGTTGGCCAGGTTTCCTTTCCTTTCTCTTCTTCAGCGGTGCCAGTGCAGGTGCGGCCCAGCTGCCAGTCTCCTAGCGCTTCCTGGAGGTGGGGGTGGGGCCCCGTGCGTTCTCAGAGGAGGTCCTGTCCGCAGGAAGCCGCCTGAGAGCTGTCTGTCCAGGCTAACCCTGCCCTGGGCGGAGCGTCCGGAAAATGCGCACCGGCCGGAGTTTGGGCTCAGATTTGAAGAAGCGTCTTCAGCGGTGCCCGTAGAAATGCATGCTCTCTGGTCAAGGCTCAGAAGGAAAGACACTGGGTTTTTAGCAATCACGCATGATAGCGTTTAATGTGGAAATGCGGGGATCCGGAATGGCTGGCAAATGATCTTGCCTTCCCTTGCCTTTGCCAAGGTGGCTTTTAATTGAGTGAGAACTAGCCATGTGAATTTAAATTAGTGACTCTCAGCCTTGCAGTCCTGCGAGGTGTCAGGGGAGGGAGGCACCACTGGTTTTGTTTAGAAATGCTGGTAGGCCCGTGGTCAGGTGAAAGCCCCGCTGTAGCTGCAGTGCAGCATTTCCATCACTGTGCCAGAGTGAGAGATTCCAGAACATACTTCTTGTAATGAGCCCCATTGACTGTGGGTGGGCCCCTCGTTTCTGTGGGCTGGACGTTGTAAGCTGGGGGTTGTGTCCAGCTTGTCCTCTGCTGTATATTTCCCAGGCCCATAAGAAAAATAGGTTGAATAGCCCTAGCCGGTGTGGCTCAGTAGATAGAGCGTCAGCCTGCAGACCAAAGGGTCCCGGGTTCGATTCTGGTCAAGGGCAGGTACCTTAGTTGCACGCTCCTCCGTGGCCCGAGCCCCGGTCTGGGCTCATGCAGGAGGCAACCAATGGATGTGTTTCTCTCACATCGATGTTTCTATCTTTCCCTCTTCCGTTCTCCCTAAAAAAAAATCAATGGAAAAATATCCTCAGGTGATGATTAGCAACAACCAAACAACAAATTTGTTGAGTAAATGAGCGTATTAGTTTTCTCTTGTTGCTAATAGGACATTACCACACATTTGTGACATAAAACGACACAACTGTGCTCTCCCGCCATTCGGGGGTCAGGGTGAAATGCGTCTTGCGGGGGTAGAATCGGGGTGTCCACAGCACCGTGTTCCTCTGGAGGCTCCAGGGTGAGTCTGTTGACTTGCCTTTTCCGGCTTCTGGAGGCCCCCCTTCTCTGCCCCGGCTCTCTTCCATCGTAAAGAGCATCACTCCACTGCCACGTCCCCTGACCCCCCCCCCCCCCGCCTCCCTCTTCTAAGGGCTCTTGTGATGACATTGGGCCCCCTGGATGATGCAGGATAATCCCCGTCTCCAGACCCTGAAGTTAGTCACACCTGCGGAATGCCTTTGACCATTGCAGTGACATGTTCACAGGTTCTGAGGCTGAAAACACCCACACTTCGTCCTAAGAGAATGAGGTGCTGCCTAAGCAGCCCTAGCTGAGTCCGTGGGATGACTCCTCCTGGTGGATGAAAGGCACATTCCTGTCCCTTTGCCTGACAACCCCCCCCCACCCCCGTGCCTTTTGGTGGCTCCTATTGGACCCCTGCTTGAGCTTTTGGCCTCTTCCGGGCTGGGGGACCTTTGAAAGTGCTTGTTTTAAGACCTTTTATCTATTTTTAATATATTTTTCTTGATTTCAGAGAGGAAGGGAGAG
The DNA here is from genome assembly GCA_026230045.1 of Corynorhinus townsendii. Lineage (NCBI taxonomy): Eukaryota > Metazoa > Chordata > Mammalia > Chiroptera > Vespertilionidae > Corynorhinus > Corynorhinus townsendii. Next base: position 174,269,071 of record JAPDVU010000005.1, read on the forward strand.
AGAGAGAGAGAAACATCAATGATGAGAGAGAATCACTGATTGGTTGCCTCCTGCACACCCTGCACTGGGGTTCGAGCCTGCAGCCCAGGCATGTGCCCTGACCAGGAATTGAACCGTGACCTCCCGGTTCATATGTTGATGCTCAACCCCTGAGCCACACCAGCTGCGCCGGAGGGAGTCTTCTTTATTTCCACAGTTAATGGCCTTGACGCCAGACAGCAGCCATGATTTCACTTGGATGTGCTTGGGTTTTCTGGAGAAGATGTTTTGGTACCGCTGGTGTAGAACTGTGTTTCTGAGTAATTGCTTCTGGGTCTGAAATGGGTGTACTTTGAATGTCATTCGTACCTTTGGGTCGGGGGGAGCATCAGAAACACCACATGGGAGCCAGACCACGGTTTCTTGGTGTTCGGAAGCCTTCTCAGTGCCTTGTCTTATCTAAAGACTGCAGGTCCGCGGACTCTCCAGCGTTCTGGGGAGCGCTTGCTTCTGGTTTCCACGCCTGCACCTCAGAGAGCCCGCTCCTGTGGCCTAAGCATGTCTTCTCTCTGGGTGCTGGATCTTGATTTCGAAAAGTGCAGTCCGGGTGACAGACTGCCTTCAGTTGCTTCCCTTGGATTTGGGTGCTTGTCCTTCCGTGGTGGGTCGTGCACCCACCTCCCTGTTCTGCCCGTCGTACTTTTGATGTTACGTGGAGAGGCCGCGGCACCATGAGGACCGTGAGAGCTGACATGCCCTGTTGGTGATGAGCAGTACTGGGTCATTTCAGAGGGAGCAGGGTGAGGGGGAAGGTGAGTGTTGGGCGGGATCAGCAAGTCTACAGAAAGCTCTGTGCGTGGTAAGGGTGGTTTCTAGGGAGAGTCCACAGCTTTCTCTAGATCTGCAAGGAGATCCTTGACTCCTAAAGGATTTATTCGCTGGGTCAGAGGTTTGGTGGATTGACACTCTCTTTCTTTTCATTTCAAAGGCAGATCGGGGCGGCGCCGAGAACAATTTCCTTACTAGATGACATTTCATCGCAATGTCCGATCGTTTGGGGCAAATAACCAAGGGCAAGGATGGGAAAAGCAAGTATTCGACGCTCAGCCTGTTTGATAAGTATAAAGGAAAATCAGTAGACGCAATCAGATCCTCAGGTAAGACCCGGGTGGGGCCAGGCCTTCCCGCTTTGCCTTCAGTGAGAAACGCCTGGTCGAGGACCGTGGAAGCCGAGTCCTTCCTGTGGGCAGGGAGTGGTCACCGGTAGTTCTGGGCAGCAGTCCCCCCTTCCCCCCCCAGCTCCTGCTTGAGATCTGATTTCATACCCTGACTCTGCTGTGGGGGCTGCGTCCCCCTCCCCTTATCTCACTGAAACCGGGGGTATTTTTAGCCTGGTGGTTAGAATGGAGCTTCATTTGCATTAGACTCCCCCGGTTTAGATTTCAGGGTTCCAGGACTCTGGAACGCGGTGGGAAAAATTCCTGCCGATGCTATCCGTACCCCATGGGGTTTTATGAATGCCCCGGCCTGGCGTGGTCCCGGCCAGGCTTGGTCCTTTCAGCCCCGCTGACCGCGGCCAGAGCATCTCCTCTTGCAGAGCGGGGCTCACCGTGTGGGACCGAGGTTTCTGGGCCTGGCTCCTGACACAGGTCAGCAGCTCCTGGGGCTTCTGCCTGCTGGGCCAGTGGAAGCTTCCGGGTCTTCCAAGGCCTTGGCCAAGGGCTTGCCAGCTGACTAAAGTGGCCCCAGGCAGTGCTGTTGGTTTCCCTGGCGGGGCCGCCCCTCATTTTCGGTCTGTTGCCTTTGTCACGATCACTTGGGGTTTGAAAGAGCAGCGGAATGATCTGGCCTCTGTCCTTCTGTAACCTGCCCGTGTGGTGTCGGTCTCCATCCCTGTCGTCCTGCAGTTATTCCTAGACATGGCTTACAGAGTCTCGGGAAAGTTGCCACAGCCCGGCGTATGCCACCGCCCGCAAACCTGCCAAGCTTGAAGTCTGAAAACAAAGGAAACGACCCCAACATCGTTATAGTACCCAAGGACGGAACGGGATGGGCAAACAAGCAGGACCAGCAAGACCCAAAGAGGTGAGAGCAGAGGGCAGGCGGCGCCGGCACCCTCGCTGCCCGCACAGGGCGGCGCTGGGGACGGGAGAGTCCCAAGGCAGTGTCTTCCGCGCTGACCTGCTGCCTCGAGTCTCGCTCCCTGCCTGCCCTTTTCCTGCCCCTTGGAGCCAGTGCAGCAGCGTTTCTGTGGGCCGCCTGGTCCCCCGTGCCCAGCCCCGTGCCTCATTAGAAAAGGCCCATCAGCCGCGGGTGTGCATGCGGCGACTCAGAGCCAGTTCCTGGACGAGCCTCTGTGGGCAGAGCTGGCGCCTGCACACTCCGTCCTGGGGTCCCTGGGTGGGTGGGCCAGCAGCCAGCCTCCCGCAGAGGAGACTGCTGCGGGCCCGAGGGAGAGGGAGAAGAGCCCGCAGCTTCATGACCCAGGTCTGGCCAGAAGTCCAGGGAAGCAGCACTGTTGGGCTGCTGCGTGGCGGGGCGCATAGCGGGGCCTTCCCCGGCGCCTGAGCCCCCAGCTACATCCTGCCTGGGCCCTGGCCAGGGATGGGGTGTCCAGGGAAGAGGACTTGGGACGTGTGCTGGGGGCGGGCGGCGGCGGGGGGACAGAAACCTCCGGCCGGGGTTAGCCTGTTTGGGATGAATGCTCCCAGTCCCGGCTGGTGCACCTCTTGCCCGGCATCTCATGGTCCGGCTGCTGATGCTCGGGATCCAGAACAGCTGCTGACCGACGTCCTTCCCTCTCGCTGGAAACGGCCACCAAGCTTTTGTGAAACTTCTCTGCACTTACTCCAGGCAGGGTGTAGAGAGTGAGCAAATAGGCAGGCAGATCTTAAAGCAGCAGTAACCACAGTAGCGTCCTAAACGCTATTTAACATTTTCTGACAGTTTGCTTGGGCATCATGCTGGTTGATGGTGTAGTGCAGTGGTCGGCAAACCACGGCTCGCGAGCCACATGCGGCTCTTTGGCCCCTTGAGTGTGGCTCTTCCACAAAATACCACGTGCGGGCGCGCACGTACAGTGAGATTGAAACTTCGTGGCTCATGCGCAGAAGTCGGTTTTCGGCCCTCAAAAGAAATTTCAGTCGTTGTGCTGTTGATACTCGGCTCTGTTGACTAATGAGTTTGCCGACCACTGCTGTAGTGTGACTTAGGAACGGACAGGCGTGCGGGATGCCCAGCCCAGCGGCCGTTAGCTTTATGGCACCTGGAGAGCCATTTGCTTCTGAGCTTCATTGTCCTGCGAAGTAAGAATAATACCGGCTCCAGGGGCAGTCACAAGAAACAGATGAGAGAGCACAGCCAGGTCCTTAGCACAGAGCCTGTCCGGGAGGATGTGCGTGGCAGGTGCCAGCCGTTACTGTCCTCGTTCTAATCAAAGGGCGGACACTACAAACTCTAGAAAAATGGGTATGACACATGTCAACACAGGCCTCGAAGTGCCCGTGCTACGGACAATTCTAGAGAGAGGATGGAGCGCGCTCCCGCCCTGTAGCTGTCCTCACGCGGCGCTGGCGCAGGGAGCAGGGAGCGTTGAGCGCTCAGGAGGCCGGTGGTGCTGCGTGCCTGCCGGGAGGAGGGGTGAGTGAGAAGGAGGCCGCAGACCCAGGTCCCGGGTCTCTGCTGGGTCTCTGCTGCTGCGGGGCCTGCCCTCCTGGGCGGGTGGAGAGGTGGGAGGGGGAGCAAGTGCTTAGCGGGAGAACACAGGCTACGCTACCTGGACGCTCCTGCTTTGGGTAGCCGGTCATGTGAGAGGATCGACGGCCTTCGTTTGGTAATGGTCACGAGTGGGGAGGAGGTACTTGGTGAAGTGAGCCTTGGAAGCGTCAGTGTCGTGTAGGATTGGACTTGAGCCTACGGAGGAAGCACCAGCAGTGGGTGGGTTCTGGCGAGTGGGTGGCTGACCTCCTCGAGTCTCGCCTGGCAGAAGCTTGAACAGGAGAGACTGGAAGGCTGCTGAGTCAGCAGAAATCCTCCTTTGGGACCCTTTCTTGTTATCTTCTCAAAAGATGACCTGTGGGGCCCTGGCCAGTTTGAGTCAGTGGTTGGAGTGTTGACCTGCGGACTGAAGGGTCTTGGGTTCAGTTCCCAGGTCATGGCCAGCGGGCGAGGCAACCAATCAGTGGGTCTCTGACATTGATATTTCTCTCTCCTCCCCACCCCCCTTCTCTCTCCATTCCACTCTAAGAACCAATGGAAAAATGTCCCCCGGTGAGGATTAAAAAGTAAAGATTACCTATGGGGTGTAAACTGATGCAACCTTTTTTTGGAGGGCAGTTTGGCAATACCTTTTAAACTCCAAAACATCTTTTGATCTCTAGCCGGTTTGGCTCAGTGGATGGAGCGTCAGCCTGCGGACTGAAGGGTCCCGGGTTTGATTCCGGTCAAGGGCACATGCCCCGGTTGTAGGCTTGATCCTCAGTGGGGGGCGTGCAGGAGGCAGCCGATCAATGATTGTCTCTCATCACTGATGTTTCTATCCCTCTTTCCCTCTCCCTACCTCTCTGAAATCAATAAAGATATATTTGAAAAAATTAACCCACATCTTTTGATCCAGCAATTCCACTTCTAAGAATTGACACTTCTGAATTATACAAAGGTGTACAAAGATATTAATACAAAAACGTTCATTGCAGTTGTATCTTTAATGGAAAAAAACAGATTGGTAAATTATGGTTCACAGTTGTACTGTGTCATTAAAAGAAAGAGGAAGGTCCCTATGTATTGTCATGAAAAGATGTTAAATTAAGTAAAAAACAAGTCATAGAATTGTATGTGTGGCATTATTCCACTTGTGTTAAAAAACACTGTATTATGTTGAGAAAAAAACTGCTTAGAGTTTCTCTGGAGGATGAGATCACGAGAAATTCATATATATACATACATTGAGTTTTGCTATAAGCATATATATTTTACAAGCCAAGAGATGGTAAGCATTCTTTTATATCTGCTGTTTCAAAGCAGTCCGCCCCTGAGTAGCTGTGAGCGCTTGGTCAGGAGGAAGGGACTCGGAGTCCCTTCCCTACAGTGACTCAGTTTCCCCATTGGCAGATCCTCCACGACCTCATTGTTCACGTGAGCTTTCAGCGTTTGCAGACAGAGGCCTGTTCGGCCAGTGAGTAGGCGGCAGACGTGGCAGTCTGTGCCGGCATGAGCGTCTCCCGGGGAAGGCACCACTTGGCCAGAGGGGGTCTCGCTCCCAGTGGGCCTCTGAGGAGCAGCTGTGGCCTTTGGGAATGCAGAGGGGCCTTGTGGCGTGGCCTGTGCCGCACCTGACCCTCCCCGTGTGTCCTGCCTCTGTCTAGTTCCAGTGCGACGGCCTCTCAGCCGCCGGAGTCGCAGCCGCAGCCGGGTTTGCAGAAATCTGTCTCCAATTTACAGAAGCCGACTCAGTCCATCAGTCAGGAGGTAGGTGCTGGGGACCCCGCCCCAGCGGCCAGATGTCGGAGCCACCTAACGCCTGCCACCGCGACGGGCGGTTTTGCTGATTGACTCGCTTATACCAACGGCAAAGTGACGGGGAAGACCCCAGACAGCTGAATACAGACACCTCGTTTGAGTCTTGTTGACTCCTGTGGAGGTGAAGTCGCTCAGGTAGATACGGGCTAGGTCGGGCCCCCAGCTGTGCTCCAAGGAGACCAGAGCCATAAGCAGACAGTAAGCAGCGGGCCACGGAGAGGGGAGTCTGGAGAACAACATTTAGAAGCTCCTTTGCTGTTGGACGCCTTCTCAGCGTCTTTAACATGCTAACGTGCACCCTGACTGAGGGAGGGCACCAGGGACCGCAGGCCCCAAATTGATTTGCCCTCGGAAACCTCCTTAACGAGGTCTCTAGGGACTAGTTGTGTCTCCGAGCCTCCTTGGGAAATACCCAGCTGCAATAGTCGTTTATTGTTGATGCGTTAAAATGTTTTCCTAAAGAGAAAGGCGTGGCTTAGCCGAGCAAGCGCTCACGGTGCACCGAGCCCATTGGAGACTGTGCGGGTCCCAGAGACCGCAGGCCTCATGCTTGGCTGGTGGCTAGAACCCCAGATGAGAAGTGTTGAGTGTTTTAGATCCAAAGAAATCTAGACAAGACCCCTAGCACTCGCCAGACTCTTGAAAACAACTTGAGCTCCCGAACTGTAGTCTTGTGCTGCCTGGCAGTGGGCGGTCTGGGATGTCATCCCCTGTTTGTGGGCAAGTTTATAGCTTTGCCAGAAGGAAGCCCCACCCGACAACACCAAAGCGTACTCTTGAAATTAAAGAGAAAAAGAAATCAGATCCGCGTGAAGCTCCATATTCATTGGCCTAAGTCCACTGGGGTCTGCAAGCTTGTAGAGTCGAATTCGTGTGTTTCTCAGGATTGGAAACCACACGAGATGGCAGAGCCCGTTTCTCCGCCCTGGCTGCACAGCACACTTGCCTCTGGAGCTTGTTGAGAGACAGAACATGTGCTGGACCTCACCCCCGGAGAGGCGGGCGGGGCCGGGGCACCTGTTGAGAGAAATTGTGTTGGGGACGTCTCGGAGCCCGGCCCGGTGCTCAGCTCTTCTCAGCTGCTGCCTGGCCCCCTCTCACATGCAGAGGTGCTGAGAAGAGACCCCACTTCTAAAACCTCACCCGAGGCTGTAGGTTCTCTTGGGATGAAGTTCACTGGCAATAATAGGAGCCCCTCCTTGGCCCTGTAGGCACCTCATCCAGTCTAGTGCCTTTGGCTGCTTACAGACACCAAATGGGGGGCTGTGGGTTGGCCCTGGTGCCCCTCTGCTTCCTGCTGGCTTCCTCCTGGGGAGGCTGTCCACCCCACCTGCATGGTCCCCTTCTGTGGTCCTATGGGCAAGACCTGGGGCATTCCAGCCACCATGCAAGCAATCAGGGCAACTCCCAGTAGGTAAATGGCTTGTTAGACTCAGTCAGTTCAGCTCTGCGCTAAACGTAAGAGACAGCCCCTGCCGTGAGTGTGTGCGTGAGGGGGTGGGCTGGAGAGGGGGGTCATGGGAAAGGGCACCTATTTAATTTGGTACCTAACCCAGTAACGGGTGAGGTTTTGCTCATCGAGCTCTGTGCTGTAGCTTTACCTTCATTTGGAAGGGGGTCTCGTCAGCTGAATGCTGTTGAAAAAGGCGGAGCTCCTGTGCAGATCCCACTCGGCACGTGGCCGTGGACTTGTGGGCATCGTGGTGGAACCTGGGGGCGGCCATGAACACCTTCCCATTTGCTTGGGGGATGGACAGCAGGCCGATGGGGCTGGCTCTCCTCTAATTCTCTTCCTTTTTCAGAACACAAATACAGTGCCAGGTGGACCAAAGTCATGGGCACAGCTGAATGGAAAGCCAGCAGGACACGAAGGTGGTAAGTGGGAAGAGGTGGGCAGGACAGATGCGCACCTTCTCGGGACCATTCCGGTTGGGTCTGGGTTGTCTTGGCCTAAAGCTTTGTGGAGTCTCTCACCTGGGAGTCACTGCTGTGGGGGCCTGGCCTTGGCCCCAGGGAGGAAGCGCTGATTCTGAAGGCGCGTCGGGGTTAGCATCTGGGGGCCCTCGGGGAGCCCTAGTGCGCTCTGCCAGCACTGACGCCAGCGCGGCGCCACGCACTCGCGAGGAGCCCACCCCGGCTGGCCTGGCCGTCCGTGCTTGGAGTTGCCGAGGCTGGGAATCCTTGGTGCCGACCTCACTGGCTCCATAAGTCTTTCCGGTTTTCTTGACAGGTTTAAGGGGCTCAAGCCGACTCTTATCCTTCTCTCCCGAGGAATTTCCGACGCTGAAAGCAGCTGGCGGGCAGGACAAGGCTGGCAAAGAAAAGGGCGTCTTAGATCTGTCGTATGGGCCAGGACCAAGCCTCCGCCCGCAGAGTGAGTGACCGCCCGTGCGCATGGGGACGCACACTCGCCCTTGCCTTCCTGCCCTCAGGCAGGAGTGTGCGGGGCCTCCAAGAGCCTGGCTTCTGAGGCCAGGCTCCCTGCCTGGAAGGCGTGGCTGTTGACCTTTGCCTGACCTCTGCACCCACTGGACTTGAACCCGAGGCTGGTTGGGAGGTCACCCCTTCTTTCTTGCAGTTGGGTCAGCCAGGCCTGCCTGCCCTCCCGCTGTCATTAGGAAGTTCTGCTGTGCTGGGTGGTCATGGCAAGGATGGGCGGGCCAAGGACCAACTGCCTCGGTCCCTGACTCCGGAGCGGTCTTCTAAACTGGCACTTCCCAAGCCTAGTGGAATGCCATCAGGGTCCCTCGGGGAGTGTGCTAAAGGTGTGACCTCCAACCTCCCCACCCCCGCCAACCTAGAAGCCCTGTTTTTAACACACGCCCTTACGTAGCCCCTCAGCGCTGACCTCCACGGCCCGTCCTCTGGGGTCCGGTCCGGGAGGGGCCGGTGTGGAGTGCTGCTTGCTGGTGATGTTTTAGAGGCTGCGGGTGGCTGAAGGTGTTGTTTTCTACCTGTTCTAACCAGAGATTCTGAAATGGCTCTTGTTTTTTTGGGGGGGGTTGGGAGGATGCTTGGTCAGGTCTTGAAATATGCGGGACTTGGTTTGCTCGTCGTGATTAACCCCCAGAGCTGAGGTCCTGTGAAGGAAATGACCACAGCGCAGCTCCTCCAGCGCACCGCCTTCCAGCGGCCTGCGCCCAGTTGCTTCGTCCACTCCAGGACGTCTTCCAGTTCCTTAGGCAGGAGCAGGAACGTTCTGGGTCTGATTCGGATGAGCTGCTGTACAGGACTGTAAACGGAGCGCGGAGGAGCTTCTGGGACGGGTTCCATCTCCTCTTCTGAGAAGGGGAAGAAGCAGGTGGCCAGAGGGGTGACCCAGACAGGGCTTACCCGAGCCCACATGCGGGGGCTTGGCGGGCTAGCGCCGAACCCAGTGTTGTGGCTCCGCCCTTGGTCTTTCTCTCGGGGTCCCACACTCGGGGCCGTGTTTCATGTTTCAACTCGTCACCCAAGTGAACTGAGACCAGCAGCCACGCGGCTCCTGCAGTGGCTCCTGGGCCTGTGATCCACCAGGCCCGCTGCCTGTGGCAGCAGGAAGCATCACGGAGAAAGACAGCTCGGTCGCAGGCCACCTGGGCCCTGCAGGAGGCCCCGGCTGGTGCGGGGTGGGCGGGGCCGAGGCCTGTGGTAGGTCCAGGCCCTTCCAGCCAGCAGGTCTGGTCCGCACACACCACCCATCCCCCCCGGCTCTGCTTCGTCTCATGAACTGGGGCGATCTCCTGGATTAGAGGGGCCACCGCTAAACAAAATGTCAGAACTCACTCTGGTTTAATGTCAAGTCCAGGGCTGCGGGCAGTGCCGGCCCTCCGGGGCTGGGGCGTCTGTGGAAGGAGCCGCGGCTGTTTCCGTGGGCTGCCTGGTGCCGCTGCGGCCAGCGCCGAGGGGACGGCCAGCGCCGAGGGGACGGGCTCCCGTCAGTCGGGGAAGTCGGGGAAGGCGCGCACACTTGCCGCCTCTCCTCTCTGGGCAACCTCGTTTTCTGTCACTGTCAGGCTCCCTCAGCAAGTTCACACGCCTTGGCCGGTGTTGTCTGCCCCCACCTCCCCGACACACGTGACCCCGACTCTACTCTTCACTTTGTTTTTTGGGGGGCTTTTCTGGTGAATGAGGGGGTCCCTTGACCTTCAGAACCTCATACAGTCCTTCTTCTCCCTTCCTCTTTCCTCTCCCCTTTCGCCCCCTTTCAATTTCCAGATGTGACAAGCTGGAGGGAGGGCGGTGGGCGAAACATAATTTCCGCCTCGTCTCTGAGCGCCTCCCCCACTGAGCTGGGCAGCAGGAACTCGAGTGCGGGAGACGGAGCCCCCTCCTCGGCGTGTGCCAGCGATCCTAAGGACCCCTCTCTCCGCCCGGCTCAGCCTGTTCGCAAAGGGGCTTCACAGTTCATGGGGAATGCATACCACCCGCCTACATACCACGACATGCTTCCTGCTTTTGTAAGTCTGCAGAGGGTGCGTTTCCCCCACAGTCAGCTCGTCCATGCCCTGTAGAACTGCCTCACGGGGGTGACTTCACGCTTTGCCCCTTGCCCTGCCTGGGAGGTTTCCGTTAATGTTACGCTCCCTCTCCTTCCCGGTCCTGAGGGCCTCCGGCGGCTTTCCCTGCTGGTGTGCTTATCTCAGCCCCGGCTCTTTGGAGAAGGGAGAGGCAGGTTTCCCCCGAGACACAGGCCCCGGTGCCCTAGCAGCAGGCAGGAAATGGGGGAACCCCAAGAGTTCCTGTTCGTTTTTCCCATTTTCCGAAACAACTTGGAATGCGAGTGGGACGGAGGACCCGGGTCACTGCCGGAAAGCCCCGCTCACCGGTGTTCCGTTTCAGATGTGTTCGCCACAGTCATCCGAGAGCCCGGGCACAGCGGAACGGGCGTCCTTCCCCCCTGCGCAGCTCCGCCTGGAGCCCCGAGTTCCTTTCAGGCAGTTCCAGATGAACGACCAGGACGGGTAAGGCGGAAGGCGCTGTGCGGCCGCGCAGGGCGAGCTCCCCGCGGGGGTGACCTTGGACGTGAAGGCGGGCTGGCGAAGGGCAGTGCTGTCTTCTGAAGGCCCCAGTGCCCCGAGAAGCAGCTCGGAGCCCAGGGTGTGCGGGACGCAGGACGGCCGGGCGAGAGGTTGGGTTACGACTCGAGTGCCTGGCACAGTCGAAGCTTTGGCACGGGCCGAGGCCGCTGCCCTGGGCGCTAGTGCTGAGCGGGGCAGCTGCAGGCCGAGGCGGGGCTGCGGGCGGTGCCTCTGCTCCCGTTGTGTTTCTGTCCAAAGCGGGTGGCTTGCACGTTAAACACACGCGGACCTTGGCGATTCAGGACTTAGCTTTTAGAGGTCTTTGGTTTTGCTTCCATGTGTGTAGTTGACTTAAGTCCAGTGTCTTGAACTTTTTTTCCCATCAGAAAAGACAGCCGGCTCGGGATGCCCCGCCCGCCCCGCCCGCTCAGGCAGCTGGTGGAGCGGGCGCCGCGGCCCACCATCATCAACGCGGAGAACCTCAAGGGCCTGGATGACCTGGACACTGATGCCGACGATGGCTGGGCAGGTGGGTTGTGTTTCTGGGTGCGCTTACCCCGGTGGGTTAGAGAGGCAGGCTGATCTCCATCGGGGTGAACGCCCCGGGCGTGGTTCTCCTGGGCACGGGGACTGAGCACACTGGCGGGAGCAGCTTCTGTGCCCACCGTGGGCCTGGCTGGCTCTCACCCAGCGGGGCTTCCTGGCCCATCCGTGTCCTCTTTGGTCTTCAGTCTGGATCTTAGAGCTGTGGTAGATTTTGCCGTTAACTCTTTATAAAGACTTTTTGTTTATAATGGGAAAGTTAAACCAAGCCAAATTGTGTAATGACCCCCCAGCTCCCCTCGCCAGCGTTCTGTCTTCCTTGTTTCTCTCCTTTCGCCCACTCTCCGCCCCCAGCCTGATGACATGCCTTTACAATCCTTTTTGTTTGTTTTCCAGTAGATCTTAATTACATTGACAGACACACATCTTCACTGTACACTTTTGACAAAGGGGATACGCCTGGGAACCTTTGCTCCTCCCCGTCCCTTCCCGCCGGCCTGCCTCCCCGCGGGCCCGGGGCCTGCAGTAGTTTGCCCTCTGATTATGGACAAGTGGGGTCACACAGCTTCTCCTCTGTGTCGTGGTTTTGAGATTCATCAATGTTGTTATATACGTCCATTGTTGCTTTTAATTACTGGGGCATATCTTACTGTATCAATATACTGTAACTTACTGATCCACTTTAAAGCTCCATCGTGTCTGGTGTTTTCATGTCTGAGTGCCCAGCACGGCGTGGAAGTGTTGGGTCAAAGGGTAGGTGTGTGATGAGGTGCACACGACCACAGACCTTCTCCCCCGGCCGAGCATTGCACATGCCCAGCAGCGACCACACTTCCTGTTAGTCTTCGTGCTTCTAGCCATTCTGGTGGGTGTGTAGTGGCACCTCCTTGTGCTTTTCATTTGCATTTTGCGATGACTGATGCCAGTGAACACAGTTTCACGTGCTATTTGAGAGGTGTGTCTTTTCCTTCTTGAGGCGTCTGATACAAGTCCTTTGCAGCTTACACTTCACAAATATGTTTTCCCATAGTTTGCCTTGTCTATTCTTTTTTTTTTTCAGTCCTGCCCTCAGGGTATGCTCTTTTCATTGAGCGAGGAAGGGAGAGTGAGAGTTAGAGAGAGAAACATTGATCTGAGAGAGAAACATTGATGGGCGCCTCCATACACGCCCTGACCGGGGATTGAACCCGAAACCTGGGTAATGTGCCCTGACCAGGACTAGGACTTGCAACCCTTTGGTGCACCCTGCAATGCTCTAACTAGCTGACCACATCGGTCAGGGCGTTTTTCTTTCTGGCACTCTTGATGAACAGAAGTTTTTAGTTTTGATGCAGTTTATAAATCTGTGTCTTTTACGGTTATTACTTTTGTATCATATTTAAAAACCCTTTCGTCTCCCCTTGGTGGTAAAGATACTGCTTTATGTTTTATAGTGTTAACTCTCACCGTGTAGCACGTTGAATGGGTTGATTTGGAAGGTGTAAGAGAGGAGGTGACGTTTATTTTTACCAGAAGGATATCCATTGCTGCCCACTCTTGGTTGGTGAGACTTCCCTTCCCCTGTTGAATTGCCTGGGCACCTTTGCCGAAAGCCAATTGACTTGTAGGTGTGGGTCTATTTCTGGACCTGTTCGTTCCATTGCTCCGTTTATCCATCCTTACGCCAGTGCCACACTGGACCATTGTCGTTGAAGTCTTAACTTCAGGTCGTGTAAGTCCGATGAACAAAATAAACGGACACCATTTTTAAAAATTCAGGTAGTATAAGTTTTCAAACTTTGTTCTTTGTTTTTGTTCTGTTTTGCTTGTTCATCCTCACCAGAGGACAGGTTTTTACTGACTCTGAGGGAGAAACGGCGGCTGGTTGCCTCCCAGGCGTGCCTAGACGGCGATCAGAGCCGCGGCCCTTCGGTGCTCGAGCGGTGATCTTACCTGAGCCACCCGGGAGGGCTCCTGTGTGTTCGATGGTTTCACTGTTCTGAGTTCTTTTCCTTCCCATATACATTTAGAATCAGCCTGGCAATATTTACCAAAAGCTTGCAAACATTTTGGTCAGGATTTTATTGAATTTATTTCTGGATAAATGATGTCTTAATTTTGAATCTTCTAGCCAGGAACCGGTGAATCTGGTAGGTCTTTCCTTTCCCCAGCAGTGGTTTATCGTTTTCAGGGTCAAGGTCTTGACTAGATAGCACTAAGCTTATTCCTGAGTATGTGCTGGTCTTTGATACTATTACAGATGGCATGTTTCCCTTTTTTAATGTTTCCAGTGTTCGATGTTACCGTGTAGAAATACAAGTTGATTTTGTGTTTTGACCTTGTACCAGACACTTTGCTGGATGCACTGGTTTTACTAGTTTTTGCTGCTTTCTTAGCGTTTCCACATAACCGTCATGTTGCCACGTTGCCTGTAAATAGGGGCAGCTCTGTCTCCCTTTTCAGACTTTATCCTTTTTTTTTGCTTTATTGCACTGTGGCACTTCCAGCCCAATGTTGTATTCAAGTTCTTTGTTTCTGACCATAGGGATAACATGCTTAGTGTTTCACCATTACAAGTGATGTTAGCTATAGCTTTTTGGAGATATTCTTGACCAGACTGAGGTTGTTCTCTTCTAGTCTGCTGTTTGGTTTTTTAAAGCATGAATGGGTACGTATTGAATCTTGTTGAATGCTTTTTCTGTCCTTGTGATCAAATGAGTTTTCTCCGTTATTGTGGTAATCTTGTGGATTGCATTTATTTTCTTTCATAATTGTGCTTTTTATTGTTTGTTTTGATGATAAGTACACAGACATTTCAATTTGTATACAATTCTTTTTTTAAAATGTATTTTTATTGATTTCGGAGAGGAAGAGAGAGAGGAAGAGAGGGAGAGAGAGAATGATGAACATCAATGATGAGAGAGAATCACTGATCGGCTGCCTCCTGCACTCCTGACACCGGGGATCGAGCCCGCCACCCAAGCTTGTGCCCTGACCGGGAATCGAACCGGGACCTGCTGGTTCATAGGTCGACGCTCAACCCCTGAGCCACGCCGGCTGGGCTGTATATAATTTAATAGAGTATCAAGTACCAGTATCTTTAAATGTTGATACACTGTTACAACAAAGCCCCACTGATTCACAATTAATGTCATATATATGACATGATCAAATTTTCAGTCTTTCACAGCACATTAACACAGTTACTAGGAAAACTAGACTACCACACCAAAGCTGTTTCTCTCTATTTGTTCCTCTCCCTTCCTCTCTCTCTAAACATCAATAAAAGATTAAAAAATTTAAGAATCCTAAAAGATAAATATATAAATGTATACATACTAGTATATATTTGTGTGTGTGTGTGTGTACACACACACTAGAGGCCCGTTGCACGAAATTCGTGCAAGAGTAGGCCTTCCTTTCCCTGTCTGCCAGCACCGGCTTCCCTCTGGCACCCGGGACCTGGGCTTCTCTTGCAGCCCCGGCTTATTCCAGAAGGCTGTCCGGTCTAATTAGCATATGACCCTTTTATTATTATAGATTGCCCAGATTTAGGAGCTGTTGTCTGGCGGGACTGTTGGTCTGACCAGGCTGCCTTACTGTTACCAGAAGCCAGAGCTCCTTCCATTTAGCTGCAGTTTGTTATGGTGGTGGCAGCCGTGTGGTTCGCCTTACCCCTCCGTTGGGTTGGAATGATTCCGGACTGGAGTGGCACTCTTGGCAGTTGACATTCTCATCTCTTCTCGTTCTTCCTGGCCCACGTCCTGTTGCAGGCCTCCATGAGGAAGTGGACTATTCTGAGAAGTTGAAGTTCAGTGATGATGAAGAGGAGGAGGACGTGGTGAAGGATGGCAGGCCACAGTGGTAAGGCTCCCCACTCCTGCTGGGGCATGCTCCAGTGCAGCCTTATGCTTAGCGGCACTGCCGTGTGCTGGTCCCGTGCCCAGTGCATTTCCTAGTTTCCAGCATCCTCCAGGGCAGAGACTGTCGCATTTTGCGGACGAGAGGGCTAAACTTGGGGACAGCCATTGGAGAATTGAGCCAGGATCTGCATCTGGGGTGGCAGGCTGGGTCCTAGTGATTGTAACCTCTGCTCCAGCACTTCCCTGAGGTGGTGTGGACTGTTCCGCAGAGTGATGGATGTCCCGCCCCAGAAGCCATCTGTGGCCAAGCGAGTTCGGGAAACCGCCTGCGTTCAACCTGCCCCTTTCCTCCAGGGTCGCCTGCACTCGGGTGTGCGTACAAAAGCACGCCGGGAATCTTCGGGGAGGGGGGAGAAACTTCTTAGACGAATTTAATCTTTTCTCTCTTTTTCTGGATCATTTTATTGGACACATTTTACTCACAATGCCCTTTGGAAAAGACTTCATCGTACTCTAGCCCCTCTTGTTTTTATCATAGTATCAGCAGTATTGGCTCGTACTTCTTTATTTAACACTGGAGGCCCGATGCACGAAATTCGTGCAAGGGGCTTGGCCCTTGCAGCTGCAGCAGCTTGCCTCAGCCCTCGCAGCCCTGGCTTTGGCCGGAAGGTCATCCGGAAGGAAGGTTGTCCGGCTGTCTGGTCTAATTAGCATATTATGCTTTTATTATTATAGACATTTTTATTGATTTCAGAGAGGAAGGGAGAGGGAGAGAAAGGTAGAAACATCAGTGATGAGAGAGAATCATGGGTCAGCTGCCTCCTGCACGCCTCCCACTGGAGATCGAGCCCACAACCTGTGAACTGAACCTTGACCTCCCGGTTCATAGGTTGATGTTCGGCCACTGAGCCGTGCTGGCTGGGCTTGGCTAGTACCTTCGTTTGTTTAATTTTGCACTTTACATATGTTTAAAAGCCATGTGAATAACATGTTTTGTAAAATACAAAACATGTTTAATTAAAAATAAGGCAGAAATCCTTTAGTCCTAAATCCAGAACTAATCATCACATTTTAAGTTTAGTTTGTATTGTTGACACTATTACAGATGTCCCGTTTCCCCCACTCCCTCCCTCCACCCAGTGCCCGCCCCACCCCAGGCCTTCACCACGCTACTGGCTAGTACTTGCAAAAGAGCGCCTTTGGTCGCTTTAATTTGCCTTTTTTTTTTTACCAGCACATGGGATTTTTATCCTTCATGTGGCATTTCCTGTTTTCTTTATATATCACCTATGGGACTTACTATGCTTTCCTCAAAAATGGGATTTTTAAAATATTGTTGAGGTAGTAATGCTTTAATGTTCCCCTTCGTTTTATTGTCACGTTTGAATGTGTGTATGGTCCAATCTGCAAGTCTGTTTTTCCTCTTTCACGTCCAAGCTCCTGGAGTCAGCGCCCTCTTCTGGAGGAAGCTGGTAACACGCTCTGCCTCTCATCTGTGGATCAGCTCTTGGAACAAGGAGCTGAGAAGGAAATGTGGCCAAGAATTTAAGTCAAAGGCAAAGATACAAGCTTTGCAGATGGATGGGGCAGTAGCACACTGTTCTTGTCTCTTTCGGTTGATGTTAATTGAATATTCAACGGAAGGAGTGAGACATGGAACCAGCTTTGCTCCTGGCTCTGACCAAGGACACTTCAGATTGAGGGCGTCTCCTCCCTAAACCTGCTCTTTTTAAAAAATATATTTTTATTGACTTCCAGAGGAAGAGAGAGGGAGAAAGAAATAGAAACATCAGTGGTGAGAGAGGATCAGTGATCAGCTGCCTCCTGCACGCCCCACACTGGGGATTGAGCCCGTAACCCGGGCCTGTGCCCCGACAGGGAATCGAACCGTGACCTCCTGGTTCATAGGTCAATCGATGCTCAACCTCTGAGCCGCGCTGGCCGGGCGAAACCTGCTCTTTTTTGATATTCCCTGAGCTGGTTGGTGATGCCCAACCCCCAGAGACTCTACAACGAGCTCAGAGTCCCTCTGACGTCTTCGTTTCCCTCCATGATGATTCCTGAACCTTCCCTTGCCTCCATCCCTTCCTGTTGGTTGTGTCGGGGCCGTGGGACTGGCCTCCTTTCATGTTGTTCTCTTACCCTCACACTGTGCCCAGTTGTCTTCTAAAGACACGGCCTTTTCTGGCGCATCAGAAACCTTGCTGTGGTCTCTCTCCCCGTCTCTCCCCGTGAAGTCAGCGGTCACCAGCAGTTGTTGCCCTGCTGTGATCTAACCTCCCTTCCCTGCCTCGCCTTCCCCCACTCAGGTACACGTGTGCACCGGCACATGCACACACGGAGAGTAGCCAGACCCGAGCCCTGCTGTTCCCTGGACTCCTGCTAGGTGGCCCAGACGTGTCCTCACGCTTTGCCCCGTGCCCGTGTCTAGCTCTGCCCTGAGCGTGAACGTGAGCACGCACAGCTCCCGTCTCCTCTTGCTCTTCACCGTGGCCCTGCAGCGGGCCTCTCGTGCGGAGGAACAGTTTGAGCGCCCTTCAGTGCAAAGCACAGGCAGGGTCTGTAGTAAAAGAAGCACCTTCTTCTGGGTTCGGCTTCAAGTCTGTTAGCTCCTCGCTGGGCGAGCAGCTGCCCAGCCTCTCTGAGAATCTCCCCCCCCCCCCCCCCCCCCCCCGCCGCCGCATAAGATAAAGTAATGGGTGTGGAACAGCCTGGCTGGCGCTCTGAGCTTGGTGTGAGAGAGTGAGTTGGTAAACGTTGGTGCTGAATTTTGGTGTTCTGGGATGTCTTGTCACCATAGCGGGTGGGAGTCGGGTTTGCTCCGATGAAGGAAACGGGTGTATAGGCGGCTGACGAAGGGCCTCTGGCCAGTAAGGCCAGGCCACGTTGGCTGACTGGGACACTAACGGCTGCGGTTGTCCTAGGAACAGCTGGGACCCGAGGAGGCAGCGCGGGCTGTCAATGAGCTCTGCGGACAGTGCTGACGCCAAGCGTGCCCAAGAGGAAGGAAAGGACTGGGGCGAAACAGCGGGCATGGCTCGTGTGGTCCGGAAGGCGCCAGAACCTCAGCCACCTTCCCGGAAGCTTCACAGCTGGGCCGCGGGCCCTGACTACCAGGTACCATGGGCACCGGAGGGATCTGTGCCTGTGATGAGCGGGGGACTCTCTCCCTGCCCCCCACCCCCCCCTCTCTCCACATCCATTTGACATGAGGTCCAAGAAGAGACCAGTGGTCATCTGTCAGATGCCCTCTGCTCTGCATTTGTACTTTGCTGAGCTGAGTGGCGGGGTTTCTGAAAGTCCTAGGAGGGTAGTGCTCTTTCTTTTTTAGTTAAAGAAATGTCTTTTGAAACAGGCACGAACGTACAGGAAAGTTGGAAGTGCATACAAAGAAAACTCTTTCTGAGCCAGGGAGGGGCAGGCGCCGGCCTGGCGAGCATGTCGGCACAGGCGCTGTGGTGTGAGCTGTACCGACGGGGCCCGCCAGGAAGGCGGCCGCAGCCCCTGCCCTCAACGCTGCCCGCGGGCCTGTTAGCGACCTTCGTGCGCAGTCCCCAGCTGAGCGTCACCTCCTGCCCTGGTGGTCCTGTCGCTCGTGCCCGTCAGTCTGGCACGGCCTTTCCTTAACTTCCATGGCTCTGTGAGATGCACCCCAAATTGGGGTGGTCTGGTCCTTCCCTGGGATGGGGCTCCAGGTTTCCCTTTTTGTCTGGAATCTCAAAAACGACACTGACTCTTCCCATTGCCACCCACCAGGCGCCACCTTGGAGTGAGTTTATTTATTTATTTCACTGGATTATAGTCTGCCTTTCTCATTTTAAAAAAGATTTTTTAATTGACTTTTAGAGAGAAAGAAAAGGGAGAGGGGCGAGAGAAGCATCGATGTGAGAGGGAACTTGGATTGGCTGCCTCCTGCACGTCCCTCTGCTGGGCATAGAGCTCATGCAACCCGGGCGCCTTGTGGTGCTTGGGATGGTGCTCAACCAACAGCCACACGGTCAGGGTGGATGCTGGGCCTTCTTCGCGGCCCTGTTGGAATTGCGTGGCTGGGGTCGTTGGTGCTGCCGCACACCCTGCACGCAGCTTCCCTCCCCGCACACCAGTGAGAACTCCCCATGTGCGTGCTCCACGCTGCGTCTTTGGCCTCTGGTTGTTGTCCAGTGACTGGCAGCGAGCGAGAGATTCGGGGTGGAGGGAACATCCACAGGAGGAGGCGTTCCCCGAGATGCCTTTCTGTCTTTATGTAAAGAATCACCTTGAAACGGTGTATCCGACCATGAATTCCGCTTCTCGTGCCTCTTTCTACCCGAGGCTGACACGTTCTCAGGGGGAAGTAGAGCCGTTGTGTGACAGAGATGGTGAAAGTGTGCTGCACACACACGCCGGTCCATTAGCCACGGAGCCCTGATCTCGTGCCCCTGGCGAGTGCGGACGGGTCCGTGTCCCGTTTCTGGGTGCCTGTCACGTTCCAGGGCACCCACACTCCCAAGGGCTGCCTGCGCTGTCCCGATTGCAGATGAGCCGAGCTGCGGAAGGTCTTCCTTTGCCCAGACCTCATTCCCGACACAGTGAAGGGCAGAGCAGGGCTAGAACCGAGGTCCGCCCAGCGCAGGACCGCGGCTCCCAGGTGCTCGAGGGCCTTGGAAAGAGGACCGGCCCGCAGCGGGAGCTGCCCCGTCCGTCGCTTGGTTTCATCAGAGACTCTCTCCTTGGCAGAAGCCCTCCGTGGGCAGCGTGTTCCGGCAGCAGTCTGTCGAGGACAAGGAGGACAAGCCGCCCCCACGGCAGAAGTTCATCCAGTCGGAGATGTCCGAGGCCGTGGAGCGCGCCCGGAAGCGCCGGGAGGAGGAGGAGCGCCGCACCCGGGAAGAGCGGCTGGCCGCCTGTGCCGCCAAACTCAAGCAGCTGGACCAGAAGTGCAAGCAGGCCCAGAAGGCCAGCGAGGCGCCCCGGCCGGCGGAGAAGGAAGCGCCCCGGTCCCCAGGCCCCGAGAAGGCGCCGCCGCAGGAGAACGGCCCTGTCATCCGCAAAGGTAAGCGGGGCTTTCGTCCCACAAACCCCGTGGAAACCCTGGGCGCTGCGCTCCTCGTTTTGGTTTGCGTCTTCCCCGGCTTCCTGGGACCTCCTGTGGCTACAGCCAGAGGATGCTGGGAAGCATCGTCGGTAAGAGCTCCAGCCGGGGTCAGATGCCTGGATCCACACCCTGTTTCCACACGAACACTGGCTCCGAACCTCACCCTTCGGGAGCTTGTCCCGCGTCTGTGAAGGGGGATGGGAACAGTATGCCCCTCACTCCATGTGGAGGGGCCACCCGAGATGATGCGTGCAAAGCACTTGGCACAGCTTCTGGGTATAGAAAGCACGCGTGCACTTGCTGGTAACCGTCACGGTCACCACTACCTCTGCTCAGCCAAAGGTGCGCACTGAGGATCTTGCTGAGCGCACAGGGTCCTTCTGGACGCGGAGGAAGCCCGCCTGTGTGGCACGCGTGGTTTGCAGAATTAATGCTGAAAGGCCTGGACTGCACGGCTGGTCAGAGATGTCGAACAGCGCTGTGTGTCGGAGCGGGTTTACAGAATCCGATCCACTACGGTGGTTGTGATTTTTAAAAATCAACGAAAACCAGCTCTTCTTAGGAGACAAGGGCCTGATGTTAGTTTCGGTCCCTGAAAGCCTCTCGGATGGGGTCTTCCTCCCGGGCTGATAGCAACCAGCGCCCTCCCTGGCCAAGGAACCCAGGGAACTGACGGCCGCCCTGTCCGCCTCCCTGTCCGCCTCCCTGCAGTCCTGTGAAGCCATGCCAGCCTCTCGGTCTCGTGGAGGTGGCTGCCCGGGGCTGAGCGCCCAGAGGAGACGGCTTGGGTGTGAGCGAGGTGCGCTGATCCGGGGCCCAGCGTGGGCCTGAGCGTCCTGTGGCTCAGGACGCGCTGCACCGCACCGCCTGCCTCTGCGGGTTCCTCCCGTGCGGGTTCCTCCCGTGCCTGAGCCTCTGCAGTCGAATTCAGAAAGCAGTTGTCAGTGATCCTTCAGAAAAGCTGGAAAAAGGTGCACAGCTGGGGCGGGGCCTGGAAAGGAGGGAATCTCAGGGAGAATAATGGTGGGCGGTTGTGGTGAGCGCCTCCTGCTGTCAGGTGCTGTGTAAGCACCTTCCCTGGATTGTCTCCTCTGATGTCTGCGAGCCCCGTCGGGAGGCGCAGCTGCTGTCCTCATTCCGCGGATGAAGGACCAGGCTGCCCACCCAGGTCACACAGCCTTTGGACGTCCTGAGTCAGCGGGCGGGACGATGGGTGTGGCTGCCACGGAGCGTGTGGCTGTGTGACTTCCAGGGTCCTTTTTAACGAACTCTCTCTCCTCTGGACCCAAATCCTGCTCCACTGCTAACGCTGTGGCCTCGGGCAGTCACCTGACCTCGGGGCCCTTGGTCTCCCCTAAAGTGGGGATGGCGTGGGACCACGAGCTCGTGCCAGTGCCAGGGTTCAAGGCTGTGACTTTTCCGGCTCTCACTTTCTGTTACACGTTTGGTTGGCCGAGCTTTTGTGAGGCCACTGCAGCCTGTTCTCCGGTTGTTTGTTCTGCAGGCTCCCCCGAGTTCTCTGCCCAGGAAGCCCCCAGCACATTCTCAGAAGAGGCCCCCACCGTTCCTGCGGCTGTGGCTCAGAGCGGCAGCAGTGAGGAGGGGCCCGGGGAGGCTGGGTCCCCTGCGCAGGAGTTCAGCAAATACCAGAAGTCACTTCCTCCCAGGTTCCAGCGCCAGCAGCAGCAGCAGCAGCAGCAGGTAAACAGGAAGACATTGAGAAGGCCCTTGTGAACAGGCCTGCCTGTGAACTACCATCAGGAGAAACCGCGTGGGGGATGGTCAGAGCTGATCTACCGAGGCCCTGAGCTCTGAGGTGCAGCCCCTCCGTCCTCCCTGATGGGACCCTGTCTAACGTGAGCAAGGAGGAGCTGGTGGTGCGTCCTTGGACTTGGTGTGGGTGAGCTGGAAGAGTGGTTCGTCGTTCCGAGCAGTGCACTGTGGCCACTCCGGACACTGACAGTGGCCCCACGTGGGGCCGTCTCGGGAGCGAGGGCGGCCTGGGAGTTGCGTAGAGCTGCAGCGGGAGGCGTGTGAGCTTTGGGGAAGGATGCAGTTTGTCGGTGTTTAACCAGAGAGCCGAGTCCAGTCCTTGTGGGGCGCTCTCCTAGCTGTGTGTGGCCCAGATGCTTCCTTGTTGACCAGGAAGCGGGGTGCTTGCCAGCGTGGCAGTGAGGGTGTCCGACACCTGTAGGCTACCTCTGGGTATCGGCGTTACTGGTGTTCGTAAACCTTAAGAGGACTTCCTTTGCCCTGGACAAGGTCACGTGGGGAATGTGCTGACCATCCAGGCTCTCAAGCCTGGCCCCTGGACCCGCGGGAGCCACTCATGTGCGGTGTGTGTCTTACAGGAGTGATAAGTGAGCAGACTTACTACTGACGAGCAGTGCATTTTGGTGGGAAACAGATGATTCTTGGACATGACTTAGCCCAGCAACTAGGCGTGCAGTAAATTATTACCACTGACAACCAAAACGCTTCACAAGGTGTGGGCCCGGGCAAACACCAAGTCTTGAGCCTCTTCCTGGAATCGCATTGAGTTGCCTTTAAAGCCTTGCCTCAGCCGTGGCCGTGCGGCTCAGTGGGTTATAGCGTTGTCCTGTGCCCTGAAAGGGCCCGTACCCAGGGTCTGGGTTTGCTCCCGGGCGGGGTGTGTACAGGAAGCGACCAGCTGATGTTTCTCTCTCTCATTGATTTTTAAAAAAAATATATTTCATTGATATTTTATAGAGAGGAAGAGAGAGAGATAGAGTTAGAAACATCGATGAGAGAGAAACATCGATCAGCTGCCTCCTGCACACCCCCCACCGGGGATGTGCCCGCAACCCAGGTACATGCCCTTGACCGGAATCGAACCTGGGACCCTTGAGTCCGCAGGCCGACGCTCTATCCACCGAGCCAAACGGGCTAGGGCTCATCATTGATTTTTAAAAATTTAAATTCTTTAGTGTTGAAAGTATTACATATGCCTCTTTTCCCCATTGTCCTCTCCCTGCTCCCTCCCGCCCCCAGCACAGGCCCTCACCCCCTTCTGTCTGTGCTCACTCATTGGTTATGCTCACATGTGTGCATACAAGTCCTCTGGCTGATCTCTTGCCCCTCCCCTGCCTGCCTTCCCTCTGAGGTTTGACAGTCTATCGATGCTTCTATGTCTCTGTCTATTTTTGTTCATCAGTTTATGTTGTTCCTTATATTCCACAAATGAGTCTCACATTAATGTTTAATCTCCCCCTCTCTGCCTCTCTCTCTACAATCAATTAAAGACAAAAACCAGACAAACCTCCCCCAGATCCTGCTTTGCTTGGGCTCCAGGAGCCCCCAGGCCCCGTGCTCTGAACAGAAGCCGCTGCCCCGGTGCGTTTCAGGGTGGCCGTAGGGTGACTGCGCACTCACAGCTGGCGGACAGTTACTGACTGGGGAGGGGAGAGTAGCTTGAGCCGGACGCGGCAGGAGCAGTCGCTCCAAGTCATTTTGGGGGGGCAGTGATGGGCAAGCCTTCCCTAGGCATAGAGAGGAGTCTGACAGCGCCAGGGCAGCCTGGCGGCGTCTAGCAGACTGGCCAGCCAGGCTCCCTGGGGACGTGGGAGAGGCTGAGGAGAGGCTGCGGGCTGCAGCCTGCGTGGGGCTGGGAGGGCTCCATTTATGGAATGCTGCGTGCTCCTCAGCAAGGGCCCTGAGTGCCCAGGGAGCCGGCCAGGGGGTCCAGCCCAGGCCGCCAGCTGGTGGGCAGCCCTCTTGTTTGCAGATTGGAAGGGGGTGGCGCAGCTGGGCTCTGCTCCGAGGCGGGCTCTGCACCCGAGTCCTGCCAGCTGCCGATTCCGGCTGCACCTGGGAGGCAGCCCCGAGGTCACTGATGTGGAGCAGGGTCAGCAGTGAGCCCGCTCCAGGCTCGCGTATCGAATATGCTGCCGACGCTCTGTGCTCATGCGATCGTGCCGAGTTTTCTAGATGCCGGGCGTGGTGGGGCAGGGGTCCCGTGGGCTCCGGCTCTTAGGATGCCGTGAGCAGCCCGGCGGTGGGAAACCATGGCCTGTTGTTGGTGCTGCAAAGGAAGAATGTCAGTGCGGTGAGAGCGGAGGACGGGGACCTGCTCACTTCCTCAGGCTGCGCAGAGGACTGTGCTTCTAAACGGGACCGGAAAAGGAGTGTGAGGGAGCCGGGTCTGGGGGGTGGGGACAGGAGCTTCCCAGGCAGCGTCTCCCCTGTGTTACAAGGTCTGGCGTGCAGGCAGGCAGGAGCAGGGTGCAGGGTGCGAGGTGCAGCTGGGAGTCGGGGCAGGATCCAGAGGCCCCTGTGGCTGCCGTGCCCACCCTGTGGCGATCCGTGGAGGCTCTTCCGAAGCGTGGGGCTGCCATGAGCAGAGGTGTGTGAGGACCACCCCTGTGGAGTGGAGAGTGGGTTGAAGAGGGCAGTGGTGAGGAAGGAGAGCTGGGACCATGCTCAGCCGGTGGTGGGCAAGGAGAGTCTTGGGAGGGGGTGCTGGCCAGGCGCCAGCCCCGGAGACCTGGGAAAGGCGTGGGTCCGAGGAAACCCAGGCTGCCTGGCGTGCGGGGGCGGGGGGGTGGGGGGGCATGGCTCCCGCTGTGATGATGACACAGCTCCATGGGTTGGGGGGCGGACCGCAGCCCGAAGGCCATAACACCGTCTCCCCTTGGAGCGGCCGCTCATCCCTGCCTCTCGGTCTTCTGTCCTGGGTGGGCTCTGTGCCCTGCGGGAAGGCGACCGTGTGCAGGGTGCCATCTGCCCGCAGCCCCTGTCCGACGGCCTCTCTCCCTGCCCAGGAGCAGCTGTACAGGATGCAGCACTGGCCGCAGGTGTGCCCTCCGCCCTCCCACCCGCAGCGCACCTTCTACGCGCACCATCCTCAGATGCTGGGCTTCGACCCCCGGTGGATGATGATGCCTTCCTACATGGACCCTCGGATCACGCCCACTCGCACCCCAGTGGATTTCTACCCCTCGGCCCTGCACCCCTCGGGTAAGCTCTGGGCTGGGGGGCCCCTGGACGGGGGGTGCAGGATGTTGCCTCAGGAGTTAGGTCCACGGGATCCACTCCAGCCTTCTCTGCAGGTCACATGACGGTCTGGGTTTTAACGTGCTTGCTGGCAAAATGAGGGTGCGATAATGTACCTGTCACAGCGTTGTTGGGAAGAGTCCTGATGTCATGTGTCCAGTGGCTTTCACTTTCACGTCCTTCTCTGTGGTTTTGTCCCTTTCTGTCATTCTTGATGTTCTTCGTGCCTTCTGTCTTCGTCCCTTGATTAGTCTTCGCCGGGATTTGTTTAAAGTCATTTTTGCAAAGCAGCTTTTGGATTTCTTAATTTCTCAATTTTATTTTATTTTTACTTCATTAATTCCCCCCCCCCCCCCCCCAATTATTTCCTTTTAAATTATCCTGTTCTTTCTCTACTTGTGCTGGATGCTTAGCTCATTTGTTTTCGGCTCTTCTAATAGAAGTATTTAAGTATCACCTGAGCTATGAACTCCTATGAATTTCACGAGAAAGCACTTTTGCTCTCACACAGTTCTAAAAGTTAGTCTGATTTTGATTTCTCTTTTCTTATTATGATTTTTTTCATGGTGTGGTGTGAATTTTCCAAATACATAGAGTTTAAAGATTGCCCTTACGGGGTGATTTTCTGAAGCGTCTCCTTTGTGGTGAACATGGGCGGCGTGGTAGAGGCGGGGCCGCCGGGCGGCGAGCGCCGTTTCTGGCTTTGAGCAGCACCTCCGCTGTGCTGCTGCGGAGCAAACACAGCTGGAGACAGCAGTGGGCGAGCGCGCCCTCGCTTTCCGCGCAGCTGTTTCTAGAACAAGCGGCAGGTCAGGTTTCACTCAAGGGCGCGGTCTAGATTGCTGGATGTTTGCTGAGGTTTTCTTTGTGGGCTATAGCACGGTTGCTGGTTTCTGTAAACATGCTATGTTTGATTGAAACGAATAGACGTTCTTCAAGTGGCTGGAGCTGAGCTTGCTGGCTGTGGTTCGTTCCCTTCCTCGGCCACTCGGAGGTGTGTGCAGGTCCCCACTCTGACCGGGAGCCCGTCCAGTCCTGTGAGCCCGGCAGTGTCTGCGTCCTCTCTCCGGAGGCGCACCCTTGTTAGCACTGATTGCGCTTCCTACCTTGTTAGCACTGATTGCGCTTCCTACCTTTAATGTCTGCTTTGTCTGATAGTAATCTCATTCCTGTTTTCTTTCTTTTTAAAAAAACATACTTTTATTGGTTTCACAGAGGAAGGGAGAGAGACGGAGAATCACCAATCGGCTGCCTCCTGCAACCTGGCCGGGAGTCAAATTATGACCTCCTGGTTCCTAGGTCAACTTCAACCACTGACCCACGCTGCCCGGACCGGTTTTCTTTTGATGAGGGATCGTTCGGTATCCTCCTTCCGGTTTCTGCGGCCAGCCTCTCCCAGCCCCTTTTGGGGAGCGTGTCTTTGTACAGAGTGTGTGTGCTTTCACCCACTCCAAAAGTCTGTTACCTTGTTGCCGAAGCCGGTCCTTTAGAACTGGTGGGGTTGTTACGTTTGAATTTTCTACTCTCCTGTTGCATACTTTCTGTTTGTCCCTCTTTTACTTTCGTTTTTGGATCCAGTTCTCCTATCTTTTTGTTTGCCTTCTTTCTACATTGTGTCTCTACTATCTTAGTAGGTACATTAAATTCCAACATGTGTCCTGACTTAGCAAAGGTTAATCAAGATCTTCACCCAACCTGAACTCAGTACCGCATCGTCGCTTGCCTGTTACTTCTGCCTGGAACTTGAGTTTTTCCTTGTGGCTCTGCCCACCGAGGGGTTCTGGTTGTGGGACCCAGTCTGTGCGTGTTCAGATCGGCCTGGGTGTTTACAGGGGTCTCGCATCCTTTTCCTTGCCTCTGGGTTTGGTTCACTTCTTCACGACGCGTGTCCTGCCAAGCCCGGCAGAGGAGGTCTCTGGCAGTCTTCCTGCCACGCTCTCTTGAATGCTAGGACAGCTGGGTATAGCGCTCTGGGTTGGCAGTTACTGTCCCCGCCTGTGAAGGGGCACTGCCTGTGCACGACCCCCAGCTCCTGCCGCTGGGGAAAGTCGGTGTCCTCTCTGCCTCTGCGCCTGCGCCCTTCATTCTGCTGAGGACTCCTGGGCCTGAGTCAAAGGATGGATGCCTGGCGTCACTTTTGGAACATTCTCTTCTGGTTACCAGTTCAGATACTGACTTTCCTCACTCTTCGTAGCCTTTCTTCCTAGGACTTGCGCTTGGAGTTTCCGTGCTTCTCATCCTGTCTTTCAGGTCTCTTAAGTAGGGAAGGGAGGTTATCTCGGGTGCCTCCTGGGGAAAGGCCTCAGCACTTACCCAGTTCAGTCTTCTCTCCGGCTGTGTCCACTCTGCCGTGCTTTTGTTTTTGTTTTTTTGTTTGTTTTTTCTTTACTGTGCAGTGAGTTTTTAATTTCAGTGACTATATCATTAGAATTTTTCTCAAATATGTTATTTTTTGTCATATTTTTAATTCCTCTTACGCTTTTTAGCCATTTAAAACATAGTTTTCTAGTGTTTAATAACAGATTATTCTGTTATCTGAAGTTCGCGAGGAGGTGTATAACCTGTGGGTTGCTTTCCACGCGTGTTCTGGTGATTTGGGATTGCACGTTCATGTGTGACAGAGCCTGCTTATTGTGGGGACCCAGTACGGCTTGGGCTGAGAGTCCATCCCTCTCGGGTGGTCCCCTACCCTGGCCAACGCCACGACGCAAACTTAGCCGTTTCCCTGGAAAAGCATGTGTGTTTTCCTTACCTGCCTGTAACACCTTGCTGACAGGTACGAGTGTACTCGTGTTTCCACTTACACGAAGTAAGTAATTGTAAGGTCCGAAAGCAATGGGGAGCTCTGACAGAGTGCGGTAGACTGTTTGTTTCGGCTCCGGTACAGACCGCCTCACTGCTCAGCGCTGATTTCGGCCGTCCTTAGCTTTCCTCTTCGGGTCTGTCTCAACTTGTCAATCAGTATTTAAAGAGACGAGGTGAGCAATACATCTAATCCTGTCCATCCATCTCTTACTATGACAAAAGTTTTAAAAAGGTGCACCGCAGCAGAGAAGGATGTTTGCGTGAATTATGTGCAGATGCTTTCCTCTGATTGGCCGAGTGACTTCGAAGTCAGCTGGGAGATAGTCCTTTGTCGGAAGATAGTGATGAGTCTGACATTAGGCCGCCTCGAAGGCAGAAGAGAAATGTGATAGTATCTGCCAGTGAAAGTGATTCCGAAGAAGAATGGGCAGAAAAAGTATTTTGCCAGCCTTGGAGGATTGTACAGATAGTTCTGGCATAATTGAAGACCCCACAAAGTACAAGTGAAGTAACCAATTTTTTTTTAATGAATTTTTATTGATTTCAGAGAGGAGAGGAGAGGGAGAGAGAGAAACATCAATGACGAGAGAGAATCATAGATGGGCTGCCTCCTGCATGCCCCACTGGGGATCAAGCCTACAACCCGGGCCTGGGCCCTCACAGGGAATCGAATCGTGACCTCCGGGTTCATAGGTCGACGCTCAACCACTGAGCCACGCTGGCCAGCCACCAATTTTTTTATAAGGATTTTTTCTTTCTCATTACTTTTCAAACCAATTCATATCATTTCCAAATGCAAAAATACCACAAAACCTCTGCTAGAATTTCACCACGGACGATGCTACTGATATGGCTATAAAGAAGATTCTTGTTTAATTATATTGAGGGAACTAATGAAGAAGCTAGAATGCAAAGATTACTGGTCAACCGACCCTTTACTGGAATCACCCATGTTTCTAAACACTGTGGCTAAAAGAGGTTCAACAACTGCTTTTTTTTTTTTTTTTTTTTTGCAACTTCACGATAGATGCGGGTAAAAGCAAAAAGTTACAACACGGTATTCCCCGTCTTCCAGCCTCTTCGTGGTTCTTGCATCACATTTACCACGATAATTGCTACAGCAGTGTGTTCACAGCTGAGCTATTGAAGGTGAATGCTGGTCTGTGGAGCAGTAAGGGAGAGCCGTGGCGCTGGGACTCAGGAAGAGCAGCTGGTCTCCGGTGTGGAGGACACGGCCTCGGCGGCCTCGGTTTGCCAGCATCCCGGCTGCAGCTCTGCGCTGCACAGAGAGCCCATTTCTGCGCGTGGATGTGCTGAAGACCAAGCCGTGGGTTACGTCGCGAGGGCGCCCCAGCTCAGTGCCAGCCCCTGGCTCGCGTTTCCCGGGCCCCCGGCTCTGCGAGCACAGTGTGTGATGGCCTCTGTCCAGCATTTTCATGGTGCAAAGTGCTGTGGCAGGAGGGTTTGTCGGGGAATAAGGCTCTGCCCTGTCGCCACAAGTAGGCCGACGTACCGTGCTGAGCAGGTTTGCCTGCCTCCGTCGCTGCTTGGTAAATGCTGTGTAATGCTGGGGCTCCGGAGAGTGCCCACCACTCCCCGACTCGGTCTGACACTGTGGGGCCCACAGCCAGAGGGAGCTCGGAAGCCCTGGCCTGAGCTAGGACCACAGTCCCGCCGGGCTCAGCTTGAAGGATGGGCACAGCAAAGTGGGTAGCTGTTGATAGACTGTGAAGAAAATACTTGGAAAGTCAGATCTTCTTCTCCACAGACTGAGGCCGACGAGACCTTTTGTATCAGATGTGCCAGCCGGACTCCCGTGCTGGGGAGCCGGGGACAGAGAGGCCTAGGGGGCGCGGCGTCCCCAGCACGTTGTTATCTGGCAGGGCCTACCCTGCTCAGACCCCTTAACAGTGCCCTGTTACTTAGCAGCGCGGCTGCCCCCATAGGTGTGTGCCCCCCCCCCCCCCAAGAGTGTGGGGTTGCTGTCAGCCTCGGGGTGAGCAGTAGAAGGAACGAAACCTGTCCCGGCTCCTTGCCAGGTTCTGAAGCAGGTAGTGCCAGCCCGTCCGTGGAGGCTCTCGGGGCAGCTCACCGGCCCTGTGTCCGGCCCCTCTGCGCACGGAGATTCTCGTTGCCGACCGGCCCTCGCCGGCCTTCTGCCGACATGGATGGACTCTGGTGTGATGTTGCCAGTTCTCACTTGCTGGCTTCCTACACCCTTCGTCCCAGGGGTTCTTGATCTGGAAACTGAGGCTGGGCTTCCCAGGTCTCTCTCGGCCCCTCAGAGGGCGTGCCGTGGCTTCAGAGCAGGGGACGATCCCAGGGATGGGCCTCGGGAGCACCGGGTCCATGTGGCGGCCAGGGCACTGCTGTCTCCTTTGAGCCTTTGGTTGACCTTGAGGTTGGAGCAGTTTCCGAACGGATGACCTAGCTCAGTTCTTTCCTTCTTCAGGACTGATGAAGCCCATGGTGCCCCCAGACTCCGTCAGTGGGACTAGCTGTCGCTCTGAGGATCAGAGCCGTGTCCCCCAACTGCAGGAAAGAAAAGTGACCGCCATCGACCCAGCCCCTGTGTGGAGCCCCGAGGGCTACATGGCATTGCAGAGCAAGAGCTACTCGCTGCCTCCCCCGAAACCCAGCGACACTTTGGCCATGGACATGCACGTCAGGTGAGACAAACGTGGTCCTGCCAGCCTGCACCCACGGAGACACTCTGCCAGGAGACACTGCCAAGGGGAAGGGCGCAGGAAGGGCCTGCCAGGGCCCCCTGGGAAGGAGAGTGTGGGGGTGGCTTGGATGCTGGTGTGAGTCGCTGTCTGACGGTGGGACTGAAGGCCCAGGAGCCGTCGGTTAAAGGCGAGTCTCTGAATGGGGCAGGGTGGGGGTGAGGGCTCTGGGCTCAGCAGGCAGGTGGAGCCGTGGGGACTCCTTCCTGTGAAAGCAAAGCACGCTGGCCCCGCCGGCCAGTGCCAGCCTCTGCACGGACCCCAGGCGCCAGCTGACGGAAGCAGAGGATCCCCGCCCCCGCCACTCCGCGTCTCCGGGGGCACGCCGCATCCACCCTCGGCCACCGCCTTCTTCACTGTGGACTCCAGGGCCACCCACCCGTCTGTGGCCCAGGCACTCGGAGACCCGTTTAAAGATAGAGGAAATGTTGGTGCTTGTGTTTTTTTCCTTTTTTTTTTACATTTTTTTCTTTTGAAAACTAAGCTCTGTGTTCAGCATGGAAAGCAGGAACCAGGCTCCAACCAACCACATTGACTGGTGTTTCTGGTTCCTTTTCAGGAATGAAAGCGCTTACTCTGCCTCACCCGGAAGGCCAGGGGGCGTAGGCGCCCCGCGAGCTCTCCTTGAGGAGAGAGTGGAGGAGTACTTGAGTGCTTTCGACAAGAAGGCCCAGGCAGACTTTGACAGCTGTGTCTCTTCCCACAGAAGAGGCCAGGAGCTTTTGTTTCCGCCCCCAGACAATGTGCAGGACGCAGGTGCTCCTCGGGGCCACACCCCAAACCTCCGGTGTTCCCCACTGGAGCCCGACTTTGCCCCCGCTGAGAAAAAGCCAGATTATAGCAACTGGGACGTTAGCCACCAGCCCCAGGCCGCCGACACAGCCAACGGCGGGGACAAGGAGGCGCCCCGGGAGGAGCCGCCCTTCAGTGCCTCCTGGGAGAAGGAAGGGAGCCCCCACAAACAGCCGTCCCTGGAGCCCGAGTGGACCCCCGAGGCCCGGGGCCCCGGCAGCCAGCAGCAGGAGCAGACCAGCAGGACCCGGAGGTCGGGGCCCATCAAGAAGCCTGTGCTGAAGGCGCTCAAGGTGGAAGACAAGGAGAAGGAGCTGGAGAAGAGCAAGCCGGAGCCGGGGGAGGAGAGCGCCCGCCCGGCCCCGGAGGAGGCGCCACGTCACCAGGCCGAGGAC
Source organism: Corynorhinus townsendii (assembly GCA_026230045.1). Lineage (NCBI taxonomy): Eukaryota > Metazoa > Chordata > Mammalia > Chiroptera > Vespertilionidae > Corynorhinus > Corynorhinus townsendii. Next base: position 174,300,757 of record JAPDVU010000005.1, read on the forward strand.
GAGGACCAGGAGAACGACCCCACGCTGGCCAACGCCGCCCCCTCTGCTTCGGAGGCCCCGGGCGCGGCCCGAGATGGCGGCGGCCGCTCTGCCAGCAAGTCTGAAGAGGACGAGAAGGCCGACAGGGCCTGGGAGCCCAGGCCTGCCCGGGAGCCCAGTGACCCGCCCCTGACCAAGAGGAACAACTGGATCTTCATCGATGAGGAGCAAGCCTTTGGGGGCCGAGGGCAGGCCCGGAGCCGCGGCCGCGGGTTCCGAGAATTCACTTTCCGGGGCCGGCCTGCCAGCGGCGGCCCCGGCATCTGCGGCGGGGGGGTCCTGGGGGCGCGGGGCATCTACACCAACAGCCAGAGGAGCGGCCGCGGCCGCGGCCTGCGTGAGTTCGGGCCGCCGGAGGACTTCCCCCGAGCCAAGCCCCGGCGCCGCATCGCCAGCGAGACCCACAGCGAGGGCTCCGAGTACGAAGAGCTCCCCAAGCGCCGGCGGCAGAGGGGCTCGGACAGCGGCCACGAGGGCTCGCTCCTGGACAGGGAGGAGGGCGCCGCCAGGAGAGGCGACTTCAGAGACTCGTGGCGGTCCCACAAGATGTACGCCGACGACCACAGCGGTCTGGAGGCGAAGAGCAGAGGCCCGCGGGCCTTCGGACGCGCCCTCCCTCCCCGGCTGAGCAACTGCGGCTACGGGCGGAGAACCTTCGTGTCCAGAGAGGCTGCCCACTGGCAGAGCCGGAGTGCCGGCGCCTGCTGGCAGGACCACGGCTCCCCCGACACCGGCCCCCGGCGGCCCAGCGACAGAGACTGCGTCCCAGAGGCCTCCCGGCACTCGGACGCGCTTGGCACCAGGGGCTGCGAGGACAGCCGCCTGGAGGACAAGAGGGCCTTCTTCCCAGACGACCACGGGGCCGATGCTGAGAGCGCGGAGAACCGGCCCTTCCGGCGGAGGCGCCCCCCGCGCCAGGACAAGCCCCCGCGCTTCCGGCGCCTCCGGCAGGAGCGCGAGTCCTTGGGTCTGTGGGGGCCCGAGGAGGAGCCCCACCTGCTGGCGGGTCAGTGGCCAGCCAGGTCCAAGCTCTGTCCCGGGGACAGGAGTGGCGCCGTGGGCCGCAGGTCCCCCGAGCTCTCCTACCAGAACTCCTCTGACCACGCCAACGAGGAGTGGGAGACGGCCTCCGAGAGCAGCGACTTCAGCGAGAGGCGCGAGCGGCGGGACGGCTCCGGGCCCGAGCCCGGCTCCCACGTGGACGGCAGCCTGCCCGGGGCCAGCCTCGGGGAGAAGAAGGAGCTGGCCAAGCGGAGCTTCTCCAGCCAGAGGCCCCTGGTGGACAGGCAGAGCCGGAAGCTGGAGCTGGGGGGGTTTGGGGAGAAGGCTGTTAGGCCAGGCGGTGGTGACACCTCCCCGCATTATGAGAGCCAGCAGAGTGGGACGCCTTTGAAAGCCAAAAGGTAAAACAAAACAAATTCCGGGTCCTTTTGTTGCTTGTTTTGTGATTGAGCCGGTGTTCCGAGCAGCACCCCATGCATGCGTGTCCGCCGTGTGTCAGGTGCCCGCCCGCGCCCGAGGGCCTGCCGCAGCCCTTGTGTGTGAGCGCATCCCTCACTCGCCTGCCGCTTGTCTGCTTCCTGTGGCGTTTTGTTGTTGTGGCTTGAAAACGAAAACCAAAACCAGAGTCCCCGGCCCAGTGGCTCTCTTACGTGGCACCCGGCCAGGAGCTCAGCCTCCTTACGTGCCCTTTGGCTTCCCCGGAGGGGCCGCTGCAGCGAGGTGCCTGCCCCAGGCCGCTCCTCCCCAAACGGCTCTGCTTCCAACAGCGAGGAGGTGTGGCGCCTGCGGGCACTGCCACTGTACGTGGTGAGATGGGCAGTAGCGCAGGGAACGGGCTGCCTGAGGCCTGTGAGCAGCTGTGATGTGGATGGCCCCAGCTCAGTGCCCGCGGGCTGCCTGGGCTCAGGAGAGGGACCTCAACAGGCTCCCACCTGCCCCTGCTCCGATTCGGGGCAGAGCCTGGAGTGGCTCTTCCCCCAGAGGAGGAGCCACAGGGTGTGCGGGTTCTTAGGTGTCCATGAGTCTAGCTTCCCAGGACTCGGATGCCGCGGCCTGGCTTTGCCTCTGCCTTCTGCCCCGAGAGCCTGGTGGTGGCCAAGGCCTGGGTGGCTGCTGGTCCGTGTTGTGACAGGAGGATGTCCTGCAGCTCTGTCCTTTGTGGAGTCCTGCCACGCTTGGCTCACAGGGAAGACAGATTACTGAGCCCTGGGCAGGGGCGGCGCGGCTGGAGGGGCCTCCCTGGTGGCCTGCCCGGGACGCACTGCTGCCGGGAGTGGCTTCCCTGGAACAGGTGGTGGGGCATGTGGGGGCAGGTCAGGGCATGGCGCGTGCTGTGTGCTTAGGTGGTTTTCCCTCCCTTCCCCAGCCTGCTGTCGCTTCCGAGCTAACGAGGTCCCCCTTCCCTTCCAGGACCCCGGACGAGGCCTTGCCCGGAGGTCACAGCGGCCATTACCCCCTGGAGCGGGCCGTCCATGCCACCTCTGACGTCCCCGAAGCCGCCTGTGAGAAGGCAGAGGAGGCCACCCTGGCCGCTCAGAGGGTGGGCGAGCAGGGAGAGGCCATGAAGCAGTTTGACCTGAACTACGGAAGTGAGTCTGTTGCCTCGCATCTTCAGGGGAAGGAGGGAGCCGAGCCGGGGGAAATGGGGCCTCGCCCTGCAGGCTGCCAAGTTTGCCCTCTCGCTGTGTCTGAGCCTCTGAGGCAGGCCCTGGCCTTGTTCCGGGCACAGAGATGAGCAGAGCAGATGCGACCCCTGCGCTTGTGTTTCTCACAGCTTGCCAAACCCCTTAACTGCCCTGGAGTGCCCACTGTTCAGGGCACTGTAACGATGGGACCCCGAGGCCCAGTGAGGTTGATGGGGCACGTCCAGGGTCACATGGCTAATTAGGAGCAGAGCTGGGACCTAAGTGTCTATTTCCGAGACTTTTCTGGGCTGTAGCGTCACTTGGGTCTCTGGGTTGCGTTAACGGTGTGTTAGAGCGGTGTGAGAGGGGGTGGGATCCCAGCTCGTTCCTTAGACACGGTGAATACGGCATGGCTCCTGGGAGGCGCCCAGCCAGGCACTGCCCAGCCTTTGGAGCTGAGCCGTCCCAAGATGTCAGGTGCCTGTAGGGCTGGGTTCTTCTTGGCTTCTGGTGAGTGGAACACCATCCCTTTGTGTGAACTCTTGGTTCAGATTCCATCCTCGAGAATTGTGGGTCCAGCCCCGGGGAGGAGCCAGAGGTGGGCTCCATGGTGGGTGAAGGCTTCATCGAAATCCTGACCAAGAAGCAGCGCCGCCTGCTGGAAGAGGAGAGGAGGAAGAAGGAGCAAGCTGTGCAGGTGAGGAGCGCGAGGCAAGAGGAGCAAGTTGGCGGGCAGCAGCCCGTGCGGGGAACCGCAGCCAGGAGGCCCCGAGTTCTGAATGGAGCAGGGAGGAGCGAGGAGGGCAGGAGTGTCCCTCAGACACCTTCCCCAGCGCCCACAGTGGATGACCCCATCCCTGTTCTCGAAGAGGGACTGTCCGGTGACAGCAGGGCAGCCCAGCTTAGCACGGTGCAGACGGCCTCAGCCCCATGTCTGTCCTCTTCCCAAAGCCCCTGTGGGACCCTGTGCTCACCTGACGCCCTTGGGGCACTGCACACTGCCCTGTGGTCAGCTGCATCACACTCCACTGGCTGTGAGCCCTTGCCAGGTGTGGCATTCACTCACTCGGGGTTGAGGTCTTGAGAGACGAGCGTCCCAGCATCGCTGGGGCAAGTTCTCTTGGTTCTGATGCCCCAGAGACATTTGCTGGGAGAATATGCCACGTGCCCGACCTCTAGGGCGGCCTCTACCCCCTTTCTTCCCGCAGGTGCCTGTCAAAGGTCGGGGCCTTGCCTCCCGTATTCCTCCTCGGTTTGCGAAAAAGCAGAACAACTTGGGCCTGGAGCAAGGCGACGTGTCCGTGCCGGGCGGCAGCCTGGGCACCGAGATCTGGGAGAGCAGTGGCCAGGGTAAGAGCTGGGGTGTCTGGGCCCAGATGCTTAGCCCTGGCTGTTCTCTTCTCAGGGAACATCTGCGTTCAGGACTGAGAACGTAGGTGGGGCATCCTCTGCGCCACGTGAGCCCCACCGTAGCCATTGGTGGCTGTGGCCCCTGACAGGGGTAGACTTGCCCTGCCTTGCGGTTACTGAAACAGCAAAGCATTCCGTGAGTCTGGAGACCTGGAGAGGGGTTGACCCCGCCCCCCCTTGCCAGGGCACTCAAGCTGACCTGGCTCCCTTTGCCCATGGCACTTCCCTTTCCTGTTAAGTGTAGAGGAGCGATGAGTGACTGCCAGCAGGGCACCAGGGCCCAGTGCTTTGTGACCTATGCACTGGCCTTCCCCAGCCCGGAAGGAAGGCTCCGTCAGCCCCCCGGGCACTCTCTGAGAAAGACAGACTTGGGACCGGACCAAGGTGGACCTTGCTCTTTAGAAAACTTGTTCCCTGAACTATAAAAAAAAAGTCTAGATTCAACGCTATTTTTCTAGTAACTTTAAAAACAAAACCGTCTTAATGGAACCAGTTCTTCTGGAATGCCCACTTTGGACAGGACCCGGAGGGAACATAGAACAAGGCACACAGCGCTGCCCGGGGAGCGTGGAGAAATCACCCACAGCCAGCCTGTGTTTACACAGCGCAGCCCAGGCTTTCAGGGTGCGGGCCTCGCCCTCAGAGCCCGGACAGGCCGAGGTCCTGGGCTCCGGGCCTGGACTCGCAGTTACACCACGGGGCCTGTCCCCATTGCAGAATAAGGCTGGGAAGAGCGATGGCCTCCCAGTGAAATACCGATGTCAGACAGTCGGTGTGTGACGGGTGTGTGTCAGAGTGCACGTCCGGAGGTACCTGCCCCAGGCTGGTTAGAGCGGACGGAGCCCGGGAGAGGGCTTCTGTCGTCCGGCTTCCCCTCGGTTCTGACCACGGCCGGGCGACTGAAGGTCCAACAGGGCCATGGCTTCTGTTGGAGTTTCGGTAGTGGCGGTGTGGGCCTGGCGGGGCCTGGCAGCAGCGCCCAGCGGGTAGAAACAAATAGTTGGCTTGAGTGAAGGGAGCCTCACAGCAGAGAGGCAGTCTGTCTGAGGATGCTGGGCAGGTGGACGACGCTCAGACCAGCTCCCAGGTATCCAGGCTGCTGGCTAGCGTGTGGGCGGGGACCACGAGGGCCGTAAGGACGTGGGTTTGTGTAAACCGCGCCTGTGCTCGCCTCGGCAGCCTCCTTGACCCTTTTTGAGGTCCTGACTCTCTGCTCCCTCCTTCTGGCAGCCCTGCCCGTTCAGGCCTCAACCAGCGACTCCTGGACTAAAGCCGCCACTGCCTTCAACAGCTCCGAGTCCGGCTCTGCCGAGGTGAGTGCGTGGGTGCTCACCGCCTGGAGGTGCTCACTGTCCACATGGCTGCCTGTGCTGGGCTTTGTCCGTCCTGCGGCCCACGCCCTCCCTCAGGCCCCGGCTTGTGGCTGGACGACAGTCTGTTTCTGACCTCTGTGAGGTGCCTGTGAGAAGAAGGAAGAAAGGGGTTACCCCACCCCATGTCGGGGAGCAGTCGGGGGCTCTCCTTCACACCTGTGACGGTGGTCACTCAGTTTGGTTGGGGTCACAAGAGAGGAGTGTGACGGTCTCGGCCGAGGTCCCGCTGGGGGTCTGGAGGTTCGGGCAGGGGTGCCTCTGGCCACATCCCTTCAGCTGTTGGGTCAGGACCCAATGCGGGCGAGACCGTGCACAGGCAGGCAGCATGGGGAGCCTGGGGTCTGGGCTCTAACCCGGTGGGTGCCTTGCACAGCAGGGCTTTAAGAGCAGCCAGGGAGACAGTGGTGTGGACTTGAGCGCCGAGTCTCGAGAGTCGTCCGCGACCTCCTCGCAGCGCAGCTCGCCGTACGGCACTCTGAAGCCGGAGGAGATGAGCGGGTCCAGCCTGGAGCCCAAGGCTGACGGCCATAAGGAGCAGGCTCAGAAGCAGCCTGAGCAGAAGGTAACCTGGGAGTCCCTCTGGCGGGGCCAGGCTGCGCAGAAGGGCTCCCTGCCTTGTCTTCTCCCGGATTCCCGGGCGCGTGGGAGGTCACCTAGTCTGTGCTTCAGCTTCTCTGCTTTCCCATTAGGATTCCGAACAAGGCTCAGCGCAGAGCAAGGAGCACAGACCGGGGCCCATCGGCAACGAGCGCTCCCTGAAAAACAGAAAGGGCCCCGAGGCGGCCGAGCGCCTGCCGGGCGCCGTCGTCCCGCCTGTCAACGGGGTGGAGATTCACGTGGACTCGGTGCTCCCGGTGCCGCCCATCGAATTTGGAGTCAGTCCGAAAGTGAGGCTTTGATTTATTTCCTCTTTATTTTTATTTATGTATTTATTTTTGTGCTTAGAGAGGAAGGAGGGGCTTGGACAGGTTGTCCCCTAGAAAGAGCAGAGGGGGGGAGCTGAGAGGCACTGGGGAGCGTGCGGGTGAGCCATGGACAGAGGGAGGTGCTAGTGAGCTGCCCCCTAGATTCCCTGCTGACACCACCAGGTTCTCAGGCCGAGTGGGCGGCAGTCTTCACGGTCTCTCTCGGGCGGGGCAGTGGGTAGGCAGGGAGAGAGGATGAGAGGCAGCACCCTCCTTCCTGCGCCGTGGGGGACCATGCGGCCATGGTGCTGGCGTGGTGGCTTTTTAGAGGCGCTGAGACCATGTCTCTGCCGCAAGGTGAGCCGGGATGATCTCCAGGGACTCTGTCCCCTTCTTCCAGGACTCCGACTTCAGCTTGCCGCCGGGGTCGGCCCCTGGTCCCGCCGGGAATCCAGTGGTCAAGCTCCAGGATGCCCTGGCCAGTAACGTGAGTGTGCTTCCTCGCCGGCCCTAGCCCCGCGGTCAGGCAGACCTGGGTTTGAGTCATGGCATAATTTCTAGCTGCTTACGTATCTTCAACTAGTTGTGTCCATGTTCTACACCCCAGTTTTGTGACCTTAAAACTGGGTTATGTATTTCCCAAGGTCTGGTTTGTGTAGCATGCTTCGATTCTCTGTTCTTCCAAGTCCTGTGTCATGTTTGAGAATGCTGGGCGAACCACGTTTCCTGCCTGAGCGCAGGCCCCGCAGATGCTGAGGGCACTGCCCAGCGCAGGAGAGGCAGGCAGGCATCGCTGAACCTGTCACCAGGGACCTTTCTCAGCCTCCCGGAGGTCCCCAAGCCTGTGTGCCGGCAGCCAGTCGTTAACGTTGCTGGCACATGCCCGTCCCTGCTAGAGGGCGGGGGGGGGGGGGGGTTCTCCTGGGCCTCTGTCAAGGGAAGCCACGAAGGCAGCTCTTTGGGGGAGATAAACTGGTCTCGGCTGCTGGCAGCTTCATCTGTGTCTTAGGTGCACACGTCCAAGCCTGAAGGGCATTTGACACGTTGTCTCGCTTCCTGTGCGCCTGGTTGTCTCATGGTTTCCTGTCTCCTCCAGGCCGGGCTGACACAGAGTATTCCCATCCTGCGGCGAGATCATCACATCCAGAGGGCCATCGGCCTCTCCCAGATGTCCTTCCCCACGGCCGACCTCACTCTGAAGGTAACACTAGGCCTGAGCTCGGCAAGGCCCACGCGGTGTCCTGGCTTGTGAGGAGGCGGGAGCGGGCAGCCCCACCCACTGCCACCGCCTCTCCCTGGTAATGTTCATCCCTCTCCTCCCCGTGCTTCCAAAGATGGAGTCGGCGCGGAAGGCTTGGGAAAACTCGCCCAGTTTGCCGGAGCAGAGCTCTCCGGGAGGCCCTGGCTCGGGCATCCAGCCCCCGTCCTCGGTGGGAGCCTCCAGTGGGGTCAACTACAGCTCCTTCGGCGGCGTCTCCATGCCGCCCATGCCTGTGGCCTCCGTAGCACCTTCTTCTCTCCCAGGTATCGGCCCGAGCCTGCGCTTCGACAGAAGTGTGCGGCTGGCAGCCCTGAACACACCCACCATGGCTCACGGAGTCTGTGCACGTGGGAGTCTGGCTGTCTCGAGGCTGGGCGGTCACAGCTTCCCTGAGGCTCACTGTCCCAGCTCCTGGAGGGAGGAGCGAGCAGAGATGGGCTCTGAGTTGGATCCGGGTTAACGGGGGCGGTGTCACCTCTGCCAGTGAGCAGCGCCGCTCAGAGCCCGGCGCTCCGGGGTAGCCACGCTGACCAGAGACCATGCCTGCAAGTGCTTTCCTCTCTGCTGAATCCTCAGTCAGCCATGGGCATGTTGTCTTTCCTGCCAGCGTCCTGGTCATTGCGTCAGTGCCAAAAAGGGGGAGGGGGGGATTTTGAGGTCCCGGCTGCCGAGGTCTCAGTGATGGAATTCCAATAGATCCTTCTGACCCTCCACTGTGGACTCAATAGCAGGGAGATGAAGAGGAACGTGGCTGAGAGACCGAGGCAGCCTGCGTGCAGTGGAGCCTCCTGCGTGGGGGCAGTGGGCACGAGGGGCGTGGGCAGGGTAGGCTCAGCGTGTCCCTTAAGCGTCCTCAGGGACAGTGAGACCTGATCCTGTTCTGCCTCCGTGGGTTCTGTCTCCAGGAAGCCACCTGCCACCTCTCTACCTGGATGGCCACGTGTTTGCAAGTCAGCCCCGGCTGGTTCCTCAGACGATACCTCAGCAGCAGAGTTACCAGCAGGTGATGGCGCAGGCCGGGTGGCCTGGCGGGGGGGCGGGGGGCGTGTCAGAGTCCTCGTTTCTTCTTTCTCTGTATCCCTCGCCTGTAACGCCCAGCACCTGGCATGCCGTGGCCGCCAGCCAGTGTGTGGGGGCCGAGTAAAGGAGAGGCGAGGAGAGGAATGGAGCTCAGTGCTCCAGACTCTGCTTAGTTTTCCTTCGAGGTCTCCTTTGTGTCCTGGCCGGGGAACTAGCTGAAACGGAATTCTCTTTGGTGATCAGGTACCCTTCTGATGAAGAGAAGCAAGGCCTAGACTCCCAGGCATGGATGCATTAGAAAGAGGTAGTTTTAGAAGGAGCAGGCGTTGGTTTTTACGCAGCACCGGCATAGTTTCCATGCTGCAGGGGATGCTTTCTGGAAGTTGGAAGCTGGCACGGGGCCAGACCTTGCCTGCACAAACCAGCACCAGGCTCCCGGCGGAGGAGGCGCTGCTCAGGAGCAGATTTGGGGCAGAGGACAGGACTGGGCCTGTCTTGACCTCTTTAAAACGTGTTCTTAAATATCACCTTGTTTAGTTGTGCGAGGTGATGGTCTTCACGGAACTGGATCATACTGCATGTGTTCTGTATGTGGTTGTCCGTCCACCCTCGCGTCTGAGCGCCACCTCGGTGCGTGCAGCTAGGGAAGTGTGTGACGCGTAGAGCAAAGGAAGCGCAGGAGGAGGTGCTTGGACTTGCACTTGGGCGGTGTTCCAGCTGCGCGCGGAGGGGAAGGGAGGACCAGCTTGGAGGGCCCCGCAGTGACCTGCTGGCTTCCCCACAGGCTGCCGCTGCCCAGCAGATCCCCATTTCCCTTCACACGTCTCTGCAGGCTCCAGCCCAGCTGGGACTGAGGGGCGGGCTCCCCGTCTCCCAGTCACAGGAGATCTTCAGCTCCTTGCAGCCCTTCAGGTGAGACGAGGACGAGGGCTGGCGACTCACAAGCGGGGCTCGGACCTTTGCAGCCTGTGCACGCGTTCCCTTTGCTCCCCTTGGGGGTGGGGGTGGTGGTCACTGATAGTTCGTTCTTAACTGTGTGCAGGAGGGGCTGTGAGCCTGCCCCCTGCCCTCTGCCATGCCCATGCCCTTGCCCACTGCCTCCAGCTGCCCTTGCTGTGTCTCACGTCCAGTGCTTTTGGCCTCACATGGTTTCCCTGCGTCTTGTACGTCTGTCCATTTGTTTAACCCAGTGATGCCCAAACTGGGCCCTTGACCAGCAGCAGGGGCACCGTCCAGGGGCGTGTGAACGTCGAGGCTTGGGGCCCGCAGGGTGTTCGCAAGGCCTCTGGGCCTCGTGCTGGCGCTCCCACGCCTGCCCTGACGTCGTCTGGCTTTTGCAGGTCGCAGGTGTACATGCACCCCAGCCTGTCGCCGCCCAGCACCATGATCCTCTCCGGAGGCACAGCCCTGAAGCCTCCATACTCGGCGTTCCCCGGCATGCAGCCCTTGGAGATAGTGAAGCCCCAGTCCGGCTCTCCCTACCAGCCCATGAGTGGAAGCCAAGCCCTGGTTTACGAGGGCCAGATCAGCCAGGCGGCCGGGCTGGGCGCCTCCCAGATGCTGGACTCCCAGCTCCCCCAGGTCAGGAGTCAGTCCCCCCGCCTGCTTTTCCCTCGCCTGCCTCGGTGTGTGCTGACCTGCTGCTGTAGCCTCGGTGACTGGGCCTTGGGCTGCTGGAACCGAGCCATAGGCTCAGCCCCTTCGGAGGCATCCATCACCTCTGTCCCCAAAACGCTTCCCCTCAGAGCACTGCTCCTCCTGGAGCGCCCCTCCTCTCCTCCCCCCGCGGCTGTGGAGCTGGAGTTAAGTGAAGTGAGCGATGCTTCCCAGTTCTCCCAGCTGTCTTCTGGATCGGAACTCCAATCCACTGGGCTGCCCACATCTGTGCTCTAATGTCTGTATCTCACGGCATCTCAAACTTGTTCAGACACTGGGTCCAAAACGTGATTTTTCTCCCCGATCCTTGAGGTGGTCCAGTCCGCATCACCCGCTCTGGGCCTTCAGCAGGTCTGTCGGCTCTGCATTTGGAAAGTATTCAGAGTGCAGCCGGTTCTCGTCCCTTCACCCCTCCCTGTGCAGGCTCCTGCATGAGCTCCCGCCCCCCCTTTAAAACAGGTGGTGTATGCAGGGCGGGGCCTGGGTCCTAGCGGCTCTGGCTGCCACTTGTCTCGGTGATGCAATTCCAATAGATCCTTCTGACCCTCCACTGTGGACTCACCGGCAGGGGGATGAAGAGGAAAGTGACTGAGAGACAAAAAGTGGCTCCTCTGCCCCCTCCTCACCCTCCTGGTTCTGGACATTGGAAGGGGTCGCTTAGGCCTTGCAGTTACTGCCTTCTGTCGTAACGTGCTTCAGAAGCTTCCAGGAGGCTCCAGTTGGGTTCCAAGAACCCGGCCCCAGAGCCTCGTGCCCTGACCTTCAGAGGCAGAGCCGGGGCAGGTTGGCCGGGTGCTGCACGGAGGGCACGAGGGAACCTTTCCTGGTCTCACCTAGGATCCACATGGACGCCACCTCCCGAGAGCCTCCTGGGCCCTCCCTAGCTCTTCTCCCAGCCCGCCACCACCTGCATACGGACCTGCACTCAGGGTTGCTGCCCGCACCCTGCGCTCTGGCACCGGCGCTGTGCCCAGCATGGCACTGCACTGCCTGCCCTCGTGGCTCTGGGTCTGACCATGTCCTGGTGCTTCCCCGCACAGTGTGCACTCAGCGAGCCTTTGCAGGGTGGAAGCGGGGAGGGCTGGAGCACACACGCCCTTTCTACCTCGGAGAGGGGCCCCACCCCATCGGGTGGCACTGGCCAGCCGCTGCCCCTCGTCCCGTGCCTGCTTCCTCACCACCCGCTGTTCCAGCGGCAGGCCTGCCCCGCCGCCGAGTGTGAAGTCCAGGGTGACCTCCGGCTCTAATGGAAAGCGAGTCTCCCATGGCGGTGTGGGAAGGCCTCACTGTAACTCTTGAAATAACCTGAAGTCTAATGTGTGCTTGCTCTTGGTGTGAGTGTCCACAGTGGTGTGACTTTCTCCCCCACCGCCACTTCCTTTCCCGACTGTCCCTGTTGTCAGCAGCTGACGATGCCACTGCCCGGCTCCCAGCTGCCTCTGCCGCGGTATGGCTCCGGACAGCAGCCGCTGCTCCTGCCCCAGTCCATCCAGCTGCCACAGGGGCAGAGCCTCTCAGTTGGGGCCCCTCGCAGAATTCTTCCGCCCGGGTCCCAGCCTTCGGTCCTTAACGCCAGCAGAGAGGTGAGCGCGACTCCATCCTGCTGGGATCCCGGAAGGGTCTTACCAGCCCTCAGGTTAGCCAGACGCCGCTGTTTTGGCAGGAAATGCCAGGGGCCTGGGGCGCAGCCTCTCGCCTTCCCATGGCCAGGGCCCCTGGTTAGTGTGCCAGCTGGCCATGTAGACGAGCTCAGGTGGGCGTTGCCCACGCAGGAAGGAGGTGTCAGTCCATGCCTGGTCCCTGTGGGCGCGGGAGCCCCCGAGGAGCCAGTTCAGGTGCGGGTCCTGGAGGCCCAGGGCCCGAGTTCCTCACTAGCCCACGGTTCTGCTGAGGGTTCCTCCTCAGGGCAGAGAAGGCAAGGCAGTGCCCGTGGTGGTGCTCAGCCCCTGAGAAAGGAACAAGACCTCGAGCCTCGGTTCCTTTAAAAGCTGCCTCTCTACCTCGAAGTTCTGGGACTTCCTGGGCCCCATCGGCTGTGCGCAGGGTGGTTCAGCGAGGGCCAGGCTGTCTCCCGGGCCCACCAACCAGCAGCTTTTGCTTCCCGGTCTCTCTAGTCCTCTCAGATGGAGATGAAGGGCTTCCACTTTGCCGACAGTAAACAGAATGTTCCTTCAGGAGGCTCCGTGCAGTCACCACAGACCTACAGGTAAAGGGGCCGGCAGGTGCTGCAGGGCTGGGGTTCCCAAGAAGCTGAGGGCCCCGGGAGGGGGGCGAAGGCACCGAGGCCGATCCCCTCGTAAGCCTGCGTGTCACCATGACGTTTCAGTCGTCACTGGGAGCTCAGGGACTGGCTTTGTCGTTAGCCCTCATCCCATGCTCTGCATTGGGAGAGCTTGCCGGGGGCAGGGTGGGCGGGCGGGCAAAGGAACAGCTGATGCCAGTGTCGGGCTGACCCTCACTGCGCACAGCTTTCTCGCCGGCTTTCAGAACAGGAGTCAGTGGCCATGCAGGCACAGCCCTGGGCGGGGGCGCTCCCTCCCCAGGACTTGGTGCTGCTGGGCCGTGGGCCCTGGCTACCCCGGCGAGCTGCACCTTTCTGCTTCCTCTCCACCGTCTCTGCCTCCAGCGCCAGCCCAGGGCCCTGAGCTGGATCAGCGCTGGCCCCGTATGAACGGTCTTGTTCAATTACTCGTGTTGGGAAGGCATAAAGCTCTGGCTCTGCCAACTTTCTCACCCCAGGGAGCGCGTCTAGAGTTGGGAAGGCAGCATGGCCGGCTTCGGGCCCAGGGTCAGGGCAGTCGACTCTTGTGATGTGTGTGAGACGCCTGGAACCATCCTGTTGGTAAATGAGTCAGACAGACGTGCAGCTGGCAGTGCCCGGGGAGAGGTCAGCGGAGGCGCCAGCGCCCACCAGGTCTTCTGGCGCAGGGGGCCTGCCAGTCAGATCTGGCCAGGCTCTGCCCGCTGCTCCTGGAGTGCGAGGCCTCAGCTTCGGCCGTGCCACTTCCTTCCATCCTTCCGACTGCATTTCCAGAGAGGGTTTTGTGAATTCCCCATTTCATCTTGCCCTCTCTCGGCTTCACTCATGTTTGTTAGTTCGCTTCGTTGTCCGATCATATTTTCACGTGGGCCAAAGCAACAGAACGGTTAGACAGCCGTGTGTGGGCAGCAGCACAGTCAGGTGCGGAGGGAGGGAGGGAGGGAGGGGCTTGGAGTGCGCAGGTGACGCAGTCTCCCTGCAGCCACGGCAGCGCCCAGCTGCTGCCCTTACTGGGCAAACCCAGGAAACGGACCCTCCCTCAACGCGAGCCGCGTGTGCCCAGTGTGGGAGTGGCCGTCACTGCCCTCCGTGGAGACTGCCAAGAAAATAGAATCCTGAGCTGAGGAGCCTTGGTTGTGTGGGTGTTTCCATTGGGGCAGGGAGTGTGGTATGTTTTTATAGAGGAGTATTTCCCACTTTTTCTGGAAACAACTTCTGAAGGTGCCCTGGCACACGGGCTCCCCGCTCCGGTCCTTGGGGGGTGCTGTGTGCAAGACGGCCCTTCGGGAGCCTGCTCCTGGGCACAGCCTGCCGTCCGGAGTCCTGGTGAACTCTGCGCACAGTGCTTCGCATACTTTCACCATGAAATCATTTTTTCACTTAGCACCTAATCACCTTGCTGGGAACAGGTTGTCTGGGCAACGGAACACACGCAGAAGGGTGTTCCACAGTATTGTTCCTTTTGGTATCTCCATCCCACCAACCTCCACCCCCACCCAAAGAAAGGGAAGACTAGAAAAATACTGGGCATGCTCTGACCAGTGTGGCTCAGTGGATAGAGCGTCGGCCTGTGGACTAAAAGGTCCCAGGTTCGATTCCCGTCAAGGGCATGTACCTGGGTTGCAGGCACATCCCCAGTAGGAGGTGTGCAGGACTGATAAATGTTTCTCTCTCATTGATGTTTCTAACTCTCTATCCCTCTCCCTTCCTCTCTGTGAAAAAGCAATAAAATATATTAAAAAGAAAAAAAAATACTAGGCATACTTCTTAGGTTTAGAGACCTTTTATCTGGCCATAGAGTCACGTTGGTCCAGACCCTCCAAGCCCTGAGAGACTGTTGCTCCTCCTGCCCGTCCATCTGTCTGGTCAGTGTCCGCAGTGGCCACCTCGGTCTCCACCCCGGGTGCGTTGGAGGATCCAGGGCGACTGAGCCCACTCTTCCTCTGAGCTCGGCTGCCTGCGGCCCGTCTTCCTCCGCCGGGAGGTCTGTGAGCCCGAGCCAGGGCCGCGCGCTGGCTGACTCCCTCCTGTGGTGACGTGTGTGTTCTCCCCCTGCCTTTGGTTTTTCAGGCCTAGCTCTGCTAGCCCCAGTGGGAAGCCCTCTGGATCAGCAGTTAACGTGGGCTCTGTGCAGGGACACTACGCTCACCAGGTAGAAGATGGCTTTCCAGACCTCCAGCCCCGACGCTTAGGCCCGTCTCCAAGCGCCAAAAGAGAAGGGACTGTCCACCCCGTTTGCATGCTCCTCTTATAAAGAGAGGCGTGCCCGAGCGCTTAGAGCATGGCGCCAGGGGTCGAGTCCTTCTGGCGAAGGCATTGCTCCTCCTGACGGGCGTCTGGATCCTTCCTTGTCCTGCAGAGAAGGGAGGATGCGGAGTCCCCGGAGAGGTGACGCCAGCAGGTGGACTAGCCTCCTAGCGATTCGGGCTGTGAAGGTGCTGGGACTGGGTTAGGTCTGTGGGTCAGCGCTAGCCGTCGGGCGTGCGCGTGAGCGTGCACACGTAGCCCTAGTAAGTGCTGTGTCTCAGCTGTCCTGGCTGGGAGGGACCGCGATGGCGTGGCATTTCCTGGCCGTGGGGCACTGTTCTCACTGCTGCTCTCGAGCATGATGGCCTCTGGGGCTCGGATGTGTCAGCGCAGGCTTCTAAGTAAAGCAGCTCCTGGCTGGTGGAGGCGGAGGGCCGGCCCTCATTTCATTCCCCTGGAGGGCTGCTCCTGGAGTTGCTTGGATTGTGGGGCAGGAGGAGGCCGGTCACTCTGGCGCACACTGCCCAGTGCTGACCTGAGAGTAGGGAGACCCTGATGTGAACCTGGAGGTCAGGCTCGGTCCTGGGGATAGGCTCTTGAAGGTCTGGGAGACCCACGCCGGCCTGAGGCCCCACCCCTCTGCCGACAGGCGGGTCTCTGCAGGGGCTTTGTCCCTGGGGGCACGGGAGGGGGGCACTGATTGGAGAAGGTTCTTCAGTCGGCCTTAGAGGTGCGGCCCTGCGGAGGCCTGCGGGCATTGCAGAACGCTCCCCAGAGGACCCCCGTCTTCCCGCCTCCGAATCACCGCACTCAGCGCCTGCGGGAGGGGACAGCAGCACCACCCGTGTCCTTCCTAGGAGAGTTGCTTCTAGTCTGTCCTCCACCGAAGGATGGACTTCTTAGGGTAGCTCTTCTCGGGGGCTCAGGAGCAGGAAGGGGGGGGGGGGGGACTGTAGCCGCCGACGGCTGCTGTGTGAGGGTAACTGCTTTGTCCCATTCATCTGTCCAAAGGCAAAACCACGAGTGGATGAGAAACCCGGCCTGGGAGCCGTGACCCTGCAGGAGGCCCCCTTGGCCGCCTCCCAGATGAAGCGCACAGGAGCCATCAAGCCTCGGGCGGTGAAAGTGGAGGAGAGCAAGGCCTGAGGTGCTGGCCTGGCCGCCTCGCCGTGGGCAGAGCCGCCCCTCCGTCCAACCGCCTGGCCGGCTGGCAGATCCTCTCTCCGCTCCTGACAGCTCCGACGTCCAACCAGCTTGCACCGTGGATATGTGGCGCTGACCTGCTTGCTTTCATACGAAACAGCAAACAACCCCTTCCCGTCTCCTTTCCGCCCGCCCAGCCGCGGCCACGAGGATCCGGCCGCGCAGTGAGGGCAGTGGGGGCAGCCCCCTCGGGCAGCTGCTCGGCTGGCGCTCAGTGCTTCCCCCTCCCGTCCCGCACGGTGGTGTGGCAGCAGGTCCTTCCTTTGAAGCTTTTTGTCTTAAAAAGCAGCTAAAGCAGCCAAGGTTTTCACAGAGAAAGGGAAACCAAACAAGCGATGTCTGTAGCTGAACCTTTATCTGTCTGCGCCAGCTCGCCCTGACCCCTTGTCCAGGAGTGGCGTCCCCGCTCCTGTTTAGCTTGAGACATCACTGCGAGACTCCCGCCTGCCCTTCGTTGGTTAGCCTCTGAGGTCACATAAGGCACAAGCACCCCGGTGTCTGGCTGCGCCCCAGGAGCCCACGGGCAGCCCAGTGAGCTGGGTTTTACGTGGGGGTTTCTGTCCTGGAGCCTAAAGCCAGTGGACGTGCTGGCCGTTGGCCCTGAGGTGAAGCACGGAGGCACAAAGTCACCGGTGTATCCCAGGTTGGCCTGACGGGTGAGCAGGCAGCACCCCCCCCCCCACGCCCCCCCAACTCCCATGTCTGCTTGAGGGCTCCGGCACCCAGGGCTGCTGTCTCACACTCCCTTTCCGGAAGCCTTTTCTGCTTTCCTGCGCCTTCTTCCCTGCTCCTCCTCCCCTGGCAGCGCCAGGCTGGGCCGGCAGGAGCCCTGCGCCTCCTCGCCTAGCAGACCCAGGTGGTGGGACGAGGCGCCTGAGCTGAGCAGTGAGGTCAGCCTTGCGGAGGCTGTGCTGCAGAGCTGACCGTGGTTCTGAGACAGCCTGGGCAGCCACCCAAGTCTGCAGAGGTGCCTCCAGCCGAAGGGTCACAGGAGCCATTTTACGCTGAGCTGGAATCACCCCCGACCCTGATCCGAGGAGAGGGAGGGGGACGCTTAGGTTTTGCACAGGCCCTTCAAGGAACTGAGCGGCACCTACACCGAGAGGGCGCAGCCACTGGTTCCAGGGAACCTGGCTCAGCAGAGCGGAAGGTGGGCGAGGTGCCACCGTGTCCCCGCAGGTGTGTGCTGGCTGCTCAGGCTGCTGCTCAGCTCTGTCCCATGTAGGGCAAGAGGGCCCTTTGGCTGCTGAAGTGGCTCGTGCTGTGATGGCTGCTTTAAAGCCAGGACAGCCGCCTGGCAGAGCCAGTTTCCTCGGATGATGCTTTACTGCTCACGTGTTAACTTTCCACACCCCTTGTCTCCATCCTCAGACCTCACTTTCTACCGGCTTCTCTCTCCTTCATCTCCTGAATCTTTACTCTGGAGTCCTGTCCTCCTGCCCGTGTGCTCATCTGCTCAACCCCTCCCCACACCCGAGAGCTGCTGCCTGCCCCACGCCCCGCTGCCTCCAGCGCCCCGCTGCCCTGCAGGAGCCACACGCTCACTGCTGCCTGAACACCTGGAAACCTGCCCAGACCCGCCCACCTGATTCTGGGGTCCACTGCTTGTCTAAAGCAAAAAGGGTTTTCTCATTGTGAAATTCCACAGAACAGCCCCGGATGCTGTTACGAACTCAAGGTGTGCCCTCCTGGTGATCCCGACAGAGTGACAGTGCTTGTGTTTGAGGAAAAATAAAAACGGGGTCACCTGCTCTCCTGCCCTTTTCTCTGCCCTGTATTTTCTACTCGCCCCGCCCCCAGTAAGACAGAAAACACTAGAATTTATTTATATGTATTGTGGTAGGTCTAGGTGAAGGAAGGAAACGTCCCACTGCTCTATTTATAGATACGTCTGACTCACCTGTGCAGCAAGGCCAGGAGTTGCATGTGACCTTCAGTGCTTTCTCCACCTCGCGTGCCCAGCTGCGGGCGCTTCCCACCGAGACATTTCCAGCTGGACTCGGGCAGAGGGTAGGCCCGGGCCTGCCGGCACCCATCCCTTCCCTGGTCTGATTAAATGCAGTCTTCACTGCAGAGATATTTTAAGGTGCAATCTCTTCCTTTCACGTGGTTTTAGAGCTAAGCTCAAGGTAGTAGGACTTTGGGTCTTATTTTGGTTTCAAACCCCCCTCTTCAGAGCGCATATCCACGCAGAGGCCTCGGCCAGGGCGTTTTGGGGCCTTTGGCGGGAACAGGTGAAAACCCAAACTTACCTTTTCTGCTGCTGAGATGGGGGTGGTGTCCACGCCCTCATGCACCTTTGCCTGCGGGTCACCCTTCTGATGCTGGCAGCTCTGCCCTGGCTGTGGATGGTGCAGCCCACCGCTCAGCACCAGGAGCCCTGATGTAGCGTCTGTCCAGCGTCACCTGCCCAGCGGAGTGAAATCCCAGCGTGTGGGGTCGTGTGTCTGCGAGGCGGCATCCACCCACCGAAGATTTCTCTGCCAGCTGTTTGGTCTGGTTTTCTTCACCCCCTTCTGTCCACACTATTGTTTGCAAACTTGGAATTCATACATTTCTGGCTCTCGGTTCCTTAAGGGGAAAAGCAGGATGACGGACACATTTCAGAAAAATCGGTTTGCCCGCTTTCCAGGCTGGGTCATTGCAGCCACTCCTCAGAATACTGAGCATCTTGTTACACACCGGCGCCCGCACTCTGGGAGGCCCTCCTGCCTCCTGGACCTGCCTCCTGGATGGCTGGCGAGATTTGTGACGGATGCTCAGAGCCAAGGAGGAAGGGCGTGCACGTGCGAGGTCGTGGGGCAAACGGTACAGCTCCTCCCTGCTGGCCGCTCCCCTCCACCAAGTAGCTGCGCATTGCCTCTCACCTGGACTTGTCCCTTTCACCTGCACAGCAAGCCTGGGTAGGAAGGTCGTTTGGAAGTGGCCTTGGGCAACCAAGATACTCGAGTGTTTGCTTTGTCGTGCTCTGTGATGAGTGGGACACGCAGACTTCAGAAAGCCAGCCTTTGCGGTTTGAAGGCACGAGACAGTCCACCCAGGACAGGAACGCTCAGCGTTGGGGTCAGTTTGTCCCCCACCAAGCTCTCCACTCGGACCACCAGCGCGTTTGGCTAGTGACCTTCCAGGCGCATCTGACCTGCCGTTCAGTCCTCCCCTTACCCCCCACCCCCCCGGGTTGGGTGGCCTCCAGGATGGAAGCAGTGTCCCCAGGGCCCTGTCTTCAGCATGTTACAAAGCCTCCCAGGGGACACTGGACTGCAAGCTTCGGACCTCTCGCCTCGCATAGTGAAAAGGGTTTGGGGTTTTTTGTTCTTGAGAGGGTTTTTGTTTCGTTTTTATTTCGGCCTTTCCTCTCTTTGTCTTTTCATATAGACCAGATATTTGAAAGGGCAGACGATGGCTAAAGGTGTGATGTGCAGCTTGTTCATACATTATTTTGGGGAAGCTTTTGCCTTGGATGGGAAACGGAATCATGGGTTCACCAGGCCCTGGTGGCACTCACCCCTTGCCCTTTCCCTCCAGTCCAGTACCTATTGTTTCTCCTTTCAAATATGTGATTGTACTAACTCTTTCCATATGAAAGAATTCTCCTTATTTAAATAAAAAAAAAAGTTAAAAAAAATAACACCCTGAAGCTGGACATGCTTTCTCAGGCGTGTCCCTGGGTTCTCTGTGGTTGTCCTTTGAGAGTACATGTTACTGAGTGACTTCACTGAGATGCCTTAAAGCAGTGGTCGGCAAACTCATCAGTCCACAGAGCCAAATATCCACAGCACAACGATTGAAATTTCTTCTGAGAGCCACATTTTTTAAACTTAAACTCCTAACGCCACTTCTTCAACATAGACTCGCCCAGGCCGTGGCATTTTGTGGAAGAGCCACACTCAAGGGGCCAAAGAGGCGCATGTGGCTCGCGAGCCGCGGTTTGCCAACCATGGACTGAAACCTGTGGGTAAGGTGCATTTTCCAAGTGGGTCAGCAGTAGCAGTTCCCACGGTGGTGGTGGAGTGCGCATGACATCGGCCTGCCCTCGCGCCTCCCCCGCCCCCCCCCTTGTCCCCGGAGAGGTGGGTGGTCAGGCGTCTGCTCTGCTGCTGTTGCTGGACCACCGGTCCCTTTGCTGGAAGCAGGAGAGCGCTGCGCTGCACCTCAGGGTAGGAAAGAGGAAGAACCAGAAGGCATGGGACAGAGAAGGGTCAAGAGCTTGCATCTGGGGTCAGGCGGCAGGTCTCCGTTCTGCCATCTCCCAGGTGTGACCTTAAACGACCTCGTTTGTCACTGTTTCCTTAACTAGAATGTGGACTTACAGGACCTACCTGAGGGGGTGGTGTGGGTTCAAAGAAGGTAGGCAACTTACAGGTTGCTCCCAAGTAAGTTTAACGTGCCCTCGGGGAAACCCTGCCCCTGGGCAGGTTCCTTCGGGGCCCGTTGAGGTTAGAGGGGACCTGGGCCGCGGGTCTCACCCTCCCAGCAGTCCGGGTGAGACACCGCATGCTGGGGTAGGGTGGCCAGCGTGTGGGACAGTCTTAGCAACAGCGAAAACGCAGTTATTACGTCTGCAGCCGTGTGTCTGTCCAGCTTAATATGCACACGGACGAGGGACCTGGCGAGTCCCGAGGGTCATCCGCGCCACCGAGCGAAAGGACTTAGCGAGAATCTTGTGAAGCATAAGCGTGTGCTGGCGGCACGCGGGCGCACCCGAACCTGGCCAGGTCCCTTAGTACTCGCGGCCCCCGCGGCCCCCCAGTGCGCACGCGCACCGCCCTCGCCCAGTGCGCACGCGCGGTGCTGCTCGACGGCCTCCGCAGGCACCGCGAATCGAGCGTCGAGCAGGTCGGCGGGCGGTGCTGAGTGCCGAGCGGCCTCGCCTCGCCCCGCCCCGCCCCGCGCGTGCGCCTCAGGAGCCCCTCAAGGTCCGCACCCCCTGGCGGGTCCCAGGCGCGGCCGGGCCGGGGGAACTGCTCTCCCGGGACCGAAAGGAAGGTGAGTACGTGTGCGGCCTCGGGGACGAGAGCCCAATCTAGGGACCGGGAGAGTCAGCGCAGGAGGCGCGTGCGCGGCCCGCGGACGAGCTGGGGCCCGGGGTCGGGTGCCGTCCGAACAAGGGGCGCGTGCGCCCGGGAAAGAAGGGGATACTGTGGGGGAGGTGAAACTTGGTGAATAGTGGCCCGGGACTAGTGCGGCCTGCGGGAGAGAAGGGGGGCGCCCGGGGAGAGGAGCGGGGGCATCCAGGGCAGACGTACCTTCGAGGAGTGGAGGTCCAGGGAGGGTGAAGCCCCCGGGTGAGAAAGGGGGCGCCCGGGGCTGGTGCTGCGCAAGGAGGGAAGGGAAGGAGGCGCGTGGGGCAGAGGGGGCTCTGAGGTTCAGAAGGTGGAGGTCACCGGCCACAATGCCCAGTGGGGAGGGCGGGAAAGCTGCCTCATTCATTCACAGCGTCCTCCCTTCTCCGTTACCTCCTCCCCCGCCCCCAAAGTGCTCGGCAGGTGTTGCGTGAATGAGTATTCAGTGTTGAGGTTCCTGAATTCCCACCTGGGGCGACTGCGGGTGTCTCCCACAGTGCGGTGCTCCCTGGCGCATCCGAGGTCCTCGTCGCAGCCTCCGGGGCCTTCCTGGTTGTCACCCATTTACTCTTTTAGGTCTTTTCCAGGGACTCCTCCCGGCTCGCTTTTCTACAAGATGCTGGGGTTTTTGCAGCGCCCCATAGTGGTGACCGCGGATGTCAACTTGAACGTCGTGGCTCTGACGGCGGTGGGGCTGCTGAGCCGGCTGTGGCGCCTCACCCACCCGCGGGCCGTGGTGTAAGCCGAACAGCGTGGTTCAGGCGACAGCAAGCGTCTCTTAAACAGCACGAACGGGGGAGGGAAACGCTGGGCTGTGTGGGGCTGGGGCTGGGACAGTTAGGGGAGAGGCTGGTTTGTCCCCAGGAAACCCCTGCAGAGTCCACTCGCCCAGTGTTGCCCGTTGGTCTGGGGCAGAGGGCGCGGAAGCTTCGGGTTTGAGACCTGGAGGATGGCGGGCAGAAGGCTGAGGAATATGGAAGTGAGTCCTCACTGACCTCAGCAGTGCTCTCTGTTAGAATGGGAAGCGGTCCCTTTTATTGTTGAAGGGCTATTTGTTGTCTAAAACATGTGTTCTTCGTTTAACCTTTTATTACGGAAACCAGCAAACATATACAAATATGGGGAACACAGTATGATGACCCCCTCACCCCTGTATTCATCACCCAGCTTCAACAGTTATTGACGCCTTCCTACCTGGGGACCCGCCGCGGTTGGGGCAGCCACCTGACCCCGGCCGATGGCTCCCTGAAGCCGCTTGGAAACAGGTGTACATTCGTCCTGGTGCCTCGAAGTACAGTGTGCGTTTGCTTTTCAGTTTCGACGAAGTGTTTTACGGGCAGTACATCTCTTTCTACATGAAGCGGGTCTTCTTTCTGGACGGCAGCGGACCGCCCTTCGGCCACATGCTGCTGGCCTTGGGAGGTAGGGACCCTTCAAGAGTTACCGGAGGGCCCGGCCCGCGGGGCTGAGGGGTTGAGCGTCGACCTGTGAACCAAGAGGTCACAGTTGGATTCCCAGTCAGGGCACAGGCCCGGGTTGCATGCTTAATCCCCGGTCGGGGGTGTGCAGGAGGCAGCCGATCAGTGAGTCTCTCATCATCGATGTTTCTATCACTCCTCTCTTCCTTTCTGAAATCAATAAAAACATATATATATTTTAAAAGTTATATGCGAGCTTTCTTGAGGGCAGAAGTCATGTCTTGTTATTTATTTACTGGTGTTTGCTCTTGGCTGCCACTGTTTGGCTCTCCTGAAATACTGCTGAACGGGTTGTCACTGACCAATCCTGTCACAGGTTATTTGGGCGGATTCGACGGCAACTTCCTGTGGAACAGAATTGGAGCGGGTACGTGCTCGTTTTCACTGCCCTGGCTGATTTGCGCGGATTCGAATGGGGAGCTGGTGGCCTCCCTGGGAAAGAACAGCCGTGGTTTGTTACTGTGGGTCCAGGACGTGATCAGTTGTTTGGGCACACGTGACAGACTTGGAAAACCTGGTAAACGTCTCCGTGTTTAGTTACAACGATGACCCTCTCTCCTTTGGACGTACAAAGCGTGTGTGTTGCCGCAGGGGCTTAGGAGATGGGCGGGGTCAGTGTAGAAATAGGTGAAGCACGAACTAATCTCAGATCCTTAGTCTCATTCCCGTGTGCCATTGACTGTAGCGAGCGCATCTCAAAGGCGTGCTCACACGTCAGTTCCCGGTGCGGCCCCGGGTTGTGGGCGTTCGTACCGGCGTCTGAGTGTGAAACTCCGTTTGCAAACTCTGTGGCCCCAGACCCTGCGAGGTCCCACAGGCTCCGGTGCACTCAGCTCCGCTGTGGTTGCGTTCCAGAATACAGCAGCAACGTGCCCGTGTGGTCCCTGCGCCTGCTGCCGGCCCTCGCGGGGGCCCTATCGGTGCCGATGGCCTACCAGATCCTGCGGGAGCTCCGTTTTTCTCACTGTGCCGCCATGGGGGCCGCCCTGCTCATGCTCATCGGTAAGACCTGGGCCTCGGCCGGCTTTGGTTGGTGCAGGAGGAGCCCCGGGTGGGCCTTGTCTACCCTTCAGTGTGTGGCCCCGGAGAGCTCGGAGTTCAGTAGACGTGCCCCCCTCAGCAGCCTCTGCTCAGAGGATGGAAGGAGGCTCAGGCAGTTGGTCTCCATTCCACTCTGGGGCTATGGAGGTGGTGGCCGGACTGCACGTTGTGGAGATGGGGCTGTGTAAATTAGGGCTGTCCAGCTAGGTGCCCAGGTAATGGTGAACACCTCCACCTGCACCCACGCCGGCCACTCCCTGGTGGCCTGCCTTGTTCCTCCAGCTCGCAGGCTCCGGCTGTGGCCATGGCAGAGGTTAGCGGGTACTCAGAAAGGGCCTTTCCGCCAGGTCTCCAAACAAATGAAATGAACTCACGTGCAAAGTCAGACCATCCAATAGAGAAAGTGGAGGCCCTTAGCCAACGTCAGGCCGTGGCACACACGGCGCCCACAGAGCTGGTATTTCGTCGGCACATGAGAGAGAGATGCTCAGAGGAGCTCAGTGACATGGTCTCGGGGGGTGTGACTCCCCCAAGAACTTGCCCTCGTGACTGTGGAGACCCCCCGATGCTGAACGTCCGCCGTCCCGCTCTGAGCGGCTGGGAGGTTTGCTTTGTGGGTGTCTCACCTTCACGCCTTCGCCTCCTTCCAACACCCGCCTCTCCCCACAGAGAACGCGCTGGTCACGCAGGCCAGGCTCATGCTTTTGGAACCGCTGCTGATATTTTTCAATCTGCTGGCCGTGCTGTCCTACCTCAAGTTCTCCAACTCCCAGAAGCACAGGTGCGGCCCAGGGACCTGTCCTGCTAACTAACGAGGAAGCGGGGTCTGGGCCATCTTGCAGCCCCCCAGACCGGCCCTCGCCCGTGGCTTCATAAACACCTCCTCATTTTCTCTGTAACTTAAACTACCCGGAGAAACGTTCTGGCCCAAAAGAGAACTCGCGGGACCCGTGATGGGGAGAAGGGGGCCATTTTCCGTGTCTCTGAAGCTCGGTCCAGGCAGCCACCCTGGGGGTCTCGGAGAACCCGTTCGCAGCTCTGCCTCCGCCCTGCCCACAGGCCCTTCTCCCCCAGCTGGTGGCTGTGGCTGACGCTGACCGGAGTGGCCTGCTCCTGCGCCGTCGGGTGAGTCCGGCCGGGTCTGAGGCAGCGCCTGCGCCCTCCTCGCCTCTGTCTCCTGTTAACTTGCCCTCCATCGGTCTTTTCAGCATCAAGTACGTGGGCGTTTTCACTTACTTGCTGGTGCTCGGAGTCGCCGCCGTGCACGCCTGGCACCTGATCGGAGACCGGGCTCTGTCAAACGTAGGGGGAGCCTGCCGCGTGGGCGCGGGTGGGGGGTGTTTGGTGGACAGGCGTCAGGAGGGAGCAGGAGATGGAGCCTGCGTGCGAGGTGGTGTGTCCCCCGTGTGCCCAGGTCTGTGTGCTGGGCCACGTGCTGGCCCGCACAGTGGCTCTGCTGGTCGTCCCGGCCGTGACGTACCTGCTGTTCTTCTACGTCCACTTGACGCTGCTCTGCCGCTCTGGGCCTCATGACCAGATCATGTCCAGCGCGTTCCAGGCCAGTCTGGAGGTGAGAAGGGACTGGGAGGCTCGGCTTCTTACACAGACACGGGCAGATGAGCAGACACGGGCAGGAGAGCCAGAGCGGGAAGGGCCTGCGCCTCGGCGCTTCACACGGTCTGAGTGTCCTGAGGGTGCAGACATGAGTGGGAGGAGTGGCTCTTCTCGGGGGGGACCGCAGTGTGGCCCCGAGACCCTGCGAGGTCCCACAGGCTCCGGCGGGCTCTAGGCCTCAGAGCACAGATCAGCGCGGCCTCGTGCACACGAACTTTGCAGAAACAGTCAGATGTACCGGTGGAGGTGCTTAGGATTGTGGCCTGAAGTCACACGACCTGTTTGGAATGCCGGAAAGCTGCTTTCTCGCCTCGTAAGCGGACACAAGCCTGTCTCCAAGGCGGGTCCGAACGCAGGAAGCGGGTGGACGGCTGAGCCGAGCGCCGCCCGGGGCGGTGTGCCGTCAGCGGTTCTGATCGGTGTAACACAGCAGAGCTGTGTCTTACGTAATTATAACTGCCAGCACCCCGAATACGCTCCCAGCTGGGGGAGGGCTGTCGGGGGGACCCCGTCTCTCACTTGCCCCTTTTGGCCTGTAGGGGGGGCTGGCTCGGATCACGCAAGGCCAGCCCCTGGAGGTGGCCTACGGCTCGCAGGTCACCCTGAAGAGCGCCTCGGGCAAGCCTGCGCCCTGCTGGCTGCACTCCCACCCGAGCACCTACCCGCTGCGGTAAGGAAGGCGCCGTTTCCCGGCAGTTAGGAAACGTTGGTCGTATTTTTTCTGTTACCAACTTTCACATTACGTGAGGAGGGTCGGGGAGACAGGGAATTGAGCTCTTGGGTCAGACTGTCAGAGTCTTGGTATTTCTGCGCGTAAATCAGTGAGAGGGTCGCTGGGCAGAGGGCCCAGCATGCCCGCGTGGCAGCCTCGTGACCCCACACTGGTCACATTCTGCCCGCCGTGCGTGCTGTGTAGGGTCCCATGTTGCAGCCCCTTTTAGATTTAAACTCTGTTTTATTCTTATTTCCCCTAAACACCAGGCTGGGTGGTTTGCGGAGCCCTGGGGAGAGGCCGATGGGCCCTTCCCCCGCCAGCCCGCTGCAGACCCAGTCTGTTGACCCTTCCACGCAGCTACGAGAACGGCCGGGGCAGCTCCCACCAGCAGCAGGTGACCTGTTACCCCTTCAAAGATGTCAACAACTGGTGGGTCGTCAAGGACCCCGGGAGGTGCGTACAGGTCCTGGGCCTCCAGGCCTGCCCGCCCCCACCCACTCCGCTGCTCCTGCTCTTGCCTGCCCTCACCCACTCACCTGCTCCCACTCCTCCTGCCCGCCCCCACCCACTCCCCTGCTCCTGCTCCTCCCGCCCTCACCCACTTACCTGCTCCCGTTCCTGCCCACCCTCACCCACTCCCCTGCTCCTGCTCCTCCTGCCTATCCTCACCCACTCCCCTGCTCCTGCTCCTCCTGCCTATCCTCACCCACTCACCTGCTCCCACTCCTCCTGCCCGCCCTCATCCACTCCCCTGTTCCCGCTCCTGCCCACCCTCACCCGCTCACCTGCTCCCGCTCCTCCCGCCTATCCTCACCCACTCACCTGCTCCCACTCCTCCTGCCCGCCCTCACCCACTCCCCTGCTCCTGCTCCTGCCTGCCCTCACCCGCTCACCTGCTCCTGCTCCTGCCTGCCCTCACCCGCTCACCTGCTCCCGCTCCTCCCGCCTATCCTCACCCACTCACCTGCTCCCACTCCTCCTGCCCGCCCTCACCCACTCCCCTGCTCCTGCTCCTCCCGCCCTCACCCACTCACCCACTCCCGCTCCTGCCCGCCCTCACCCACTCCCCTGCCCCTGCATGGCCAGAGCAGGGCGGCCTCCTGCCGTGGGCTTTGCATTGCTGTCTGCCCGCAGCCTCTAACAGTCTTGCCCAGCTGGCTCCTCTGTACTTGACCCTTGGAGGCCAGTTCCTCCTGAGGCACCTCGACCACCTCCAGGGCTCCACACGCTCCCTCTGTCACCGTCCCTGTGGCTTCGCCTCATCCACTGCCACTTGCTCAGGGCTCGCTTGCTCACGGTTTTGGTTTTCACCTGCTGCAGTGACGTGGCGGCCTGTGTCCAGCCGTGCTCAGCCGCCAGCCCCGTGTCAGGGCCAGTGGTACCGCAGGGCCGGAGTACCTTTCCCCGGGCGGGCACGGAACAGGTCTGTGAGAAAAGGAGTTCTGAGCGGCACCGCGGTGTTCGTGGTAACACAGAGCGGCCCAAGTGTGAAGGTGGACGGAACCATGTTTGGAAGCTTGGAAAGTGGCCATAGTGTCAGGAACGAGTTCAGTAACATGGCTGTTTGCACGAACTCACCTCGAACAAGGGACAAGCTGGTTGGGTGGCTGCACATTCCAAATTGTCCCCCTGGGGGCACCCTGAGCCCTCGACACGACGAGGTGACTCGCGGCTCCTGTCTTCCCAGGCACCAGCTGGAGGTGAGCAACCCGCCGAGGCCCGTGCGGCACGGGGACGTGGTGCAGCTGGTGCACGGCATGACCGGCCGCCTCCTCAACACGTGAGTCCCCCGTCCCCCTCCTCCTCCCAGGTGCCCGGCTGCGCTCACCTGTAGCCCTGCGGGAGGGGACCCCAGGGACGGCAGCTGGGGAGGGAGATGGCTTTAGTGAGGGGCCAGGTGAGGGGAGAGCAGCCAGGCTCGCGCGCCCAGGGTGCAGGGGGCTCCTCCATCGGTGTGTCCCCGATGTGTCAGTGAGCCCAGCGGGACTGGAACGGGTTCAGGAGGGTCAGGAGGGCTAGGACACGTTGGCTCTCAGCTCTGACCTAATCAGCCTCTGAGCAGCCCCTGTATTTCGGTGCTGGGCTGCCCTCGCTACACCACCATCCAGCGTCTCCAGGCGCCTGGCCATACTCTCCCGCCAACGTGATCATCGCATCCTGGGGTCGTAGCGGCGCCGCTGTCCCTTAGGCCGGGCTGGTTCTGTTTCGGAAGAGCGGCTTTCCCCTTTAAGAAGCAGGGGCTGAGGAATTCCCGTGAGCGTTGTTTGGCGTTGCAGGCACGACGTGGCAGCCCCCCTGAACCCCCACGCGCAGGAGGTGTCCTGCTACATCGACCATAACATCTCCATGCCCGCCCAGAGCCTCTGGAGGCTGGTGAGCCCGCAGGACGCTGGGAATCGCCCTTCAGCCTGAGTCCGGGTCAGGGGTCACTGGGAAGTGGCACAGCCCTCACGGGTCGTGGGTGTTTCACTGGGAGGACACTCCCACGGGTGGTGGATCTGGGTGCTGCTATCAGACGCATCGTGTACGGGCAGTTGGTAAATGCCCGCTGCTGGGCTCTGGGGCCCACGTGGTTCTGCCAGGAGGCGGTGCCTCCGGCATCAAGACCAGGTCACTGAACCCGGGTCGGGGCTCCGGCACCCTCAGTCAACCAGGAGCCTCGGTCGGCCCGGCCTGACAGGACGCCCGCCCTGCTGCAGGCTCTCCTGAGGGCGGCCTGGCCCTCGAGCGAGTCCTGGGCTGCCCCTTCCCAGGCCACTCGGGATAGTGGCCGCCTTCCTCCGAGTGACCAGGGCAACGTGGCCCTTCATACGACGAGTCTCGCTCTGCAGAGCGGCAGGCGGTGTCCTAGGACAGGTGGCAGGGAACGTCCTGGTGTCCTGGACATTGGCCGCCCGAGTCCAAGGCCGTGAGCTGAGTAATGGCACTGGGGCCGCCTCCCCGAGGCTCCTGTAGCGGCAGCTCCGCACTCAGCCCCGCGTGGTCAGTGGAGTGAGCTGCATGTCCAGCGCGATGAGTGTGGCTGGTGGCCCTCAGCAGGGCGGGGCTGGTTTCCATTTCTGTGCCCAGCAGCACCTCTCCTCCCCGTCTGCGTGCGACAGACGTCCCATGTGCTGTGATGTTCTCACGCACCCGCTTCGCCGTCCTCTCCCCTGGCGTTCCCGCCTCCGTGGGAGTTATCTGTGCCTGTTCGGTGACATTGGGAGCTGTCCCAAGGGCCCCACGCCCTCCCACTGCTGGCTTGTCACTGAGGTCTCCTCGCTGATCCCTCTCCTGCTCCTCAGTCCCTGCTGGTGGCCCCACCAGCCCCACATGGAGGAGGGGCGGCAGGCTGACCACAGTGCGGCCCCTGTGCCGCCTCACAGCACCCTCACAAGGTTACAACGATGCCAAGCACTCCCCAGCTGTTAGTTTCCTACCCGATGTCAGGAGTTCCTTGACATCGGGTAGGAAACAACTAACACCTGGTCCTTTCAGGGATGGTCTCTAACCTCCAGTGCTCCATCTTTGCATTTGGGCTGAGCTCTAAGCCCTGTGGGTGAGCAGGCATCCCAGAAGCGCAGGGCGGGTCCGTCTTTGGTCTCTGCCGAAGGCTGAGCTGCTGCTGCAGGAGGCACTGTGCTCCCAGCATCAGCCCACTGGCCCCCAGCATCAGCCCGCTGGCCCCCCAGCATCAGCCCGCTGGCCCCCCAGCATCAGCCCGCTGGCCCCCTGGATCAGCCCGCTGGCCCCCAGCATCAGCCCGCTGGGCCCCCAGGATCAGCCCACTGGGCCCCAGGATCAGCCCGCTGGGCCCCCAGCATCAGCCCGCTGGCCCCCAGGATCAGCCATCAGTTTCAGCGCGTGTGACTGGCCTCACCTTCCCGTCGAAGGAAGGCTGAGGGGATGTAACGGGAGATCTGCTCTTCCAGGACATCGTGAACCGCGAGTCGGATGCCGCGATCTGGAAGACCATCCTGTCGGAGGTGCGCCTAGTGCACCTGAACACGTCCGCCGTCCTGAAGGTAAGGGCGCGCTGCCTGACCCAGAGCCTGCACCTCAGCCCACAAGTCTGCGTGGCTCCCGGCCGAGCCTGCCCTTCCCCAGGCAGCTGGGCCACGTGGGTGCTGTTTCCATAGAAGGCGGGGCCCTTTCTGAGTCCTCAGAACTGAGCCTTGATGGGAGGACCTCCTGGAGCCCTGGCTGGGATGAGCCTGGCTCACGCCCTCTTGTCCACCTTCCAGCTGAGTGGAGCCCATCTCCCCGACTGGGGCTTTCGGCAGCTGGAGGTGGTGGGGGAGCAGCTGTCGCGGGGCGCCCACGAGAGCACCGTGTGGACCGT
The DNA here is from genome assembly GCA_026230045.1 of Corynorhinus townsendii. NCBI lineage: Eukaryota > Metazoa > Chordata > Mammalia > Chiroptera > Vespertilionidae > Corynorhinus > Corynorhinus townsendii. The sequence goes on from JAPDVU010000005.1 coordinate 174,330,990, forward strand.
GGAGGAGCACCGCTACGGCAGAAGTGAGTCTGCTGATCGCTGGGGACCAGTGAGAGCGGCCCGGCTCCCACCCTGTCGCACACAACGCCCCTCCCATCCCGCTGAAGCTGCAAACGGGGGGGGGTCACCTGGCGGTCGACAGGCAGTGTGAGCCCAGCTTTCACGGGTCTGAAGACCCTCATTTGGTGGTAGTGTCTCGGGGGGAGCAGAATGGGAAGCCGCTGGCGCCGAGCCCACCGCTGTGCCCTGAGCCCAGCTCCCTGCCCTGAGCCGGCTCCTGTTCTTTGGGGCCCGGTGTGTCCGCCAGGCCAGGAGCAGAAGGAGAGGGAGCTGGAGCTGCACTCGCCGACTCACGTGGACGTCAGCAGGAACCTGAGCTTCATGGCCAGATTCTTGGAGCTGCAGGTGACGCGGAGCGGGGGGCTGGAGCGGGGCCATGGTGTCCTCGCCTCCCCCAGTCAGTCTACCTGGGACCCGACGCAGGGGGAAGGAGCGTGTCCCTCCCTCCCGCCACCCAGCATGCCACGTTGCCAGGCCCCAGTCAATACGCGGGAGACCAGAAATGCGGTCCCTGGTCTTTATGTGCCCTTAGACGAGGTGACTGGCGCCCCTGGGGCCAGCCACTTCCTGGCCACCGGCAAGTTGGAATTCAGGTCTGCTGGGCCTGCCTGCCAGGCCGCCGCTGCCTCTGGCACGTCCAGATGAACGGGAGGGGGCCCCACGGGCAGGTGCCTGGCTGCCTGACGGGCCCCCGGCTGTGTTGCAGTGGAGGATGCTGACGGTGAGGAGTGACGACTCGGAGCATAAGTACAGCTCCACGCCGCTGGACTGGGTCACCCTGGACACCAACATCGCCTACTGGCTGCACCCCACGACCAGTGTGAGCAGAGCCGCGCTGTGGCCTTATCCCCTCTGCTTCCTGCAGGGCCTGCTTGCTCCTGGGCTGGCCTCGCAGAGCCGAGCAGCAAGGGCGCGGCTGCGGTGGAAGGAGGGCCCTTTGCTTGGTGGGCGTGCCCGCGCCTTCTGTGCGCAGCCCCTGTGCTGAGCAGGCGGAGCTTCCTTCGGGCACCTGAAGTAAAGACGGTGACCCTGTGCCGTTGTCGCTGCACCCAGTGAGGGCGGCAGAGCCTGCTCAGCCATCACTCCTGGGATGACACGAGCTACTGATGCTCATGTCCTCCCGGCCCAGAGCGCGGCCGAGTGGTCTCTCGCAGCATGGCCCCCGGACGCATGTAGCTCTGCAGTGCTCGGTGGAGCCCCTCTGGGAGCAGCCTGCTGTTGAAAACAATCCTGCTCCTCCTGGTTGTAGGGAAACTCACTCAGCACGTCCTAGAAAGTCCTAGAAAGGCCCCGTCAGGAACAGGCCTGTGCCCTCGGGCTGGGGCTCCCCACGGAGGCCGTGCTGATGGCATCTCTGTCCTCGTAGGCTCAGATCCACCTGCTGGGGAACGTGGTGATCTGGGCTTCCGCCGGCCTCGCCACCGTGCTGTATGCCCTGCTCTTCTGCTGGTACCTGCTCCGACGCCGGAGGCGTGTCTGTGAGCTCCCCGAGGGTGCGTGCACTGCTCCCCGTTCCTCCTGGGTTGACCAGAGCTCAGCTCACCAGGAGGCTCTGCCTCTAGGTGGCATCTTTGTTTCTGCATCCAGGGACATAAATTATTTTTGTCTCCCAGAGACAAAATGTTGCAGCTCAGCTTCCACGTGGCCTTCGGGGCTTCTCCAGGCACTGGGCAGGGAGGTGCAGGCACTGGGCAGGGAGGTGCAGGCACTGGCAGGGGTGGCTGGGGAGCCGAGGGTGGAGCCACCATGGTACCCAGTCGAGGGAGGAATGAGCCCCAGGGCAGGCAGGGCCCGAAGGCACCTCCCACCCTCCTCCCCACTGGATGGGGGCTTCTCAGCTCCCAGAGGGACCCACTATAATCCTGAGACACAGACTGTGACTAGCAGCAGAGGCGGGGCCTCCCCCAAGGGCTGGTGTTTCTCAGAGGAGGGACAGTGAGGACCCAGCGGGGCGCTGCAGGGTGTCTGAGGACCAGCCTGTTCTTCCTCCAGCGATGCGGCGGGGGTGTGTGTGTGTGTGTGTGTGTGTGTGTGTGTGTAGTGGAGAGCTGAGCCTGCAGGTGGCTTAGGGACAGTGAGCCCGGTCGGCCATCAGCGCTGGCCTACACCACCCTCCCCAGATTCTTGGCTGCGCTGGGTGCTGGCCGGGGCCCTGTGTGCCGGCGGCTGGGCGGTGAACTACCTCCCATTCTTCCTGATGGAGAAGACGCTCTTCCTTTACCACTACCTGCCCGCACTCACCTTCCAGATCCTTCTGCTGCCCGTGGTCTTGGAGCACATCAGCGAGCACATGTGCAGGTGTGGGCCTTGGAGCGCCCCGAGGGCAGGGGCTCCTGCGCGGCCATCACAGTGTGACGGGGGGGGGGGGGGGGGGGCTGAGGCCCTGGGTCGGAGGACGGGCCTGCGCTGTCTGGGAGATGCACAGCTGTTGGGGTGGGAAAGGGGAAAGTAGGCCTGTGGTCGAGAAGACCAGGAGGAAGGCGAGCAACAGGAACCTAGTGGGGGGGCGGGGGGGCAGATCTCCAGCAGCCGGTGGTTATTGGCCGGATTGCAGGGCGCAGAGGAGGTAGACCAGGAGGCTGTGTAACCTGAGCCGCCCGGGGCTGGGGAGCCTGGAAGCCTTGGAGGGCCGTGATACACGGTTCGCGTTCAGGTGGAGCAGAGGTTGGAGACCTGAGAAGTAGGCCAGCGAGGAAGGTCATGCTGGGCGCCAGGCAGGCTGTGAGGGGGTGACGGCGGGGTGGCAGGAGGAAGAGGCCAGGTCGGGGGCCACCGTGTGACAGGTGCTGCGTGCCGGCGGCCACAGTGGGAAGAGCCGGCCCCTCACACCTGCGCTCTGCTCTGGCGCCCACAGGTCCCAGTTCCACAGGAACCTGTTCGGCGCCCTGGTGGTGGCGTGGTACTCCGCCGCCTGCCACGTATTTAACATGCTGCGCCCACTGACATACGGGGACAAGTCGCTGTCACCCAGCGACCTCCAGGCCCTTCGCTGGAAAGAGAGCTGGGACATCCTCATCCGCAAACACTAGCAGGACCCAGCACGAGACATCTTGGTCAGGACCGGGACACGCTCAGGGGAGCTGGCCAGGCCTGGCAGGCACGCTCCTCTGGTTTCCTTCACCTGAGGCACTTTACTTTGTGTGGGCAAAAAGAACACACCGTGCCCACGAATCCTGGAGCCCTACACGGGACGTGTGTGTGGAGTGGCTAGTGCGGGACTCGGCAACAGAGGAGAGGTCGCAGGGAGTGCGAGTGACGGGTGTTAGGGTCAGACCAGAAGGGCTGGGCTTGCTAACAGACACGCCTGGTCCTCCCTGCGGAGCGCCCACTGGCCTGAGCTAGCGCTGTGAGGCCAGCCGGCGGGGACCGCAGTCCCCGAGTGAAGACGGTAACCCTGTGTCAACCCTCTCGCTGACTGCAAACCGCGAGGCTGTGAGGAGCAGACAGTCAAGGTGTGTCATCTGTTCCTTGTCCCGAACTCGCCTTTTGGTGTAATTAAAAAGGGGCCACTGCCCTCGCCGGCTTGGCTCAGTGGACAGAGTGCCAGCCTGCGGACTGCAGGGTCCCAGGTTCAGTTCTGGCTAAGGGCACATGCCTGGGTTGCGGGCTCCATCCCCAGTAGGGGGTGTGCAGGTGGCTGCCAATCAGTGATTCTCATCATTGATGTTTCTGTCCCCTCCTTCCTTCCTCTCTAAAATCAACAAAGAAATACGTTTTTAAAAATAAAAAGGGACCACTGGCGTTCATACTGGTTATTTACTGATTCTCTCCCCAAAGGGCACAACACGCTTGACCAAACTCGCCGTCACCAGCAGCTGGTCATGGCTCAGCCACGTCAGGAGTTGTGTGACCAGCTGCTACTCCACAGAAAGAACCCAGAGTACCACGCAGGTTAGCAGTGATGGGGCAGCACCCCTTTAACACGTGGCCACCATGTGGGGAGGGAGACTCCAGGATGACACAGGCCACGGGGGTTTGGGGCGTGGACTCGGTGAGGGAGACAGACGGGCTGGCTTTGGGCCACAGCACTCACTCATGCCTCTGGGTCCAGCATACTCCTTGGCTAGAGGTGGGGACAGCACCCTGGGCTCAGGGTCCCCTGGTGGACACTCCCCAGCAGGGCCCGGGCAGGCTCGGGGCTGGGTGAGTGGGCGTCCCTGCTTCCTGTCTGGTGCTGGTTAAAAACAGGCCTGTCCCCAAGGCTCCTTCCCCGCCCTGCCCTGGAGCCCAGGCTGGGAGAAAGGAGGCATCGCTGGACCTCACGTGGTGTGTCCCAGGCTGGATCACCACCCCCTGCGGGTCAGGGAACTGAGTTACTAGCTCCCACTACACGGTTAGTAAACAACATAAAAAGGGGAAGTATTTTCACACTTTCAGTCGCACATTGTGAGATCACACCAGAAAGACTCGCCGTGAGACCACGGTCAGAACACTGAACACGGTGTCCCAGCGTCCCTCCTCCCACAGCACACGGTCCCCTCTCTCCAAGCGAGCGAGCGTCACAGGCTGCCACTCGCCCTGTGGCATTTCTCAGTGACCTGGCCCTCCCATCCTCCTCACCACGAGGGAGCAGGTGCAGACACTGCCCCCACCCCATCAAACTGGGTGGGACCATGCATCCAGGGTCCGGTACTGAGGACACTGACTCTCACACAGGCCGTCCCAGATGCGGAGAGGAAGCAGCAGGTGTTTGGGGGCAGGCGGGCACCTCCGGGGCCTGCGGGAGGTGCGCGCCCTCCTCAGTGCGGCCTGCTGCTGGACTCCAGGTGCGACCGCTTGCCGGGGGCCAGCACCCCAGGGTGGTCTCCGGGCTCAGGAAGCGTCCTCTTGCAGCTGCGCCCGTTGGCCCCTCCGCGGTGCCACTTGCAGATGTCCCCGTTCAGGATGTCCTGGATGTGCTGCACAATCAGGTTGATGGCGACTGCGCAGAGACAGACAAGAGCGCGTCAGCCACACGCGCCCTCCGCCCCCTCGCCGACGTCTGTCCGGCACTGGGTCTCAGCAGACAGAAAACGCACATCCAGGCCTGGGCACCGACTTGCTGGCTGGGTCAGTGGGCATTTCCGCTGACCTCAGCCTGGTTAAGACTTCCTGCTAACAGTGACTGCCACCAGCTTTCTCTATGCTAGCAGTTCTCCCACCAGCTTTATGGAGGTGTAACTGACACATAATGCAAAGCTGTCAGTGACCACGCGGGGCGGGACAGTGCCTGTCTGGGGGCTCTGGGCGCGACAGGGGTCAGGCAGCCCATCAGGCCTGGTTCTTACCCATATTGTCAACCCCGCGGGGGATGATCACATCCGCATATTTCTTGGTCTGCAACACAAGGAGGAGGATCTTTAAGAACCTGCCCACCCCCCACCCAAGGTGACATCCAGTAGCCCAGGGCACAGCTCGATGCAGTGGCAGAGGAGCAAGCCCTGGGGTGCCCGATACCTGGGTCACAGGCAGGAAGGGTAGGGGGCAGGGATGGGCAATTATCAAGGTGTGAGGACGGTGCTCCAGGCACTGCAGCAGGAGGTGGCTAGGCAGCCAGGAGAACTGGTATCTCCTCCATCTCTGAAATGCTGTGCTCTGCTCGGTGCTACCAATAGTCTCAGGACCGGTCTCCGTGCTAACCACGTAATCCACTGGGCCAAGTGGAGCGTGGCATCCTCCACCACGTGCTTCCTCTGCAAGAACCCCGGAGCAGTGGCAGGTGTGCAGGGTGCACAGCGCACAAGAGCGGCCGCAGTGCAGCTGCCAACATGCCAGGCATCGCTCCCTCTCGCCAGCCCTGTGCGAGGGAGGGGCAGGGCTGCCGGGGACACACCTGAATCAGGCAAAGCATAGGGAGGGGAGGAGACAACGGTGTGGCCCCGGGGACGGACCTATGAGCCGTCTGGTGTCGGCGTGTGAATTTGGGCCAAGGACACATGTTACAAGAGATGCCACAGAGGCAGGAGGGACAGCCCGGAGCAGCTGTGTCTGCAGGCCGCGGACCTGCAGGAGGGCCAGGCGCGGCTCCCCTGGCCGGCTCACTGCTGAGCGGACAGGAGATGGAGGCCAGCAAAGGGGGTAAGCAAGATAGCCCGTGCCGTGAGATGAAGAGAAGCCCCTGGGAACACAGACAGCAGGCCTGAGGCGGGAGCAGAGGGGTCTCGGGGTCATCCTGCACAGGCAATCCGGTGACCGGGGTAAAGGCCTGAAGCAGGAGGGAGTGGCTTCTTTAGGCAGAGGGAGCAGCAAGGGCAGAGGAGACACGTGCATCCCCCACCAGCTCCCACAGAACCAGGCAGCGTCTGTGGAGGAAGAAAGCACAGGCGTTCCCCAGGAAGCGCCAGGCGGTACCGGCAGGCAGAACTCCTCGAAGGCTGGCTTGACGAAGGTGGTATACTGGGTCAGAATCTGCTCCAGGTCCCTCCCGCGGTTCACGTCTCGGAGAACTGCAGCGACAGGAGCCCGGTGGCCGCTGTCAGACCCGGAAATGACCGCCCAGCCTCGGCCAGGGGCGGGGAGGCCGAGCGCGCCTTACCTCTCCTCGACAGCCTGACGTCAGAGTCCGTGTCCACGAAGAGGCGCAGGTGGAACATGTCCCGGATCTCCTGGCTGTAGAAGACCAGGATGCCCTCAAACAGGACCACGTCCGCCGGGTACACCACCGTGGTCTCCGGTAACCTGCGGGCGAGAGCAGGGAGCGGGCCCTGACTCCACCGAGGAAACAGATCACGGTGGGAGGGGGTGGCCACAGAAACCCCGGGTCAGGCCTGCTGCGGGCGGCCTGCAGGCCCCAGAGGGGACGCCCCGTCTCCCGGGAATCACCCGCTCACCTGGAGTGGGTCACAAAGTCATAGGTTGGGACCTCCACAGTTTTGCCCTCCACGATGTTTGTCAGAGTCCTGTGCATCAGGTCATTGTCAAAAGCATCTGCAGGGATGGGACAAAGGCAAGACAGTCCAGGCGTCCTGTGCGGGGACGGGGGGGGGGGGGGGGGGGGGGGAGGGGGCGGGAGGACAGCTTCCTGCGCCACAGCTGATGCTGGTGGTACCGGGACCTCAGGAACACTTGGGCCGGCAGTGCCTCTACAGCCTACATTTGCAGAGCCCTCTGCAGTCCTGCACCCACAGGATGGCCCTGTCCTTGCTGACCCCAGGCAGCGCCACTGCCCAGGCTGCTGTCCCCGGAACAGAATGAAGCTGGGAGTCAGCCGTAGAGCGATCTTCGGGTCATGGCGGGCAGGGCAGGCTGGCCTCCTCTGGCCATGACCGTCCCCAACCCCCCAATTGCCACCTGTTCCCCTGGCCCCGGACCAACCAGGAAGCAAAGTTTCAGGGCCCTGGGCTCTGCCCCCACTGCGGGCCTCTCAGGCACGTGGCCCCGGCGGCAGCGGGGAGGGAAAGACCTCAGTGGACAATGGTGTGTGCGAAGGCCCCCCAGGGGGGGGTGAGTGGACCCCCAAAGGCCCCTCCTGCTGGCTGGCTGCAACCAGGGCCCAGCGCCCACTCCACCTCGGGGTGTCTGGGCAATTGCATGGACCCACTCAGCGCTCCGCAACCCTGGACCCCGTCCCACGGCCGCCTCAGGGCGGCAGATCTACCTGGGTGGTCGAAGTTGTACTGGCCCTTCAAGGCCTTGGCCTTCTGCTCCGCCGTCAGCACCTTGTAGAACCGGTCTTGGCTCAGGATGACCACCTTCCGCTGCCGGTGGTCCACTTCGTTCTGTCCCAGCAGCTCCATGATCTTCTCACACACAGTGGACTGGGACGCAGACACAGGGCCCCTGAAGCCGCCTCCCGCCAGGGCGCTTCCGCACCGAGCCGGCTCTGGACACGGACCCGCCCGCCCGCCCGCCCCGCGCGCGCTGGGGCCCCATCCCTCCCGGCACCCCGCCCCCACCGCGCCCCCACCCCGCAGCCCGGGGCTCGGGGCTCCTCCCCGGACGGAGACGGGCCCGGGGTCGCGGTGACGCGCAGGCCCCGCCGGGCCGCCTAGCCCCTCACCTTGCCGCTGGCGGTGCCGCCGCTCACCCCGATCAGGAAGGGCCGCTGGTGAGGCCGGTCCGACTCGGGCGTGGCGCCCCCGCAGTCGTCGCCTCCAGGCGAAGCCATCTACAGCCCCGCCGGTCGGCATCGGGTTCCTCGCTGCGGTCTCCTCCCTATACCAGCCGCCTCGACCGCCCCCTCGCTAAGGTCGGAGACGCCCCCTCGGAGCTCCACTTCCGGGGAGCGCGCCGCGAGCGGGCGCGCGCGGGGCATGGCGGGAGTTGTAGTCTGAGGCGGCCGGTCGCGCTCGCTTGCTGGAGCCGACCGGGCCCTGCTCTTCGGCGGCGCCTGGACATCCGCGGCTCTGCGTGCGCGTGTTTGCTGCAAAGTTACCTCCTGGCACGTGGTGGGCAAATGTCATGGGATGGCCCATCGGGGAGAGTGTGCAAGGGGCTTGGCCTCCTGAGCCTGTGGACCTGGACAGAGGGAAGCTGATGAAGGGGCAGCCCAGCCGGGGCAGCATGCGAAAGCCACCCCTAACCGAGAGGAACATACAGCGGCGCTGAAAACAGAGGCCCATTCACCCATTCACAGTGAGCCTGGCCAGGTTAGGGTTCAGGTTTTAGGGTTCGGGCTCGGGTTCTGTATTCTGGTTAGGTTTAGGGTTAGGGTTCTGTCATGTGCTTAGGGTTAGGGTTTTAGGGTTAGGGTTCAGGTTCTGTAATGTGGTTAGGGTTAGGGTTAGGGTTCTGTATTCTGACGTTTGCTCACCTGGTCTGAAATGACCATGGGTTAGGTTTAGGGTTAGGGTTAGTGTTAGGATTAGTGTTTAGTGAGAGGAATAGGGTTAACTTTAGGGATAGGGTTAGGGTTAGCATCTTGGATCAGGGACTGGGGCACTTCTCTGTGTCTAGGGTACTCTAACCCTAACCCTAATCCCATCCCTAACCCTAAACCTACACCAATCATATCCTAACCCAAACCCTATCCCTAACCCTAAACCTAACCCTAATCCCATCCCTAATCCTATGCCAATCATATCCTAACCCTAACCCTAACCTTATTCCTAACTCTAATCCTACCTCTAACCCTATCCGTAACCCTATCCCTAAACCTAATCCTAACTCTAACCCTAATTCTAGCCCCACTCCCTGTTCCAAGATGTAACCCTAACCCTAACCCCTAACCCTAACCCTAACCCCTAACTCTATCCCTAACCCCTAACCCTAACCCCCAACTCTTAACCCTAACCCCCAACCCTATCCCTAACCCCTAACCCTAACCCCTAACCCCTAATCCTAACCCTAATCCCTAACTCTATCCCTAACACTATCTGTTAACCCTAACCCCCAACCCTATCCCGAACCAGAATACAGAACTCTAAACCGAAGCTGTGGTTTTTGTTTCGATAACGGGGGCAGGAAAGGGACATGCAACCATATTCAACGATATCTGGCGCCGGAAGGAAGAAGGTCCTCGTGGCCAGCGAGTGGCTGAAGCCAAGCTGCCCACGAAGGGCCAGGGCCAGGAGGTGCCTTAGGGGTGGGAGTCAAAGCCACAGGCCCCAAACAGGGTCCTGGAACTGGTGCTCTGCATACAGCTGGCGCCTAACAGGGCTGCTCTTCTGTGAGACTGGAGCCAACCAGCACCTGTGGCTCTGGGTAGGAAGAGAGTCGTCCCGAAGGCGGTGGCACCCTGGGTGGGACACATGCAGAAACCCCACGTGGAGAAACTGACATAAAGAAGGGTGCACACCTGGGGACTTCCCCAAGGGCCCCAGGGGACAAATGCAAAGCTGTGCCACCCAGGGCCCTGCGGAGCCCCCACCTTCCATTCAGCTCCTGCTGACCATGACCTCACCAAATGGCAGAGGCCCTGGGACAGCTGCCCCCAAGGGGGCCAGAGACAACACCGGTTTGGAAAGCATTGTAGGACTAGAATGGCCATCAGGGCTGATCAGGGCCCTCTGGCTTCAGGCCAGGGCCTTCTCTCCGGCTGCCGGCCGAGGCCTCCCTTCGTTCTGCGCCGCCCCCTGGTGGTCAGCGTACGTCATGGCGAGCGATGGCACTCGGGCGGGGACCCTGTGCCTATCAGCCTGGTCTACACATAGAAGCGTCTCCCGCAGTGAAGACGTGGCCCCCGAGAGCAGCACACAGTCCTGAGCTGGATTCTGCCGGCCAAAGAACTCTGTCAGCAGAGACATTCTCGGGGCATGAGTGCCCGTTCTTCTGGCTGTCCCCCGAGTGTGACATTATTTTCAAGTAAAAAGTCTTCACAGCCATTTGCAGAGAAAGCACATGGGTTAGAGTGCATAGTGACAGGCAAGACATTATGAAAAAAGAACCCAATGGGAATTCCAACGGAAAGGAGAGCCGGCCCGCGCCTGGGAGTGCCCCTCGGGTCGGGTTTGCCTGCGGGTTCGGTGTGATGGGGCCTGTGCCTTCCCCGGGGGCCTGCACAGGTGAGGGCCCAGAGGTGTGCGCCAGGGCCTGTGTGTCACTGCGGCGGCCTGTGGTCGCCCGGCTAAGGCTGCGGTGCTTCCCTGCTGTGCGGTTCAGCGCGCAGACTTGCTGGTGTTCCCAAGTCCTTTGAGGAGGGAGGGCCTTTGTGCAGATAAACTGTTTCTGGGCAAACCACGTCCAAATACCCTGCGAGCTCCGCTCCGGCTGGGCGTCGGGCCGCGGCAGCTGTCGCTGCGCGGCTCTCATGGTGACTCTGTTTCCCTCGTTCCTTCTACGGCCGTCAGTCGGCATCCGGGGAACGTGAGAGGGTTAAAGAGAAGAAAACGGGCAGATGCCTCGCAGGGAGCGTGCCGCCGTGCGCACAGCGGAGCTCCGGGAACCGGAGGAGGCCCGCCTGGGAGGAGCCCCGGACGGCCGGACCCCTCGTCAGCAGAGCGGCTTGCCGCCCGCACGAATGAACCAAACCTCCCCCTGCTCTCGCCGCGGCGGCCTTTCTCGGTCTCAGCCCACCTGCGCCCAGGTGTCGGCAAGAAACCTGTTTCCACACAGTATGGCCTCGGGTCAGAGGTGCGCGACCCCGGCCCGCCGCGGGCCTTTCAGAAAGCACACCCGACTGTGCGGGCCAGCGCGCGGGCCTCCGCGCTTCTCGTCAGGCTCCCGCGGCCCGTGGGCCCTGCGGCATCGCCCTGCGCTCCCACCGCAGCCCGGTCGCTGCCCGCCTGCCCCCGCCTCCCACTCGCCGAGAGCCGCTGCGAACCCACCGCGACCTCCCTGCCGGCGGGTGGGCGGCCGGGCGGCGCGCTGGGCGCACGGGAGCCACCTGTTGGCACCGCGCGGCCCGGCGGTCAATTATTAACCGGGCGCGCCGCGCACCAGGAAACCCGAGCCCGCGGCGAAAGCGGAGCCGGGTCCGACGGCGGCGGGAGGCGCCGGGCGCCGGGAGCTGCGCCGCCTCGCTCGCCCCGCCGCCGGCCACGCCATGGACGCAGGTGAGGGCGCGGGGACCCTGTGCGCGCTGAGCGCCCCCCCAGGCGGGGCTCCGTGGGTCCCCGCGGCGGGCGGAGGGGCAGGGGGCTCTTTCCGCGGGGCCCCATCCGGCTCTGCCCTGGGACACCCCGCAGAATGGGGGGGGGGGGGGCGCGGGCGGCCGGGAGGCTCCGTGGAGAGTTCAGGCCGTTTGGGCCAGGCCCCCTCCAGCTCTGGGACACACCGGGGCAGAGTCAGGAAGGGGCGGCCTTTGGCGCGGTCCTGGGGCCCTGCAGCCCCACCTTGCCCCCCAGGGGCTCGAGAGTGGCAATTTGGGGGGCGTTTTCCACGCCCCTCCTCCACGCGCCGCCCTCCCTCTGGCCAGGCTGACGTCCTGAGAGCGGGGCAGGGGCCGCCCTGGCCAGGGGGGCAGAAACGGCGAGGGGAGGGAGGACACCCCGCTGACCCCGAGGGGGGGCGGCGGGCCAGAGAGGTGCGCGGGCGTTGGCGGCCCCGGGAACCGCGACGGGCGCACCGGAACCGGGCCTGGGGGGCGGTGAACCGAGACCCCCTCTCCATCGCGCCGCGCCTGCCCCGGGTCCCGGCCTGGGCTGGGGAGGTGGGGGACGGCGCAAAGCGGCACCCTTGGCGGGGGCGTGGGGGGGCACCCGGGCTTCTCCCGCCCTCCGCTCGCACGGAATGCGCGAAGAGGGCGGGCCGGCCCCGACCGCCACCCCCACCCCCCATGACCCCGGAGCGCCTCCCCCACCTCCCGTCCCCTCCCCGCCGGAATGTCCGGGAGGCTCGAGTGTCCAGAACCCGAGAGCCGCAGCCGGGCTGGCAGCCCCGCCGGCACTTTTATTTACTCTGCAGCCCTATCTCCGCGCCATCGGCCGTATCTGCCCAGGCGGGGCCGGGGAAGCTGCGGTTTTTGTTACGATAACTGGGGCAGGGGCCGGCGGGCCGGGCGTTCCCGTGCCAGCATCCCGTGCCAGCATCCCGTGCCAGCATCCCGCGGGGACCGGCTCTGGCGTGGTCTGGCGTGGCTCTGCCGGCTGAGGCTCGGGTTACCTGCTGTTAGGAGCCTCTGTTCTCGCATCTGCGAAATGGGGGTAGGAAAACAAAGGCCCCCAGGCTGCCCCGGCCCGCAGAGCCCGCGGAAGGGAGCCTGGCCCTGTGTGCGTCGGCACCATTTTCACGGTCACCGTCTGAAATGGTTGTCACCATCATCATCATGTCACACAGGAGGACAGGGGCCTGGCTGGCTCGGTCTCACCGGGCCCACCGCAGGGGCTCCCAGCCCGGCTGGCTGGCTCTGTGTAGGGCATGTTCAGAGGGGGCTGGGGCCTGGCTCCAAGGGCCGTGGGCACGGGCCACTGGCCGGGAGCTCGGTCACCGTCAGCCGGGGGCACCCGAAGGCCCGCTGGCTCAGACGGCAGACAGTGCTCCCCGTTTCCCCCAGGGCCCCAGCATGGTGGTGGTGCCTTCTTTTATTTTTAAAAAACATATATTTTTATTGATTTCAGAGAGGAAGGGAGAGGGAGAGAAACATCGACGATGAGAGACTCATTGGGGTGCTGCCTCCCGAACGCCCCCCACTGGGTATCAAGCCCACAACCCGGGCCTGTGCCCTTGACTGCAATCGAACCCGGAACCCTTCAGTCTGCAGGCCGACGTTCTATTCACTGAGCCACACCAGCCAGGGCTTATTTTTATTTTTTTCATACACTTTTATTGATTTCAGGGAGGAACGGAGAGGGACAGAAACATCAATCATGAGAGTCACTGATCGGCTGCCTCCTGCACGCCCCCTACTGGGGATCGAGCCCACAACCTGGGCCTGTGTCCTGACTCGGAATCAAACCGTGACATCCTGGTTCATAGGTTGATGCTCAACCACTGAGCCACGCCGGCCGGGCTGGTCCCTTATTTGAAAAGTCCAGCCCTGGTCTGGGTGGGTGAGGCTGGGAGTGTCTAACCAGGTCTACTGCCGGGGGGGGGGGGGGGGGGGGCGGTTCCTAGGGGCAGGGAGATCCAGGCCACCCCCACCCTCCAGGACCAGCAATCCTGCTCCACACACCCCCCCCCCCCCCCCCGCAACAGGGGTCCTCCAGGAAGAGCCCAGCGCTCTGGGTCAACTTAGTCACAGACCTTCCTTCCTTTAGGAATGGACCTCCCTTCCCTTCGCTTTCTTCACGCACATGCGCACACACACACACATGCACACGCATACACACGCGCACACACACCACTCCTTATACCTCCCCCAAACGGGCCAGGCGCCCTTGCATTTTCCCACCTCCCTAACGTTTGGACAGCAGAGAGCCTGCTCACTTTGCATGCCTACAGTCACGTAATCCCCACCCCCCCGAGGTGTTTCTAAGGATGAGGCAACCAGGGAGGCCCCGGGGTGAAGCCGCCCCAGCAGCCGGGCCCAGCTCCCCTCCTGATGGTAGGAGACCCTCACCCCCGACCCACCAGCCCAGCCCTGCCCTGGACACAGGGAGGAGGTGACAGGTCTGCTCGGCCCTGTCCCTCTGACCACTCCCTCCCCCCCTCGCCTCCCTGTGTGTCGGCCCAGGTGCCTGAGCCCGTCCACTTGTCCACATTCCACCAGCCCTCTGCCTCCATTCTAGCCCAGACCAGATGGTTCTTGTTTTTTGACGTGGGCATTTGTCGCTGTGAACTTCCTTCTTAAAACTGCGTTTGCTGCACCCCCCAGTGTTGGTGTACTGTATTTCCATTTGTCTCAGATGTGATTTGATTTCTCTTTTGACGCACTGGTTTATCAGAAGCATGTTGTTTGAGCTACAGCCACGCGACTTCACTAGTTTTCATTCCTCTTGGAATGGATACCGCTATGGTTGGAAGAGATGCTGGACATCCGTCTTCCTAAATCTTAAGCCCTGCTTTTGGCCTGACACACCCTGCCCTGGAGAACGGCCCTCTCTCTCAAGAAGCAGGTGTGTCCGGGTGGTTTTGGATGGGGTGTTCGGACCACACCTGAAGTCCGTCTGGCCCAACGCGTCGGTTAAGGCCAGTGTGTCCTTGCCGCCTTTTGTCTGGACGGTGTAGCCACGGACGTAAACGCTCCTCGTGCCCTCCTGGCTCTGAACTCACTCAGTTCAGCCGGGGTCTGGCAGCTCCTGAGCAGCTTCCGCAGCTCCCCAGCGAGACTCTGATGGGCTCAGCTCATCTGCGAGCCCCGCCCCCGGCCTGGGTCTCAGGACGCCTCTCAGGGGCTGCCCTGGCCCAGGCTTCCTCTTCCTCCAGCCGCTGGGCAGCAGGGCCTGGGGTGGACGGCCCCGCAGAGGCTGCCTGGCCCAGGGCGCGGGGCAGAGCGGGGCGGGGCCGGGCAGGGCAGGGCAGAGTGGGCAGGGCAGGCAGGGCCGGCGTGCCCTCACAGCTGGCGCGCACGGCTGTGTGACCCCAGAGGCACTGCGCCCCTCGCAGCCTCCGTGTCCTGTCTTGTCTGTGCTCTTTGGGGAAAGGCCTGGAGCGGCTCCAGCAGGTGGGGTCACGTCGTGGCTTTCTTCGGAGGGGGGGCTATTTTGGGGTTTGGGGGCAGGGTCCCGCGGGGCCAAGCCTCTTGAGGCTCATGAAACCTGCCATTTCTTCCCAGGAGTGGACACAAAAGGGGGTGCTGGCCCTGAGGGCCCTGAGGACCCCCCGAGACCCGAGCTCCCGCAGCTCCCGCGCCGCCCGCAGCTCCTGGACGAAGACGGAGGGCCCAGTGAGGAAGCAGCCGCGGACGGGGGCAGCACCCCAGCCCCGGCCGTCTCCCCAGCCGACGCCCAGGCCGCAGCCAGCGCGGCGCCCCCCGCCCAGGCCCAGGCCGCGGGTGAGGGTGATGCGAGGCAGGGGCCCAAGGTGGCAGCCGGCGGCGTCCCCAACATCGGCTTTGTGGGCGAGCCCCCGCCCTATGCACCGCCCGACCCCAAGGCGGTGCACCTGCTGTACCCCCCCTTCCCACAGGGGCCCGTCCTCTTCCAGCCTGGACCCTCGCCCCAGGCCTTGTACCCGCCGCCCGCCACGCCGCTCTACCCTGCGCCCGGCCCCCCGCAGCTGTTCGCGCCCTTCCCCATGGTGAGTGGGCACCCGGCCTGTGGGCACCTCTTACCCCCCCTGCTCACACCTTACCCCTCACCACTTATCCCCCGCTCACCCCTTACACCTCCCCGCTCACCCCTTACCCCCCCAGCTCACCCCTTACCCCCCCTTACCCCTACTGGTTCAGTCCTCCCTCCCCCACCCGGGGTTGGGCTCGCAGACATTAGAAGTCCTGGTAACAACCCTTGCAGGGCCCTGGTGCCCAGAAGAGGAACAGGGCGTCCCAGAAGTGGGGGCACTGGAGCTGGGTTCTGGGGTGAAGAGGAGAGTTCAGGCGGAAACGGAAGGGCGCTCTGGCCAGAGGGCGCAGCACAGGCAGGAGGTGCCAGCCTGCGTGCCTGAGAATGGTTCCTTCAGCCTAGTGGGAGGGATCCATGGCGAGGGCCGGGCCGGGCCTCTGGGAGGGAGACGATCTGATTTGATCTTAGAATCAACAAAACCAAACCCACTGCCTTCGTTCAGCGGAGCAGCCCCCGGGGGAGGGGAGCCCACGAGGACGTGGGGACAGTGGTGGCTGGACGCTGGGCTGAGCAAGGGCTCCTGGAGCGTGACCTGCCCTGGGTGACCTGCAGCCTCGCCGGGGGCGCTGGGGACTGGGTCCTCACTCGGGTCTGGGCGCTGCCTCATGCCTGTGGCCTCCGCCCCGCAGTACAACAGCCCCCTGGCCGGCGTGCCCGCGACCGCCACGGTGGAGCACCGGCCCCTGCCCAAGGACTACATGATGGAGTCGGTGCTGGTGACCCTCTTCTGCTGCCTGCTCACCGGGCTCCTTGCCATCGTCTACTCCCACGAGGTAGGGGCCGCCCTGGTGCGCCTCCCAGCATGCACCCGGGCTGGGTTGGTCCGCGAGCTGCTCCCCCAGGAGCCGGACGTCGGCTGTGTCCCTCTCAGGGGGGCGGGAACTGGGAATCGGTGCCGGTGTCTCTGGGCCCTTGTCCCCGCGGATGGACACCTCCTTCCCCTCGGCTCTGCCCACACTCAAGGTCTGGGGCTCCGACAGCTCACAATGAAGCGTGAGTGGCTGCCAAGGCCCAAGGAGCTGCCATCCTGGGGGGCTTGTGTGCCCCCCTCCACCCACTCATTCCTCTTACCTGGCTGCCCGTCTCTCACCCACTGCCCACCCACACTGCCCCCACCATCTCTCCATCTCCATCTGTTCAACCCCCCCGCCCAACCACTGCCCTGTACAGGGTCAGGCTCTGGGGACCCAGTCTGCCAATGGAGTGCACACAACCCCCCCGCCCCCCCTCACCCCCCAGTCCCCGTCAGCCAGGACTGTGGGGAGAAGGCAGCTCTCAGGACAGCTCAGAGGTGTCTGTGAATTCTGGCTCCGCCACCCGCTGTGTGACCCTAGGACAGTCACTTCACTTCTCTGAACCGGTTTCCTCATCTGCAAAGTGGGGGCAACAAAGACACCACCACCTGGGGTTGTTGTGAAGATGGTAGGAGACCAGGGCGAGGGTGTGGAGCCTGCCCGGCCCATGGGTGCCTGAGAGCTGGCGGCCACCACCTGATTGCTCCTGGGCAGGCCCCACACTTCTCAGGGTGCCGGTTTCCCAGTCTACACTGGGGCCTGGCCCGATGGTGCTGCATGGGAGGGAGCGGGGTGGCGGGGCGGTGGGCTCACCCTCACTCTGTCTGTCTGCAGACCCGCTCGGCCCTGAGCCGGGGCGACCTGGCCCAGGCGGAGGAGGCCTCTCGCAAGGCGCGCTCCCTCGTGCTGTTCAGCCTGCTCTTCGGGGTCTTCGTGTCCACCAGCTGGGTCATCTACGTGCTGGTGGCCCTCTACCTCCCGTGAGGCCGGGCGCTGCTCCAGGGACGTCAGGAGGCCCGGACCCCCGCCCTGGCCAGGCTCCTGTGACTGCGATCCCTGCTGGGGCCACTGAGGGGAGCGGGGGAGAGGGGGGGAGGGACAGGAGCCGGAGGGATCGGTGCGCTCAGCACACCTGTGGCTGCCTCAGCCCTGAGGGGCCTGGGCAGTGTTCTAACCTGCAGTGGTCTCGGGGCCCAGGCCCAGCTGAGGAATGGGGGCCCTGGCAGCCCCATTTCTTGGGTGCCTCCTCCTGAGGTCTTCCTGGGACTGCTGGCTGGCCTGAGGCCCCTGCCTTCGCCTTACCCCCAGGGGGCCGTTGAGGGACCAGAAGTCTGTGTGCTCAGCGCCGTGGGGGTGGGGCAGGGCACCGCACACCTGGCCTCCCTGCCGCAGCCTTGTTGGGGGGGGGTCAGGTCTCAGGGTTAGGTGGGCGTGGCCTCCTCCCTCAGTAGCTCCTGGCTGGTAGGTCAGGGCCCTGCTCCACCCTGGTTAGGCTCTCACGCTGGCCCCGAGCATCCAGAAACCAAGGCCACGTGTCTGTGTCCTCATCTGCAAAGTGGGGGCAACAGCTCGCCCGCACACCTCCCCCTTTGACTCACCAGCAGGGGGCACTGTGACTGACAGTAACTTCGTGGCTGGTCCAGTCCGCAGCCCCAAGAACAGCCCTGGCCTTCAGAGCTTCTCGCTCCTCAAGGAAAGTGGGCTCTCCTCCTCTGTAAGGGGCCTGCCCTGGACCCGTGGGTGGCGCAGGGCGGGAACCCGTGGGTGCTCAGCACAGTGCCGGGCTCGGGTGAGCTCTTGGTGCCCATGGCGGTTTCCATAGTGTCTTCCACAGCCCAAGGTGAGGGGAGGCAGGGCGTGAGGGTCTCACCGTGAGCAGCAGGGCAGCCGGGCACCTCCCCCTCGGCAGCTGGGAGGCCGCTCACTAATGGGCACTCTCCTGGGAGGGTCCAGAGCTTTCCCCAGATTCTCAAGGCGCCAGTGACTCAAGATGACAAACCGTCTGCATGGAGAGGAGGGAGGCCGCGCTGAGTCAGAGAAAACGGGCAGCTCGCGTTAAGTCGCCTGCTCTCTGCACCTCTGGGTGCTGCCAGCAGCCCTGGCACCAGGCGGAGGCAGACGCCGACTCAGCCCTGGAGATGCTGGGAGCCCTGGACCAGGACGTCCGTGATGCGCACAGCTGGGGGCGGGGCCAGTCAGCATGTCAGTCACTCTGATTCGGGGTGGCCCAGAGAGGAGGAGCAGCTGTTAGAATGTTTGCTGGAACGCCACGGCCACAGCTGTTCTCACGGAACTAAGTAAACTCCAAGGAAAGAAGCCCTGGACCCGGGCCCTGCTCTGCGGTGCGAAGCTCGGGCATCTTACAGAGGGGCAGGCTCGGAGTCAGGACGTGGGAGCGGAGATTCCGTATCTCCGATGAGCTCCCAGGGAGGCAGAAGCTAAGGAGCCAAGTGGAAATAGCACATCCGGTGGGAAATGATGAAATTAGAAACCATTACACAGGAGCAATCCATGGAGGCCCTAGCCTCTATTATTCAGCACTGTGCGAAGGGTCTAGCTGATGTAAAAACAACCAAGTGGGATTTGTAATATGAAACTTGCAGTCTGTCAAAGAGACAACATGATTTTCTATCTGTAATATCCAAGAATCAATGAAAAGATTAGAATAACTCAGTAAAATAGCTGGACACCAAATAGATGTGATAGTCACTAGCAATAATCAGTTAAAATGGAAAAAATTTTAAAAATTCCACTCACAGTAGTGATAAAACAGTAAAATCTAGAAACAAATTTGACAAGAAGGATCTGGGCCCCAGTGAAGAAGATGACATTTACTTATATGTGTAACTTTATATATACAGCAGGTCCCCCCAAATGCATATACATTTTAACAGCTGATAACTCAACTTTGGAAATGAAATGTATTTTAATAAACACTGCCTTTATAATTATTCAAAGCGTGTATCTACATTTTTGGGGGACACTCTATATATAAAATTGAACAAAATACCTGGATAGGAAGATGTAGTATAAGAATATGTAGCATTCTTAGAGATTTAATGAAATCCCAACAAGAAAACCGTTTTCGTGTTTTAAAACTGTAACACAAGTTTTTAAAAACAGAAGGGAAGTGTGTGAAAACTTACAATTTCCTAGAGAACTGAATGAGGGGACTGTCTTCCCTGGAAGCTTATCATAGCGTTACAACGCCTAAGACAGCACGGCCAGCGGAACACCCAGAAAACGGTCCCGTGTGTGGGGAGTTACTACCCGATCAGCGTGGCCTTTCAATGAGGGGGTCGGGGAGGACTCAGAATGAGCAGAGTTGGCTCTCTGTTGGGAAAAACTATTCTCCAATTGTACGGGGAATGCACTCCAGCCGGATCAAAGAGCTAGGCAGATTAGAGAGAAGTCCCCCACACAGGCGAGAGCCCAGGAGGGCACGTGTAGCTCCAGGGTGCTGGGGAGGCCCCTGGAGAGCTGGGAAGCCGGAGGGGGAGGGACCGAGAGTTCCGGGTCCTCCGGACTCAGAGGAGTACAGCCGGGGGCCACCAGCGGCCAGTGCCTTGGCAGGTTGGGAAGGCTGCCGCCTCGCCGGTGGGAAGCGGAGGGTGTCTGTCGGTGACGTGTGTGCCGTATACCTACACGCACGCACGTGCCAAGGACGGTCTGAGAGGGAGCTGCACGCTGCTGGCAGCGGCTGCCCGGGGCCTGGGAGCGGCTGCACCACGCGTGGCTGGACTGGACGACGGGAGTCACGCGTTGTGTCACGGGAAATAACGAGGGAAACGCGCTGCCTTTGCACTCAGCAGGCCGTTTCCGGCTCGCCGCGGTGAGGGAGCCGGTCCTCCGGAGGCTCCAGGCCCGTGGAGACCAGGCGCAGGGAGTGTGCTGACGCGCCCCGGAGGGAGGGCCGGGGCGAATGGCAGTGCGCGCAGGAGGGAACGGCTGGCGAAGCGGTGAGAACGTCTGCGGCAAGCTGGTGCGGCACAGTGGTGCTTGCCGAGTGGTGAGGAAGGCTTCCCGGGAAGCCGTGGCGGGGTCACCTAGCCCAGGGAGAGGCTGCCCTCCCGCCCGCCCGCCTCGGAGGGCGTCCGGTGGCTCCTGCTCGCCACCCGGTGTTGCCGTCACAGCTCAGGCCGAGGCTGTGGGGGCAGCGCGGTGTGGCTCCGGCTGGCGTTTCTCGATGACCGACGACGTGGAGCCTGCTACCAGCTCTTTGGAGTCTCGGTGTGACGCGCCTGCTCAAGCTGGTGCCCGTTTCTGAAGTCTGGCCACGGAGGCGGTTCCCAGTGGCCCTCCTTTCACCTGCTCGTCGCGTTCGGGGCGGCTAGGCCGGGCTGTGAGATGTGGCTCTGGCGGTAGCTCGGCGGGCACGGCTCCCTCTTCGTTCACGCACAGTCCAGTGTGGGTGGTGGGGCGGTCAGGTCTGGGTTCCTCCACTCGGGACTCTGCGTGCCAACCCCTGGCGTCTGCCACGGCCGGGAAAGAGGCACGCCCGCTCTTCGTGCTGCTCTTCAGACTCCGGGTGCCAGTGAAATCACATGGCATGTGTCTCTGACTGGCGTCCCTCAGCACACCACCCCGAGGGCCACCCATGCTGTACGAAGGGTCAGACTGCGCTCTTTCGGGGCCGAGCAGTGCCATTCCATTGCAGACGTGTCCCAGGGCTCTTATCCACGTGGCCTTCGATGGGCACGCGGGGTGGCGTCTGGATCCTGGCTATCGTCGATAATGCCACAGTGCACATCGTGTTTGGGGTTTCTGCGGGTATTTACCCAGACGGGGATCGATGGGCCAAAGGCAGTTCCATTTTTAACTTTTCGAGGGGACATCCACCCCCTTCTGCAGAACCGCCAACAGCAGCCAGCAGGCTTGGGACTGGGATGAATGACCGGCGGGCCCTTCGTGAGGGCACACGGGGTGCCCAAGCACGTCGCCAACTTACGAATGCCGCTCCGTCCTTGCGTTGCGGAGGCGCCCAATGGTCAGGGAGGACTGGTTTCCTAGTGCCGGGCTGGGGTTGTTAGGGTTACTCTGGCGCTTCTGTCAGCACGCGCCTGTGACTTTCTTGCACTGTCCTTGTCTGGATCGGATGCCAAGGTTGTATTCTACCCGTGAAATGAGGCGAGCAGTGTCTCCCTTGCTGCTCTCGGGCTCGAGGGAGACTGGCGCTCCCTGTCTGTCACCTGTCACGCCTGTCAGGACCTGCATGTGGATTTCAAACAGATAACTGTGTGATGCCAAGTACCTCTTTGTACTTGTCAATACTATGGTACGGCCAAGTACCTCTCGATACTACGGTTGTAGCATTTCCCTCGTGTGACAGTAAATTAAGAGGATGAAATGAGGTAAAGCTGTTTGCAAAATGCATGGCGCCCAACTCATGCTGGGCGAGTCGTACCAGTGGCAACAGCTCACCAGGCACAGGCTGTGACTCGCGGAGCTTACGCGGTCGAAGCTGGGAGGACCCCTCCCGCTGAGCGGCTGGGAACAGAGAAGGCACCGCGTACCCACGGCCACTGGCTTACGGGCTGCGGAGCCGGGACAGAGCCCATCAGCCAGGAGCCATGCCCCTCCAGCATGTCCCGGGCACACGGGACCAAAGGCCCCAAACCCGACCTCGCCGGGTCCCTGGGTGCTGCACCCAGGGGACACCGGGTGGAGGTCCAAACGAGGGGGGGGCCACTTCTCGTCCCCCGGGGACACCGAATGGCCCCTGCACCCGAAGCCAGGCCTTGTGCAGGGACAGACCGGGAGCCTCCGAGGCCTTCGAGCGTGGATGGAGCCCAGGCCTCTGACAGGAGCTAGTGTGGGGGACGCCACCCCAACAGCAGCCAGTCTGAGAGGAGCCGCAGAGAAGGAGGCGCTGGAACCATCACTCGGACACGTGGCGGCACACAAGCAGGTGGCTGTCATCTGTGTTTATTTTCCTCTCATACAAAAGTTACACATTTGAAATGTCTGCAGGAAGATGCCCTATCAGCCGTTAGTGGGGAACATATATTACAATGTAACAGGGGGGCGGTGGGAGGTGCTTCTCGGGTTCAGTTCAGACATGGCGCCAGCCTGCCCTCTCCTTGGCTCTCCCCACTGCAGGGAACCCGACCGTCCTGGTCGTGTCTCTGTCTGTCTGTCCTGAAGACAGACGGCGCATGGCAGGACTGCGGTGCTGGCACGGGGTCTGGTAACTCCCGGAGCCAAGAGGAGGTCTTGATGGGGCACGGGCGGGAAGCCTGCGCCGGTAAGTTCACACACACATTGCACCTGCTGTCCTCACACCGGGCTCGGGCGCCGCTCGCCTGGTGCCTGGCCGCTCTGCCAGACCACCGAGGGCTCGGGAGGGCTGGGCAGGGCCACTTCGGAATTGAGGGAAGTGGAGCCCCCACTCCAGCCTCACCAGCTCATGGCTGAGGACCGGCCGACAGGCCGCAGACACGCGCGTCCGCGAGTGGCTGGGTGCTGAGGCTGAGTCTGCCTGTGGCGCTCCCAAAGGCAGGGGAACCCCGGTTCCCACCGCCCAGGAGCCCCGGGGGCCCAGCGCGGCGGCAGAGCGGGCAGCTGGGGAAGACTGAGACGAGGACCGGGGAACGAGGCACAGCCTAGAAACCACCCCACACGCTGCGCTGCTAGTAAACAGTGACTCACACACACTCTTAAATAGTAAAGTGACGTGTTCTGGCCCGCGGCTGGCAGGACCACCGCCAGGGGGACGGGGACTGACGCTTCACAGCCTCTCGTCCACGCGCAGGACGGACGAGCGGGGAAGGCCAGCCAGCCTTGCTCCTGACAACAGCTCATCGAAACCATGGAGGACTCAAAGTGACACGGCTTCTTCGCCAACAAAACCCAAATAACCAACGGATGTCGCTTCCTCCTTTTCTTTGTTCTGGGCTGAGCACAGCAGTCCGGGAGTTTGCGTGGCCAGGTGCCAACTCCAGGACCGGTGAGCACTCCACCACGCGCAGCAGGGCGCAGAGGCGGGCCCATCGGAGCCCACGGCGTGCGGGAGCTCCAGCCGGCACCTGAGAGCGGGCCTGCAGACCTGGCCTCGGATTGTCACCTCAGCAGCAAGAGTGGTTTGCACAGGAGGACAGAGAGCACTGTTCTCAAAGACGCTTTCCGGGCGGGCGAGCCTGCCCTGGGGTGTGGCTGAGCAGCCCAGACCCAGGGGCGAGCCAGCAGCGGTGGGGACACCGGTGAGGAGTCCTTGTCACCCACAGGATGGAGCAAGGGAGGAGGGAAGCCCGTGGGCCGGAGGGGGCAGGAGATGGAGTTTAAGGCACACAGCAAGCGACAGGAGGGGGCCAGAGGCCTCCCCCTAGACAGAAACGCCCCTGTACTCCCCTCTCTCTCTGAGTTAACTCACCCAAGAGCTACGAACCCAGCTCAGCTAAAATGCATGTCTTGGATGGTAAAGTCCTCTCTTGCTCCAACCTCCTCTTCCCAGCTCCCTCAGTGCCAGGTGACGGGTGGGGGAGATAAGGGCGAGGAGAGAGGGCAGCCACTGCTACTTACTGCATGGCCAGCAGCCCAGGTGCCCGCAGGCTGAGGGCCGTGCTAGGGGCCAGTACTGTGACAGGAGCGCCTGAGCTCGGGCTGCTGAGGCCACCTGTTGTACCTAGAGGGCCAGGTGAGCGGCGCCCCATCCTTCACCTTAAAAGCAGGGCTGGAAAGTAAGGAGCCCCAGCCAAGCCTGCTCTGCTCTCTGCCCACCCAGCTAACTGTCCCTTCACTCACGGTCACTTGGGTGAGCCCCCACCAGGGTCCTCGAGCCTCCACGCATTCACCATTTCAGCAGATCCAGACCCCGGGAGTCAGGGAGGGGGCAGGCTCCGCGGCTCCCAGGTGGGAGGAGGTTCAGGCGGGACGGGGAGGGGGAAGACGGACGTGAAAGCAGAAACCAAATGAGAAAACCACCAGTTCACAATCGGCAATGAGACCTGCCTGCTGGCTCCGTGCCGGGCCGTGGGCTCCGCCTGTGGGAGGAAGGAGGCAGGAAGCTGCCCGCACTCGGGGCTCCTGCCCGGCTGGCCCCCTGGCCGAGGCCGGAACAGCGCTGCTGCCCACAACAGGTCCAAAGGCCCTTCGGGCCTCGGAGCCGCACTCTGGGCCCCTGTGAGCGTCCTCCTTGCTCAGGGCAGCTGCTCCTAGGTCTTCTCCTCCCGGTCTGTTTTTCTCCTTGTTATGTTCCTGGGTTTGATTTTCAGGGAGAGCTCCCACAGGGCCTCCTCGGCCAGGTGGTCACTGAAGTCGTTGAAGAAGTTGATGATGTCGTCGTTCCTCCGGATGTCATAGTGCCTGGTGGGGAGGAAGGCAGCCAGTGAGCGCCCACCTCTCGAAGGCAACCCCCTGCCGCCCAGCACACCGCTGCGGCAGGCGCCCTGCTGCCCACGGCCGACAGGGGGTACGAGCTCTCCCACACAAGTCAGCAGCACGCAGGGCCCACACTAGACCCTAAAGCTGGGCCCTGCTTCCTGCAAGGTCTCCCCAACCAACATCCCTGCAGCTGGGCTGCCCGCTCCAGGTGCTCCAGGGAGACCCGCTCCTCAGGCCCCACTCATGCCGTGGCCCACCCTGGCGTCTGGTGGGCCGCCGTTTGCCAGCAAGACCAGTCACCAGCTTCCTGTACGGGACAAGGGGACGGCGTGGCTGCCACGTGTGTGCAGGCCACAGGCCATCCTGTGCTGAGCCCCTTGGGGCCCTTTCTCTGGCCTCCTGACGGCCTGGCCCCCGCCACCTCCCACCTCTGCTCAGGCCCCAGGAGCCGAGGGTGGGCGCACTCACGCCTGCTGGAAGCAGCGCATGCCGTCCAGGATGTTGAACTGCTGCCACCGTTTGGAAAAGTTCACTTTGCCGTCAATGTAGTCCGGGTTCCCCAGGTGCACGAAGGTGAGGTCCTGCAGGATGAGCCCCCTGGGAGGATGGAGAGCCCAGTTACCCTCCGGAGGTGACTCAGAAGGTGGCTGCTTTCCAGGCAGGTTGGCTGGGCCGCTAGGACAAGCCAGCGCTGATGCGGCCCCGGCCCCTG
Source organism: Corynorhinus townsendii (assembly GCA_026230045.1). Classification (NCBI taxonomy): domain Eukaryota; kingdom Metazoa; phylum Chordata; class Mammalia; order Chiroptera; family Vespertilionidae; genus Corynorhinus; species Corynorhinus townsendii. The sequence continues at coordinate 174,356,393 of JAPDVU010000005.1, forward strand.
GGCTGTGCCTGAGAAACTGCCAAAGCCACCAGCGCTTCGGAGAGGCGTTTATTTTTCCCAGCGGAAGTCCCGGCTCCCAGACCCTGGGTCCCCGGGAAAGCTAGCTCGGTCCTGGAGGAGCCTCGGAGGCCTGCCCGCTGCAGAGGCCTCGGTGACTGTCCGGCCTGCAGAGGACCGTTGGGGAACTGGCTGCTGCAGCAGAAGCCAGCAGAGTTGTGGGCTTGCTCATGTAAAATTCCTAATGAACAGGAGAAATAACGGGACCCCAAACTGGGAGTGGGCGGGAGACAGAGCCCTCTTGTTAGCAGGTGCCTCTAAACACAGGACACGAAGCCACGTGACCAGTGATGGCAGTTCCTCCACCTGGGAGGCCCAGCTCGAGGGCCCAGGGACCTGTCACCGAGCGCCCACGGGAAAGAGTGTAGTGCAGTGAGGCCGGGAGGCTGGGAGAGGAGTCAGCTGTCCGATCTGCATTTCTGAGGGACAGCCCATCAGACACCCAGCCCGGGGCAGTGCCGCCTGCTTCTTCCATCCCTTTCGGAGACTGTGCCCACTGGCATCCTAAGGGCTCTGATAAGATCTGCAACAGAAGCCTGTTTAGCTTTCATTCTCCGTCACTTCCTGTATTTACTGACCACAGGATCCCCTCCCAGGAAACACCTATGTACTCCCTCTTCCAGGGCCCACACAGGGGACACGCTCTCTGAGCTGCTTCATGCCAAGTGCTCTCAGGGTTCCTGGGGTGACCGGGGCCCTCAGGCGGCGGTGGCGTGCGGCCGAGTTTGAGGCCTGCTGGAATACGGCACCATGTACTGCGGGGGAAGGACGCTCCCGCCTGTCCGCACTGCCTGTCCCTGCGCCTGTCCGCGCTGCCTGTCCATGCGCCTGTCCGCGCGCCTGTCCCCGCGCCTGTCCGCGCTGCCTGTCCGCGCTGCCTGCAGGCCAGGGAGAAGTGGGGACAGGACAGGGGGACGGAACATTTCACTGGACCCGCTACTCTGCTTAAAGTCAAAGGCGCTCCTCGCTACACAGTTCAGAGTGAAGACAGTATAAACGTCTTGGCTGGAACCTTAGTGCGGGCTCCTCAGGGAGCCAGTACAGCATCGCGTTCTACTCACAGGTACGGGATGCACGGCGGCTCCACCTCCGAGAGGGCGGCCCGGTAGGCGCGGAAGGAGGACGAGCTGTCAATCAGCGTGCAGTACTCAGCCAGGCCCTGTGCAGGAGGCACGTGGCGTCTGTGAGCACTGGGACAACGTGGGCCCTGAGCCCCACCCCTCCTCGCAGACCAAGTTGTCACCCACCCTCTGCCAACGCTCGAGGGTACCCACACACACCAACCCAGAACTGGGCTCTGCCCAGACGTGGGGAGACCAGGCCTTTAGGGGCCACCTCCCTGGAGCACCTTGCAGAGGCCCTGCTGTGCCTGCTCGGCCGCCGTCTTGTCCCTGTCAGCACCCGTCCGCGCACAGGACCTGGACCTCGGGCTCCCGCTGGGCTGTGCCCGACTACAGCCCAGTGAGCCTCTAGAGCCCACACTGCCCGGCCACTCCGGCTCTGAGCCTTCCTTTGTTCTCACTGCTCTCAAGACCAAGTCCGCCGGGTGGGCGGTGCCCTCACCTCACTGCTCCTGCAGGCAGCCTAGGCTCTTGTCTGGGAGACTCAGCTGATCCTGCCTTTCTGCCTGCTAGGTGCCTCTCACTCTGATGGTCACCTCCTCCAAGAAGCCATCCCTGCCTCCTGAGGACCTCATGCTTTCCTGCAGCAACTGGTGTGGACGTCCACTTCTCCAAACAATACTGTTGTACAGCTGTCCTCTCACGTCACCTCCAGACAGCCCTGGGCGGCCCAGCCAACGCTCAGCCCGGGGACTTGGCCTCCATACAGAATAAAGGTCCAGTCCCTTGCCAGGCCCCCCCAAGGCCACAGCGATCAGGGCCAGTCCCCCACAGCGACATGGCCACTGGCACACTGACCCTGCCCTGCGACCTGAGGCGCCAGAGCTGGTCTGTGCACTCCTCTGGCCCTGATGGGCACTCCCCTCCCTTCCCAGGAAGCTCCTACTCAGGGTCTGGCCTCACCAACAGTTCCCCAGGGGCCTCCCTGAACCAGGCTCATTCAACACCCCTTTTCCCTCTAGCACGGACCCTGAAGAAACCCAATAGCCTGTCTGTTCACAAAGCCTAAGCAGCCCCCCAGCGTAAGCCTTCTAGAAGCACGGGCCGAGGGAAAGCAGGAGCAGGTGCACTGCGACCAAGGCACGGCCTGTGGCCCGGGCCGCAGGACAATGTGATGTGACACCCCAGCACCAACTACGCCCCTCAGGGCCCAGGGACTGCAGGTTAGAGACTAGGGCGGGCAGGGTGGGCTGTCCCCGCCACACAGCAGGGCACTGGCAGAGCAGGGACCTAGCCCAGGTCTCCATTCCTGTCCTGAGCTCACCTCTGAGGTCTGCTTCTGCCACTCGAGCCTGCGGATGGGCGCCGAGTCCAGCGCCGAGAGGATGGCCAGGTAGGAGTTGAAGTTGTTGAGCTTTCGTAAGTGCTGCAGAGAGAGGCGGGCCGGGCCGTGAGGGCAGGGGCGGGGCGGGGCTGGGGAGCAGGCTGGGGGCGGGGCTGGGGAGCAGGCTGGGGGCGGGGCTGGGGAGCAGGCTGGGGGCGGGGCTGAGAAGCAGGCTGGGGCGGGGCTGGGGAGCAGGCTGGGGGCGGGGCTGGGGAGCAGGCTGGGGGCGGGGCTGAGAAGCAGGCTGGGGCGGGGCTGGGGAGCAGGCTGGGGGCGGGGCTGGGGAGCAGGCTGGGGCGGGGCTGGGGAGCAGGCTCGGGGCGGGGCTGGGGAGCAGGCTGGGGGCGGGGCTGGGGAGCAGGCTCAGGGCGGGGCTGGGGAGCAGGCTGGGGCGGGGCTGGGGAGCAGACTGGGGGCGGGGCTGGGGAGCAGGCTCGGGGCGGGGCTCGCTTACCTTCATGATCTTGATGAACTTCAGGAGCAGCCGTTCCCTGTCCTGGGCCTTTTCCTGCAGCATGATGATTGAGCGGACCCTGCAGGGACGGGAAGGAGAGCTGCGGTGACTGCACCCCCGCAGGGCCCCTGTGGTCCTGGTGGAGACAGCCCAGCCTGACGCTGCCCAGCTTGTAGACAGTGCCCTGGGCTTGGCAGCACCAACTGCAGCCCTTGTCTTGGCTCTCAGGAGCTCACAGAAGCCCAGGGGTAGGCGACAGGCCACAAGAGATCTGGCGGCTGGTGCCCAACACCAGGATGGGACCTGCAACCATGCGGGCTCTGAGGACGCCAGCAGAGCTCTCCTGAGCAGAGCTGAGCCAGGCCCACGGGGATGGACTCGCACAGCCTCAGGACCAGCTCAGCGGGGCAGGCCCGGGGGTTCAGAGGCCACCTTGCCAGACACGAACGAGGGCACCGCTCAGAACCTTAGCACCCAGGGCAAAGGCTAGCCTCGCACAAGGACCTCACGGTGACCCAGACGCCCTGTGGTCTCCCCACAGCCCCTGCCAGTCACTGGGAGGAAGGGTCCCTTCTGCTTTGCCTCTTCTGCCCCATTGGAGGGCACCTGCACTGATCCACCTTGAGGACTGTGGCTCTGCGGGGCCCCTCCTGCACCCCCTCCTAGGCAGACCCCCAGGGGTGTGCTGGGCGCCCTCTGTGCCCAGCACAGGGCGGGGTCTGAGGCCAGGCTCAGGGCCATCCATGTGTACCTACAAACGACCGTGCCCAGTGTAGGGGAGAAAGGAGGGAAAGGTAGGGATGACCCAGTTTCTCGCCAACAAGCAGCCCATGGAGCATTTCAAAAACATTAGCCACCCCTAGGTGGCAGCGGCGGGCGGTGTGCAGTGAGGACGGCACGGCTGCCATGCCCTGACCACCTCTTTGATGCTGAGAGGCTGTGGGTGCTTTCGAGTCATGCCTTGAAGAGCCGACAGTCCTGTTCTACGTTCCATTAGTAATACACGCCTGGGCTCATTTTGCTTTACGGATTGACGGCTACACGAAAGTATTAATGGCCACCACTCCTGCAGGCCCGCTTTCAGGCAGTCAGTGTGAGGGGGAGCCCCGAGGCTGCCCGCCTGGCAGTGGGGAGACTGCAAGGACCGGTGCGCGGGGGGCGGGGAGCAGGGCCAAACGTCACCCGTGTCTGCAGACACTGCCACTCGCTCCAGGACCCTTCCCCGCCGCGCCGGGGTCCTCAGACAGCCTCTGCTCCAGGTGCCCCTCGCTCTGCGGCCCCGCTCAGTTAACGCCCGCGAGGCTGCGAGGGGCTGAGGGATGAAGCCGCGGGGCTCAGCCAGGACAGCGGCTGGGGCGGCTGCGGGCGCGGCCTCACCAGTAGGACATGTTGTTGAAGTGCTCCGTGAACTGGGTCAGGTTGGGGCTCTTCTCCTCGTTCTGCTCTTTTGCCCAAAGCAAAACCTCAGGAATCTGAAAAAGGAAGCAGCTGGATGGGCCTGGACCCTCTGGCTGTCCCGTGACGGGCGTTTCTCTCCTTCAGGGACAAGCCGCGGTGGCTCCCGGGCAGGGCCGGCCTCCCCCGAGCCCCGCCCCACGCACCTCTATCTTATAAAAGAGCTCGGCATCCAGCAGGGTCAGCTGTTCAGCTATCTCATGGCTGTGAAAGTCATGCAGGGTCCCCGGCCTGGAAGACAGACGCCCGAGGTGAACGGACAGGGACAGTGGGGCTGAGCGGGCCTCGGGGCTAGGACTGGAGGGAGCCACCGCTTGGACCACGGGGCTGGCCCGTCTCCTGCCACTGCTGGGCGGGTCCTGCAGGTCCCCTTCTGAGACCATGGGCAGTTCAGCTGCCCGAGAACGCAGGGCACAGGGGGACAGCGATGGTGCCAGAGGAACGCAGGCAGAGACAGTCACTAACAAACATCTCTGGCTCGGGTAGAGGGGCAGACAACAGCCTGGAAGCACATACAGGGTCTTGGGAATGTTCAGGAGGCACAGCAGGGCTGGGTGAGAATTAACAGCTCCACCTGAGTGCTGGGAAGGAAATTAATTCAGAGCTGACCTCAGCCCATCTGTCTCCTGCCCTGGTGAGCGGCCACTCGCCCTGGTGCCCCAGTTCCTGGTTAAAGGTGTCTCGCCATGCAACATAACCCAGCGCCCAGGCAACCCGCTCGGCTGTCCCTGAGCCATCTCGTCAGGGCCTGGCAGAACTGGGGCGTGAGGCTGGGTCTGGGGCAGTGCGCTCAGGAAACGGGGTGCAGAGGTAGCTGCTGGGCATAGCTCTCACCAGAGGAGGCAGGGCAGGATGGGCAGGGAGGACGGCTGGCGGCTCACCTGGCTGCTACGCCCCTGGCTGCCAGGGGCTGGTCGGAGTTGGCACACCTGAGCAGCTTCTTCTGGTCCACCTTGTCCAGGATGTTCTTGCGGAGCACGCGGGCCAGGCTGAGCTCCCCACTGCACACCAGGCGGAAGACCAGCTCCATCAGCAGCTTCAGGATCTCCTCGGTCAGCTCCACCAGGCTGCGGGGCCAGGGCCGCGAGGTGAGGCAGGGCCACGAGGAGGGAAGGCGCTGCTGCCACAGGGAGGGGGGACAGTGCCCGCATCCTTGCAAGTGCTGGGGTGGCCCAGTGGTAACAAGTGACCACCGTCCTCTCAGCAAATGCTTGCTGGCCCCGGACAGGCCTGGAGGCCATGCTGGGCCTGGACTGAGGAGACAAGCCCCGGGGAAGCCCTGCCCAAGGAGCTCCTGGCTCTGTGGGGAGGACCCCCTAACGGCCCTGGCCCCTCAGACTAGCTGCCACGGGACGCCCAGCACCTCCTGCGCACGGCACTCGCCGCGGCTGGAGGCACAGGCCAGGCTGCGCACTGGCAGAAGGGAAGCACCTTGAAGGCAGGGCCTGGCATTTCCTTCCCAGCCTGGGAGGGCCAGCGTGATGGGTGCTGCCAATAACGGGACTGCAGCCCGAGCGCGAGGAGGGGCAGAGCATGGCCCCACCGGAAACCAGGGCAGGGCCAGGGCTGGCCTACGGGGATGGGCCACTTCAGAGAAGGCTGGGGAGCCCCGTCCAGAACTGTGGGCATGTAGCCAGGGAGGAGCAGGCGGGATGTGACGGGATGGCGAGCGAGGGGAAGGGGGAAGCCGCCCCTGGGGCCCGCGATCCGAGGGCAGAGCACTCACCACAGCTCATCCACCACCCGCACCAGCACGAAGAACGTGTTCTTGCTGACACGCTTCTTGAACGTGTCGGCGAAGGGAGAGAACTTCTCGTATGTGGAGCGTGGGTTAAAGAAACAGCTGCTCTCACACGGAGGGTCGTGGGACATGAGCGGAAGGGCCGCCCTTGCCAGCTACCATTGACTGAGGGCTACCATGGCCAGGGAGGGAGGCCCTGCACCGCGGGCAGGGGAAGGGTGGTGGGCAGAGGCCTGTAAAGTGGCTGTCAACCCAGACCTCAGACTGTCCTTAGCCACGCCCTCTCCTGCCTGCAGAACCGTCTCCACCACACGCCCAGGCCCACCTTTCTGGGGTTCAGCCGCAGTTCCCGCTCGGCTCTCTGAAGCGCCAGGGGCTGCCTTGCTGAGCCTCCAGTAGAGGACAGTGGTCACGAGCAGGCGCCTGGGCCCCGGGCTGGGGGAGGCGCAGAGCCCAGAGGTGTTTCCTGCACTCTTGCCACGAGTTCCCATGTCTTCCCAGAGCCCGAGAACACCCCTGCTCTCCCCCGCCCCCCGCCTCCTCCAGCGGCCCTTCAAACCCCCAACGGCCTCCAGCAGCTCCTGAGGCCACGCTTTCTGCTGTCCCCTGCAGACCCTCCTCCGCTCTGCCTGCCGCTGCCTGGTGACCCGGAGTGTTGGGAAGGACGTGCGAATGCCCATCAGCAGCCTGCCCAGCACCAGCGAGCGCTCAGCAAGTGGGAGTCATGATTGTTGGCTGCTTCAGGCCTGCGAGCAACTGAACGTGTGAGGCTGAAGAGAGCCTGTCTCTATGGACAGGATGGTCCACTTCAGGGCCGAGGGGCCAGGGCCTAGGGCAAGGGGAGAGTGGAGGGCAGGCTGTGGGAGACAGGAGGCCAGCAGGGGAAGCCTCAGGGCACACAGGATGGAAGGGAGCGATGGAACCCCAGACTTCCTACCCCAAGTGACAGTGCTGTCCAGCAGATGGCAGTCACAGGCTGTGACTAGAGGACGTGGCCAAAAGGCAGGGGATCTGGGCTGGCCCACTCTGGGGGCAGGATGGGCCCTGGGCCAGGACCGCAGGCAGTGGTCCTGGGAAAGGTGGTTGGCGGGCAGATGGGGAGGGGGAGGAGCCCGTTGTGGCATGGATGTGCAGTTGTCCACAGCCACGTCTGCCACCAGGCGGAGCGGCCACGCCTCCCCAAGGCTGTTCATTTGAGTCTCCATTCCCTCATCCCACACATTTGCAACCATCACCCCAACGCCCTGGGGCTCAGCTCAGAAGCTGCAGGTGCCAGCTTGCTGGGTCTCTGCAGGGGCCGCCATGTTCCTGCCCTCAGGGCATCCATTCGAATGGTTTCAGAATCACCCATCACCACCTGTCACCTGCCACGCGGCCTCTGTCCCAGGCACTGCACACCTCACGCAGCCCTTTGGCAGGTGGGAAGGAGGCTCGCAGAGGAAGCCTTGCCTGAGGCCCCAAAGCCGGGAGTGGGGCCGCCTCTCTGCCCGCCGCCCTGCACGGCCCGGGCCCCTCTCCAGCTCTGGGCCTGCGGGGGGGGGGGGGGGGGGAGGGCGGAGCGGGAAGGATATCGGTACTGCAGCTTCTTGATGAGCTCCTCGGGGGTGATGAAGGTCCTGTACGTGGTCAGGAAGGCCTCACAGTACAGCACCAGATCTGGAGGGAGGGAAGGACGTGTGGTTACGAGGTGGCTGCAATACGCCCCGCCTGGTAGACACACAGAGTTCAGACCCCACCACTCAAAGGGCCTTAGTCACAGGCACGGAGAATCACTCCACCTTGGCAGCAGGCTTCTGGAGCCAAGTCAGAGGTGATGCCTTCAGGAGGCTGGGCCCAGGACAAAGCCTGGAAGCTTCCATACGAGAGAGCTAAGGACAGGTTGAAGAGGCAGAGCTTGGCACGCTGCTGGGACACGCAGTGGCACGCTCGGGTGCCAGGGAAGGGCAAGGCCCACCGGAGGAGCCGCCTCCAGCAGTCGGGCACCTGGGCTGGCAGCTCCCACACGACCCCCTTCCTCTGAAGGGCTCACCCCGTTAGGTGCGGCTGCCTCCCCTCCCAGCCACGAAGTCCCTGACACTGAAAAAAAGGGGTGAAATGTTTTAAATGCAGGTCACTCCCGAGTCAGACAGCCCAGCCAGGCTTGTGAATGTCAGAGCTCCTCTGAGCTGGAGCTGAGGTTCAAGTCCTAACTCGATTCCAAAGCACCCGTTTCTCCCTGTGAGGCTGTGCTCGCGTCCGCACACACGCTACCGAGACGTTCTGGTGGGGACACGGGCCACCTTCCCCCATCTCCTCTCATTCCCCCCCAGCTCCCGCGGTGGAAAGACCTCATGGCTGCCCCTTTTCCGGCTAAGAGTGCAGGCTTGGCCGAACCTGGCCCCTGCCCCTGCCCCTGCCCCTGCAGACACTCCCGGGATGGGGGAGGAGAAGAGGAACACCAGCTCCCGCACCTGGGGCTGAACTGGGGGTTCAGCTGGAAGAGCAGGTGTTAGGAGGGAGGTCGAGGCTGCAGTCACAGCAGGGAACACAGCGTCACGCTAGGCTGCTTCCTGGGCCCCAAACCCACCCGCTATGTCAAGTTTGGGCTTCTGTTCCTGGGCAAGGCAGCGGGAGGGGCCCACGCCTGCTCTGGAAGACGGGACCCACGTCTGCACACCTGGAGTTGCGGGGCCTCCCAGTCCAAAGCCACTAGTGTGGTCTCCGGTCCATAGGACTGTGTGGCCCGGGCCTCGGCACTCCGTCCCAGGTACAGGTGGCTCTGGAACCCTGCAGCCTCCAAGTCTTTCCATTAACAAAACCAGCAGAAGCCCGGCTGGCGTGGCGCCTCCTCGCCTCCTCACCCAGGCAGCTGGCAGGGACTGCAAGTCTTGGCTGCCCTGCCTGCGGGACCCCCTCTGGCCTCGGACACAGCTGGCTGCACCGGGCAGGACAGCGGAGTCCGCTGCTCGGAGCTGAGGACGGGGAGCCAGCTCCCCGCAGCCCGTTCCTCTGGGCCAAAGGGAAAATCGGCCGCTCGCTGGCAGAGGCGCGGAGGGCTCCCTGCAGAACGGAGCCACGGCTGTCCCCAAGGCTGGGAGGGGACATTCCAGAGACTCCCTCTGTGCAGACGTGGTCCGTGTCCGTCATTCAATCTTCACCTTCTCTGGGCGCTACCAACCGCTTCAGAAGCTGAGCCTGAGAGGGGGGCTGTGCCCAGTGGCTACCCGGGTCTGTGACGGGCACAGCCAGGATTCACACTTGTCTCCAGGCCTGGGCTCTGCCCTGGACAGAAGACACCAGGGGGACACCGTGGAGGACAAGACAGTGGCTGTGTGAGTCGGTGGGAGCCGTTTCCGCTTCTTGTTTTTTAAACTTTCTGCCATGTTAAACACTGGTCTTGTACTACTTTCGTCAGTTAACCGTTTACAGAATCGCATTTTGAAAAATCTGCTATGAGGATTCGGTTATCCACAAAAACAAAATTGGGGAGTTAGGGTTTCGAGACGAGGATGTTTCAATTCCTCCCACGCCTTACTTCCGCACCATGGTTACCTCATTCTTCTACCAATTTTTAAAATGTGAAAGGAAAGTGAGTGCCACCCGTCCTGCCCACGGCCACAGGCCTTCCTTGGGCCCTCCTCTCTCCGTGGCAGAACGCAGCGTGGAAGGACAGCTCTCCTGCCTGCAGGTGGTGCCCCGCAGGCGGCTCCTCACCCTCAGGGGCCGGGAACACGTCCTGGGGAGGCAGCACCCCTGCTGTAGGGGGAAGCCCCCGGGCGGACATGAATGCAACCCCACCTAGTCTGCAATAATGTCGCACAGACATTGGGGAAAGTATAAAGGCCACCTGCGAGCTACCTGAACACGATTATGGAGCACGTTTTCACTCGAGGTACCGTTTGTGGAGCTGAGCTCTGCACTGGAAACTTGCCCGCCCGACCCTGTGGGTCCGGGGGCCATCACTACCTCGCACCAATGGGGGATACGCTCCAAGAGGGCGAGAAGCAGAGGCCTGGCTTTCACTGCTGCTTCCCCCGGTGGCTCCAACTACCGATGACCCAGGATCACCGCCTCCTGATCCACTCAGGGCTGGCGGAGAGGGTGGGAGAGGCCAGGGGAGGGCAGGCCGATGGTCGGCTACAGCAGCAGGACGCGCCCAGATCCAGGGAGCTGACACGGACAGAGGCCACCGCAGAGGCACTGCCATACCTTTCCTGTCTGTCTCAGTTGCGTGGACCAGCAGGATGTCCCCAGATCCTCCCCGGACGTCGGGCCCGTCATCACCCTGCAAGGACGACAGCGCAGCAGGGAGAAGACAGTTTCAGAGCCATGGGCAGGGATGGCATGACAACCCCTCTGTGCCAGAGATCGCAGCTCCCTCTCAGCCGGGACCAGTGTGGCCACGCTGCGGGGGCCAGGCATGCCCCTCCCCCTCCCCTGGGCCACTGGGCAGACAAGCACAGAATGGAACTCATCTGGGAGGCAGATGGCCCTGAGGCTGCCCAGACAGTCGGCCTGGGGCCCGCTGCTCTGAGACACACCTGGGTCAGGGGGGCCCAGCAAGGAGGGCCCTGTTCACCAGCCCATGGGTCAGGGAGGCAAGGAGGGCGGTTCTCACACACTGGGCACAGTGGACCCCAGGGGGGCAGACAGGGCTGCCCCAGCCTCTCCCAGGATAACTGGGGCAGCGGGACTATTTCGAGCTGCTCCTGTTCCCAACGCAGCAGCGAGCTGCCCTGTCTACATCTGCTCCCAGGTGGGAGACGCACTTGTCATGTCACGGGTCCTTCCGGGGAGCCTTCCATAGGAGAGTGTACGTGTCACCAAGACATTTGTGTTACACCTGACACTGCTTACAGGACTGACGCCTGTGAGTGACGCCTGCCAGGTGAGGAAACGGCCTTCTTTCCAGGTGAGCACACAGAGGCCAAAGGGAGCTGCCACCAGGGCCCGCCGGAAGCCCTTGCTGTGACAGAGGGAGCACAACCTCGCTCGTGGGCTCCCAGAGTCCATCTTGCAGACACACATGCCCCCTGCGTTTCACTCTCTCTCCTGGGCTCGCGTCCTCAATGTGCCTGGGATTTCCAGCTAAGAGTGCGGGTGGCTATGCCCATGACCTGACTGTTCAGAAGAAATGTCTGGGAAGGGTCACGAACCAGCACTTCTCCTGTAGAGGAGCCGGCTGTCCATGCGCCCCATCAGCCCTGCCTGCCTGGCCGGCTCAGCCTGCCTGCCCGCAGTGCGCAAAGGGCAGGACCCGCCCGCCGCGTGTCTGTGCATCTGTGCGGCATGGAGTCTGAACCCAGGATCGTGGTCACACCCTCAGCACGGGCCGTGTTATTGCCATTCTTCCGTGTCTCCAGCATCGCAGGGCAGAGGGGAGACGCAAAGCTCTCTCAGGGTAGCTCCCCTTGATTTGACAGGCTTGGGGACTGTTTTTGCCAATAAGTTCTCCTGACAAGCTCAGGATGGAGGCAGCCTGAGGCCCCCCCAGCCGGGTCTCGCCTGCTGGAACGGGTGGGTCATTCTATCAGTAACACGAGGGCCCTGTGCTGAGCACCTGACACGGACTTTGTTCTCAGAAACCATCCACCTGGGGCCCAGAGGTGACCCCTCGCCTTCCCAAGATCACTGGCCAGATGGCCACACTTTCTCCTGTTACTCATCCATCTGCCCAGGATCTGGCGGCACCCCCGGTGGCCGGGGCGCTAAGCCAGGATGGAAGAGGTGCACGGAGCCCACAGCCCGGCAGCCACCTGGAGGGTCAACCCCTCACTTGGGTCCTTCTATTTGGTACATCTCAGGTTACATTCTCCTCAGAACCCCTCACCCTCGCCACCGGCTAGACTCTGCACCAGGGCCCGCGAGGTACCCACCTCTTGCTTGAGCGTCAGCCTCGCCATGATTTCACTGTGGTCGATGAGGGACAGCTCGTCCACTTCCTCCTCTGACTGAGCCGATTCGGGACCATCTGGTGACTTCAGGGCCCTGAGGGACAAGTGGTTTGTGCTGCAAGTGCCACAGGCCCTGGCTCCGAGGTCTGGAGGTGAAGCCGTGCAGCCCTGGCCATGGGGACCGCCCTGAGCAAGCCCTGATCACGGCTACAGTGAGCAGCCAGACCTGCTGCCCGCCGCCCTCAGGAGCCAGGTGACCGTGGGACATTGCTGCTCTCTGGGCGGTCCAGCTGCAAACAGAAGGGCTAAGCAAGGGGATGGAGAAGGTTGCACTGACCTATGGCCCTCAGTGCTGGTCTCAGTTACTCCCTGTCAAGGCCCACCGTGTGCGGTCAGTGCTCAAGGAGAGGAACAGCAAATGGCCAGGCAGGGTGGACGAGGGTTCGCGTGACCTTAGTGCCACTGCCCACGTCGTTGCCGAGGGCCATTACTGAGCAGAAGCGTAAAGGGGAAGGCCTGCCCTTGTCCTGGGGCATTGGGTCTCGCAGGAGACACAGACGTTAAAACAGGCAGGGTCGCCTGGCCAGCGTGGCTCAGTAGAGCATTGACCTATGAACCAGGAAGTCATGGTTTGATTCCCAGTCAGGACACATGCCCGCGTTTTGGGCTCGATCCTCAGTAGGGGCCGTGCAGGAAGCAGCCAATCAATGATTCTCTCCCATCACTGATGTTTCTACCTCTCTCTCCCTCTCCCTTCCTCTCTGAAATCAATAAAAAATATATTTAAAAAAGAAATAAAAAACAAGGAGGGCCCCAGCCTAGTCTCAAAGGCAGGGAAAGCCCCTGAGGATGGGGCAGACAAGCCGAGACTGAAGAGCCGAGCAGGAGGGGGCCGGCGAGACCCCCCAACAGGGGAGCAGGTGGGTGGCTGGGAGACGTTTGGGGGACATGGGCACTGGATCTATAGATGCCTTACTTTCCCCGAGTTTTGTCCCATATTCCCAATTTATACTTAGCATTCTCAGGATGGATCCTGTGGGCGCTGGCTGCCCTAAGTGCCTAAGACAGAAGCCTGTGCCAACACGGATGGGCCAGAGCAAAACTGTGTGGTCCTGGGAAGAGCCCTGTGTCACGCCTCTCTGTCAAGGTCGCCCGTGGGATGGCTTTTGTGGAAAGAGGACAACACCCCAGCAATGTTTCTAACCAGTAAGTGTGCCCGCCTCTGCTTCCTTTGCAAGGCCACTGGGACTCTGAGAAACGGCACCTCCCGGCCCCACGAGCCGGATGGGACCCATGAGCGGCTGTCGTGGGCACAGGCACACTTTGCCACTAGGTGTTAAGCCAGAAAACCCACCACCCTTACTCAGCACCCGGGGACCCTAGCTGGCAGGTGAATCGGACTCTACGTGGAAACAGAACCGTGGCTGAGAGCAGGCTGGGCCCCTACAGGACGCTTTCTAATCGTTTTCTTTGGTCTCTTGCTATTTTTGCCACCTCTTCAACCATTTGTGCTTGGGCCTGACAGTGACATTGGGTATGGCCTAGCTTTACACCCAGGACCCCAGAGGTAGTTGAACGTTGGCCTAAAGAGGGAGGAAAATCTTGAATACAGGGTGGGCAAAAGTAGGATTACGGTTGTTTGTATGGAAACTAATACAATCTATAATAATAAAAGCGTAATATACCAACCGACTGAACGGCTGGACAGCGGAATGACTGTCCACGACCTTCCAGATGACCTTCCGGACAAAGCCAGGGCTGCGAGGGCTGAGGCAGCCACGACTGCAAAGGCCGACTCTTGCATGAATTTCACGTGTTAGGCCTCTAGTCTATCTCATAAAAGCCTAAGCGACTGTTAGGGCAGAACAATCAGAACCACCGGTCGCTATGACATGCACTGACCACCAGGGGACAGACACTCAATGCAGAAGCTGCCTCCTGGAGGTCAGTGTGCTCCCACAGGGGGAGCGCCACTCAGCCAGAAGCCGGGCTCATGGCTGGCGAGTGCAGCGGCAGCGGTGGGAGCCTCTCCTGCCTCCGCGGCAGTGCTAAGGAGCGATGAGCCGAGTGGTAAGGAGCAGCAAGCAGGCGGGTGGTAAGGAACGAGGGGTCCCGGATGGCCTGGGGAGAGCAGACCTGAGCCAGCAGGCGGACATCCCCTGAGGAATCCCGGACTGTGAGAAGGTGCAGGCCGGGCTGAGGGACACCCCCACCCCCCCCGCCAGTGCACAAATTTCATGCACCAGGCCTCTAGTAATCAATAACTAACAATACAAGAATAAACTGTGTTTCATGTTCTCATAACTGTAAGCCTCCTTTTTCCCACCCTGTGCATGGAACATTCCGCAGAGGTGCCACCAGGAAGCTGTGGGTGCAGGCCCTGCTCAGTATCCCCTATAAGAGCAGACTAGAGAAATCTCCTGCCGTTTCAGAACCAGTCAGGCCTGCCTTACGCTAACACTGGAATGCTACAAGAGGTGAAAGGGGCATACAACTAAATGCAACGATGACTCCTGACTGATCTTGGTTCCAGAAAAATAAGCCGTACAAGACGTTTAGGGAGAACCAGGGATCTGTAAGGTAGCATGCTGATATGAGCAAGTGTGGTATTTTCTGAGGTGTGACGTGATACTGTCACCAGGTAGGCATTTAAAATTTTGGGGGGGCATGCGGAGTATTTAGGAGCTGAGAGTCGCTCTGTAACTTACTTTCAAATGGTTTAAAAATACACTACATACAGTGTATCTATCAGCAGTAAAAACTCTGGGGATGTTTTTAATTCCCTCACTGCACCTGAACTTGGACGAGGTCGAGGACGTTGCCTGGGACCTGAAAGCCCGCCACGGCGGTCAGTAAGGTGGATAACGGTGTGCAGGTGACCAACAAGTAATGGCCGACTGCGGACAGAAAGAAGGCCTTCAGGGTGGGTTAGCTGTGATTTTTTCCTGTTTTCTTGCGCTTGTCTGTCCTTCCATGCTTTCTACCCTGAGCATGTAAAACTGAGTCACAAAAAAGGAAAGAGGCTTTGCTGCCCAACCACAGGGCACCGTGGCTAAGGACACAGTTTTGGGAGGTAGAGAGCCCTGGGTTAGAGTCGCTGCACCTCCTGCCAGAGGACTCCGGGCCCCGCGGTCACTTCCTACCTTTCTCCGTCTCCGCTTTCCTTCCCGGGGGCACTGCCGACCGAGGAGGGATCTCTGGGATGCCCATCTCTCACGGCTGGCGATTCCTGAAAAGAGAAGTCAGCGCTGGGTTTGACAGGTGCCCACGCGGGGCCGATCTGCTTCCCAGCATTCCTGCCTGCAGGTGGCTTTAGAGTGCGGGTTCCTAGGGAGGGTCCAAGATGTGAGCCAGCTACCCAGGAACGCGCTCATTACACAGACATCACAGGGCCTCTCAACTAGCATCGTGCCTCTGGGACAGTGCAGGTGCCACTGCTTACAACACATGCCAGCTGCCAACCGAGATGAAGCCATCCCCACCACCTTGTGGAAAAAGGATGTCCCAGCCGATACCACTCAGCAAAGCTCGGCCAGGCACAGCTGCCACACTGAGGCCCTGTCTTAGCTCGCGTCATCTTGCCCTCCACACACACACAGTGGATGGGACAAAGGACGGGCCCTGTCCAAGACCACACAGCCAGAAGGCTGCAGCGACTCAAACCCAGGCTCTCTACCTCCCACACCTGTGTCCTTAGCCACTGCGCCCTGTGGGCGGGCAGCAAAGCTTCGCTGACCAGGCTAAAGCCGTGCTCAGGACCGAGTGCCCGATGGCCTCCCAGGGCTGGCTCCAAAGGGTCTAGCTGCTCCCGTGTATGAGTGCAAGCCCTCCCCCAGCAGCCTCATTTCTTGCTGGGAACCCGCCCACCCCGCTCAGCGACAACACGGCACTCGGCAACTCCGGTCTGCCACCCAGGCCAGCACAGAACCTGTGGGACATCGTCATGGAGAGGGTTCCCAGTGCGGCGGGCAGCATGGAACATGCACCAGGTGCAGGGCTGGGCTCCGGGGGGCCAGCCCGGGATGACGCCAGGGGCGGGGGCAGGGCACCAGAGGCCACAGGTGAGGTGAGAACTCCAGGGGAGAAAGAGCCAAGCTCCCACACACGGGGTCAATGCCGACTGCACTGAAAACCCCACAATACTCTAGGGACTTGCTAACTCTAAGCAGGGCAGCCTGTGTGGACATCTAGGACCCTGTGGGGATCCCCTTGGGAAGAGTTACTTTTGAGGCTTTTGAACTTGCTCAGGTTTTGCTGCAGCAAAACCTGGAAGCTGACTCCCCGACGGAACTGCTGGGCCTGGCTCGACTGTAGTGGGACAGCAGCAAACGTGGTCCTCAGGAGGGAAGTGCGCAAAGGCACAGTGGGGGTACCTGCTAGACTCACCGCTGCCGGGAGCAGCTGGCAAAGGGGTGAAGGGGGTGCTGGGCAGGAAGAGGGGGCGATGGTGTGGGAGGCTCCGTGTGGGGAGAGACCCTCCCTATGGGAGAGGGATGGAGGGTGGACCTCAACACTAGGAGATGGGACAGAAGGAAGTCCCAAGAGCACGCGGTACGTGGCCAGGCCATCAGCAGGCTGCCCCACAGATTCCAGGAGACCCACCGGCCCGGCTCAAGGAGCGCCGCATGCACGGAAGCGGAAGCCACGGGAAGACCTGCACAGCAGCCACGTACTCTCCCACGGGGCCCGGCCTGCTGGTGACCGAGAGGCTCAGCCAGACAGAAGCCGGGCCAGGGCAGCCGAGGCTACTTACTCCTCGAGAGCGAGCCAGCTCCGCGCTGCTCTGGCCAGAGGAGCACAGACTGACGTATTCACCCCCACCAGCCTCTGCACTGGCGTTTTCACTCTGGGGAGAAGGACGAGAGGAAAGCACATGTGACGGCCTCCAGCCGGCCTCGGGCCCAGGGCAGCCTGCGGGAGCCCAGCGGGCGCTCCTTCCACGGGAGAGAGGAGACGGTGGCAGCGTGCACGCAGGTCAGAGCGCCAAGCTGCCTGGCCACCTCGGGCTGGCGTTCCTGGGGTCACACGCCTCCTGCGGCGTCTTCTCCAAAGAGGCCCAGGGCCATTCACTGCCCTCAGAGGCGCACCCTCCCCACTCCGCCGTGGTGGGGACAGCAGGGTCCCCAGCGTGGGGGAGGAATAGTGGGGGGATAGAGGCAGCTGTGAAGATGCCCTGCCTGTGTTTGCTCGGCCCTACCTGCCTGCCCGGAGGAAGGTCGCAGCCCGTGGCCAGCGCAGGAGAGTAGGCCCCGCGCTCAGCCCCGCACACAACCAGAGGCGCGTCCGTGACCTCTGCGCCTTCCTCTCACCACCGAACAGAAAGTGAGCCACGTCGTCGGCCTCGTGCTCACCATCACGGGCCGCCTCAGGGGCGCAGACCCGCGTGCGGGACTCAGAGCCCGCTGTCGGGCTCTCTGTAGGAACGGCTGTCCGCCTCGGGACCGGCACCAGCCGGGCTGCCCACACATGACCGCGAGCGGAGGCGGTTTCCTGGGCAGCGACACGGCTCTCTCACACACGCAGCCCGCACGGGTGTGCGGAGTTCTCACCGAAGGCGTCTGGGGCGAGTCAGGGAGAGAGGTGGCGGAAGGAAGGCAGACAGTGTTCCCATGAAAGGTGCTCTCCTGAGAAGACGGAAGAGGCCCGTCCGCGGTGCTGGGAGGCAGGCCGGCCGCGGCGGGCCGCGCTAAGTCCGAGCTCTGAGACTGGTGGACAGGTGGGAGGTGTGGAGAGGAAGAGGAGGTAGACGGGAGGAAAGGCTGTGCGGAAGCTTGGTTGTGAGGCACGAAATCCTGGGAGTAGGACCTAAACACAGACTTATACTAGAGAATCCACGCGAAAACAAACACAGACGAGGAGATGGGAAGAAGAAAACAGACAAGAGAGAAAGTGATTAGATTAGCTCAGCGGAGCTCTGACAGGCTGGTCACAGTAATTCCGTGGAGGCCCCGGACCAGGCCCAACCAGCCCCGGGTCCTCTGGCCTATTCCCGCCCCCCCCCCCCCCCCCCACCTGTGAGAGGCCTGGAGACTGACCAGCGCTGTCCTCAGGGTCTCCACGGCAGGACGCCCCAAGGACAGCAGGCCCCGCTCTGTAAGGGCCGTCAGGTTCTCTGCTGTCACACTCCCAACCTATGCCTCCTGTTCTTCAGGAACCTGGTGGCTAAGTCCAACATGCATAGTCAGACACCGGGCCATACGGACTCATTTTGAACCTTTTGGATAAGTAAACCTCTTTGGATTTATCCCTTGAAAGTCAAACCCTACGGCACCCCAGCCCAGCCCAGCCCAGCAGCTGGCTCGCGCTGATGGCTGTGGAGTCTGAGTGGCCACAGCGCCCTCAAGAAGTTCCGGAGAGCCGTGGCCGGGTAGTGCAGTGGGTTAGAGGGTTGTCCTGGTACGCCAAGGTTGTGGGTTTGATCCCCGATCAGGGCACATACAAGAATCAACCAATGAATGCTTAAATAAGTGGGACAACAAATTGACTGATCTCTCCAAAATCAATTAAAAGAAAAGAAAGAGGCTGCAGAGAGAGGTTGGCCCGTCTGCCACATGAGACTACAGTGAGAAGTCTGGGGCCTGGAGGGTCCTCACCGGCCATGCTGGCACCCCCATCCTGGGCTTTTAGCTCCCAAACTGTGAGAAACACGTTTCTGTTGCTGGTAAGCCACCCAGTCCGTGGCGTTTTGTTAACAAATAGCAGCCGGGATGGACCGAGACAAAAAGGCCAGCTCTCGCTAGAGTCCCGACACTGTCCTCCCTGACTCCGCCCCTGCAAGCTCACTGAGGAATGAGCACCGAGCAGGCCCTGCCACACAAGCTCTGACTTACACGAACACGAGTTACTGTGTGATCACAATGCATCACGCTTCCCAACTGATCATGTGGCCTATGACACAGGTCTCCCGGGACAAGCTCAGGGTGACGGCTCCCACACCGCTGGGGCCTTCTCTGGGAGCTGGGACAGGGTAATGAGCTCGGAGGGCACACTTTCAAGCCGCACGGACCTGGGATGAAACAATGGCACTTCTGCCACAGGCTCTGTGTGGATTTAACAGTGATGCCCTGTGAGTGCTGAGCACGGCCTGGCCCGTGACAAGCACCCGATCCACGTCACTGTCCTCCCTTGCCCTCCCAATACCAACCTGGGAACTACTGCACACAGCAGAGCTGAGGCATTTAGTAGGGGCCACGCAGATGTACTGGACGAAGGAATACTTAGGGACTGCTTCTCATGTTATTACGGGAGCGCCTGGAACGCTGCCTGACTCAGCAGTGTCTCAATTTTGGGTGGAGGGTAGCAGACAAGCATCAGGCGCTGCCCAGGTGCAGGCCCACAGAGGAAGCTGGGGAAGGAGGCTCCAGCCGCACCAGGGCAGGCACTGCAGGGCGGGGACAGCCACCAAGAAGGGAGGAGGTTTGGCATCTCCAGGCCTAAGCACCCGCCCTCCTGCCCTCAGGCTCCTGAGCAGCTCTGGTATTCAAGCTATGCAGTCCTGTTAGGACTGGAGCCAAGCTGGAGGAGTACCTTCTGGGGCAGGGAGATGCAAGGGGCTGCTCCCTCATCACCAGAAAGCTCAGGCCTCTCTGGGGGCTCTGCAGACACGAGGGCCACGTTGGGGCTCATCATACCATTTTCAACAAGTCTGGTCTCTCAGGCCTCCCCAGACTATGTCCAGGCCCTGCATGATCCTATTTAGTCATGCGAGCAGGGAGAGAGGCAGAGCTGGCCGCTGGACAGAAACACCGCTTCAGCAGAGCCCCAAGTTTATTTTAGGGTCTGGCTGGTGCCTGGCCTTGCCTCTGACGGAACGGCCGCCTCTCTGCAGCAGTTTTATTTATAGCTGTGAGGACTGGCGGGGCTGAGGATCCGTAACAAGAGGGTGGCTGCTGTCTGGACCGAAGGTTTCTGCAGAGCTAGGAGCGCCAGAGCCAGTTCTTGGGAAGGAGCGGCGTTAGGAGAGTACGCCCCCCCCCATCACATGATCCCTCAAAGGGCCACATGGACTATCACATGATGATGATGATGACAGCTCCTCTTGCTGGATGCTCCCTGGTGGTCAGATGGGTACCCCAGGTTCTGCATGAACCATCTCACTTAAACTCCATGAGGGGCGGTTCTGGTCCTGACGACAAAGAGGAAGCAGCAGGCGGCAGGGAAGGCTCACTCTCTGTGAGTGTCCTGAGCGCGCCACAGTCCCTGACTGCCAGCCACAGCTCTGTAGGACCCCACCTCCTAGCCACGCGAGCTCTCCCGGCTGAGTTTCTGTGATGACCAGTGTGCAACGGCAGTGAGCCTGGCTGGATGGACTACGAAGCCAGGATGCAGAGGTCTGCCCTCAGGAGACCCCGGAGCCACACCCACTCTGGAGAACACACACCTGGGGGGACCACCCTGCGCTCTGAGTGGAAGGGATGACAACCTTGCATGTTAGCATGTGGTCACTCACATCCTAAAAAGCAAAGTCACCGAAGCTGGCCAGGCACCAGTTTTCCTGGATACTTTGTTCCATTCAAGTCCTGGCGTGAAAAATGACCAGGGATGCGCCCTGTGTTGTGCTGGCCAGAAAGCAGATCTTTAAATGGAAAACCCTGATCCCTCAACATGCCCTGCCACTGAGTCCCCCTGAACAGAAGGGAGACTGGGGGCGTCCGAGAAGGCCAGGGTGTGCCAGCAGCCGTGGGCCGGAGCCACAGGCCAAAGGGTCTGGCTCAGAACGGCTGCTCCACAGTGACTTGAGTGCCAAGCTTTAGAGAACCTTCAAATCCACCAATTACAGGAAACGCAATCACTTCCGCAATTGGACTTCCTGTCGTGAAGTGTTCGCAGCGATGGCTCATCGCTGCATGCTCCTGGCTCAAGCAAGGCTTATGGTGCCAGTGTTTGGAGGCTACTCAGCAAAACAGACAAGCGGCTGGACAGCTGGCTTTAGGCTTCGATTCTTACCCGCCAGTTGTGAGAAACACACTGGAGGGACGCGGCTGCAGTGTGGTCTGGGCTTTCTCCCCGGGACACAGCTCAGCACTGGCCGCTGGCTCTGAGCACGCCTCCTTCGGGCAGGGACCCCGAGTGTCCACACAGTGCGGGACCAGGTTATTTTCCTTGGAAGGAAGTCCCCTTGCGGCCGTAGCACAAGCCCTCCCTGATCTCCAGGGAGGAGACGCCTGCAGAGAGGCGTCTGCAGGTTCTCAGAGATGGGACGCGGTCACTCCCGGCTAGGTCACCAGGAAGGACCCTTGGTGACACTGCTTGTTACTCCAGGGGGGAGGCTGCAGGGAAGAGTGCTGGCTTTGTCTCCTCTCTCCTTCCTGGTCCTGATTAACTCCTTGTCTGCAAAAGCCATCCCCTGGGTCTGCCCTAGGCCCCGGGGCACTGTCCCAGATGCCCCGTGTTCATTTATGACAACTCCACTTCCCATGAGGGAAGATGCTGAGGCGGAAGCGCGAGCACCTGCAGATACCCTCTGCCTGGCAAAGGAGGCCCTGGTCGGCCCCACTGCCTTCATCTAACAGAGAAAGGCAGCCTCAGAAGCATGGTGGGGTTAGAACATATCTTCTCTATTTTTAAATAAACTTCTTGGAGTCTGTTTTTTAAAACCACTGGAAAATTCTAATGTGGATTTTATAATAAAGGATGTAAGAGGACAAAATCCTTTTGCACGGGAGAATTTCAGGTAATGGGACAGGTAAGAGTAGAGACCTAGCACTTTTCTTCTCATCTGACATAGTTTTGCAACCTGAATCACAAGATCTTCCTGGAAAACATGACGTTTTGGCCCGTGGTTTCCCGGCTAATTGTATTTGTGCAAAAACCTCCAACACACTGGAGGGCGCTCTGAGTCACTGAAGACTGACCTCAACAGCAGCACTCCTTACAGAAGGGTAAAGACTTGCATTCATTTCTAGAAATCTGACCGAACAGCACGCAGGGGCCCTAACTTCCACGTATTCCTGGAGCTCCATTCAGAGCCTGGAGGCACACGCATGCACACGAAGGCCTCTCTTTCCTTCTGATTCTGAGGCTCTGTTTGCTAAAGCTGGGACAGCGGGGCAAGGAAGGGCTTGGGACAGAAGCAGCAGGAGGGCCCAGGCTGGGCTGCACTGGCTCCCTGAGCAGTCAGAGAGAAGGGGGCCTTGGAGACAGGATCAGCGGGTTAGCCCTGGACGAGCTGCCGCTGCCCATTGCACCTCTGGCTGCCAAGTCTCTCGAGGACCCTCCGAGTTCAGGAGATGCGTGCTGAGAGGGACGGAAGGTGTGGGTGTGCTCCCAGGAGGGAGAGCACCACCAAGGCCTTCTGACGGCAACCGATGTGTGGACTTTTCTTCTCACCTAGCCCTCCCAGGTCTCAATATTGATTGCAAATCAGCACTGCGTCAATGTCAACTTAACACTTTCTCACGATGGAGATCTGGAGTCTAATCTTAGCTCTTACTTAAGGCTCTGAGCAAATGGCTCGGCTTCTCCATTCTAGTGTCTGCCTCTCTGCAATGTGGACAAGTGTTCCATCCCGAGGGCCTGACAGGTCGACAGGCCACTGGAGAACTTGAGAGTCGAGGCAAGTGTGTGTGGACAGAACCCTTAGGGCTCATGTCCCACATAACCTTCCTGAGAACCAGCGCGGCACCTGGCCACACTGTCATGGAGTTAGGAGTCACCTGCAGCACTCCTGTGTCCGAAGCTGGTCCGAGCACTGACCCCCAAAGGGCCCTGAGCGTTAACGAAAGAGGCAGGAGGCTAACCATTTTGCCCCTGGACTCAGGTGGTCCCTGAGGGTCTCGGGTACCCAGGAGGGGTGCTGGTCTGCATGCACTTCCTTCTCCAAGGCCATGTCTAGGCTCCCCGTGGGATGGAGCTCAGACTTCACACGTTGGAGGCACTGTTGGCCACGTAAGCAGGGCATTTGGCAGGAAGGGCGTTAAGGCCTTGGGCGAACACCACAAGGAGCCCAGCAGACAGGAAGTACTTGTAAAACTCTCAGGACGGCTGGCAGCCAAAGCCGCTTGGGTCAGCAGAGGGAAAATGAGGAAGAAATAGGTTTCTTGGCCACAGCCTGGGACCAGTGCATCTGATTCACGGGAACAGAGAGGCCGTCTTGTGACGAGTCAGCCGTGGCTTGTTCCGCTGAGACGCTGGGAAGCAGGTGATGGGGCCAGGAGAGACGCGCAGGCCTCCTTGGTCAGGGCTCACACTTGTGGGAGAAGCCAGTCCTCTGGGCTGGCTCAGCATCGCGGAGCACCTGCCACTCGCTGCTCCGCCCTGAGGGATGTACCACGCTTGCAAGCTTGTGAACAGTCCAGGCCCTAACCTTACAGCCTTGAGGAAAAGCAGCTGGGACTACGGCCAAAAGGAAGCAGCAACCTCTCAGTGTGATAATGAACAGCTATAACACCTCTCTCTTTACCAAATGCTGGCAGTGTGTCTTCTAGATTACACGTGCTTTCCCTTTAACGCTACACAGATGATGGCGCTGTCCTGCAGCCTCTGGGCCCTTCCCGCTGCCCGGCCCATGCCAGGAGGGCCCTGTGCTTGGGGGTCCCAGGAAGAGGGAACAGCGATGCGTTTCCAGCGCCCACCTCCATTTAAATCAGTCGATACGGGTTTACGGTCGACAAGTTCCCTTGGCCAAGTGGTTTCCGATGGCTGGAATCTTCTGGTAGAAGTGGCAAGTTCCCTGGGCCAAGGACGGTGTGAGCTGCCTTCAGACCTGACCCTGCTGTGTTCCAAGTGGCACCCTTTGGAATTCCACACGGGACTGATGACCAAGGGATGGAGACATTCGGGAATAAAGGGCCGCTCTGAGAGCAATGCCCAGTCCTCTGTCTGGAGCACCGAGCCTTGGGCAGTGGCCAAACATTCAGGCCACTGCCCAAGGCTCGGGAGCCTGGGGCGGGGTGGCCTTCCTTCCACGAAACAAACACCTTCATTCGCTCATTCCCTTGGGCTCCTCGGTGGAGCTGGTGCTGAGCACCTAGTCTATTTCTGATGCTGGATGCCTCAGCCTCCCTCACACCCACACTGAGTTAAAATGCCCTCCTATTTTCCTCCATGCTATAGCAACAGCCCAGTGCATTGACAGCCCAGTAACCCCAAACTGCTCAAAGGGGATATTGTAGATACTCTTAGGATAATTCACACTTACTTTCTGTTCATAGAGCGAAAATACAGTCAAGAGCTGGGATTGTCTGAGGGCCAAGTTGTGCACGATCTGTGAAAGGAGCCTGCCAGAGTGCCTGCTGCGGAAACAGAGGGCGTCTGTGCAGGGGCCGGGCCGGGCCGGGCTGGGGAGTGTTCCCTCTCCATGGCACGTGCAGGGACGTGGAGGGCTCTGCGAGCTAGGCCCCAGCACCCAGAGAAGAATGCACCCAAGGTCCTCACAACAGGCACTGGATGGTGCCCAGCAATGCAGCCTGGGAACCACCACACGGGACCGGAGCCTGGCTAGGTCTCTGAAAGGCCCTGGGGCAACCGCATTTAGAGGAGAGGGCGGGCCCAGCAGGTTTAGGCATTAGCCCGCCCGCCCGAGCTCTAAGCACAAGGGCAGCAGGAAGCTCGTCCAAAGCGTGCCGTGTGCCTGGCAGTGTGCGACGACTGCACTTCATCCTCACGTAGGGAGGGGACTGAGGCTGGATGGACAAAGCGCGCAAGGACCAGCTGACGGCAGGGACCCGAACGTGGCTCCTTCCCTAAGTCTGTCCTGCCCCCCGCCCCCCCCCCCCCCCCCCGCCCCACGGACACGGATTAAAGGGGAACGGCGGCTGTCCGGGTTTTTGGACAGATGCAGATTCCAGTGAAAGACAACACTATGCTTCGTAAGGAGCTGGTGTCCCTAAGTTTCGGAAGGGTACTATTTAAAAGAATGGCCGCAAATATCCCCGCTGCCACCAACTGCCACCAAGAGGCACACCCACTCCCCCATGCCGGGAACCCGGCTGGCCCTGTGGCTGAACCGAGGGAATGCAGTGGAAGTGGCGCAGGGCCAATTCTGAGCTAGGCCTTAGGATACCTTCCACGCTTCCGTTGGTTCCCTGGGAACCTTGCCAGCTGCCTGCACAAGCCCAGGCTGGCCTGATGGAGGCGGACGGGTGGTGTGGATGGCGCTCAGCCCAGCTGTCCCAGCTGAGGCTCCAGGGACGCAAGCAAGTCCAGCCAAAGTCAGCCCGGGGCAGACCGGCACCATCGCCCTTCCAGCCCGTGTTCTAAGCAATGAGAAACGGTCACTGCTGTTTGAAGCCACTGCGTGTTGGGGTAGTTTGTTACCCAGCAAAAGCTGACACAGCCCTCCAACTCCAACTCTCTCATGCCCTGGCGGAGCCTGCTCTCCTGGGCTTTGCTTCCTTCGTGAGGAATATTCCCGTTTAGCCACAGGACGCGTATAGGGCTGGCCAAGGGGAGAGCTGAACAAAAAGGCCAGAACGTCTCTGCAGGCGATGCCTGAGTGATAAGGCTGTAAGTGTGGCCGCCACCACCCCCCCCCCCATCCCTGCACCCCCCCCCATTCACACGGTCCTCCAGCACAGAGACTCATCCCCACATACCCTACCCCATCCGGTGCAGGGATCTGCAGAAGGGCAAAGTCAGCGATGAGCAGCGGCACGCACATCGGGAGGGCACAGGCTACAAATGGAAGATCACATCCGCCAGGTGCCGCGTAAAGAGCGGCGGGGGCACTCACCGAGGGCACGGGCAAGTTGCCATGCCGGCTGAGAAAGGAGTTAGAGACGGACACACTGATGCCCTGAGTGGCACTGCTGTCCTCGGGGGTGAAGGCCACGTTAGCTTGCTGGACACAGTAGGAGACAGAGGAGAAGGAAGAGGCAGCGTAAGAAGCCTGCTGGACAGAGGGACGAGGGAGGAGATGGGAAGGAGGGAGAAAAGCAGAGAGGAGTCAGGCAGGTATGCACAGAGCCAGGTAGGCTGCAACCCAACTGCGCTCGGACGTTGTGGAGAGGGATGGCTTCTGGGCCCAGTCTGGGGATCAGAGACAGCTTCCAAGGCTCCTGGCCCCTCCTTCACGTCCTTACGATAGATTTAAAGCTGACTTTCACACGACTGTGTCCGCTGGAAGTGGTGGTGAGAGGGCGGAGAGGCCTAGTGGTTTGAGTCCCACTTACTCCGGGCCCACAGCCCTCCTTGGTGGTGCGGACCAGGGTCTTACTCGTACTTCAGCGGAGAGCAGATCAAGAGCTAGGCTGCCTGGGTTTGAATCTGGGCCCTGCCATTTCAGTAAGACCGTGGGTATTACTTAAAGCTGCCTGGGCCGCAGGCTTTTCATCTGGAAAGACAGGGGGTAACACCCTGCAGGGCTATGTCCACGTAAAGCACTTAGAACCATGCCTTCCACTGCGTACGTGTGCCCACAGGCCCGAGTACTTATCAGCCCCATTTTTGTTGGTAGGGTGGGTAACACTTCCTGAGCCTGCAGTTGAGAGAGGGTGTGCCAAGCAGCCTGCAGAGGGCGCCACACAGTGTGCCTGGGAGCTGTCCCCAACTCTTCGGCTTCCAGCGGTGGGCTGTGCGGAAGGCTCCCCAGCTCTCAGCCTCAGGCCACTAGAAGTGGGGGGGCAGGGGCTGGGGGAGGATCGTGTGCAACCACACGAAAGCCCCGTGTGTGGAGGTGCTCTAGTGGAGTCTGCCCAGCTCCCGGGCCCTGCCGGCGTGACGAGGTCCGGGAGCTCCGGACTGGCTGGCTCCTAGCGTGCTCATTAGGGGTCTGTCCCCAAGCCCTCGGAGGCCTGTGGCCCTACGGTACAGAGAAGATGCCCAAGGATGACGACGGGCACCTGTGGACACGGCAGAGGGGCCGGGGTTTCAAATCTCAGTGACACCTGGCCCAGACATTTAAGCGAACGTTTAGGGGAGGGGTCTCTGGGGGCAGTGTTTATGTTTCCGAGGAGAAGGGCCCCTCCTGAAAGGTTTCCAGAGCAGTTTACGTTCACATTCCGGCATGTTCAGGCATTCGCGGGGTGGGCAGGACAGCAAAGAACTGGGGTCCTGAGCACAAGCTGTGCTCATGGCTGGTGAATGGCAGGGCTGGAACCCAGGACTCCCAACTCCAAGCCTGGCCTTCCCTCCAGCCAACAGGCTGTTTCCCAAAATGCTGGCTGTGGTTCTGTCTGGTCTGCCCCTGAGCCTCCTGAATTGGGAAGGCTCGGGGACTCCCAGGGCTGGGTGTGGGTTCGAGCCCCAAGCACAGAACCGCCGAGCCCCAGGTGGCTGGGAGGAGTGACCCGGGGACCCCTGTCCTAGAGTTGGCGGCTACCTCCCAGAAAAGTCCGGGCAGCACCGTCAGGGCCTCTGGCGACGGACAGAGGATGGCCCAGCTGGTCACCCCGGCCCCCTCCTGTTGAAACACTACCAGCCAGGCCAGCATGTGGGCGAAGCAGCATAGGCAGCTCTGAAAGAGACAAGAGTGCCCTTTGCAGGTGCTCTTCTGGCCGGCATGGCTGGGCAGGATGCTTGGGTTCCAGCACCTGACCAGAGCCCACCTGGCTAGGAACCGGGCAGCTAAGAGAAGAAGGTGAGAGGCAGGCAGCAGGCACACCTCTGTGCTCCCCTGCCTGGCCCAGAGCCTGCCAGGACAGCCTGCCTGTGCAGAGCTGAGCCCATGCCTGCGTGGAGCCTTACACAGGTGCTCCTTAGGGGAGGAAGGTGCCATGCCCGGCAGCGTGGCTCTGTTTAAAGCCATCCTGCTCCAATGGGGAGAGTAAGTCGCTGTCTCATTAGGCCCCTTATGTAAATCAAGGCCGCAGATGGCCCTACACAGACCATGCCCTGTGCTCTGAGTCCCTTTTTCCTGGGAGTCTATACTGGAGCCAAAGAAGAGAGAAAAAAATGCAAGAGACTGTCAGCAGAGAAAGCAAACATTCTGAGTACCAGCCAGTCCCAGCTGCGTGGGCTGCTCCGGGAAGAGAGGAACCCCCACCCCCAGGTGGGGAGCAGCGGAGCAGGAGACAGGCTGCATGGAGCTGCTGAGGGGAAGTGAGAGCCCCACGTGGAAGATGGTGGGTTCCACGCCAGCCCACGCCCCTGCCCCGAGGAGGAGGAGGTGGTGCTTCTGGTTCCTGGAGGCCTGTCGCCCTGGCAGCAGGGAGGGGACCTGAGAGGGGCCGCTTACCAGCTGCCGCTGCTTGGGAGGCAGGGCGGGGGGCGGCGCCAGGTCCGGCGGGTCGGCGCTGCTGAAGGAGTCGTTGAAGCCGTACACCTCCATGAGCAGCTTGTTCTTCTGCTGGTAGACGTGCTCGTTCTGCGGCGTCTGGTAGAACACGGACGGCTGCGGCTCCGAGTAGTCCTCGAGCAGCTGCATGTAGGCCAGCACTGCGGACAGAGAGTGGCGGCCCTGGTTCTGGCACTGCGGGGCGAGCTGCAGGAGGGCCCCCTTTCCCAGCAGCGGGACAGTGAGACCACTCTGTGTGACATGGGGGGCACACGCGTGCAAATGCAGCAAATGGACACCAAGAGGGAGCCCCCCAGCTGTGGGCGCTGGGCGACAAAGACACGTCAGTGCCGGTTCACTGACGTCACCAACGGGGCGTTCTGGTGGAGAAGGTGACAGTGGACAGGCCAAGTGGGGGGCAGGGGTCTCCGGGAACTCTCTACTCTCTGCTCAGCGCCGCCGTGAGCCTCAAACTGCTCTAAAAAATAAAGCCTGTTTTCTCACAGAGCACATCGGGGCACTGGTCCCCTTGCTGCAGAGCCCTCGGGGTTTCCAGGCACTCGAGGGGCACGGGCTGGGTGGAGCTCACGGGCCAGCACAGCTGTCCACCCTCAGCCCAGCGCTGCTGTCTTCTTTCAGTTCCGGAAACACCCTCAGGGACTCTGCACCAACGCTCCCGTGCGCTTGCCCGCCCTCCTCTGCGCCCAGCTCCCTGCAGCTTTCCCCAGCCCCGCTCACACAGTAGCCCACCTTCCCTCATTCATTTCCTTCTTAGCGCTCCGCACAGGGGTCAGGGCTACCTGGGGGCCTTATCATTCACCAGATTTTCACTGAACACCTACTACTGTTAGGCACTACAGAGGCTAGCAAAGCAAACCATCTCCCCCTGGGGCTCACCCGCTCCAGGAGACAGCACCCAGACGGTGGAGAACTGAGAAGTGGGTGGCAAGGGGTTGCCTGTCTAGAATATGGATGAGTTCTGTGAGATGGCGAGGAGCCCTCCACACAGAGGGCACAGGCCAGGCAAGGGCCGGAGGGGCACGGGGTCCAGGAGGGCAATGCACAGCTGTCCAGGGGACAGGGAAGGAGATGAGCCCACCACCAGGGGGTGGCGGGGCTGTGTGAATGGGCAGGACCCACGCAGGGCCCCGGGGCCTGCAGCTGCTTTGTCTTGTGAAGCCCAGCAGGGCTGCTGAGGGTATACAGTGAAAGGTCCCCGTGGGGGTGAGGTGCTGAGAGGTCTGGTTCATGGCGCATTTTCAAAGCAGATGCCACAGGATTGCTGCCTCTCACTCCAGCCAGAGTGGCCATATCACTAGTGGCTGACACACAGTAGGTGTCTGCAGCATTTGGAGAATGGAGGAATGAATGGAACACGTGTCCCTCAGCACTGCCAGGCTGAGCCGCTGGGGTGGGACTTGTAATGCGCCCACTGGGTGTGCAAGAAACACAGCAACGCCACCCTACTCTCCCCTTCCAGCTGAGAGGCTAGAGAAAATCCCTGGGGGGAGGAGCGGAGAAAAGGGCTCAAATTCAAAGGCATGCACCCTCCCCCCAACAATCCTCTGGGAAACCCCAGTCCCTGCCACCACCGCCCTCCGACACCACGCTGCTACCCCTCGGTGGGGCTGCCTGCACACAGGGGCAGGCTCTCGCGCTTGCCCAGCGTGACAGCACCCAGAGTCCTCCAGCAGACAGCAGCAGGGATCCCATGCGCTTCCCCGCCCTCCAAGCAGGTGAGACGTCAGAGAACAAACAGTGCCTCAGTGACCTCATCCTCGGAGGCACCTTCTCTGGAGGCAGGTGCGGAGCCCTCGGACTCACTCAGGGCCACCGTGTACACTGTGTTAGTGATCCGAGCCCCACCTGCAGAGCCAGGCCGTTGTGAAGACTCCAGAGGATTCTGGGAGAAGCGGCAGTTTGGAACGGACGTGCGCAGACACCTGGCAAACTTACGAAGCCATGAAGGCCGGTCGCTGCGGAAGCCCTCTCTCCCATCCCCATCCACCTCTGTGACCTGAGCCTGCAGTTGACATTCCCACGGCAACGTCTGGGTCAGGCAGCCTGAAACCCTGCGGCACCTTTCCCCTTGCCCAGGGAGCTGGGGAGCGCCAGGTGTTAGGATATGCTCTACACACGTGTGTGCCAATGTTTGCAGGGAAGGCACTGTTATGCGCCCTTGCCCCCGGGACGCACTAATAAATTCACCTACGGAGCTGGCTGCACACACGCTGAGGGGAGTTAAAGTGTCAGTGAGAGCTGGAAAGAAAAGGAACCTAAGTCCCTGTGTGGCAGGCGAAGGGGTGGCAAAGATCCAAGCCACCATCCTGAGGGGGGGCTTCCCCTTGGGTCCTGTCACAAGTGCCCCGAGCACCTGCCAGGCAGAGCCGAGATTCAGATACCAGGGAAAAGTGGCAAGGACAGTTTTGTAGAGCTTAATTTTGTATTTTCAAACAACTACAAAGCTGGGGGCTTAACTGGAGACCCAAACCAGTCAGCAAACCAAAGGATCCAGGCCCTGAGCTGAAGAAAGCAGCACACAGGCAGCGAGATGGCCTTGCTCTCCTCTGCGTCCTCGGGGGTCAAGGCAGATCGGAACTGCTCTCTAGGTGTGCCTTCCTGGCACCCTCCACTGAGGGAGGGGCTCCAAGTCACCTTCTTTATTTAAAAGGACCAATAAGAGCGCCTTAGCACCAACGAGCACCGTGTGGAACTTGGTTGTCAAAGGTGGGCAGGCCAAGACGCCTCCTCCCCGAAAGACTGGCTGCCGCTGGTGCACAGCCGACTCCTCTGGGGTCTACGAAGGCGGTCTGACCACCACCTGGCCACAAGGGAAAGCTGGAGGAGATGCAACCGCCTAATGTGACCGAGCACAGAGCCACAGCAGTGACGCCCACTACCTGCCAGCCCACTTCAAAGGCAGCCCGGTATTAGGGCTCCCTGACGGAGAGCCCGCTTCTCCGGGCAGGCTGGCACTCCAGCGGCACCCGGGACCATGGGCAGACAGGAAGCTTGTCTGGCACAAGGGCCTTGTGGGGCTGCCCTCATCAAGAGGGGCCGGCACCCTGGGGACGTCAGAGCACCTGAAGGACGAGGCTGCTCTGTGACACGGGACTGCGCGTGCCTGAGCTCTGCCTGCAGCACAAACCTAAGGACCATTACGTCCTCCTCTCCTTCAGCGACTGGGATGAGGTACAGGCTGGAGCTGGCAGAGGCCCCCTCGGGAAGTGAAGGATCAAGTCTTAGAGAGCCACACGTTTGGGTCCTTTCATAGGGCACAGAAAAGGCGACCTGCTGCACAGGGTCACCACCTGAATGGGGTCTCAGCGAGGAGGGACTCCCTGCCTGTCAGAGTGGGAGGCAGGGCACCGTGCTGGGAACACAGGCCTGCTCTGCAGCCCAGATCTTGGGCAAGGCTCAGGGCCTTTGAGTCCGGGTTCTGCATCTATAAAATGGAAGCTTGTGCCACCCCTCCGGTCAGGTCGCAGCAAGGAGCGGTGTGCAGGCGCGTGGAGCTTTAGCCCAGAGCCAGCAAGCTCTCGGCAGGTTTGAAAGGTTTGCAGGCACAAGCGCTAGAGACATTGATGGGTAAAATGAAGCCTAAGTTAATGGGAAACATTCTGGACAACTGCTTGTTCTAAGGAAACAGTGGCTACCTCTCCCTTCCCTTCCTTCCCTTCCCGCCACCCCACAGGACTGCCACCTGCACCTGTCCTGAAGGCTGGCAGGGGCGGTCCTGGCTCCTCGGCCAGGCAGCACCACGCATACAGTTTGCACAGATGCAATCCTGCCCTGAGTTCTGGGTTCAAAGGATTCCAGAAAAGGGAAGGAAAGGGTGTGAGTCCCAATCAGCATGCTGCTCAAGACAAGGGAAGGCGGGGGAGGGGAGGGCCAACAGCTCTGAAACACTCTGCGGGGGGAGGTGAAGGAGGTCGTGTTCCTGGTATTGCCATTTGCAGCTTCCTCCTAAGTGCCCTGGTTTCTAACGAGCCCACGTACACGACAGATGGGAGTGACATCACTAGCCTTACAGAGCCAGCTCTCCCCTCCAGCCGGGGGGGGAGGGGGGGGCACACCACTCATTTTATTACACGAGTTGGTGACACCTAGCGAGGAGCCGGGGAACGTTACATCCTTGGTGGCTCCTCCTTCCCATGGCCCCTGGGTCAGTCCTGCTGCGGCTAACCTGGCCAGCTCTCCTCTTGTTGGAGAGGGGCCCTGCCTTGGGGAACCTGGAATGCAGAAGCTGTCTGCCGGATGTGGCACCTGAGGCCAGGGAACCCTGTGTGGGGCTGATGTGGCCACACACATCTCAGTGGTGACAGCAGGCTGACAAGAACAACAGCAGAGCTGTGCGGCAAAGTGGGAAGGGATCAGGAGGCAGACGGGCAGCGTGGAGCAGTGGGAGCCAGCAGAAAAGACAATGCCCAGTGGACCTCTACGTAGGAGTACGATGGCAAATACATAGTTGAAATATTCAAAATATGACCAAAATTTCAGCTCCACCCCTGGGTCCCAATGACATCATTTATAATAATAAAAGCGTAATATGCTAATTAGACCAGATGCCCTTCGGGATGACGGGGGGGGGGGTGGGCGGGGGGAAGTGAGGCACAGGCAGCTGCCTCGGGGCCGAGCCCCCTTGCATGAATTTCATGCATTGAGCCTCTAGTATCTTATAATAACTGGTCCATTCAGGGACCCTGAGAGAGTGCCTCTGGGGCTACAGGAACTCTCCTGACATTCACATGCCTGCCTGCTTTACCCACATCTTGCTGCAATGGTGCCCTGAATGTCACAACACTCGTTTCTCTTTGTCACCATGTATTCAGGCCAGGAGGTCAACTGACTTCCATCTACAAGAGGCCCAATTCCTGGAGACCAGGCCTGAGATTTTATAGCAGCCGTAAAGAGGTCAGCTTCCCAGGCTTTACAATCAATCACCAGCATTGAACTGACACGAGAAGGCTCTCAGAAGCGCCCACGTACCCGTGTTCTACCTCTTATGAACTTATGAGCCCAGGTTTGGTTCTGGTCTAATTACATATAACACACCACCAATTCAGGTTACAAAACGTGCCTCCTGACAGCTCAACAAGGCTTACTGTGTTTGTTTTTCTTCTCTGGTAGAGGAGGCGGTTTTTCTGGGTCACCCGCTGATTCAGGAGCAGTGAAGTCACCCACAAATTCGACAGAGGCTGAGGACCCTCCTTGCTGGAAGGGGAGAATAGCAGCAAAGGGTGTGAAGGGGGCGGGCTGCACCAAGGCTGGGTTCTGCAGGTCGTCCTCGGAGATGTTGTCATATTGGGAGGGGTGCCGCTCGTAGGACACGCGGGAGCCAGAGCTGTCCGAGGTCTGGGAGGCCGCGCTCCTGCGCTTCTTCTCGGGGAGGGCGGGCGGCATGTCCGTCTGTTGCCCTGGGGCTAAGGGCCCGTCTGGCTGGGGGCAGCTGCCAAGAGGCAACTGGAAGGGATGGCCGAGAAATGGAGACCCAGACTCTCCCAAGGACTCCGGCAACGGGCTAAGGTTACAGGCCACTTGCTGAGGTATCTGGTCTGCGTTGGAGAGGTCTTGCTGAAGGAATTCGTAGTCAGGATCGTAATGATCTGCATTCACAACAGGAAAGACACACCGGTCAGCCACCGGGCCCCACCCCTGCGGCCCCCAGTCCTGTTCAGCGCAGCGGGACAAAAACGCGTCTCCCGTCTCATTAGACAGGCCCGTGCTTTTTTAAAAAATATATTTTTAAATTGATTTTCTACAGAGAGGAAGAGAGAGGGATAGAGAGTCAGAAACATTGATGAGAGAAACATCGATCAGCTGCCTCCTACACACCCCCTACTGGGGATTGTGCCCGCAACCAAGGTCCATGCCCTTGACCGGAATCGAACCTGGGACCCTTCAGTCCGCAGGCCGACGCTCTATCCACTGAGCCAAACCGGTGAGGGCCTGTTCTTTCTTTTATATTCTCCATTCTTCTCGCTGCTTGTAACAACAAAGACAGACGGGAATATGACTACTGTCCTTCATTTTTCCCTGTATGTTTGGAATTTCTGAGTTAAAAAGAAAATGCTCTGTGGCTGGGTGGCTCCTTTGGTTGAGCACCGGTCCCATGAACCGAAAGGTCACCCGTTCCATTCCTGGTCAGGGCACACACCTAGGTTTTAGGTTTGATCCCTGGCTGGGGTGCACAGGAGAGGCAACCTGATTGATGTTTCTCTTTCTCTCTCTCTCTCTCTCTCTCTCTCTCTCCCTGAAATAAAAAAGTATACCCTTGGGTGAAGATGAAAAAAGGAAAAGAAAATGCATGGTCACTACAGAAAATGTGGCAAATGTAAAAAACCACCCCAAGTCCCACAATCTAACTGTCATCTGCTGACAATTCGATGTATTTCCTCAGAAGTCCCCTCCCCGCCGAATTCTTTTTTCTTTCACTGAACTGTGTAAGTGGTCTAGGATTGTGTCCGCTGATCAACAGATCACAATTGACTTTTAATAGTTATATATCATTCCGCCAAATCGCTTTATCATAATTTGCCCAATTTCCTAACCCTTTTTATGAAAAAAGTCAGATATTTCCAGCAGTCACTGGTCCCGATATTGCCGAGATCTACGTCCCTGGACAGCCACCTTGCTGTCAATCTGATTATGGTCTGAAGGTGAACTCTCTGGAGCGAGATCTCCAGTTCACGGACACGAGCGGCTGATGCTCTCAGCCTCACACCGCCTGCCTTTGAGACTTTCCCCGGCCCACGCTGCAGGCGCTCAGCACCACCGAGGGCGCAGCGCTCAGCGGCCTCCCTCTGTCAGTTCTCAGGGGCTCCCTTCACTTACAGCTCGGAGCACAGATGGTTTTTAATTTGGGCAAAGGGAGTCAAATTGCACCGCGACAGATTAGCTTCGTTACTTCATTTCAACTTTCCACCTCCTCCCGAGACAGATTTTGGTGGGTGGCCTCATGTTCAGGTGAGGAAACTGAGGCCCAGGCTGTGAATGACTGGCATCACCACATGACCCCGAAGAAGCTACCAGACGCTGAGACAGGAGGGTGACGACGCCTATAGCTCACCTAGTGTTTCACAGCTTGTGTTCCGGGAGCACTGCCCGCTGTCCCTGTCCAGGGAGGACAGCTGCTCGTCCGACCTGCTGAGCTTGCCGATGCTGCTGCAGGGGGACAGGCGGGGCGACTCTCCTCCGTAGGAGTGACTGCCTCCTGACAGGCGCCTCTGGGCATAACAGTCCCCGTCAAAATCCTCGTGCACAAAATAAAACAACCCAGTCACTTCTGAGAAATGGTGGTGGTGGTGGGGGGGACTGGAATGTTTACTTGGAGAAGAATCTACCCCCACTGGGGAAACGGGTGGGAAAGGCCAGCCTCTGAGGTAAGTAGAACACGCCACACCTGTGACTTCCAGCAAGCAGCCTCCAGGAATGCTGGAGTGTGTGGGGGGAGGGCCTGGGCTCCAGCCTCCCCTCCCCCTGCCCCCACCCCTCATCCTGCAGAGAAACTTCCAGCGTCTGAGAGAGCCTGGTGACTAAGGCAGGGGACGGAGGAGACATTCCCAACCCAGAGCCTTGCTGGCCTTCCCAACCCAGAGCCCGCTGGCCTTCCTCGATGGGGCTGCATTACCTGCCTATTAATCCCAACAGGCAAGCTGGAGCCACTGGTGGCTCGACTCATGGGGGCCACAACGGCTACGCGGGTTGGGGATGGAGCCGACTGCCTTTTCTTTGGTGGCAATGCTGGCGGAGGACTGAAGCAAATCAAGAATTCCCATCAGACCCACAGCCCAAACAAAACTCTTGAAACAGATATAAGGTAGAGCACGCTTCATTCTTCATTAAGACACTTCACACCTACTTCTCACACTTTCAACCCCCGCCCCACTCCCCTTCTGCCAAAACAAACCTATCACCTGCCAAAAACCACCAGAAAAACCCTTTCTGTTCCTTTTGTGAGAAACGGGACCAGTTTTCGCTTGGCTAAGGCTAAAAGGCAAGCCGTCAGGAGTTCCAGGAGTGTGGGTGAGGGCGGGCGCTAGGCCTGGGCCCCGTCTTCCAGAAGCCCCGTCTGAGAAAGGTCGAACTTCCAAGGCTTCTAAAAAGCAAGGAACTGGGCTCCAGTTCTTACCCTAATGGCACTGTCTTCTTTTCACCTCATTCTACCCATCCATTCATCAAATTCTGTCATCACTAGAGGAGAGTGCTGGGAAAACAGAAAATTACCTATTATCAACCACCCGAATGCCAGGTAAGGGGGGCTTGGGGGGCGCGACCTCTTCATCAGTAGGATCTGGGAGCAGCTCGGTCGACTGTGACATGCCGGTTGTCTTGTTCAGAATCTCCATCTCTCTATCGGTCAGGGGGAGCTCAGACTGGCTGGGAATTGCAAAGAACTCGGGTTACGGGAGATTACAGAGCACACAGGTCCAGCGAGGGTCAGGATGTGACCAGGCCGGCGGATGACTTAGAGGTGGACTTGCAAGTGTGGTCTGATCACCAACCAACAGCAGAGGTCTGGCCAGGTCCCCTTGACCGCATCTTAGTTTTCTTGTCTGTAAAAGGAACCCTTCAACGAGATGATCTAAAGGCTTTTTAAAATGCTCCCCAGTTGTGCCCTGTCTGTACTGGGGGCTTGTACGGTAGATAAAGCCGAATGCTCTCAGGCCAAATCCCCCAAGCCCAACCTTCTTCCCAAAGCTCTTTCCAATTAGGAAATGGTGGTCAAGAAACGCCGAGTGTGGGTCACCGGGCCGCTCACACACTATCCTTAGAAAGAGTCCCGCTGACCATGAACCTTGAGACCAGGAAACACTTCAAGGCGTGTGTGAACTGTACACACTTTAAAGTAACGCAGGCACTTACCGGAACGCGCTGGAAAAGGAACGTGGGCCTCAACCAACCTGCCTGACGTGGGTGGCCCGACCTGGCTCCCATTTGAGTGCAGAGCCAGCGTGAGCATGGAGGCTGGGGGGTTAGTCAGCACTTACCCCTCGGGCTTGCAGGCTGGGGAGCTGGGTTTCACTGGGCTTGTTGGCGACGAATGCCCCTCCTTCTCGATGGTGAGTCTGACCAGCTCCTAAACCCACAGAGGAGAAAGCAGGGAGGCGTGAGGACGGGCCCCACTGCTGAGTTTGCACCATTTGCAGAACCAGGTGCCCTCTACTCCCGAGTCTCGCATCTCTGTGCCTGCAGACTCCCCACGCACCACAAATGCATTCGCCGACTTAGGTAATCTGCGTGACTTCCCAAAACGTCCCCTGCCCTCCAAAAATATCTCCCGAGCACGTCGAGAAGTTTCAAACGCATCAAGGTACTTCCTCCTGGAAGGGGGAAATGACAAACCCCACTGTCTCACAATGACTGGGTGCACCGCACAGGGAGATTCCCCTGGTGGAGCAGATTCCAGGCCGTCTGCGAAGAACTGCTCTTCAGTTCTCCAAAGCTGCTCCATCCTGTGCAGGACGCTGCTGCCACCGGCCACACCTCTGTTCGGGGAAGTGGTTCTGCAAAGCGAGCTGGGTACGGGGGTGGCAGCAGCGGGTATACTGGGGTGACTGGTTGGGATCTCTGTCAATGGTCAGCTCATTAAGGGCATACCAGCTAGCAAAGAGATAACTTTAAAAAAGACTTTTAAAACAGAGAAGAAGGAGAAGCAGGAGGGGCGGGGGCAGATGGCATCAGGTCCTCCTTGTCTTCCCACCGGAATGCACGCCCCGGTGAGCTCTGACGACCGCCTGGGCCCGGTGAGAACCACTCGGGAATACAGAGCATTCCCACCGCCGCTCCCGCCGCCCTGCCTGACTCCACTCTTGAACTTTTACTTCTCAGGGTCCCTTCTGCCTCGCCTAGGAGTTGGTGTAAATGGAAACGCACAGGAAATACTCGTTTGCGCCCAGTTTCTCGTTCTGAACAGCTTTCTGGGCACCCACCTCACATGCCATAAAGTTCAGCCTTCTGGGACGCACAGCTGGGTGGTTTTTAGCCTGTTCACGGAGGTGTACAACTGTCAGCACAATCCGTTTTAGGACTCTCCATCACCTCCCAGAGAAACTGTGCCCATGGCTGCCCTCATTCCCGCAGCCCTCCCAGGCCCAGCACCGTCCACTCCGCCCCGCTCTGTCCTCCTTTGCTCAGTATGCACTACGTTTCTGTGGCCACGATTAGTCTGTTCCTTCTTATTCCTGAGTTGTATTCCGGGGGACAGACAACGCCACGATTTCTGCATCCACTTTCTGGGGGAGGGACCTCCCAGCATGAACGTCGGGTTTGGAAAGTCGCAGCCAGAGGAGGCAGCCACGGACACTGTGGGAGACACAGCAACGCGTCCCTGACTCAGGTGCAATGTCTCTCCAAACTCAAAAAAGCCACGCACCGGAATCGCAACCCGCGTGGTAAGGCAGAGAGGTAACACCCTTCCTAGAGCCAGAATTGTTTCAAGAACCAAACTAGAAAAAAGAAGTATCGAAGAAGAAGTTCACAAATTAAACAGCAATGGTCGGTCACCATTAGAGTCTCCAGCTTCGATGGTACCAAAATAGCAACTCCCAGGCCTGGCAGATGGCGTAATGCTTTGGACAGCCTGTCTAGGGGACCACTTGTCGGTGTGTACCAAGCACCCTAAATACCTGCATTATTTTTGTAATACTTTAGGCCAGGGAAAATGTCATGGATGTGGGTAAAAATGCAAGCAGAAACAACGGTCACCGCTTCATATGTAACAGGTACAATTAGACTGCTCCATCTTCCATAATTAAATATTCAATGCCAGGCGCCGACCACGTAAATTATGACAGAACTGAACGATGGACCATTAGATTGCCTTTAAAAACCACCTCACAACAAGAGCGTGTGACAGCACGGAAGGAAAGACAAGGAATACACCGTTTGTGTTTCTCCACTTGTTCTAACTTCTCTGCAGTGAACATGTGGCACACGCATTCCTTCTGGAAAACTAATTTAAAACGTCAGCGCACACAGGCAGACCCACTGGAACCAGAGCCGTGTCACCTGCTCTGTCAAGTGATGCTTGTTCTCAGACACACGCAGGACCTGAGATCTCTGCGAACCAGGACCGGACGAAGACAGAACTACTATTTTCCTGTTCTCACGAGTTAAATGAAACCTCACAAAGACGTCAGAAAGAGCTCCCAGGCTGGGATTACCGACCCTGGAGAAGGGAGACTCCGCCACTAGGAGAGCTGGCAAGTGGAATGTGGGCTGCAGCCCACGGCCCGGGGAGGACGGGAAAGCAGCCTGTCCTGAAAGGTTGTCCCCAGGCCACACTGAAGAGCACCATGGCATCGGGGGAGCCAGAGGCCAGACCACAGTACCGTGGATACCCCACATTCATGCTTTATGAGCAGGGCGAAAGGAACAGAGAGAAGCCTGCGTACTTGTAGCTGCTGACGTAGGAAAGATTCCACAAATTCTTCACTGAATCATGGGCAATTATAATTAGAATGTCATCTTTCTGGAGAAGCAGCTGGATGAACTCAACGAACAAACGCTGGAAAAAGCATCACGGAGTGACAGGCAGACATGTGCGAGCACGCACGGCGCTCCAGACGACATGGCAGTGGAGAAGGCAGCGGCTCTGCGTTCCACCCGTTGCGGGCCTGGGTGGGAGCGGAGTGAGAGGGGCAGCTTTCTTTTCACCACCCAGCCAGCCCGAAGAGACCAGCAGAGGCCTTTGGTCTCAACTGGCCTTCGCCTTCACAGACAGAGAACCCTTGAGTGTACATGTGTGTGGCTACCGTGCCAACACCCCAATCTCATTCAGAGCTCCCCCCCCCCCCCAACACCGGTGACCTGGCGAGAGTCCCACTCCCCCGACAGAAGGCAGGTCCCCGAGAAGGTGTCACACTTTTCAGTCCTCCTGAGGGGCAGGTGAGGACAGACGGCATCCACAACCGGGGACTGTGAACCACACAACTTCCAGGCCACCGAAACGCAGTCTTCCAAAGCCAGGAGGTCGGTGGAAATGCCTTCTAAACACCTAGTACTGTACCTCTCTGTCCCTTTTATGCCTATTGAAAACGACCCCGGAGATGCTTCCATCTTCAATGACCTCGGAGGAATCCAAGTCCGGCTCTGGTGCCCACTGCTCGTTTTCCAAAGATATACAAGTGACCAACGAGCACATGAAAAGATGCTCAACACCATTAACCATCAGAGAAATGCCAATCAAAACCGCAGTGGGTACCACTGCACCCCACCAGGAATGCTCGAGTCAAAACCACAACAAGCGCCGGGGAGGGGAGGGGAGGAACCCGACGCTCACGCTGCTGGTGGGCAGTGAAAGGAGGCAGCTGCGCTGGGAAGAAGTCTGGCAGTTTGTCACACGATCAAACATAGTTACTGTAACTGCACTCCTAGGTGTGTACCCTAGAGAAATGAAAACATACATCCACACAAAACCCTGTAGGCAAACACTCACAGCAGCATTACTCATAATTGCCAAAAAGGGGAAACAACCCACATGTCACGATGGCCATGAGTAAACAGTCAGTGGGGGTCCTACACAATGGACTCTTACTTGGCAATAAAAAGAAACGAGGCAGTGATACAGTCTAGAACACGGATAAACTTTAAAACCATGATGCCAAGTGACAGGAGCCGGTCACAAAAGGCCACAGAGTACACGACTCCATTTATACGGAAGGTCCGGAATAGGCAAATGTAGAGACAGGAAGTAGTAGCCAGTGGCTGCTGAGGGATGGGGGAATGGGAAGAAATGGGAGAAGGTTCGGGGTTCCTTCCTGAAGTGATGAAATGTTCTAAAATTGGGGTGATGATTGCACAACTCTGGGGATACACTGAAATCATTAAGCTGTACATGTAAATGGGTGAATCATATGGCATGGGAGTTACAGCTCAATAAAGCCATCACCTGAAATCATTCCAGGAGTACAGGACGAGGCCTGGAGCATCTTTTCATACCAAAAAGTGGGAAAACCACCAAGGGGCTCCAGGGTCACCTCAAAAGGAACCCCGGGAACAACATGGAGCTTTCACTAGTCAAAGATGGGACCTGGGCGTTAGTAACAATACCGGCCATGGGCTAGCTCATCTCAAACTTACATTCACGAGTTCAGAATGATATTTAACAGCCTCAGTTCCTCAGATCAGAGGATGCCTGGACACACTCAGTGCTTTGATAGCTGGTAAATAAAGGGAAGAATGAAGCATTGATCCTGGCTGTCCTGAGAACTGTAACTCAGGAGAACCACACTCTGACCAGGGGAAGTCTCTCTGCCACAGGTAATGAAGAAAGAGCGACAGACAGAATGAGGATGGCACCCTTTTGCAACCCCTAATGAATTAATGGGCCTAGGCCAGTGGTGGGCGAACTCATTAGTCAACAGAGCCAAATATCCACAGTACAATGATTGACATTTCTTTTGAGAGCCAAATTTTTTAAACTTAAAACTTCTTCTAACGCCACTTCTTCAAAATAGACTCGCCCAGGCCGTGGTATTTTGTGGAAGAGCCACACTCAAGGGGCCAAAGAGCCGCATGTGGCTCGCGAGCCGCAGTTTGCCGACCACAGGCCTAGGCAATCGCCACCAACAGCTATTCACATCAAAAGGAACAGGTGCCTCTTAATGGAAGCCCACGGCCACCTACGAAGCATTCTCTAATACAAAAACAAACAAACAGAAAACCAAATCCGCGTCCGCCTCGGATTCACAGGAAACTCAGGGGCAGAGGCACACAGTAAACAAAACTGCACAGATGGAACCAGTGAAGTCCAGAATGTAGGGGACTTTTAGGAGCAATAACTCTTTCTAAAAACACAAGTAAGTTGCAAGGAGAAAACTACAGAGGAGGAGAAACTGTAGACATCCTATACAATAAAAGGGTAATATGCAAATTAACCCCAAGGCCAGGAACGACCGGTCACTAGGACTCACACTGACCACCAGGGGCAGACGCTCAACGCAGGAGCTGCTCCCTGGCCAGTGCGCTCCCACATGGGGAGCTCCACTTGGCGACAAGCCAGGCTGGGCTGTGAGCGCGGCGCTGGTGGTGGGAGCCTCTCCTGCCTCCTCGGCAGTGCTAAGGATGGCTGACTATAGATTAGGCCTGCACGGGGCGTGAGCCTAGGCTGCAGTCGGACATCTCCCAAGGGCTCCCGGGCTTCCAGAGGGATGTCTGATTGCCGGCTTGGGCCTGCTCCCTGGGAAATCGGGCCTAAGCCGGCAGGTGGACATCCCCTAAGGGGGTCCCAGACTGTGAGAGGGCACAGGCCAGGCTGAGGGGTCCCCGGACTTTCATGCACCAGGCCTCTAGTGTATTATATGAATGAACTGTAGTATGGATTTCCCTTGGATCCTAAATTGAAAAACTGTTTAAAAGCAGCCAACTACACCCTGCAGGCCAAATCCAGCCCCGGCCTTGCTTTTTGGAAGGCCCTAAGGTAAGAATGCTTTATTAAAGAAAATTAAAATATAAAGCAAAAATTATGCAATGGAGACTATACGTATATGTAGCCTGAGAAGCCTAAAATATTTATTCTCTGGCCCTTTACAGAAAGAGTTGGTTTTGTTCGAAGCTACGTATCACGTCATTTACAGAGGAAAGGAGGTGGTGGCTGGGTCTGCTTCCAACTAGCCAGGAGGAGGTGGAGACCCAGAAGAAAGAGGCCTGGCCGCCAGAGGACACCTGTGGGAGCCGTGTGATGAGGCTTCATTACATGAGTCTCTTTTTTTTGGCAAATGTTTGAAATATTTCATCCAAAATTTAAAAAATAGGCCGAATGAGGAATAAAAAGAGCTGGCTCATTTGAAATGCCAGTGTGGCAGACAGCGAGGTGCCCCCCACTATCTGCTCCTCCTGTGAAGAGGGTTTTACTGGGCACCTGCCTAGGTCAGGTAAAAGGTTAAGTGACAGTTTCCTGAGGCCTGTGAGGAAGCACTCTTAAACGGAGAAGGCACAACTTGCTGCTCCCTCTCTCCTTGCTGGGTGGAATGTGGTCCTAATGAATGGAGGGGCAGCAGCCATTATGGACCAAGAGGTAGAATCCAGGTGCAAGAACGGAAGGACGCAAGGGCAGAAGACCGCGGCCTGGCCAGATGTGAAAGTGTCACGTTAGCCACAACGGCCGGTCTCTGGGCCTCCGATACATGAGAGAGAAATAATGGGAGAGAAAAAATAGGTTTTCTTGTAGTCAAACCTAATCCTAACTGATACAGCCTGGAGAACATTTCTTTCAAAGTATTCCTGTTACACGAAGTCAATCTGGTGCACAAACCCAATTCTGCGTAGTGACAGAACTGCAGGAATTCCAAGGCGCCCCTCCCCCCCCCGCAAGGTTCTCAGTATGAGGCTTTAAAAATAAATAATAACGTTGTGTGAATGGGGGGAGAGGGGAGGGGGCCAGGGAAAATCTCATGCCTGTGGAGGAGACCCCTAGAAGGTCTGTGAGGAGGACAGATCAGAGCCCAGGCTGAATTCAGAAGAGAAGCTGAAATGAAAACGGCAAAGTTAGGAAGAATTGGGGTGTAGGTTATAAAGGACAGTCTGGGGTATGTGTCTGACCCGGAGGTGCTCGGCCCACACAGCCAGGTCCCAGGCTGGGCGGGTTGCTGAGAACAGGAAAGTGAAGGCCTTCACATTCCTTCCAGGAGAGTCACTGTGTCTTAGTGCCTCTGGCCGCCACAGGTAAAGCACTGCCTGGGGCAGACCAGACAATGGCAGAGGCTTATCCTTTAACCCGAGATTGGTGAAACTACGCCGGAAAGAGCCACAAACCCTCGTGAAGTTGGTAAGTGGGAGCTATTCCAGAAAGAACATTCCTGCAGCTACTAGTACTCACCCACCGTTTACTGGGCACCTGGCACCTACCAGGTACTTCATATACACTATCTTACTTAAACGGTCATCAGCTCTTCAGGATAAACATTTAAAAACCTACTTGGAACTCAGGGAAGTAACTTGCCCTAAGTTAAAGGGCCAATGAGTAACATTTATGGGGCGGTTAAATAATAAATGATACTCCCCCTTCAGGGACAAAACAAAGCAATCCTGTTTGTTAAAACACTTCAATCCTTTTTTTTTAAATTCCATTTAACAACTGAAGGAGTTACATGAAAGATGGTGAGTCAGTTTAGAGGAACGTGCCAGCATCTCTCCTCTGTGGGATGACCACATGCCCATGAATGTACTGTACCCCTCTCAGCCA
This sequence comes from Corynorhinus townsendii, assembly GCA_026230045.1. Classification (NCBI taxonomy): domain Eukaryota; kingdom Metazoa; phylum Chordata; class Mammalia; order Chiroptera; family Vespertilionidae; genus Corynorhinus; species Corynorhinus townsendii. The sequence continues at coordinate 174,400,757 of JAPDVU010000005.1, forward strand.
CAGAGGCTGTCACATTAACTAGGACATGGGCTTATAAGGTGTCCTAAGCCTGAAGGGGACCTCAAGAGCGGCTGGTAGCCAGCTGACTTGGAGGTGGAGCATGTGAGTCCCTCAGCTGACCATGCTTCTCCCTCCTGCGGCGGCAGCTGAGGGCGATGGGGAGTGCATAGGGTGTGGGGTCCAGCAGGCCTTGGGTATGCATCTCCACCTCGCCACTGATGACTGGTCTGTCTGAGGTTCATTGTCCACACCCTTAAAGGGGCGATCGTGGCTACTTCGGAGAGTTGCTATGAGCACTGAGTGGGTAGTGTTAGCTCGGTTACTATTAGACCTCAGCAACAACTGCCAACATTATAGAGTCTTGATGATCCTTGCTGCCTTTACTGACTCTAACTCCAAAAAGCTTCCCACAACACAGGCCACTTCCTGCTCCTGCTTCAGGCTTTCAGTCTGCCTGCCTCTCCCGGGGGAAGTGTCTCTGAGCAGCCTGCACACCCAGGTCACACACACACAGGCATTTCTTCTTTACAGCACCAGCCCTGGTTATAATGACAGGACTGTGGTTCTTGTTTGCTGTCCTTGCCCCCTTCAGACAGTAAGCTCTGTCAGGTCAGGGACTGTGAGTTTTGCTTGTCACTATATTCCCAGCTCTGTCATACTACCTGGCACACAGGGAGTTCTTGATAAATGTTTCTTGAATACATGAAACAAAACTGAATTCATAGAGCACCTCACCTAGAAAATACCTGTTCTGGTTAAAATATTTTTAAAAATATATATTTTGTTGGTTTTTTACAGAGAGGCATTGAGAGTTAGAAACATCAACGAGAGAGAAACATCGGTCAGCTGCCTCCTGCTCACCCCCCCACTGGGGATGTGCCTGCAACCAAGGTACATGCCCTTGACCGGAATCGAACCCAGGACCCTTCAGTCCGCAGGCCAGCACTCTATCCACTGAGCCCGGTTAGGGCCTGGTTAAAGTATTTTAAAACAATTGTGGAAAAGTTATTTGCTTTTAGACACTGAAAGGTTCATAATCTATAGTTCCCCTCCCTACCTCTCATCTTGGTCAATTATGAGAAATTTTCCTATCCCCCAGTACAGTGGTGGTGTAATGATTCCACAAAGGAGAGTCTACTTGGGAATGTCACAATGAAACTCTGTTTTGGGCATTCTCACTTGTTTTGAACATCTCATCATAATCAATTTGATAGAGGGAAACCTTAACAATGTCACCTGAGAAATAACCATGTCCACTAACAGCATTTCCAGAGGCCTGGACAGGAAGACCAGGGGTGTGTGAGCCAGAACCCCAGCCTCCGCTGATGGAGGGTGACACAGGCCAGCTCTCGCTGTGCCCTGCTGGCTGCAAAGAGCCGCTGGGAAGATCGAATGGGATGGTGTATGTGGCTGAACGTGATTCTGGAATGTGACGTAAGGCCTTATTCTTATTGACGTGGGCTGCACCCCTAAGTCTCACTGCCAAACAGATAACAGAGGACCTGGTTACAATGACAGGACTAAATTATCGAAATGAAGGGCACCTGGGAGCTATCAGAAGAAATTCTGATGTCATCTAGTCTGGACTCCCTCTAAATAAACTCCATAAGGTCCCCAGTAGATGCAGGGCCCTGCACGGGGCTAGAGGTGGGCAGCACTGCCTTCCCAGCCACCACAGCTCACGCTGGAGCAGCTGGTGATGTTGGCGCCTTCTTAACCTGCCCTCTGCAATGTTTACCTGTTGACTCTACTCTCCAGAGCTTCTGGGAACGTTAACCAAGAGCAGCTGTCAGGAATCTGACGGCACGGCTGAGTGGGGAGAAATTAATTTTGACCTAGGGTAAGTACCTCAGCTATAATTTTGGATAGAAAGGTCTAGAAAGAAGGATGACACACTTTTTTTTCAATCTGTTTAGGCATCTGTTTCGCACCACATAATTAATAATCAATAGCAGCTAAAGTTTGAGTGCTTAATATGTGACAAGTAATGCTCTAAGAGCTTTTGCTTGCATTAACTAATTTAACCCCTCTTCCCACACTGTGACTCATGTGTACGTCATCATACCTAATTTACAGGTGGGTTAACACGGTACGGAGCACTCGCGTCAACTGCTCACATTTACACGCTAGGAAGTGGGGAACCTGGGCTCCAAACCTAGCCAGACCCCGGGCTAACTCCCCCTTCCCACTACATTCGATGGTCTCACAAAACAGCAGGGCCTCCACTCGCACTGCTCACAGCCTGGTCCTCACCTCCAGGCCCGCCCCCTACATTCTGCCTTGTTCCTCAGCCTAGGACGTATTTTTTTCAGTAATTCCAGACCCTGTGGCCTTTGCTCCCACCTTAACTAGGATCCATAATGTCCTATGATGCCGTTTCTGACCTCCCTGGGAAGTAGGTTCTCAGACCACATCATGGACTTCAAATCCAGTTTCATTTCCTATGCATCTCAATCCTGCTTTTCTACAAGGGATCCCAGGAGTGTTTAGGACACGAAAAGGAAGCGGCTGACGTGCTGGGAGTCTTGCTAAAAGTAACGCAAAACCATTTCCCCTGCATTTTGTCTGGCTGGCAAGCACGCCCAGCCAGAGCTTTCACACAAAGCCTCGCTGAAGGCTTAATGCAATGCTCGGGGAAGGCTGCTTGCTCCGGCAGCTCTTCCGACTGTGGAGGTGAGTACCTCAAAGGGAGGGTGAGCCATTTGTACCACAGAGAATGACACAGCTACCAGACAGAGCACACCGACACCAGAGACGCTGGGGGACATTCCTCTAACACACGAGGTTTAGGGACAAGCAAGGAGGATGCTCCAGGTCCCTGACCGGGACCGCCGGCACCGACCATACCTTCACTCCGTCCAGCACAGCCTTGATGACCCCCTTCACCGTTGTCACCATCTCTTTATCTTCTGAGTTCACGCCTTCTAGCATCACTTGGTCTGACCAACGAATGAGGTTGGCGAGACTTTGGTACACTCGGCTGTAGCAGGATGAGAGGGCCGAGCTAGAAGGCAGAGAAGATTTTTACAAAACAGGAAAAATCTAAAGCATGAGATCGCTGTAAGATCTCCCTTGATGAACAAACCTTTCCTCCCTGACCCCATTGCTTTCCGCCAATGGAAACTCGGGGAGGGTTATCTTCTAGTCTGCTATATGTATTTTTCACTTCCCAAATATAATACATAAAGATTCCACTGCGATCATTAATATGCTTTTTCAAACGTTACATCCTCCATGAGACTCTGACAATGTCCCTCAGGGAGTGCCCACCTCCCCCACTCGCAGCTGCTAATCACCAACGGGGTGGAAGTGCCACACACGTCTTGACGTCTTGTGTCCTGTTTGGAATTAGACTTAATTTCAGGTCAGGGGTGTTGCAAGGAGCCCACAGGCTTGTGGAATGTGAACAGGCAGGATCCTTTAAAGAAATGGCCTTTAAACACGCAGTCCAAACAGATCTATAACTGACTAGAATTCCCCTGCACCACCACGAGGCTGCGACACGGAGGAATGCGCTGGTGAAGAGTATTTCAGGAAGGACAAACCTGCCCGGCCAGCGTGGCTCAGTGGTTGAGCACTGACCTATGAACCAGGAGGTCACAGTTCAATCTGGCCAGGGCACATGCCTGGGTTGCGGGCTCGGTCCCCAGTGAGGGGCGTGCAGGAGGCAGCCAATAGACGATTCCCTCTCATCATTGATGTTTCTCTCTCTCTCTCCCTCTCCCTCCCTCTCTAAAATCAATAAAAACGTATTATATATATATAAAAAAAAGACAAATCTGAGGTGAGGAGACCTACAGGGACACCGTGAGGTCCCCTCCACAGAAGCTCTGAATCGTTGGCTGCCTCAACGACTGTACAGTGGAGGCCAAACTAAAGAATTTCTACATCATCCACATATTTTTATATCAGTAAAGATAACTTTCCCTGAGAATTGTGGGAGTGAGGCACAGGAAGTGAGGACAGCGACAGGGCAAAGCCATAGATTTTCCTCCGCACCAGCCAGCTTCAGCGAGCTTCCGGCCAAAGTGCCCGGCCACAGCGCCGGCGGACACTCCAGGGGAGGCCCCGGGCAGAGGGCTTCTTGGAAACAAAGGCAGCGCCTCCCAGACAAGGAAAGAAAACGGCACTTCCTGGCCAGGTTCTGGGAGCAGCTCTGAGAGCACAGTCTCGGGGCCCCACCCACGCCATGGCGGGAGGACTGAGCCCGAGACCGCCTCGGAGCAGGTACAGGGAGCAAAGCCAGGCGGCAGGCAGCCACAGCCGCTCCAGGAAAAGCCCCTGCTGGCCTTTCACTTAGCATGCATTTAATGCGGCTTCTCCCTCCCTGCTCTAACCTCCCAGAGGAAAGTGCACTCCAGCCGTGAAAGCATCGCCCGCAGAAGCCGCTGGGCCCTGCTGCCTCCCCCCCCACCCACTCCCAGGGACGGCGTGCCGTCTGCGAGATCCTAGCTTGACTCGGTTAAGTGTCTCGCTAAGCCGTGCCCTAATGGGCTCTTCTCTACCTTTTGTGTCATCACCTGAGCAGCTGAGGCTCTAACAGGCTGGATGCTGACAGGACGTAATGCCATAATACACTACATTGCCCTAGGGCGCAGGAGAGACGGTCCAGAGCCACGTGATTATTGCCAATGAGCCAATACAAAAATGACACGGGCGGCCCGGGCGGCCCCGTCCCTAGTGATGGCAGGCTCTTCCTCCCTCTGCGGTCTCCTGAGGAACAACCACCTCAGCCTTGGGAGAGCATCGAGCCATACCCGAGGGGGCAGGGAGAGGGCCTTAGCTTAAGCCCCCCACACCAAGAGGCCTCGAGGCCTCCACTGCTCAGGCACAGCCAAGGGCTCCAGAGCAACTCACCTGTGCTGGATGCGAGGGTCGTTCTGCACCAGCGGTAGGATGGCCTCCAGCACCTTGCTGGCCGACCCGGGGAGCATCTCCAGCACCTTCTTGTCAATAGCCATTTTGTCCACAATGGTCTTAAAGTAGCGCAAGGCACTGACAACCTCCTTCTCTTTCTCTTCCAGCCAGCTCAGGTTCTGAAAGGAAATGTTAAGCATAAGGAAGGAGGAGAGAGATTAAAGGGAGCTAGTTTATAAAAAATAAAATAAAATTTCCTGTAAACTATCTTGAGATTGATGCAAACGGAAAAAGGCTTCTTGCTGCAGCAGCCAAGCCACACGAGCGTTCTAAGGACTGCAATCAGGATGCAGAGGCTGGATATGAAGGAAGAAGAGGGGGCTTGGACCAAGAGGGCTGTGTAAGACTTCTGAATTCCCTTCCCGGAACAGACTGCTGGCCTGAGGTCTCCTCCGCCACCCTGAGACAGTACCACTGACCGCATGAAGCGCAGCCAGGACTGAGTTGCTGGTGCTGCCGGAATCGTAGAGAACGGACAGCTAGGTCCCAGGGCACTTATCTGCCCAGTAAATCTCATCACGACACCCAGGCCCTCCAAGGGTCCGGGGGCTGTGTAAGACTGGTCGGAGGCATTGTGCTCGCACCCATTCTCCCAGAACTCCACGAGATTCCTACATCCAACCCAGAGACGCAGCCCCCTCTCAAAGAAGTGGCGGGGCTCGACCTGGACACCTGGGGTTAGAAGGGGTGGAGCTCGTGGTAAAAAGGTAAAAAAGCGGGAGCAGACAGCCATGACCCCATCGCTGCTCGAGCGGCGAGTGCGAGTGCCACTCCTGGTCCCGCTGCCCCTGCTCCTGAGAAAGCCCACCTCAGAGGATGAGAGAACAGCCCTGCACCTCCCGGAGTCAGAGTCCCACGCAATCCTCCCCCGGACTGCGGGTGCCTGCGGTCCACACAGCGGGTGCGTACACCCCTGTGGTTCCTTCCTCTGGACCAGCCCCAACGGCAGTGACCCAGGGCCCAGCCGCCTGGCAGGGGAAGGAAAACCAAGGGTGACCTACAGAACAGACAAATCCCCAGACGGATAATCCACTCAAGTAGAACTGATGACACGTCAATGCAAATGCAGAGTGGCCTGTATGCGGAGACACCGCCTGTGGCCTCTCTGAGCTCCGGGGGAGACAGAAAGAAAAGCAACCGAAAGAAAAGCAACCGTGGGGAAGGGGGTAATTTCTAGAAAAAGTTGACTTCAACAATAATCTGTAAACATATAATTAAATAACATATACAAAAAAGTGATTATGACTCTGACTGCCTCTTTTCCTCTAAAATGATGGAGAATGTCATTTCAAATTAAAAAAAATTCAATAGTGGAGGCACTTATTTAATGGGACTATCAACAGAAAAACATATAAATGGGATCAAGAAGTAAATAGTGCCTTTAGTCAGGCGGTTTTCAAAGGTCCGATTTAATGTCTCTCAGCGGGTACTTCCCCAAGGCATTCTGTGGACACGAAGACCAAATTCTCCATGGGGAGAGGGAGCACCCCGAGTCCCATCATCGAGCCTCTGCCCTCTCTCGAGCCTCTCTTTCACTACCAACATCCCTGTTTAGGTACTGCCTCTTCCCAGAAGCCGACACTTGCTTCCCTACCTCAGGACAAGAGCTTCCTGCTTCACCGCCCCCACGGGGTGGAGGAACCCAAGTGTGAAGGAATCAAGGTGCCTGGGGACACCAAATGTGACTGGAATCATGGCCGGCAGGCCACGCTAGCCTGACCACAGCACGGGGCCATCTCAGACCAGGATGTGGGAGGAGCCAGCCACAATGAGATGTGGGGAGGAAGCAGGAGACACTTCAAGAGGTCTGCTGGGGAGAATGGGGCTGACCTGCAGCCAGGAGCCATCCAAGAGGGGCGAGGCGCTTCAGAGCAAAAAGAACTTTCCCGTCCTTTGTAGGAAGATCAAATGAGCTCGCAAAGAGTCAGGCACCCTGGGCTCCTAATGAAGGAGTGACAACTTAGCAGAATCGGGTTTCCTCCATTAACTCCCCTGCAAATTCCACTCCCGGATTAAAGGCCTCTGAGCACTGCATTCCCCTAGCCCTGCAGCTGTCAACTGGCTTCTTGCAAAAAGCAGTCCGTCAGGGAGTGCCAATGGGACTCTAGGTGAGCACGCCCCACCAGCAGGACCCTGAGGCGTGGCTTTGCTGGAGCTGCCCAGCCCAGAACCTGGGGGCAGACCCATCCTCCTGCAGTCCCTGCTATGGGGGATGGGTACCACGACTGCCCAACCAACCTGGCAACTACAGGAGGGCAGCGGTGCTGCGGAGGGCCTGGATGCGAAGCCACCCCTGGGCTTGGGACCAGGGGGCTCCAGGCTCCTCGCCTGCACAAGGGGGAGAGGAATTCCTGTTCTGGGGATCAAAAGAGGCTGGCGTGGGGACCAAATGAGAGTGCATACGGG